>OY757018.1:58779643-60242955 GCA_963580285.1 Lucinisca nassula | reverse complement strand
CTGTTCCAACTGTTTACTCTCTGTCTGTAGGGTGCGAAATTGCTCCTCAGATGCTTGTATTGCACTATAAGCTTTCTGCAAATAAACACAAACATAAACTCAATGGAAAAGATTAATATCTACAAGAGGACCAAGATGGCCCTGGATTGCTCATCTGATGTCAGGATGTCACATAGCCAAGGGTTCATGAGGAGTTAGCATTCAAAGCTAATTGCTGACATTTTTCTATTTCTAGCTCAACTGCCCATTTTTCTCATGGACTCTGACTACTGGCCCTGAGGTTATAAAACTTTTTTCATGCTCAACTCAGTTGAGCATGAAATTTTAAATGCTTATAAATATAAATATACAGATAAAGTAAGTATTGTTTCTGCATACTTGGATAGAAACTAATATTTATCCTGCTCATAAATATTAAAATGCCAACAATTGGCATTTTCATATTTATGAGCAGGACAAATCATGCTCAGCTCAGTTGAGCATGAAAAACGTTTTATAACCTCAGGGCCTGATTGTGATGGCTAAAACCTGGAAGCATCAATCAGACTGTTTGCCAGATCAAGTTACTATATATGATATGTTGATTATACTTTTTTTTTCCTTTAATAAAACATTTCATAAATATAAATAAAGAGGAAGGTTTGATGTCTGTTATGCATGTCAGTAATGCCTTCATGTGTACACATCTGGTTCCACCTTGCATATGACTGCTTTCTTAAATTGCTACAAATACTAGGGCTCAGATGTGGTTTCATTTAATGGATGATGGTATGGAATCGAATCATGAGAGCATGACATGAGATTTCTAATTGCGTTAGAACTCTGATAGTAGACAACCGTATTTTTCATCACGTAACAAGTCTGTGTACATAATGAACACCCCTATGGACCCCACTTTATATAGCAAAGACTGGGGTTTACAGGGGTATATATTATTTTTCTTATTTCTGCTCCACGTCATAGGTTGTGGGTACTCGTTAGAGCCACCTTAATGAGGCTATTTAATGAGCACCCTCAACCTACGTTTGGAGTATTTCTGAATAAAAATATCACAAATTTTTATCAGAGGGATAACCGTTTTGGAGACAAGAAAGAATGCTTTATGTTACACGGATGTTTTATCGTAATGTGTTACTTAAGAAATAGATCAGCTCTAACTGTGATTTGTTGTGTAATAAATCACAGTTTGGAGGTCAGTTGTAAAGTAGACAAATCATGTGCGCGTAGCGCGCGTGATTTGTCTACTTACAACTGACCGACAAACTGTGATTTATTACCCAACAAATCACTGGCTAGAGCTGATCTATTTCGATTCTAACACGCTGAAAATCGGCAATAATGTTGTTGTTTCCTTTAAAATCTCACAGCTTTTCGCCATTGTTAGAAGAAATCCCGCTAAAATTATCGACTGAAACACATGTATTTATATCCTTTTCTAACATTTTCGATGCGAGAAAATGACGTTGCACCGTCTAACGTCAAGTAAATCGACTAGTGACGTCATAAATTTGCAGTTTTTAATGACGTCACACGTCACGCTCTTCCGAGCTGTGATTTGTTGCAGAATAAAACACAGTTATTTTGCATTGCCTATATAGGCGCGCTGTGTTAGAATATAGAATAAGACATGTTTTCTGCCTTGAGTTTCATATAAATTACAACATACCGAAAGTTCCTGTTTCAAGGAAGCCCTCTCTATTTCCAGCTCATGAATTCTGAGCCGGTCACCAGACTTCACTTCTTCTCTCTCTGGCTCCCCGTCCTCTGTCCGCTGCTGCTTCACTTCCTGTAACTCTCGTTCTAACTCAGCAACTCGGTCCTTCTGACCACTCAGGTTAACATCAAGAGAGATGATCTAGAACAATTACAACAAGAGGGCCATGATGGCCCTGGATCGCTCACCTGCATTTTTGGCCTCACGGCTATAATTTAAACAACCTTTTAAAGAGGTCCACTAGACGAAGCTTCACACCAAATATCAAAGACCTGGGCCTTGCTGTTTCAGAGAATAAGATTTTCAAAGATTATCTCTATATAAGTCTATATAAAACCAAAGGGCCCCAGGGCGGGGACATTTGTGGCCCAAAGGCTATAATTTGAATAATCTTGGTAGAGGTACACTAGATGAAGCTCTATACCAAATTTCAAGACATGGGCCTTGCAGTTTCAGAGAAGAACTTTTTTAAAGATTTCCCTATATAAGTCTATGTAAAACCAAAGGGTCTTGGGGCGGGGGCATTTTTGGCCTGAGGGCTAGAATTTGAACAATCTTGATAGAGGTCCACTAGATGAAATTTCACACCAAATATCAAAGACCTAGGCCTTGGGGGTTCACAGAAGAAGATTTTTAAAGATTTTCCCTATAAAAGTCTATGTAAAACAAAAGGGCCCCGGAGGGACATTTTTGGTCTCAGGGTTGTAATTTGAACAATCTTGGTAGAGGTCCACTAGATGAAGCTCCATACCAAATATCAAAGAAAATGAGCCTTGCAGTTTCAGAGAAGAAGATTTTTAAAGATTTCCCTATGTAAGTCTATGTAAAACCAAAGAGTCTTGGGGCGGCGGCATTTTTGATCCCAGGGCTATAATTTGAAAATCTTGATAAAGTTCCACTAGATGAAATTACCCACCAAATATCTAAGACCTAGGCCTTGTGGTTTCACAGAAGATTTTTAAAGATTTCCCTATATAAGTCTATGTAAAACAATAGGGCCCAGAGGTGGGGGCATTATTGGCCGCAGAGCTATAATTTGAACAGTCTTGGTAGCGGTCCACAAGATGAAGCTTCATACCAAATATCAAAGACCTGGGCCTCGCGGTTTCAGGGAAGAAGATTTTTAAAGATTTTCCCCATATAAGTCTATGTAAAACAAAAGGGCCCGGAGGTGGGGGTATTTTTGGCCGCAGGGCTATAATTTGAACAGTCTTGGTAGCGGTCCACAAGATGAAGCTTCATACCAAATATCAAAGACCTGGGCCTTGCGGTTTCAGGGAAGAAGATTTTTAAAGATTTCCCAATATGTCTATGTAAAACCAAAGGGCCCCGGGGCGGGGGCATTTTTGGTCCCAGTATTATAATTTGAACAATCTTGGTAGGGGTCCACTAGATGTAGCTTCATACTAAATAGCAAAGACCTGGGCCTTGCAGTTACCGAGAAGATCATTTTTAAAGATTTTCCCTATATAAGCCCATGTAAAACCAAAGAGCCCTGGGGCGGGGGCATTTTTGGCCCCAAAACTATAATTTGAACAATTTTGGTAGAGGTCAACTAGATGAAGCTTCATTCCAAATTCCAAAGACCTGGGCCTTGCAGTTTCAGAGAAGAAGATTTTTAAAGATTTTCTCTGTATAATCCTATGTAAAATCAAAGTGACCTGGGGAGGGGGCATTTTTGGCCCCAGCACTATAATTTGAACAATCTTAGTAGGGATCCACTAGATGAAACTTCATACCAAATATCAAAGACCTGGGCCTTATTGTTTCAGAGAAGAAGATTTTTTAAGTTTTCATTAAAAAAATCTATTTTTGGCCCCTGTGACCTTGATGTGCAGCAGACCAGAACCATTTGAACAACTTTGAAAGGGGTCCACCTAAGGATCATTCCTGTGAAGTTTGGTCAAAATCCGATTGATCAGTGGTTTAGGAGGAGATGTAATTTGAAGAATTTGTTTACGCACGGATGACAGACAAAAAGTGATCCTAATATAAAACACAAGAGGGCCCTATATCGGTCACCTGTGTACCAGAAAATCATTAGTGTAGGAGACCACTTGACATTGCTACATACTAAATATCTAAGCTCAGGCAAAGCAGTGTCCATGCGTATAAACCCTATTGGTTTCCTTGGGCTACAGGGAGATGTAATTTCATCTCAATGTCGGGTAAAAAGTCCCACAAAATTGGAAGAGACATCTCCAAAATTACCTATACAGTGTTGACAGGGATGTAAAACCTCAAATCAAACAAAATCTGTGCCTTATGGTTTTGGAAAAGAAGATTTTTTTTTAAAGTTTTTTTTCCAGTATAAGTCTATAGAAGCTAATGAGCCCTGGGGCTTGGCCAATTTTGACCCAAAGGGCATGGTTGGCAGGATTTATGTAGGTGACCATTTTGTGTTGCTATATACTAAATATCTAACGGGCCTCCGTGGCCTAGTGGATAAGAGCGCTGACTCTTAGTCATTAGGTCTCTCACCGCCGTAGGTTCGAGCCTCGCTCGGGCCACATGTGAGACGCCAAGTTCTGCAACGGAAGGTCAGGTGGTTTTTCTCCGGGTACTCCGGTTTTCGCCCACCTCTGATTAACGATCGGCTCGATATGAGTGAAATAATCTTGAAAGGGCCGTAAAACCCAAACCAAAAAAAAAAATATACTAAATATCTAAGGTCTGTATTTCATGGTTTCAAAGAAGATGTTTGAAGCTTTTTTCCATTATAAGTTTGTTGGAGTTAAGGGGCCACAGGATTTGGCCAATTTGGACTAAATATCTAAGTTCTGTGCTTCACAGTTTCTGAGAAGAAGATTTTTTAAGCTTTCTTCCATTTAGAGTCTATGGGAGCTAAGGGGCACCGGGGCGTGGCCCGTTTGGACCCCAGGGGCATGATTAGCAGGAAATATGTAGGTGATCACTTGCCGTTGCTACATGCTAAATATCTAAGCTCTGGGCCCTATGGTTTCAGAGAAGAAGATTTTTGAGTTTTTCTCCATTTTGAGTCTATGGGAGCTAAGGGGGTCCCAGGGTGCAGTCGAGCTGTGGCCCATTTGGACCCGAGGGGCATGATTGGCAGGATTTATGCAGGTGACCACTTGTCATTGCCACATGCTAAATATCTAAGCTCTGGGCCCTGTGGTTTCAGAGAAGAAGATTTTTGAAACTTTTTTCCATTATGAGTATATGGGAGCTAAGGGACCCAGGGGCATGATTGGCAGGATTTATGTAGGTGACCACTTGCCATTGCCACATGCTAATTATCTAAGCTCTGGGCCCTGTGGTTTCAGAGAAAAAGATTTTTGAAGCATTTTTTCCATTATGAGTCTATAGGAGCTAAGGGGCCCCGGGGCGTGGCTCGTTTTGACCACAGGGGCATGATTGGCAGGAATTATGTAGGTGACCACTTGCTGTTGCTACATGCTAAATATCTAAGCTCTGGGCCCTGTGGTTTCTGAGAAGAAGATTTCTGAAGCTTTTTTCTATTATGAGTCAATGGGAGCTAAGGGGCCCGCGGGCGTGGCCAATTTGGACCCCAGGAGCATGATTGGCAGGAATTATGTAGGTGACCACTTGCCGTTGCTACATGCTAATTACCTAAGCTCTGGGCCCTGCGGTTTCAGAGGAAAAGATTTTTGAAGTTTTCCATTTTGAGTCTACGGGAGCGAAGGGGCCCGGGGGCGTGGCCCATTTGGAACCCAGGGGCATGATTGGCAGGAATTATGTAGGTGACCACTTGCCGTTGCTATGTAATAAATATCTAAGCTCTGGGCCCTGTGGTTTCAGGGAAGAAGATTTTTGAAGCTTTTTTCCATTATGAGTCTATAGGAGCTAAGGGGCCCCAGGGCGTGGCCTGTTTGGACCCCAGGAGCATGATTGGCAGGAATTATGTAGGTGACCACTTGCTGTTGCTATGTGCTTAATATCTCAGCTCTGGGCCCTGTGGTTTCAGAGAAGAAGATTTTTGAAGCTTTTTTCCATTATGAGTCTAAAGGAGCTAAGGGGCCCCAGGGCGTGGCCTGTTTGGACCCCAGGAGCATGATTGGCAGGAATTATGTAGGTGACCACTTGCCATTGCTACATGCTAAATTTCTAAGCTCTGGGCTCTGTGGTTTCAGAGAAGAAGATTTTTGAAGTTTTTTTTTTTTCATTATGAATCTATAGGAGCTAAGGGGCCCCGGGGCGTGGCCCATTTGGAACCCAGGGGCATGATTGGCAGGAATTATGTTGGTGACCACTTGCCGTTGTAACATGCTAAATATCTAAGCTCTGGGCCCTGTGGTTTCAGAGAAGAAGATTTTTGAACCTTTTTTTCCATTATGAGTATATAGGAGCTAAGGGGCCCAAGGGTGTGGCCAATTTCGACCCCAGGGGCATAATTGGCAGGAATTATATAGGTTACCACTTGCCATTGCTACATGCTAAATATCTAAGCTCTGGGCCCTGTAGTTTCAGAGAAGAAGATTTTTGAAGCTTTTTTCCATTATGAGTCTATGGGAGCGAAGGGGCCCCAGGGCGTGGACCATTTGGAACCCAGGGGCATGATTGGCAGGAATTATGTAGTTGACCACTTGCCCTTCCTACATGCTAAATATCTAAGCTCTGGGCCCTATGGTTTCAGAGAAGAAGATTTTTGAAGCTTTTTTCCATTATGAGTCTATAGGAGCGAAGGGGCCCCGGGGCGTGGCCCATTTGGAACCAAGAAGCATGATTGGCAGGAATTATGTAGGTGACCAACCGGCCATAGCCACATGCTAAATATATTAGCTCTGGGCCCTGTGGTTTTAGAGAAGAAGATTTTTGAAGCTTTTTTTCCATTATGAGTCTATGGGAGCGAAGGGGCCCCGGGGCGTGGCCCTTTTTGAACCCTGGGGCATGATTGGCAGGAATTATGTAGGTGACCACTTGCCCTTGCTACATGCTTAATATCTAAGCTCTGGGCCCTGTGGTTTCAGAGAAGAAGATTTTTGAAGCTTTTTTTCCATTATGAGTCTATGGGAGCGAAGGGGCCCCGGGGCGTGGCCCATTTGGAAGCCAGGGGCATGATTGGCAGGAATTATGTAGGTGACCACCTGCCATTGCTACATGCTAAATATATCAGCTCTGGGCCCTGTGGTTTCAGAGTAGAAGATTTTTGAAGCTTTTTTTCCATTATGAGTCTATGGGAGCGAAGGGGCCCCGTGGCGTGGCCCATTTGGAACCCAGGGGCATGATTGGCAGGAATTATGTAGGTGACCACCTGCCATTGCTACACGCTAAATATATCAGCTCTGGGCCCTGTGGTTTTAGAGAAGAAGATTTTTGAAGCTTTTTTTCCATTATGAGTCTATGGGAGCGAAGGGGCCCCGGGGCGTGGCCCTTTTTGAACCTAGGGGCATGATTGGCAGGAATTATGTAGGTGACCACTTGCCATTGCTACATGCTAAATATCTAAGCTCTGGGCCCTGTGGTTTCAGAGAAGAAGATTTTTGAAGCTTTTTTTCCATTATGAGTCTATGTGAGCGAAGGGGCCCCGGGGCGTGGCCCATTTGGAACCCAGGGGCATGATTGGCAGGAATTATGTAGGTGACCACCTGCCATTGCTACATGCTAAATATATAAGCTCTGGGCCCTGTGGTTTTAGAGAAGAAGATTTTTGAAGCTTTTTTTCCATTATGAGTCTATGGGAGCGAAGGGGCCCCGGGGCGTGGCCCTTTTTGAACCCAGGGGCATGATTGGCAGGAATTATGTAGGTGACCACTTGCCATTGCTACATGCTAAATATCTAAGCTCTGGGCCCTGTGGTTTCAGAGAAGAAGATTTTTGAAGCTTTTTTTCCATTATTAGTCTATGGGAGCGAAGGGGCCCTAGGGTGTGGCCCATTTGGCACCGAGGGGCATGATTGGCAGGAATTATGTAGTTGACAACTTGCCCTTGCTACATGCTTAATATCTAAGCTCTGGGCCATGTGGTTTCAGAGAAGAAGATTTTTAAATGTTTTCCCATTATAAGTCTATGGGAGCTATATGTTGCCATGGCAACCAGAATTCCAATCTGATCAGCCCAAAAACCTTATGCAGCCTTTCCCCCTACCTGATGATGATTCACATGAAATTTGATCAAGATTGGCCATGGGGTATTGGAGATATACTTATTTGAAATTGTTTACGGACGCACGGACGCACGGACGGACGCACGCACGCACGACGGACAAAAAGTGATCCCAAAAGATCACCTCGTCACTACGTGACAGGTGAGCTAAAAATACAACGGTGTGATTTACCGTCAAAAAAACAAGCTTTTTTCCAGCAAAAATAACAGATAATACAATACAGTCCAACCTGTATTAAGCAAGCACCTATAGGATAATCAACAAGAGGGCCCAATGGCCCTATATCGCTCACCTGTGTACCAGAAAATCATTAGTGTAGGAGACCACTTGACATTGCTACATACTAAATATCTAAGCTCAGGCAAAGCGGTGTCCATGCTTATAAACCGTAGTACTGGTTTCATTGGGCAACAGGGCTTGAGATTTAATTTCATCTCAATGTCTGGTAAAAGTCCCACAAAATTGGAAGAGACATCTCCAAAATGACCTATACAGTGTTGATGGGGATGTAAAACCACAAATCAAACAAAATCTGTGCCTTATGGTTTTGGAAAAAATTGATGCTTTTAAGTTTTTTCCAGTTTAAGTCTATAGGAGCTAATGAGCCCTGGGGCTGGACCAATTTTGACCCAAAGGGCATGGTTGGCAGGATTTATGTAGGCGACCATTTTGTGTTGCTATATACTAAATATCTAAGGTCTGTACTTCATGGTTTCAAAGAAGATGTTTGAAGCCTTTTCCATTATAAGTTTGTTGGAGTTTAGGGGCCACAGGATTTCGACCCAAGGGGCATGATTGGCAGGATTCATGTAGGCGACCACTCGACATTGCTACATGCTAAATACCTAAGCTCTGGGACTTATGGTTTCAGAGAAGATTTTTTCCCCATTTTAAGTTTGTTTTTTTTTCATTATAAGGGCCCTGTGGTTTCAGAGAAGAAGATTTTTGAAGTTTCTCCAATTTTAAGTCTATGGAAGCTAAAGAGCCCTGGGGTGGGGCCAATTTGGATCCCAGGGGCATAACTGGCAGGATTTATGTAGGTGGCCACTTGATGTTGCTACATACTAAAAATCTAAGCTCTGGGCCTTATGGTTTCATAGAAGAAGATCTTTTAAGTTTTTTTCCATTATAAGTCTATTGGAGGTGATGAGCTGGGGCGAGGCCAATTTTGACCCCAGGGGCAGGGTTAGCTGGATTTATGTAGCTGGCTATTTTATGTTGCTAGATACTAAATATCTAAGTTCTGTGCTTCACAGTTTCTGAGAAGAACATTTTTGAAGCTTTTTACCATTATGAGTCTATGGGAGCTAAGGGGCCCCGGGGCGTGGCCCATTTCGACCCAAGGGGCATGATTAGCAGGAAATATGAAGGTGACCACTTGCCGTTGCTACATGCTAAATATCTAAGCTCTGGGCGCTGTGGTTTCAGAAAAAGATTTTTAAAGTCTTTTTTCCATTATGAGTCTATGGGAGCTAAGGGGGTCCCAGGGTGTGGCCCATTTGGACACCAGGGGCATGATTGGCAGGATTAATGTAGGTGACCACTTGCCATTGCTACATGCTAAATATCTAAGCTCTGGGCCCTGTGGTTTCAGAGAAGAAGATTTTTTAAGCTTTTTTTTCCATTATGAGTCTATAGGAGCTAAGTGGCCCCGGGGTGTGGCCCTTTTGGATTCCTGGGGCATGATTGGCAGGAATTATGTAGGTGACCACTTGCGATTGCTATGTGCGTAATATCTAAGCTCTGGGCGCTGTGGTTTCAGAGAAGAAGATTTTTTAAGCTTTTTTCCATTATGAGTCTATGGGAGCAAAGGGGCCCAGGCGCGTGGCCCATTTGGAACCCAGGGGCATGATTGGCAGGAATTATGTAGGTGACCAATTGCCCTTGCTACATGCTAAATATCTAAACTGTGGGCCCTTTGGTTTCAGAGAAGAATATTTTTGAAGTTTTTTTTCCATTTTGAGTCTATGGGAGCTAAGGGGCCCCAGGGCCTGGCCCATTTGGACCCTAGGGGCATGATTGGCAGGATTTATGTAGGTGACCGCTTGCCATTGCTACATGTTAAATACCTGAGGTCTGGGCCCTGTGGTTTCAGAGAAGAAGATTTTTGAAGCTTTTTTCCATTATGAGTCTATAGGAGCCAAAGGGCCCCGGGGGGTGGCCCGTTTGGACCCCAGGGGCATGATTAGCAGGAATTATGTAGGTGACCACTTGCCGTTGCTACATGCTAAATATCTGCGCTCTGGGCCTTGTGGTTTCAGAGAAGATTTTTGAAGTTTTTTTTTTTCCATTATGAGTCTATGGGAGCTAAGGGGCCCCGGGGTGTGGCCAATTTGGACCCCAGGGGCATGATTAGCAGGAATTATGTAGGTTACCACTTGCCGTTGCTACATGCCAAATATCTCAGCTCGGGGCCCTGTGGTTTCAGAGAAGAGGATTTTTGAAGCTTTTTTTCCCATTATGAGTCTATAGGAGCTAAAGGGCCCCGGGGCGTGGCCCGTTTGGACACCAGGGGCATAATTGGCAAGAATTATGTAGGTGACCACTTGCCGTTGCTACATGCTAAATATCTAAGCTCTGGGCCTTGTGGTTTCCGAGTAGAAGATTTTTGAAGCTTTTTGTTCAATTATGAGTCTATGGGAGCGAAGAGGCCCCGGGGCGTCCCCCATTTGGAACCCAGGGGCATGATTGGCAGGAATTATGTAGGTGACCACTTGCCATTGCTACATGCTAAATATCTAAGCTCTGGACCCTGTGGTTTCAGAGAAGAAGATTTTTGAAGCTTTTTTACCATTTTGAGTCTATGGGAGCTAAGGGGCCCCGGGGTGTGGCCAATTTGGAACCCAGGGGCATGATTGGCAGGAATTATGTAGGTGACCACTTGCCGTTGCTACATGCTAAATATCTCAGCTCTGGGCCCTGTGGTTTCAGCGAAGAAGATTTTTGAAGCTTTTTTCCATTATGAGTCTATAGGAGCTAAAGGGCCCCGGGGCATGGCCCGTTTGGACCCCAGGGGCATGATTGGCAGGAATTATGTAGGTGACCACTTGCCATTGCTACACGCTAAATATCTAAGCTCTGGGCCCTGTGGTTTCTGGGAAGAAGATTTTTGAAGCTTTTTGTTCCATTATGAGTCTATGGGAGCGAAGGGGCCCCGGGGCGTGGCCAATTTGGACCCTAGGGGCTTGATTGGCAGGAATTATGTAGGTGACCACTGGCGGTTGCTACATGCTAAATATCTACGCTCTGGGCATTGTGGTTTCAGAGAAGAAGATTTTTGAAGCTTTTTTTCCATTATGAGTCTATGGGAGCTAAGGGGCACCTGGGTGTGGCCAATTTGGACCCCAGGGGCATGATTGGCAGGAATTATGTAGGTTACCACTTGCCGTTGCTACATGCCAAATATCTCAGCTCGGGGCCCTGTGGTTTCAGAGAAGAAGATTTTTGAATGTTTTTTTTCCATTATGAGTCTATAGGAGCTAAAGGGCCCCGGGGCGTGGCCCGTTTGGACACCAGGGGCATGATTGGCAGGAATTATGTAAGTGACCACTTGCCGTTGCTACTCGCCAAATATCTCAGCTCTGGGCCCTGTGGTTTCAGAGAAGAAGATTTTTGAAGCTTTTTTCCATTATGAGTCTATAGGAGCTAAAGGGCCCCGGGGCGTGGCCCGTTTGGACCCCAGGGGCATGATTGGCAAGAATTATGTAGGTGACCACTTGCCGTTGCTGCATGCTAAATATCTAAGCTCTGGGCCCTGTGGTTTCCGAGTAGAAGATTTTTGAAGCTTTTTGTTCCATTATGAGTCTATGGGAGCGAAGGGGCCCCGGGGCGTGGCCAATTTGGACCCCAGGGGCATGATTGGCAGGAATTATGTAGGTGACCACTGGCCATTGCTACATGCTAAATATCTAAGCTCTGGGTCCTGTGGTTTCCAAGAAGAAGATTTTTGAAGCTTTTTGTTCCATTATGAGTCTATGGGAGCGAAGGGGCCCCGGGGCGTGGCCAATTTGGACCCTAGGGGCATGATTGGCAGAAATTATGTAGGTGACCACTGGCCATTGCTACATGCTAAATATCTAAGCTCTGGACCCTGTGGTTTTAGAGAAGAAGATTTTTGAACCTTTTTTTTCCATTATGAGACTATGGGAGCTAAGGGGCCCCGGGGTGTGGCCAATTTGGACCCCAGGGGCATGATTGGCAGGAATTATGTAGGTGACCACTTGCCGTTGCTACATGTCAAATACCTTAGCTCTGGGCCCTGTGGTTTCATAGAAGAAGATTTTTGAAGCTTTTTTCCATTTTGAGTCTATAGGAGCTAAAGGGCCCTGGGGCGTGGCCGGTTTGGACCCCAGGGGCATGATTGGCAGGAATTATGTAGGTGACCACTTGCCATTGCTACATGCTAAATATCTAAGCTCTGGGCCCTGTGGTTTCCGAGAAGAAGATTTTTTAAGCTTTTTGTTCCATTATGAGTCTATGGGAGCGAAGGGGCCCCGGGGCGTGGCCAATTTGGACCCCAGGGGCATGATTGGCAGGAATTATGTAGGTGACCACTGGCCGTTAATACATGCTAAATATCTAAGCTCTGGGCCCTGTGGTTTCAGAGAAGAAGATATTTTAATTTTTTCCCATTGTAAGTCTATGGGAGCTATATGTTGCCATGGCAACCACAATTCCCATCTGATCAGCCCAAAAACCTTATGCAGCCTTTCCCCCTTCCTGATGATGCTTCTCATGAAATTTGATCAAGATTGACCATGGGGTATTAGAGATATACTTATTTGAAATTGTTTACGGACGCACGGACGCACGAGACGGACGGACGCACGACGGACGACGGACAAAAAGTGATCACAAAAGCTCACCTTGTCACTACGTGACAGGTGAGCTAAAAAGTGCTTGCTTAAGACAGGTGCTTGCTTAACACAGGTGAATTTTAATACATTTTCCTTTTTCGGGAACTGAAAGCCTGCTTGCTTAAGATAGGTTGCTTGCTTAATAGAGGTGGCTACTAAGATAGATTTTACTGTACATTAGTTGCTATAATAATTAACATTTTGGGGCCAGTTGTTCAAAACTAATGATGTCGTTAGTTAACATATTGTTAAAAACTTTGATCATTTAACATGGCAAATATGCTAACATTTTTCTCATTTTTCAGCAAAAATAATACTAAAGTAGGAATTGGACTTGCCAGAACAATGGATAATTTCACCACTAATGAGCTTGTTAAGCTAAGAATGCTTTAAACAACTGAGACCGGTTGTTCAAAACCAACGACGTTATTATATAACATACCATTTAAACTTTGATCATCAAAAATGGCATATACACTAATATTTTTGCTGAAAAAATGTGAGACGCTTTTGCAAAAATAACAGTGTAAGACATTATACTTCCCAGAACAGTTAACAAATTTACCACGAGCAAGCTCGTCAAGCTAATGGTGCTTGATGCTTTGAACAACTGGGCCCTGGACCCTACACTGTTAACCCTTATCATGCTGAATATTCATTTAAGCCACACCAATTTCTGTCTATTAGCCAATCAAATTACTTGATGTAATTTATTCCTACAAATTCATAAATTGAATGTCAAACAGTGAAGATCCTGATCAGATGGCTTCTTCAGAAGCCATCTGATCTGGATCTACACTGTTTCCAAAGACAGGGGTTGTCGTGAACAGCATGATAAGAGTCAACTTAAAATACAAGAATTTTTTGTAAAACTTACTATAAATCGAAATTCACCAGACAACCCCTAAACTGTAAATGGAAGAACCCCAAGCTATTAAATGGAAGAGCCAATTTGTAATATATGGTTAATTAACACTTTTGTTAGCTTTGAACAACTAGACTAAGGTGAAAAGGGAGACTTGAACACCCGGGCTCAGTTGTTTAAAGCAGTTAGAATAAAGAGCTTGTTAGTGGTCCAAATGTTAACTGTTCTAGTTAAGTATAATTTCTAATGCAGTGGTGTTTTTTGCTGAAAAAATGTAAGCAGCCTTTGCAGGATTGTGTGGCAGCCTTAAAAAGTCTCCCTGCCCTTCATCATAGTGTAGTTTATATTTTCTTGTCTTTTGGGATCATTGATTCCAAAGTATGGAGTTTTGAAAAATATCTGAGGGTCACTCATGAGGCCTAATTGGCCGAATATAGCTAGACTGGCCCAGAAAACATATACACTCCATACTTTTTCAGTTCTGTGGTGCATTCTTTGCTTTCAGAGGATAACCATTTTATAGAACATATTTGCAAAATCTGCATACATTTTTTTTTCTGCAAAAATATTAGAATATTTGCCATATTGCATTTGCCAAAGCTCCTTACATTTTGTCTGCAAAAATATTAATATATTTGCCATATTGCATTTGCCAAAGCTCCTTACATTTTTTCTCCAAAAATTGTTAGTATATTTGCCATATTGCATTTGCAAAAGCTCCTTACATTTTTTTCTGCCAAAAAATATTAGTATATTTGCCTTATTGCATTTGCATAAGCTCCTTACATTTTTTACTGCAGAAGTATTAGTATATTTGCCACACTAAATGATCAAAGTTTTAATGATATATTAACTAATGAGAACTGGACAACTGGACCCTGAGTCTCACTGGATCAGTAAGTATGAAAGAGCAAAGGGAGATAACTTACCTGTGCATGTTTGTGCGATAGTTCCTGTGTGACAGAGTCTAGAGTTTCTTTCAATAACTGATACTGTGCATGCTGCTCCCGCTCTGTACCACTGAGAGCCTCAAACATCTGGGCTCGCTGACTGACTGTCTGCTGTAGAGTCTCCATCTAAAACACAGCAAAAATACTATAATTTGCATGCTTAGTATACATGTACAGTCCAACCTGTCATAGTGGCCACCACTATTAAGCAAGCAACAGGTCTTAAGCAAGCAATCATTTAGTTCCCCAAAAAGGCAAATACATTAATATTCACCTGTATTAAGCAAGCACCTGTCTTAAGCAAGCCCATTTTGATCATCCCTGAGGTGCTTGCGCTTGCAGGTTGGACTGTAAACATAAAACTCAAAGTATTCCAAAGACACCTAGTGATGGTCAAAGTTCTAGCCTTGGTTAACCCTTTTTGTACCAAATGGAATCTTCCTCCTTATATATAGCAGGAATCCATTTCAAAATTTGGGGGTGTCGGGTTGTGTTTTCTTCAAAATTTATTTGGGAAATGGCTTAATTTTTTGCAAACAGTGTAGGCCCTGATCAGATGCCGCATTCTGCGGCGTCTGATCTGGGCCTGCACTGTTTCCCAAGGTATCCCTTTAGGGGTTTCTGGTACTGAATGGGTTAATTAACAAAATTAAAAAATTTATGGTTTATGACATACAACTCAGTGCAAAGTCTTCCCCAAACTGTCATTTCAGTACCTCATTTTCCATGTATAGCCAAAGGTGACGTACAATTAGTGTTTGTGTCATAGGATATCATTACAATAACAAACCCGTGGGACATAGTGCATTTTTTATGACTCCAAAATGGCTACTTTTCTGATCAAAATCCATTATATGTTTCTTAATTATACTGCAAACATAGGTTGTGGGTGCTTGTTAGACCCACCTCATTAAGGCGGTTCTAACGAGTACCCACAAACTATGTCTTGGAGCAGAAATAAGAAAAATAATGTTTACCCCGGTAAACCCCAGTTTTCTTTGTATAAATTGGGGTTTAGGGGTCTTCATTTCACAGACTTGTTCATGTGATGTAAAGTGTGTTTGTTACCTGCACAGTTCCATAGAAGGGCAACTCAATACAGGCAAAACTTACCCGGCATAGATAGAAAATTAATGAAAAACCTAACTTTGAAGTGGAGATAAACCTCAAAATTGTTGTGACTAGAACCAGGCAATGGCATAATGACATCGCAAGTTAGGTGTTTCACCCCCTTGGATATGTGCATATATATGTTAAGTCAGCACAGAGTGATATCCCTAAACTAAACAAAGCTGACATCATGTGAATGATAGGGACATGCAAAATGGCTAATTAAGGAATAGAATTCATTTCAGGGCCCTGATGTTCAAAGTCTCATTAACCTTAAACTACATGCTCAAGATTTGATCTACTTTACAACTGACCTCCAAACTGCGATTTATCACTGATCAATCATCATCAACGGATTTTTTATTAACGTGCAGGTACAGGGGCAACATCCACGTAAGTGGGCCCCTTCCAGGTAGCTGGCTTGCTGCAGGCATGGCAGATCTTACACCAGATCTCCAGGCTTGTCTATCATGAGGATCGATAGCAGAGAGCTTAGATTCTCTGCAATCTCTTTCTGTTAGCTGCTTCCAGGTCACCTTGGGCCTTCCTGGCCCTCGCTTTCCACCTACCTGTATGTCACAGGCAGTCTTGACTGCACCGTTGGGGCGTTCCACATGTCCATACCAGCAAAGCCTTCTCTCTTTCAGGATGAGGTCCAGGTCCTCAATGCCAAGACGCTCAAGTAACTCACTGGACCTGATGGTGACAGTGTCCTGTGGCTTGACATTGCAGATCTGTCTGATCATTGCCCTGTCATTTCGCTGTAGACGTTGGAGGTTTGGCTTTGTCAATGGCCATGTCTCACTGGCATGGAGCATTGCCCTCCGCACACAAGAGCTATACACACGGCCACGTGTCTTGAACGAGAGGTGGCGGGAAGAGAGAACTGGTAGCAACTCCTTGAATTTCTTCCAGGCTGTTTTCACACGTGATGTAGTTGAAAGGTCGCAACCACCCACTGCAGACAGCATATCACCTAGGTAGCAAAAGGAAGCTACAACATCCAGCTTGTCGGATCCGACTTGGACTTCCCTCTGTGGTCTGCCATCTAAGGGGCGTGCAGTTCCTTGGCACCGTGTACACCTGTAAACAGGGACCTCTATCAAGCGTTTAAGCCCACTGCATTTCTTGTGCACCCAGAACTTGCAGCCATTACAAAAGATACTGTTGCTGCCCACTCCAGTGCGACATACAGCGCATGGGAACTGGCCTGTACTCTGCAAGAGGTCCAGACCTGTACCACAGATCATGATCTTTGTCTTTCCTGCATTCACTCTCAGCCCTTTCGCCTCCATTGCGTCTTTCCAAGTTAAGAGCCTCCTGACACATTCCTCAAGGGATTCAGCTATGATGACAAGGTCATCAGCATACAGGTCCTCCCAGGGGACTCCAGAGCGGAACTCGCATGACAAGGCTTCAAGCACAATGATGAAAAGCAGTGGGCTGAGAACAGAGCCTTGATGAACACCCACCTTCACCTCGAATTGTTCACTGTAACCATCAAATCACAGCTAAAGCTGATCTGTTTCTATAGTAAATGAATACCATACATATTATTTACCTCTGATTCTAGCTCAGATGTATGCTCCTGTTCTATATATAGATCTTGTCTGGTTCTCTGTAGCTGGTTCTCTACTTCCTCAAGCTGTAGAGTTAGACTGGTTACTCTTCCTTCTTTCTCAGACAGACTGTCCTTCAATTCTTGTAGAGCCTTGCTTTCAATGGTTTCAGTCCTTGGTTGTTTAGTCTTCTGTTGTTCTGAGGTTTTCTTCAAGTTTGCAAGCTCAACATCGAGGTTGATTTTCTCTGTGAGTAAGCTGTTGTATTTTTCGCTGGAGTTACTCAAGTCCACTTGGAGGCTGTTCAACTGTGAAAATAAATAACAGACTGTACATAGCCAAGATGTATGTAATTAATAGAGGATCTCACATGAGTGTTCATTTAAGAAATGAAATATATTTTTCTGATGTTCATGGAAGTATGAACGCAGTGGGTTGCGTACAAAGTAAATGAACCCTTCAGGGTTCATGTAACTTCAGGGTTCATGTAAATTTTACTAGCGACCCGCTGGCATTCATACTTTCATGAAAAGCAGAAAAATTAAGTTTACTTTTTATATTTACATTATTTTTCCCTCATCACTGAGCAAAAAAATGCTTTTAGGGCAAACTTTTAAAGCTGAAAAACGTTTGCACTGCGTTTTTCTACAAAGAGCGGAATAGCGTTGACGTCATCAACGCTGGTAGAGAACCATGGTTTAGAATGACGTCACTTGACGTCACTGAAAATCATATGATTTGATGCATTCATGGAAGTATGAACTACATTGTTTTCTATAGGCTTACATTAGGTTTTACACTGGAAATGTAAATATTTATTATTGAATTTATCAAACAAGTTGAGGAAAAGGGAATAAAATGAATGGCAAACCTTGCATTTTATTCCTTTTCCAAAATAAGTTTAATAAATTCAATAATAAATGAGCATGAATGCAAGATTCTATTTAGGACACATCTAATTTACCATTTTTTTACAAAAATGTCAACATTTCTGGGCATGAAGAAGCGTTCAGTGCGCTGGGTACGTTGCTACAAGATGTCCGAGCAACTAGCTGTCCGACTGTCCATATCTGAGACGTTTTTGGAAAGATATGATTCTGATCTGGAAGACTTTCTTGAAAAAATTTTTACCAGGGACAAAGCTTGTATCCATCACTATGATCCTGAGACTAAACAGCAGAGTAAACAATGGACTGGTCAGGGTTCACCACTTCCAAAGAAATTCAATATTCAGCCTTCGATTGGCAAGGAAATGGCAACTGTGCTTTGGGATAGCAAGGAGGTTCTGTTGGCGGACTATTTACCTCATGGCCAGACTATTACTGTGGAGTATCATGTTAATATTTTGGACCAATTATGTGCAGCAATAATACAGAAGGCAAAGGTGTGCTGTTGCAACATGACAATGCTAGAAGCCATACTTACAAAGTTTCTGTGGACACAATGAAGCGGAACAGTTTCAAACCCTTACCCCATCCACCCTATTCACCTGATCTGGCACCCAGTGATTACTTTTTGTTTCTGAACTTGAAGAAAGAATTGCGTGGACATCACTTCCAGTCAGATGAAGAGCTTAAGGCAGTGGTTGGAGGGTGGATTGACTCTAAAGACCCTGAGTTCTACAAAAATGGACTTTCAGCCTTGGACCATCGATGGAGGGAGTGCTTATTGCTATGGGGTGACGGGGTGACTATGTTGAAAAAAGAATTCAAGCGTGACTCAGTTAGACTGTAGAGTTAGATACTTATTGAACGACCCTCGTATCAAATGGACAACCAGCAAAGACTCAGGCAAGCCTGCACATAAACACAGTCTGCCAGAGCCTTTACTTCTCACTGATATGCAGAGGAGACCTTAAGGTAGCTTCATGCAAAAAGTCATGTATTTAGCAGGGCCTCCGCCCATCAGGGCTTAACCCTTTTGTACCAAATGGAATGTTCCTCCTTATATACAGCAGGAGTCCATTTTAAAATTTAGGGGTGTCGGGTTGTGTTGTCTTCAAAATCTATTTAGAAACTGGCTGAACGTTTTGCAAACAGTGTAGGCCCAGATCAGACGCTGCGTTCTGCAGCGTCTGATCTGGGCCTGCACTGTTTGCCAAGTACCCCTTTAGGGGCCTCCGCCCATCATGTCTTAAAGAAACAGATTGGGCTACCTGGTGTTTCTGACTACAGATTGCGCACTGCACTGTGCAACCACTTACGTATAGGCCTGCCCAAGAAGTGTGGTCAGGTAAACTGACGGTCACCGGTTCAATATAACCTAAGTAGAAAGTCCCTGCCCATCGGGGCTTGGAGAAACAGAGGGCTGCCTGGTGTTTCCATACAGAGCTGAAAGTGACTACATATGAGTACTGGTAAGCTGCATAAAAGGACTAAGCCTGCCCAGGCAAAGTAGTGTGAGCCAAACCATCCAATGCTTATAAGCCCTATTGGTTTCATTCTTTCCACTGACCATTCCAAGGCGGTTCTTCTGTGGCGGTTTATTTATGTTGTTGTTTGTTACTTACTGTGTGTATCACTTGTGTCTTTTTATTTTGGATGGCCATTTGGCCATTTTGTGGGAAAGTAACTGTCCTTATGGCCTTCCTTTGTTTAGGTTTCCATTATGGTCTGGTCGCTTCATGTTTGTGTTTCTTTCCCTTTGGTGTGTTTGATGGGTGGAGTAAGTTAATTGTATCGATTCCTGATCTTTGTTTTACTTCTACTTTTCATTGGGCTGCAAGGCTTGAGATGTCATTTTCATCTCAATGTCAAGAAAAAGTCCCATAAAATTGGTAGCAACATCTCCAAAATGACCTATATAGTGTTTACAGTGACATTTAACCTCAATTCAAACAACCAAAAACCATGCATCTAGCCCTTTTAGCTGGTTACACACAAATATTCTAAGAGTATAAATCAAAGAATGCTAAGGGGCCTTTTTTCATCTGTCAGCTCATTTATCAAGGGGAAGGGATTTACCTCCAGGGGAAGCAACTCTTTCAAAATAGATTTGTCTCCCTAATCAATAGGAGTCTACTCTTAAAAGAAAGAATTTGCTCCACCACAGGAGCAAATTCTTTCCTTTGATAGTATACCACTTTTTTAGAGGCACTCAATTTAATACCAAAAAGCAAACAGGAAGTCAAGAACCTTACCAAAATGGTAGAAAAACTTACCATGTCTTATCCATTGTCCATAACGCTCTGCATGCTGAGTATTTTTTTCAGCAGATGACATTTTGAAATATTTTTTTTATTTTCCCCTGAAAACAGGATTTGGCAGTTCATGCAAATTGTCTCCTAGGATGTCAAGTCCTGTTTTAAGGGTAAAGTAAGAAAAATGTAAACAATTTATCTTCTGGGTTTTTTTTGGTTTTACAGCCCTTTCAAGATTATTTCACTCATATTGAGCCGATCGTTAATCAGGTGGGCGAAAACCGGAGTACCTGGAGAAAAACCACCTGACCTTCTGTTGCAGAACTTGGCGTCTCACCAATTTGTCATCTGCTGAATTAGACTAGAGTGAAGTAAATTAAGGATATTTGATTTTTTCAGTGTAAGATCGAATTTTATTTCATTGAATGAATGCCCAAACTAGTATTTTCACGAGTGGCTATGGCACAGCCATGAGTGAAAATAACAGTTTTGATGTTCATGAGTGAAATAAAATTTGATCTTGCACTGAAAAAAATCTAATTTTCTGTTTCTTACATACTTCAAAAAGGCAATATTTAGCTTCTCTAATAGCATAGCACACAATCAGAGAAAATTATCTTTGTTCCTGGTCTTTTCGCATAGATTTAGTGGTGTCCAACGTTTTAACTGAAAGTTTGCACCTGAGAAATAGCCTGGGATGATGAGTATTGAAATAATTGTGAGAGTAGTTTCCCAAAGAAGTTGCGGGCTGGTCTAACGACACGTGACAAAATATGTGAGGTCAGCGTCGAAAATGATGTCATTAATGTCCTCGTCACACAAGAACGGGCTAAGCGTTATCTTGAACACAGTTCATTACTTTTCAATCATCTGACAAAGATAAAACTGAAAACAGCATTAGATTTGAAGAAAAAGGTAGTCCAAAGATTTGAAGAAAACAGTAGTCCCAAACAATGAAAAATAAAAATGGTATTTTCATTGTTTGAAACAGTGAAAATATTGATTTAGATTTCACTGATAAATCTTTATCGTTCATTGAAAAGCATGTAAGAAAGGTAAATATCTTTCCTGGAATGACCTACCTGAGCTGTAAGGACCTCTATCTTCTCTCTGTTTCTCTCCTCACTTCCGTCTCCCTTCAGCTGTCTGTGTGCCTGCTCTAGCTCACCCTGAACATCCTCCAGGGCCTTGGTCCTGGCATCGAGCTGTACCCGGACTGTACTCAGCTCACCCTCCAGGAGCTTGTTCTGTCTTGTCAACTGTGTGACCTTGCTAGTAAGGGAGGTAACCTCCTGCTGCAGGGCCTCAGAGTGGTCTGGTGAAAAGGTTGAAAAGTTACTCATATGAGCCCCGCCAAGCGAATTTGGGTCTTCGAGCATTCCGTCATGACAAATTTTAACTGCGCATGCCCGGCCATTTAGAGGCGCAAGGGATATGGCTTTCTGTCTGAAGGTTCCTCTTGATTCACTGCGTGTATCAGCGAGCAACGAAGGTTCTGGCGAGACTGCGCGGATGCGCAGGCTCGCCTGAACCTTCGCTGCTCGCATAGGCGATAAGTACCAAAATCGCTTGACGCGGCCCATATATTAATGATGGCAAACCTGATGAAGTCTGCTTTCACAACATGTCAACTCGTGAGGTTTATCTGTGTCAAAATGGTTAGTAGATTTCAAGTATATACAACATAACCTGGTAAATGATTGTTTTATTGTAATTACGTTTTCCCAATTTTACCCCAGCTATAGGTGTGTGTAACTTCTGTTTTATTTTATGATTTCCCAATGCTTTCTATGTGCTGAAAATACTTTTGAAAAGGGAATATTTACAAACTGAAATATGAAAACTATGTCCACTCTACTTCAGAATACGCTTTTCCAGCATTTAGGTGAATGGTTACACATTCAGGAGAGGAGAAGCAACTTTTTCAACAATATTTTTTCACCCTTGCCAAAAAGGGTCTACTTTTAAAATTTGTTCATTTAATACAAGTAAACCCTCTGACAAAGAGGTGTAATATTAAAGGAAAACATTTGCCCCTGAGGAGCAAATTCTTTCAGGGATGGGTTATAAGGTACAGGAAACCAACAGGAAGCTGCAAAAGTTGTCTCCCTTGATTAAATCAAGCATATCCATTTCCCTCATGTATCTTCTCAAATGACAGCTACTTGTAATAAAAGCACGCTAACACTGCATGATACCCCACCACTGCAAGATAATATGGTTATAGCCTTGCCCATAATAGTGGTACTTTTAAGTGTTCTAGTTATCTGTAAAACTTCACTAAGGCATTCAATATAGTAAAGGAACTACATACATGTATATCAAAAGGGCAGATAATACAATAACCAGAAAAGCAGAGTGACTGTCCTTGGCAATAATATGTGTCCTTTAGTGTTTTAAAATTTGAAGAAAATCCATGAAAAGATTCTTAAGTTATTGATCGCAAACTCCCAAAAAAAATTGTGAGAAATTAATCAAGTTATCGGTCGGAAATGGTGTGGATGGACGGACGAACGGACAGACACCGGAGGGTATATTATAATACCCCAGCACTATCGTGTGATGGGGTATAACAAAAAGAAGAAAAGAAAAAAAAGTCATTCCCGCTATAAACATGTAGGCACAATTTGAAAAAAAAAATGTGAAAAATAATCAAGTTATCGGTCGGAAATGGTGGGGATGGACGGACGGACAGACAGACGGACAGACACCAGAGGGTATATTATAATATCCCAGCACTATCGTGTAATGGGGTATAACAAAAAGAAGAAAAGAAAAAAAAAAAAAAGGTAAAAAAAAGGAATGAAAAACAAAAAATGAGAAAAAAAAAACGAAAAAAAAAAAAAAAATTCATTGCAAAAAGAAAGAAAAGAAAAATAAACGGAAAAAAAAGAAAAGAAAAAACGAGAAAAAAAGGAAAAAAAAAAGAAAATTCCATTCCTCCACGGGGGTTTGAACTCACGTCCCTCAGATTCATAGCACAAATTAATCCAGTTATTGGTCGGAAATGGTGGGGACGGACGGACGGACAGACGGACAGACACCGGAGGGTATATTGTAATATCCCAGCACTATCGTGTGATGGGGTATAACAAAAAGAAGAAAAGGGTGAAAAAAAAAAAAAGGGAAAAAAAAGGAATGAAAAACCAAAAATGAGGAAAATTAAAAAAAAAAAAATAAATAAATAAATTCATTGCCAAAATGAAAAAGAAAGAAAAAGAAAAAAGAAAAAAGAACACACACAAAAAAAAAAGAAAAAACGAAAAAAAAAAAAATTTCTATTCCTCGAAGGAGATTTGAACTCACGCCCCTGAGATTCATAGTCAACAATAGGATTTGTAGTCCAGCACTCTAACCACTACACTGGCAGTGATAATCAATATATTTCATAAATTAAAGGAATAAATGCGCAGAAACTATTTAATGGGAATTGTTAACGACCAATTTTTCGTTAAATGTTAACACATTTTGTGTATTCACAACACAAAACCTGCTTATTATGGTCGTTTATACATCAGTGCAGTTTCATCCAAATATTCCATATAGTAAAGGAATAAGTCCCCAAAAACCATTTAATCGGAATTTTTAACGACCATAATTCCGTTAAATGTTAATGTATTTTGCCCATTTACAATCCCAAACCACCCATACCCAATGCCAATGTGTATACAAAATTTGAAGAAAATCCGTGAAAAAATATTCAAGTTATTGATCAGAAACGCCCCAAAACCCCTTATTTTGAACTAAAAAGGGCCATAACTCTGTCAAATGTTAACGGATTTTGCCCATTAACAATCCCATACCACTCATTCCCGATATATACATGTATGCAAAATTTGAAAAAAATTCGTTAAAAATTACTCAAGTTATCGATCGGAAATGGTGCGGACGGACGGACGGACGGACGGACGGACGGACGGACTTACGGACGGACGGACGGACGGACACCGGAGGGTATATCATAATACCCAGCCACTATCGTGTGGTGGGGTATAAAAATATAGTAAATACACGGTTTTTGTCTTGAATAATAAAATACAATCGGTGAGCTTTAGCGAGCCCCTATAAAATTGTCGCAGCGAACTGATTATATTTTATTATTAAAGACACTAATCATGTATTTAGTTTATACCGCAATTCAAAACAATCAAGGGATTTTGCAATAATTTAGCAAATTTAAGCAAAAAAGACAGCAGGCAGTACGGCATGTCAAACGACATTCAGTGCCATGGCGCACACATGTAGTATAACGTGACGTCAATGAGTACAAAGTTTCTGGCGTCATCACGCCCAAAAGACTTAGGAAACAATATGGACGCCCGAATAAAAGTGTCTCAGTGCTTTGCATTCTGTATGAAAATCTGCAAATAAATAGTTTATTTTAGATTTAAAAATTATTTTCAAGGTTGAGACACAACTGCAGCTGCAGTGCGCAGTTATTCCGATGGGCCATTCAAACCAGGAAAGGAAGAGAAGATAAGGATTTAGCTGAAATTCCTGAAAATGCAAATAAAAATTGCAAAGATTTTAACTTGCAGTTTTGTTGTTTTCCCATGTATAAAAAGTTGCAGGTTATTGTTTACACTTGTAAATTAGTGACTAGAAAAGTAGGTCCGGTCTATAAACGGTCACTAGACGTATTTTAGGTCAGTAGAAGGTATTATAGGTCACTACCGATTATAGCGTGCAGTTCTTCGACCCCCTTTATTAGGTTACTAGAATGCCTAATTGCGGTATAAATAAATAGCATTGTGCCAATTTGTAATTAACTTTGAGTATGTTTGGTTGTTTTTGTTTGATGGTTGTACTTTATTGTGAATTTGTTAAGCACTTTCTATCAGTCATCACGGAAACACACCTATATAATTTTGACCCCACTGAACCCCACTTTTATATAGTAGAACTGGAATTTACATGGCTAAACCTTATTTTTATTTATCATATGACGTCGCGTCTGAGAGTGTAATAACTTCATGTAATATTTTCGATAATCCACTAGTGGATTAAATATGCAAATTAGCTAGATACGTCCCGTAACGTTACATGTACGACGCCCTTAACGACGTCCCGTTTACTTATGGCAGAATATTGACATTTTTGTAAACAATCGTGAATAAAATGCGTTGAAATGTCATATGATAAATAGAATCTTGCATTCGTGCTCATGTATTATTGAATTTATTAAACTCGTTGAGGAAAAGGGATAAAATGCTCGGCAAAGCCTTGCATTTTATCCTTTTTCCTCAACTCGTTTAATAAATTCAATAATACATGAGCACTCATGTAAGATCCTCTATTTATTTTATATTTTGAGCAGAAATAAGAAAAATATTTTCTGCTCTAAATATATATTGTGGGTACTCATTAGAACCGCCTTGATCAGGCAGTTCTAATTAGTACCTGAATTCTATATTTTGAGCAGAAAGAAGAAAAATATCACAATTTTTCATCTTAAAATGTGTGTTTTTCGGCAGTAAAGTATTTGTATAGGCATGTTTTTGTAATGCTAATCTCCCAGTTTCAGGAAGTGAGTGCTGATTGTTCTGCTTGTTAACCCTTATCTTGCTGTTCACGACAACCCCTATCTTTGCAAACAGTGTAGATCCAGATCAGATGGCTTCTGAAGAAGCCATCTGATCAGGATCTACACTGTTTGGTATTTAGTTTATGAATTTGTAGCAATAAATTACATCAAGTAATTTGATTAGTTGATAGACAGAAATGGGTGTGGCTTAAATGAATATTCAGCAAGATAAGGGTTAAGTACTTGTCATTTAAGTTTTTTTCTCTTTTCTCTTCCTCCTAGTGCCAAGGGTGATTGTGGCTCCCCCTGGATTTTTTTTAACTTTTTGGAGTTTAAAAGCCCGTTATCACTAACCTGATCTGGCCCCGAGGTTATAGAAGTTTTTTCATGCTCAACTCAGCTGGTGCTCATAAAAAATAAAATACTAAGAAGTTGAGCGACTTTTCTTTCTCAGACAGCAGATAATGTTATTTGTCCTGCTCACAAATTTTAAAATGCCAACATTTGTTGGCATTTTAAAATTTGTGAGCAGGACAAATTTCATGCTCAAGTGAGTGGAGCATGAAAAAAGTTTTATAACCTCGGGCCAGTTTACCTAACCAAACTTTTCCTGAGTAGACTTAGAAAGCCTTCATGTGGGCATGACCAATTATTAGCCTAAAGCATGACAGAACTAAGGGCCAGGATTATGGCCATGTAAAATCAAATTTAAGCCCCCAGTAAAATATTTTTTGCTGACCATTCCAAGGTGGTTCTTCTGTCGTGGTATTAATTATTATTATATACCTACAAGAAATACTGCTGTCTACTATCAGTTTTCCGACAAAAAAATACAGAATCCCGTATCACGCACTCGCGTTTTCCGATTCCGTATCACACTCCTGCAAACCCTGAGTCCCGGCATTTGTTGCGACGTTAGAAAACAGCCATCGATAACGCGGAACCAAACGTTCGAAATGATGACGTCACTTACACACAGAATGTAACGTCAAAGTTACCCACCAATTTACGTTGACAAAAGACTTTATTAAAAGCGAAAAAAGGTATATAATAAACGTATTATCACTAAAATAACTTGATCTGTTGCACAGTATCACGTCTCTTGGATGTTTCCAGATCTTACGCATCACACTCGACGCTGCGCGTCTCGTGTGATACGCTGATCTGGAAACATCCACTTGACGTGATACAATGCGTCAGATCAAGTTACTGTAGTAATAATATGTATTTATGGTTTGCTTTTGCATGTACGTATTGCTTATATCCATTTGTTTTGCATAGCTGTTTGACCATTTTGTGGGAAAGTATTGTCCTATTGGCTTTCCGCTAGTGGTTTTATCCCTTTTCCTCAACTCGTTTAATAAATTTAATACATACATGAGCACGAATGCAAGATTCTATTTATCATATGACATTAAAAGTGTATTTTATTCACAATTGTTTACAAAAATGTTACATGAGTGCTCCTTGAGAAAAAGGGATAAAATGCTCGGCAAAGCCTTGCATTTTATCCCTTTTCCTCAACTCGTTTAATAAATTTAATACATACATGAGCACGAATGCAAGATTCTATTTATCATATGACATTAAAAGCGTATTTTATTCACAATTGTTTACAAAAATGTCAACATTCCGCCATTAGTAAACGCGACGTCATTAAGGACGTCGTACATGTAATGTTACGGGACGTATCTAGCTAATTTGCATATTTAATCCACTAGTGGATTATCGAAAATAATACATGACGTTATTACACTCTCAGACGCGATGTTATGTGATAAATTAGGGTTTAGTTACTTCATGTTTATGATTCTTTCCCTTTGGTATCTCTGATGGGAGATGTGGGGCAGCTGTATTGATTCCTGATCATTGCCTTCACATTTATTATAAATACATAAGCAATTAACCAGGACAGTGCAATTTCTTTCAACAGACAACTGCCCTTCTTTAATCAGTGTAAGGTACAGTGCACTTTCTTTCACCAGACAACTGCCCTTCTTTAATCAGTGTAAGGAAGAAAATCACAATAATAAAGATTTCATGATCAGATCAATCTCCAGAAAAGAATATTGCAGTCCTGGGCCCAGTTGTTCAAAGCATTGTTAGCTTAACGAGCTCGTTAGTGGTCATATTGTTAACTGTTCTAGCAAGTTTAATATTTTAAATTTTGGTATTTTTGCTGAAAAAATGTTAGCATATTTGCCAAAATAAATTATCAAAGTTTTAACGATACATTAACTAATGGTGTCGTTAGTTTTGAACAACTGGCCCCTGGTAAGTATCTAACCTGCCACCTCCTTATCACCAGTCAGATCTGTATCAAACAGAGCTATGAAAAGTAGAAGTAAAACAAAGATCAGGAATTGATACAATTAACTTACTCCACCCATAAAAGACACCAAAGGGAAAGAAATACAAACATTAAGCGACCAGACCATAATGGAAACCTAAACAAAGGAAGGCCATAAGGACAGTTACTTTCCCACAAAATGGCCATATGGCCATCCAAAATTAAAAGACACAAGTGATACACACAGTAAGCAACAAACAACAACATAAATAAATCGCCACAGAAGAGCCGCCTTGGAACGGTCAGTGGAAGATTTCCACGGGGGGGCTTAAATTGATTTTACGTGGCCACAATCCTCGCCCTTACTTCTGTCGCGATTTAGACAAATAATTTGTTCAGTCCGCATGAAGGCCTCCTAACTCATCAGTGCAACATCTCCGTGAACACAAAAATCAAAGAACCACAGAGGTGAGACAACGGTGAGGACTCGACAGCAAGAAACCACTGAAATGCTGGAGCAAAAGAAAACCAACAGTTAGACTCCGATGAGCCCGACCAGAGACAGAGCATCAGGCACCAACCAACATTATCTCTCTAATTTTCAATAAGCCTTTACGTTGGAGCCGTCATAGAATCTGAGGCCTGACCCACCGGCGTGCAATTAAAGAGGGAAGCAAAGTTGCCAACCGTGATTGGGTTAACTACCATGCATGCAGTCTGTCGTATAATATCCATGTTGTACCCTGCTTTCCACACAAGAATGGAGGAAACATTTCCAGGTCATGGTTATCTCTACGGAAGGTGTATTTATTCCCCATTTAAGTTTGGCTTTACAGCTTCAATATCATTTCACTTACATCAAGCCAATCAGTAATCAGACCTGGGCCAAGCAGGAGGCACCTGACCTTCCATAGCAGAACTAGGCATCTTACATGATTATTGTGTCCAGAGCAAGACATGAAACCACAATGGTGGGAAACCCTTGATCTTTCCCGTTGCATCAATCATTTTCATAAATTTTCTTCACTTCTTATTTTTACATGTATTTGTATCCTCATGAAATATGTATTGCAAGTCTGAAAATATTTGGCCAAACATAATGTTAGTTGCGTTATGCAAGGCTGAAGAATTCTGTGTCCATGTTCAGACCTGCTTATTCCCACCATCTCTCTCAACCAAAGTCCTACCTGAGACATGTCTGGTATCCATGGTAATCTGATGACCTGAGAGACTCTGAAGCAGCATGTTGTTCTCTGTTCTCACAGCCTCGAGGAGATCTTCCGCCGTCTTCAGCCGGGCAAATGCTTCATGTCTCTCCCGAACCAGCTGGCTTAGTTGTCTGCAATATGTAACTGTGCTACTAATGTACCATATAACCCTATAACCTTTAACCCTATAAAGCAGCAGAGAAACTAATGCAAATAGTGTAGCTAGATGAGACAGTTCATAATGAGCCATCTCCTCTGGAGCTACACTATTTGTCATCCTCTAAATTATTTTCACTAAACCCCTTATTTACAAGAATGGTCCAAAATTCAAAGTCCATTTCAGAAACACAGGAGTGAAATGAGTAAACTCCAAACAAAATTAGCAAATTATTCAAGGATATTTTGGTGCCTAAGTAATGTAACTAATGTACGACACGCAAGATAAGCTTAGCAACTGTGGATATTATTTGAATGCAAATTACAAGTGAACAATTTGATAACGTATCATTCCCAGCTACTTTCCAGGTGCAAACTTTCAGTGTACCCCACATATTATACCCTGTAAAGCCACTAAACACCTCCTAATCTATGCAAAATTGCCACAGAAAAAAGTTGTTCTCTGTGGCTTTAAAAATGCATTACAAATCACAGTTTAAAGCATGAAAGATACAGAAAAACGATTATCTTTTATCAGTGTAAGATCAATTTCAGTGTAAGATCAATTTTTATTTCACTCATGAACACCAAAATTAGTATTTTCACTTCTAGCTGTGCCACTAGAGAAATTACTTCTTTTGGTGTTCATCTGTGGAATAAAAATACTTATCATATGACGTCGTTTATAAGCAGTGGATAATGTTGTGTAATAAAAATCGTATGACCACACGTGTAATAACACTTTGGCGGGATTAAATAACGTCATGACGACGTCCATGTCAACAATGCATTTTTCGTAGAAAAATTGTCAAACAAAAAGGCGATGAAATCCAATTTAAAGTAGTCATATGATAAAGAGAATCTTACACTCGTGGTCATTTCATATGAAATTTATGAAACTCGCCGAAGGCTCGTTTCATAAATTTCATATGAAATGACCACTCATGTAAGATCCTCTATATCTTACACTGAAAAAAAATAAATATTTCCTATGCCATAAAAATGATATAATCACATGTGACAAGAGGGCCCAGAGGGCCCTGATTCGCTCACCTAAATGTCACTGTCTCTAGTACATTCTATTTTTAGCTCTGGTGGCCATCTTGTTCGTCAGAGCAGACAGATTTAGCTATTTTAGTTGGGAGTCACCTACGTAACATTCCTGTGAAGTTTGAATCAAATTTGCTCAAGGTTTTAGGAGGAGTTTGCGTTTGATGCAAATTTACAATGTTTTTCTATTTTTAGCTATGGCGGCCATTTTGCTCATCAGAGCTGGATCATTTTAGCTGTTTGGGTAGAGGGTCATCTAAGCAATATTCCTATGAAATTGGCCAAAGGGTAAAGGAGGAGGAGTCGTTTGAAGATTTTTTCTATTTATAGTTCATCAGAGCGGAATAATTTTAGCTATTTTGGTAGGGAGTCACCTAGGTAACATTCCTGTGAAGTTTGAATCAAATTGGCCCAAGGGTTAAGGAGGAGTTTTCATTTGAAGCAAATTTACGTTTTTCTATTTTTAGCTATGGTGGCCATTTTGCTCTTCAGAGCAGAATGGTTTTAGCTATTTTGGCAGAGGGTCGGTCACCTAAGCAACATTCCTATGAAGTTTGAATGAAATTGGACCAAGGGTACAGGAGGAGTTGTCCTTTAAAGATTTTTCTATTTTTAGCTCTGGTGGCCATCTTGTTTGTTAGAGAAGACAGATTTAGCTATTTTGGTAGGGAGTCACCTAGGCAACATTCCTGTGGAGTTTGAATCTAATTGGTCCAAGGGTTTAGGAGGAGTTTGCTTTTGAAGCAAATTTATGTTTTTCTATTTTCAGCACTGGTGGCCATCTTGTGCATCGAAGCGGAACAATTTTAGCAATTTTAGTAGAGGGTCACCTAAGCAACATTCCTGTGAAGTTTGAATCAAATTGGTCCAAGGGTTTAGGAGGAGTTTGCCTTCGAAGCAAATTTATGACGTTTTTCTATTTTTAGCTCTGGCTCTGGATTTTCATCTTGTGCATCGAAGCGGAATGATTTTAGCAATTTTAGTAGAGGGTCACCTAAGCAACATCCTATGAAGTCTGAATGAAATTGGCCCAGGGGTATCGGAGGAGAAGTCGTGTAAAGATTTTTCTATTTTTAGCTCTGGTGGCCATCTTGTTCATCCTAGCTGACCGATTTTGGCTATTTTAGTAGAGGGTCACCTAAGCAACATTCCTATGAAGTTTGAATGAAATTGGCCCTGGGGAATGGGAGGAGTAGTTGTTTAAAGATTTTTCTATTTTTAGATCTGGCAGCTATCTTGTTTACCAGAGCGGAACGATTTTAGCTATTTTTGTAGACAGCAACCTAGGCAACACTTCTGTGAAGTTTAAATGAAATTGGCCCAAGAGTTTAGGAGCAGTAGTCTTTTAAAGCAAATTGTTGACACGGGACGACGCACGACGGACATTCACTAATCACAATAGCTCACCATGAGCACTTCGTGCCCAGGTCAGCTTATAACACATGGTTCTGGCACATAATGCCATGACACCTGACAACAAGCAAAATCTCATACTCATGGTCATTCTATATGATATTTATGAAGCAAACCTCAAGCAAGTTTCATGAATTTTTCATAAAATGACCACCAGTGTAAGACCCTCTATTTCTCTTACTCTTTATATGTGCTCTCTAAAGTGTTCATCTGAGCTCTGGTGTCTTCAACTTGTTCCTCCATCTGCTTGAGTTTGGACTCAGCCTGTCCGTAAGTGTCTCGCAGATTCTACAAAAAAATACAAAATCTATTCTCTCTATTTGTTTTAAATTACACAGAGAGCAGAGAGGAGAAAAACCCTAGCTTCAGCTTGGACTCAGCCTCTCTATAGGTGTCTCGCAGATTCTGCAAAAATACAAAATCAATTGTCTGTTCTAGCTGATTTAAATTGCACAAAAAACCCTAGCTTTGAAGAAGGACTCGTGGTTGTTAGTATAAAGGAGTGATGGCAATGATCAGAAATCGATACAATTAACTCATAGCACTCATCAGAGTGAATGAAACACAAACATGAAATAACTAGACCATAATGGAAACATAAATGGTGGAAAGGCAAAAGGACAGTTACTTTCCCACAACATGGCCAATTGGTTATCCAAAACAAAAAGATACAAGCGATACACACACTCAAAGACAAACCATAACAAAAATAAACTGCGACAGCAGAACAGCCTTGGAACAGTCAGTGAACAGAATTTCACTAGGGGGCTTAAATCGATTTTACACAGATGCAATCCTGAATCAAATACAGAAAAATTACATTATTAAGACCAGCTAAAATTAAGTCCAGTTCTGCTTTTCAAATCCTATCTTAACATGTTTAATCTGTTTCATCTGTTCATTCTTTGTGTTTTCTAAGCATAGGGCCCACTAATAAGAGACCACTCATGAGTACTTGTTAACCGCTTAGAAGTTGACAGGGCTTGAGATGTCATTTCATCCCAATGTCAGGTAAAAGTCACACAAAATTGGAAGCAATAACTTCAAAATGACCTAAATAGTGTTGATGGGGACATAAAACTTCAAATCAAACAAACAAATCCTGAAAACATGCTTTAAGGTGATGGAACTCATATATCCATAATTACTTACATAAGATATTAGTTGTTGACAGTGTTGTAACATCATTACATACTTTTTATCATATGTAACATGTAATATTACTTGGCAACATTGCCAAATGTTAAATGCCAACCCTGACAATGTAATGATTTCTACTGAAGCTATCACTACCATAATAATCCTAAGAACTGGGACTCATAGTGGCCTAAAAATACAGTGCAGACCCAGATCTGACTGCACTGTTTGCCATTCCATCTGCACCATTTGGACTCCTTGCTGGACCGTTAAAGAAATTTGTTAAAATTTTAGGAGAATTAAAGAATGTCCTCAAGGCATCCAAATTTTTAAAACTTTAAAGGTAGTTTTCAGCTGAAATATTGAAAGAAAAATATTATGATAAAAACAATCCCAGACTAACTGTAATTTCATATGGACCCCGTCAAGCGGTTTTGGTACTTATCGTCTATGCAAGCAGCGAAGGTTCAGGCAAGCCTGCGCATCCGCGCAGTCTCGCCAGAACCTTCGCTGCTCGCTCATACAAGCGATGAATCAAGAGGAACCTTCAGACAGAAAGCCGTATCCCTGGCCCCTCTGAATAGCGGGGTGTGCGCAGTTAAAATTTGTCATGACGGAATGCTCGAAGACACAAATTCGCTTGGTGGGGCTCATATGAAATATATGAAAAAGGCCTTTGGCTTGTTTCAAAAATTTCATATGCAATGACCACTCATGTGAGATCATCTAATTATCAAATGATGTCATTGATAAGCAGTGAATAACGCTGTGTAATAAAAATCATATGATCACACGTGTAATAACACTTTCGCAGGAATAAGTAACGTCATGACGACATCCATGTAAACCATGCATTTTATTAGGAAAACTATCAAATAAAGTCGATAAAATCAACTTTTAAGTGGTCATATGATTAACAGAATCTTACACTTGTGGTCATTTCCAATGAAATTTATGAAACTCGCTGAAGGCTTGTTTCATAAATTTCATATTAAATGACCACTCGTGTATGATCCTCTATTTATCATATGGGCCTCGTCAAGCGATTTTAGTACTTATCGCCTATGCGAGCAGCGAAGGTTCAGGCGAGCTGCTCGCTCATACAAGCAGTGAATCAAGAGGAACCTTCAGACAGAAAGCCAATCCCTGGCCCCACTGAATGGCTGGGCATGCGCAGTTAAAAGTTGTCATGACGGAATGCTCGAAGACACAAATTTGCTTGGCGGGGCTCATATAACGTGGCTGTTATTTAGTGGATAACATCATGTCATAAAAATTATATGACCACACATGTAATAAAATACAATGATTAACGCATGTAGCATCTGTGGCAATCTAAATTCTTTTATCAGTTACCCCCTGTATATAGTGCATTGTAACACATTGACCTGATAAAGATATGCTATCTCAGGACAACTGAGCTTTATCACGTCAACGTGACATTGCACTTGTTGAGTGAACCGGACAACCGGAAAATGGCCAAAATGTTACTATTACTAGAAAAATCGGAAAAATTACGTTAAAAATTACCAAAAGAAAATAACGGTCAGATGATAGTAAATATACTGATCGATTATATTCTGCGCCAGAATGTATGGACACACTCAGGACAACCGGTAAGTGATCGTAAATTGCCAATTTAAAGAGTGCACAAGGGATAAACTGATAAAAAGAATACCAGATTCGTGTCTTTTGATATCAAGTTTATCAGGCTCGGCTTCGAGAACGCATGTAGAATCGCTCGGCAAGCCTCGCGATTCTACAAGCGTTCTCGAAGCCTTGCCTGATAAACTTGATATCAAAAGACACCAACCTGGTATTCTCTATTTCAACTTCTGGGGCCAGTTGTTCAAAGCATTGTTAGCTTAACGAGCTCATTAGTGGTCATATTGTTAACTCTTCTAGCAAGTACAATATCGAAAATTTTTGTATTTTTGCTGAAAAAAAGTGAGCAGCTTTTGCGAATGCAAATGCTGTTCACATTTTTTCAGCAAAAATATTAGAATATTTGCCATAATAAATGATCAAAGTTTTAACAATACATTAACTAACGACGCCGTTAGCTTTGAACAACTGGTCCGTGATAAATCTGACTTCATTAACAGACCCACCTTCAAGCCATCTACAATATTATTATCCTCAAGTCTCAATTCCTTAAGCTGCAGCTCCCATTCTCTCAGCTGCTTGTATGCAAGCTCTCGCTTGTTCCAGAGCACCCGGATCATTTCCTCTTCCTGTCCAGACTGAATGCCATCTTGTTTCTCAATTTGTGATAAAATATAGTTCATATCATCTGTGATCTGGTGAAAATGTTAAGACAAAAAACCTGAGGTGATGTGACATGCGTTCTTTGTAAATATTGTGTATAAGATGGAAAATGATTGAACAGAAAAAGTGGACTGTGATACATATAATTGCATTACAATAAACCCTTCAAGTGTTAATCAAGACTTGAAGAAGCCATCTTCAAATTTTTCAGGGGAAATAAGGCTTGCAATACCACATAAGAATCGTCTGCTCGGCAGACAACTGACACAAAATATAAAGCCTAATTTTCTCTGAAAAGAATAAAATACTCAAACTCCAGACTCATCTGCTCTAGAATTTTCCATAGCACTTGAACGGTTAAAAATTAACTAAAATGTAAACAAGCTTTGCTTGATATATATACATGTACACATTTACACAAAAATAACACAGAAAAATATGTATTTTGTGCACTAGGCCTTCAAACACTCGGGACAACTAGCAGACAGCATTTTAAAGGGTTTTTTTTTTTCAAATTTTCAGGAAAAATAATATTCAACATACCATATGAATTCACATGAAATGTCAAGGCTTATTTTTGCTGAAAAATGAAAAAAAAAATAATCTTTGTTGTCTGCTCTATAATTTTCTGCAGTACTTAAAAGGTTAACCCTTATCCTGCTGAACACAGCAACCCAACCTAGATCCCAATTAGATGGCCAACTGATCAGGATCTAAATAGATTGTCATGCAATTTGTGAATTGAAAGAAAACACTATATCAAGTAATTTGAGTGGTTGATAGCCAGACATTGGTGCGGCTAAATCAATTTATTTTTTTACTTTTTTTGATAAATATAAAAAATATTTCATTTCGCGTGTTGAAAACATCATCAGAATTTTACCTCATGTTTCGCACTCGTGAAAATTCTGATATTTTCAACACACTCGATGAAATATTTTTGGTATTCATCTCAAAAAAGTAAATATATCCTCAATTTATTCAGCAGGATAAAGGTTGAAAATAAAACTTGGAAACTGATATTTATCATTAACTTTTGAAGCAACAGAAAGAAAAAAAGCAATGCAAAAGTCATATATGCTACACCAGCTGGAAATAAACCATAACAAACTGGTTGGCATCAGAACTGAGGTTCACTTTAATGCAAAGATAAACAGATGCAATAAAAGTTTTAAAAACAGACACACAATTGAACCCCTACATTGCAGATCTTACTGGAAAGTGAAAGGAGAATATAGCATGCAAAAGCGACCCTAAATTTTGGAATTTTTTTTGCAATCACAGCAAATAATTCAAAACCTGGACAAGTTTATGACACTGACACAAAATCTGAGTCAAAGTACAGTCCGCCAGCAATTAGATTGCAGTAATGTAGCCAACAACTGTAGCTATTTTACCATTAAACCAATAATCTTTGCTCTGTTCATAACAAAACCGCGGTGATATCACTGTCTACTATTCCTTGACATAATTATAGCAAACTGTGTAGACCTATATCAGACTGCTCAAGAGCAGTCTATTATCGGCCTATACAGTTTTTTTTATCTGGATCTCTGCTATTTGCTCCAAAAATTTCGGATTATCATGATACAAAGTTTTGTCATCTTAATCCATCCAATATGTAACGAATGGAATCTCGCACCATTTACATAGCAGGAGTCAATTTTGAAATTCAGGTGGTGCCAAGAGGAGTTATGTTTGGAAATCCATTTGGAAAAATGGCTGAACATTTCTTCAAACAGTGCAAGCCCAGATCAGATGCCGCATTCTGTGGCATCTGATCTGAGCCAGTACACTGTTTGCCACTTTCCCATTTTGGGGTTTCCTGTTTAATGTGGATTAAAATAGAAGTGAAATATTAACCCTTTTTGTACCAAATGGAATCTTCCTCCTTATAAATAGCAGGAGTCCATTTCAAAATTTAGGGGTGTCAGGTTGTGTTTTCAAAATTTATCAGGAAAATAGCTGAACTTTTTACAAACAGTGTAGGCCCTGATCAGATGCCGCTTATGCGGCGTCTGATCTGGGCCTGCACTGTTTGCCAAATACCCGTTTTGGGGTTTCTGGTACAAAATGGGTTAAATTACAGCTACCGAAAAAAATTCTTGAGTTTATTTACCTTCAAAGTTTCTGCCCTCTGGTTACTGTGACTGCTGTATGGTATATCGTAACTGTCCTTGTTCGACAGGAGAACCGAGTCATCAAATGGCATGGCTAGTCGTAACTTCTCGTTCTCCTCTCTAACCTGCTTCAGCCTCTGTTCAAGGTTTTTGTTCCTGTCTTTCTCTCGATGTAGCTGACGAGTGAAGTCTTTCTCAACAGCCTGAGAAATGTAATGATGGTTTGTCTCTCATTAATGACAATGACCAATCTTTATCAAATGTGTGAAGTGCTACTGTTTGTGTGTTCTAAGATGGCTAATGAGCCAAATCTTAACTCTAAACAATAGAACATGTTCAGTGAGCCTTAGACAATTTTATAGGGGTGAGCTTTAGGGATCCTATTATACTTTATTATTAAAGACACTAATCATGTATTTACTTTCTACCACAATCCATAAAAAGTCTGGGGATGAAATTTCTGAAAATTTATTTAAATCAACTAAGCAATAAAAACTTGCTGTCTGGTTGTTTTTCCAGGTATAAAGGGTTGCATGTTATTGTTTACACTCGCAAATTTGGTACCTGAACTGTAGGTCCGGCCTATAAATGGCCACTAGACATATAATAAGTCAGTAGAAGGTATTATAGGTCACCACCGAAAATAGCATGCAGTTGTTCGACCTAGTAGAATGGCTGATTGCGGCATAAATGCTATTCTTACCTGTAGTCTTGCATTCTCTGTCAAGAGTTTATCTTCAACAGAGGACAAGTTATTGGCCCTGTCAGCTCTCTCCTGGTGCAGTCGTTCTTCTGTCACCTTCAGGCGTTTCTCTAGAGATTTCAACTGAAGCAGCAATTATAAACATATAAAGAGAAAAAATATTTCTTTATTCTTGGCCCAGTTTTTCAAAACAAACGATGTCATTAGTTAAAATATTGCAAAACTTTCATCATACACGAACATTTTTTGCTGAAAAATGTGAGTAGCTTTTGCAAATGCAAAAGCTTCTCACATTTCTTCAGCAAAAATACCAGTGTATTAAACATTGCACTTGCTAGAATACTTAACATTTTAGCCATTAACAAGCTTGTTAATACATTGAACAATTCTTGAAGTCTTGTTGTGAAAAAAACTAAAATTACAAACATTTCGCAAATTTCATCTCAACTGAAAACAGTGTAAGTTTGTTTATTTAAGAAATGAAATTTATTTTTCTGCAGTTCATGGAAGTATGAACGCAGTGGGTCGCGTGCAAAGTAAATGAACCCCGAAGGGGTTCATGTAAACTTTGCTAGCGACCCACTGTCATTCATACTTTCATGAAAAGCAGAAAAATTAAGTTTATTTTTTATATTTACATTATTTGCCCCTCATCACTGGGTGAAAAAATGCTTGTAGGGCAAACTTTTAAAGCTGAAAAACATTAACACGCTGTTTTTCTACAAAGAGCGGAGCAGCGTTGACGTCATCAACGCCCGTAGAGAACAATGGTTTAGAATGACGTCACTTAACGTCACTGAAAATCACATGATTCGATGCGTTCATGGAAGTATGAACGCAATTGTTTTCTATAGGTTTACATTAGATTTTACACTGGAAATGTAAATATATATATTATGACTATCTCTGTAAACAGTGTCATATAAATTCCTTACATACGAGTATTTTCCTTTAAGTATACAACTTGTTTGTCATCGTGTAACAATATCGCAGAACACTACGAAGTTGTTTGTGACAATTTAATGTTTTTGTAGTATTCTATAAATCAAAAGCAATTTTGACTTTAAAAATACAAAAAAGAGGTCATATGATAAAAGGCTCTCAAAAGCAGTATCAGTTCACATGAAATTTCATTAAAACTCGCCAACATCACAATTGATTAATTTCATATGAAATGATTACTTGTGTGAGATCTTCAATTCAACTTCATTACAGTAACACATCTGTGTGACATATAGAGTTTATTTTGTTTACACGAAAGCCTCAGAACATGAGTGAATTATTTCTCCGTAATCAATCAAACAACAAAATAAACTGTTTATTACATTTCCATTCATGTTTTACCTTTGAATTTTCAAATTCAACCATTTCTGATTTCCAACCAAAATAGTTCCAGTCAGAGCATGGATTTTAGGAGGCGTGGTTTAATTTGAAAATCAGTCGCCATCTTGTTTTCATTTCAATGTAAAAATCATACTGTCCTTGAAATACAGATGCAACAATGTCATGAAAGTAGAACTGTATTTTCAAGAAAATAATACTTTATCTTTGTGTTGCAGATCTTTCCTAAAAAACGTCAAATGGTCGAGAAAATTGAAGTCTGATTTTTTATGATTTTATCAGACTTTCCGCCAAGCGTCAACTTTTGTTATTGTTGTTACCAACGACGTCATCAATGTCGCCTAGCAATTATGACGTCAAAACGTTCAAAACTAAGAAATGAAAGAATTCACTCAGTAAATTATAGATCTATAATTCACTGAGAAATCTCAGTAAATCACTACTGAAAATGTAATAAAGAGCATTCTTTCATATCTCCCAAACTGTTATTTTTCTGATGAAATTTTGTGATAGTTTTCTTATTTTTGCCCCCAATACGTACATTGTGGTTGATCGTTAGAACTGTCTCATTTTAGTTTTGCTGAAAAAAGATGAGTAGAACTCACCTGTTTGTCACTGACCATGCCACTGCCACCAGTATCAGCCTGTTGTTGTAAGGCATTCTTGAGTTCTATTAGCTGTAGCAACTGTTGGCTGACCTCACCATGTCTCTCTTCTTCCTCCCGCAGGTGGCGCTCACTCTGATCAAGAAGAGCCTTAACACAGTTCAGCTCCTCCTACAAAAAGTGAATCCATCAGTCATTTATTTCTGTATAAACTTTAAGAAATAGCGGATATTTACTTTTTTGAGGTGGATACCAAATAATATTCCATCGAATGTGTTGAAAACATCAAAATTTCATGAGTGCGAAGCACGAGTGAAAATTCAGATGTTTTCAACACACAAGATGAAATACTTTTGGTATCTGCCGAAAAAAAGAAAATTTTGTTTTTATTTTATAATATTAATGTTCAGGATATTTATGGTAATTGGTCAATCGTGTCATATGTCACAATTTTGACCTGGCTATGATGTCACAACTGTCAGTTTCAAAACATCAACAGCTCGCCATTTTGAATACAGCATTTTTACAGTTCAAAGAGTGCTTTTCAAGGTATTTTAGAGACTTATTTTAACGATAACATATGAATTTAGGCGAGAAAATGTAGTCTGGGCTGCTACTGTGAAAATAACATGGTCATGTTATTTTTCACAGTGTGAAAGTATCATTTCACAGTAAGAAAATATCATTTTTATTTGTTTCAGATATGCATTGATTTCACTGCAGAGTGTAAAATAAAATGACTGAACATCATCGGACATGAAATAATTCTTTTTCTTTTTACTGGTCGAACCTTTTCCACCCCAAGAACTACCAATAATTTCAATATATTGTAATTGAAGAGACAATACACAACCTTTCCCTAGGATAACTGTTTCACTTTGATTCCTCACCTGATCACTATGAATTCAAGTTATTGAGCCTGCTTATAAGAAAAAGAGTTATTATTTTACACTCTGCAGTTAAATCAATGCATATCTGAAACAAATAAAAATGATATTTTCACACTGAGAAAATATATGATATTTTCACACTGTGAAAAATAACATCACCTTGTTATTTTCACAGTAGCGCCCCAGACTACGTTATCGATAATATAATGCAAACAAACAAACAAACTGTAGTAAGGAGCTAAGGAATCTGAAGACACCGTAAATAGAGTATGCAGTCAGATCAGAGTCATTGCAAAGTTGCATGAATCATTTGTGGATCCTGTCATATGTCCAAAGCAAATGCTGGAGATAGATGTGTGGTTGTGTGTGTGTGCAGGCTTATTTAGGTCTTTGATTGTCACACATGCCAGGTTGTACTGTTTCCTATGTCCATGCTCAGTTTTGTCATTTCTCATGATTCACTGTCGCATAGGCAAGGTTCACTCAAGACTGTGCGGGAAACTTATAGGAATAGATGCTCAACGTCTTGCATGAGTCTTTGTCAAGGTCTCCACTACAGGTCTGTCAGTAGCAAAGGCTCTGCTGAGACTGCACATATGCCTTTTTAGTCGTTCTGAAATTTGAACCAGTACAATTTTCTAACCAATATTGTGTCTAACAATAGCAGGATGAGTGGCAAACATTGTAGACCCAGATGAGACTCCGCATTCTGCAGCATCTCATCTGGGTCTAGACAGTTTGCTCAGACCTGTTTATCAAAATAGATACGATAGATATGGAAAATGCGTAGGCTGATCTGAGTCTTTGCTAGTTGCGCATGCCTACTCATACCTTTTCTTATACAAAAACTCGGCCTATACCTTTAATGAAGCAATTTCTGTCCTGTGTGCTTCAAGTGTCTTGTTTTTCTCGGAGCTGTTCCTGCCTAGGTCTGATTCTCTGTGTGAACTACCTAGCTGCTTTTCTAGACTTGACACCTGTCAAGAAATAAACATCAACATGAAAACCTGTTGTGCAAGGAATGAATATGACAGCTTGCCCACTCTGGTGAATGCCCTTAATAAAACACACCAATAAGGTACCTCTTTGAACACTGTTCATTATAACAGAATTTGGATGTAACACTGTCTAAAGATGGATACCATAATTTTCTATATACAGTCAAACTTCTATGGCTCGAACACCTTTGGGACCTCGAAAATGGGTTCGAGACAGGGGTAGTTCGAGCCACTGAGGGTTAATACCAGGAGGCATAACGACATACTTTAGGACAGATTTTCGGTGTTCTATAATGAAAAATGAATGCTGTATGTACTCATTAGAATCGCCTCATCGAGGCGATTCTAATGAGTACACACAGCATACATTTGCAAGATAAAAAGACGAAAATATCCTTAATTTAACCCTCCCTATTCCTTATGTAGAGAAATTCCATAAGGATTCAAGAACGGGTTCGACTCAGCCATGGTTAACGAGCCATCGGTGTTTGAGCCATCGAAGTTCTACTGTAATCTACACATTTTTGTTTGGATATAAGACAGTTATTAAACTAACACAGTCCTGGCTTCAGACCCTCCTAACCATGCATTAGTAAGCATAGTAAGGAAACAATTACTTTGTTTCTAACAAGAACAAGAGAAGATGAAAATGTATCATGATAGCTGTGCCTTCAAAGTCCTCTTTGACCATGGACGTTGACACAATTAAATGTTACATCCCAAATCAGCAAAGGTACACTTGTGAAAGCACTACCTTCCAACAGTGAAACTTTATACACTCAAACACTGTTCCTTTATCATGGCTGCTTCCAAATAGTTCTTGAGCCCATAAGTCATTTTCTTGAGACCAGAAGTAATTTACACAGCCTGAAAGTGTATGTTGTGTGAACTCATACATAAGAATTGCCTGAAATGTATGTTGTGTGTACTCAGAAGAAATGCCTCAAATGTATGTTGTGTGTACTCAGAAGAAAAGAGTATACACAACATACTTTTGTTCTAAAGGTCATCCCCATTATGCCTCCTGACCTACCACTATGACTAACCATCTGTGACCCAAACTATCCCTATCTCAAATATATTTTCATGATCCCAACAGTGTTCAAGCCATTCAAGTTTGGCTGTAAATTGCATCATCCGAAATTGTCACGTGCATTTTTAAACAGTTCCTAAACGGTTGCTAAAACACATAACAATTTGTCTGCTAATGAGCTTGTTAACCCTTGTCCTGCTGGGTCCCGTATATCCCTTAACATTCAAACAATGCAGATCCAGATCAGATGGCTTCTGAAGAAGCCATATCAGATGGCTTCTGAAGAAGCCAACTGATCAGGATCTACACTGTCAATCAGATTGTGAATTTGTTACAATAATTTGCATCACATAATCTGATTGGTTGATAATCAGTAGTAAGTGTGGCAGACTAAAATATTCAGCAGGACAAGGATTAAGCTGACAAAGCTGTAAACAAGTGCACCATGATCCCCAATGATCATTTTCATCATGAAATCAAGTCTGTGAAATGAACACCCTTGTAAACTCCACTTTATATAAAGGATCTTACAGGAGTGTTCATACCATTATTGAATTTATTAAACGAGTTGAGGAAACGGGATAAAATGCGAGGCTGTGCCGAGCATTTTATCCCTTTCCCTTCAACCAGTTTAATAAATTCAATAATACATGAGCACGAATGCAAGATTCTATTTATCATATGACATTTAAAATGCATTTTATTCACGATTGCTTACAAAAATTGTCAATATTCCGTCGTTAGCAAACGCGACGTCGTTAAGGACGTCGTACATATAACGTTACACAATGTATCTAGCTAATTTGCATAATTAATCCACTAGTGGATTATTGAAAATATTACATGGCGTTATTACACTCTCAAATGCGACGCCATATGATAAATACAGAAAATTGGGGTTTAAGGGGAATGGGAACACCTTCAAGGCAGTCAACTAATGCAAACGCATTTTTGTCTTCATGCCAATAGGGGTCAACTCTTAAAGGAAAGAATTTGCTCCTCAAGAGCAAATTCTTTCCTTTAAGAGTAGACCCCTTTTTCAGTGGGACAGGGCTTACAGAAAAGCAAATAGGAAGTCCCAAAGTTGTCTTCCTTTGAAAAATGGCGGAAAAATCTGTCAGGTGTTCCCATTCCACTTAAAAGGGCCTGACTGTTTTGTCATGCCCGCTTTAAACATTGCATGATATAGGAGCACCGTTTCTACTGTCTGTTCATCCACTTGTCAATCTGTCAATATTTGGCTAAAACCTAGTGTCAACCCAAAAGCTCCAATTCCATTTCTCAAAAACTTCAATCACATGCGCTGCATAACCACAGGTGGAATTGTATGTGCTTGATAGAATTGCCTCAATTAGACATTTCTATTGAGCACCTACAATCTATGTTTAAAACGAAATATCAACATAACTAGAAATGTGTCCAAAGGACATGGATGCCCCTTCCTGGTAGCCCCATTATGAAAACTTAAACTCGAATTGCAAACGCCATCTCTGATGCAGACCCGGACAGAGATGCATAGACTGAGGGGGGTAACAATATAAGAATCTTACATGGGTGTGTGGGGTGGATGGAACAAGAGCACCGCACGCAGGTGCCAATGCTCGGCTGCACCCCCTTTTCATAATGAACAACTAGTCCGAGTTTCAAGTAAATATGTTCAGTAATGACAGAGATATTATAAAATGTCCAAGTTTTTGCAGGACAATGCAGACGACGCCAGAGCTATGACAATACCTTGTCGTTTTCTTCGGAAACAGCCGAGCTAACAATCTGTCCCGAGGGTCAATGTCCGGCATCACAAGGCTTGCCGAGTGATGCCGGACAGTGATCCTGAGGGATGGATTGTTCTATCCACCCCTCAAACCCATGTTGGTTTCTTTTTCTTGCATATCTTCCATTTCTGAGCGTGGATGCAGTGACTTCAGCTGCCGACATCCGCCATACAGTGATGACACAACAGTGACGTTTAGTGAGGTCACATAATGTGCTGTGATGTCAACCTTAAGGACAGCACATATGAGGTTGTATTCAACCAGTGCATTTATCAAACATGCGAGAAAATTTGTTTTGGGGTAAGAACACTAGGGTTATCTATCTGTCTTATACTGAGTCGGACACATTTGGCCATTACCTCAGAACAGAATTTAAATCTCAAGCTAAAACTATGGATTTCCTTCTCTGATGTGCAAGAATAATTGCTCTTTCAACCATTCTTCCAATGGAGGGGGGCATAATAATGCTAGATCCAGAGCCATGAACAAGATGGTTATTTGTGCCTCATTGTCAGAAAACGTGTTTTCAGCTTTCGCAACAAGGTAAGACACAATCGGACTGCTCATCAATACAAGTACCTTATTTATCCTATATATTCCGACACTTCAACCCTTTACCATACTTGTTCGAAAATTTCAACAAGTTCAATTCACTACCCATCGTTGTGTCTAAGAATAGCCGGATGAGTGGCAAACAGTGTACAAGGATTGTTCAAATATGAATGCAAGAAGAACGTTTTCTCATGCACTAATGCGAAAATCACCTGGAAATAAATATCACAGCGTAGAAAAACATTTTACCTATACATTGATACCAAACCTGTTAAAATCCATTCACTTTAGCCATGTATATCGTTCGATAAACTCTGTCTACTCTTGTATACTAATACAAAACATGGTTGGAAGAAGGTCACACTACGCCGCTGAAATACGGTCCTAAATTAAGAATCGTTGTATTCTTGGTATACGGTGCAAAGACATTTTTGATGAAATATGTTCGGTTTATGGGCACAATGAAATGTCTTTTCCGACAATTTTTCGTTGGTGTAAGAAATTCAGCTGTGGACTAGGCTCAACAGAAGATGCACCACATGATCGTCAGCCGAAAAGAGCAACATCTGCCAAGATGGTTGCTAAACTGAAAGAAATAGTTGCTACCGATGCAGGATACATCACTAGGCAAATAGCTAGTATGGTTGGCATCTCATTCGGAGCAGCTCATACAATTCTGAAACAGGATTTTAAAATGAGAAAGATCTGTGCTAGATGGATTCCCCATCTGTTGACAGATGAGCAGAAAAAGACACGCATTCAGTGCGCCAAGAAGTTGCTTAAAAGTTAAAAAAGTTTCCAAATTACAATGCACGGTGTTTCGCTAATGTCGTCACAGGTGACTAGACATGGGTTCACTCTTTTGAGCCAAAACGAAAGATTCAGAACAAAATATGGGCAACAAAGTATTGCATAAGACCATGCATTGCAAAGCAGACCATGAGCGTCAAGAAGGTAATGTATGCCATATTCTTTTCAAATCAGGACACTGCTATTCAGGTTGCTGTGCCTAAAGGCAAATCTGTAAATGCAAAGTTTTACAAGAATAAAGTTCTTCGAAAATTGAAGAAATATTTCAAAGAACGAAGACCCGCAACTGGTTTGGCCAATGTCAGATTGCTACATGACAATGCGTCATCACACAAGGCGTTCATTGTGCAAGACTATCTGCAGCAGGAAAAGGTTGTTGAACTCCCTCACCCCCAGTATTCCCCTGACCTTGCCCCGTGTGACTTGTTTTTGTTCCCGCGGCTGAAAAGATACCTTTCTGGTCGAAAATTTGTACAGCACAAACACCTCGGTTCTGCAATATTCCAGTGCCTTCATAGTATACCTTGAAAAGACTACCAAAATGCATTCAATGATTGGATCAGAAGACTGAAAGTTTGTATATCTGTTAAAGGGGAATACTTTGAGGGGACAAATAAATTTTTCATCAAAATCTATCACGGAATAATTTTTATGTGCTTAGTTGTAAGCCCCCGCCCATAGGGGCTTGAAAAAATATATGGGCTGCATTCTGCTTCCACGCAGAGCTGAATCCGGCCCGCACACTAGTACAGGTAAACCGCTTAGAGGATCTAAGCCTGTCCAGGAACCGCGGTGCGAGGCGGACCGTCCATGCTAATAAACCTATTGGTTTCATTGGGCGACAGGGCTTTAGATGTCATTTCATCTCAGTGTCGGGTAAAAGTCCCACAAAATTGGAAGCAACGTCTCCAAAATGACCTTTACAGTGTTGACGGGGACATTAAACCTCTAATCAAAAATGTGCTTAGTTGAATTCATATTTGAACAGTCCTCGTAGACCCTGACAAGACGTCGTGTTCTGGGGTGTCTCATCTGGGTCTACACTGTTTTCAAAGGCCTGTCTGTCCGAATACATACGGTAAATGAGGTAGCAAAAGTCTTCAAAATTTTAGATAAAGTTACTGTGGTAACTATCCAAGCAGCGGACATAAAGGTGCTGATCAGACTGCACAGAGGGGCAGGCTAATCTATAGTTCTGTGGTTCACAAATGCCTAAAAGAGCTTTCTCAAGATATGCATCAAATACTGTAATAATTTCATGATATGGTTCATTTATTTGCCCTATCTAATTAAGGAATACCTCAGCTTTCAGCAAGCTATTCTCCTTAGAGAGTGCAACAATTTTTCTCTCCATCTGTTCCCGATCTCTGTCTATCTCAGACCTTGTCCGTGCTGACAGCTCCGACATCTCCTTGTTCAGGGTCTCCTGGAGGCTGTCCAAATCCTCCTGAGTGTTCTGTAGTTGTGTTTCTAGCTCAGAGATCTTGGCTTGAAAACAAAACAATGATAAAACAAGCAAATTCCACAGAGAATTTATGTCCCCCGCTTTATTTTCATTTGAGCTGTTAAAAAATAAATGAGTTACCCAGGCAACCATTGGTATCACTTAACGTGGGTTTGATACCTACCAGGTTTGGCAACATTCCTTCATAAAGAGTGAATGTTCATGAAATTTTTTCTACGGTCATTCTCTCCCTTCAACTGATTCAAGAAGGGCAGTTGTCAGTTATGAAATAGATCAGCTCTAGCTGTGATTTGTTGAGTAATAAATCACAGTTTGGAGGTCAGTTGTAAAGTAGACAAATCACGAGCGCGTAGCGCGCGTGATTTGTCTACTTACAACTGACCGACAAACTGTGATTTATTACCTAACAAATCACTGGCTAGAGCTGATCTATTTCGATTCTAACACACTGAAACTCGGCAATAATGCTGTTGTTTCCTTCAAATTCTCACAACTTTTCGCCATTGTTAGAAGAAATCCCGCTAAAATTATCGACTGAAACACATGCATTTATATCCTTTTCTAACGTTTTCGATGCGAGAAAATGACGTTACACCGTCTAACGTCAAGTAAATCGACTAGTGACGTCATAAAGGGGGTCTTTCAAGGTATAGGAAATTTGCATTGGTTTCTGCCCACGCTTGGATTTTGATGAAACTATGCACAATAATTGCCTTGGGTATAACCAATATAATTATGATGCATTCACTTTTAAATCTTATTTCCGTAGTAAATTTATTGCATATTTGATGAAGTCTCTATCACAACAGAGAGTACTCTCATATAAACTTGTATACAGTATTCGGAGTTTCATATATCTAATCCTGCTATATTTTATGAATTAAAGCAATAATTGGTGAGTTAGTTGATACTATGAATTACCTCATATGTCTAGTGATAGTGGCTGGGCATTCAGTTTTCTTTGATGGTATCCCCATATTGCAGCTCCTATTTTTGTATTCATTAAAATTTTATATGCATTTTAACCGTGTTCCAATTTTTGTCAAGACACAATTTCACCATAAAAACTATCCACATATCTTAGGAACATGTTGATGAATTTTGATGGAAATTGAGGACCGGTAACATTGTGTTTTAACAGACTGAATACTGATAGTCCTGATTCAGCAAAATGTGAAATTATATGATTATCATGTTTTGGTCATGCTGTTTAATAATACTTTACAATTGCTTTCAATTTGGATGGCTTTAGTATAGTATGGTTTACGTAAATAGTTCATAGCATAATAATAAGTATTATTTCAAAACATCCATTTCGGTAAATTTGCCCCCTATGGAACAAAATATTTTGTCTACAGAACTATACCGCAAAGGTTTTGATGACAAACGTCATCAAACGCACCCATGTAATCATGTGCACAGTTTTCTTTCTGTCCTTCTTGTCTAATTTGGTAATGGTGCTAACGTTATGTTTAGATTTAACATTCAAATAAACAACATACCAGTCACTTTAGATGTTGCTTCAGATTTTGTGAGATTTGTTATCTGACTCGAGATAAATGACTCTCAAGTCAAACTGTTGTTTGTTTATTTAACCCTAACTGTCCATTTAATAAGAAAGGTTTACTCTAGGGAAAATCAATAACACTTGAGATTACTTTTCCTAGACATTAAGTTTTCAGAATTTGTATCTGCATAGGCACTAGCCAATCTATCTTTTTTGTATATCCCCTACGAACGAAATCAAACGGTTTCCTGAAGCTGTATTCCAAAGCCATTTGAATTTGCTTTCAGAATTCATATGGTCGTACATTTGTCAGTGTTCCAAAACTTATGTGATCATGATTTTGTTTTCTATATATTTGTATAGGTCTTTCACTTCATTTACCTATCTCAGCAGTTGTTGCAGTAATTACAAAGCACATTATGTAAGATATCAAGAAGCATTTAAGCTGTTGATAATAATTATTCAATCTGTGAGTAGTTATCACATTAATTATAGGATTTTAAATTATTTTCAGTGAATACATTGTGATGCTTTTTTCTGTCCAAACACTGCAATGCTCTTTCTAAGCTGAGAGATACATTGCACAGAAATGTTCTGGTAATCATTAATGCACAAAAAGCAAGCAAGAGCAGTGCTTAAAAAAATACAGTGAACTTGCATTCAGCAGAAACATTCAAGAAGTGGTTGAAAGTTTTTCAACCAGAAAAAAATACTAAAAGCTCGCTTCCGATAAATTAACCACTATATTGACAAAGTAAATAGAAAAAATAAGACACTAAAGAAGCGTCAACAATTACAATACCAATGCAGAAAAGAGACATATTTATGTATGTGTACTATAAGGAAGGAAACTGTTTCTCTCCCTGTCTAATAGCAAAATTTCTCTAGGGCAAGGAACAGCTTTGTTTACACCAAATATTCTACGCCTCATCCATCAGTGATATCTTTTGCAACAGAAACTCAATATCAGTGACATTTCGATTTTTGGAAATACTAACCAATAATTACTGTAACTTTTTTCTTAGGATAAAAATCCAGCGTTCATAAAGACAGAGTATATCTATGGCTTTATCTGGCCATGAATTTATCAACAGAACTATTTTTACTAGTAACAACAAACCACTGACCATTGCGTCCTTGCATACTAGCTTGATATGGAAATCAAAATAATGGATATCCTTGCCTTACTCCTATTTGAGTAGCATGGCTTATGCAAAGTCATTAAATAAAGTTGCACATGTTCACAATAATTTTGCTGCTAATAAAAAAGCAATATATGTTGCTAAGCCTAATTTGTTGTTTAGAATATCTTTTGATTTAGTGTTTTACTATCTACTATTTTGGATAGATCATAGTGTATAAATGAAAGGAAAACATCAGAAATTCATGATATTTTAATAGTTTCTAAGCTAGATCAGCTCAATATGTATTCATTTTGATTTGTATAATCTCATTTTTATTATGTAAGTGTTACGAACTGCCTTTTTGTAAGGTTCTTGGATGATTTCAATAAAATAGTAAATTTTGCAGAAACGACTTACATCCATTAAAGGTGTAAAACTACAGTGTTACCGGTTTCGGATTTTCATTAAATTTGGCATAGCTAAAGAAGATACATATGGCAAGTTTTCCTGGCAAAATGAAATCTTGACAAAGACTAGAATATATTTATCTGAGGGATTGAATTTTGATAATTTTTTAAAATTTTAATTAAAAAATGAGATTTTTGATAATTATTTTATCAGAAAATGTAAACTTTAATTAATTCAAAAGGTTTTTTAGTATCAAAGGAATGCCTATGGAGTTCGGCATTCAGTCCAGTTCACAGATCTTGAAACTAAATAAAACATAAGATTTAAGATGCACTTATTTAGAGACAGACACCAGCTCATGGAGGGAGTCAGTTAGAGTGGCCTCCTGAGTCCTACTTTGATTTATATAATTTACTAAATACATTTTTATAGGTTGTATATGATGAGTTATTAAAATACAAAGTTTAAAGAAAAAAACATGCATGGGCACAAATGAAAGACCCCCTTTGCAGTTTTAATGACGTCACACGTCACGCTCTTCCGAGCTGTGATTTGTTGCAGAATAAAACACAGTTATTTTGCATTGCCTATATAGGCGTGCTGTGTTAGAATTTCTGGCGAAAGAATGTGCTCAGTACTGGTTAAATCACTTACTTATAAGCACTCACAATGTACCTCCTACATATACAGTTTAATATCATAGATGCGAAAAAAAACACCCTAAGTTAAAAATGTGACAAAAGTGAAAAGAATTATTTTAAGATTCTGTAAAAAAGCACATGCATATCTTCAGACCATAATTCAAGCAACTTTTAAGTTTTGGAAGGATTGGTATTAAACTGTAGGAGGAGTTGCGCTCACAAGGTACCGACTACATTATACTCTTTCATAGAATTGATACATGAAAAATGTGAAAAAAGTGAAAAAAAATTAATTAAAGAATTCTGAAAAAAGCATATGCACAACTTCACAAGGTACCTAACTTCACAGTTAAAAAGGTGAAAAAAGTAAAAAAAAATTAATTAAAGAATTCTGAAAAAAGCATATATGCACAACTTCAAAACATGATAAAGACACCGGTAAAATTTCAGAAAGATCGGTGTAAAACTGTAGGAGGAGTTGCGCTCACTAGGTACATACTATGAATTCGGAACCATGTCAAAAAAGTCTAAGTTAAAAAGGTGAAAAAAGTGAAAACTAGAAATGTGTCCAGACGACACAGATGCCCCCGCCAAGGGCCCGCCTAACCCCGAAAATCCATGTTGCAACAAAATTTTCTAAGTGTGTGACCTTATTATCAGGAACATTTGTGAGAAGTTATATTGAAATTGGTGAAAAAATGTAAGCGCTAGAGCAATGACAAAGTTTTTCTAAAAATAGCCACAGTGACCTTGACCTTGAAAGTCAAACTCGCTCGAGGTATTGTCATAAGGAACATTTGTGTGAAGTTATATTGAAATCAGTGAAGAAATGTAGTCGCAAGAGCGATGACAAAGTTTTTCTAAAAATAGCCACAGTGACCTTGACCTTGAAAGTCAAAATCGCTCGAGATATTGTCATAAGGAACATTTGTGTGAAGTTATTTTGAAACCAGTGAAGAAATGCAGGGCTAGAGCGATGACAAAATTTTTTCTAAAAATAGCCACAGTGACCTTGACCTTGAAAGTCGAAATGGCTCGAGATATTGTCATAAGGAACATTTGTGTGAAGTTATATTGAAATCGGTGAAGAAATGTAAGCGCTAGAGCGATGGCAAAGTTTTTCTAAAAATAGCTACAGTGACCTTGACCTTGAAAGTGGAACTCGCTAGAGATATTGTCATAAGGAACCTTTGTGTGAAGTTATATTGAAATCAGTGAAGAATGTAAGCGCTAGAGCAATGACAAAGTTTTTCTAAAAATAGCCACAGTGACCTTGACCTTGAGGTCATGACCTTGAAAGTGGAACTCGCTAGAGATATTGTCATAAGGAACACTTGTGTGAAGTTATATTGAAATCAGTGAAGAAATATAGACGCTAGAGCTATGTTGTGCGAGGGGATAATTAAAAAAATTTAAGTCTGTGACCTTGACCTTGAGCTCATGGGCATGGGTGGGGGTATCGCTGAATAAAATGGACAGGTATCTAACATCATACCAAATATCAACTCAATCCATCGCATGATTTGGAAAATATCAAGTCTTAAAATATGTAATAAAAAATTTCTAAGTCTGTGACCTTGACCTTGAAGCCAAAGGCATGAGTGGGGGTATTGCCAAATAAACATTTGGACCTGTATCTATCATCATAGCATACATAAGCCAAATCCATAATATAGTTTGGAAAATTTGAGCTCTTTAAAATCTTTCACATTAAAATTGTCTGAGTCTGTGACCTTGACCTTGAGGTCATAGGCATGGGTGGGGGTATTGCTGAATAAAACAGTGTACCCATATCTATCATCAATGAACCAAAGCTATCATAAAAGTTCAGGTTCTACCAGGAACAAATACCTTAACTGGAGTCTTTAACATGGAAAATTTCTAAGTCCATGACCTTGACCTTGAGGCCATGGACATGGGTGGGGGTATAGCTGAATAAAACTTTCGACCTATATCTATAATCATACCAAATATGAACCAATTCCATCAAATGGTTTGGAAAATATGAGTTCTAAAATGTTCAAGTCTACCTGTTACAAAAACCTTAACCTGAGTCTTTAACATTGAAAATTTCTAAGTCTGTGACCTTGACCTTGTGGTCACAGGCATGGGTGGGGGTATTGCTTAGTAAAACTTTGGACCTATATCTACCATCATACCAAATATGAACCAGTTCCATCAAATGGTTAGGAAGATATGAGTTCTAAAAGTTCAGGCTCTACCTGTTACAAAAACTTTAACCTGAGGTTACAGGATCACGTACGTACGTACGTACGTACGTACGTACACACACACGTACAAACGGACGTACACATGTACGCACGTACGCACGTACGGAAAACCGAAAAACTATATGCCCCCGGCATCATATGATGCGGGGGCATAATAAAAATTAATTAAAGAATTCTGAAAAAAGCGTATGCACGACTTCAAACCATGACAAAGACACCGGTAAAATTTCAGAAGGATCGGTATAAAACTGTAGGAGGTTGCGCTCAAAAGGTACCTACTATGAATTCAGAACCATGCAAAAAAAAGTCTAAAAAAGTTAAAAAAAAAATAATTCAAGGATTCTGAAAAAAGCACATGCACAACTTCAAACCATGATAAAGACACCTGTAAAATTTCAGATGGATCGGTTTAAAACTATAGGAGGGGTTACGCTCACAAGGTACCAACTACATTATTCTCTTTCATAGAATTGATGCATGAAAAAAGTCTAAGTTAAAAATGTGAAAAAAGTGAAAAAAATTAATTAGAGAATTCTGAAAAAAGCATATGCACAACTTCAAACCATGATAAAGACACCTATAAAATTACAGAATGATAGGTATAAAACTGTAGGAGGAGTTGCGCTCACAAGGTACCTACTATGAATTCAGAACCATGCAAAAAAAAGTTTAAAAGTGAAAAAAGTGAAAAAAAATTAATTCAAGGATTCTGAAAAAGCACATGCACAACTTCAAACCATGATAAAGACACCTGTAAAATTTCAGAAGGATCGGTTTAAAACTATAGGAGGAGTTGCGCTCACAAGGTACCTACTACAAGCTTGGAGCCACGCACCATGCACCACGGAAAGCCAAATACTATACCCCCTCGCTTTTCTTCAAAATGGCGGGGGACAATAAAGCTAGTTATTTTAACCTAGAAACTTTGCCATGTTTACCCCAAACAGATATCAATGTACAAGATATGAGCCAGCAAATGACAAAACCAACAATAGCACTAGTGCAGTCAGCATGAGTCTTCTTAAGTGTACCAACTATCTGAATAATTAGAGCTGGTGTTTATGAAACGCTATGTTCCCAACTGTTTCACCTAAAGATAACACAAGTACAAAGTCAATATATGGCCAGATGGGCTTAATGTTGGTTGAGAGTTTAATGGCCCAATCAGCACTAATAATTCACTTTACCCAGGCTGGCATATACTTAAGTTGGCCTGAATAAACACTGTAGACTAAACAGAGATTTTTTCCACAAAAGGTCTCAGTGATGTTTTGTAGGAGGTGATCTTCATTGCTCTGATGGGGTTTCAGGAGAGCCTGGTATAGAGAAGCCACACTCTGCAAATGACCAAACAGTTTTTTAATAAGTTTGCTTACAAGCTCCAGTTTAAATGCACAAAGGGGTATAATCTGTTAAAATATTCACAAAAATGCTTATAGGGCAAACTTTTAAAGCTGTTTTTCTACAAAGAGCGGAGCAGCGCTGACATCACCAACTCCCATAGAGAACATTGGTTTAGAATGACGTCACTGAAAATCATGTGACTCGATGCGTTCATGGAAGTATGAACAACATTGTTTTCTATAGGTTTACATCAGACTTTACACTGGAAATGTAAATATAAAACTTTAGCAAAATTTAATCAGCTCATCTTTACATTGGTTTCAAACAGCCTGCAAAATTTCAAGAGCTTAGGCCATGCCGTTCTTGAGATATTTTGCTTACAAGTTTTTTTCCAGTGTTAAAATGCCTGAGTCAAAAAGCGGAAATATTTAGTCAAATACATGTACATGTATTTATAACATCCTACCAAAATCTAATCAAGCCATCTTTACATCAGTAAAATTATCAGTGTATTTACCATTTTAAACAAAGTTTTAACAATAATTAACAAAAATTTTGTTACTTTTGAACAACCGGGCCCTGCCCTAGATTATTAGAAAATGTTCAACCATAAAAATCCAAAAAGTTCCGACATCTTCACACTGGTCAATACATACGCACAGGCTGCGTAGCGGTCGCATAGGCTTCGTATTTTGGACGCAAAGGCTTCGATGAAAAATGGCGGATGACAGTTCGTTAATGCAGGTAAGAATCGGTTTTTACGTCAATCTAGATGTTGTATAGCGTTGCCCAATACTGACATCTGCCTTACGGACCACTTTATTAACGTGCGGCTGCGTCTGTTGCAAGAAAAAGTTTGAAAAACGGAATATAGAAAAATAGACCCAAAAGAAATTTGGCATTCAACACAGATTCACCTGTAGTTTCACTTTGGCCCGGTCGCCCTATGTAACTACACGTTTTTGGCTGGTGTTCTGGCCGATAAATTGTGAATAATGATAATGAAATCGAAAAGCTAACATGCAACTTTCGTCACATCTTTTGCGAAAAAGAAAAATCATGATATTTCGATACAACGAACGTAGCTTCGTTACCTATTACAACGCAGAGGCTGCGAACTAAATTTGAAAGCCCTGAATTATGCAGTATAATAACGAATGATATTAAATTAATATCGAGAAATGAGCCAACCAGCGTTAGTTGATGATGCTAAAGACATTCTGCATCATTTATACCAAACACATTTTCATTCTCAGCTATGCACATACATTATTATGATTCGAATGCCAAAATCTGTCAAGTTACAATTATTTACACTACCGTTCATAAACTTGGTAAGTCTTCGCCAAATCTGTTAAGTATTAAGCCAAATAATATTTGCACTGTATGAATTTCTGTCGTGTTTTTATTACAACGCACGTGGCTTAGGAATTTACGACGTGCAGGTTACAGAGATGGGCAGACGCATTACGAAAACACGCCTATTAAAATACCACTAAAAAGATAAAAACATTCAGATAAAACATCCTGATAGTTTTGATATTTCTGCTCGCCCGGGCCAGGCGGTTCTAACGCGTATCCACAATCTGTGTTTCTGAGAATAAATAAGGAAATATAATAAATGCAGAAAATCTGTCAATGTACACTACCGTTCATAAACTTGGTAAGTCTGTCTTCGTCAAATCTGTTAAAGGAGAAAGGAAGGAGATAATCTGTTATAATAAATAGGTAAACATCAATAAACCTTTCTTCTACTGAATACTGCAGGTTTCTAAGTGGTCTGATAAGGATTTTATCACTGTGTAATCTCCAGCCATTTACTCTGCTAAAGAACTGACCTTGAAAATTCCACTTAACCACAGATATGCCCTGACGTCATCAATGAGGAATCTAGAAGCTTGGTGTGTACTGAATAGGCAGATGTAGCAATGTTGAGGTTTAAAACAGAAGCTTAAAATGGAGCAACATAAGCAAGAACTGGCCACTCTTTGAGGGGACTTCACTTTAGATATTCAGCCTTATATGTTGGAGTCCAGGGAAACTTGTGATCAGGAATTTAGTGAGGGAAGCAGCAGCTCTGAAGATAGCTATCTTACATGTCAATCACAACAATTGTCGTCTGCATAGTCATCTGCTGCTTTCTTTAAAGGTTACCTGAACCAATATAAGTCTATAGTCTGATCTTGGTCCACACTGTTTGCCTATAAGCAAAAATATTATTTAAAAAAAAAAAATAAAGAAAGAAAAAAAACTTTAAGAAGATGCAGCAGACAGTATAAACAGGGTCCATTTTACAATTCAGGTTTTTCTTTCGGTTGATTCGTCCGGTTTTCCACCCATGCGCACTCATGAGCGATAGCAGTCTTCATTTTTGATTGGGTGTTTATGGATTTGCCTAACTGATATAGGAAAATGAAACCGCAACCAAAGTAGCCAAAGCTAGCTCTTGGCTCCAGATGAATTCGGCCTAGGTTGGTATCCCTAACGAACGGTTGTATGTCAATTCATTATTGGATCCTCTCATGTCACAGCTCATGACTCAGTGGAACCTTTTTGTTTGTGTTGATGTTAACGTCCCCGACAACATCATTCAGGTCATTTTTGAGACATTGTTTCCGAATTTATGGGACTTTTACCCGACACTGAGACGAAATGACTTCTCAAACCCTACCGCATATAAAGCATACTTGCAATTGCTAAATATGAATGGCCCGTTTACTTTTTGAAAATACAAATACTAGTTTTTGGGTCGATTATTTATTAATCGTCACAAAGTAAAAAAGTGCAAGTAGCTCTACAGTGCTTAAGTCCACGTGATTATCACTGATTGGTCGGAGATCCAGGGAACTTGTATATAGAAAACAGCAGCGTTTATTTTTCTTCGAAGAGAGGTCAGCGTGTTGCGTAATACGGAAATCCATAGATCATGGATTGGGTTTTTCAAACAGTGTATGTCCAGACGCGGCATCTAATCAGGGTCTTCACTGTTTGCTCACATTACATGAATTGAAGGGCCAAACGCAGCGTCTTATCAGGGTCTTCCCTTTTTGCTTTAAACTGTAGTTTAAGGGTTAAAGGAAGCAGTTTAAATCCATAAGTAAGCATCCAGACGACAGACTTTCTAAAAAAAGTAAATCTTTGGGCCGGAGCCGTCATAGAGTTATGAAAGGGCCGTAAAGCAAAAACATTTTTTATCTATCTTATCTTATTATATCGAAGAATGATTTCACGAAATGGGTTACTGAAATCATTGCAAGCAAGTATTTTTCTGAATTTATATTCTAAGTCACTATGAAATTCAGATTCTGATAGGCTATGTTGAAGAAGACAGTCTGGTTAGCAAAAAATTATGATGTAAGGACAGAGATTGAAAATAGATCTGAGATAAAGAAAAGTCTTTTTTTCTTCTTTGATCCTACAAAGGCTAGAATTAGCTTATATGTTTACTGTTTATTGAGCAGATGCTTCTATTTTATAGGAAACGAAGACTGGGATCAGACAGTGCAGGCGCGATTAATGAACCTTTGCTGATGTTTTGTAGGAGCTGCATGTATTCGATTGTAGCATTTAAATAGAAGTCGGAGAATCACGAAAACATGCCTATATAATTTTGACCCCCTTAAATCCAACTTTTATATAGTAAAACTGAGCTTTAAAGGGATATACATTGTTTTCCTTATTTCTTTCAGAAATACAGATTGTGGATACGCGATAAAACCGCCCGGACTAGGCGGTTGAAACAAGTTCCCATACACTACGTCTTGAGCAGAAATATTAAAACTATCAGAATGTTTTATCTGAAAGTATTTTTTTTTTTTATCTTTTTTTAGGGGTATTTTAATAGGCGTGTTTTCGTAATGCGTCTTCCCATCTCTGTAACCTGCGAAGCCACGTGCTTTGTAAAAAACACGACAAAAATTCATACAGTGCAAATATTATTTGGCTTAATACTAAACAGATTAGATGAGGACTTGCCGAGTTTATGAATGGTGGTGTTAATAATTGTAAATTGACAGATTTTGTGCATTCGTCTCAAAATGTTATACATGTATTTGCATAGCTGAGACTGAAAATGTTTTCGGTATAAATGATACAGAATGTCTTTAGCATCACCAACTAACGCTGGTTGACTGATTCCGCGACATTAATTTAATAGCATTCGCTATTATTCTACATTATACAGGGCTTTCAAATTTAGTTCGCAGCCTCTGCGTTGTAATAGGTAACAAAGCTACGCGCGTTGTATCGAAATATCAAGATTTTTATTTTTCGCAAAAGATATGACGAAAGTTGAATATTAGCTTTTCGATTTCATTATCGTTATTCACAATTTATCGGCCAGAACACCAGCCAAAAACGTGTAGTTACATAGGGCGACCGGATCAAAGTGAAAAAACAGGTGAATCTGTGTTGACTGCCAAATTTCTTTTGGGGTCTATTTTTCTATATTCCGTTTTTCCAACTTTTTCTTGCAACAGACGAAGCCGCATATTAATAAAGTGGTCCGTAAGGCAGATGTCAGTATCGGGAAATGCAATACAACAGTTAGTTTAACGTAAAAACAGTTTCTTACCTGCAGTGACGAACTGTCATCCGCCATTTTTCATCGAAGCCTATGCGTCCAAAATACGAAGCCTATGCGACCGCTACGCAGCCTGTGCGTATGTATTGACCAGTGTGATCTTTGAGAACTTGCTATAGTTCTCGTAAAATTTTAACAAATTTGTTTTACAATCTGGCAAAGAGTCCAAAAGGTGCAGATGGAATGGCAAACAGTGTATACACTGATCAGACTGCTCCTTCAGGAGCAGTCTGATCAGGGTCTGCACTGTTTGCTTAGGCCCATCTGTCCCAATAGTTAGGATCATTACAGTACCTGTAGCCCTGTTATATTTCTCTTTGAGCAGTTTATTCTCGGTCTGTAATGTGTTCACCTCCATCTGTAACTTCCTATTCTGGCTGTCACTCACCTCCTGCAACCAATCAGAGATCAAATGTTACCATGGTTACAGCACATGAAGACTGTGTTTCCATCACATTATATGAACAACAACCATTCAAACACCCACATGATTTGTTTGTTTGATTTGAGGTTTAACGTCCCCGTAAACACTGTAAAGGTCATTTTGGAGACATTGCTTCCAATTTTGTGGGACTTTTACCCGACATTGAGATGAAATGACATCTCAAGCCCTGTCGCCAAATGAAAGCAATAGGGTTTATTAGCATGGACGGTCCGCACCGCAGTTCCTGGGCAGGCTTAGATCCTCTAAGTAGTAGTGTGCGGGCTGGATTCAGCTCTGCGTGGCAGCATCATGCAGCCCATATATTTCTTCAAGCCCCTATGGGCAGGGGCAAGAAACACCCAAATGATATCATTCAATTGTTATACTGCAAAGTAATTTCCAGGCTTTTAACAGCGCAAGGGCAATTATTTTCCATATACCCATGAGCAAAAATATATTACCCTCTCATGTGGGCTTTCGCTGAATTGCAATGTCTGCCATCTTGGATTTACTACAAATAAGAGCTTGTTGGTAAACATTAACCAAATGCGGAACCTAACACCAGATGCTGGGGGTATGGCAATAGCTCCCCCTTACTATCGTAAGGCGAGCTAAAAATAAAACATAATTTTTCTGCTTTTCATGAAAGTATGAGCAACAGCAGGATGCTAGCAAAGTTTACATGAACCCCAAATTACATGAACCCCTTTGGGTTTCATTTACTTTGCACGTGACCCACTGCATTCATATTTTTATATTTACATTTCCAGTGTAATGTCTAATGTAAACCTACAGAAAACAATTGCGTTCATACTTCCATGAACGCATCAAATCACGTGATTTTCAGTGAGGTTAAGTGACGTCATTCTAAACCATTGTTCTCTACGGGCGTTGATGACGTCAACGCTGCTCCGCTCTTTGTAGAAAACCAGCGTGTAAGTGTTTTCTCAGCTTTAAAAGTTTGCCCTACAAGCATTTTTTGGCCCAGTGATGAGGGGCAAATAATGTAAATATAAAAAAAACAAACTTAATTTTTCTGCTTTTCATGAAAGTATGAACGACAGTGGGTCGCTAGCAAAGTTTTCATGAACCCCTTTGGGGTTCATTTACTTTGCACGCGACCCACTGCGTTCATACTTCCATGAACTGCAGAAAAAAAAAAAATATTTCTTAAATGAAGAGCAGAAAAATAAAATTCATTCTTAATTATGTCAGTTGTCTAAAAGTTTTGGCCAATTATCTAAAGACCAGTGACACAATCATTCTGATAAAGCCATCTGACCAGGATCTAGACTGTTTGCCATGCAGTTTGTGAAATGATTGAATACATTATATCAAGTGATTTGATGGGTTGATGGTCAGAAATGTGTGTGGCTGTATTAATTTATTCAGCTGGATAAGGGTTAAATTCAGGGATCACCTACCCTTTCCATTAAGAAGCTCCTGGTATCTGGTGTCATACTACGACCCGCAGGATGTGCTGGCTTTCTCTTACTGACTGCTGCCTCACCCCTCTGAAACACAGAATGACAAAAATACATCCCATAAACTGCAATGACTCGATAAAAAATAAATAATTGAGTGGGCCATGAAAAAAAGCATTGTCTGAATGGCTGGGACTTACTTGTAGATCATCCTTTATGCCTATGTATGATAGGGGGATAAATATTGTCTTAGCCCTCACCATTCGAAATATTTCAATATCACATGATGTCGTGGATATGCAGTGGATAACATCATGTCATAAATATCGTATGACCACACATGTAATAACACTTTGGCGGGATTAAGTAACGTCATGATGACGTCCGTGTCAACCATGCATTTTTGTGGGAAAAAATGTCTTGTTTAAAGGTGATAAAATCCATTTTACAACGGTAATATGATAAACAGAATCTTACACTCGTGATCATTTCGTATGATATTTATGCAGGCATCACACTGTCCCAAAATTGACACCAGATGGAAACACCAGATAAAGGAAATGTTCTAATTCGGCTCTGATCCGGAAAACATCGGGCCATTCGTGAGGACATCTTAAGCCATTGTATGATCGCCGGTGGATTTTCTGAGGCTCGGGCAGCAACTTTGTGAGCGGCAGCAAAATCTTTGGCATGCCAAAAAATTGCCGGAAGACCTTGCGAAGGTTCATTTTTGTGTTGAATTCTTTTGTCCATCTTGCCCTTCGTAAGGCTATCGTGAGGGCATCTTGTCAAATCTTGTCATTTTCATCCTTTCTTCGTGAGATCATCAGTGGTCTTGGGCATTTTACGCCTCACGAAGATAATACAAGGGAAACAAAAAGTTGTCCGATTGTCTTTAGGAAGGCAATACGACTACGTGAAACCCTCACAATGACGTCGTGTAGCCATCGTATTATAGTACGATGACATTGAGATTGGACCACGGTGTCGTCGAAGACAGCTGAATTGGAGTACCTCAAGCGATACCCATGTGTCATGGTAACGTAGACATTTAAAAGGCCAACCTCAGAGCATCTTCCTCAGTCATTCCTGATGAGCAACTCTGCAGAGCACAGGCTTGTGTAACTCCCAAAGCTTCAATCATAATTATTCACAATTCCGTTCCTGCAGATGAGACAACCAGGAAAAAGAAGGCAGCAGCATTGCTCTTTTTGATGCACCTTAGAGAACAAGATGAGCAGATCTTATTGTCCTATAAACCAAGTCTCTCTGAAAAAGTGGTCTTCTCTTTGGGTGGCAATTTAAATTGGTTTTAAGTTGAATCAAATTTAAGAGAGTTGAAATGTACTGTGTACTCTCCGATCATCAAACGAATTTCAAACGGTCAGCCGAAGGTTTTATAACATCGGGAGGTCACGAGTCGTCTTCGGGACCTAGTTCAAACCCATGATACTCTCAATACGACGTCGTGAAGCCATCGTGTGGCCATCGTTTGGCCTGCGGGTAAACTTTGTAATAAAAAAACACATCTTCGTGTTGCCTTCGTGTGTGGTTCGCATGCCATCGTGTGACCTTCTGCATGCATCGTACTTGCTTCGGCTAGAGATTGGCTGTTGACCATGTTCGGAGCGATCTTCGCGCGAAATTCAAAATTCCATATTCGTATGACCACTGGTGTCATTTTCGGGACAGTGTGACGCCTGCATTATGAAACTCGCCCAAGGCTCGTTTCATAAATATCATGTGAAATGACCACTTGTGTAAGATCTTCTATATATGCCACTCCTCTCTTATTTTCAGCCATTTGTGTCACATGATTTCAATTTTTACCATTGATTAAGATGCAGAATAGAAAACAGAATAGATCCTGATCAGCTGGTTTCCGGATCTATACCATTTTCCAAAACAAGATAGATCTACGTTCGTTGATGGGAAGTTTAGGTCCCACTAAAGCCACATGTGGACAGTGAAGGCACAGATCAGACAGTGCAGATGCGCAGACTGATCTTTGCATTTCTGGTCAGCCATGTTATACCCTAAAAATGCTATAAGTTCAGGGGCCAGTAACTGTTGTTCAAAGCATTGTTAGCTTTATGAACTCGTTAGTGGTCATATCGGTAACTTTTCTAGCAAGTACAATATGTAAAATTTTGGAATTTTTGCTGAAAAAATGTGAGCGCTAGCTACTGACATTTTTTCAGCAAAAATACAAGTATATTTGCCAAATTAAATGATCAAAGTTTTAATGATATGTAAACTAACGACATTGTTAGTTTTGAACAACTGGACCCAAAGCTCTTGGTGATGTTATATGTGAGAAACTATATTAATCATATGACGTCGCGTCTGAGAGTGTAATAACGTCATGTAATATTTTCGATAATCCACTAGTGGATTAAATATGCAAATTAGCTAGATACGTCCCGTAATGTTACATGTACGACTTCCTTTACAACGTCGCGTTTACTAATGGCGGAATATTGACATTTTACTAAACAATCGTGAATAAAATGCATTTTAAATGTCATATGATAAATAGAATCTTGCATTTGTGCTCATGTATTACTGAATTTATTAATCTCGTTGTGGAAAAAGAGATAAAATGCTCGGCAAGCCTCGAATTTTATCCCTTTTCCTCAACTCGTTTAATAAATTCAATAATACATGAACACTCATGTAAGATCCTCTATATAACATGAGATGGGAAAAAGGAAAAGTCATATTTCTTCATACGAATTAGAAGCAAACTTTTACATGAAGAATGTTGTGATGTATAAGTATTATTATTTCCTAGAAATAAATTGAAAGTACTGTAAATAGTTGCACATTAAATTTCATCTGCAAGATAAATAATCAAACATTTCTGAGAAAATGAAAAAAAAATAAATAAAAGTGCATTGCATTATTTGGATTTTCTTTAAAACAAGTAATCTGCCTGATATGATTAAATGTTTTTGTCTGTATTTCTGTATCTTAAATGTATTAAAAAGGGGTAAATTAAAATGCAAGCAGGTGTATTTTCAGATATGAATATTTTGGCCACTGTTTTTATTTTCATTATCAGCTTATTTCTACAATATTTTTTTCCTCTGAATATGAGATGGATAACATGAAATTTCATGTCATTCTCAATCAGACTGTATTCTAGTATATTTACATTTCCAGTGTAAAGTCTAATGTAAACCTATAGAAAACAATTGCATTCATACACCCATGAACGCATCAAATCTCATGATTTTCAGTGACGTTAAGTGACGTCAATGTAAACCATTGTTCTCTACGGCGTTGATGACGTCAACGCTGCTTTGTAGAAAAACAGCGTGTAAATGTTTTTCAGCTTTAAAAGTTTGCCCTACAAGCATTTTTTTGTCCATTGATGAGGGGCAAATAATGTAAATATAAAAAATAAACTTAATTTTTCTGCTTTTCATGAAAGTATGAACGACAGTGGGTCGCGAGCAAAGTTTACAAGATCCCCTTCGGGGTTCATTTACTTTGCACGCGACCCACTGCATTCATACTTCCATGAACTGCAGAAAAATAAATTTCATTTCTTAAATACACACCCAAGTGATCTTGTTTTTAACCCATTTTGTTCCGGAAACCCCAAAACGGGTAACCTGGCAAATAGTGCAGGCCCCAATCAGAATGCAGCGTCTGATCAGGGCCTACACTTTTTGCAAAAAGTTAAACCAATTTCAGAATAAAATTTGAAGAAAACACAACCTGACACCCTTTAATTTTGAAATGGACTCCTAGCATATATAGGGAGGAAGATTCCATTTGGTACAAAAAGGGTTAAAATGGCTATTGCCTGATGACAATTTGTGATATTTTCCTTATTTCTGTTACATACATTGCAAGTTTTCGGTAGCTCAATGAGGTAGTGCTAAAAAAGTCCCCATTATGATAATACACCTGTCAGGCATAATGCATTCTTTATTATCTCCAAAACAGTAATTTTTATGAATAAAACAAGAATTCCGCAGAAGGCAGCGTCGCACCTGCTAGGGGCAAAAGTCACAGGAGCCACAATCAGAACATTGTTATTAAATAAGTAAATTTCATTCTTAGCAGTTGATAGTTGATGTAAAATGTGTCAAAGTCACTGGACCAAAAAGTATAGGCCATGGTCACCAGGTCAAGGTATGTGCCAAATCAGTACATCGAGGAGAAGCACTATGCAAGGCTTGGTGGCTGTAGGCCATTTATTTTAGGACATATAGAACATTGACGTAAAATGTGTTAAAGTCACTAGAATGCATAATATGGATCAAGTTTACTAGGTCAAATCCTCACAGAGTCAGCAAATGTAAGAGAAGCACCATGCAAGGTTTGGTGGTTGTAGGCCTTATAGTTAAGAAGATATGGCATGTCAACCTAAAATGTGTAAAGTCAATGGAGTACGATAAATAGGTCAAGGTCACCAAGTCACGGTATATGCACAGTCAGTACATCTAGAAGCAGCATTATGCAAGATTTGATGGTTGTAGGTCTATTATTTGCAGAGATCTGGAACTTTGACGTAAAATGTGACAAAGTCACTGGAGCATAAAATATAGGTCATGGTCACCAGATCAAGGTACCTGCAGAGTCAGTACATCTAGTAGAAGCATTATACAAGATTTGATGGTTGTAGGCCTATTATTTGCAGAGATCTGGAACTTTGACGTAAAATGTGACAAAGTCACTGGAGCATAAAATATAGGTCATGGTCACCAGATCAAGGTACCTGCAGAGTCAGTACATCTAGTAGGAGCATTATACAAGATTTGATGGTTGTAGGCCTATTATTTGCAGAGATCTGGAACTTTGACGTAAAATGTGACAAAGTCACTGGAGCATAAAATATAGGTCATGGTCACCAGGTCAAGGTACCTGCAGAGTCAGTACATCTAGTAGAAGCATTATACAAGATTTGATGGTTGTGAGCCTTTTATTTGAGGAGGTCTGGAACTTCGACGTAAAATGTGTCAAAGACTGTGGAGAGTAGAATATAGGTCAAGGTCACCATGTCAATGTACCTGCAGAGTCAGTACATCTAGGAGACGCACTATGCAAGATTTTATGGTTGTAGGCCTTTTATTTGACAAGATCTGGAACATCAACTTAATTTGTGTCAAAGTCACTGGAGTGTAAAATATAGGTCAAGGTCACCAGGTCAAGGTGCTTGCCTAGTCAGGAGCTTAGGATGAAGTTTCATGAAAGGTTTGATGATTGTTTAGTCGTATAGTTGATTACAATACAAACTGCGACGTAATGTCGAACTTCGACGTGATGGTCAAAGTCACTGGAGCGCAAAATATAGGTCAAAATCACCAGGTCAAGGTGCCGACAAAGTCAGAAGGTCAGGGAGATGCTTCATGTAAGGTTTGATGGTAGCTGAAACTTGTAGTTGACTTAAATAACAACTTTGACTAAATGTCGAACTTCGACGTAAATGTTAACAGATGGCCGGACGAACGGACGCAAAATATAGGTCAAAGTCACCAGGTCAAATAGCTTACAAAGTGAGAAGGTCAGGATGATGTTTCCTGTAAGGTTTGATGGTAGCTGAGGTTTGTAGTTGACTTAAACAAAAAATTTTGACGTAAATGTCGAACTTCGATGTAATGGTCAAAGTCACTGGAGGTGCTTACAAAGTGAGAAGGTCTATGAGATGTTTCATTTAAGGTTTGATGGTAGCTAGGGTTTGTAAAATAAAAACTTTGACATTAATGTCGAACTTGACATAAATGTTAACAGATGGACGGACGAACGGAGCACGGACGAACGGACGCACAGATGGAAAATCGGACGCCTATGTCGCACCCTGCTACAAGCAGGTAGGACAATGACATGTTTCTTATCTATACTCCAAACATAGGTTGTGGACCCTCGTTAGAACTGCTTCATTGAAGCAGTTCTAAAAAGTACATGTACCCATAACCCATGTCTTGGATAAGAAAAATGTATACCCTTGTAAACCCCGGTTTCTTCTATAGATAAAAAGCGAGGCTTACAGGGGTGTTCATTCCATATACTTGTTAATGTAATGACAATCTATGTCTTATATTTTCAGCAAAAATAAGGCAAACAATGTAAACCTTGTAAACTCCACTTCTCATACAAAGTTGGGTTTACAGGATTCTCACCGCTGGTCTTGCTAATATGATGATTTCAACAGGATGCAATAAAAACCTTACCCTGTCAAGGTGCTGGGTTGACCCAAATAACCTTTGACCTCTCTCTGGTGAGTCCCCCTGCAGACACAGCAAACACAGCAATGGATTATGGGAAGCCAGCCACCAATAAATAGGTCACACACAAATACAAGTGCAATAAATAGGTCACAAACAAAATACAAGTCCAAAAATGAGTCACAAACAAATAAAATACAAGTCCAATTAACCCCTTTTTGTACCAAATGGAATCTCCTTATATATATACCAGGGGCCAGTTGTTCAAAACTAACGACGTCATTAGTTAACGTATCGTTAAATCTTTGATCATGAAATATGGCAAATATGCTGATATTTTTGCTGAAAAAATGTGAGCAGCTTTTGCGGAAGCAAAAGCTGCTCACATTTTTTTTTCAGCAAAAATGCCAAAAATTTATATATTAAACTTGCTAGAACAGTTAACAATATGACCACTAACAACCTTGTTAAGCTAACGATGCTTTGAACAACTGGAACCAGGAGTCCATTTCAAAATTAAGGGGTGTCGGGTTGTTTTTTTCTTCAAAATTTATTTAGGAAATGGCTTAACTTTTCGCAAACAGTGTAGGCCCTGATCAGACGCCGCATTCTGCAGCGTCTGATCTGGGCCTGCACTGTTTGCCAGGGTACCTGTTTTGGGGTTTCTGGTACAAAATGGGTATCACACACAAACAAAATACAAGTCCAATAAATAGGTCACAAACAAACAAAGAGCTGTAGGCTAAGTCCAAACTTTGGGTTGCAATCACATTTAAGGGGAATGGCTACACCTTCAAGGAGGGAACTCCTGCAAAAGTATTTTGTCTCCATGTCAATAGGGGTCAACACTTAAAGGGTAAAAAAATGCTCCTTTTAATAAGATTAGATCCCTTTTTCCATGGGACAGAATCTATAGGAAAGCAAACAGAAAAGTCCCGAAAGTTGTCTCCATTTCAAAAATGGCAGAAAAATCTGCCAGGTGTATTCATTCCCCTTAAACTCCTATATGAATTGCTAGAAAATTATATTCTAAATTTTTTTCTTATTAACCCTTTTCTTGCTGAAATTTCATTTTAGCCACACCCATCTCTGACTTTGAACCAATCAGATTACTTGATGGAATTTATTCCTACAAATTCATAAACTGAATGTCAAACAGTGTAGATCCTGATCAGATGGCTTCTTCAGAAGCCATCTGATCTGGATCTGCACTGTTTGTAAAGATAGGGGTTGTCCTGAACAGCAAGATAAGAGTTAAATATGGCTGGATATTGCCTATCAATCGTCTGTTGGGCATAGGAAGGATTTTTTGTTATTAAATTTAAAGATCATATTTGCTAAGGTATCCAGTCCGTATACTCATTCCATGCAGAAATAAGATAAAAAGTAAAAAAAGAAGCCGCCTTGGCTATTCCATTTTCAGGTAACTACACTCGTAATTCTCTGGTGAGTCGTGGAGGGTGATAGCTCAGTGGTTAGTGCACTTGCCTCTGATGCTAGAGGTCCCCGGTTCGATCCCCGGCAGCGGCGATAAAATTTCGGTGTCCGAACACGCTCCATTGGCATCATTTGCAGGGATGAATGTCATTAAGTGCACCGTCCTTCGGATCGGGACGTTAACTGGAGGCCCCCTGTGCAGGGAGAACCATCCCCTGTGCAGGTTAAAGAACCCTACCATAATTACATGATTACTGTGTAGGCTTTCATCCTGCAAAACTAGTGTATGTAATATACACCTGCCTAGAATGTCCGCGAGGGCGTATGGCAGTATATATAGAAAGAAAAGAAAGAAAGAAAGTCTGTTCAGTGTCTTGAGTGTTTGCCTGACAGTTGTTTAGCTCAGTAAATATTACTGGTTGATCAGACTGGTCCTAAAGTTTATTGTAGCAGTCTTACAGTTTAACCAACAAAATGGCAATAGCCTACAGCTCTAAAAATATTAGCAGAAAATACACAGAAGCAAATCATGCCAGCAGCCACTGCAGATCTTGCATAAAAAAGGAAAAAAATGTCAATGTTTAAGTGCACCTTCATGTGCACACAGGTTTAGTACTGGAATTCACAGGTCAGTGGTATGAATCATAATGCAGCCTGTGACAAGCTAGCCAGCTCCAGTTGTTCAAAGCATCGTTAGCTTAACAAGCTCTTTAGTGGTCACATTTTTCACTGTTCCAGTAAGTACAATATCTAATACAGTGGTATTTTTGCTGAAAAAATGTGAGCAGCTTTTGCAAAAGCTGCTCACATTTTTCAGCAAAAAATATCAGCATAATTGCCATATTCAATTATCAAACTTTTAACAATACACTAACTAGAGCGAGCAGTCGATGGCAAGCCATCGCAAATCCCCAACCTTTCTCTCCCTGTGGGAGAAGCCAATTTTAATGTTGCTCTAGCACACTCTCATCATGTAAGGAAGCAGTGTACCAATTTGGGTTTCATTCTGAATAGCGGTTAAGGCGGAGATATCGTTACGGACGGATGGACGTTCTTAGTAGAGGTACCTTGTGGGGTTACTAATGTTCACAACTGAAAAGTTACTGTGCCTTACATGAAAAAAACCCATTATGTTGAATTGGGCAGAATCGTATCCCCACTAGGTACCTCTTGTCTGCCCGTTTCAGTTTGTGGGGTAAAAAATTCAGTTTGTGGGGTTACAAATCTGTACAGTGGTGCATTATGGGGTTAAAGTCTCCATAGGCTTAACATTAGTAACCCCACAAGGTACCTCTTCTAAGAACGGAGGCGTTCACAATAACCCCAACGCTTTCTTTAAAAGTGTGGGGATAAACACTTTCTTTATAGTGTGGGGATAATGACATTACGTTTTGAACAACTGGCCGCAGGGTGTTTGAGCAAGAGCACTGGGTGAAGGCTCAAACCAGTCTGTACACAAACTAAGTCAGAATACAACTTTTCTCAACAGCAAACCACAAAAATCCGAAAAAAACATTCGGACACCTGAAGGACTTGCTGTAATTCTCCAAAAAATTATAACAAACTTGTTTCACAATCCAGCAAGGAGTCCTAAACGTACAGACAGAACAGCGAACAGTGTAGACCCTGATCAGACTGCTCCTTCAGAAGCAGTCTGATCTGGTCTGTACTGTTTGCTTAGGCCTTTCTATTCCAAAACTTAGGCTCATTAAGGTACCACCTTCCCCAACAGCATAATAAAGCTTGTAATTGTATTGATTCCTGATCATTGCCTCCACTTCTATTTTGTATGTATGCATCAATAGCCAACCATATAGTGCATAGCAAAGACACTGATCAGACAATGCCGATGTACAGGCTGATGTGAGTTTTTGCTGGCAGGCCCATTTCTGTTTGAAGTGACACCTGTCAAAATGTTACAATCTTAAGTTTATGGATTATGCTAAAACTGTGACCCTGTGGTCCAGCTCACAAAGGAACATGCCAAAATTGTTTGATAAACTGAAATATTACAAGTAAACTTTATCTTGTTCAAGTGGCCATACTAAATCACAAATTTATTTCACTTTGAAAGATGTATTAAAATGAAAGCACTACAACCTGCAGAAAGAGCAAAAACATTCCACAGAAACAGCAGCAAAATATAAAACAAAAACAAAATTGTTTGTTAGAAAAGTAGCTTAAACTTTCACATCAAGTTTCATCCTGCAAAAATCTCTGCCCACCTACCCGGACTAATATCACTCCACGCTTTAGCTTACACGCCCTAAATATCAACAAGAGCTGTCTTTTACCAAAATGTAACACGGAAACAGTCACATTATATTGTACCATTTCAAGCTTGTATACAAGTGAAAACTGGGTGATGAAATAAATGCTAACTCCTATAAGCTTATGATTGGCATTTTAACCTGCACCAATTTTTTTTTGATAAAGCACTGGCCCCTTAACACCCTTGTCCTGCTGAACTAGGGGCCAGTTGTTCAAAACTAACGATGTCTTTAGTTAACATTTCGTTAAAAGTTTGATCATTAAATATGTCAAATATGCAAATATTTTTGCAGAAAAATGTGAGCCAATTTTTTCAGCAAAAAATAACATTTTAGATATTGTACTTGCTAAAACAGTTAACCCATCACGAAAACACACCTATATATAAATATAATTTTGACCCCCTTGAACCCCACTTTTATATAGTAAAACTGGGGTTCCCGGGGGTATACCTTATTTTCTTATTTCTGCTCTAAAATATAGATTGTTGGTACTCGCTAGAACCGCCTCACCAACGAGTGCCCACAATCTATATTTTGAGCAGAAATAAGAAAAATATCACAATGTTTCATCATAAAATTTTCATTTTTTCGGCGATAAAGGTGGCAATGTATTTGTATAGGCGTGTTTGCGTAATGCATTTCACCACTAACGAGCTCCTTAAGCTAATGATGTTTTAAACAACTTGGCCCAGGATATGCTCTACCTTTGCAAACAGTGAATATCCAGATAAGGTGTCAGTTGTTCAAAGTACCGTTAGCTTGACAGGCTCATGTGTGGTTAAATTGTTAACTGTTCTAGCAAGTACAATATCTAATACAGTGTGATTTTTGCTGAAAAAATGAGAGCAGCGTTTGTATAGAAGTAAAAGCTGCTCACACTTTTTTCAGCAAAAACATAAGTATATTTTCCTGAATAAATGATCAAAATTTTAACGATATGTTAACTAACGACATCATTAGTTTTGAACAACTGGCCCCAGATGGCTTCTGTATCTAATCTGGGTCTTCACTGTATGTCATTCCGTTGGTAACTTATGTGAACAAATTACATCAAGCACTTTTCCTGGTTGAGAGTCAAAAATGGGCATAACCGAATTACGAATTTATTCAGCAGGAAAAGGGTTAAAATGTATGATATCGGAAGCTTAATTTTCGCCAAGTTTCAACTTACCACTGATTTAATGACTTAGAGCTCTTCTACCTACATGTATTAAGATTTCTATCATATTACTACTGCCATATATAGGTTCTTACATGAGTATTCATGTATTATTAAATTTATTGAAAGAGTTGAGGAAAAGGGATAAAATGCGAGGCTTTGCCCAGCATTTTATCCCTTTTCAAAAAGTTTAATATGTATTCAATAATACATGAGCATGAATGCAAGGTTAAATTTATCATATGATGTTTAAAACATATTTAATTCAGGATTTTGTACAAAAATGTCAATATTCCCCCACTACTAAATGTGGCATCATTAAGGACGTCTTACACATAGTGTTAAGGGCCATATCAAACTAATTTGCATATTTACTCCACTAGTGGATTACCAAATTAATTACATGACATTATTACATTCTCCTATGCGATGCCATATGATAACTGATTTTTATACACTGGCATTATTAAACTCTTAGATCTATTAGATCTGTACAATGTATGTGACAACATACACTAAACCAATTTGAACTTTCCATTTTGGGCAGAAAATGCACATGAAAAGTCAAGCCTGAATTTCTGAGAAAAAATGTCATCTGCTGTTTTTCTAGCTCAGATTTTTAAGGTTTAAAATGTAGATCAACCTCTATCCCTTTGGGGGGCTGATCATTCTTACTTCTTTCATATATATAACAACTAATTTACACATTAATAGGCCTATAGATGCCCAAATATACTGCTTGACAGACACTGTTTTAGTTTGTTTGTATTGGTTTTGTTTGTATTGGAGTTTAATGGCCAAGTCAACACTATTTTGGTCATTTTTGAGCCGTCAGTTTACCTATCCACATTTTCCCTGGGCAGGCTTATACTTAAGTGGATAACCAGTACAGTGCACATTTTTTCACCAGAAACTGACAAATGCCCTTCTTGAATCAGCCGAAGAAAGAGAATGACCATAGATGGGATTTCATGATCCACGAAAGAATGTTGTCGACCCCGGCAGGAATCGAACCTGTGTCCTCCTGATCACCAGTAAGACGCGTGTCCGACTAAGCTACCAAGGCCGGCTCGACAGACACTGTACATAAATAAGGCATTACCATACAAGACGGCTTTATTTGTTGTATGTAAAAAGATGGTTTTGTAGTTTTGGAAAAATTAAAAAGAAAAGAAAAGAAAAACAAAGAAACTGAAAGAACGCAAGGAAACAGAAAAAATCTAGGTAACAGAAAAATGCAAGGTAACACAAAAATGTAACACATTTGTAAACATTGTTAAATAAGGTTTAAAGTCTATGCACTCTCAGTAAAAACTTCAAACATTAAAAATTAAAAAAATATATATATATTTCTTACATATCCCAGAAAACAGTTTCGACATTTCATGCAAATTGTCTCCCATGGAGACAATTTGCATGAAGTGTAGAAACCTGTTTTCTAGGAAATTAAGAGAATTACACTGTAATCAATTTTTTGTTTGCTGAATTTGCTCAGAGAGTGGTAATTGTTTAAAGTCACTCGGTTTTCCTAACTTTCGCATAAGAAAAGCAACAGTAGCTAGGAATGACAGATTTATACAGCTACTCATACAACAATCAATTTTAATCATTTCAAAATCCTTTCACATGAGCAATGTGCTGTTTGGAAAAGAAATGGGAAAACTTAACCAATTTCACCTTACTTTCTGAAGAAATTACTAGCATAAAAAATTTAGCATGTTAGAAAATGCTAAAACTGATCCCTGATAAAGTAATTTTGTAGATCAATGTGTAATCGATCATGGGTGACTAGAATAAGTTGGTGATCGATCACAAATTTTTAACCCAGTCCAGCCACTAATTGGTATTGTAACAGTAAAGAAGAAAAGGGAATTTTCAGTCGACTACAATTTACCTCTAGTATTTCTGTACTCACTGCCTCCTGTTCTTCTGAAGCCATTTGCAATCCCATTTTGTTCACAGTGAACTTTGAGGGGCCAAGGTCTACAAGTACCGAACCTGTATCTTCAGGGAATTTGAACTGTGCTGACCACCTTATCTCTTTTGGTGATTCTTGTGTGAATGATGAGACATCACTCCTTGTGGTTGGATCACTTAAGTGCAGGGAGTAAGATTCTTGTGATTCAATAGACTGCTCATCTGGCTGTTCACCAGTCACTTCATTTTCTATTCCATATCTATCAAACTCATGGTAAACGGGATTACTTGTAAATGTAATTGAAGACTTCCGTCTGGGGTAATTCATTTCTACTAACCCAGCTGTATCTTTGACTGGAAGGTCATCAGGCATGGTTGGTTCTGTCTTGTATAACTCATAGGTAGCAGCTGGTTTCTGACTCAATGAAAATGTTCCCGGCAAACTGCAAGATTTGTGTCTAACATTGCTTCTATCTGCCTGTATGTTTCTTGGCATTGTATAATCATCAGGGGATATATCTACAGAAGTTCTTGTTGGTACACTGCATCTTGGAATACTTTCCATAAAAGTATCTGTATCCACACTGCTCGAAGCTGTGCCTCTTACACTGTTTAATCTATCTCTAATCTGCTTGACAATTACCTCCCTTGGAAGAATTTCTTCATCTGATGTTGAAAGTAAAGAGTTTCTAGCTGGTACACTCTGTAAGCTGTCTTTACTTGCCTTATGGATCTTTTCCCAAGAAATATCTTTATCTGGTACAGACATTCCTGTAGACCCTGTGATAGGGGTACTCACTAATCTGTCTCTAACCTGTATTCGAAACATTTCTTGTGGTATGTATTTATTTGGCAATATTTCTATTAACTCCCAGTCAGACATACTACTGACTTTGTCTCTTGTTTCTCTTTGATCAGTTTTTCTACTTTGAATATTCGGTTGTATAACATCAGCTTCTCTTGTAGGTATTCTGTTTGACTTTCTTGCATAAGTTGAAACTGTGTCTGTGGGAATATCTGAATGGACGGGAAAGCTTTCTTCCATTTCCCTGAATTTATTTGAATCCGTTTCTTCTTGAATGCTTGGGTATATTTCTTGTGTGTCTTTGTGAGCCTTTATGTATTGTGTATTTCTGAGATTACAAAGACCCACTTCTGCTTGATAGACCTGCTGTTGATCTGGTGATATGAACCTGGCTGCTTTGGATGGCAAGCTTTGTGACTGAGGCTGAAAATGATCAGGTACAATTCCTCTGTAGATATCATGTGTCCAACACCTTGATGACCAATCCTTGTGTTTACTGTAAATGCTGTCTTCTGGTATTCCATCATTTAACCCTGCAGCCATTTTCTGCTCCTCTAATTGTGCATAGTCACTGTCATGAAGGGTTCCCCAAGTAGAGATGGAAAGTTTATCATTCAAACTTGTGGACGAGGAGGGAATATTGGTCTCACCAAAAAGCAGGTGACCAGATGGAGAGTAGTACCATTCATTACTGTGACTTTTAGTTGATGTCTTACTCTGGGAATATTCAGTCACACTGTCACTACCTTCACCTCTGGACCCAGTGTCAGTGCTAGTAAAATGTCTGTGATCTCTTGGCGACCATTCTCTCTGGGGCATCTGAATGTTATGAGTGTCAGAAATACTGCTGTGTGTTTGTTTTCTCTCTGGAGCATCTGAATCTTTGACATCCATAAACTTCACACTATCACCTGTGCCAAAAAATTCTGTTTCTCCCTGGTCATTACTATCTGTCTTTAATTGTTGGTAGTTTGTCAGCAGAAGAGAATCTCTTGGCTGTATATAGCCACCAACTGATTCTTGACTATCGGTATCCGCAAGATACCCACTAACAAGTGTGTAATTTGATACTTCCTCTGGCCTAGCTCTGTGTTCCACTTGTGAGTCTCTTCCATATCTATCATCTTCCACAGAGTAGTTTGTAACATCACTGAAGTCCCACTGGTGTCCACTTAATAGGCTGGTCATTGAATTGTGAACTGATTTTAGATCTATAAGAATATCTTGAAGACTAACTTGGCTCTCCATACTAGACTGTTCATAGCCTGAAGCACCTTGTGTTTCTTGATCACTGGGTAGAATATGACTAGAACTTTGTTTTACTAGTAAACTGGCTGTCCTTCCTAGTTTGTTTATCAACCAGTCTGCATAGTGTTGAGACTGAAGAGTTTTCTTCTGGTCCTTGTTCTCAACTTCAACATTTTTCTGTTGTGTTTCATCATGGGAAACAGTCATTTCACTATGTCCTGATTCATTAATGAGTTTGCCTGCTATCAACATTATAGTATCATAGATCAGTTCTAGTTCTCTACAGTCATCAGGTGTCAGGGCCAAGCCCAGTTCCTGCTTTTTCTCTATTAGCTGAAGAAAGTCACATAAATATACATATATGACAATAAATGGGTCCATAGTGTCAGAAAAATTGCTATATGTTTCTGAGACACTTTCAAAGCTACTTCCAGCAGATTTAAAACTTGATGAAGAATCTATGGGCATGTGCTCATGTGCAATTAAATTCTTATTTACTGTCATACTGTCAAGGATACTTTCCATCCTTTTCAAAACAGATGAAAAATTCTGACTTCTCTGTTCCATCTGGTCAAGATGTTGTTTTCTCTCTAATCTGTCTTGTACACATGGTTTCCTTTCAGCAGGCTGCTGTGTGGTAACCATGTTAATTGTTTCTAAGTAATTCTGAACTCCTTCTGCAGGCTGAGAAATTTCTTCTGTAACTTCAACATGTGTTTCACTAGATGCTTCATCAGAATCTTGTCCTTGTGTGCATTTCAAGCCCTGATGTTGCCTTGATTCATTCTGTGAATCAATTGTGCTGAGATCTGTTATAGATCTAAAGTCAGTTTGATCATCAGTCTGAAGACAAGTCAATGAATCTCGGATAACACCTAGATCACAAAGCACGGTTTGTAGCCTGTTCTGGCCATTATTTTCAGCCAAGTATCTTGATTCAGAACCTCTCTTTCCATAACTTAATTCTAACCTTCTTGTATCACTTCTAATGTGTTCCTTAAAACCACTTCCATATAGAAAATTTGCTGAGCTCTCTAACATGAGTGTCATCCAAACAGCATAATTTTTTGTTACCAAAGATTCTGAAACATCTGAAATTTCACTAGGTTTTAGTGCATTCAACTTCTCATCTGAATCTATCAATAAATTGCCTTGAATTCTTCCTTCTTCAAGCTGGTCTATCAGACTTCTGGCTATATAGAAAAGAGAGTCATATATGAATTCCAACTCTCTTAAGATGTCTGTGGTAATGGGTGATCCTTGATTTAGCTTCCTCTCCATCATGTTCAGGAAATCACTCAATAACTCTTCCATCATTTTTACGGAATCCCCCATTTCCGCTGAACTTGTGATCTTGTCAAAACTTTGTCGGATACACTTGATACTTTTTTCAGAACTTCTTGTATCAGTTATGATACTGGCATCAGAATTTGCCTCCGATGAATTGGTTTCACTTAGAATATTTCTGACTACATCTGAACATGATAGATTTTCTTGCTTCCACCGCTCCATGCTATCTAATCGTTTCTTTTGCTGACATCTATCCATGAATTTCTTTTTCCTTTTTAAAATTCTTTCATCCACTTCTACCTGTGACATTTTAACTGCAGAGTTCATAGCACCCTCAACGCTTGGATTCCTCTTATGCATAGATGTGTTGTCATCTTTGCTGGTAAAGCCTTCTAACACTGTCTTTGAAGGGCTGGCTATGCCATTATCACCTGGTTGTCTAGTGTCTGAATCTCTTTTGAAGAACCAGTAACCAGGTTGGGTCTTACTTGATGTCTTCACCAAACTTTCTCTTTTCATAAACAGCTCAGACGGAGTGGTGTAGCTAAATGAACCAAGACCTGGACTACCCTTTTCAGCATTTTCTCTATCTTCTATTTTCTGGAAAAGCCTTGAGGGTGTTGTGTAGCTAAAAGCACCAAGACCTGGTGACCTATCACAACTACTTGAATCACCATCATTTTCAAAGGCAGGCTTTTCATCAGTATAATTCATTGATTCTTTTCCATCATCATGGTATGCTTCTTCTTCATTTAAAGATTTTCTTTTTGACTGGACACTCCATGTTGGAAAATATTTAGGACTGTATGGTGGCTCATTTGAATCTTCATCAGTAGGTGTCAAACCCTTTCTGTATCCCCCATGTGATTCATGTAAATCTGCATCAAGTTGCATTTTCTTTTCTCTGTTAGTGGGCATGGCATATTTTTCTTTATCCGATGATGAGCTTTCAACTGTGCAATTTCTGGTAGAAATATCACTAGCTGCTAATTTTTGGTTTTCCATAGTTCTGCATTCTTTCATCTCCTGGAGGTGTCTATAGTCACTTACATTGCTACCCTCAGAACTCAGTGCATCTGTAATAAAATTCCCCTGTTGAGGGTTGTAAAGATTCCTCTGTCTTGACAGCAGCATGTCTGAAGCAGGAACTGCTGTCTTCTGATATAAAGTTTCCTTTATGATTTTATCAGTCACTGTCTTCTGCTTCTGTCTCAGGAGATCTGTAGGAGACACCACTTTTAGCATGCTGTCTTTCCTTCTAGCTGCTGAGGAACTTTTTTGACCATTACTAAGTTTTTTCAAAATCTTTGCTTTGACATAATCAAGTGGCCCTTTGCTATAACCCCTTTCTACCATTTCAAGCTTCTGTGCACATTCAAGTTTTTGAAATGCTTGCAATCGAAGAGTCTGCGGACCAGTAGGTCCAGATCCTGAAGCTAAAGTGAAATCTGGGACAGGTGGTGGTACAGGAACTGATGTACCTGGTATATTATATAGCCTTGGTGGCCCATCACCATGTGCAAGAAGAGACTTTGCTGCACCTGTTTTCTGGTCACCGTTTGAAAATGTTTCGACAGACACATCATTGTTAAAGTGAACATTTACATGTCTTTTACCAGGAGATAGGTGTCTCTGCAAAATCCCTTGTTTAGAATCATTACTTACTCCTGCTGTAGCGGCACCTTGGGCCTCACCAGTATGCTGACTATCTGAGCCTGTCTGAAAGCTATCATCATATGATTTTGGTCTTGAATAGTAAAGCTTTTTGTTTTTGTGTCCAGCTTCATTTTCATTTTGCATAATCTGTTTGTTTCTTTGGTATAATTGTTCAAATAAGGCATTATCATGATCACCATCCCAATCTCCATCACACTCTTCAGCCTCATCACTCATGAATTCAAGACTACTGAGGAACAATTTCTCAAAGAAATCCTCCTCCTGTTCATCAGCTACTGTTGGCCTTTCTCTCCTTGGACATTTTGGGGTTGTTGAAACTGCAGTCCCAGAACCAATTGATTGTTTTCTCTTCTTCTTGCCCCTCATTTCTGTTGGAGAAATTACTCTGGAGAATTTACGAGTGTTTGAAAAACATTCAGGCACTTCATTTTCAACCTTTGTTCTGTCAGTAGGACAGCTGGACATTGCACCATATTTTCTTTGCTGAATACCATCAGCTGTCACATCTGTTTCCATTTCTTGTTCTGCAGTTTCACTGTTTGTGGGCAAATTTTGCTGTTGACTGTCATTATTAGAGTCTGTCTGATCCTCATTGTGACTATCCATATCTTCTCCTTTTCCCGGTGTAATTGGGTTATTTCTATTCCAATTAATTCTGGTCAACCTGCTGAAGCCCTAAAGGCAGTGCATAGTAATGTGTTAGAACAAACTACAGAAAAGATCTCAACAATAAAGAAGTGTTATGATAAACCAATTTTGAGCTGTATACAGCATGAGTCAATTTTTAAATTAAGGGGTGTATGGTTCAGTTATGTCAAGAATTTAATTAGGAAATAGCAGACATTTTTGAAAATACTGAAGACCCTAATCAGGTGGCACATTCTATGTCTGCAATATTTGCTGATGTTCTGTTTTGGGGTTTCCCTTTTATAATTGGTTAACCTTTAACTTCGTAATCTTTCAGTAAAACATACCTGGAGATATAGAATAAATTTGTTCTAATTTTCCTGCAAGCTAGATCCCAGATTCTGAATTTTGACAAACTCAGTGCAGGTAAGCATGGAACCTGCTCATAATTATTAAATGTCAAAATTTCTGATATTTATGAGCAGGACAAATTTTAATTCCTGTCAAGACAGCAAAATAAAGCCACATGTTTTGGCATTTCAATATTTGTAAGCAAAACAGGGTATGAAATTAATGTTAAATTGCACTGAGCACGGAAACAAATTAAAAACCTCAAAATAGAAGTGGAGGCAATGATCAGGAATCAATACAATCAACCCACAGCTCCCATCAGAGACACCAAAGGGAAAGAAGCACAAACATGAAACAACAGACCTAATGGAAACATCAAAGCCTCTTCCATTCAAAAAACATGTGCAAAGTGACAAAACAACTGCTTGACAAGATTGCCTGATAAATTTTTGTACCAAAACCCCAGCAAACAGTACAGGCCATTACGATAACATCTGCGTGACAAAGTGTAATCTTTCATGTCTCAAAAATGCTTACTTTTCTGATGAAAACTTGTGATTTTTTTTTTCATATTAATACTCCAAACATAGGTTGTGGGTGCTTGTTAGAACTGCCTTATTGAGACGGTTCTAATGAGTGCCCACATCCTATATCTTGGAGCAGAAAAAAGAAAATAATGTATGCCCCTGTAAACACTGATTTTTCTATATAAAGTAGGGTTCAGAGGGGTTTTCATCATACTGACTTGTTAACATAATGCCACTGATCAGGATCTACACTGTTTGCAAAAGTCCAGCCATTTTCCAAATAAATGTTAAAATTTAACACAACCTGTCACCCCTAAATTTTGAAATAGATCCCTGCTATAGATATATAAAGAATAAAATTCCATTTGGTACAAAATGGGTTAACCCTTATCTTGCTGAACATGACAAGCCTATCTTTGCAAAAAGTGTAGACCCTGAGGAGGCCATCAGATCAGGTGCAACCCTGTTTGTCATGCAGCTTGTGAATTGAATGAATACAGTATATAAAGTTATTTGATTGGCTGCCAGTCAGCAAATGGTGTGGCTAAATTAATTTATTTAGCAGGATAAGGGTTAAACAGGTGGGTAAAGCTGGATTCCAATTAAAATCAGGTTATGGGGAAAGGCTGTAACTAATGTTGTGAGAACCTGTGGCCTGACCACTTTGCTTAATTCCAAGCAATAAAATATGATTAAACTACTTAAAATCACTAAAAATCATAAGACATAGAGGATCTTACATAAGTGTTCATGTATTATTGAATTTATTAAACGAGTTGAAGAAAAGGGATAAAATGCGAGGCTTTTGCCAAGCATTTTATCCCTTTCCCTCAACGAATTTAATAAATTCAATAATACATGAGCACGAATGCAAGATTCTATTTATCATATGTCACAGGGTATAGGTATATAGCACACTTGTACTGCCTTGCGGTACAAGCCGGCTTTTATAGCGACGTGGTAGAGTGTTTGCTTACCAATCCGGCGGCCCGGGTTCGATCCCCGGCCGGGTAAAGGTGATTAGCATTTTTTCATCTGTTACATTTGGCGCCCACCGTAAATAACCCACATGTGCATTAAAACTCCTTGAGTATCATTTCACGTGATTCTCGGACTCCCAGAAATTCGAGGACGAATTTCAATGTGGAGGGGGAGAATGTCACAGGGTATAGGTATATAGCACACTTGTACTGCCTTGCGGTACAAGCCGGCTTTTATAGCGACGTGGTAGAGTGTTTGCTTACCAATCCGGCGGCCCGGGTTCGATCCCCGGCCGGGTAAAGGTGATTAGCATTTTTTCATCTGTTACATTTATTTTTCGCAGGTGGAGTTTAGGATAAAGGAGTAACTCAGTCGGACTAGTTGATTTTAATTATAAAATGGGAGAAAAAGGGTGTCCTGCAACAAATACAAATAATTGTCATAGCTACTATAATATATTAATAAATATATATGACTAATTGATATTACATATATTCAACATAGCATGACAATACAAACTGTCATAACTATCCCTGAATAAATATAATAAATATAGAGAAGACTTTGTCGGTATAAATCGACAAATGTCAGACGACGACAACAATTCTTCGGACAGCCGGTGCATGATAATATATGAAAGTATTCCAACCTCATGCACAAATCATATTAACATAAATAAATAAATACAGAAATTCTAAAATATAAAGAGGCAGATTAGACGTCACTGAGATAACAAAGATACAGATCAGACGGCTCAGCTTCACCGACCGAGCTGTATATTTGCCTCTCACAATTTATATATAAATTTACCTTGGTCAAGAAGCCATATGATACAGTGGTTTGCATATTATGCGCTTAATAATCGAGGTCCTTGAATTGATCCCTGGCTCCTTCAGACATCAGACAAACCGCCAGACCAAGGCCTCATCTCTGCATGACCATACTAGTTGCTGGGACACATAATTAAAACTTCACACACATTGGTCTTATTAAAACTACATAATCTTGGGGCCAGCACATAAAATATTGCAGCACAGGGAAAATATTAATGTTTCACTCCAGGTTTTACCGAAATCCCTTATATAATAACTATTTCCTGTATCGGAATGTGGGACACAGACCGACATAATGAACAATGGCTGGGACAACTCTTGTTCCCCTTAATAACCAATGCAACTACATAAAACTATTCATGTACATACGTAAACTCACAAACTGAATGGCAAACATTGTAGACCCCGATCAGATGGCATCATCAGAATTCATCTGATCTGGTTCCACACTGCTTACAAAGGCAGAGATGTACATGAATAGCAGGACAAGGGATACACTAAACCATGTTCTTCTATGGACAACTTGAAAGCATTTTGCTTATCAGCAGTTTACATGTACAATGTAAATATTGGCCCATTCAGAATAAATACAAAATTTCTGGTAAAATAATACTATTGTGGAAAAGGGCAAGCATTGGGAAATTACCTGGACTCATCTTAAAATAATACTACTACTGGATCTATATCTATTTCTGAAATCAATGAAGACTTCAAATCGACTTCAAAATCAGCTGTACAAAATGGCTGTTCCAGAAATCATACAAAAGGATTTCCCGCGTGCAATAATTGTTATTGTGCATATTAAAAGTGACCAATCACACATACTGTTACTCACACATACGTTAAAAGTCAATGGGGAAAATACCTTTGGCTATAATAAAAGAAATTCCATTGGTTGACCTCAAATGTCAAAAATAAACAATAATGAAGGCTGTTTCGTTTTGCCACCGGAATATAAGCCGAAGTGACGAGGTGCAACAAACTACCGAAAAGGTGACAACCAAGACAATTCACCTTTATGAGTATATTACGAAAAGTAACAACTGTGACACATATATGACATTTAAAACGCATTTTATTCACGATTGTTTACAAAAATGTCAATATTCCGCTGTAAGTAAATGTGACGTTGTAAAGGAAGTCGTACATGTAACGTTACGGGGCATATCTAGCTAATTTGCATATTTAATCCACTAGTGGATTATCGAAAATATTACATGGTGTTATTACACTCTCAGACGCGACGTCATATGATAAAAATGGATACAGGTGGCATAATTTCTGCCGTTGGAGACAACTTGCTATACGTCTTCCTCAAAAGTTAACCTATCCTAAAACAAGGTATCCCCATAAAGCAACAAACATCTTCCTTCAACCCTTATCCTGTTAAACAAGACAAATCCTACTTTTGCAAACAAGTGTGGACCCAGATCAGATGGTTTCAAAAAAGCCATCTGATCAGGAGCTACACTGTTTGCGATTCATTTTAAAAACTGCAATGAATACAATATACCAAACTATTTGATTGGTTGATAGTGAGCAATGGGTGTGGCTAATAATATTATTCAGCACGATAAGGGTTAACATTTGACTTCTGTAAACAAGGGAGACAAAATATGTTTGAACTAGAAAAAGTGTCCATAGGACACGGATGCCCCCGCCAAATGCCATTCATAAATCAGGCTCTACCTGTTACAAAAACTTTAACCTGAGGTTACAGGATCACGTACGTACACACACACGTACAGATGGACGTACACATGTACGCACGTACGCACATACGGAAAACCGAAAAACTATATGCCCCCGGCATCATATGATGCGGGGGCATAAAAAGTTAAACAAGGGAGACAAAATATGTTTGAAAAAGTTAACTCCCCTGATGGTGCATCCAAAATACCCCTCAAATTATTTTGTTACTGACACTACAAGAGCTGTTATTCTGTGCCCAGTTGTTCAATGAATTGTTAGCTTTACAACAGGTCAAAATGTTAACTGTTCTATGAAGTACAATCCTTGGTACAATGTTTGTTTTTTTTTTTTTTTGTTAAAAAAAAGTGAGTAGATTATACATGCAAAAGCTACTCAAAATTTTTTCAGCAAAATATAAATGTATTTGCCATAGTAACTGTATGTGCTTTAACGACAAGATAACTAATGACTTTATTAGTTCTGAACAACTGATCCCTTTAGTGTGACTGCTGGATGTTTTTTGGGACTTTTATTCCTGAATGAGATGTAAAAAACTAACGATATCATCAGTTATTGTATCATCAAAACTTTGATCATTAATGTAGTACATATACTTATATTTTTGCTGAAAAAATGTCAGTAGCTTTTGCAATTGCAAAAGCTTCACAATTGTTTTCAGCAAAAATATACCTTCATTAGATATTTTACATACTAGAACAGATAAAACTTTGACTTTGTGTTAAGCTAATGGTGCTTTGAACACCTCAGCCCTGATTCATCTACTTGCTCTGCCCTAGTTGTTTCATTAATTCATGATACTTGTGACCTTTTCTGAGTACAGTAGAATCTTGGTGATTCGAACGCTGATTTTTCGAAACTACCAGATTTTTCGAAAGTGTGTGTCGGTCCCAATCATTTTGCAATTATTTTATGTAAAAATATTACCAATTTTTCGAATTTCGATTGTTCGAAAAATTCGATTTTTCAAATAAAATGGTCGGTCCCCATCAAATAAATTCCTATTAAAATCAATCTACAAATTCGAAGTCAAAATATGTAAATATGTATAGGTAATTGATAACTAGTTAATCCTGAGCTTCTTTATTGATATAACGGTAATTGGTAATAAGCATCGTTAAGAAGATTATCCTGTTTGATGTTTAAAATAAAGAGACTTTTAACTGAGACCTTAGAGCATATGGGATTTTTGGGAAACTGAAAGTAGACGATTTTCAGAGAATTTCAAAGACAGTTGAAAATGAAAATAAAAATGCAGTACAGGAGTGACTAGAGATACGTGGTTTGCCGGACAAACTTCAACAGTATGCTTATTGCATTCTGATTTAGATCTTAACTGACTACTCCCGTGAGCCATTTCTGTCCCGACTTTTTACTGGTACAATAGTTTGTCTATTTTACATTACACAATTGTTGCGGGATGTTAACTGGTTCATATTGTTTTGTTTCCTTTTAGATGAGGTACTTTGCTCTTATATAGAAAGTCTGCTCTTGCCTATGGACAAACTGCAGTCAAATATTATACTGAAGGAAAACTTCCGAACATTTCCGAAAACTGTCTATTTAAAAAATTTGAAGACAATCTGGCGGTCCCGGTCATTTCGAATTATCAAGGTTTGACTATAGTACTCAATATGTTCTTATCAAATACAACTGACTTAATAGTCACCTTTCTGAATGACTGCTTCATTATTAAACATGAACAGAGAAACAAACAGTACCTTACTTTTGCCAACACAGATATTTACCTTTAAATGAAACCTCACCCAAAGTAAAGTGACAAAATTCTATCTAAAATAAAACCATGGCCATGCAGTTATGTTACTCTAAATCTATTTTATTTTGCAAACTTTCAGGCAGTATTGAAGCCAACAGTTTTTAAAACCTATCAGGATCAAACCTGACCAGGATCACTCCAAAAATATCAACTTGTCCAATTGTCTGATCACAGTCAACAAGGTTTGCTTAGAAGGCAGTTTCTCAAAGACTAGTGTTTATGATAATGCAATTTTGCTGAAATGGAAATAGGCCAGGGCCCAGTTGTTGAATGCCTTAACAAATTAGTTAGCAGTCAAAATGTTGAATTGTCTAGTAAGTACCATATCCAAAACAAAAATGAGCTGGTGCATAACAAAACCAACAACAAGACCATGGTGACTAGCACAGACTCAAATCAACCTGTGCACCCATCCACTATGACAAGGCCTTAAATGTCTACATATCTCTTTGCATAGATATTAGCCTATAGTAGGTACATGCGATCAGTGAAGGCTCTGATCAGACTGTGCAAATGCATTGGTCGCTCAAAGATTTCTTATAGATTTTGTCATGCACTGGCTCATATTATTTCTGAAAAGATGTGAACACCTTTTGCATTTGCAAGAGGTACTAACCTTTTTTCAGCAAAAAGATTAATACTTATAGCATATTAAATGACTAAATGTAAAATAATATCATTGGATTTGGAAAACTGGACCCTAATGAGTGCCAGAACTTTGCAAACATACAGCAGTTGTGCAAAGTATGATAAAACTGTTGGCTTCAAACAATATGTGTTTTCTGGTAACCCGGGATCAGTGATATGTGGGCCCCGTCAAGTGATTTTGGTACTTATCGCCTATGCGAGCAGCGAAGGTTCAGGCGAGCCTGCGCATCCTCGCAGTCTCGCCAGAACCTTCGCTGCTCGCTCAATTTGTCATGACAGAATGCTCGAAGACACAAATTTGCTTAGCGGGGCTCATGTACGATCTTCAGAGCAGACACAGTAGCTATGCGCTCACAATTTGATCTACTTTATGACTGACCTCCAAACTGTGATTTTATATTCAACAATTCAATTATAGAGCTGATCTATTTCACAAGTAACCGAGAACTATACATCAGTGATAGTTTCTCTACAACAAAGTCAACTGACTTCACTATTAAAAGAGTGCCCCCTACAAAATCTTGGTCTGCTCTGTAAACCATCCATTAAAACCACATTCCTCTACTATATCTACATGATTAAGGTGACAAAATCTGACCTTTAGCGAAACAAATAAAACATCATCAGATGACATACTGATGTTGTCTTTTTTCTCCTTTTCACAACCCTTTCAGTCCTATTGGCTGTTACAAATACCTATGCAAACAAAGTTGATCCAGATGAGATGGCTCATTATGACCGTCTCATCTGGACCAACTCTGTTTGCCATTCCGCTGATGATTATGACCAAACCCCACCAGGGCCCCAACCCAACAGGACCAACACCGTTTGCCATCCTGCTGATGACTATGACCAAACCCCGCCAGGGCCCCCACCCATCAGGACCAACACCGTTTGCCATCCTGCTGATGATTTTGACCAAACCCTCCAGGGCCCCCACCCATTGGGGCTTGGATAAATAGATTGGTGCTCCCACAAAGAGCTGAAAGCGACCCTATGGGAGTACTATAATTAGTGTTTCTTTCAAAGGTTAAAAACAGGATATGCCATAATTTTGTAGTCAAAATAGTTGTCAGGTAATTTGAATGAAACAAGAAGCTCCGTTACCAAGAAACATTTCAGAGAAATGGATATACATTTGGTTGTATATACATATCTTCAAAAAAATGTTTTTCCCAGATCAAAAGACGCCTTTTCTTATTAACCCTTGCCATGCTTATCCCTGATATATATATTTTTAAAACATTCTCGGAAGCCAGCTGATCAGATTCTATACTGATTTCTTTTTTAGTTCTGAATCCAGGATAAAAACTGAAGCCAGATGATCAGGATCTAGACTGTCCTTCAGGAGTTAAACCATATCCTGCTGTTCACGACAACCCCTACCTTTGCAAAAAGTGTAGGTCCAGATCAGATGGCTTCTGAAAAGCCATCTGATCAGGAGCTACACTGTTTGTCATGTGGTTTGTGAAATGAACCAATATACACCCGGACCTCGTTATAGCACGATTCGTTACAGCACGAATTCGGATATAACACGGTTTTGGTTTGGACCCCAAATTTTCCCCAACCAACATTTATAAATATTATCCATGGATTGTATCAGGTTTTAAGCACAACAACTTTATTTTCCTCTCACTTTTGACTGCGGTAATACGGTAGCTAACGCGGTAGCTAACACGGTTTATAACGGTACTTTTTGATATTTATTGCAGGCCTCCCGCAGAGTTGAATATACAGTATATAAACTTGTTTAGCTTGACACGCATGATAAACATGAGCTGCCATCGGCACAATCAAAAGTGTTGGCTCAGTGAGATAAAGAGATTAAAGAATTCAGTTACGCAACCGGAAAATAATATTTATCACGCTCTGTTAAGGATAACTGCTCAGACGATGTGATCGGTCAACTGCAATAAAGCTCATTTTCTAAGGCCGCATGTAAAAGAAAGTCAAATTTATTCCAGCTTAAAAGCAAATGATAAAACATATTCAAGATTGATTTTCGCGGTAAAAAAATCACTCAAAGACATGTGCGCCATTAAAAATTGTTTCAAATGGCTAAAATATTAAGGGTAAGACATTTCAAGGGAAGTAATTCAAATTTCTTGTAAGCGTTGATCATTGTCCTGTTCCGAACACTAACCCGGTAATTTCACCATCTAAATGTATTAACGGCACTGTAGTTCGGTACGGTTCCGGACGCTCAGTTACAACGAAGCTAGCCGGGAACCAGCTATCAAAATGGCGTCATACTCGCTGTCAGATAGGACGATTTCTGGATATAAAACATGGTTTATCAGCTGGTTTTGATTAAAGTGACTTGTTTGACTTGATGGGCAATGGTATTTACTGCCATTGATTAGTTCTAAACACATTTTAGTCGGGAAATACGGTCATTAACCGGACCGCACATCATCATGTTTGGGAAAGTATTGATCACCATTGTGTCAATGGTTGATCTGAGGCAAATACGGTCGGCGTTTATAACACGATTCGGTTAACTAACACGGTCCGTTTGTTGGACCCGGAGTTCCGTGTTATAACGAGGTTGAGGTGTATTATACATTTAAGTAATTTGATTGGTTGATAGTCAGCAGTGGGTGTGGCTAAATAGATTTATTCAACAGGATAAGGGTTAAAACATATCATAAACTTTACAATCTGAATTAAAGTTGAGAAATAATCAGTTTCTGTTTGACAATCTCATCGAAATGTGAAGCCCTGTATTAGAATCAGTTTTTATTTTGATATGTCATCTGCGGATATTTCAGGTCAGTAGGATAATGGTAAGAAAATTCCTCAAATCCACGTACCCTGGCCCCTGTTGAAACGTCTCCAGCAGATCCGTATCTGGTTCCATACTTGTCTCGTCTGTCCATCAAATTTGACAGTGGTGAAGGTGAAAATGTAAGCCTTGCATCTAGGAAAATATTAAGAAACTTAAAACATAAATTCTAAACTATATTCTAATGCAGCACATCTATATAGGCAACTGTGATTAATTCTGCAATAAATCTCAGTGTGGAAGATTTTATTTGTTTGTTTTGGAGTTTAACGGCCCAGTCAACACTAACGTTTTCCCATTTGAAAAGGGATTTTCCCATTTGAATCCCTTTTTGAGGTATAAAGTCCAAATATGACATTGTCAGTCATATTTCACTTTTGGTCCTCTTTTGGTCTGCAAGCTTTGATGGAACAGAGGAAATTTCCACTCTTTAGAAGGGTCATTTTCCAATTTTGACCTTGTTCGATGCCGCACGTTAGAGTGCCCTTCCTTTTCAGTTGTACACAATACCACATTAAACAGATGATTTTTCCTATGTTAAGGCTTTGCCAACAGTTCAGAAAGTACATGCCAAGGGTTTCAACTCTGATCAACAGAGGATTTTTCCTCTGTACTTATATATTCAGTCCACAGCTTTTTCCTCTGTTGAATAAATATTTTTAGGACCTTGCCCAAGTCAAGGTATCAGGCATTCTATCCGAACAGAGGATTTTTCCTCTGTTGAGCTGGACCCTTCCAAGGAGTTAACTGCTGCTGAGATTTGTAATTTAACATTATTCCGCACATGAAAATACATGTATATTGAAAATCAGTTCAGCTGAACTGAACAGGGGATTTGTCCTCTGTTGAAAGAAAAAAAATTTAAAACTTACATATGGCTCAGCCCAAGTCAAGGCATCAGGCATACAAACAACAAAATAAACTGTTTATTACATTTCAATGCATGTTTTACCTTTAAATTTTCAAATTCAACCATTCTGATTTTTAACCAAAATAGTCCCAGTCATGGCATGAATTTCAGGAGGCATGGTTTAGTTTGAAAATCAGTCGCCGCCCTGTTTTCATTTCAATGCAAAAATCATCCTGTGCTTGAAATACAGATTCTTGCATAAATACCTATGCGCATGGCTGTTTGAAGCCATTGTCAAATGGACCGAAAGCCGTGCTCAAACAGCAAAAACCATGTTCAAATCATGAAATTCGCATGCTGTTTGAACATGGATTTTGAGCTTTTGATATCACAAGACGGGCCTTGCTTTGTTTACGTTACGTTGAGCGACGTAATATCATCGCCCTGAACGTGGCATTTTAGGGTTCTGTGATGATGTCAGATGGTTACTGCTTAACAACGTCATTGTAAACAACATTCTGAACTGGCCGCCATGTTGGTTTGCCGGTCGCATTTGAAGAGTTTATATAGAGTTTATATGGACCTTTTGGGCATTTTCGTAAAAATTTGCGGTCGGAATCGTAAGTTATGCAAGAACAACAATCATCCTTGGTTATTTCATTGCATTAACATTTGCCGGATCCCTCGGAAGATATTTGAACATTCGGCCTTGCGGCCTCATGTTCAAACAGCTTCCTCGGGACCCGGCAAATGTTAATGCACTCATGAAAATTTGGATTTTTTCAACACAATCAATGAAATATTTTTGTGTCCACCTAAAAATTCTGATATTTTCAACACACTCGATGAAATATTTTTGGTATTCATCTCAAAAAAGTAAATATCCTCTATGTACTCATTAGAATTGCCTCGAGTTCTAATGAGTACATACAGCATATATTAGTAAGATGAAAGAAGAAAATCTCCATAAATGGAATTCCCTTCGGACACAAAAATGGCCTCGACTCATCCATTTAGTACCAGAAACCCCAAAATGGGTACCCTGGCAAACAGAGCAGGCCCAGATCAGACGCCACAGAATGATCAGGGCCTCCAGCGTTTGCTAAAAGTTCAGTCATTTTCCAAATAAATTTTGATGAAAACACAACCTGACACCCCTAAATTTTGAAATGAACTCCTGATCTATATATAAGAAGAAAGATTCCATTTGGGACAAAAAGGGTTAATGAGCAATCAAAGTTTGAGCCACTGCAGTTCTACCATAGTTACATACCCGGTAATTTTCTGTTTGGTTTGGCACTCATACTACTATCACGACCATAACCTACAAATATAGAACAAAGTTCTGTGATAAAACAGTCTGTCTGTAACACTGCTCCCAGAATCAAACTACACCACAACCTCATTATAACACGGTTCATTATGACACGGTTATGGATCATATGCTACATGCCAAGTTTCAAGGCCACTGGCCTTATGGTTCTGGAGAAGAAGATTTTTGAAGGCTTTTTACCATATATGGGCATGGCGGCCATCTTGGTCATGTGATCCAGACCCCGCGAACAAACTTTCGTTCCCCCATCCCACTGAGGCTCCATATGAAATTTGGCTTTGATTGGCCCTGCAGTATAGGAGAAGAAGATCTTTGAAAATGGTGGACGGACGACGGACCATGGCTATACTATAAGCTCACCTATGAGCCGAGCCTAAAGGCTCAGGTGAGCTAAAAATAAACTAAATGCTTCTGCTTTTCATGGAAGTATATTTACAGTTCCAGTGTAAAGTCTAATGTAAACCTATAGAAAATTATTGCGTTCATACGTTCATGAACGCACAGAATCACATGATTTTCAGTGACGTTATGTGACGTCATTCTAACCATTGTTCTCTATGGGTGTTGATGACGTCAACGCTGCTCCGCTCTTTGTAGAAAAACAGCATGTAAATGATTCTTCAGCTTTAAAAGTTTGCCCTACAAGCATTTTTTTTGCCCAGTGATGAGGGGCAAATAATGTAAATATAAAAAATAAACTTAATTTTTCTGCTTTTCATGAAAGTATGAATGGCAGTGGGTCGCTAGCAAAGTTTACATGAACCTTACATGTCACGCGATCCACTGCGTTCATACTTCCATGAACTGCAGAAAAATAAATTTCATTTCTTAAATATTTACATTCTCAGTGTAACGTCTAAATGTAAACCTATAGAAAACAATGTAGTTCGTACTTCCATGAACGCATCGAATCTCATGATTTTCAGTGACATCAAGTGATGTCATCCTAAGCTGTGGTTCTCTACGGGCATTGGTGATGTCAACGCTATTCCACTCTTTGTAGAAAAACAGCACGTAAATGTTTTTCATAATTAAAAGTTTGCCCTATAAACATTTTTTCGTCCAGTGTGAGGGGCAAATAATGTAAATATAAACAAGAGCATCGCATGCGGGTGCCAAAACTCGGCTGCAAAAATTATAAGTCGAAAAAGCGGCATAACTGTGCCAAAAATATTTTGAGGGTTACCTCACCTATTGGTATGAGTTCCCCTTTTCATAATGAACAACTAGTCCGAGTTTCAAGTAAATATGTTGTAATGAGAGAGATATTACAAAATGTCCAAACTTTTGCACGACGACAATGCAAAAATTCTAAGTCAAAAAATGGGCATAACTGTCAAAATATTTTGAGGGTTACCTCACCTATTGGAACGAGTTCTCCTTTTCATAATGAACAACTAGTCCGGATTTCAAGTAAATATATTCAGTAAAGACAGAGACATTACAAAATGTCCAAGTTTTTGCACGACGACACAGACGACGCCAGAGCTATGACAAAACCTTGTTGTTTTCTTCGAAAACAGCCCAGCTGAAAATACAGTAAACATGGACCCAGATATTTTTTCTGCTTTTCATGAAAGCATGAACAACAGCAGGTCTAGCAAAGTTTACATGAACCCTGAATTGCATGAACCCCTTCGGGGTTCATTTACTTTGCATGCGACCCACTGCGTTCATACTTCCATGAACAACAGAAAAATAATTTCATTTCTTAAATGAATTCATGAAAGCGGTTCAATAGCAAAGTACCGTATATATGAACCCTGAATTGCGTGAACCCCAAAGCAGCAGAAAAATAAAAGTCATTTCTTAAATAAACTTCATATGAAATGACTACTCATAAAGACAACGATCCTCTACTTACCATTCAGAAGCTGCTGATTGACCTTAGACAATTTCCTGATTCCCCTGTTAACGTTGTATCTAGATGCCAATTATGTTGTAGTATATATGTGAAGAAGCGTATGCTGCTGTACTTGTCCGTGCAGTGATATCTATACCAGCGAAAGTGTGTCGAAACAAATCTACAATGCTGTTTGGTAGGTGGATACTACTGGCACTGCTGTTAGTTCATTTTGGCACACTGTGAGAATGGAAAGAAACCATTTAGTGAGCCAGGCATCGACACAACAATAAAAGAGACCTGGGCTCAAGGTTATAAAACCTTTTTCATGCCCAGCTCAATTAAGCATGTAATTGGAAATGCTTATAAAAATAAACTACAAAGATGGTATTTTCCTCTTCAGCTCAGAAGAGAATGTCATTTATCCTCCTCAACAATTTTAAAATGCCAGCTATTGGTGGCATTTTAAAATTTATGAGGAAGACAAATCAGTGTAGACCCAGATCAGAGTCTGATCAGGGTATGCACTGTTTGCATAGGCCTATCTGTCCCAATACTTAGGATCATAATGCCACTAGATTTTCTGACTGACATGTGTTTTTACTTCTAGCAAGTACCCACAACATGTAATGCAAATATGTTTCTAAATTTAGTGTTTCTAAATATGGAAAATTATCCCTTAAATGTCCTCATAAATTATCCTCCTTATCTGGAGCTGTGTAGGCATTTCACTTTCTTACATGCTTTTCACAATCTGATTGAAACCCGATCTAAGCTGAACTATGTACGCCTAGATCTGACAACGACCCATGAAAGGTCACCTTCCATGACCTCGGAATTTCCGTTTTATTCTATTTTAAACGAACCAATCGGTGCACCTTTTACGAAACATTCTCGGTGAGCAGGACAAAATGGCGGCGGAAGCTTTATATCGAAGAATAGAAAAAGATTTAGATTGTCTTGCCATTCTTTCAACAGTTACAGGAAATCATTATCTTATCAACTATATATTGCTTTGAACGGAGAATTAGACCAAGATGATTGCCACAAAATGTACCGTAAGGCGTTCATCGGATCGGGACGTTACTAGTGTAGCCCCCCCCCCCCTACCTCCCCCCATCATCTGTGCAGGGAGAACCATCTCTTGTACAGGTTAAAGAGCCCTATCTTACATGATTACTGTGTAGGTTCATCCTGCAAACCTGGAGTGTATACAATGTACAATAGCAATAGTTACAGGTTAGTTGCTGCAGTAAAAATAGATACACATGGGCAGATGGGAGCAATGGTCACATTTGACCGATTACAGTATCAGAAGCCCAGAAATGGTGACTGACCTGTTTCGGTGACTGTAAGTTCCCTCGCATTATTTTTTAAATAAAGGGTTACATGACGTCATCACAGCAGGTCATTTCGAGAATAATGAAACAGCTGTTAAAGTCCTGTCACTTCTGTCAACAATATTGAAAAATTCAATGACGCCAGAACTGAATCCATTTAAATTTCCTTGAATCATTTTATTGTTTTTCCTAATGCCTCGGTTTATAGACTCAACCAAAAGTCTGGAGAAGCTCGGGCTGTATAGCAGAATGGCATATGCAAACAAAAAATAGAGTAGAACCCTCTTCAGAGGTCCTCATTTGGAAAAAAAAAAGTAAAAAGATAAACAAAAGGTCATGGAAGTTGTCTCCTTGTTAAATGATGACCTTCATTATTGGTTTCCAGTGGGATTTTTAATTTGTAAATTTTATCAGCCTTAACCCAATTTTGTACCAAATGGAATCTTCCTCTTATTATAAAGCAGGAGGCCATTTCAAAATTTAGGGGAGTCAGGTTGTGCTTTCTTAAAAATCTATTTGGAAACTGGCTGAACGTTTTGCAAACAGTGTAGGCCCCAGCATCTGATCAGGGCCTGCACTGTTTGCCAATTACCCGTTTTGGGGTACCTAGTACTAAATGGGTTAAGGCAGTCAAGTATCTTTTGTTCACAGTAGTCAAATACATAAATCAAAAGTGACTTCATTTAAATTTACATACAAGTACATGTAGTAAAATATCTTCCTCAGTCTTCCACCTCCCTATCATGAGCAGGGGACAATGGAAGGTATATATTCGGCTAATGAAAGTTGTAGAAAATCATTCAGTTTTGCATTGCTGCATTTTATTGGAAAAGGCATTGTATGATATTTTGTATGTATTCATTTACAATTTCATAATGGTGGATTATCCCCAAGAACAGGTAGAGTATTTTTTCCAGTTTTGCAAGAGTAATAATACTTGGGAGTTATTATTATTTCAATAGCAAATCTGTTTTCATTATTGCAATCCATGGAGGCCAGTTGTTGATCTGATCTTGCTTATTTGATTTGATGGCAAGTTTTTTTTTCCATATTACAAACCCTTATGCGAGATAATGCTATCCACTGTGTCTACAAGAATAACAATTTTCTGTAATTGGGATAATTGTATATATGCTTCAAACATTGTGCTATCAGAATTTAGCCTTATACATAGTGTAGGATAATACTAATTATTCAGCAGTCCTTTAGATTTAGTCTTTCCATTTTAATTCCATCACTGGAACATTAAGTACTGTTAATCCTGAATGCACCAAAATGAAGCGTCTATATCATAAAAGGGGAGAAAAAACAACTGACCACCCCAAATTGTGGTGTGAAATTGGAAAATGGCAATATTTGCCTATATACTGCATAATAATTCGAAAAGCCTAAAGGCATCCTAGAAGGATTTATACTAGCAGGTTTTTAATTGCTTGATTCATCAGTCTGTTTATGAAGCCGATAATGAAGGAGACCTTAAAAGTCAAAGAAAGTATTTTCATTTCATGGCAAGATCTATCAGAATTTTGAGTGAAGGCAAACAACACAGATTTTATGAAAATATCTAATATTCATCCTATGCTGTAGCATAGTTCTGATTTCTTGCTTAGCCCTTAAAATCTTAGTCTAGTCTTACCAATTAATTTTATTATTTTATTACAATCATAATGGGCAGTTGCCTACTGCTGATGTTGAAGGCATCAAAAACATTCTTCTATATTATAGAGTGACACAACAAATATTGACAACCCCTTAAAATCATGCCTTTACCACATATTCAAATAACCTTGGCATTCAAAACGGTTTGCTTCCGGCATGTTCTTTTTTATTTGATAAATCAGCTTATTGCCAAAGGTGCCTAAAGAAACTGGGTGAACTAGCATTTCTGCCCATGGGACAGTTTCTCAGAATTTTAAGTAAGCCAAATTAATGGTTTTATGAAAATGTAAGAATTTAGCCATATACATGGTGTAGCTTAATGCTGGTTTCTTGCTACACTTTTAGATTTGGACTTTCAATTGCAGTTTAATTATGGAACAACTGCCTTCTGTTAATGCTGAAGACAACAAAGCCATGCTTTTACATTACAGAAGGGCAGAATAATTTTTTGATCAACCCTTGAAATGGTGCATAAGTTGAAAAAATGGTTACTCAAATAATCTTCACATAAAAAAATGATTGATACTAGCAGGTTCTTATTCATTTGATTGATCACATCATAGCCAAAGATGTCTAAAGATATGTATGTACAAGCAAATTCTGCCCATGAGGTGATTTGACAGAAATTTCAGTAAGGCCAAAGCAATGATTTTATGGAAATGTCAGAATATATACATGGTGTAGCATAATTCTTGTTTCTGGCTAGCCTTAGATTTGGTCTTTCAATTGCAGTTCAATCATTGGACAACTGCCTTCTGTTAATTGTGAACACAACAAAGTCATGCTATTACATTACAAAAGGGTTGAATAAATTTTTGACCAACCCTTGAAATGGTGCATAAGTTGAAAAAAAAATAGTTATTTGCCTATACTGCATACTCGAATAATCTTCACATTCAAAAGGTTTTTCTAATAGCAGGTTCTTATTTATTTGATTAATCAGCTTATCGACAAAGGTGCCTAAAAAAACAGATGAACTAGCATTTTCTGCCCATGGACGATTTGACAATTTTGAGTAAGGTAAAAGCAATGGTTTTATGAAAATGTCAGAATTTTAATAGCCATATGCATGGTGTAGCATAATTCTGATTTCTTGTTTGGTCTTTAAATTGCAGTTCAGTTGTGTACAACTGCCTTCTGTTAATGCTGAAGGCAACAAAATCATGCTATTACATTACAGAAGGGCAGAATAATTTTTTGACCAACCCTTGAAATGGTGCATAAGTTGAAAAAAATGGCTATTTGCCATTACCTCGTAATCAAATAATCTTCACATTCAAAATGTTTGACACTAGCAGGTTCTTATTCATTTGATTAAATCACCTCATAGTCAAAATTGTCTGAAAATATGTATGTACAAGCAAATTCTGTCCATGAGGTGATTTGACAGAAATTTCAGTAAGGCCAAAAGCAATGATTTTATGAAAATGTCAGAATTTAGCCCTATACATGGTGTAGCATAATTCTTGTTTCTTGCTAGCCTTTTAGATTGTATCTTTCGATTGCAGTTCAATCATTGATGTTGATTCTGTTGATGTTGAACACAGCAAAGTCATGCTATTACATTACAAAAAGGTGGAATAAGATTTTGACCAACCCTTGAAATTGTGCATAAATTGAAAAAATGGTTATTTGCCTGTACCTCATACTCAAATAGAAGGTTTGATACAAGCAGGTTCTTATTTATTTGATGAAAACACCTTATAGCAAAGGTGTCTGAAAAATGTATGTACCAGCATTTTCTGCTCATGTGACATTTGACAGAATTTTGAGTAAGGCCAAAACAATGATTTTTTGATAATGTCAAAATTTAGCCCTATAAACTGTGCATCATTATTTTGATTTCTTGCTTGCCTTTCATATTTGGTCATTCACTTGTAGTTCAGTCATTGGACAATTGCATACTGTTAATGCTGATAACACAACAAAGTTGACATGCTATATACATGTATTATAGAAGAGCAGAAAATATTTTTGATCTACCCTTGTTATGGTGCAAAGTTGAAAAATTAGCTATTTGCCTATACCTCATCATACTCAAATAACCTTAAAATTCAAATAGGATTGCTACTAGCTGGTTCTTATTTTGATAAATAAGCTTATATTATAGCCAAAGGTGCCTGAAACAGGCTGCACTGCTATCTTCTATTCGTGGGAAGATATGAATTTTGACACAAAGTGGAAATGTTGCTTTCACTGTAAAATCACAACCAATTCTGAATGACAGGGGCATTGAAATCCCAAATTTGATTTAGAAAGTTATATAGTGGTGTTAGTGGTTTGATTTGAGGTTTAACGTCCCCGTCAACACTTTAAAGGTCATTTTGGAGATGTTGCTTCCAATTTTGTGGGAATTTTACCCGACATTGAGATGAAATGACATCTAAAGCCCTGCTGCCCAATGAAACCAATAGGGTTTATAAGCATGTATGGGCTGACTTGCACCACACTGACTGAGCAGGCTTAGATCCTCTAAGTGGTTTACCAGTACCCCTGTGCGGATTGGTTTCAGCGTTGTGTGGAAGCATCATGCAGCCCATCTATTTCTTCAAGCCCAAATGGTCAGGTGCTAAGGTGGTGTTAGTGACAGTCATGTTTGATAAAATCTACTATTTCAGTAATCCAACATGAAACTTCATTAGGGCTCTATTTTGAAATTTTACTGCATGTCTTAATGGCATTATTAAATGGGCAAAATTTCCATCGTTAATTTGCAACCATCACAAAAACCTATATAAATTTGACCTATTTGTCCAGACATCATTATTTTAACCTTGTGTGTTCAACAGCCAAGTCCAAGTTGCTTAAACTGCATGTAATACTCCCAAAAGGTTGCTGCAGTATATGAAGATAGCTTACAATATGCCATTCTTGATAATTGCATCATGAAAACATGCCTATATATTTTTTTAGTTTTTACCCCCCTGGAACCCCAATTTTATATAGTAAATATGGGTTACAGGGGTAACCTTAGTTTTCTTATTTCTGCTCTAAATTAAAGATTGTGGGTACTCACTAAAACCGCCTCAATGAGGCGGTTCTAACGGTTACCCACAGTCTCCGCCTCAATGAGGCGGTTCTATCTAGTACCCATAGTCTCTATTTTGAGCAGAAATCAGTGCCATAATTAATCTAAAGCTTCCTTTGGTTTGCTGTCATTGTAAAGACCTGTTGGCAAGCATACTTGTTTAGGTGCTGCCTCTGATGCTGCAGGGCCCCGGTTCAATCCCCGGAGGCGGTAATTATTTTGGTGTCCAAACATGCTCCATTTGCAGGGATGAATGCCAAAAAGTGCACCATCCTTCGGATCGGGACGTTAACTGGAGGCCCCCTGTGCAGGAAGAGTCATGTCATGTACAGGTTAAAGACCCCTACCGTAATTACATGATTACTGTGTAGGCTTTCAACCCTGCAACCTGGAGTGTAAGTAATGTACACCTGCGAGTAATGGTCAAATGTGACCGATCGCAGAAAGGAAAGAAAGATTGTTGTTGTTGTGATAGTGGTCTTCCACAGGGGTGGAGTCTGACAGCAGGTGCTTCTCTGACAATGTTGTCAGGTTTTGGATAGGAAATAAACCATCTGGAGCTCAAATCGATTCGCCTAATCTCTTCAATGACATTTTAAGTCATTCTTCAACCTTAAACCTAAAATTCCGAAGCTATTTCAAGTCATTCTTCAACGTTGAAATAGCTTCGGAATGTGCCGAGTTATCAACTATTAGCGATAGCCGTGTTGACCAGTGCTGACCCTCGGCCGAAATTTAACTTCGATTCCAGATGCTTTTGCAATAAGCTGGCGTCTCTCAGATGTTAATCGTAATTTATTATTATTATTCAGTTGTTGTTTTTAATTTGTGGCCAAGAAAAATCTGAGTGACAGACAAAACCGCTTATAATAAAAGCATCATGCAAAATATAGATTTTGACACGCCGCCATATTTATTATTGTTTACCGTTGCTTAGACCGATATATGGAAAACGACCGAGTAGATCCGAATTTACTTCCAGAATTTTGGAAGCTGATCACCGATTGGTTAAAGTCAAAGGTCACTGAAGGTGACCTCCTACGGGTCGATGTCAGATCTAGCCGCAGCGAGATCGGATTTTAATTAGATTGATGCTTTTCAGTGAAATATAGAGATTTCTCAGTGAAACAAAAATCGATATTGGCACTGTTTGACACAGTGACAACACGATTTTAATTTTCTCTGTTTGTGAATTCAATGTTTCTTCGAAAAATTTCACACATTATTTCTTTGGATGTCAGATGTCATTTAGCTAAACGTTATAAATAGTGTCAGAAATTATGTCACGCATGTTTTCACGTCATTCAGACGTTGGTGACTTTTAGCACACTACGCAATGTAAATAAAGCCTGCGATGCCAGACGAGCACAGCAACTGCGAAAATTATTTGAATGCAAATTTCAAACAAACCATTTGAAAAAGTAACATTCTAAGCTATTTTTCAGGTGCAAACTTTCAGTTTACACCCAATATTATACCCAATTAACATGCTGAACACCTCAAAATCAACGCAAAATCGCCCTGGTAAAAGTTTAATCTCTGTGATGATGGCTGTTGCTTTGAAAATGTGTTACAAATTACAGTTTAAAACATGAAAGAAACAGAAAATTTGATTTTTTTAGTGTAAGATTGATTCTTATTTCACTCATGAACACCAAAAGTTGTATTTTAACTCGTGACTACGCCACTCGTGAAAATACTACTTTTGATGTTCATTCGGTGAAATAAAAATCTATCTTACACTGAAAAGATCAAATATCCTCTATATTTTTATTTTATTTTTATTTATTGTTTCTTTTGCAACCGGATGTCATGACAATGCAGGCAGATGATTTTTCATGTTACCTGTATTAACCCTAAACCCCTGTCTTGCTGAATGAATAACTTAGCCACACCCCTTTCTGACTTTCATCCAGTAAAATGTAATATATTCCAACCTATTCATGAAATGAGTGCTTAACACAGTATATGCTGATCAGACTCCTTCAAAAGCCATCCAATCTACATCTACACTGTTTGCAAAGGTAGGAGTTGTCGGGTTCATCAGGATTTGGGTTACTAGAAATGTTTTCAGAGGAGTCCCCCCGCCATAAATGTAACTTAACCCGTTCCCACGTGGGGACTTTGTGAATTTTGATGATTTTCACAATGTTGCTACCGCCCCCTTCAAACCCCAAACCCCATGGTATATTTTAATGGGAAGCCGAGCGAAAAAACAGGCCATTTTTAGTTATCCTAACACAAACATAGCTGTCCAGGGGTGGGGAATGCACATTTTAGGTGGTTCTGGTGCTCAAAAAAAGGGGGGTTCAGACACGTAAAAAGGCGTATCTGAGTGGGAAAGGGTTAACTGGAATCTTGAAAAAAAAAATAATAATTTTACTCTAAAATGCATTAATAACTTATAAAATATCATATAAATTTACAATCAAATGATGAAAAAACATGATTTTGAACAGTTTCGATCTTAAAAAATTTTTCGGCGGTGAGGGGGTGGTAGCCCCCCTTCAAACCCCTCATAGGTATATCTTAGTGGGTAGCCATTTGAAAAAAAAAAACAGGCCATTTTTCATTTGACCCAGTCCTTACAAACAATTTTTCCCTTTCCCATGGACGCTTTTCATGTAATTTGGTTTCAATCGATCAACCCAGCAGTTTAAGTGAAGAAGAAGATAAAAATACTGAATCTGAGCCATCCAGAACAAAGTTCGATCAATGACCTTGACCTCTGGAATTGATAAACTTCCATTCACATGATTGCAAATATCACTAGCTACCATGCAATCAGAAAAATCCACTGTTTTGCCTTTTTTCCATACAAATGTCTAAGTGACCAAATTTGACCTTGATATAAAACAGGTCAAGGTCAACCAAAGGTCATCATTTGGTCAAACTTGGTAGGGCCTAAATCCCCGATGCTGCATACCAAGTTTCAAGGTCATTGGCCATTTGGTTCTTGAGAAGATTTTTAAAGGTTTAAACCATATATGGGTATGGAGGCCATGGTCAGGTGACCCAGTCCTCACGAACAAACTTTCGTTCCCCCTTCCCATAGAGGCTCCACATGTAATTTGGTTTCAATTAGCCAAGTAGTTTCAGAAGAGATGTCGTTTGAAAATGATGACGATGCAGACGACGAACCACTGGCTATACTATAAGCTCCCCCGGAGCCTTAGGCTCTGGTGAGCTAAATATGGCACTTTAAACATGCAAAAATATGCAAAAAAAAAAGGCACACAAATGAGAAAAATGGCGGGAAAGATAACCGTTCTCTGTTTCTTTTTACTGAAGAGTTCCTTGCCGACCGTCCTTATAGACTGATCAGTTATAACACAATTTCGTTAAATGACACGGTCCGTTGGTTGACTGAAATTAACCGGTATGATTTACTTTATTTTTTGCAAACATGCTAAGAAACGACTGTTTTCAATGGACAATGCTTAGGCCGACATGATTAATCGCGATCAATAAATTCCACAAAAATAATTATCATTACTGATTTGCTTGTAATCGATTATTTGACCAGTACAATTTCCAACCGAAATTGTGCCTAAAATAGCTGGATGAGTGAAAAACAGTGCAGACCCTGATGAGATGTGGCATTCTGCGGAGTCTCATCCGTGTCTATAATGTTTGCTCAGGCCTGTCTGTTCAGATACATATGGTAAAGTACAACATATTTTAGGAGACATGCTCAGACAGAAAGCCAGACAGGTAAAATTATGACCAAATCTTCAGTAATTACTAATCGATTATTGATCACGATGGCATGACTGTATTCGATTATCTTTTCAGGTTTGATTAGCCAGTCCTAATTAATGCCCATCTGCAGGTGTGGAACGGGGTTTTAATCCCCAATAATACTGGATGGTGCATCAATTATTATCAGTTTGCCATATATTTCACACGGATTAACTCGGAATTTTCCGCTGTATTTCACACACGAAAATACAAGCGCAGCATTTCCAAAGTTTGCCCCAAAACAGTATTTTCATTTTTCAAGGAGTTTTATCCTGAATTTCGTGAGGTGTGAGAAAATCTATTTTTTTCGGGAGTCACTGGTGATTTTCTAGAGACTTAACATGTCTGGATCTCCGGCAGCGGTGATAAAATTTCGGTGTTCGATCACACTCCATTGGCATCATTTGCAAGGATGAATGTCATAAAGTGCACTGTCCTTCGGATTGGGTCCCCTGTGCAGGGAGAACCATCCCCTGTGCAGGTTAAAGAACTCTACCGTTATAACATGATTACTGTGTAGGCTTTCAACCTGCAAAAACTGGAGTTTATGTAATATACACCGTCTGTGTCACCTCCTGGGGTTAAGCCAAAACCGGAAGAAGAAGAAGAAGAAGAAGGTATACATTATCTATCTATCTATCAGAATCAGAATTGTTACTGGTGACGCGTCAAATGACATTCATACACCAGGACCTATGATGTGGGAAGTTAGTCCCTAGCTCTAAACAAAGAGGTAAATTTAGCTACACAATCATCAGCACCTTCAGCTGTCGAAATAATCGAATCGGGGAGGACATTCCAATCTCTAATGGTTCTGGGGAAGAACGACTCTTTATAAATGTCAGTTCTTGCAGTAAGGGTCTGAAACGCCAACGAATGGTGATTTCTACAGTGTCTAGCTGGGGGAACAAGGTCATCTGTTGGAATGCTGGCAGCACCCTTTAGACCTTTGTATAAAAGGATTAGTCTGCTGTCTTTTCTCCTTTTCTTGAGAGACTCCCATTTTAATTTTCCAAGTATTCCAGTCATGCTCCCAGTTTCAAAGCAGTAATTGCCTGTTACAAATCTAGCAGCTCTATTCTGAACTTTCTCAATTTCATTGTTAAGGACCACTCCACTGGGGTCCCAGATACATGTACAATTACCATATTCCAAGATTGGGCCAACAATACCTTTATATGCTGCCTCTTTTACATCCTGAGGGCACTGATGAAGATTTCGCCTCAGGAAAACAAGTGTTCTATTTGCCTTAGTACACAATGCTAATATGAGTATTCCATCTCAAGTTGTGTGAGATTGTCACTCCAAGGTATTTAATGGAGTCCACATTCTCGAGGACCGTTCCCTCTAAGGTGTAAGAAGCCTCAACTTTATTAGATCTCTTCCTAGAGCTCTATCTGCATAATATTGCATTTAACTGGCTGAAATCTCATGCCCCATTTACGGGCCCAACATCCTAATCTATCTATGTCAGCCTGAAGTTTCAATGAGTCATCTGTATCTCTAATTTCCCGGTAATAAACACAGTCATCTGCGAACAGTCTTATTTCTGAGTCAATGTCAGTGCAAATATCATTGATGTACAGGGAGAACAAAAGTGGACCAAGAACGGTCCCTTGCGGGACTCCAGACAAAACTGGAGCCCACTCCGAAGATTCACCAATAACAACAACCCGCTGATTTCTGTAGCAAAGAAAGGAATCTATCCATTTGAGGGTCTTTCCCCCAATTCCATAACCAAATAACTTAGATTTAAGTAGTTCATGAGGAGGGGTGTCAAAAGCCTTCTTGAAGTCCAGTATAAATGAGTCCACCTGTACACCTTTGTCCAAGAGTCTTGCCCAGTCATTAATAACTGTGCTTAGCTGAGTTTCACAACTGTGCCTTTTCCTAAATGCATGTTGTTTGTCTGACAAAAGTTTATGTTCGTCCAAGTGGGCCATGATGTTTGAGCAGACTATATGTCCCAGCAATTTACACAGAACACAAGTCAGAGACACAGGGCGATAATTACGGGCAAGAGCCCTATCTCTTTTTTTGAAGAGTGGACAGATCAGAATCAGAATTGTTACTGGTGACTAAGGCTGACACGATTAATCGTATAATCGATTAATAGATCGATAAATTCCTCAAAAATGATTATCATTTCTGATTTGCTTTTAATCGATTACTTGATAGGTACAATTTACTACCCAAAGTTGGCAAACAATGCAGACCCTGATGAGACGCCACATTCTGCGGCGTCTCATCTGGGTCTACACTGTTTGCTCAGGCCTGTCTGTTCAAATCTAAATATGGTAAAGTGCAACATATGGTAAGAGTCATGCTCAGACAGAAAGCCAGATAGGTAAAATTATGACAAAAACCTCAGCGATTACTTATCGATTATCGATCACAATGACAGGACTGATAATCGATTAACTTTTCAGCTCCGATTAGCCAGCTCTACTGGTGACACGTCAAATGACATTCATACATCAAGAGACTGTTGAAACAAGTGTGCAAAAACTGGACCCAACTCATTCTATCTTCTTATACTGAGCCGGTCATATTTGGCCATTACCTAAGTTGGGTGCAAAGCTAAATTTAGAATTTAGCTAAAAAAAAAAAAAGAGAGAAGTCACTGGATGAGTCCTTAAACTATTTACAATCTGAATAACAGAGGTATACTAAAATGCATTCCTCTGAATCTCAATCTTACACTGTATTTAGAACTGCTCCAAGATATATATAGGCAGTTCTAACGAGCGGGAACAAGACAGTTCCCCGACACGGTTTTTGAGACAGTTCCCCGACACGGTTTTTGAGACAGTTCCCCGACACTTTTGAAGACATTTCCCCGACACTATTGTTCATAGTTAAATGACATGTGACTGATAATTGTAATTGACAATTAGTTCCCAGACACTATTGTTCACAGTCTTAATGTCCTAATTGGCAATTAGGGATAATTGGGGATAATAAAGGCTAAGTGATCATTGTGAATAGATTAAGTATACCTGTGATTTGGAGAGGCAATGTCTTTCTGTGCCGCAGAATTGTCTTAAGATATATTAGTTATTATTTGCAAGCATGTTTCTTGCTATGGCAACTATATATTAATGAGTTGCCTGAAATTTCCTCGTTGATTTCAAGACAGTTCGCCGACATTTATTCTGACGATGATCTGTCTGGAAGCGGTCAGTCTGAAAGCCCCAAGACACACCAAGACACCAAAATTTATTATTTATTTCTTTCCACAAGGGTTTTAGAAGGCTTTTCAATACCTAAAAGTATTTAATAAACAAAATTAAGACGCTGTTTACATCCTAAACAGTTACATAATGCACTGTATATACTCTTGTAGCTACCATCAAAGGCAATTCGGCAATTTAATAAACACCCCAAGACACTTATCTATGATGTTTGTTGTTAATTGTCATACCCTCTAAGACATTTATAGCATGAAAAGTTAAAACCAGCACAATACAAAGAAGTTATAGAGATAAATTGGTATTCTCTGTTCTATATTCTGGAGTTTGGGATTTATCATTTTGCTTCAAAGTTCAAAACCAAAGCCTTGTACCGTAGAAGACATTTAACCATTGCCTATTTTCCTTTTTTTTTGTTCGTAATTGTTAAAAAATAACCAGTGCTTCAGCTGAAGTGCACGACCCGCCGGATGCTTTTAGCTTTTATATGAGTGTTACCATATATGGGTATGGCGGCCATTTTGGTCGTGTGACCTTGACCTAAAACGGTTCCCCCAATAAATGCGCCTTATCGTAAGGAGCAAAAATATAACTTATACTTTAGTACTGTATTCTGAATCGTTTGCAGGATAAAATGCATTCTCACATTTTCCAATACAAAAGCATATGTGTCAAAGTTTGACCTAGGCACAAAGAAGGTCAACCCAGGGTCACCATTTTAGCAATTTATGATGGGCCTACGTCCCAGATGCCATTTATCAAGTTTCGTGGAAATCTGCACGGTGGTTCTGGAGAAGACTATTTTTGAAGGGGTTTTACCATACATGGCTTGGCGGCCATTTTGGTCATGTGTCCTGGACCCCATGAGCAAATTTTGGTTTTCCCCCATCCCATAGAAGCTCCATATGAAATTTGACTTCAATCGGCCCAACGGTTTTCGAGGAGAAGCAGTTCGAAAATGTTCACATTTTTCTCCTCTGCGAGGCTATACTAAATGGAATGTAATATTTCGCAAGTTCATTGGTTAGATCTCATTGATATCTATCAGTATGCCAAAAATTGTTTAAGTATTCCAAGCGATTAAGTCACTATCACCAATTTTCACAAACGGGTTACGGACGGACAGACAGACAGACCATATATGGCTTGGCGGCCATTTTGATCATGTGAGCTGGACCCCATGAGCAAATTTTGGTTAGCCCCATCCCATAGAGTTTCCATATGAAATTTGACTTAATCGGCCCAACAGTTAGATCTCATTGATATCTATCATTATGCCAAAAATTGTTTAAATATTCCAAGCGGTTAAGTCACTATCACCAATTTTCACAAACGGGTTACGGATTTTTCGCCTCGGCGAGGCTATACTAAATGGAATGTAATATTTCGCAAGTTCATTGGTTAGATCTCATTGATATCTATCAGTATGCCAAAATTGTTTAAATATTCAAAGCGGTTAAGTCACTGTCACCAATTTTCACAAACGGGTTACGGACGGATAGACAGACAGACCATATATGGCTTGGCGGACATTTTGATCATGTGACCTGGACCCCATGAGCAAATTTTGGTTTCCCCCATCCCATAGAGGCTCCATATGAAATTTGACTTCAATCGGCCCAATGGTTTCCGGGGAGAAGCGGTTCGAAAATGTTCACATTTTTCGCCTCGGTGAGGCTATACTAAGCGGAATGTAATATTTCGCTAGTTCATTGGTTAGATCTCATTGATATCTATCAGTATGTCAAAAATTGTTTAAAATTTCCATGCGGTTAAGTCACTATTGCCAATTTTCACAAACGGGTTACGGACGGACAGACAGACAGACCATATATGGCTTGGCGGCCATTTTGGTCATGTGACCTGGACCCCATGAGCAAAGTTTGGTTTCCCCCATCCCATAGAGGCTCCATATGAAATTTGACTTCAATCGGCCCAACGGTTTCCGAGAAGAAGCAGTTCGAAAATTTACACATTTTTCGCCTCGGTGAGGCTATACTAAATGGAATGTAATATTTCGCAAGTTCATTGGTTAGATCTCATTGATATCTATCAGTATGCCAAAAATTGTTTAAATATTCCAAGCGGTTAAGTCACTATCACCAATTTTCACAAACGGGTTACGGATTTTTCGCCTCGGCGAGGCTATACTAAATGGAATGTAATATTTCGCAAGTTCATTGGTTAGATCTCATTGATATCTATCGGTATGCCAAAAAATATTTAAATATTCCAAGCAGTTAAGTCACTATCACCAATTTTCACAAACGGGTTACGGACGGACAGACAGACCATATATGGCTTGGCGGACATTTTGGTCATGTGACCTGGACCCATGAGCAAATTTTGGTTTCCCCCATCCCATAGAGGCGCCATATGAAATTTGACTTCAATCGGCCCAACGGTTTCGGAGGAGAAGCAGTTCGAAAATTTTCACATGTTTCGCCTCGACGAGGCTATACTCAATGGAATGTAATATTTCGCAAGTTCATTGGTTAGATCTCATTGATATCTATCAGTATGTCAAAAATTGTTTCAATATTGCTTTTCACCTTATCGAATCGACTGACTGTTTAAACCAATGTGTATATATCTGTATATACTGGTATCTGCATTCTAAACGTGGCCAAATGTAAATCTTTTCCCGAAAATTGCTTCAATTATATCATAATATATATATAATAATAATAAATGTGTAATAATAAAGGTGTCTTGGGTATCTTTGGGTGTCTTGTGGTGTCTTGGGGTTTTCAGACCGACCCGTCTGGAAGTCTAAGCCAGAGGATGGGTAATGTTCTTATACTTTAATAATATTTATTTAAAACAAAAACTTTGAACTCAGCTACATTTTTCAAATGTTTATTATATGGACAAATGACAATTAGAAATATACTATTGCGTTTCCTAGAAGACATTTTTGTTTTGTTTAAATGTGTGCAGGTTCATTAACTGAACATGCTAGATCGCTTAATTTTAGGTGTAGTCATTACACTTATTGATACTGGTATCAAGTATAAGCTTTTATTTTATACATGTAAAAGTCTGTCAGGGGAACTGTCTTCAAAAATGTCGATGAACCAATAATTTAATATTTCTAAATGCCTGTTGGTGAATTGTCTTCAAAATATTAATGAATACATATTAACTATCAATTATAATAATGGCAGTGGCTATTCGTACGGCCCCATACGAATAGCCTGCATTGGCTAATCGTACGGTCCCGTACGATTAGCTTGTATTGGCTAATCGTACGGCCCCGTACGTTTAGCCAATATATGCTATATTGGCTAATCGTACGGCTATAATTCGGTACCAAGGAATAGGTTAAAATATATTTTGCGAATCAGAATTATATTATTTATATCTATATACTTAAAAGTATTGTTAAATATTAATATCGATGGTATATACATGTCAACAGAAAAAAAAATAATTGTTTAATAGTACTATCGATTATCAGTTTGTTTAGGATGGTAAGTTAATGAAATTAATTGCTTCAATTATCGTTTTCGGCTTAGACTGATGTTTTAGCTTCTTAGTTCTGGCGTTTAACTGGCCGATAATGCTACGTACTTAAGTTGTGAAAAACACTTTGAAAACGGCCAGCTTTCATCATCATAGTGCAGATTATATTTTCTGGTCCTTTGGGATCATTGAGTTCATTTGGTATAATTTTGAAAATAGAGTTCTGCTTAAGCCGGTGCTAGAGGGCGTGGCCGGTGTTGCACATTTCAGTACTGGTCATGAACAGACTCAATAAAACCGAGACTGCTATTTTCGTTTATTTGGTGTATTCCTTGCTTCCAGGGGATCTAACTTCAGAACTTATTTATTTTCACTGTAGCTGGTGGTGTGCCGTGTGGCGGCCGTAAAATGTCTCCCCATACATCATCATAGTGCAGATTATATTTTCTGGTCCCTTGTGATCAATGAGTTCAATTGGTATCATTTTGCTTAAGCCGGTGCTAGAGGGCGTGGCCGGTGTTGCACATTTCAGTACTGCTCATGAACAGACTCAATAAAACCGAGACTGCTATTTTCGTTTATTTGGTGTATTCCTTGCTTCCAGGGGATCTAACTTCAGAACTTATTTATTTTCACTGTAGCTGGTGGTGTGCCGTGTGGCGGCCGTAAAATGTCTCCCCATACATCATCATAGTGCAGATTATATTTTCTGGTCCCTTGTGATCAATGAGTTCAATTGGTATCATTATGCTTAAGCCGGCGCTAGAGGGCGTGGCCGGTGTTGCACATTTCAGTACTGCTCATGAACAGACTCAATAAAACCGAGACTGCTATTTTCGTTTATTTGGTGTATTCCTTGCTTCCAGGGGATCTAACTTCAGAACTTATTTATTTTCACTGTAGCTAGTGGTGTGCCGTGTGGCGGCCGTAAAATGTCTCCCCATACATCATCATAGTGCAGATTATATTTTCTGGTCCCTTGTGATCAATGAGTTCAATTGGTATCATTTTGCTTAAGCCGGTGCTAGAGGGCGTGGCCGGTGTTGCACATTTCAGTACTGCTCATGAACAGACTCAATAAAACCGAGACTGCTATTTTCGTTTATTTGATGTATTCCTTGCTTCCAGGGGATCTAACTTCAGTACTTATTTATTTTCACTGTAGCTGGTGGTGTGCCGTGTGGCGGCCGTAAAATGTCTCCCCATACATCATCATAGTGCAGATTATATTTTCTGGTCCCTTGTGATCAATGAGTTCAATTGGTATCATTTTGCTTAAGCCGGTGCTAGAGGGCATGGCCGGTGTTGCACATTTCAGTACTGCTCATGAACAGACTCAATAAAACCGAGACTGCTATTTTCGTTTATTTGGTGTATTCCTTGCTTCCAGGGGATCTAACTTCAGAACTTATTTATTTTCACTGTAGCTGGTGGTGTGCCGTGTGGCGGCCGTAAAATGTCTCCCCATACATCATCATAGCGCAGATTATATTTTCTGGTCCCTTGTGATCAATGAGTTCAATTGGTATCATTTTGCTTAAGCCGGTGCTAGAGGGCATGGCCGGTGTTGCACATTTCAGTACTGCTCATGAACAGACTCAATAAAACCGAGACTGCTATTTTCGTTTATTTGGTGTATTCCTTGCTTCCAGGGGATCTAACTTCAGAACTTATTTATTTTCACTGTAGCTGGTGGTGTGCCGTGTGGCGGCCGTAAAATGTCTCCCCATACATCATCATAGTGCAGATTATATTTTCTGGTCCCTTGTGATCAATGAGTTCAATTGGTATCATTTTGCTTAAGCCAGTGCTAGAGGGCGTGGCCGGTGATGCACATTTCAGTACTGCTCATGAACAGACTCAATAAAACCGAGACTGCTATTTTCATTTATTTGGTGTATTCCTTGCTTCCAGGGGATCTAACTTCAGAACTTATTTATTTTCACTGTAGCTGGTGGTGTGCCGTGTGGCGGCCGTAAAATGTCTCCCCATACATCATCATAGTGCAGATTATATTTTCTGGTCCCTTGTGATCAATGAGTTCAATTGGTATCATTTTGCTTAAGCCGGTGCTAGAGGGCGTGGCCGGTGTTGCACATTTCAGTACTGCTCATGAACAGACTCAATAAAAGCGAGACTGCTATTTTCGTTTATTTGATGTATTCCTTGCTTCCAGGGGATCTAACTTCAGTACTTATTTATTTTCACTGTAGCTGGTGGTGTGCCGTGTGGCGGCCGTAAAATGTCTCCCCATACATCATCATAGTGCAGATTATATTTTCTGGTCCCTTGTGATCAATGAGTTCAATTGGTATCATTTTGCTTAAGCCGGTGCTAGAGGGCGTGGCCGGTGTTGCACATTTCAGTACTGCTCATGAACAGACTCAATAAAACCGAGACTGCTATTTTCGTTTATTTGGTGTATTCCTTGCTTCCAGGGGATCTAACTTCAGTACTTATTTATTTTCACTGTAGCTGGTGGTGTGCCGTGTGGCGGCCGTAAAATGTCTCCCCATACATCATCATAGTGCAGATTATATTTTCTGGTCCCTTGTGATCAATGAGTTCAATTGGTATCATTTTGCTTAAGCCGGTGCTAGAGGGCGTGGCCGGTGTTGCACATTTCAGTACTGCTCATGAACAGACTCAATAAAAGCGAGACTGCTATTTTCGTTTATTTGATGTATTCCTTGCTTCCAGGGGATCTAACTTCAGTACTTATTTATTTTCACTGTAGCTGGTGGTGTGCCGTGTGGCGGCCGTAAAATGTCTCCCCATACATCATCATAGTGCAGATTATATTTTCTAGTCCCTTGTGATCAATGAGTTCAATTGGTATCATTTTGCTTAAGCCGGTGCTAGAGGGCGTGGCCGGTGTTGCACATTTCAGTACTGCTCATGAACAGACTCAATAAAACCGAGACTGCTATTTTCGTTTATTTGGTGTATTCCTTGCTTCCAGGGGATCTAACTTCAGTACTTATTTATTTTCACTGTAGCTGGTGGTGTGCCGTGTGGCGGCCGTAAAATGTCTCCCCATACATCATCATAGTGCAGATTATATTTTCTGGTCCCTTGTGATCAATGAGTTCAATTGGTATCATTTTGCTTAAGCCGGTGCTAGAGGGCATGGCCGGTGTTGCACATTTCAGTACTGCTCATGAACAGACTCAATAAAACCGAGACTGCTATTTTCGTTTATTTGGTGTATTCCTTGCTTCCAGGGGATCTATCTTCAGAACTTATTTATTTTCACTGTAGCTGGTGGTGTGCCGTGTGGCGGCCGTAAAATGTCTCCCCATACATCATCATAGTGCAGATTATATTTTCTGGTCCCTTGTGATCAATGAATTCAATTGGTATCATTTTGCTTAAGCCGGTGCTAGAGGGCGTGGCCGGTGTTGCACATTTCAGTACTGCTCATGAACAGACTCAATAAAACCGAGACTGCTATTTTCGTTTATTTGATGTATTCCTTGCTTCCAGGGGATCTAACTTCAGAACTTATTTATTTTCACTGTAGCTGGTGGTGTGCCATGTGGCGGCCGTAAAATGTCTCCCCATACATCATCACAGTGCAGATTATATTTTCTGGTCCCTTGTGATCAATGAGTTCAATTGGTATCATTTTGCTTAAGCCGGTGCTAGAGGGCGTGGCCGGTGTTGCACATTTCAGTACTGCTCATGAACAGACTCAATAAAACCGAGACTGCTATTTTCGTTTATTTGGTGTATTCCTTGCTTCCAGGGGATCTAACTTCAGAACTTATTTATTTTCACTGTAGCTGGTGGTGTGCCGTGTGGCGGCCGTAAAATGTCTCCCCATACATCATCATAGTGCAAATTATATTTTCTGGTCCCTTGTGATCAATGAGTTCAATTGGTATCATTTTGCTTAAGCCGGTGCTAGAGGGCGTGGCCGGTGTTGCACATTTCAGTACTGCTCATGAACAGACTCAATAAAACCGAGACTGCTATTTTCGTTTATTTGGTGTATTCCTTGCTTCCAGGGGATCTAACTTCAGAACTTATTTATTTTCACTGTAGCTGGTGGTGTGCCGCGTGGCGGCCGTAAAATGTCTCCCCATACATCATCATAGTGCAGATTATATTTTCTGGTCCCTTGTGATCAATGAGTTCAATTGGTATCATTTTGCTTAAGCCGGTGCTAGAGGGCGCGGCCGGTGTTGCACATTTCAGTACTGCTCATGAACAGACTCAATAAAACCGAGACTGCTATTTTCGTTTATTTGGTGTATTCCTTGCTTCCAGGGGATCTAACTTCAGAACTTATTTATTTTCATTGTAGCTGGTGGTGTGCCATGTGGCGGCCGTAAAATGTCTCCCCATACATCATCATAGTGCAGATTATATTTTCTGGTCCCTTGTGATCAATGAGTTCAATTGGTATCATTTTGCTTAAGCCGGTGCTAGAGGGCATGGCCGGTGTTGCACATTTCAGTACTGCTCATGAACAGACTCAATAAAACCGAGACTGCTATTTTCATTTATTTGGTGTATTCCTTGCTTCCAGGGGATCTAACTTCAGAACTTATTTATTTTCACTGTAGCTGGTGGTGTGCCGTGTGGCGGCCGTAAAATGTCTCCCCATACATCATCATAGTGCAGATTATATTTTCTGGTCCCTTGTGATCAATGAGTTCAATTGGTATCATTTTGCTTAAGCCGGTGCTAGAGGGCGTGGCCGGTGTTGCACATTTCAGTACTGCTCATGAACAGACTCAATAAAAGCGAGACTGCTATTTTCGTTTATTTGATGTATTCCTTGCTTCCAGGGGATCTAACTTCAGTACTTATTTATTTTCACTGTAGCTGGTGGTGTGCCGTGTGGCGGCCGTAAAATGTCTCCCCATACATCATCATAGTGCAGATTATATTTTCTGGTCCCTTGTGATCAATGAGTTCAATTGGTATCATTTTGCTTAAGCCGGTGCTAGAGGGCGTGGCCGGTGTTGCACATTTCAGTACTGCTCATGAACAGACTCAATAAAACCGAGACTGCTATTTTCGTTTATTTGGTGTATTCCTTGCTTCCAGGGGATCTAACTTCAGAACTTATTTATTTTCACTGTAGCTGGTGGTGTGCCGTGTGGCGGCCGTAAAATGTCTCCCCATACATCATCATAGTGCAGATTATATTTTCTGGTCCCTTGTGATCAATGAGTTCAATTGGTATCATTTTGCTTAAGCCGGTGCTAGAGGGCGTGGCCGGTGTTGCACATTTCAGTACTGCTCATGAACAGACTCAATAAAAGCGAGACTGCTATTTTCGTTTATTTGATGTATTCCTTGCTTCCAGGGGATCTAACTTCAGTACTTATTTATTTTCACTGTAGCTGGTGGTGTGCCGTGTGGCGGCCGTAAAATGTCTCCCCATACATCATCATAGTGCAGATTATATTTTCTGGTCCCTTGTGATCAATGAGTTCAATTGGTATCATTTTGCTTAAGCCGGTGCTAGAGGGCGTGGCCAGTGTTGCACATTTCAGTACTGCTCATGAACAGACTCAATAAAACCGAGACTGCTATTTTCGTTTATTTGGTGTATTCCTTGCTTCCAGGGGATCTAACTTCAGTACTTATTTATTTTCACTGTAGCTGGTGGTGTGCCGTGTGGCGGCCGTAAAATGTCTCCCCATACATCATCATAGTGCAGATTATATTTTCTGGTCCCTTGTGATCAATGAGTTCAATTGGTATCATTTTGCTTAAGCCGGTGCTAGAGGGCATGGCCGGTGTTGCACATTTCAGTACTGCTCATGAACAGACTCAATAAATCCGAGACTGCTATTTTCGTTTATTTGGTGTATTCCTTGCTTCCAGGGGATCTAACTTCAGAACTTATTTATTTTCACTGTAGCTGGTGGTGTGCCGTGTGGCGGCCGTAAAATGTCTCCCCATACATCATCATAGTGCAGATTATATTTTCTGGTCCCTTGTGATCAATGAGTTCAATTGGTATCATTTTGCTTAAGCCGGTGCTAGAGGGCGTGGCCAGTGTTGACATTTCAGTACTGCTCATGAACAGACTCAATAAAACCGAGACTGCTATTTTCGTTTATTTGATGTATTCCTTGCTTCCAGGGGATCTAACTTCAGAACTTATTTATTTTCACTGTAGCTGGTGGTGTGCCGTGTGGCGGCCGTAAAATGTCTCCCCATACATCATCATAGTGCAGATTATATTTTCTGGTCCCTTGTGATCAATGAGTTCAATTGGTATCATTTTGCTTAAGCCGGTGCTAGAGGGCGTGGCCGGTGTTGCACATTTCAGTACTGCTCATGAACAGACTCAATAAAACCGAGACTGCTATTTTCGTTTATTTGGTGTATTCCTTGCTTCCAGGGGATCTAACTTCAGAACTTATTTATTTTCACTGTAGCTGGTGGTGTGCCGTGTGGCGGCCGTAAAATGTCTCCCCATACATCATCATAGTGCAGATTATATTTTCTGGTCCCTTGTGATCAATGAGTTCAATTGGTATCATTTTGCTTAAGCCGGTGCTAGAGGGCGTGGCCGGTGTTGCACATTTCAGTACTGCTCATGAACAGACTCAATAAAACCGAGACTGCTATTTTCGTTTATTTGGTGTATTCCTTGCTTCCAGGGGATCTAACTTCAGAACTTATTTATTTTCACTGTAGCTGGTGGTGTGCCGCGTGGCGGCCGTAAAATGTCTCCCCATACATCATCATAGTGCAGATTATATTTTCTGGTCCCTTGTGATCATTGAGTTCAATTGGTATCATTTTGCTTAAGCCGGTGCTAGAGGGCGCGGCCGGTGTTGCACATTTCAGTACTGCTCATGAACAGACTCAATAAAACCGAGACTGCTATTTTCGTTTATTTGGTGTATTCCTTGCTTCCAGGGGATCTAACTTCAGAACTTATTTATTTTCACTGTAGCTGGTGGTGTGCCGTGTGGCGGCCGTTAAATGTCTCCCCATACATCATCATAGTGCAGATTATATTTTCTGGTCCCTTGTGATCAATGAGTTCAATTGGTATCATTTTGCTTAAGCCGGTGCTAGAGGGCGTGGCCGGTGTTGCACATTTCAGTACTGCTCATGAACAGACTCAATAAAACCGAGACTGCTATTTTCGTTTATTTGGTGTATTCCTTGCTTCCAGGGGATCTAACTTCAGAACTTATTTATTTTCACTGTAGCTGGTGGTGTGCCGTGTGGCGGCCGTAAAATGTCTCCCCATACATCATCATAGTGCAGATTATATTTTCTGGTCCCTTGTGATCAATGAGTTCAATTGGTATCATTTTGCTTAAGCCGGTGCTAGAGGGCGTGGCCGGTGTTGCACATTTCAGTACTGCTCATGAACAGACTCAATAAAACCGAGACTGCTATTTTCGTTTATTTGGTGTATTCCTTGCTTCCAGGGGATCTAACTTCAGAACTTATTCAGATGAGTCGCGGTATAGATCAATATTAAGGATTAACGGTATACTTTAAAGGCTCTGTCAAAATACTTAAGTACCCATAATTAAAATAATTAATTCTGTTCGCTTAATAAAAACAAGGTAAGCTACAAGCAAGATTTTATTTCTCCCAGAATGCAGATATCATTGAGTTGGTGAAAAATTACAAGTTATAGTGCTTTGGAAAGCAAAATAGAACATTATCAGCGTTCTAACTGCGTTCAATTTTATAAGCCCATTTCTCGCACAATTCGGCTGCTAAAAGCAGATTACCTAAAAACACTATCAATGAGGCTCTTAAAGTGTCGGAAAAAAGTTTAGCTGTATCCATGGCGGGATGACCTTCAAAACTGAATGCACAGGGAAACGTAATCCAAGGTTATTGTTATGATGTTTTTAATTCTTCAGTTTCCTTTACTTACTTAAATGTTAAGCTACTTGCATTTCTCTCAACATTTTCATCCTATTTATGCGTTTACAGTATGTATAGAACTCATCATATATGCGACCGCTGAAGGATCATATTTCTGTCCAGAACATGGATTTGGGTACCGGCATCGGCGAGGCGGTTCTAACGAGTATCTACGATTTTAATTATCAACAGAAACAAGAAAAATAATATGCACCCCTGTAAAGTTTTACAATAAAAGGTGGGGTTTAAGTGGATCAAAATTATAAAGGCCTGTTTCCGTGATGTTGTGCGGATGCACAGGCTGATCTCCCTGAGGGATGGAGTGGCCTAAATAATATCATTATTAAAACTTTGCATTTAGGCTGTACGACAACTCAAGCCCTGTCACCCAGTGAAACCAATAGGGTCTATAAGCGAGTGCATGTCGGACCGTCCATGCATATAAACCCTTCCAAAATTGGAAGCAACGTCTCCAGAATGACATACACAGTGTTGACGGGGAAGTTAAACCTCAAATCAAACAAAACAAAACAAGTACTCGTGTGCGGTCGGTTTCAGCTCTGCGTGAAAGCATCATGCAGCGCATCTATTTCTTCAAGTCCCGATGAAATATTTTGTGGGTGCCCTAAGTAATCGCCCTGTCTGTCCGTCACGCTGCCTGTCCGTCTACATTTGTCATGTTTTTTTTTTTGTTTTTTTTTTCATTTTTTTTTTCAATCTCGCTTTCTCTGGGATACGACAAGGGTTAGTTGACGTATCGTTAAATCCAAACAAACGAATAAATAAAAAGCCGGCTGATGTAGAGCTGTGATCATATGACATGAAATATTTTCTTAGTTTGTGGGGAGGGGCATGTAGTTTGGCCATTATCCGAACGTCTGTCTTTTTGTACGACGGATGGAAATGTTTGATATTTTTCTTAATTCTTGTCCACATATAGATTGTGGGTGCTCGTTAGAACCGACTCAATTAGGCAGCTCTAACGAGTATCCACATTCTATGTTTTGTAGCAAAAATAAGGCAAGTAATGAATTCCCCCGTAAACCTTACTTTTTCTGTGTATAATGGGAGGTTTAGAGGGGTGTTCATCACATGGACTTGTAATGTGATGAATACGCCCTCTAGATGAAGTGCGGTTCCATAGCTAAAATTGTCTGGCTTGTTCCGTGTGTCGTCCATCGTCAACAGTTTCTATAAATGCGAAGTCCTCCTAAACAATTGGGTCAATTTGATACTAATTTCACCGCCCGTGCATTAATATCCTTTATGTTCGGGTCTCAGCACGTTTCACATAGGGGCTAGAAATGGCTAGTCTTTCAAGGCCCTACGATCAGCTGATTTGTCTTACCACCAGCAGTATCACTTTCTTGGTACCGAACTAGAATGGCCGTACGATTAGCCAATATAGCCTATATTGGCTAAAAGTACGGGGCCGTACGATTAGCCAATGCAGGCTATTCGTACGGGGCCGTACGAATAGCCACTGCCTATAATAATCATCATGATCAGTCAAAGGTCATTTGACTTTGAACAATAGTGTCGGGGAACTGTCTCCAAAAACCGTGTCGGGGAACTGTCTTCAAAAGTGTCGGGGAACTGTCTCCAAAAACCGTGTCGGGGAACTGTCTTGTCGGGGAACAGTCTGGATTCCCTAACGAGCACCCTCAGCCCATCTTTGCAGTAAAAATAAGAAAAAAATTTAATATGTATCACACATTTTCATCAGAACAAATGTCCGTTTTTGATATATGAAAAAAAAGCACTAAGCGTTAAAGATTTCTCCACTGCTATCAGGCTGTGGCAAGTCTAAATGTACCACATTTGAGAATCAGAATAGTTACTGGTCAGAATCAGAATAACTATATCAAATGACATTCATTTCACCTGACAAGCGATTTCCATACCCTTATCCAGTTAGGCCATCACACTGCAATGTTTTTAAACTTATCCATAAGGCTTAGACCAGAAACTTAAGCGAACAGATGGTATCTAATTAATTATTAACAACCAAGAAATTCCAATATTCCTAAGGAAAATATCTAGCGAATTTCAGTTTGCTTAGATCTACTGGGAAAAGAAATATTGAAACACTTTGTGACAAAGTAATCCAAACATTTGTTTTTAAAAGATGTCTTTAATTAGCCTATTTTTGGAACTAAATTCAACAAACTTACAAAGTTTAGTTTCAACTTGTTACCCGATTTCTCCCTCAGTCAGCCATCTTTGTAAACAAATGTCATAAACTGCTTCAAGATTTTGCGACATCGAGGATTAAGGTTTTTTTATCGTTGGTTTTAATTTTTATTGATGGCAATTATTTCTGATTTTTCAATGTTTTTGGTGTTCACTGCTACTTATTTTTACGACTTTATTTCCGTGGATTTCCGCGGGTGACTGAAATAGGTGCACACTAATGTCCGCAAATTGTCCGGGAATTGTCCGGAAAATGTCCGGGAATTCGCCGGAACATGTCCGGGAAATTGGAGGTAGTGGTGTGTTGTCGCTAATATCTCCACTTCGGGTTGTCAGAAATTAATACAATTAGTATCAAATAAAATTTTTAGCTCTATTATAAAAGATAAAAAAATAACTATTTACTTTTTTAACGTTTAAGGGGTCCATTTTTTAAGTCAATTTGTCCGGGAAATTCTCGGATTTTGTCCTGGATGTTGGGGAATTGATGCGTTAACCCTAATATCTCGACTTTCGGTGGTCAGAAATTAATAAAATTAGTATCAAATAAAAATTTTAGCTCAATTTTAAAAGATAGTTAAAAATATTTTTCATTTTGAATATTTTAGGGGTCCATTTCTGAAGTTAATTTGTCCGGGAAATTCCCGAATGTGTCCTTGATCTTGCGGTAGTTGTGCGTTTTCATAATATCTCGATTTGTGGTGATCACTTATTGATAACAATTGATATATGTTGAAATTTTAAGTTCAGTTCTAAAAATTAATATAAAAAATCTCTTTATACACCTCAATGAGGCAGTTCTAATGAGTACCCACAACCCGGATTGTATCCAGGATGCTGGGGTATTGGTTCGTTTTTATTTAATATATCGACTTGTGAGAACGAAAGAAAGACTGCACACCCCTTGTAAATCCTACTTTTCGCTGTATAAAGTTGGATTTACATGGGTTTCCATTACACAGCTTTCTATGATGTCACACATGTTGCTGCTCACAAGACGGACACTGCCATTGATTTGATGATGAATTCAGACCTAAATATATTCTATAAAACCAAATTTTGCACTTACGATTTTCACAGCAAATCATGTTATCAATAAACTCAGGCATATTGCAGAATCACCACACTGGAATTTTTACGATTTTACAAGTGAATGAATGAAGTATTTCTACTATTTCAATCCAGGTAAGCAGCACACGCCAACTTATTATGAGTTAAAACAATTAACTTAACAAATTTTTAATCTCGTTAGAAAATTAATGGCCCGTAAAATCGCTCAAAGTCCGTACACCTAATTCATCGTCAGGAAGAAATTGATGCGCTTAAGTTTCGTTGTTAAAGCAAACAGTATAGAACCAGATCAGATGTCGCATTTTGCGACCTACACGTAATCCTCGTCAGGGGGTGTTGTAGTAAACCTAGATAGATAGATAGATAGAGATCAGACGCCAAGTTTTGCAGCGTCTGAGCATCATTGTCCGTCAAATCAGTCAAAGTCCGTACATCTAATTCATTGCCAGCAAGAAATGGATGCGGTTAAATTTCGTCGTTGATTAAGCAAACAGTGTAGACCGAGATCAGACGTCGCACTTAGCGGCCCAGATCAGACGCCAAGGTTTGCGCAGCTACTGATCATAATGGTCCGTCAAAGTCCTTACACCTAATTCATTGCTAGCAAGAAATGGATGCGGTTAAATTTCCTCGTTGTTTAAGCAAATAGTGTAGACCCAGATCAGATGTAGCATTTTGCGGCCCGGATCAGACGACACGTTTTGCAGCGTCTGATCATTTGAGTCTACACTGTTTGACTATGTCCCACAAATGGGATGCTATATAGGCATATATGGATTAAATATCTGGGTTAAACACCTGATCTGCCAGTGGATCTACACTATCTGCCAATGTCCCACAAGTGGGAGTAAAGGCATATATGGGTTAAACCTTTGATCAAGATCTACACTGTTTGCCAGTGGCCCAACAATGGGGCGCTAGGCATATATAAGTTTAACCGTTGACCAAGTTCTACACTGTTTGCAGATTCTTTGAGATCTTCTATAAATTAGTCATGTTGTGTGCACTCATTAGAACTGCCTCAGTGAGGTGTATGAATTTTTTTTACATATTCTTTTAGAACTGAACTTAAAATTTTAATATATATCAATCGTTATCAATAAGTGATCACCACAAACAGAGATACTATGAAAATGCACAACTACCCCAACATCCAGGACACAACCGGGAATTTCCCGAACAAATTAACTTCAGAAATGGACCCCTAAAATATTCAAAATGAAAAATATCTTTTAATAATCTATTAGAATGGAGCTAATAATGTTATTTGATACTAATTTTATTAATTTCTGACCACCCGAAGTTGAGATATTAGGGTTAACGCACCACTACCCCAAATCCAGGACAAAATCCGAGAATTTCCCGGACAAATTAACTAAATAAATTGACCCCTAAAACGTTTAAAAAGTAAGTTATTTTTAATAATCTTTTAGAATGGTGCTTAAAATTTTATTTGATACTAATTTTATTAATTTCTGACCACCCGAAGTGGAGATATTAGGGATAACGCATCACTACCCCCCCCCCCCCATTTCCCGGCGAATTCCCGGCGATTTCCCGGACAATTCCCGGACATTAGTGTTCGCCACTGAAATCTGCCGAACCGAATTTTCACGACATTGAGATCAGAATCAGAATTGTTACTGGTGACACGTCAAATGACATTCATACACCAGGAGATATTACGGCTTGTTGGGACGCATTTGAACTGTGGTTTCGTTGACCTGTTGTTTGTCCAGGCTCAAAGCAGGTGGCGTTGAATTCACATGTGCTTATTAAGCCGACCCTTAAACGCGCTTTCGGAGGGTGCCATCACAACATTTTTTTTGTTTGGTAAATCGTTTCAGACGTTTATCACGCGATTACTAAAGACATAATTAGCTCTAACATTCAGCCGTGACCGTTCCATATAAAGCTGCAGAGGGTGACCTCTAGTTTGCCTGTATGTTGCTTATTTAAATAACTTATCTTTATCCACAATGTCTATGTTGTTTAGTATTTCGTACACTTGTATAACGTCCGCCCTAATTCTTCTGTACTCCAGTGTTTGGGAGACCTAATTTCCTAAGCCTTTCAGGATATGTAAGATTTTTACATGAATTTACAAGCTTAGTTGCTCGTCGTTGTACATTTTCTAGAGCAATCCCGTCTTTTTTATACATCGGAGACCAGATGACTGTCGCATATTCCACGTGCTAAGGATTTATTCAAGTTCAAAAACATTTCTGTGTACATCTATCTATCTATATATCCTGCAGCATCCTCTCGCGAGGATTATGTGCAGCTGCGCGCGCCGGAAAAAGAAATGTGTGATAGAAGAAAAAGTATTAGATTTTAGGAGAATTGAAAGTAAAAACAGTGTTAGTGAAGTAGAGATTAAAAGCAGATAAAAACAATGTTTCACGGTTCATGGCATTGGGTGATGGAGGGTGCATATGGTCGATCTGAAAGAATCCAGATCGGAGCACACAACAGCATGAGGAGGAAGATGATTCCATTGTACCACAGCCAAGGGGAAGAAACTGTATTTATAGTAACTGGCAGTAGTAGGGTTTTGAATATAGTGCATAGTATGCATGTTTTTAGTAGTTCTGATTGGATGTCGGGTGTATGTAGGGAGCGGAATCTCGACAAGGCCATATACTATCTTGTAGAACAATAGGAGGCGAGCATCTGCCCGCCCCTGTTCCAATGATCTCCATTCCAGGGTATTAAGCATCTGGGTCACATTACTATATGAAGAGTAGTCATGTTTGACCCATTTAGCTGCTCTTCTTTGGACTTGCTCAACCTTGTTTATATTTGACTGGGTATATGGGCTCCGCACAGGGGAGGCATACTCAAGCTGGGGCCTAACAAGGGTATTATAAGCTGTTTCACGTATGCCTTGATGTTTGGTGCGTATATTCCTACGTATGAAGCCCAGGGTCCGATTTGCTTTGGTGGTCACGTTATGAATGTGGGTGTTACAAGTTAAATCACGGCTAAACTCAAGGCCCAGGTACTTGGCATGATCAGCCTCCTGGAGGACTTCACCGTGGAGAATGTAATTGTGTCTAATGGGTTCTTTAGAACGGGAAATGTGTAGGACCTGGCATTTACCCGGGTTAAATTCCATTTCCCAGTTCTTTTCCCAAGTTTCAAGCTTTTGGAGGTCCCTTTGCAATAAGGTACAGTCAGCATCACTGCGGACAGCCAAATATATTGCCGTGTCATCTGCAAAAAGTCTGACCTGGGAGTGGATCTGCTCTGGTAGGTCATTGATGTATAAAAGAAACATGATCGGTCCCAGTACTGATCCTTGGGGAACCCCAGATGTGACCGGAATTTGGGATGAGGTTTCCCCCTCTAGGGCTACACGTTGAGTACGGCCAAAAAGGAAAGCTTTGATCCAGTTTAAGGTGTTTGAGGTTATGCCATGTTGGTACAGTTTGTGGAGTAATTTAATATGGCTAACCTTATCGAATGCTTTACTAAAATCCAGGAGTATCAGGTCAGTCTGGTGACCTGCTGATAGATTTCGTGCAAGCTCATCAACAAGTTGGATGAGCTGTGTTTCGCAGGACCTCCTTTCCCTAAATCCATGTTGGAGATCATACAAGATGTTATGTTTGTCGAGATGCTTAGTAAGGTTGGATGCAACAATATTCTCCATTAGCTTGCAGCAAATGCAAGTTAAGGAGATAGGCCTGTAATTTGCAGGGTCACTTTTGTCACCCTTTTTGAACAGGGGAGAAACAATGGCTGTCTAAAGGTTCTAAAAATGATATCAAGTTTCTGTTGGCAATGTTTATATGCTCCCTAAACTTCAGCTTACTATCAAATACAACACATACGTCCGTTTCGTTGTTGACTTTCTCTATTGCGTGGGTACCATCATTTGTATTCATGGTGTAAACAAACCCTGTTTCATATTGACCTACATGTAATTAATGACATTTTTTTCTGATTATACAACATTTCCCAGTCTGGTGACCATTGCCCCGCCCTGTTGATACTTCTTTGTAGTGGATGTACATCGATACATGATATAGTTTTATAAATTTCGGCATCGTCAACAAACAACTTTACTAATACGTCTATCACTTCCAGGAAATCGTTAATAAATACTAGGAAAAGAACCGGCCTTAAAACACTTCCCTGTGGAATTCCACTAGTTACATCTCTCCATTCCGAACTTGAACCTCTGTTTGCGGTTATTAAGAAATGCCTCTATCCATCTTACATGTTAACATATTCTATTCTATTCTATTGTTAATTTAGGACTCTGTTTTTCCACATGACCTGTGGTTCTACTGCAGCTGTTTGCCGTTTGCCTTTGTATTCAACCGATCTATCTTGCTTATAAACCCTACTTGTTTCATTGGGCAGCAGGGCTTGAGATGCCCTTTCATCTCAAAGTCGGGTAAAAGTCCCACAAAATTGGGAGCAACGTCTCCCAAATGACCTTTACATTGCTGACTGGGACGTTAAACCTCAGATCAAACAAAATCTTTATAAGGACTTATTGGATCCAGACGTCGGCCAAGTCTTCATGATTTATATTGATACTTGTTGATGTCCGTTTTCATGGTTTTTCCCTCTGTAGCATGCGGCATTGAATTTTTAGGGATGCCGCTGGTTATGCCAATGTTTGTTTAAACGACCACTTAATGCGTTTAAGGAGGTGCCATAGCGACTGATTGGGGTAAACTGTTCCAAATGTCGACTACCCGATGAGTAAAACAGTTCTTTCTGACGTCTAGTCTAGCTCTGGGTTTAAAGATTTTTAGTGGATAAATCTAACCATGATGACAGGTTTTGGGTGTGGCACACAAGTTCACAAAAAAGGAATTTGTGACATTGCCACCAGCAAATTAAAACTATTTACAAGAAGTCTAAATCTGAATCTTTACTGGTGACACGACAAATGACATTCATTCACCAGGACCTGTTAAAAGGGAAGTTAGTCCCTAGCTCTCGCCAAAGAATTAAACTTTGCTAAATTATCCTTAACACCTTCTGCGGATAAAATAACCGAAACTGGAAGGGCATTCCAATCTCTAATTGTCTGAGGAAAAGAAGGATCCCTTGTAGATGTCAGTTCTTGCAGCGGGCACCTGTAATGCCAAAGAGTTATGCTTTTGGGAGAATAAGGTCATCTGTTGCAATGCCGGCAGTACCCTTTAGATCTTTGTGCTTGAGTATATAAGCCTACTCCCAGCCTAAGTTTGTTTTTCAGTATTTCAGTCATACTTCCAGTTTCAAAGCACTGAGTTACCCCAATTCAAGTGCCCTAACCGCTGAGTTGCCACTCTCAGCTGCACGCGCCACTGCGCTCCACTCAACTTACCACTGTGTGACTGCACTAACCACAGACCTACCACGCCCCACTTCACTGGCAATTGAGCTGCAACACACAGCTGAACGAACCACTTAGTTTCAGGTTAGCGCAGTGGAGCGTGGTAGCTCAGTGGCCGGTGCAGTGGAGTGTGGCAGCTCAGTGGTGCACAGGTACAAAGCAACTAATTTGTTATTGTAATGAAGCGTTAGTGCATTGGATCGTGGCAGCTCACTGGTTGCTGCATCGGAGCGTGGCAGCTCACTGTTGCTGCATTGGGTTGCCACTCTCAACACACTGGTTAATGCAGCGGAGCGTGGCAGCTTTGAAGTTAGTGCAGTGGAGCGTGATAGCTCTGCTGTTGGTACAACAGAGCGTGGTAGTTTAGTGGTTAGTGCTGTAGTGCGTGATAACTCTCTGATAAGTGCAGAAGAGCGTATAAGTTCAGTGGTTAGTGCAGTTGAACGGGATATTTCAGTGGTTATGCAGAGTAGCTTATCAGTATATTGTTTGGCGCAATAGAGCGTGTATAAGCTCAGTGGTGAGTAAAGTAGAGCGTGGCAGCTTCGTAGTAGGTGCAGTGTAGCGTGATACTTCAGCAGGCTTAGATCCTCTAAGCGGTTACCAGTGCTCGTGTGCGGGTCGGTTTCAGCTCTGCGTGGAAGTATCATGCAGCCCATCTATTTCTTCAAGCCCGATGGGCGGGGGCCAAATGATGATGTGTCGTACGCACGCATATATATTAAATCATCCTGTTAGTTTTTTCTGTATGTCTGTACGCAGTTTTAACGGTTCACAACAGCAATTATAAAAGAATCCAAGAATCCAAATCAGAGCACATTATATTTAGCACTCGATCCCTTATCAACACCCTTATATAATTGGTTTCGGCAAGGGCGTTGTTCTGGGACTTGGGTGCTCTTTGGGATTATGACATTATACTGCTCCGGTTTTCTTTTCTTTTTAAGAAAAGGTACCGCCAAGAATGTTATTATGTTAGATAGACGTTAGGTCAGCGTCGATTCGCTGGCTGAAAGCGAAATCGACGTTGTTTCGACGTTCGTCGGATGTTGCCTGGCGATATTCTTCATGTTGCGTGGCTTGAGCATGTGGTCTTTGTAGTCTTCATTAACGTATAATGTGATACTGTTTATTCAAAATATTTGAAAGTTCCCTTTTCCCTTTACTTCATTCTACAATTGAGTGTTCAATAATAATAATAATGAATCATTACCTTCTCGTTCACAGATTTGCCTCGCATGTGGTCACATGGAATACATGAGCTGTCGGATTCATCATATGGATCATTCATCATTTCATCATCGAGTCACCATTCTGTCATCAGATCTCTCAGATTCAACACGTCAAGATGTCTTTTCCTATGAAGGAATACCGGCTACCAGAGCCTCTGGTAGCCTTCTTGAAGTCTTGCCGACTTCATGGGGTGCCTCAAGTTAACACTGCACTTGAGCCCCAGAGGGTGGCTGTCACCCTTACTTGGGACTTGAGCCTTCCAGCTCCACAGAGAACCAAGAAGACAGCAACACAGATCCGACAAGCAGCGCCGCCAGCTGAGGAGACCGTGAATATGATTACAGCAACGATCGTCCTCCAGCGCCAGCCAACAGTTAACGCTGAACCCGCACCCGCTGCACCATTCATCCAGAGACCAATGCCGTCATCGCCAGAGCCAGCTACCGCCGCCTTATCACCCACAGAGAGACCACCCCCGCCAAAAGCCCAACGATGCTCGTCACCTGCCCCAGCCCCAGCCACCAGAAGAGGAAGAATCTACACCTCCGAAGAAAAGGACTTCGAGAAGCTGCCACCCAACCCACTCCAACCTTGGCACGAGAAATACCACCTGGGCAGAGCCTGGGTGGCAAATATTAGAGACTCCCCCTCCACCATCTTGGAACTACATCGACTAAAAAGACCAACTGAAACTATCAACGTGGACCTTGCCGTTTACGCATTCAAGACAGCCGAGACTCCAGCCTTCATAATCTACAAAGGACCCACCTCAAAGTATTTCGACGAGCACCTGTACAACTCCATCGAAAGATGCACTGAAGAGACCCCACTAAACAAGAAGAGAACTCGGAAGGTCCACAAACTTTTCCTAGAAAAGGCGATGACGGATGGAGTGATAGTTAGGAGGGCGCATCCCTCCTAACCCAGCACCGGACCGAGATCGTGAACTTAGGGCCGCATGTCCGAAAACCCTGTTTACCATGGGTATTGCAAGGCTACCTCATGTGTAGCCAGTCCGACGCCAATCACGCGGCCCTAAGAGAGAGCAACATGACCTAGTTTGCTCGGGCGAAACAGAGAAATCGCGATTTGCAGCCGAAATTGGCATTGATTTCTCTGTTGCTTCATGCCCACTTTCGACCTGGCGTTCAAAATTCAAAATTACAGTGCTTCTATTTTACTAAGGGGAGGGCACTGGCAGATCAGCACGATTCGTATTCCGCTGACCACTGCCGCGATTCGCAGCCCAGAAGCACTAAAACTTAGCCTCCTTGCCTTCCACCTCTACCACGGTCAGACGGGCAATGGCTATGGAACACGATTTGCAGGTCGGAATTGACCAGGTTCCATAGCCGCGATTGACAGCCCACAACTATTTGGAAACTATGTCAAAAACCACGGTAACTTACAGACCACTTTCACCTTTATTGCACGGCGACTGAGGCGAAAGGAGTACACCGGAATTAGTGTACAACTCCATGCGAAAGCCTTTCAGAAAGTGGGAAAACTAATCCTGGGCACGTTCTAGGGGTAGCCCCTATGTGCTTATAGCGCCCGGTTACCTTAAAAACCAGTTCAGTCAGTCAGTCAGCTGTCGGTTTGATGAATGACGTGTGTAATTACGTTCAGTAGTACATTGTGTAATTGTATGGAAGACTGTAATCTCCGTTTGTTCTTGTTTGAAATGAGGTTTTGATGTTTTACGCCCGTACCCCCCCCCCCCCCCCCACCCCCACCCCCCCCCCCCACACACACACACACCAACAATATTTAGGTCATTTTGGAGACGTTGCGGGCTTTTTCCAGACATTGGGATGGCCCTATCGCCCATGCAAACCAACAGGGACGGCCCGATTCGCACCGCTTTGCGCTGGCGGGTGTGTGTCTTCTGAGCGGTTTACCAGTACCCATGTGCGGTCGGTTTGGCTGTGCGTGGGGGGGGGGGGGCACCTGCGGCCCGGTCTGTTGATGTATGTGACTGATTTGAATTCTGTTACCCTGCTAGACTGAACAAGAGGTTTTTCTTTTATACTCGTACACCTTCTCCGCTGTCTGTCATTTCCATCTAGCAATAGTAAGAAGTTGGTCAAAATTTTATATTTCAGAAATTTATTTCATAGAGGATCTTACATGAGTGTTCATGTATTAATATTTACATTTCCAGTGTAAAGTCTAATGTAAACCTATAGAAAACAATTGCGTTCATACGCCCATGAACGCATCGAATCACATGATTTTCAGTGACGTTAAGTGACGTCATTCTAAACCATTGTTCTCTACGGGCGTTGATGACGTCAACGCTGCTCCGCTCTTTGTAGAAAAACAGCGTGTAAATGTTTTTCAGCTTTAAAAGTTTGCCCTATAAGCATTTTTTCGCCCATTGATGAGGGGCAAATAACGTAAATATAAAAAATAAACTTAATTTTTCTGCTTTTCATGAAAGTATGAACGACAGTGGGTCGCGAGCAAAGTTTACATGAACCCCTTCGGGGTTCATTTACTTTGCACGCGACCCACTGCGTTCATACTTCCATGAACTGCAGAAAAATAAATTTCATTTCTTAATTGAATTCATTAAACGCGTTGGGGAAAAGGGTTAAAATGCGAGTTTAATAAATTCAATAATACATGAGCACGAATGCAAGATTCTATTTATCATATGACATTAAAAAGCATTTTATTCTTGTTTCACAGAAATGACAAGATTCCGCCATTAGTAAACGCGACGTCGTTAAGGACGCCGCGCATGTAACGTTACGGAGCTTATATGACTAATTTGCATGTTTAATCCACTAGTGGATTATCGAATTTATTACATGGCGTTATTACACTCTCAGACGCGACGTTTTATGATAAAGTATGTTTTATGTATATATTTGAACTATGTGGTCATTACGAACAACATCACTGTCACATTTGCCACATGTATATGGTTTATGTATCCTCATGGGCATATGTGTCCATTGGAATCTGAATCTTCTTCTTCTGAAACCGACCCGCACACGAGTACTGATAAACCGCTTAGAGTCCTGATCTAAGCCTGCCCAGGCAATGCGGTGCGCGTCGGCCCGTCCATGCTAATACACCCTATTGGTTTCATTGGGCAGCAGGGCTTTAGATGTCATTTCATCTAAATGTCGGGTAAAAGTCCCACGAAATTGAAAGCAACGTCTCCAAAATAACCTTTACATTGTTGACGGGAACGTCAAACTTCAAATCAAACATACAAACAAACAAATATATAGCAGGAGTTCATTTCAAAATTTAGGGATGTTAGGTTGTGTTTTTATCAAAATTTATTGCAAAAATGACTGAATTTTTGGCAAACAGTGGAGGCCCTGATCAGACACCGTGTTCTGCGGCGTCTGATCAAGGCCTACACTGTTTGCCAGGTTGCCCGTTTTGGGGTTTCTGGTACTAAATGGGTTAATTGGTGGCACAATGGTAAACTTGTGCAGTGGAGCGTGATGATTCTGAGGTTAGTGCAATGGAACGTGGAAATTTAGTGGTTAGCATAAGGAGAGTAGGAGAACAATGGCTAGCGCAGTGGAGCGTGGTAGTTTTGTGGTTAGATAACTCAATGGTTAGTTCATTGGAGCATGGCGGTTCAATGCCTAATATATAGGAGTGGTTAATGCAGCGGAGCGTGGTAGTTAAATGTTTAGTGCAGTGGAGCGTGGCAGCTCAATGGTTAGTGCAGCGGAGCGTGGCTGCTCATGTTAGCTCAGTGGTGAGTGAAGCAGTGATTTGAAGCTCAGTGGCTAGTTCAATGGACTATGCCAGCACCAGGTTAGTAAGGCGGAGCGAAGAAGCTTAGCGATTGGTGCAGTAGGGCATGGTAGCTCAATGGTTCGAGCAGCGGAGCGTGGCAGTTCAGTGATATGTTGGAGCGCGATAATTCTATGGAGCGTGATAGCTCAGTGGTTAGAGCAGCTGAGCGTTGCATCTCAGTGGTAAGTGCATTGGACTATGATTGGAGCGTGGTAATTCAGTGGTTAGATAAGTGGAGCGTGGTAGTTTAGTGGTAAGTGCAATGAAGCGTAACAGTTCAATGGAAAAAGCAGCTGAGTGTCGCAACTAACTCGTTAGTGTAATGGATCGTGGTAGCTCAGTGCTTTTTTGTTGTTGTGGTTTTGTTTGTTCTTTTTTTTCTTTCTTTTTTTTTGCAGTGGAACGTGGCAGCTCAGTGATTAGTGCAGCGGAGCCTGGCAGCTCAGACGTTAGAACAGTGCAGCGGAATGTGGTAGCTCAGTGGTTAGTGCAGCGGAGTTTTGCAGCTCACGCATTAGTAGGCCTATAGTGGAGCGTGGTAGCTCAGTGGTTATTTCAGTGGAGCGTGGTTTTGTTTGTTTGTTTTGATTTGAGGTTTAACGTCCCCGTCAATACTGTACAGGTCATTTTGGAGACGTTGCTTCCCATTTTGTGGGGACTTTTACCCGACACTGAGATGAAATGACATCTCAAGCCCTGTCGCCCAATGAAACCAATAGATAGGTCTATAAGCATGGACGGCCCGAATCGCACCGCTTTGCCTGGACAGGCATAGATCCTCTCTAAGCGGTTTACCAGTTCTCGTGTGCGGTCTGTTTCAGCTTTGCGTGGAAGCATCCTGCAGCCCATCTATTTCTTCAAGCCTTGGTGGGCGGGGCCGTCAGTGGAGCGGGATAGCTCAGCGGATAAAACAGCGGGGATTGGTAACTCAGTGGTTATAGTTAAGTCGAGCGTGGTTGTTCAGTGGTTAGTGCAGTGGAACGTGGTAGTTCAATGGTTGGTGCAACGAAGCGTAGTGGTGGTGGTGGGGGGGGGGGGGGGGGGGTTACGGCCATTTCAAGATTATTTCACTCATATCGAGCCGATCGTTAATCAGAGGTGGGCGAAAACCGGAGTACCTAGAGAAAAACAACCTGACCTTCCGTTGCAGAACTTGGCGTCTCACATGAGGCCCGATCGATTAAACGAAGCGTGGTAGCTCATAAGTTAGTGAAATGGAGCGTGATATCTCAGTGTTTAGGGCAGTGGAGTGTGGTAGCTTATAAATTTCTTACATGCTTTTCAATGAAATATATACATATTATTACAACAGTAACTTGATCTGACGCATTGTATCACGTCGAGTGGATGTTTCCAGATCAGCGTATCACACGAGACGCGCAGCGTCGAGTGTGATGCGTAAGATCTGGAAACATCCAAGAGACGTGATACTGTGCGACAGATCAAGTTATTTTAGTGATAATACGTTTATTATATACCTTTTTTCGCTTTTAATAAAGTCTTTTGTCAACGTAAATTGGCGGGAAACTTTGACGTTACATTCTGTGTGTAAGTGACGTCATCATTTCGAACGTTTGGTTCCGCGTTATCGATGGCTGTTTTCTAACGTCGCAACAAATGCCGGGACTCAGGGTTTGCAGGAGTGTGATACGGAATCGGAAAACGCGAGTGCGTGATACGGGATTCTGTATTTTTGTGTCGGAAAACTGATAGTAGACAGCAGTATTTCTTGTAGGTATATAATAAAGAGATTTCTCAGTGAAATCGAAATCGATATTGTCACTGTTTCAAACAGTGAAAATACATTTTTTATTTTCACTGTTTGTGAATTCGATGTATCATCGAAAAATAACATAAACTTCCTGTTTGATAGATGTCAATTAGCTAAGCGTTACAAATGGGTGTCAGAAATTACGTCACGCACGTTTTCACGTCATTCCGACGTTGACGACGACGCCACTTTTAGCACCTACACAACGTAAATAATGCACGCGACGCCAGACAAGCTTAGCAACTGCGGATATTATTTAAATGCAAATTCCAAGAGAACCATTAAGCTATTTTACAGGTGCTAACTTTAAGTTCACACCCAATATTATACCCGTTAACACGCCGAACATCTCTTACATGTAATCGACGCGAAATCGCCCTGGAAAAAGTTTGATCTCTTCGATGATGGCTGACCCTTTGAAATTGCGTTACAACTAGTTTAAAGCATGAAAGAAACAGAAAATTTGATAAGTGCAGTGGAGTTTAAAGCATGGAAGAAGCAGAAAATTTGATTAGTGCAGTGGAGCGTGACAGCTCAGTGGTTAATGCAGTGGAGCATGGAAGCTCAGTTGTTAGTACAGCGGAGCGTGGTACATGTAGTTCTGTGGTAAGTGCAGTGGAATACGGTACGGTAGCACAGTGGTAAGTGCAGGTGAGCGTGGTTGCTCAGTGGAACAAGGCAGCTTATTGGTAAGAGCAGCGGAGTGTTGTTAGTACAGTGTGGCGAGGAAGCTTAGTGGTTAGTGCAGTGGAACGTGGTACCTCAGTGGATAATGCAGTGGAACATTGTATCTCAGTGGTCAGTGCAGTGGAGTGGAATGTGGTAGCTCGGTGGTTAGTACATTCGAGCGTAAAATTTTGTTCAGTGATTAGTGCAGTAGAGCATGCCAGTCCGTTGGTGGCTGCAGTAGAGCGCTGTAGCTCAGTGGATTTTACCGTGGAGCGTGGTAGCTCAGTGGTTCGTGTAGTGGCGTGTGGTAGTTCAGTGCAGTGGCGCGTGATTGCTCGGTTGCTAGTTCAGTGATGCTAGTGTGGTTAATGCACTGGAGCGTGGTAGTTCTTTTCTTTTTCATTATTTCTCCTATTACTGCTACTCGCTCACATCTGAGCATTAAGAGCAGGATTTCCTGTGTGGTAAACAGTATTTTTAAGCAATGTGGATGAAGTGCCTTGCTCAAGGGCACAACACTTTGGTCAGCGTGAGGCTCTAACCCGCAACCTCTCGATCACAAATCCGATGCGCTACCACTGGACCAAAGCGCTGCTACAATGGAATGAGGTAGTTCAATGGTAAATGCAGTGGAGCGTTTTTTTTTTTTTTTTTTTTTCATACCGGACTTATACGGACATGACTGCTATCTGTGCTGATAATCAAGGGATCTAACGCGTACAACACAGAAAATAAATGGTTATCTCCCCAAGGCCTCATGGTTACCTAGGTGACATCCGAACGATTTTGCGGCATCAGTATGAAGTCTGAGGACCGCTTTATATGTATTTTATAGGTCACTGTTCTAATACATGAAAGTAGAGATAGTGTTGTAATGTAACTCCCCCCCCCCCCCCCCCGACCCCCCCCCCTCGGACTTCGGGGCTTGAAGAAATAGATAGGCAGCATGGTGCTTCCACGCAGAGCTGAATCCGACCGTCACACGAGTACGGGTAAACCGCTTAGAGGATCTAAGCCTGCCCAGGAAAAGCGGTGCGAGTCGACAAAAAAAAAAAAAAAAGAGACTGAATAAAGAATAATTTACATAATGGAATATTAATTACACATTTCAAATTTATCAATTATTACATCGAAGGCGTAACATAGCCTTTGTTATTGTTTACCGTAGTGACAACCGCTGCCCGCTGATTGCGAAGGTAAACTGGAAATAGAAAAAAAGGGGGTAGTGTATTTCATTTTCAAAAAGGACCAAATTATTTTTATTTTTATTTCACAAAATTTACATGGATGTGTTCACAATAAATTTGCAATTTTACTCCCGCTGGCACAGAAAAGAAAAAACAATTTACAAAAACGTTATGAAAATAAATTCATCAGTTTTTGTCGCTGTATTCGGTAGTTTTACTATATATTCTATACATTTAGAGGGTGCTTCCAAATATACGTAAAAAGGACTAAAAAGTTGTTCATAAAATTGCATTAAAAATATATGTGGATAATCGAAAAAGAATGTAAAATCACGAGCCGCTTGCACAGAAAAGATATTCCTAAAAGTTTTTATTTTATGGGGGAATACTTATCAAGTTCCTATATAAATCTCATATTAACTTTAACCAACAGCAGTTACCTGGATGTCCGTTAAAGTTCGACATGTTTTTACGTTTTTTTTTATGGTTTTGGTTTTATGGCTCTTTCAAGATTATTTCACTCATATCGAGCCGATCGTTAATCAGAGGTGGGCGAAAACCGGAGTACCCGGACGAAAACCAACTGACCTTCCATTGCAGGACTTGGCGTCTCACATGTGACCCGAGCCCGGCTCGAACCACAGCCGTGAGAGACCTAATAATTAAGAGTCAGCGCTCTTAACCACTAGGCCACGGAGGTCCGTTAGTGGAGCGTGGTAGCTCAGTGGTAAGTGTAGTGGGGCATAGTAGTTCATGTGATTTTAAAGCTTAGTGATAAGTCGGTGGAACGTGATAGTCCAGTGGTTACTGCAGTGGATAGTAGTAGCATAGTTGTTAGTACAGTGGAGCGCGGCATCAGTGGAGGGTGGTAGTTCAATGGTTAATGCAGCGGAGCATAACAGCTCAGTGGTTAGTGCATTGGAGCATGGTGAGTGAGTGTTTGAGTTTTACGTCCCGCCAACAGCTAAGGTCATATGGAGACGGGACCTCGGTTTAAAGACTCATCCGAAAGTCTGGAGAAGACCGGGATCGATCCTGCGACCCCCGGTTTACAAGGCGAGTAGGGTAACCACTACACCACGGAGGCTTCTGGAGCATGGTATTTCAGGTGATTTAAGAGCGGGACTTGTTAGCTTAGTGGTAAGTGCAGTTGAGCATGATAGTCCTGTGTATCTTGGTAGCTTAGTTGATAGTACAGTGGAGCGTCGCAGTTCAAAGGTCAGTGCGGTGGTAGTTCAGTGGTTACTGCAGCGGGGCGTAAAAGCTCAGTGGTTAGTGCATTTGAGCATGGTAGCTCAGTGGTTAATGCAGTGGATCGTGGTTTGTTTGTTTTGAAGTTTAACGTCCCCGTCAACACTATTTAGGTCGGCAAAGGGGAAAGAAAAATAACGATGCTTCCAATTTTGGGACTTTTACCCGACATTGAGATAAAATGACATCTCAATCCCTGCCATCTAATGAAACCAATAGGGTTTATATGCATGGACGGGCCAACTCCCAACACTTTGCATGGGCTTCTTTAAAGCGGTTTACCAGTACCCGTAGGCGGTCGGTTTCAGCTCTGCGTGGAAGCATAATGCAGCTCAATATATTTCTCTAAGCCCTGATGGGCGGGACGATAGGGGCGTCAGTGAATCGTGGTAGCTCAGTGGTTAGTGCAGTGGAGCGCGATAGTTCGATGATTAATCCAGTAGTGTTTTGTGGCTCAGTGGTTACGGCAGTGGAGTATGGTAGTTCTGTGTTAGTGCAGTGGGGCATGGTAGTTGAGTGGTTAGAGCAGGTGAGCGTGGAAGCTCAGTGGCCAGTGCACTGGGGTATGGTAGCTCCGTGGTTAGAGCAGTTTATCATGGTTTTGTTTGATTTGAGGTCTAATGTCCCCGTCAACACTAGTTAGGTCATTAAGGGAGACATTGCTTCCAATTTTGGTGGACTTTTACCCGATATTGAGATGAAATGACATCTCAAGCCCTGCCACCCAATGCAACCAAAAGGCATAGTACGGTCTGACTCACACCACTTTGTCTGGGCAGACTTAGAACTTTTAAACGATTTACCAGTACTCATGTGTGGTCAGTTTCCGCTCTGCGTGGAAGCACCATGCAACTTAATCTATTTATCCAAGCTCTGATGGGCGGGGCGATGTGGATCATGGTAGCACAGTGGTTAGTGCATTGGCGCTCAATAGCTCGTTGGTTAATGCAGTGGTGCATTATGGCTCAGTACAGTCCAGAAACTCTCACCCGGCGCGATATTAACAGCCACAGACTATTGAAAATATTTTCCCTTGAAATTTCGAAGTCTTACCTGTCCAGCTAGGACAGTCAGCCAGAAAAAAACATTGCCACAAGTTTCAGTCCTGTAACTAGATCTTTTAAATTTCATTTTAACTTCACAAAAGCCTGTTTTTTCCCGCGCAGATAAGACTTTTCGCAGATGACTGCCGCAGGACATTGACTTTGACGTATAGTTAAACCCATACATACATAAACATATAGACTTTTCTCCAAGCCCCGATTGGTGGAGGCCCTTATAGCTACATGTATGATGCTAGTGAGTTGTCCAACAACTCCGGCGAACGGGGTGCGATCCTCGGCCGGTTTCGTCTGAGTCTTTCTTCACTTGTTCACATGAACTGGGCCCCGCCCATCGGGTTTGAAGAAATAGGGCTGCATGATGCTTCCACGCAGAGCTAAAACCGACCACATACGAGTACTGGTAAACCGCTTGGAGGATCTAAGCCTGCACAGAAAAAAGCGGTACGAGTCGGAGCGTCCATGCTTATAAATTCTATTGGTTTCATTGGACGACAGGACTTCAGATGTCATTTCATCTCTACGTCAGGTAAACGTCCCACAAAATTGGATGCAACGCCCCAAAATGACCTATACAGTGATGACAGGGACGTTTGAACCTAAAATCAAACAAATATACTGGGAGACCACCTTCGGTCATTGTCGGATAAGCGCTGACGGTGTTATTAACTAACGACAGCGCTGAAAAAAATCTGACACGGATTACACGACAGGTGCTTGAAGTTAATATTTAGCTGTTTTTTTTTTTTGTTTTTTTTGTTTTTTTTGTTTGTTTGTTTGTTTTTGTGTGTGTGTGTGTGTGTGTGTGTGTGTGTGTGTGTGTGGTTGGGGGGTGTTGTTGTTTTTGTTTTGTTTTTGTCTTTAAGGTTTTTGAAATCGCAAAATAAAATTTGAAAATAAACGAGAAACAACCAGCTCCAAACTACTGTAGATTGTACGAATAAAACAATACCTGCAGATCTTTCGAAAGTCATCTGAATAGAATATTTTCTTCTGTTTCTTTTCTCGTTTTTCTTATCTTCTTCCGTTTTGCTTGATTTTTGTTGACGTTCATACAGTGCAGCGCGACTCTAAATGTTGTATGACGTCACGTTTATACTGCAGCGCGTTACATTACGTTCCGCGATGTATGCCTATGTGGCGCGAATTAGCGGCGCTGTAAATTTCAGCGTAGAGACGTCTGATTGTTTGTTTGTTTGTATTGAAGTTTAGGTCATTTTTGAGCCGGTCAGTTTACCTATCCACACTTTTCCTGGGCAGGCTTATACGTAAGCGGTTTACCAGTACAGTGCACATTCTTTCGCCAGAAACTGACAACTGCGCTTCAGGGAGAGAATGACCGTGAGGAAAGATTTCATGAAAGAATGTTGCCGACCCCGGCAGGTATCAAACCCGCGTCCTCCTCGTTTTCCTGATCAGCAGTCAGACGAACATCCGACTGAGCTACCTATCCGGCGTAGAGATATCTGTCGACATTTAAATTCGTTTTTAGTGTGAGTCTGAGGATACCAGTTGCGTAATTAAGGAAATATACCTTATTTATTTTTTCTTTCCCCTTTGCCGACCACCTTCATAACGCTGACGGTTTTTGCAAGTCTAAGGGTGAGCAATGAAATGTTGAAGTACATGTACGTACACATTGTACAGTGGTAGTTAAAATATTAAAAGACCTGGGCCCAGCTGTTCAAAGCATTGTTAGCTTAACAAGCTCGTTAGTGGTCATATGAGTGAGTGAGTGTTTCAGTTTTACGTCCCACCAACAGCTAAGGTCATACGGAGACGGGACCTCGGTTTAAAGACTCATCCGAAAGTCTGGAGAAGCCCGGGATAGTGGTCATATTGTCAACTGTTCTAGCAAGTACAATATCTAAAAGGGGGTCTTTCAAGGTATAGGAAATTTGCATTGGTTTCTGCCCACGCACTGTACTGGTAATTATTAATTAACAAAAAGCAAGCAAGAACATTGCTTAAAAACAACGAACTTGCATTCAGCAGAAACATTCAAGATATGGTTGAAAGTTTTACAACCAGAAAAAAATACTAAAAGCTCGCTTCCGATAAATTAACCACTATATTGACAAAGTAAATAGAAAAAAATAAGACACTGAAGAATCGTCAACAATTACAATACCAATGCAGAAAAGAGACATGTTTATGCTTGTGTACTATAAGGAAGGAAACTGTTTCTCTCCCTGTCTAATAGCAAAATTTCTCTAGGTCATGGAACAGCTTTGTTTACACCAAATATTCTGCGCCTCATCCATCAATGATATCTTTTGCAACAGAAACTCAATATCAATGACACTTCGATTTTTGGAAATACTAACCAATAATTACTGTAACTTTTTTGTTAGGATAATAATCCAGCCTCCATAAAGACAGAGTATATCTAAGGCTTAATCTGGCCATGGATTTATCAACAGAACTATTTTTACTAGTAACAACAAACCACTGACCATTGCGTCATTGCATAACAGCTTGGTATGGAAATGAAAATAATGGATCTCCTTGCCTTACATCTATTTGAGTAGCATGACTTATGCAAAGTAATTAAATAATGTTGCACATGTTCACAATAATTTTGCTGCTAATAAAAAAGCAACATATGTTGTTAAACCTAATTTGTTGATTAGAATACCCTTTGATTTAGTGTTTTACTATCTACTATTTTGGATAGATCATAGTGTATAAACAGTCTAGCATATAACCCCATCAAACTGTACAATTTTTGTACAGCCACTCAGCTGCCTTATCTGTTATGATAATCATTTAACCAATTTCACTAACCCCAAAATATTTATTTTAACCAGCAGGATATCTGATCACATTTCTACTTTCTTTCTCTATTTTAAAGTTTTACAAAATACTGTATATACTGACCAGTGTTGGTTAGCAGTTGGATAGATTTGTTGTATTAGGAAAGGTGGACAATTTTTTTAGCTCACCAGAGCCGACGGCTCCAGGGGATCTTATAGTATAGGCAGTGGTCCGTTATCATCTGCGTCCGCACCGTCAACATTTTCAAACAACATCTCTGAAACTGCATGGCCAACTGCATGTGGAGCCTCTATGGGAAGGGGAAACAATTTTTTTTTTTCGTGAGGTCCGGGTCACATGACCAATATGGCCGCCCATATGGGGAAAACCTTTAAAAATCGTCTTCTCAGGAACCGAATGGCCGATGACCTTGAAACTTGGTTTTCAGCATCGGGGACTCGGGGGCTCTTTCAAGTTTGTTCAAATGATGACCTTTGGTTGAGCTTGACCTGTTTTACGGCCAGGTCAAATTTGGTCACTTAGACATTTGTATGGAAAAAAAGTCAAAACATTGGATTTTTTATTGCATGGTAGCTTGTCGCATCAGACATTATATTTACAATCAGCTGAATCCAAGTTTATCAATTCCAAAGGTCAAGGTCATTTGCTGATCTTTGTCCTGGATGGCTAAGATTAAGTTTTTTTGTCTTCTTCTTCTTTTAAACTGCTTGGTTGATTGAAACCAAATTACATGTGGAGCCTCTATGGGAAGGGGAGAACGAAAATTTGTAAGGACAGAGTCACATGACCATTACGACCGCCATGTCCATATATGGTAAAAACCTTTAAGATTCTTCTTTTCAGGAACCAAACGGCCTATGACCTTGAAACTTGGTATGCAGCATCGGGCTCTCGGGCCCTACCAAGTTTGTTCAAATTATGATCTTTGGTTGACCTTGACCTGTTTTACTTCTAGGTCAAATTTGGTCACTTAGACATTTGTATGGAAAAAAAGCAGAACAGTGGATTTTTTCCGATTACATGGTAGCTTGTGGCATCAGAAACGATGTTTGCAATCAGCTAAATGTAAGTTAATTGATTCCAAAGGTCAAGGTCATTAACTGACATTTGTCTTGGATAGCTCAAATTCAGTATTTTTTCTTCTTCTCCACTTAAACTGCTGGGTTGATTCTTACCAAATTACATTTGGTGCCTCTATGGGAAGGGGGAACAAAAGTTTATTCATAAGAACTGGGTCACATGACTAATATGGTCACCATGCCCATTTACCCTCAAACCCCTCTCCCCCTCGTGTTTCTAAAGTGCACTCTTCCATTACTGAAGGTGGGCACGTCCATTCTACTAACTAGGGCATCTATGGTGAATCTCTAAATGGTAAGCAATATATATTCCGATAACATGGCTCAGAGCCTTCATATCAGGATCTACACTGCTTGCACAAGTACCTGTTTTGTTTGTTTGTTTGTTTGTTTGTCTGTATTGGAATTTAACGACCCAGTCAACACTAGGTCATTTTAAGCCGGTCAGTTTACCTATCCTAATTTTTCCTGGGCAGGCTTATACGTATGCGGTTAACCAGTATAGTGGACATTCTTTCGCCAGAAACTGACAACTGCCCTTCTTGAATCAGCACAAGGAAGACATGATCATAGAACAGATTACATTATCAATCTCTACGAAAGAATGTTGTGGACCCGGCAGGTGTCGAACCCGCAACCTCTTGATCACCAAGAATGAAAAACTACATTTATCAAGTAGTTTTTTGGGGTCGATTTTTTTGTCATTCGACCCAGTTACTAAGCATTGGAACTTTTTCTTGACTATCATTGATTTGTAATAAATCCAGGTAACGGTTATTTATAGAAAATAGCGGCACTATTCTTATCGCTGTGAGGTCAGAGTGTTGCATTAGAGGATTATATACAGAATCTGGACTGGAACCAATCACTGTGTTGGGCAAACAGTGAAGATCCAGATCAGGGTCGACACTGTTTACTTAAAATACTGGAATAGAAGGGACAAACAAAAAACAGTTTAACTATTTTCTTAGTCTACATACCCACCAGTGTTGTCAGTTGTGCTTTGACTTAATTTGATTTAGCTGTTTGCCATTGTCAATATTTTAGGTAGTATAATTGACCTGGTCAATGTTAGAAAGGTTCCAAAAAATTCAAATTGCTCACTCAGAGAATTATCTCTGCAGGATCAGTTACTAGGTAATCCATATACTGTTAAATAAATAATCTACTTGGGGAAGCCAGAAACTGGCGAAAATCGAGAAATCTGGGGTTATATTCGGAAGTGTAAATGAAAAGAAAATATCAGAAATTCATGATATTTTAATAGTTTCTAAGCTAGATCAACTCAATATGTATTCATTTTGATTTGTATAATCTCATTTTTATAACGTAAGTGTTACGAATTGCCTTTTTGTAAGGTTCTTGGATGATTTCAATAAAATAGTAAATTTTTTCAGAATCGACTTACATCCATTAAAGGTGTAAAACTACAGTGTTACCGGTTTTGGATTTTCATGAAATTTGGCATAGCTAAAGAACATACATATGGCAAGTTTTCCTAGCAAAATGAAATCTTGACAAAGACTAAAACATATTTATCTTAGGGATTGAATTTTGATAATTTTTTAAAATTTTAATTAAAAACTGAGATTTTTGATAATTATTTTATCAGAAAATGTAAACTTTAATTAATTCAAAAGGTTTTTTAGTATCAAAGGAATGCCTATGGAGTTCTGCATTCAATCCAGTTCACAGATCTTGAAACTAAATAAAACATAAGATTTAAGACGCACTTATTTAGAGACAGACACCAGCTCATGGAGGGAGCCAGTTAGAGTGGCCTCCTGAGTCCTACTTTGATTTATATAAGTTATTAAATACAATTTTATAGGTTTTATATGCTGAGTTATTAATATACAAAGTTTAAAGAAAAAACATGCATGGGCACAAATGAAAGACCCCCTTTCAGTAATTTTGCTGAAAAAAAGTCTCTGCTCACATTTTTTTTCGGCAAAAATCTTAGCAAACGACCAAAAATTTAACGGTACGTTAGCTAACGACATCGTTAGTTTTGAACAACTGGCCCCTGAAATGTTAGAAGCGCATGTACAATTGGTTGGTCATTTTGAGCTTTGAGGGCTTCAAGTTTGTTTGTTTGAATTGAGGTTTAACGTCCCCGTCAACACTATTTAGGTCATTTTGGAGACGCTGCTTCCAATTTTGTGGGAATTTTATCCAATGTTGGGATGAAATGACATCTCAAGCCCTGTCGCCTTATGTAACCGAAAGACTTTTATTTGCATTGGATGGTTTGACTCACACCACTTTGTCTGGACAGGCTTAGTCCTTCTAAGCGGTTTATCATAACTCATGTGTGGTCAGTTTCAGCTCTGCGTGGAAGCACCATGCAGCCCAATATATTTCTCCAAGCCCCGATGGGCGATGCATCAAGTGACCCAGCATGAACCAGACCTGATAGCAGTTTTTTTATGAGCGTGGAAACAAAATGGCCGCACCCGACATCCCGAGGTAGAGGGTGGAACCTGAAATGACTTTAAGAGAACTAATGAGAGGGAGAAGCTTACTGCTGTCAACGGCCACCAGTTGCTTATCTATTTTATATAGCATGAACAGTCTCTGGCTTCAAGCTCTCACATTGCATTCTCCAACACTTGACCGATTTCTATACCTGGCCCCGAGGTTATAAAACTTTTTTCATGCTCAACTCAGCTGAACATGAAACTTGTGGTGCTAATAAAAATTAAAATACTAAGAAGTTGAGCGATTTTTGTTTCTCATGCAGAGAGCAGAGAATGTCATTTATCCTGCTCATAAATTTTAAAATGCCAACATTTGTTGGCATTTTAAAATTTATGAGCAGGATAAATTTCATGCTTAAGTCAGTTGAGCATGAAAAAAGCTTTATAACCTCGGGCCCTGTTTGTGGCACAGCGTGATGGTCGCCTCTGCACCATTTCTAGCTGGACAGTGCCATTTTTGGCGGTGGGGATCTCAAACGGTACTTGACTGTTCCGTATGGGCCGGACTAAGGAGTACTAGGCTTGGCTCTTGACACGGCTAGTATAGATCCGATATGTAAGTATCTGTCTGGCCGTCCGCTATATCATTAATATAGAACAAATGGACCTCCGTGGCCTAGTGGGTAGGAGCGCTGATCCTTAATCATTAGATCCACCGCTGCTCAGGTTACATGTGAGACGCCAAGTTCTATAACGGAAGGTCAGATGTTTTTTCATTGGGTACGCCGGTTTTCGACCTCTGCTCGAAATAAGTGAAATAGTATTGAAAGGAACAAAAAAAAGAAGAAGAAACATGATTCTTGTGCTTCCAGATTTCACTGTGTAGTGGGAGAATGTCACCCCGCATAGATAAGTTCTGCGCAAAGTAGGAATCGGTACAATTCTGGAATTGTCCTGCGCAAAGTAGGAATTCTCACTTTGTTCCGCAAAGTAAGAATACCTACTTTGAGCAAGACAATTCCGGAGCCGGCCCCGCGGTAGCTCAATCGGATGCGCGTCTGACTGGTGATAAGGAAGACGCGGATTCGATACCTGCCGGGGTCGGGTACATTCTTTCGTGGGGATTGATCATGAAATCTATTCTACGGTCATTATCTGCCTTCCGCTGATTCAAGAAGGGCAGTTGTCAGTTTCTGGCGAAAGAATGTGCACTGTACTGGTTAACCGCTTACGTACGAACCTGGTCAGAAAAGATGTGGATAGGTTAACTGTTGTTGATGTTGTTGATTTGAGGTTTAACGTCCCCGTCAACACTGTAAAGGTCATTTTGGAAACGTTGCTTCCAATTTCGTGGGACTTTTACCCGACATTGAGATGAAATAACATCTCAAGCCCTGTCGCCTAATGGAACCAATAGGGTTTATTAGGATGGACGGTCCGCCTCGCACCTCGGTTCCTGGACAGGCTTAGATCCTCTAAGCGGTTTACCAGTACTAGTGTGCGGGCCGGATTCAGCTCTGCGTGGAAGCATCATGCAGCCCATATATTTCTTCAAGCCCCTATGGGCGGGGATTTGGATAGGTAAACTGACCGGCTCTGAAATGACCTAAAATAGTGTTAAACTAGAATACAAACAAACAAACAATTCCGGAATTGTCCATGCGCAAAGTGAGAATGGAGACAATTTATTCTTTATTTAATTTAGATTTTATTCCTTTTATGAATCCTATTATCAAACTATAGATCATAAATTCTTGAGAAATTTATTAAATATTCAAATAATTTGAAAACAGATTGAAAACATGCATTAGAGATCTAATTTGGTGTACGGCATCTTGAAGTAATTTGCCTTCCCTAAACATTAACTACATATGTTGTATGTTTGTTGTTTTTTAGGTCATTTTGGAGATGTTGCTTCCAATTTTGTGGGACTTTTAACCGACATTGAGATGAAATGACATCTCAAGCCCTGTCGCCCAATGAAACCAATAGGGTTTATATGTATGGACAGTCCGACTCGCACCGCGTTGCATGGGCAGGCTTAGATCCTCATAGCGGCTTACCAGTACTGGTGTGCAGCCTGTTTCAGCTCTGCGTGGAATCATCATGCAGCCCATCTATTTCTTTAAGCCCCGATGGGCGTGGGCTGGTTGTATGTATGGATCATTAATAATAATAATAAAATGTTAAATGCAACGTTTTATCCAATAGTATGTACAGACAAAAAAAAAAAACGGATCCAAATCAACATGGGTGCGTCTTTGAGCGCGCGCGATTTCAATGTGACATTCCTTGCTGACATCCATAATCCCTGTAAGTATGTCAGAACAGAATAGAACTTTACTTTATCCACCAAACATACCACAACTCTTCTTCTGTAAATGTTCATTCAAGAGCCAAGAAAGTCTATACAGGAAAAGAATTTAGCATTGATTTGGGTTTGTTTGTTTGATTTGAGGTTTAACGCCCCCGTCAACACTGAGTAGGTCATTTTGGAGACGCTGCTTCCAATTTTTGTGGGACTTTCACCCGACATTGAGATGGAATGACATCTCAAGCCCTGTCGCCCAATGAAACCAATAGGGTTTATAAGTCTAACTATTGGTTTTCTTTTGCTCCAGCATTTCAGTGGTTTCTTGCTGTCGAGTCCTCACCGTTGTCTCACCTCTGTGGTTCTTTGACTTTTTTGGGGTTCATGGAGATGTTGCACTGATGAGTTAGGAGGCCTTCATGCGGACTGAACAAATTATTTGTCTAAATCGCGACGGAAGTAAGGGCGAGGATTGTGGCCACGTAAGATCGATTTAAGCCCCCCAGTGGAAATCTTTCCACTGACCGTTCCAAGGCGGTTCTTCTGTGGCGGTTTATTTATGTTGTTGTTTGTTACTTACTGTGTGTATCACTTGTGTCTTTTTAATTTTGGATGGCCATATGGCCATTTTGTGGGAAAGTAACTGTCCTTATGGCCTTCCTTTGTTTAGGTTTCCATTATGGTCAGGTCGCTTAATGTTTGTGTTTCTTTCCCTTTGGTGCCTTTGATGGGTGGAGTAAGATAATTGTATCGAGTCCTGATCTTTGTTTTACTTCTACTTTTTATAAGGATGGACGGTCTGACACGCACCACTTTGCCTGGGCAGGCTTAGATCCTCTATGCGGTTTATCAGTATCGTGTGCGGTCGGTTTCAACTCTGCGTGGAAGCATCATGCAGCCCATCTATTTCTTCAAGCCCCGATGGGCGGGGGCCGACATACATTTAATGTCCGAAACATTTACCGTGACAAATATTGTTAAGTTAACACCCAATCCCTTCCGCAATTCTAGTATGTACCTGTACAATTCCGGAATCGTTGCGCAAAGAGAGAAATCCTACTTTGCGCAGGACAGTTCCGGAATTGCATCGAAGAACAGATATATGTTTGATCGGAGGTCATCGGTATTAACAGAACAGAACAGAACAGAACTTTATTATACAATAAATCTCAGGCTACACACAAGTAGCATATGAGAAAAAATAATCAATGGTAGCATACAAAAAAAAAAACTGACGGTCACAACAAGAACTGTGAATTGTAAATATAATGATATTCACATTTTACATGTATATATCTGAAATTCTAACACAGCGAGCCTATACAGGCAATGGAAAACAACTGTGTTTTATTCTACAACAAATCACGCCAAGGAGGAGCGTGACTAATGACGTCATTAAAAACTGCAAAGATATGACGCCACTAGTCGATTTCCTTGACGTTGGACGGTGTAGCGTCATTTTCTCGCATCGAAAATGTTAGAAAAGGATTTAAACGCATGTGTTTCAGTCGATGATTTTAGCGGGATTTCTTCTGACAATGGCGAAAAGTTGTGAGAATTTGAAGGAAACAACAGCATTATTGCCGAGTTTCAGCATGTTAGAATCGAAATAGATCAGCTCTAGCTGGTGATTTGTTAGGTAATAAATCACCGTTTGTCGGTCAGTTGTAAATAGACAAATCACGCGCGCTACGCGCTCGTGATTTGTCTACTTTACAACTGGCCTCCAAACGGTGATTTATTACTCAACAAATCACAACTAGATCTGATCTATTTCTTAATCGTACCAGAGACGGCAAGGCCTCACCTCGTCATCGTCTGCAGACATAGACGTTGACGGGGTAGGGTCCAGCTCTTGGACAACACCAGGTCAGCCAATATTAACTGAGGTCAAGTGAGGTAAAAAAATCAATAATCATGTTATTTTAATTGTATCATTTAATAAAATTGTCATTAATCAAGTTCGGCCTTGGGCCAATGCAGCAGACCTCGGACCTGTACCCGGGCCAATACAAAATGACTTGATTAAGAACATTATAGTATTGTCTGGCGGTGCGTGGCTTTTATAGGGGCATGGAAGAATGTTTGCGTATCACTTCGGCAGCCCGGCCAGAGTGGTCAAACTATTTCTACACCTGTTACATTTATTTATTGCATCACGAAAACACGCCTTTTCAAATATAATAAGATACTTTATCCTCCAGAAAAGGAGAGCCATCAAAACACATAACTAAACATAATGAGAACATTTACAATAAAAAATAAAAAAATGAAGAAATTTATAAGATAAAAATTCTGATATTTTTCATATTTCTGCCCTTATACTTAACATAGATTGTGGGTTCTTGTTAGGACCGCGGCGGTTCTAACGAGTACCCACAATCTATGTTTTTGAAGAGAAATAAGAAAAATAATGTATACCCATTCAAATCCCAATTTTACTATATAAAAGTGGGGTTTAAGACGGTCTTATTATATACCCGTGTTTTCGTGATGTATTTGAGTCAATTCATGAGAAAATGTTTCTTGCCGCATAGGCGACAAACAAACTCCTAACGAGCCTGCGCATAACAAAGGCTCTGGCGAGCCTGTGCATACGCGCATTCTCTCCAGGGCCTTTGTTGTTTGCGACCTTGAGATACTTCAAGATGTCGTTTTGTGTCCAGACATTTAAGTTAGGTGTTCGCGCGTATTTAAAGAACATAAATCTAAGAATGCTATAGGGACCCTTTCTCGTGTGTCAGCGCATTTATTAATTTCTTTATTTATTTCAAACACCATGTACAAAACAAACATATTCGTATATGTGATTAGGACTGGACTCGGGTATGACATTTCAAAGCTTCAATAGCGAATATCAGCGTTACGAGCTCACCTTCGGCGTCCACAAATGTTTAAGTTTTTGCGTTAAAGTTTTTTAGTTGCTCATAACTTCTTTATTTGAACATGGATTAAGTTCATATTTGGTTTTGTGATAGATACTGGTCAAGTTTTTATCTGTACTATCAGCACCCAAGACCGTGACCTTAAGGTAAAGGTCACATACTTAGAATTTTAATGTGAAAATTTTGTGTTAAAGTTTTAGGAGCCCATTACTTCTTTATCTTTGGATGGATTTAGTTTATACTCGGTATGGTCATAGATACTTGTCTCGAATTTTTAGCAGCAGCATCGGCGCTCATGGCCATAACCTTGGGGTCAAGGTCACTGACTTAGAATTCTTACGTTAAAGTTTTTGTGTTAAAGTTTTTAGGAGCTCATTACTTATTTACCTTTTGATAGATTTAGTTCATACTTGGGCTAATGATAGGTACTAGTCAAAAATTTTTATCAGCAGCATCATCATACATGGCCGTGACCTTTGGATCAAGGTCACAGACTAAGGACATTTATTTTTTTTGCACTTAAGATTTAAGATCATTACTTGGTGGCCTTCAGACGAATTTACTTGAGACTTGGAATGGTGATAAATACTGCTTTAAATTTCCCGAGTGATTTCGACTTTCAAGGTCATGATCTCAAGGTCACGGTCACTGTGGCTATCTTAAGAAAAACTTTGTCATCGCTCTAGCGCCTACATTTATTGACAGATTTTAATACACAAAAGGTCATGTCCTCAAGGTCAAGGTCACTGCGGCTATTTTTAGAAAAACTTTGTCATCACTTATTGATAGAGTTTAATATAACTTCACACAAATGTTGGATATGATAGTATCTTGAGCAGGTTTGTCTTTCAGGGTACTGAGGTAGAGGCCACCGTCTCTGGCTATTTTCAGAATAACTTTGCCATGAGTGTTTGGGCTACATTTGTTGATGAATTTTGCCATAACTTTACACAAATGTTGCTTATAATAATATCTCGAGCGAGTTCGACTTTCAAGGTCATGACCTCAAGGTTAAGGACAGTGTGGCTATTTTTAGAAAAAAACTTTTGTCATCACTCTATAACTTCATACAAATGTTGGGTATGATAATATCTCATGGGCGTTTGACTTTCAGGGCCCTCGGGTCAAGGTCACTGTGGCTATTTTTTAAAAAAAACTGTGTCTTTGCTCTAGCGGCTACATTTATTGATAGATTTTAATACAACTATATTGATATAGCACTGGATTCTTTCTTTGTGACTTTGTATCTGTTATGAGTCTGAAAATGTGCCTTTGCACATCTGAGTCAAAGCGCGACTTCCGGTGGGCTATCCTGTCCGGCGACAGGTCTTATTCATATATGTACTAGGAAAGCACACCCATGTTACACTCAACAGTTTCTTTCATGGTTATACATGGCTGAACAAATTGTGACATTTATTATTTCATGGCTGTCCAATTTGTGACGATCATGTTAACATGGCTGCACACACTGTGATATTTATGTTGACATGGCTGAACAAAATGCAAAATTAATCTTGACATGGCTGAACAAACTGTAACATTCATGTTGACATGGTTGTACAAATTGAGATATTAATGTTAACATGGATGCACAACTTGTGATATTTATATTGTCATGGCTGTACAGATCGTGATATTAATGCTAACAAGGGTGTACAAATTGTGATATTTATGTTGACATGGCAGTACAAATTGTGATATTAATGTTAACATGGCTGTACACACTGTGATCTTTATGTTGACGTGACTGCAGAAATTGTGATATTTATGTCGACATGGCTGTACAAATCGTGGCATTCATGTTGGCATGACTGTAAAATTGTGATATTTATGCTGACATGGCTTTTAAAAATTGTGACATTTATGTTGACATGGCTGTACAAATTGTGATATTAATTTTAACACGGCTGTACACATTATGATATTTATTTTGACATGACTGTAAAAAATATATTTATATTGACATGGCTGTGCTAATTGTGACTCCCTGTCGCAACCAGACACCGTCGTGATATGACTGAAAAATTGTTGAAAGCGACGTTAAACCCGAATTCACACACACACACACACACACACACACACACACACACACACACACACACACACACACACACACTAATTGTGACATTTATGTTAACATGGCTTTTAAAAATTGTGATATCCATGTTGACATCGCTGTACAGATTGTGATATTTATGTTGACATGGGTTCTAACAATTGTGATACGTATGTTGACATGGGGGTAAAATTGTGACGTTAGTGTTGACATGGCTGTACATATTGTGATATTAATTTTAACACGGCTGTAAACATTGTGATATTTATGTTGACATGACTGTAAAATTATATTTATATTGACATGGCTGTACAACTTGTGACATTTATGTAAACATGGCTTTTAAAAATTGTTATATCTATGTTGACATCGCGGTACAGATTGAGATATTTATGTTGACATGGGTTCTAAAAATTGTGATACATATGTTGACATGGCTGTAAAATTGTGACGTTAATGTTGACATGGCTGTACATATTGTGACAATCATGTTGATTTGGCTGTAAATTTTGTGATATTTATGTTGACATGGTGTAGAAATTGTATTATTTATGTTGACATGGTTGTAAAAATGTGATATTTATGTTGACATGGCTGTAAACTTGTGAGATTAATGTTGCCGTGAATCTAAAAATTGACATATTAATGTTTACATGGTTGTACGCATTGTTACATTTATGTCGACATAACAGTACAAGTCATGATATTGCTTTCGACATGTCCGTAGAAATTGTGACGTTTATGTTGACATGACTGTACAATGTTGACATGGTTGTAAAACTTGTGATTATTATGTTGACATGGGTTAGCAACTTGGGACATTGATGTTCACATGTCTGTAAAAACTGTGATATTTATCTTGACATGACTGTACAAATTGAGACATTAATGTAGATCTGAGTATTCAAGTTGTGATATTAATGTTGACATGGTTGTACACATTGTTACATTTAAATAACATAACTGTTCAAGTTATGTTGTTGCCTTTGACATGTTTGTACAAAATATAACATTTCTATTGACTTGACTGTACAAATTGTGATTTCAATGTTGATATGGTTGTACAAATTGTGATATTTAGGTCTACATGGCTGAACAAATTGTGATAATAACCTTAACATGGCTGTACAAAATGACAGTCAGCTGTACCAAATACGATACTTATGTTGACATGAATGGACAAAGTGTGATATTTATAGTGATATTTGTGTTTACATGGCTGTATAAATTGTGCTGTTAATGTTGACATGGCTGTACAAAGTGTGATATTTCTTTTGAGATGGTTGTACAAATTGTTACATTTATTTTGACTTGACTGGACACGGGTTAATGTGGGACATGCTTGTGCAACTTGTGACATTTGTGTTGAAATGGCTGTATACATTCTGATATTTACGTTGTCATGTCTGTACAAATTGCGATATTTATGTTGACATGGCTGCACAAATTGTGATATTCATGTTGACATGGTTGTACAGATTGTTACATTCATACTGACACTGCTATGAATATATAGTGATATTTGTGGCGACATGGCTGTCAAATCGTGATTTGTTGACATGGTTGTACAAAGCTGACATATATTTTCTCATGGGCTTACAAACTGTTATATTAATGTTGACATGGCTGTGCACATTGTGGCATTTATATTGATATGACTGCACACATTCTGATATTTATATTGACATGTCTGTACAAATTGTGATATTTATGTTGACATGGCTGCACTAATTGCGATATTTGTGTTGACATGGCTGTACAAGTTGAGAATAATGTTGACTTGGCTTTTTATGTTGACATGTTATTTATTTGTTGTATATGTCTGTATAAATCTTCTGATATTAACATTAACATAGCTGTATAAATTACGATATTTATGTTGACATGAATGCACAAAGTGTGGTATTTATGTTGCCATTTGTGATTACATGGCTGTATAAAATGTTACGTAGATGTTGACATGGCTGTACAAATGGTGATACTGTTGTTTGTCACGGTGGTACAAATTGTTACATTTATGTCGACTTGACTGTACAAGCCCTGATAGTAATATTGGCATTTTCAACATGGCTGCACAAGTTGTGATATTAATGTTGACATGGCTGTGCATATTGTGACATTTATGTTGAAATTGCTGTATACATTCTGATATTTATGTTGAAATGTCTGTGAAAATGTTGTATTTATGTTGACTTGGTTATACAAGTTATGATATTTACAGTAAAATGGTTGTACAAATTGCGATGTTTATGTTGACATGGTTGCACAAATTGCTAAATTTATGTTGGCATGGCTGTACAAATTGTGGCATTTTAGGTTAACATGTTTGTACCAATTGTTACATTTAGGTTCACTCTTCTATAACATATAGTGATATTTGTGGTGACATGGCTGTACAAATCGTGATGAGAATGTCAAAATGGCTGTACAACGTGTGATATTTATGTTGACATGGCTGTACAAGTAATGATATTAATGTGAACACGACTATGCAAAATGTGACATTTATGTTGAAATGGTTCTATACATTTTGATATTTATGCTGAAATATCTGTGAAAATGTGATATTTATGTTGGCATAGCTGTACAAATTATGATATGAACAGTAACATGGCTGTACAAATTGCAATTTTTTGATGACATTGCTGCACAAATTGTGATATTTGTGTTTACATTCCTGTACAACTTGTGAAATATATGTTTACATCGCGTTACAAATAGTTATGTTAATGGTGACATGGCTGCACAAATTAACATTTATATTGACATTTATGCACGCAATCCCCGCGAGGGGGTGATGCAGTATAGAGATAGATAGATATGGATGTACAAATTGTAATTTACTGTTAACATGGCTGTATGAATTTTGATGTTTATGTTGAGAGGGTTGTACAAATTGTGATGTTAATGTTGATATGGTTGTACTAATTGTGATATTAATGTTGAAACATGGCTGTACAAATTGTGATTTTCAAACTGACATAGCTGTACAAAGTTTGATATCTATGTTGACATGGCTGTGATATTTAAGTTGTTATAGCTGTATAATTTTCTAATATTAAGGCTAGCAGGACTGTGTATGTAGTGATATTAATGTTGACATGGTTGTACAAATTGTGAAAGTATTGTTGACATGGCTGTACAAATTCAGACATCTATGTACACGTCTGTACAAATTACGATATTTATGTTGACATGGCTGCACAAATCGTTATATTTATGTTGGCATGGCTGCACGAATTGTGACATTTATGTTGACATGGCTATACAAATTGTGATATTTATGTTGACATGGCTGCATAATTTTATACCTATATAAATGTATAAATGATGTGATATTTATTTTGACATTCTGATTCTGATAGCTGTACAAATTGTGATTATTATTGTTATTTATTTTTACATGTCTGTACAAATTGTGATACATATGTTGACATGGTTGTACAAATTTTGATTATTTATTATTTTCACATGGCTATACAAATTGTGATATATATGTTGACATAGCTGTACAAATTGAGATATTCATGCTGAAATGGCTGTAAAAATGTGATATTTTTATGTTGATATGAGTGTACAAATGGTGATGTTTATGTTGACATGGCAGTGCAAATTGTAATATTTATGTTTGTCTTCTTAAATATATGTTGTTGGTACACATGAGAACTGACCCATCTAGGCAGCTATGCTTCTGTGCAAAATTTGGCAGCGGAATGCTAACCCTGTTTCTATCTATTGGAGTCCAATGGCCCAGCAACATTTGTTGGTCATATCAAGCTGGTCAGTTTACATAAACACACTTTTCCTTTGAGGGATTATACACAAGCAGTTAACCAGTAGAGTGCACATTCTTTTACAAGAAACTGACAACTGCCCTTCTTGAACCAGTGGAAGGCAGTCTCCATAAAACGTGGGGTTGACAAGGGAATTCATTTCAAAATTTAACAAGGTTGTTTCCAGGTATGATACCTTTTCAGATGAGCTCGAGTTTGTCATTTTCCCTGTTTATATCCAAAACATAGACTGTGGGAATAGAAATATGAAGAACTGCTTTAATGAAAAGCGATCAGTAAGTCCCGTCAATTATATCCCTTGTGAAATATGTCAGAAAATATGCCACGAATGTCCAGTCCGGTAAAGTAACCATACTACTTTCTGTTTTTAAATACAGTGGACAAAGAGTACTCTGCTTATTTTCGTTAACTTGCTATCTAGTAAAATTTTCAATTCTGCCTGGTAGTTTTTTTTAGCTTAGCTTGTCTGGATCCATTTTAGGATACAACTCAGACTTGATTTGATCAAAGAATATTTTTCATAGGAACACTCCTGGGATTCTTGTTTTTATAGCATACCAGCTCTTTGCTGGTCTATATTCATGTTTTATCTGGGAAATTTTCACACTATTTTTTACTGTTATCGGTATTGCACACCAGCTCTTTGATAGACTATATTCATGTTTTATCTAGGAAAGTTTAACAATCTTTTTTACTGTTATCAGTAATGCATACCGGTTCATAGCTTGTCTATATTCATGTTTTATCTGGGATATTTTAACAATACTGTTTACTGTTATCAGTATAGCATACCAGCTCATTGCTTGTCTATATTCATGTTTTATCTAGGGTATTTTATCTAGCTAATGTTACCATATTGTTTACTTATATCAGTACAGCATACCAGCTCTTTGCTTGTCTGTATTTAGCTTAGCTTGTCTGGATCCATTTTAGGACACAACTCAGACTCGATTTGATCAAAAAATATTTTTCATAGGAACACTCATGGGATTCTTGTTTTTATAGCATACCAGCTCTTTGCTTGTCTATATTCATGTTTTATCAGGGAAATTTTTACAATATTTTTTACTGTTATTGGTATTGCACACCAGCTCTTTGATAGACTATATTCATGTTTTATCGTTAAAAAAGCTAATGTTACCATATTATTTACTTATATCACTACAGCATACCAGCTCTTTGCTTGTCATCATTCATGTTTTATCTAGCTAATGTTACATATTGTTTACGGATATCGGTAAAGCATACCAGCTCTCTGCTTGTTTGTATTCATGTTTGATCTAGCTAATGTCACCATATTGTTAACTTCTTGTTTTATGTAGCTATTGTTACCAAATTGTCTACTGCTTTTTGTATAGCATACCAGCTCTTTGCGATCAGCATTCATGGTTTATGCTACCATTTTTGAGGGGATTTTTGTTTCTTTTCGGAAGCAATGATCCCACTGGTGGTTTTCTTCTGTTCTGAGTTCAGATTGTTGCTGTATCCTCAATGCTAATTCATGCAGATTTTTTTCTCTCTACAGTTGCGGTCATGACTTACCAGTCGCCACTGAGGTAGGATTCCTTATTGTAGGAATGCTGTCAGTTAATCATTGGTTTGTAACTCTTCCATTAACCCTTATCCTGCTGATACCTTTGCAAACAGTGTAGATCCAGATCAGACTGATCGGGATCTACCCTGTCATGCAGTTTGTGAATTGATAGACTGTGTTATCCTAAGAAATCTGATTGGCTGTTAGTCTGTTATGGGTGTGGCTAGATTAATTCATTCAGTAGAATAAGGGTTGATAATCAACCTCATGGTCTTGCAAAATGTAGGAGGAGTTACAGAGACAGAAGCAGTATTAGCAAGTGTGATGGACAGACAAATGTATGATCATACAGGCATATCCACATATAGTGACGGAACTATATGTTAAGCTCCCCCAACTTAATGTGTAGAGGGGCATCAAAATAATCTATGACCTCAAGTTACCTATAGTTTTAAGGTTAACTCTTGTTTTTCTGAAAAATTTAATATAGCCACACCTATTTTTGACTTTTAATCAATCAGATCACTTAATGAGATGTATCCCTACAAATTCATGAACTGAATGCCAAACAGTGTAGATCCTGATCTGATCTGGATATACTCAGTTTGCAAAGGTAGGGGCTATTGTGGTTCAACCGGACAAGGGATAAAGAAAACAATAACAAACTACTGAATCTATTGTATCTACTGTATATACAGTCGAACTTCAATGGCTCGAACACCTTTAGGACCATGAAAATCTGTTCGAGACAGGGGTAGTTCGAGCCACTGAGGTTACTGTCAGGAGGCATAACGAGATACTTTTAGACATCTTTTCGGTGTTCAATAATGAAAATGTATGCTGTGTGTACTCATTAGAATCGCCTCGAGGCGATTCTTATGAGTCCACACAGCATACATTTGCAAGATAAAAGACTAAAACCTCCTTAATTATCCCCTACTATTTCTTATGTAGAGGATTTCGCTAGGGACTCAAGAATGGGTTCGACGCATCCATGGTAAACGAGCCATCGGTGTTCGAGCCATCGAAGTTCTACTGTATTCTGACAGACAGGCCTAAACAAACAGACAAGACCCAGATGAGATGCTGCAGAATGAGACATATCATCAGGGTCTACACTGTTTGCCAATCATCTGACTATCTTTAGACACAACATCAGGTAGTGTAATTTTGCGAACAAGAAAGTTAAGGAGTTGAGGTGTCCAAGTACAGTAAAATTCCTGTATTAAGACCACCTTTGGGACTGTTTGAACAGTCCCAAAGGTGGTCCCTGACCAGAGGATATTGTAGGCAGAAAACACAAAGAAAAATTCAGTGAACCCTTCAAAATAAGCTTTTTATAGCAAAATTAGTCCTAACTTTAGGTGGTCTTAATAGCGGTATTTCACTGTACATAGGGTAGATATGGTATCTGGCCGAAGGAAAAGGAGACGAAAAATAAGAAAGCACAAACATTTCAATATTTATTAATAGCCTCTCCTATCAATTACTGGGAGACACTACATGTTGGAGTGAAATCAACAAACTGCCATTTCTACATGTAACCCTGGAAACATACACCTTTCTGGAACACCTTTATCTGGTGAAAAATGTGTGACAGTTAGTGGGGACTAGTTCGGGCTGCTCTATATACACCCAAACAATGTGCATCCAAATTCAATGTTTCAGAACAAAAATTAGATAACTAAAGTACATGTATGCCATGGTAAATCTCACTTACCCAATCTTTTACTAAATAATTTTTTTCAAAATAAAAACTATCCTGGCACCCCTAAATTTGAAAATGGATTTCTACTGTATATAAGGGGGACTATTTCATTAAGCACAAAATAGATTTCAAACTATTTATGCCAGTTATTGCCTTTGCATAAGTCATTTTCAAATATTCATGTCTTATTGTTCAGAGAAAATAAGGCTTGACATTACATGTAAATCGTCTACTAGACAGATGATTCACATGAAATGACAAGCATTCATTTATTGGGACAAAAAAATGTGATTTAAAAAAAACCCTTCTCATCTGCTTTAAACATTTCTTTTGTGCTTTAAGGGCAAAAGGCATAAACGCTTACCCTGCTGTTCACGACAACCCTACCTTTGCAAACAGTGTAGATCCAGATCAGACAGCTTCTGAAGAAGCCAGCTGATTAGGATCTACACTGTTTGACATTCAGTTTGTGAATTTCATTTACTGGCTGACTGGCAGAAATAGGTATGGCTAAAATACAAAATTCTGTTTACCCATTCAGTACCAGAAACCCCTAAAGGGGTACCTTGGCAAACAGTGCAGGCTCAGATCAGACGCTGCAGAACGCGGCGTCAGGTCAGGGCCTGCACTGTTTGCAAAAAATTAAGCCATTTCCCGACTAAATTTTGAAGAAAACACAACCTGACATCCCTAAATTTTGAAATGGACTCCTGCTATATATAAGGAGGAAGATTCCATTTGGTACAAAAAGGGTCTGTAGAGGACCCTGGAGATCCTTTTTTCTTGCCGGGCAGCTTAAATTTTGGTTGTTGTCCAGAGTTAAAGCAGCTTGAGCGTATACTCTTCAATTGTGAACAGAAAACAGTTACCAGAAAATTTCTAGGTACCAGTAGAGGTGTATGTTTCCCTGCTACATAAATTCTGCATGAAAAATGTATACAACAATATGTGACAGGGCACCAGACTGACTATACATAACACTGTGTTAACTACAACATCAACATGATAAGTGAGCCACATTAGAAAACAGGGAACCAGACTGGCATCCTGTCACCTAAAAGAAGCCTTTGTCCACACAAAAGCTAGAGGAACAGTCTTGGTCAGACTGATACCAAGTTTACACTAGGACCAAGTTGGACTGCATCAGATTAATCCTCAGCAAACCATATTTACACGAGGACCAAGTTGGACTGCATCAGGCTGATCCACAGCAAACACAGTTTACACCATGACCAAGGTGATCTATATCAGACTGATCCTCACCAAACAGTTTACACCATGACCAAGGTTATCTATATCAGACTGATCCTCACCAAACAGTTTACACCATGACCAAGGTTATCTATATCAGACTGATCCTCACCAAACAGTTTACACCATGACCAAGGTTATCTATATGTCAGACTGATCCTCACCAAACAGTTTACACCATGACCAAGGTTATCTATATCAGACTGATCCTCACCAAACAGTTTACACCATGACCAAGGTTATCTATATCAGACTGATCCTCACCAAACAGTTTACACCATGACCAAGGTTATCTATATCAGACTGATCCTCACCAAGCAGTTTACACTGATACCAAGGCGACAGTTTACACCATGACCAAGGTGTTCTGCATCAGACTGATCCACAGCAAAGTTTACACCAGTACCAAGGTGATCTACATCAGACTGATCCTCACCAAACAAAGTTAACACAATGACCAAGGTGATGGGTATCTGACTGATCCCAGACTCTGCACTGAGGAAACATTAGCATCTGTTTATAACATAAACACGACCAAACAATATTAGAGATAATAAGAATCAATGAAGATAATTTTACTTGTTTCTCAATAAGAACGTATGTTGTGGGTACTTGCTTGAAACCCTCAGAAATGTATGTTGTGGGTACTTGTTAGAATTGCCTGAGGGTATTCAAAAAGGTACTCACACAGTTTTTTATATGAAAAAATTAAGATAATTATCTTTTAATAATCCTCATTACTGTAACAAGAGGGCCATGATGGCCCTGGATCGCTCACCTGATCCATAGTGTAACAAGTGGGCCCCAGAGAGGGCCATTATTGGCCCCAGGGCTATAATGTGCATAATGTTGAGGGAGGTCTTAAAGGTGAAGCTTCATACCAAACATCAACAAAGGCTATAATTTGAACAATCTTGGCAAAGGTCCACTAGATGAAGCTACACATCAAATATCAAAGACCTGGGCCTTGCAGTTTCAGAGAATAAGATTTTTTTTAAAGATATTTCCTACATAAGCCTATGCAAAACCAAATGGCCCCGGGGCTATATAAATCTATGTAAAACCAAAGGGCCCCGGGGTGGGGGCACTTGTGGCCCCAGGGCTATAATTTGAACAATCTTGGTAGAGGTCCACTAGATAAAGCTCCATACTAAATATCAAAGGCCTTGGCCTTGCAGTTTCAGATAAGATTTTTAAAGATTTCCCTATATAAGTCTATGTAAAACCAAAGGGCCCCGGAGCGGGGACATTTTTGGTATCAGGGCTATAATTTGAATAATCTTGATAGAGGTCCACTAGATGCAGCTTCATACCAAATATCAAAGACCCAGGCCTTGTGGTTTCAGAGAAGATTTTTAAAGATTTTCCCTATATTAGTCTATGTAAAACCATAGGGCCCCGGGGTGGGGGCTCTTTTGGCCCCAGGGCTATAATTTGAACAATCTTGGTAGAGGTCCATTAGATGCAGCTTCATACCAAATTTCAAAGTCCTGGGCCTTGTGTTTCAGAGAAGAAGATTTTTAAAGATTATCCCTATATAAGCCTATGTAAAACCAAAGGGTCCCGGGACGGGGCCCATTTTGGCCCCAGCACTATAATTTGAATCATCTTCGTAGGGGTCCTTTAGATGAAGCTTCATACCAAATATCAAAGACCTAGGCCTTGTGGTTTCAGAGAAGAAGATTTTTAAAGATTTTCCCTATATAAGTCTATGTAAAACCAAAGGGCCCCGGAGCGGGGGCATTTTTGGCCCAAGGGCTATAATTTGAACAATCTTGATAGGGGTCCACTAGATGAAGCTTCATACCAAATATCAAAGTCCTGGGCCTTTCGGTTTCAGAGAAGAAGATTTTTAAAGATTTTCCCTATATAAGCCTATGTAAAACCAAAGGGCCCCGGGGCGGGGGCATTTTTTGCCCCAGCACTATAATTTGAACAATTTTGGTAGGGGTCCACTAGATGAAGCTTCATACCAAATATCAAAGTCCTGGGCCTTGCGGTTTCAGAGAAGAAGATTTTTTAAGATTTTCCCTATATAAGCCTATGTAAAACCAAAGGGCCCGGGGCGGGGACATTTTTTGCCTCAGCACTATAATTTGAATAATCTTGTTAGGGGTCCTTTAGATGAAGCTTCATACCAAATATAAAAGACCTAGGCCTTGTGGTTTCAGAGAAGAAGATTTTTAAAGATTTTCCCTATATAAGTCTATGTAAAACCAAACAGCCCCCGCCCATAGGGGCTTGAAGAAATATATGGGCTGCATGATGCTTCCACGCATAGCTGAATCCGGCCCGCACACTAGTACTGGTAAACCGCTTAGAGGATCTAAGCCTGTCCAGGAACCGCGGTGCGAGGCGGACCGTCCATGCTAATAAACCCTATTGGTTTCATTGGGCGACAGGGCTTGAGATGTCATTTCATCTCAATGTCGGGTAAAAGTCCCACAAAATTGGAAGCAACGTCTCCAAAATGACCTTTACAGTGTTGACGGGGACGCTAAACCTCAAATCAAACAAACAAAAATGTAAAACCAAAGGGCCCCGGAGAGGGGGCATTTTTTGTCCCAGGGCTATAATTTGAACAATCTTGGTAGAGGTCCATTAGATGAAGCTTCATTCTAAATATCAAAGTCCTGGGCCTTGCGCTTTCAGAGAAGAAGATTTTTTAAGATTTTACCTATATAAGCCTATGTAAAACCAAAGGGCCCCGGGGCGGGGGCATTTTGGGCCCCAGCACTATAATTTGAACAATCTTGGTAGGGGTCCACTAGATGAAGCTTCATACCAAATATCAAAGATATGGGCCTTGTGGTTTCAGAGAAGAAGATTTTTAAAGATTTTCCCTATATAAGCCTATGTAAAACCAAAGGGCCCCGTAGTGGGGGCATTTTTGTCCCAGCACTATAATTTGAACAATCTTGGTAGGGGTCCACTAGATGAAGCTTCATACCAAATATCAAAGACCTGGGCCTTGTGGTTTCAGAGAAGAAGATTTTTAAAGATTTCCCCATAAAAGCCAATGTACCCAAAGGGCCCTGTGGCGGGGGCATTTTTTGTCCCAGCACTATAATTTGAACAATCTTGGTAGGGATCCACTAGATGAAGCTTCATACCAAATATCAAAGACCTGGGCCTTGTGGTTTCAGAGAAGAAGATTTTTAAAGATTTTACCTATATAAGCCTATGTAAAACCAAAGGGCCCCGGGGCGGGGGCATTTTGGGCCCCAGCACTATAATTTGAACAATCTTGGTAGGGGTCCACTAGATGAAGCTTCATACCAAATATCAAAGATCTGGGCCTTGTGGTTTCAGAGAAGAAGATTTTTAAAGATTTTCCCTATATAATCCTATGTAAAACCAAAGGGCCCCGTAGTGGGGGCATTTTTTGTCCCAGCACTATAATTTGAACAATCTTGGTAGGGGTCCACTAGATGAAGCTTCATACCAAATATCAAAGACCTGGGCCTTGTGGTTTCAGAGAAGAAGATTTTTAAAGATTTCCCCATAAAAGCCAATGTACCCAAAGGGCCCTGTGGCGGGGGCATTTTTTGTCCCAGCACTATAATTTGAACAATCTTGGTAGGGATCCACTAGATGAAGCTTCATACCAAATATCAAAGACCTGGGCCTTGTGGTTTCAGAGAAGAAGATTTTTAAAGATTTTTCCCATTAAAGCCAATGTAAAACCAAAGGGCCCCGTGGCGGGGGCATTTTTTGTCCCAGCACTATAATTTGAACAATCTTGGTAGGGGTCCACTAGATGAAGCTTCATACCAAATATCAAAGTCCTGGGCCTTGTGGTTTCAGAGAAGAAGATTTTTAAAGATTTTCCCTATATAAGCCTATGTAAAACCAAAGGGCCCCGGGGCGGGGGCATTTTTGGCCCCAGCACTATAATTTGAACAATCTTGGTAGGGGTCCACTAGATGAAGCTTCATACCAAATATCAAAGACCTGGGCCTTGTGGTTTCAGAGAAGAAGATTTTTTAAGTTTTGGGTGAAAAAAATCTATTTTTGGCTCCTGTGACCTAGATGTGCAACGGACCGGAACCATTTGAACAACTTTGAAAGGGGACCACCTAAGGATCATTCCTGTGAAGTTTGGTCAAAATCCAATCAGTGGTTTAGGAGGAGATGTCGTTTAAAGAAATTGTTTATGCACGCACGGACGCACGACGGACGACGGTCAAAAAGATATCTGAAAAGCTCACCTCGTCACTACGTGACGGTGAGCTAAAAATCCTTAACATTCAGACACCTTGAGAACTTACTGTAATTCTCCAAAATTTTTTAACAAATTTGCTTCACAATCCAGCAATGAGTCCAAAAGGTGCAGATGGAATGGCAAACAGCGTAGACCCTGATCAGACTGCTCCTTCAGGAGCAGTCTGATCTGGGTCTGTACTGTTTGCTTAGGCCTATCCGTCCCAATACTTAGGGTCATTGTGGCACTATCCCTTATCTAAAGCTATGTATACGGAAAAGACAAGATCACATGAGACAGCCTTGTTGAATCTGACCTTGTCTACGAGCGTAATTCAATACTGACAAATTTAATTCAGGTAAACACACATATAAAGCAGTCAAATCAAACATTTTTCTAAAGTATATTGCCTCTATCCATCTAGCAAATTTGGGAAAAATCAAATAACTTGTCCACATGGTCAATCTTGTCAGTACACATGATCAATCTTGTCAAATGTGACAGTTGTACACATGATCAATCTTGTCAAATTTGACAGTGTTGTACACATGATCAATCTTGTCAAATCTGACAGTGTTGTACACATGGTCAATCTTGACAAACTAGACAGTGTTGTACACATGATCAATCTTGTCAAATCTGACACTGTTGTACACGTGATCCATCTTGCCAAATTTGACCATGATCAAGCTTGTCAAATTTTACCATGATCAATCTTGTCAAATTTTACCATAATCTTGTCAAATTTGACAGTGTTGTACACATAATCAATCTTGTCAAATTTGACAGTGTTGTACACATGATCAATCTTGTCGAATTTGACAGTGTTGTACATATGATCAATCTTGTCAAATTTGACAGTGTTTTACACATGGTCAATCTTGTTAAATTAGACGGTGCTTTACACATAATCAATCTTGTCAAATTTCACAGTGTTGTACAAATGTTCGATGATAATCTTGTCAAATTTGACAGTGCTTTACACATAATCAATCTTGTCAAATTTGATAGTGTTGTACACATGATCGACCTTGTCAAATCTGACACTGTTGTACATGTGACCAATCTTGCCAAATTTGACCATGATCAATTTTGTCATTTGACCATAATTTGTCAAATTTGACAGTGTTGTACACATAATCAATCTTGTCGAATTTGACAGTGTTGTACACATGATCAATCTTGTCAAATCTGACAGTGTTGTACACATGATCAATATTGTCAAATTTGACAGTGTTGTACATATGATCAATCTTGTCAAATCTGACAGTGTTTTACACATGGTCAATCTTGTCAAACTTGACAGTGTTGTACACATGGTCAATCTTGTCAAATTTGACAGTGTTTGGTCAACCTTGTCAAATTTGACAGTGTTTTACACATAATCTTGTCAAATTTGACAGTGTTTTACACATAATCATTCTTGTCAAATTTGACAGTGTTGTACACATGGTGAATGATATTTGACAGTGTTGTACACATGGTGAATGATAATCTTGTTAAATTTGACAGTGTTTTACACATAATCTTGTCAAATTTGTCAGTGTTTTACACATAATCATTCTTGTCAAATTTGACAGTGTTTAACACATGGTCAATGATATTCTTGTCAAATTTGACAGTGTTTAACACATAATCTATCTTGTCAAATTTGACAGGGTTGTACACATGGTCAATCTTGACAAATTAGACATTCTTGTACACATGATCAATCTTGTCAAATTTGATAGTGTTGTTCACATGATTGATCTTCACATAGGATTTATCTTATCAAATTTGACAGTTTTGTACACTTAATCAATCTTGTCAAATTTGACAGTGCTGGACACATGATCAATCTTGTTCACATGATTAATCTTGTCAAATTTTGCAGTGTTAGTGATATTGTGGGAAGAATTTCGGATCCTGATCATAAATCTTGTCAACTTATAAATTGCTGTAAACAAGATCAATCTTGTCAAATTGACAGTGTAATATATATGACCAATCTTGTAAAATCTGACAGTGTTGTACACACGATCAATCTCAAATTTGTGTCTATATGATCTTTATTTACACCCATGCTCCACTTTCAAACTGAAAAAAGGGAAGAACTCATAATGCTTCAGATTTCTGAAGTATAGAAAAAAGGAAGAAGTAAATTAATGATATAGCATAATGTTTTAGGTATTCTTAAGTGTAGAAGAACAGACTGCCATTAGAATAAGAAATGAATAGCCATTCAAGTATAACACAGCAGAAGTTCAATACCTCAAAGTCCAAGTGACTGGCTATTTTAGTTTGAACCACCAAGACAGAGTACAACCTGTTTATAACACTATTAACCCTTATCTTGCTGAATATTCATTTAAGCCACACCCATTTTTGTCTATCAACCAATCAAATTACTTAATGTAATTTATTGCTACAAATTCATAAACTGAATACCAAACAGTGTAGATCCTGATCAGATGGCTTCTTCAGAAGCAATCTGATCTGGATCTACACTGTTTGCAAAGATAGGGGTTGTCGTGAACAGCAAGATAAGGGTTAATGGGGTCCAAAGTAGAAACAAAACCGTACAGATTATATAGAAAAATGACCATTTATGGTCAGTTTTCTATATGATCTATCGGTATACATTCTTGAGATCCATTTTTAAACCATGTTATACCAAACATTTGGTATGATGTAGGTAGGTTGTGGTGCACATTTAGCTGGTATGCTTTGCACTTCAAAATCACTTTGAAATTAGAGGATATTGGAGATTAACCCTTATCTTGCTGAATATTCTTTTATGCCACACCCATTTCTGTCTATCAAGCAATCAAATTATTTGATGATATTTATTGCTACAGATTCATAAACTGAATGCGAAACAGTGCAGATCCTGATCAGATTGAAGAAGCCATCTGATCTGGATCTACACTGTTTGCAAAGATAGGGGTTGTGAACAGCGAGATAAGGGTTAAACTATTGAAATTCTACTGTATTGTCAAATTCTCCCAACTCTCTTGCATAACATCAGAACATGGATAATCTCAGAGATAGGAAGACTAGTAGAGTTTTCATGCCATTTTATGCTTGCCTATGTTTCCCAGATTTCAATTTCAAGATATGTGACAAGATACTTACAACCGCAAGACAACAAAATTGTCCTTTTTGGTATGTGCAAACAATGAAGGCCTAGATCAGCCTGTACATCCAAGGAAAGCTGATCGGAGTCCTCATTATCTACCACCAATACACAGTAAAAATATACTGTCAGTGGAAAATGTGAACTGTATCAAAAATGCATAATCTGGCATACTTATTAGAGGTGACACGTAAGAAAAGTGACTGTAGCTTCTATACCTGGCACGATTAATCACATAATCAAACTAGATGAAGCTTCATACCAAATATCAAAGTCCTGGGCCTTGTGGTTTCAGAGAAGAAGATTTTTAAAGATTTTCCCTATATAAGCCTATGCAAAACCAAAGGGCCCCGGGGAGGGGGCATTTTTGGGCCCCAGCACTATAATTTGAACAATCTTGGTAGGGGTCCACTAGATAAAGCTTCTTACCAAATAGCAAAGACCTGGGCCTTGTGGTTTCAGAGAAGAAGATTTTTAAAGATTTTCCCTATATAAGCCAATGATAAACCAAAGGGCCCTGTGGTGAGGGCATTTTTTGTCCCAGCACTATAATTTGAACAATCTTGGTTGGGGTCCACTAGATGAAGCTTCATACCAAATATCAAAGTCGTGGGCCTTGTGGTTTCAGAGAAGAAGATTTTTAATGATTTTCCCTATATAAGCCTATGTAAAACCAAAGGGCCCCGGGGCGGGGGCATTTTTGGCCCCAGCACTATAATTTGAACAATCTTGGTAGGGGTCCACTAGATGAAGCTTCATACCAATTATCAAAGACCTGGGCCTTGTGGTTTCAGAGAAGAAGATTTTTAATGATTTTCCCCATATAAGCCTATGTAAGACCAAAGGGCCCCGGGACGGGAGCATTTTTTGCCCCAGCACTATAATTTGAACAATCTTGGTAGGGGTCCACTAGATGAAGCTTCATACCAAATATCAAAGTCCTGGGCCTTGTGGTTTCAGAGAAGAAGATTTTTAAAGATTTTCCCTATATAAGCCTATGTAAAACCAAAGGGCCCAGGGGCGGGGGCATTTTTGGCCCCAGCACTATAATTTGAACAATCTTGGTAGGGGTCCACTAGATGAAGCTTCATACCAAATATCAAAGACCTGGGCCTTGTGGTTTCAGAGAAGAAGATTTTTTAAGTTTTTGGTGAAAAAAATCTATTTTTGGCTCCTGTGACCTATATGTGCAACGGACCGGAACCATTTGAACAACTTTGAAAGGGTACCACCTAAGGATCATTCCTGTGAAGTTTGGTCAAAATCCGATCAGTGGTTTAGGAGGAGATGTCGTTTAAAGAAATTGTTTACGCACGCACGGACGCACGCACGCACGGACGCACGACGGACGACGGACAAAAAGTGATCCCAAAAGCTCACCTCGTCACTACGTGACGGTGAGCTAATAATTGATTGTTAAGGGGAATGGGAACGCCTTCAGGGGAGGTAACTCCTGCAAAAGTGTTTTTGTCTCCCATGTCAATAGGGGTCAACTCTTAAAGGAAAGAATTTGCTCCTCTGAGGAGCAAATTCTTTCCTTTAAGATTAGACCCCTTTTTCAGTGGGACAGGTCTTATAGAAAAGCGAACAGGAAGTCCCAAAAGTTGTCTCCCTTTGAAAAATGGTGGAAAATCTGCCAGGTGTTCCCATTCCCCTTAAATTCCAATAAAATGATTATCGTTAATGATTTACTAGTGATCTATTATTTGGTAAGCAAACTACAAAAGGTTGTGTGTAAAATAGCTGGATGAGTGGCAAACAGTGCAGACCCTGATGAGATGCTGTGGCATCTCCACTTTAGCCTACACTAATTGCTCAGGTCTGCCTGTCCAAATACATAGGTTGAAGAATAACATATGGTAAGAATCATGCTCAGGCAGATAGCCAGAAAGGTAAATTTATTAGCAAATCTCCAGTATCGATCGCAATGGCAGGACTGATACCGTAAAAATTCGGCTATAAGGCGATTCGGCTATAAGACGGGACCCCTTTTTCAGTTCTTCTAATGTGGGATTTTGCGTATACTCTTTTATAAGACGGGTCAAATTTTTGCCATATCTGTCGGGGGCCTATCTGCTACCGCTAGATGCCGTTTATATGTGAGAAATCGGCCTTTTTTCGTCAGAAAACTCCTCTACTTACCCCTCACATGGCTTTGTTTATGTCTGTTGATATAATGTCTTCGTTTGTGAGAGTTACAAAGAGAGACAACTCTTACTGAATCTGAATCGGTAGGTCTATTAAGCGTCTGGAAAAGGGGGAAACGTCGGGCCGATAGGTCGTATCGCTGTCGGCCCGGTACATGTTTTGCTGGCTAAGACTTCTATTTAATAGACGACAGGGCTGCCAAATCCATTTCCCGGTTGCCCGAGACAAGACCGAAATCGCGCCGGGCAAGTGCAAAAAAAATCGTCTACAACCGTCAGTCTTTCTGAGTCCTTAAATCCGGTAAATCAATTACAGGCATGAGACTTTTCAGAATTTTTGGCAGATTTCAGATTTTTTGGTTTCAAAATGTGTTGTCTGGGAGTTGCGAAAATGACATTTTTGGAAGGGATGATAGGGGTTTCAAACATTTGTTCACTCAGGTTTCAGATTTTTTGGCAGTCCTCCAATCCCATGCCTGCAATTATCTTTTCAGCTCTGATCAGCCAGTCCTAGTAGCTTTTCCAGCATATGTTGTTCACAGAAACCTGCATAGCCAAGTAACACAGTTACTTATCCCTAGTATCGAGGCAGAATAAAATATGGTAAATCCCTGGAGCTGACGCTAGCAAAGATCCGATACTGCAGAAAGTTGCAAAAAAATATTCAGCCATTTTCATAATAAGTTTTTCATCACACATTTAATCAACACATCACAAAATTAAATGTGAAGCAAAAAAATTACTTTAGCCACAATGTATTTCATGAAAACCTGATCAGAAGCCTTATTATAGGTAAACAGAATGATCAATCGCAAAGAGACACGAACCGAAGGAAAAATGGACCATCTGTCACTCTTAGCATAAAATGTGCCGAAAATGTCATATCCTCACACTGAAGCTTATGACTACCTGGGGCCAGTTGTTCAAAACTAATGACGTTGTTAGCTAACATATTAAAACTCTGATCATTCAACATGGTGAAAATACTAATATTTTTGCTGACAAAATGTGAGCAGCTTTTGCATAAGCAAAAGCTGCTCACATTTTTTCAGCAAAAATAACAAAATTTTAGATATTGTACTTCCTAGAACAGTTAACAATTTGACCACTAACGAGCTCGTTAAGCTAACGAGGCTTTGAACAACTGGCCCCAGCTAAGGATATGTCAACCTTCACCATGCTGATACTTTCAACAGGCTACACTTCTCCCCAATTCTCAGCCATTTGTGTTGCATGATTCCCATTTTCATTACCACAAATTCAAAGCTGGCCTCGGTGGCTCAGTCGGATGTGCGTCTGACTGGTGATCAGGACGCGGGTTCGATTCCCGCCGGGGTCGGCAACATTCTTTCGTGGAGATTGATCATGAAATCTTTTCAACGGTCATTCTCTCCCTTCCCCTGATTCAAGAAGGGCAGTTGTCAGTTTCTGGCGAAAGAATGTGCACTGTACTGGTTAGCGTAAGCTTTCTGGCAAAATAATGTGCACTGTACTGGTTAACGGCTTACGTAGAAGCCTGCCCAGGAAAAGTGCGATTAGATAAACTGACCGGCTCAAAAATTACCTAAAATAGTGTTGACTGGGCTGTTAAACTCCAAAACAAACAAACAAATCAAACAGTATAGATCATGATCAGCTGGCTTCTTGGAAGCCAGCTGATCAGAATCTATAATTGTTTTCAAACAAGGATATAACTGGGTTCAGCATGGCGAGGTTTAACCCTTGTCCCGCTGAATATTTAGATATGCCACACCCACTTCTGAATATCAACCAATTAGAAGCCATCTGATCTGGATCTACATTGGTTGAAAGATGAGAGGTATTTGGGCTCAGCAGGACAAGGGTTAAGATTACATAGCACTGTATATAAATAAATAAATGCATTAGGAGTGACATGTTATTTCAAACGGCAGCTCACTTGCACATAAGCACATGCTGACAATGCCACAGAATCACACAGAAAGATCTTGAACCCTTCTAACACAGAGTTTCTGAAATAAGTTCCTGGCCACCTTTTAACAGGATCTATGAAATGGTAATCTTAAGAAGCAAGGAATACACCATAGAACTGAAAACAGCAAATCACGACCATTAGAGAGCATTTTCTCTTTTAGTGAAACATCACGAAAACATGTCTATAATTTTGACCCCCTTGAACCCCACTTTTAAATAGTAAAACTGGGGTTTACAGGGGTAGACCTACTATGAGGCGGTACTAATGAGTACCCACAATCTATATTTAAGAGCAGAAATAAGAAAAATATCACAATTTTTTTCATCTTAAATTTTCTTTTTTTCAGCAATAAAGGTTACAATGTAACGTTAGAACTGCCTCACCCAAATGATTCTAACGAATTCACACAATCTATGTTTACAACAGACACAGGAAAAATATCAGAATTTTATATCTGAAAATTACATTTTTTGGTAGTTAAATTTTTAATATATTTGAATAAGCATGCAAACTTAACCAGCATGCCAAGGGTTAATTTTTAAAATTCCGACTGAATTCAGCAGTAGGTATCAGTGTTTGGAGTAATGAGGGTCATGTGTATTGTGAGACAACTCAATAGGAGTCATTTCATCAGGGGATTCTACAGTCTCAGAACAGGAATCAGTTTTGGTCAACACAAGAGTGCACACTTGTCTGAGCAGGCTGTGGCAAAGGTTTCATTAAATGTGGCTAATCATGTGACAAACCCCATTAACCAATGAGATCTTAGAATATTGCAATTACTCCCATATTGGAACCCCTTCAAAAATTACTGACATTACCCAAATATACATTACGAAAGCACACCTATACAAATACACTGTAAACTTTACCGCTGAAAAAAAAAGAAAATTTTAAGATGTGAATTTTTCTCATTTCTGCTCAAAATATAGAGTGTGCGTACTCGTTAGAACCGTCTCATCGAGGCGGTTCTAACGAGTACCCACAATCTATATTTTAGAGCAGAAACAAGAAATTCAACCCTGTAAACCCCAGTTTTACTATATAAAAGTGGGATTCAAGGGGGTCAGAATTATATAGACGTGTTTTCGTGATGTAACCCTCATCAGAAGAAAATCTGATTTTGCAATTGGCTGACAACGAAGGTATATGCACAAATAGATCAGCACCTGTCTTAACGACAACACATCCATGTCACATAGTGCAGCCTTTCATTTCTCCAAAATGGTTACTTTTCCAATGAAAATTTGTGACATTCATCTTATTTATACTCCAAACTAGGTAGGTTGTGAGTGCTCATTAGAACCACCTCATTGAGGCAGACCTGACAGTACCCAAAACCTGTTTTGGAGCAGAAATAAGAAAAATAATGTACACCCCCATAAACCCCAGTTTTCTCTATATAATGTGCGGTCTACGGGGATGTTTATTTTACAGACTCGTTAACATGATGGTTGGCTACTCAGACAGCATAATATCTCAAGTTTCTATATGTACAATTTCGAGACTTTACCATGCATAGCTGAGCAGGCCACTTTGTGGCTTACCTGGCTGCAAACCACAAAGACAGGTTATCTTGTGATAGGGCTTGTATTGTATTGGATAATACGTTAACCCATTGTATACTGGTGGACTCTTCCATTGTAATATGTTAGACAAGACCATTTGTCATTTAAAGGGTGTCTGGCCTATTTTTTCATGTTTATTCTAATTTTGGCAAATAATTCCGTTAGCAAACAGTGCAGGCCAAGATTAGACGCCGCAGATGCGGCGTCTGTCTTGGCCTGCACTGTTTGCCAGGGTTCCCGCTTACTGGTTTCCTGCTTGAAATGGGTGAATCCACACCATTTGCTTAGACACTTTTGTTCCAATATTGAGGGTAACTACTGACATAAATATACATAGCTCTAAATAAGGAGAAAAGATGGCAATAATTTAAAGATAATTTTCTTTTCCTGAAGTCAAAAACATATGTTATGGATATATGTGTTTTTTTTTTGTGTGTTTTTTTGGGGGGGTGTGGGGTGTATGGCCCTTTCAAGATTATTTTAATATCAAAGACTATTTCGCTTATTTCAAGCTGATTGTTAATCCGATGTAGGCAAAACTGGAGTACCTGTAGAAAATCCACCTAACCTTCTGTTGCAGGACTTGGCTTCTCATATGTGACCAGAGCCAGGCTTGAACCGGCAGTGGTGAGATACCCAATGATTAAGAGTCAGGGCTCTTACCCACTAGGTGACAAAGGCCGGTAGATGTTACTATAGAAATGATTCTCTTGCTCTATAGTCAAAAATATATACTGTAGGTACTTGTTGGAACTAGAAGCCTCCGTGTAGTGGTGACGCTACTCGCCTTGTAAACCTGGGGTGGCAGGATCGATCCCGGGCTTCTCTAGACTTTCGGATGAGTCTTTAAACTGAGGTCCCGTCTCCGTATGACCTTACCTGTTGGTGGGACATAAAACTCGAACACTCACTCACTTTATTTGTTGGAACTGCCTCTTTGAGGCGATTCTAACAAGTACCCACAGTTTATGTTGAAAGCAGCCATAAAGATAATTATCTCAAAATTATCCTTGTTATCCATACTTATCTTCAGCTATGCACAAATTTATATAAAACAGTTTTTTTGTGATAATTGAAGGATAGTTTTTGTCAATTCTCCATAAAAACCTATGTTGTGGGTATTCATTAGAACCGCCTCAGCGAGGCGGTTCTAAAGAATACCCACAACATAGGTTTATGTGGAGAAATAAAGAAAACTATCTTTCAATCATCACAAAATACCTTAATCTGTTGCTACGACACAGTTCATCATGTACATACCCAGTTAAACTATTACTCGTAACATTCACAATTTCAATACCGGTAAGTCACATCGGGATTTTTCATCAAATTAATTCAAACTTGTATTCAAAAACAAATACACAGCAACAATTGTCATGATTTGCACTAAAACACAGAAGAATTTACACATCCAAATATCTTATTTCTTGCTGACCTTTCCCTCCGAAAAGGTAGGCAAAAATCGCCTTGATAGCAAGTCTTTTTCTTTCTCTCATCCTTAACCACATGACTACTTAGTCAGATAACATCATTGTGGCATTTGTCCAGCTGTCCAGTCACATGACTACTTAGACATGTGACATTCTTCCATTATCCAATGAGAAATAGGTACAACATCCAACCAGGCGAACTGCCATTCTAGGTAACTGGGACAATATATTTAAAGCACAGTAATAATTATTTTATATAATCCAACACTTCACATTATACACAATTAACAATATCTCATTCTGTGGAAATGTCAAAGTTTATAAATGCATTATATTACACAGTTAATGATAAACTAGATGAGTTGTGTCTGTTTAGTATATGCAGGTGAACTAATAACCACACTTTTTAGATACACAAAGAAGAAAGAGATAAGTTGCCAATCTGAGCATAATCAGATAATTCTTTCAAGCACTTTTTCAAAACATGTATTGCGGGTACACAAGCAATCACCTCACTGAGGCTATTCAAGTGAGTGCTCTAATTATGGTTTTTATGAGCCGGCACATGACAAAACCTACAAGACCGGTGTGATCAGCAGAGACTCAAATCAACCTGCGCATCCATCCACTATGACAAGACATTTTGCCTGTGTCTCTTTGCATAGATATTAGCCTATAGTAGGTACATGCGATCAGCCAAGACTCTGATCAGACTGCACGAATGCGCAGGCTGATCTGAGTCTTCGCTGGTCGCTTAAGCCTTCTTGTAGATTTTGTCATGCACTGTCTCATATTGTTTTACGTACTTGTAATAATCTCACAAAGGTCTCATAGTCCATATAAGGGAAGTAACTAGGATAATTAAGGAGAATGGATACACCTTCAGGGGAGGTAACTCCTCCAAAAGTATTTTTGTCTCCCATGTCAATAGGGGTCAACTCTTATAGAAAAGAATTTGATCCTTTGGAGCAAATTATTTCCTTAAAGAGTTGACCCCTTTTTTCTGTGGGACAGGGCTTATAGAAAAGTGAACATGAAGTTCTGAAAGTTGTCTCCTTTTGAAAAATCTGCTACATGTTCCCATTCCCCTTAAGGGATAAGTTTCCATTATCCTCTCCAAAAAATATATTGTGGGCACTTGTTAGAATCACCACACTGAGGCGATTCTAGTAAATACCCTTTTACGAATAAATAAGAAGAAATTACTCCCGATTAGCTGATTTGTACAGTAAACATCCTATATTCAGACCTCCTTTGAGACTGTTTGAAAGTGGTCTTGAAATTTAGACCACCTGTGGAACTGTTCAAGACCACTTTTGAATAGCCTTGAAGGTGGTTAAAGACTACTTTTGACCAGTTTCAAAGGTGGTTAAAGACCACTTTGTACCAGTTCCAAAGGTGGTCTCTTATGAGATGAAAACAGAAAGATATAATAACTGTAACCTTTTAAATATGATTTTTTGAGAATTAGTCTTCATTTTAGCCAGTCTTAATAGTGTACAATAAAATTCCGCTATTAAGACTACCTAAAATTAAGACTAATACTGCTTTAAAAAGGTTATTTAAAAGGATGCAGTTATTCTTTCTTTCTGTTGTCTGCACACAGTACCCCTGGTCAGGGATCACCTTTGGGACTGTCCCAAGGGTGGTCTTAATACAGGAATTTTACTGTATTTTTCTGTGTCTTACATTTTTTACTGTACTCGTCTCAATTACCTCACCATAATAATGTTAATGAGTACACACTCATCTCAATCACCTCACCATGGCAATTTTAATGAGTATATACTGCAAGTTTCAAGGCAACTACTGGGTAGTTTTGGCTACTTTTGTCAACAGACATCTTCTGAAATGCAACAATTTGTTCTTTCTGTTAGCCCAGACCTTTGGAAATGAAAACTGGTCAGGACAATCGTCTCCCTTGATAACATTGCCGGTAACCTTGACAACACTGCAGTTAACCTTGACAACAAATCAAGTAACTGTGACCTTGACAACACTGAAGGTCATCTTGAAAACAATGCTGTTAACCTTGGCAACACGGCAGGTAAATCTCCCAGAGCTACTCATTGAAATAAAGATCAGAGTTATCCTCAAATATCCAACTTATCTCCCCCTTCTGACACAGGTAGAAGTACACAGAGCTATTTTTAGAATATGACCTCGTACAAAGTCGCTTTTTTATCACCTGACCCTGTTACTATATATTTGTCGTCTGTTGAAATGTCACAACTTAGCACTGATGATGACTCTTTTGACTGAAAACAAAAAAAGGATAGCATATTAGTGAAAACATTTAAGGGGAACTAATATACATTCAGGGGGAGACAACAACTTCAAAAACATTTTTTCTGTTCCAAATCCCAAACAGGTCTACACTTAAAGGAAAGAATTTGCTCCTGAGGAGCAAGTTCTCCCCTTCAGTGGAGCGCTGTGGTGCAGTGGTAAAGTATCGGCCTCGGGATCGAGAGGTACCGGGTTCGAACCCCACGAGCGGCAAGCGTAGTTTCCTTGAGCAAGAAACTTTATCCAGATTGCTTAGTACTGGTTTCTTCCCAGGAAAAGAGGGCCACATGGAAGATTAGTACTAGTTTACTAAATGTGTTACCCTCTATAAATAAGGTCGATTATTATTATTATTATTATTTTTAACCCTTTTTGTACCAGATGGAATCTTCCTCCTTACATATAGCAGGAATCCATTTCAAAATTTAGAGGTGACAGGTTGTGGTATCTTCAAAATTGATTTGGAAAATGGCTGAACTTCCTGCAAATAGTGTAAGCCCTGATGAGACGCCACGTTTTGCGGCGTCTCAGCTGGCCCATCACTGTTTGCCGAGGTACCCCTTTTGGGGTTTCTGGTACAACATGGATTAAGAGTAGACCTCATTTTCAAAGGGTCTCAGTAATATGGAAAATAAACAGGAACTCTCAAAACAGGAATTTCCCCTGTAAAACTGACTGAACTGATGCTCCCCTTTTAGATGTACAATGAAGTCTTGTTCATACCTTTAGATGAGCAGTATTAAGGGGAGTTGTAAAGAGGAAAAATAGGGTATATTTTTTTTTATTTCAACATTAAAACATATGATGCGAGTGCTTTGTAGAATTGCCTCTAACAAGTACCCACAACATATATTTTTAACTAGAAATAAGGGAAATTATTGCTTAAGGGGAATGGGAACCCCTTCAGGGGAGGCAACTCCTGCAAAAGTGTTTTTGTTGCCCATATCAATAGGGGTCAACTCTTAAAGGAAAGAATTTTCCTTTAAGAGTAGACCCCTTTTTCAGTGGGGCAGGGCTGATAGAAAAGCAAACAGGAAGTTTCAAAAGTTGTCTCCCTTTGAAAAATGGCAGAAAAATCTGCCAGGTGTTCCCATTCCCCTTAATTAGCCTCAATATTCCACCTTACATAGAGCTATGCTCTTGATTTTTGCTGTTGTTGTTGTTTGTTTCTTGTGATTGTTTTTTCAAATTTTCTGTTTATGGCCAAAATTATTTCACCATCACTGAGCCGATCTTTATCAGGTGTGTATGGTCTCTTTAAGGACTGCTGTTTTTTTTTTTGTTGTTTTTTTTTTTTACAAAGAACACATGTGTATATGGTGCCAGTACATCTGCCGTACAAACTGGTCAATGCCTTAACAAAGTTGAGGTGTTCGAGGTATATAGCCCTTTCAAGATTGCATGTATTTCACTTCTATTGATTTGTTTTTGTTTGACTAGAGCTTCTACGTTCCCGTCAACACAATTCTGATCTATTGAGCTGACCATTTATCATACGTGAGCAAAGGCTAGAGTACCCAAAGAAAAACACCTGACCTTCCATTGCTGAATAACATCATACGCGCAGGCACAACAAAAATAATATGAGCCAGCGCACGACAAAACCTACAATAAGATGTGCGCCCAACGATGACTCATAACAGCCTGCGCATCTGCGCAGTCTGATCAGAGTCTTTGCTGTGCACTTTAAGTATAGCAAAGGGCCCAGTGCTCCTTCATGCAGCAAGAGAAGTCTCTGGTGAGACTATATGGATGCGCAGGCTGATCTGATTCTTCGCTGGGCACACATCTTATTGTAGGTTTTGTCGTGCGCTGGCTCATTGAGTAATACAGTATGAAAAAGACATTACTTACCTGGAATATACTGGCACCGTAAGGTGTTCTCCATGCATTAAGTAAGTTATCTTTTCCCGTACTGACGAACCACTTGCCACAGTAGGCAAACTTGAGTGATAGAACACAGCTTTCATGTAAATGGAGTTGATATTTGTCTGGCTTCGTGTGATGTAACACTTCTACATTACTGCTCTCCATGCTGAAATATACACAAGAACAAGTCCATGATACTTGTCCTTCAAGTGCTGTGGAAAATTCTAGAGCAAATACCAATCTAATTTTTTTTTCTAATTATTTTTGAAGAAAAATTAGATTTGAAATTCCATGTGAAATCATCTGCCCAGCAGACAGTTCATATGTAATGTCAAGTCTTATAGTTCCTGAAAAGAATACTTTAACCCATTTTGTACCAGAAACCCCAAAACAGATACACTGGCAAACAGTGCAGGCCCAGATCAGATGTCTGATCAGGGCCTACACTGTTTGCAAAAAGTTTACTCATTTTCTGAATAAATTTTTAAGAAAACACAACCTGACACCCTTAAAATTTGAAATGGACTCCTGCTACATATAAAGAGGAAGATTCCATTTGGTACAAAAAGGGTTAAAATGCAATCTGGTATTGTTGCTTTGCATCTGAACTTAAGGGGAATGGGAACACCTTCAGGGGAGGCAACTCCTGCAAAAGTATTTTTGTCTCCAATATCAATAGGGGTCAACTCTTAAAGGAAAGAATTTGTCCTGGGGAGCAAATTCTTTCCTTTAAGAGTATACCCCTTTTTCAGTGGGAAGGGCTTATAGAAAAGCGAACAGGAAGTCCTGAAAGTTGTCTCCCTTTGAAAAATGGTAGAAAAATCTGCCAGGTGTTCCCATTCAACATAAATGAAGGGTTTACCAGTTATGCACAAGAATCACAGATTGGCAAACCTAAGCTGTAGGTGGGACATAAAACTCAAACACTCACTCAAGGCCTTGTTAGCTTAATGAGCTCTTTAGTGGTCATATTGTTAACTGTTCTTACAAGTTCAATAGCTAAAATTTTGGTATTTTTGCTGAAAAATGTAAGCAGGTTTTTTGGCAAAAGTTGCTCACATGTTTTCAGCAAAAATATTAGCATATTTGCTGTAACAAATGATCAAAGTTTTAACAATACGTTAACGAACGATGTCATTAGTTTTGAACAACTGGCCCCAGATTTTTTTTGTAAAACTTTACAACAAATTAAACAAGTCTGATACCCCTGAAATCAGAAACGAACCTGCCAAAAGGTATTAACTGGAAGATTCTATGTGTAAACCTAGTTTAAGATCGCAAGATCATGACAAGCTGGTCAGGCTTATGGGTTAACCAATACAGTGTACTTTCTTTTGCCTGAAACTGCTGACTGCCAGAGCCCTTCTAGAATCAGCAAAATACAGACAGTGATGGTAGAAAATCTCCAAAAAAGAATATTGGAAACCCTGAGGGAATTTAACACTCACCAGCCAAGCCCACATCCCACTGATCCAACAAGGCTAGCCAATAGCAAAGTTAACAATAACATGTAACAAAACAACAGCTGTCACAGGATAACATAGCCAGCTTGCACATTTTACTGTTTTAATCCTTAAAAAGCCATATGTCTTCAAATACATGACTTTTTAATTAACCCATTTAGTACCAGAAACCCCAAAACAGGTACCCTGGCAAACAGTGCAGGCCCAGATCAGATGCTGCAGAACAGGGCATCTGATCAGTGCCTCCACTGTTTGCTAAAAGTTCAGTCATTTTCCAAATAAATTTTGATGATAACACAACCTGACACCCATAAATTTTGAAATGGACGCCTGCTATGTATAAGGAGGAAGATTCCATTTGGTACAAAAAGGGTTAAAGCAGGCATGAAATGTTATGTGAATCCTCTGCTATGCAGTTGATTCATATATAATACTTTGCTTCATTTCCTTTGACTTGAACATTTGATTTGATGCTGGAGCTGATGCCAATGTTGACAGATTGATAGATGGATGGAAAACTAGACTCCTGTACTGTGTATAAGGTAAACAAGTCTGTGGAATGAACACCCCACTAAACTCCAGTTTAGAGAAAAAGTGGGGTTTACATTATTTTATTTTTGTTAAAAAAACAACAAAAAAAAAAACGATTGTACTGAAAAGCACCCACAAACTATATTTGTGCTAGAAATAAGACAAAAAGTATCAAAAAAAAACTTTCATCAGGAAAATGCTAGTTCAAGAGACAGGAGAGACTCCATTTTAGCACATAGGCATAGTATCATAATGTACATAATGTTGTCTGATCTTTTAGTTTGATTTGAGGTTTAATGTCCCCGTCAACACTATTTAGGTCTTTTTGGAGACGTTGCTTCCAATTTTGTGGGACTTTTACCCAACATTGAGATGAAATGACATCTCAAGCCCTGCCGCCCAATGAAACCAATAGGGTTTATAAGCATGGACTGTCCGACTTGCACCACTTTGACTGGACAGTCTTAGACCCTCTAAGCAGTTTACCAGTACTCATGTGCGGTCGGTTTCAGCTCTGCGTGGAAGCATCATGCAGCCCAATCTTTTTCTTCAAGCCCCGATGGGTGGGGGCGGGTTGTCTGATCTAATTTTGATTTGTTCCAGGGTAAATGTTTTCATATTTCAAGAACCCTAACCCCCATCCCCCACCCCCAAATAAAATAATAAGAAAAACAGCCATAGAAGTGTACTTACCCGACAGCCAACCATTCTCCAGTAGGACAATAACCAAGGGAGAAAATCTGTGATGTAAAGTCATGTTGCTGAAGTTGTCTACCCTGAAATATAGAACACATGAAACTCTACAGACATGTTATACTGTTAATGCTTATTCTTCGATATGAAGAAGGAACGCATGAAAGATTCATTAAACCTTTTTGTACCAAATGGAATCTTCCTCCTTGTATACGGCAGGAGTCCATTTCGAAATTTTGGGGTGACAGGTTGTTTTATCCTAAAAATTTATTGGGCAAATAGGCAAACTTTCTAGGCAAACTTTTGGCAAACAGTGTAGGCCCTGATCAGACGCCGCAAATTGCGGCATCTGATCTGGGCCGGCACTGTTTGACAGGGTACCCGTTTTGGTGTTTCCGGTACAAAATGAGTAAAGACATGTTTCAACAAGTACAGTATCTTATACACCAATTTTTTGCTGAAAAAAAATGTGAGTAGCTTTTGCAATGCTACTCATGTTTTTGAAAAGTTTCTCATTACCCACAACATTTCAGGAAATCAGGAAAGGTATTATGACTGGGCCACATCCAAACATGAGCCCCAACCAGCCAAATCAGATCAGAAAACCCATCTATCACCCTTTATGGCAATCAACAAATTTGGTTAAGATTTTGACCAGCCAAACAATTCTAAACAGTACCTTACAATATATGATAAGACTGCAGAGTGTGCAGCCTGATCTGCTCCTTTGATGTTTCCAAATGGCGAAAACAGGTCTCAGTCATGACACAGTTTATATGTTGTGAATATCTACCTTTTTTGTGTGTGTTTTATGGCCCTTTCAAGATCATTTCACTTATTTCCAGTTGATTGTTAATCAGAGGTGGGTGAAACCTGTATACCCCCCCCCACCCCCACCACCACCAAAAAAAACCCCCCAAAAAAACAGTCCTTCCATTACAGTATGAATATCTAGTATGTAATCTTTATCTGACACTCTGGCCAGTGTATCTTTGACCTCACAACCACATAACATCAGGTCCTTTGCAACCTACAGTGAAACAGTGATAGCTCCAACCTCTTGAAAATTTTTTGTGACAGGAAGTTTAAGCCACTCAATGCTTTTAGCAAACAAAGGTATGTGTGTTGTATGTACCTCATTGAGGCTATTCCAATGAATACATACAGCATACAGTTATTCTTTTTTGTGTTTTAATACATCCAGTGTCCTTTTGTAAGAGACCACCTTTCAGACTGTTCAATAATGTTCTAAGACCACTTTTGAACAGTCTTAAAAATGGTCTTAACCCATAAAATGCCAATCACGACAATTGTCGTCTGCTTTGCCGTCTGCCGGCCTGTATGCCAAAATATTTTCAAAAAGTTTGCAAAAAAATTCAGCAGACCACATAAGCAGACAACATTTTCAGATGTGGTTTGTCTCGACGTCTTAAGGGTTAATAAGGAATTTTTACTATATTTACCTCTCTCAGGTCCCATGACCTCACTGTATTATCCAATCCACCGGTCCACAATTTAGTACCATCGGGCGAAATATCAATACAACTAGCGCCATCGGTGTGACCTTGAAACTGTCTGACTAGTGTTTGGTTGTGAAGATCCCAGACTGCAATGTTTCCATCACTACAACAACTGAAACACACCTTCGAGTCGGGACTTATAGCGAGGGCGTAACAGGCTGGTGCACTGGAGGTCAGCTCAGCCTTGATACGAGGAGTTGCCTGGAATGGATCATTTGTACTTTTATATAAATAACATAAATAATAAAATTATGGCATATTTTTATGAAATGCTTTGGTGGCGGTGAGTGTCATTTATGGTGCTTTCAAGATAATTTCACTTATATAAAAAACACAGTCACCCATTTCTTAGGGAACACAATGATAGGTGCATAATGCAGTGGAAGATTCCATGCAGTACAAAATATGTTACAACTGAAGTACATATCAATAGCCTCATTTCAATAGAAGACAGCTGGATCAATCAAACATTAACATTTTAATTTGGTTGTACAATGGATCTCTCAGTTCACAATGTCTGTGCACAAGGGTGACAAAGTTTGCAAAAATCATTTTTATGAATGGATTTTATACAGAGAAAGGTATGAGAATATATTTCATTCTGGGGGAAACTGTCTCAAGTTCTCCCAAAAGCGGGTACCATAAAAATACTAAAAGTTTGGACATTTTGAGAACTTGCTGTAATTCTCAAAAACTTTTTAATAAATTTGTTTCACAATCCAGCAAGGAGTCCAAAAGGTGCAGAATGGCCAACAGTGTAGACCCTGATCAGACTGCTCCTGAAGGAGCAGTCTGATCTGGGTCTGCACTGTTTGCTTAGGCCTATCTGTCCCAGTTCTTAGGCTCATTACGGTATGAAAAAAATGAGAAAATCAGACCAGTGTAAGCACTGGTGGGCCCATTGTTCCTGAGAGTAGGCTGACAAATTGGTCCTAACTCGAACGCAAGACAGTTTCATTTAACCCTTTAATTCTTGTACTTTCAGCACACAGTGTAGACCAAGTTCAAATGCTGTGTTCTGCTGTGTCTGATATGGGTGGACAATGTTTGCCAATGACCAGTCCATATTTTACAGATAACCAACTCTTTTAACAGTGACCTGACAGCACAGGGCGATGAAAAGCGCTGTTGGCTGCTAAACACCTATAAATAACCAACACCTGGAATTTGGACATGGTTAGTGTTAGTCATGTGGACAATTACAAACGGGAAGCTTCTGTTGTTAGGAACTTTGTGTCGATTGACAAACAATCTACCCAACCAGAATCAAAAATATTTATGTACCTCTGGTTATTACCTCTTTGAGCACAAATCATGACCAGTAATTTCAAAGCATGTTTTTTCCCTTAATTTACAGGGAAACAATGCTGACACAGTAGGAATAACTTCCCCTCAGCCAGTGAAACATATAAAATTTTCAGAGGGAAAAGTTACATGAATAATCATATTTCATCCCCTGCCCCCACCAAGAAAACAGATTGTCATCTGCACTAAAATTGTCAGTAGTGCTTGAAAGGTCAACTAAGAAGTAATACATACTGCAGCGAGATCCCAAATAGATAAAGTACTGGCTTCTCCACCCACTACTAGGGTTCGGCCATCTTGTAACAACTTGATGGAGCGAATGTAGTTGTCTCTTTGCTGAAGGAAAAAATAGAACATTTTACAGCATTTTACAAAAGCAAAAGTTAATCCAGACAAGTTGATTCAGCATTTTAAAGCCCAGTCAACACTATTTAGATCATGTTGAGCAGACACTTTTCCTGGGCAAGCTTATACAAAAGTGGTTAACAAGTACAGTGCACTATTTTAGCTAGAAACTAGAGCTATCACTAAAGGTGATGAATACCCCCACAAAAACTGCCTTGATAGTACAACAGCGCCATTTTGCAATTTTTTCACTTGAAAGGGGCCATAACTATGTCAAAAATTGACAAATTGTAGTGGAAATCGAACTTAACCTGTATTTTATGATGTTACATCAGTGAAACAAAAATTATAAAAATCGGTGAAGCGCTTTTTGAGTTATCGTCTGGAAACCAAGTCAACAGACCGACCGACCGACTGACAGACCGACAAGCTCACTCCTATATACCCCCCCCCCCCCACCCCAAATTTCATTTGTGGGGGTATAACTAACAACTACCCTTCTTAGGTGACTGGAAGTGATAGAATGACTGGAGAAAATATCTCATGATCAATCTCTACAAAAGTAAGTTGCTGGATGGTGTCCACCCACCCACTTTTGGGGTATTGAACTAGTGACCTCCAGACAGGCATCCAACAGAGCCAAGGAGAACACTTTAAGCATCTTTTGTTCACAATTTCTTTGTTTCCAACTTTATACGTTAACCCTTATACTGCTGAACAAGAAAAGCCCAACCTTTGCAGTGTAGATCCAGATTAGATGGCTACTGAAGCCATCTGATCAGGATCTACACTGTTTGTCATATGATACATTATGTGAATTGAATGAATACACTTAAGTAATTTGATTGGTGGATATTCAGCGATCGGTGTGGCTAAATTAATCTATTCAGCAGGATAAGGATTAACCCTTGGGTTGGGGTTTCTCTGTCTGCACTTAGTTATAAGTTAGATTCTATCTATATTCCTTGCACTTCAACCCTGATCACAACAAAGTGATTGTGTCATTGTTTTATGACATTAACACTTGGCAGGTCTTTTCTTCTTTTCCCCTGGAGATGAAACAGAAAGCTAGAAGAAAATAGGTATAACAAGAGCTCCGCAAGCGGGGCATTATACGCCCATGGCAAATTCGTATTTGGTAGACTGAAATCTGAAAACAGTATTCATTGCTTATTCATGGTGGAACTATTTTTCAAGTTTCAATGGGTGACAGCAAAATGCAAGAAGAGCATGCACAGTGCGAATCCAGAGCTAGGGCATCACAAACAGAGCTTTCTTCCTTTTCCCTGTATTGCTGCATCCACAGCAAACAGCTTAGAACTAGAATTAATCTGATTAGCAATTTAGAACACATAAAAAAGAGCACTTATAGCATTTGCTTAGCCTTTAACCTGCTGAATATTCAATTAAGCCACACCCAAATCTGACTTTGAACCAATCAGATTACTCGATGCAGTTTATTTCTACATGTTCACTTACTGAATGTCAGTGTAGATCCTGATCAGATGACTTCTTCAGAAGCCATCTGATCTGGATCTACAATGTTTGCAAAGATAGGGCTTGTCGCCTACAGCAGGATAAAGGTTAAGACTGGTCATTGCAGTAGTAAACATACTATCAATATTATAACACATAAGGGAAGTAACAAGGGCAATTAAGCAACAACATTTCCTTAATACTCTTCAAAAATGAATATTTTTGGTACTTCTTTAAATCACCTCATGAAGGTTATTCTAACAAGTACACACAACTGTTTTTTTTTTAAAGAAATGTAAAATTATTCTTTATGCACATTTCCTTGTTACTCCTAATCTGGATCTATGTTAAAACTCACATAATGAAACACCAATTTCTGGTATGGATCCTTGTGCCACAATGGTTTGACAACTTCCAGTCATTTGAGTCAGTATGACTCCCAAATATTTAAGGGTGAGTGTTATTAAGTATTAAGGTGGCTGTTAAATAGACACTTTAGAGTGTCAGGTTGATCGAATGAAAACTGACAGAGGCGTTATCCTGAAAAGAAGAAGCTTATGGGCAGATGGGCGGAAAGGCGGACGGAGGCGGTCCTAATGGATGCCAACTCCATAACATAATGCGACGTTTTTTATCAAAATGGGCATATGTTTAGGTTAATCACTTGTTATCCATAAACAAAATTTTCAAGGGGTCATAATGTTATTAATATTTTGTGTATGGTTAACCTCAAAACTTAACGCACATTTCCAGCTCAGTCTTACTATCTACAAAGTATCGGGTTAATCAGAATAAAACTGTAGTACGAGATATGCGGAATGAGAATGTTTACTGAAAAAATTCAAAATTTATCTACCAATTGTCAGGTTGATCGAATGAAAACTGACAGAGGCGTTATCCTGAAAAGAAGAAGATTTTGGGCAGATGGGCGGAAAGACGGACGGAAGCGGTCCTAACGGACGCCAACTCAATAACATAATGCGACGTTTTTTATCAAAATGTCCGGAAACGAAAATGTTTACAAAAAACTGACAGAGGCGTTATCCTGAAAAGAAGAAGATTTTGGGCGGATGGGCGGAAAGGCGGACGGAAGCGGTCCTAACGGACACGAAGTCAATAACATAATGCGACGTTTTTTATCAAAATGTCCGGAAACGAAAATGTTTACAAAAATTTCAAAGGGATATAACTGTTAATATTTGGCGGACGTTAATACTCGAAACTTTACGAACATCTATACATCAAGGTTTATCTGCCTACCAAGTTTCAGCTTGATCTGATGAAAACTCTAGGAGTAATCCGGAAATGAAAATACTTACAAAAATTTCAAAGGGGCATAACTCTTTTAATATTTGAAGGATGTTAATTCTCGAAACTTTACCCACATCTACACATCATGGTCTTACTACCTCCCAAGTTTCAGCTTGATCGGATGAAAACTGTAGGAGGAGTTATCCGGAAACGAAAATGTTTACAAAAATTTCAAAGGGGCATAACTCTGTTAATATTTGGCGGATGTTAATTCTCGAAACTTTACGCACATCTACACATCATGGTCTTACTACCTACCAAGTTTCAGCTTGATCGGATGAAAACTGTAGGAGGAGTTATATGGAAACGAATATGTTTACAAAAATTTCAAAGGGACATAACTCTGTTAATATTTGGCGAACGTTAATTCTCGAAACTTTACGCACATCTACACATCATGGTCTTACTACCTACCAAGTTTCAGCTTGATCGGATGAAAACTGTAGGAGGAGTTATCCGGAAACGAAAATGTTTACAAAAATTTCAAAGGGGCATAACTCTGTTAATATTTGGCGAACGTTAATTCTCGAAACTTTACGCATATCTACACACCATGGTCTTACCACCTACCAAGTTTCAGCTTGATCGGATGAAAACTGTAGGAGGAGTTATCCGGAAACGAAAATGTTTACAAAAATTTCAAAGGGACATAACTCTGTTAATATTTGGCGAACGTTAATTCTCGAAACTTTACGCACATCTACACATCATGGTCTTACTACCTACCAAGTTTCAGCTTGATCGGATGAAAACTGTAGGAGGAGTTATCCGGAAACGAAAATGTTTACAAAATTTTCAAAGGGGCATAACTCTGTTAATATTTGGCGGATGTTAATTCTCAAAACTTTACGCACATCTACACATCATGGTCTTACTACCTACCAAGTTTCAGCTTGATCGGATGAAAACTGTAGGAGGAGTTATATGGAAACGAAAATGTTTACAAAAATTTCAAAGGGACATAACTCTGTTAATATTTGGCGAACGTTAATTCTCGAAACTTTACGCACATCTACACATCATGGTCTTACTACCTACCAAGTTTCAGCTTGATCGGATGAAAACTGTAGGAGGAGTTATCCGGAAACGAAAATGTTTACAAAAATTTCAAAGGGGCATAACTCTGTTAATATTTGGCGGATGTTAATTCTCGAAACTTTACGCACATCTACACATCATGGTCTTACCACCTACCAAGTTTCAGCTTGATCGGATGAAAACTGTAGGAGGAGTTATCCGGAAACGAAAATGTTTACAAAAATTTCAAAGGGACATAACTCTGTTAATATTTGGCGAACGTTAATTCTCGAAACTTTACGCACATCTACACATCATGGTCTTACTACCTACCAAGTTTCAGCTTGATCGGATGAAAACTGTAGGAGGAGTTATCCGGAAACGAAAATGTTTACAAAATTTTCAAAGGGGCATAACTCTGTTAATATTTGGCGAACGTTAATACTCGAAACTTTACGCACATCTACACATCATGGTCTTACTACCTACCAAGTTTCAACTTGATCGGATGAAAACTGTAGGAGGAGTTATCCGGAAACGAAAATGTTTACAAAAATTTCAAAGGGACATAACTCTGTTAATATTTGGCGAACGTTAATTCTCGAAACTTTACGCACATCTACACATCATGGTCTTACTACCTACCAAGTTTCAGCTTGATCGGATGAAAACTGTAGGAGGAGTTATCCGGAAACGAAAATGTTTACAAAATTTTCAAAGGGGCATAACTCTGTTAATATTTGGCGAACGTTAATTCTCGAAACTTTACGCACATCTACACATCATGGTCTTACTACCTACCAAGTTTCAACTTGATCGGATGAAAACTGTAGGAGGAGTTATCCGGAAACGAAAAGTTTACGGACGGACGGACAGACGCGGACCCCATAACATAATACGTCCCGTTTTTTCAAAACGGGCGTATAAAAATGGAGAAACACAAGAAATAAAATATAATCTTGAAAAGGCCATAAAAAACACCTAAACCAGAAATGTGTCCACAGGACACAGATGCCCCCACCTGAAAATATGTTGATATAAGTATTTGATCTTCGATTTCCTTGACGTTACAGGTATGAACCTGGGTCTTGCGTGTAATAAAAAGTCTCATGATAGTTAACAGACCATGTTTAAGTTTAGGACCCTTTTTTTTTACCTTTGACCTCTAGGTACGACCTTGACATTGGAGGTATGGACCTGGGTTTGGCACTTGACACATCATCTCATGATGGTTAACATTTCTGCAAAGTTATTTTAAAATCCATCCAGAAATAAGGAAGTTATTGACTGCGTTTAAGTTTCGAGCAGACGGATGGATGTACAGACAGACAGACGGACGGACAGGGACAACATTATATGCCATTCCACCATTCTTCGAATGGCAGGGACGTAAAAACAAGAGGGCCCACAGGGCCCTGGTTCGCTCACCTAAGTGACACTCTCGAGTACATTCTATTTTAGCTATGGTTGCCATCTTGTTCATCAGGAGAGTGATTTTAGCTTATTTGGTAGGGAGTAACCTAGGCAACATTCCTGTTAAGTTTGAATCAAATTGTCCTTAGGGTTTAGGAGGGGTTCACGTTTGAATCAGATTTACAATATTTTTCTATTTTTAGCTCCGGTGGCCATTTTTTCTTCAGAGCGGGATTGTTTTAGCCTTTTTGGTAGAGGGTCATCTAAGCAACATTACTTCAAAGTTTGAATGAAATTGGCCCAAGGGTACAGAAAGAATTATCGTTGGAAGAATTTTTTATTTTTAGCTCTGGAAGCCATCTTGTTCATTGGAGTGGAATGAGTATTAACTATTTTGGTAGGGAGTCACCTAGGCAACATTCCTGTGAAGTTTTAAATCCAATTGGCCCAAAGGTTTAGAAGAAGTTCACATTTGTAGCAAATTTACAATGTTTTCTATTTTTAGCTCTTGTGACCATTTGTTAATCGTTATGCTATTTTCCTAGAGGGTCATCTACACAACATTCCAATGAAGTTTAGAAGCCTTCATGGTGAAGTGGTCATGCTACTTGCCTTGTAAACCAGGGTAGCAGGATCGATGCCAGGCTTCTCCAGACTTTCAGATTGGTCTTTAAATAGAGGTCCCATAACTGTATGACCTTAGCTGTTGGTGAGACTTCCAACTCAAACACTCACTCCTATGAAGGAACCTATATGCCAAATTTGAAGGCTATATCTTAAATGCTCCAAAAGTTATGACAAAGTAGGTCAAAGGTCAAGGTCATGGCTCAAAAGTTTTGAATGGTTGAGAAAACCTTGTCACAAGGAACATACATGCCAAATATGAAGGCTCTATCTCGTATGGTTCAAAAGTTATGATAAAGTAGGTCACAGGTCAAATCTTTATATGAGTGGGAAGCCCTTGTCACAAGGAACCTACATGCTAAATATGAAGGCTCTATCTCAAACAGTTCAAAAGTAATGACAAAATAACCTACTGATCTACTTTTTGATTTGACTTGACCCATATTCGAACTTAACTGAGATATTGTCCAAATGATCATTCTGAGCAAGTTTTACGATGATTTGACTAAAACTGTGGCCTCTTAGAGTGTTCAAAACGTTTTTTCTATGATTTGACCTGCTGACCTACTTTTTGACCTGACATGACCCATATTCAAACTTGACCAGGATATTGTCAAGATGATCATTCTGAGCAAGTTTGATGATGATCAGACCAAAACTGGGGTCTTTTGTGTGTCCACAAGGTTTATCAACAATCTGACCTACTTACTGGCCAGATATGACCCATATTTGAAATAAATTGAGATATTGTCAAATGATCATTTTTAGCAAGTTTGATGATGATCAGACCAAAACTGTGGCCTCTAGTGTGTTCAGAGGGTTTTTCTATGATTTTATCTACTGACCTACTTTTTGGACCGACATGACCCATATTCAAACTTGACTCAGATATTGTCAAGATGATCTTTCTGGGCATGTTTGATGATGATCGGACCTAATCTGTGGCCTCTAGTGTGTTAACAAGGTTTTTATATGATTTGACCTACTGACCTACTTTTTCACCTGAAATTACCCATATTCGAACTTGACCGAGAAATTGTCAAGACTATCATTCTGAGCAAGTTTGATGATGATTGGACCAAAAATGTGGCCTCTAGTGTGTTCACAAGGTTTTTCTCTGATTTGACCTACTGACCTACTTTCCGACCTGCCATGACCCATATTCTAACGTGACTAAGATATTATCAAGATGATCATTCTGAGCAAGTTTGATGATTATCGGACCAGAAATGTGGCCTCTAGTGTGTACACAAGGTTTTTCTCTGATTTGAACTACTGACCTACTTTTTGACCGACATGACCCATATTCAATCTTGACTCAGATATTGTCAAGATGATCATTCTTGGCAAGTTTGATGATGATTGGACCAAAACTGTGGCCTCTAGTGTGTTCACAAGGTTTTTCTGTGATTTTACCTACTGACCTACTTTTTGAACCGACATGACCCATATTCGAATGTGACCAAGATATTATCAAGATGATCATTCTGAGCAAGTTTGATGATGATTGGACATAAATTGTGGCCTCTAGTGTGTTCAGAAGGTTTTTCTATGATTTGACCTACTGACCTACTTTTTGACCCGACAACACCCATATTCGAACTTGACTGAGATATTGTCAAGATGATCATTCTGGGCTAGTTTGATGATGATCGGACCAAAACTGTGGCCTCTAGTGTCTTCACAAGTTTTTTTTTTTCTGATTTGACCTACTGACCTACTTTTTGACCCAACATGACCCATATTCGAACTTGACCGAGATATTTTGTGGTGGTACAAAATGTGTGCAAGTTTAGTTAAAATCAAATGATAAATGAAACAGCTATCATGCAGACAAGACCAAAAAAGGCAACTTTTGCCCTTTCAGGGGCCGTAACTCTGCAACACATGATGGGATATGGCTGTTTCAAGAAAGGAACCCAGATCTCAGGGTGGTACAAGTTGTGTGCAAGTCTGGTTAAAATCCAATCATAAATGAAGATGCTATTGTGCAGACAAGACCAAAATAGGCAATTTTTGCCCTTTCAGGGGCCGTAACTCCGTAACACATGATGGGATATGGCTGGTTCAAGAAAGGAACCCAGATCTCCTGGTGGTACAAGTTGTGTGCAAGTCTGGTTAAAATCAAATCATAAATGAAGATGCTATTGTGCGGACAAGACCAAAAAAGGCAATTTTTGCCTTTCAGGGGCCGTAACTCCATAACACATGATGGGATATGGCTGGTTCAAGAATGGAACCTAGATCGCATGGTGGTACAAGTTGTGTGCAAGTCTGGTTAAAATCAAATCATAAATGAAGATGCTATCGTGCGGACAAGATCAAAATAGGCAATTTTTGCCCTTTCAGGGGCAGTAGCTCCGCAACACATGATGGGATATGGCCGGTTCAAGAAAGGAACCCAGACCTCATGGTGGTACAAGTTGTGTGCAAGTCTGGTTAAAATCAAATCATAAATGAAGATGCTATCGTGCGGACAAGACCAAAATAGGCAATTTTTACCATTTCAGGGGCGGTAACTCCGTAACACATGATGGGATATGGCTGGTTCAAGAAAGGAACCTAGACCTCATGGTGGTACAAGTTGTGTGCAAGTCTGTTTAAAATCAAATCATAAATGAATATACTATCGTGCGGACAAGAAATTGTTTACGCATGCACGCACGGACGACGGACAAAATGTGATCACAAAAGCTCACCTTGTCACTACGTGACAGGTGAGCTAAAAAGGAATTAAACCATTCCCCATCTACCATACTTGCTTCAAGGACATGTAGTCTTGCCCAAGGGTAAACCAACATCTGCTACATGCACCCTCTCCATCTTCCCTCAGCGTGGGAAAAGTTACATGAATAACTGGGCCAACTTTAATACATCTTATTTCATCCCCTGTCCCCACCAATTCCGATATCTTCTCCATGCCTTCTTTCTCCCGCCCCTCTCCTGCCTCAGTAACACTTACCAGACAGTCTAGCTGTGATATTGGACTCTTGTTTCCTGGTTGGCTAATATCCCAGACTTTTACACAGCCCTAACAAATGAAAAGAATTCAGAAAATATTAGGTACTTTTTAACACAGAGGCTTGTTAAAACAGCAGCATTTGTTCCCTCACTTTTTGCCACCTCTATTAAGCAAGCAACCTGTCTTAAGCAAGCAGGCATTCAGTTCCCGAAAAAGGAAAATGCATTAAAATTCACCTGTCTTAAGCAAGCACGTTTTGAATATCCAATAGGTGCTTGCTTAATACAGGTTGGACTGTATAAAGAATTGGCCACTACATTTATAAAGAATCATAATAGGTAATATCAAGGGGCCTTTTCCATTTAATACTCCCAATAACGAAATTTGTGGACATATGTTAGAATCCCTGAGAAAATTCTAACAAATATCCACAAAATCTGATTCTAACAAATATCCACATTCATTTCTTGGACTATCCATTTGTTTGATTTGAGGTTTAACATCCCAGTCAACACTGTATAGGTCATTTTGGAGACGTTGCTTCCAATTTTGTGGAACTTTTACCTGACATTGAGGTGAAATGATATCTCAAGCCCTGTCGTCCAATGAAACCAATAGGGTTTATAAGCATGAACGGTCCGAGGCCGCACTACTTTGCCTGAGCAGGCTTAGATCCTCTAAGCGGTTTACCAGTACTTGTTTGCGGTCGGATTTCAGCTCTGCGTGGAAGCATCATGCAGCCCATATATTTCTTCAAGCCCCGATGGGGGGGGAGCCAAAATTGGACTATCCAGTACATATATTTAAATATCTCATTAATCCACTGAATATCAAGTTAATCTATTTCATCTTTGACTAGGAATTCTTCCATTGAAATTTTTGTTACAATGAGTTTTGTAATTATATCAAATTTCGTATAATCCAAATAACAAGTAATATAGAGGGCCACAAGGTAGAATAGCTTATTAGCTAATTGTGTCACCCTCTCAAAATATTGTACAAATAAATAAATAAATAAATAAAAGGTAATTAAGGCTTTTTTCCTGAATTAACAGTACTCCAAGAAACAAATGTTGCAGACATATGTTAGAATCGCCTCACTGAATTTAATATTTACAACAGGTGTTTCTTGTGGTATTCAATATAATATTCTAATATATATTCATTAATATGTCTTATTTTGAGCTTAAGATTCATTCCACTAGAATTGTGGTTATAACAAGTTTTGTTATATCAAATGTCAGTTAAAAGAGTGCTGACTTATAAATATGTAGCTGTTTTTAAACACGACTAGTGATTACCTCCCCTGCATTGTGAATAAAATGCAAAATTATTCACACCACAGTTCTGAATACTGAGCAATTATTAACCCTTGTTCTGCTGAGACCCTACCTTTGCAAACTGTGAAGATCCAGAAGCCATCTGATCAGGATCTACACTGTCATTCAGTTTGAGGATTTGAATGGATACATTATATGAAGTAGTTTGATTTGCTGACAGTAGGAAATGGGGTGTGGCAAAATTGATTTATTCAGCAGGACAAAGGTTGAAACCCTTATTACAGCACCAATGACGTTCAGGTCGATGAAGTTTAACTGAACTTAGCATAACTTGGTGTAGACAGGAATTCTTTGGTCCATCTGGCACTTTATTCATCCAGAAAGTACTGATAATTTTCTTATTTCTGCACAAAAACATATTATGTTGTGGGTACTTATTAAGTGCTTCGGTAAGGTGCTTCTAATAAGTACCCACAACGTGTTTTTGTGCAGAAATAAACTAGACAAAAGTGCCCAGTGGGGCACGTATACCCCCGGCCAGTGCCATCACCTCAGCTGAAACAAGAACTACAAAGGGAAATAACTCTAAAAGGCCTGACCCCTTGGCCCTTATTTTCTTTCCCACAATACAACTAGTCATACTGATCATGTTTGCAAAATTTCAAGTTTCTATGTACAGTAGTTATTGAGAAATCTTTGACACAAAATAAAAATATACACAAGAACTACAAAGGGAAATAACTCTAAAAGGCCTGACCCCTTGGCCCTTATTTTCTTTCCAACAATACAACTAGTCATACTGATCATGTTTGCAAAATTTCAAGTTTCTATGTACAGTACTGTTATTGAGAAATCTTTGACACAAAATAAAAATATACACTATCAAACAGCAAGAACTACTAAGGGAAATAACTCTAAAAGGCCTGACCCCTTGGCCCTTATTTTCTTTCCCACAATACAACTAGTCATACTGATCATGTTTGCAAAATTTCAAGTTTCTATGTACAGTAGTTATTGAGAAATCTTTGACACAAAATAAAAATATACACAAGAACTACAAAGGGAAATAACTCTAAAAGGCCTGACCCCTTGGCCCTTATTTTCTTTCCCACAATACAACTAGTCATACTGATCATGTTTGCAAAATTTCAAAATTCTATGTACAGTAGTTATTGAGAAATCTTTGACACAAAATAAAAATATACACTATTAAACAGCAAGAACTACAAAGGGAAATAACTCTAAAAGGCCTGACCCCTTGGCCCTTATTTTCTTACCCACAATACAAGTGGTCATACTGATCATGTGTGCAAAATTTCAAGTTTCTATGTGAAGCAGTTCCTGAGATATCTTTGACACAAAATAATTGTTTACGGACAGACAGACAGACGGAAAAGACAAAAACTATATACCCCCATGGCATACTTCGTATGCCGGGGGTATAAAAAGATAATATGGGGATAATCCTTCTTATCTGGGGCTATGCTTTACAAATACATACCTTTCCACCAGTATAAACATGTCGAGTTGGATTACTAATGGTGACAGCACATACTACTTCTCCATGGTTTAACGTGTTAATCTGGCGAGCATGTCGAGGTATACCGGGACCAATCAATGCATCGGGTGGAAAAGGAACAGGCTGCATCTGTCCGTCAGCACTGACATGGAATGAATATGCTCTGAAAAAGAGTTGAATATTACAATGGTGTATTTTGCTAAGTTGACACAGCTTAACAAGTACCTCCCTTTGGGCTCCTTGAACCAGTTAAAACAAATAAAACCACAACATCTTTTTAACGCTGTTATTGAGTTGCAAACCAGAAGCTGTGCTAGTTAAACAACCTATATTATATTCAAGCAAAAATTATAAAATGGTCATTTTCCTATATAATCTATACATTTTGGGATTCATTTTTAAACAGTTTGTTTTTGTTAATCTGATGATCTCCATGAAAACATTGCGACCCTACAGGTACCAACTCCACAGTGAAGCAGATCCAACTGAGCTACCAAGTCTGGCTTATATTGTATTGGTGTAACACAACTTAGTTATGGCATATGTGTGACAATGCTGTTTACTTATGGTAAAAACACAATATCATGTGTAAATCAAAACTGTGTAAATATAAATTGGCTCAAATTAATAAACGTTGTCTAACATTAAAAACTTTTGTGCCTTTATCAAACTTGTCTAAAGGTACATGTATTAATCTTTTGCTCTCCAAGGCTCTTTTGGCAACTTTGCTTCCCTCTTTAACTGCACGCCGGTGGGTCAGGCGTCAGATTCTATAGGTTCCAACGTAAAGGCTTATTGAGAATTAGAGAGATCTAATTCAAGGTAATGTTGGTTGGTGCCTGATACTCTGTCGATGGTCGGGCCCATCGGAGTCTAACTGTTTTCTTTTGCTCCAGCATTTCAGTGGTTTCTTGCTGTTGAGTCCTCACTGTTGTCTCACCTCTGTGGTTCTTTGATTATTTGTGTTCATGGAGATGTTACACTGATGAGTTAGGAGGCCTTCATGCGGACTGAACAAATTATTTGTCTAAATCGCGACAGAAGGGCGAGGATTGTGGCCACGTAAAATCGATTTAAGCCCCCCTGTGGAAATCTTTCCACTGACCGTTCCATGGCGGTTCTTCTGTGGCGGTTTATTTATGTTGTTGTTTGTTACTTACTGTGTGTATCACTTGTGTCTTTTTTATTTTGGATGGCCATATGGCCATTTTGTGGGAAAGTGACTGTCCTTATGGCCTTCCTTTGTTTAGGTTTCCATTATGGTCTGGTCGCTTAATGTTTATGTTTCTTTCCCTTTGGTGTCTTTGATGGGTGGAGTAAGTTAATTGTATCGATTCCTGATCTTTGTTTTACTTCTACTTTGCAAATTTCAAGAATATTTTCATTACGACAGTTTTGTCATAACAGGTGATGAATATGACCGTGTTTCTCAAGTGCTTGTAGAGTTAAGATAGTTAATCCTGTGTTACTAGTCATCTGTGAATAACAGTCACCCTGACTATAAAGGCCAGTCAGCAAAATCCTTCTTGCTATCATACACATAAATTACCTAATTATGTGTAAACTGCAGTAAACTGTTTACAGATGCATACAAATAGAATCTATTCCTGTCTGGTCCCATACATGTTTGGTAGTCATTTTTGTTTGTAAATGTCATGCAATCAAATCTGATTTAAATTTTATTTCTGCATTTTTTCATCGGTTTCAAAAAGGTAAAGAACTTAGGGACCGTAAAATTTTGTTTTCCCAAAAACTGGACCTCTACCCAAAAATATTTTTGAAAGAGTTTTCTCCCCTTTAAGAGCAAATGATAGGGATATTTACTCCTCTTACATAGCCCAGATAAAAAGGAAGTATCCACATATTATTTTTTTTATTTCTCAAAAAAAAAAAAAAAACATGAGTAGGGTACTCATTAGAAGCACCTTGAAAACATATGTTGTGTGTACTCATTAGAAGTGCCTCGGTGAGGCGCATCTCATAAGTATCAACAACATATGATTCTGTGCAAAAATAAGAAAAATGTCTGGACTTTTCAAATGAAAAAACACACACACACAAAAATGCCATTTAGAGCTAAATCAGACTTAAAGTGTGTTTATTGCCGGAGATCCCTTTTCTAATGGCTTGGCTCAAATTAATACTGTGATTTTGCTGTGAAAGGTTTCACATGTAAAATATTTTAACCCTTATCTTGCTGAATATTCATTTAAGCCACACCCATTTCTGTCTATCAACCAATCAAATAACTTGATGTAATTTATTGCTACAAATTCATAAACTGAATGCCAAACAGTGTAGATCCTGATCAGATTGCTTCTTCAGAAGTCATCTGATCTGGATCTACACTGTTTGCAAAGATAGGGGTTGTTGTGAACAGCAGGATAACACAACATCCCAAAACAGGGGTCAAACTGTGTCAGGTCTAGATCTGTGGCAATTGATCAGGGCCTTCACTGCTTGGACAAAAAATCAGCCATTTTCTAACAAGAAATATACAAGAGAGAACATTTCAGGGAATATTCAGTACAAAAAATGGGTTAAAAGAACTTACGGTTTTCCTCCTGGAATGGTACTACTAATGCATGGCCGCATGTGTGAGTTAGGGTCAAAACCAACCTGTAATGTACACTTATATTGTCAGAAAGACAGACACACAATTACATACAGATACATCACAGATAGACAGACAGACAGAACTATGAAGACAGAATGATACGGACTGTAGCCTATGTGTGGATCATCTTTTTTTGTTATACTAGTGATGCTAACATTTTGTGGTTCACACAGACAGTATTTCAGTCTATATGGCTATGTGCAGAATGCCAGCTGCAGCCATAAAAGGTTCATATGTATACATATACTATTATTACATGGCTATTGCAGATAATCAAAATCAAAAAATAAAACTGTGCTGTTGTTACTGTTTCCCCTTATCATGGGCCATCAGCTTAGGAAGGTCAAAGGTAATTAATCCATACTGGCACAGTGCTATAATGGGTTCAAATGCACTGTTATAGCACGGCTACATTAAATAATCATAATCAAAACCAGTAGGAAATCTTCATACAGACAGACCAAACAGATCATAAATTCCAACCGCAAAATGGTGAAATTACGACCCCTTCACATGCAAATGTAAACGAGTTAAGTCCCAAGAGAACTGTCTTTGAGGCCTCCAACCTTGTCATCCCATATGTCTATAGAGACAAGTAAGCTTTGCTGTTTGCCCTATAGACGTACTGAGATACTCTGAAACTTCATGCGGAAAGCTAATGCTCAGATCAGCCTGGGCGTATGCGCAGGCTGATCTGAGCATTTGTTTTCCGCCCACGTAATCAAACATATATTCGCACGACACTGCTCTAATGATAAACACTGGTTGCAATGATTTCTCATTATAATGAATATTCCGCTTCATTATCAGAAAATAAATAACTGTCATTATGTATGACATTCTGTAAATTTAACAACTTCAAAGCTTAGTTACAGCAGGTAAACTGAAATTTCTCACCCGATTTCACTTATCATATACATGTACTATGTTAATTAATCTCAATACTGTCCTTTCACTTTGTGTATATCCCATAATGCCAAAAATTACAAACTGTTTCATTTGGTTCTGGTTTTTACCCAGCTTTAAATGAAATTATGTTTGTGTGTTTGTTTGTATTGGAATTTACTGGCCCAGTCAACACTATTTAGGTCATTTTTGGGCCGGTCAGTTTACCCATCCACACTTTTCCTGGGCAGGATTATATGTAAGCGGTCGACCAGTACTGTGCACATTCTTTCCCAAGGAACTGACAACTGCCCTTCTTGAATCAGCGGAAGAACAGAATGACAGTAGAAAGGATTTCAGGATAAATCTCCAAGAAAGAATGTTGTCTACCCCGGCAGGTATCGAACCCACATCCTCCTGATCACCAGTCAGACGCGCATCCGACTGAGCTACCGAGGTCGGCAAAAATGAAATTATGATTATTTAATTTGTTTTGGTTAGGAATTCAGTGACTCTGATACTAATATCATCCTGAGCCAGTTGAGCCATACTTTTTCTTGTTCAAATTAAGAGCTTCCTAGGAGACAAACCTTTTTTTTTTCTACTGAATAAATTTATTTTGCCACACCCATTTTTAAATCTCCACCCATCAAATTACTTGATGCAATTTATTTCTATAAATTCAAACAGTGTTAATCCAGATCAGATATGATCTGGATTTACACTGTCAATCCTGTGATAATTGTTGTAACTATATGAGGGAGATTTGCCATTTTGATGAAGGAGATGTAAAGAATATATAGGAAATTTCTCAGTTCAAATGAGGGAGACTCCAAGGCCCAGTTGTTCAAAGCATCATTAGCTTAACGAGCTCGTTAGCGGTCAAATTGTTAACTATTCTAGCAAGTTTAATATTTAAAATTTGGTATTTTTGCTGAAAAAATGTGAGCAGCTTTTGCATCTGCAAAAGCTGCTCACATTTTTTCAGCAAAAATATGAGCATATTTGCCATAATAAATGATCAAAGTTTAAACAATATGTTAAATAATGATGCCGTTAGTTTTGAACAACTGGCCCCAAAATTTGACTAGATTTAGCATAATTTAGGCAACAATTAGCATCAAAATGAGTCTCCCTCGCGATGAAGGAGGTATCACAGGTATACAAGAGCATTTTCTAGGAAAAATCAGTACAATGCAGTCTGACAACTGTTCTTCTTCAGTCAATGAAGTGAGCTAACGACCGCTATAAAGTTTTCAATATAATGGAAGAAGTGTTCAAACCTGTGACCTCCAAATCACAAGACGGACGGTGAAACAGTGTTCCCGAGATAAATGTAATATTTCTATACATATTTCTAAACATAGCCCCAGATAAGAAGGGGTATCCACATATTTTTTTTTATTTCTGCATGAAAACATATGTTGTGGTTATTTATTAGAAGCACCTCGATCAGTGAGGGGCTTCTAAATAATACCCACAACATGTTTTCAAGTAGAAATAAGAAACAAATCGGTACTTTTCGGATGAAAAAAGCCCCTTACATGGAATTATGTAGACTATACGTACCATAGGTCCCCTGTGATAAGCGTTACTGAGAGCATTCGGTGAAATGTTGTTTATGTGACCACTGCCGGCGTAGCTTGCTGGACTGAGCTCAGATGGCATGTTGTGGGCAGATGTCGGCATGAACGGATAACCTAGCGAACAACCATTATCATACAACAAACAAATAAATACTATAATGATCCTATTAAAGTATTGGAACAAACAGGCCTCAGCAGCCAGTGCAGAACCAGATCAAATTGCTCCAGCAGTTTGATCAGGGTCTACACTGTTTGCCATTCTGTCTGCACCTTTTGGACTCCTTGCTGGATTGTGAAGCAAATTTGTTAAAAGTTTTTGTAGAAATTCAGAAAGTTCTCATGGTGTCCGAACTTTTAGGATTTTACGGTAAGTAGACATCTAACCCATTTTCTTCTGTTTGGAATCCACCTAGTGCAAATACAGCAGACTTCGGATCTGTAACTGGGCCCATACAAAATTACTTGATAAATAATATGAGCCCCGCCAAGCGAATTTGTGTCTTCGAGCATTCCGTCATGACAAGTTTTAACTGCGCATGCCCAGCCATTCAGAGGGGCCAGGGATATGGCTTTCTGTCTGAAAGTTCCTCTTGATTCACTGCTTGTATGAGCGAGCAGCGAAGGTTCTGGTGAGACTGCGCTGATGCGCAGGCTCGCCTGAACCTTCGCTGCTCGCATAGGCGATAAGTACCAAAATCGCTTGACGGGGCCCATATTATAGTGAAAATGTTGTCTTTAAAAATGTGCACCCAGATAAGACTCAACAGTGAAGATCTAGATCAGATGGCTTCTAATAGATCTGGATTTACAGTTTGCAAAGATACAACATTATCCAGGACAAGGGTTCTAGTATTTGAATGGTGAGATTCAATTGTTGATAATTTATATGTACAAATGTTACCACAATTATTTTCTGTCCCACAATATCAGGAGGTTCCCCACAACTATTTCAAGGTCAGATAACCCATGTATGCCTTGCTCCCATACATGGTAACATAGGCAAACAGTGTAGCCCCAGATTAAATGCCACAGAATGTGGCAACTGATCAGAGTATAAACTGCTGAAATATGGAACGTTTTGCAAATCTTATGACAAAGAAGACAAACTAGACACCCCTTTTAAAGTGGAAATGGATAAGTCCAAAGGAAGATTTGATTTATCATACAAGGATAAATATGTAGTCCAACTTCGATTTGGGACATGAAAATGTGTTAAAGACAGGGGTAGTTCAAACTACTGAAGGTTAACCCTTTTTGTACCAAATGGAATCTTCCTTCTTATATAAGGCAGGAGTCCATTTTGAAATTTAGGGGTGTAAGGCTGTGTTTTGTTAAAAATTTGTTTTAAAAAATGGCTTAACTTTTTTCAAACAGTGTAGGCCCTGATCAGATGCCACGTTCTGCGGCGTCTGATCTGGGCCTGCACTGTTTCTTCTTCTTCTTCTTCCCATAAAGTACAGGGCCCACTCTGGAGCATCGTCGTACTTGAGCTATGTACAAGATCGTGGTGAGGCGCTAACAAGTGACGGTAAAACAGTGCTGGTTAAAAACGGTTAAAAACAGTCTGTACATAGCTTAGTGAAGACTGGCCAGACCCCTCTTGAAGTCCTCAAGGGTCTCTGACATGACCACGCTCTCAGGTAGCTGGTTCCAGAGTCTGTTGCAAGGGTACCCGTTTTGGGGTTCCAGTACAAAATGGGTTAAACATAGTGCCTTGTCAAGAGGAATAACAGGGATGACCTCTTTTCAATCTGATTTAACCCTTTTCGTACCAAATGGAATCTTCCTTTTTATATATTACTGGAGTCAATTTCAAAATTTAGGTGTAGTCAGGTTGTGTTTTCTTCAAAATCTACTTAAATTGGCTGAACGTTTTGCAAACAGTATTGGCCCTGATCAGACACCACATTCTGCGGAGTCTGATCTAGGCCTGCACTGTTTGCCAACTACCCCTTTTGGGGTTTCCAGTACAAATTGGGTTAAAAAGAAGGTATGTTGGGTGTATACATTAGAATCTAATGTGTACATGTAACACACTTTTTCAAGATAAAATAAAAAAGAAAAATCCCTCAATTATCATAAATGTATAAACGTATGAAAGCAGAACATGAAATCTGATATTTAGCCTAAAGTATAGGAATTTTTGTAACAGTTACACTTACACCAAATGACACAGCATTAAAAATGATCACAGATCTGTTCAATGCTATAATGTGGAAGGGTCTTTTTGGTCATATGTATGTGTCAACCTTTTAAGATTTTTTTTATGTTTGAATTGAAGTTTAACATCCCTACCAACACTGTTTAGGTCATTTTGGAGACATTGCTTCCAATTTTGTGGGATTTTTACCCGCTATTGAGATGAAATGACATCTCAAGCCCTGCTGCCAAATGAAACCAAAATGGGTTATATGCATTGGAGGGTCCCACTTGCACCACTTTGCCTGGGCAGGCTTAGTCCATCAGTACTCAAATCTTGTCAGTAAAGCACCATGCAGCCCAATCTATTTCTCCAGCCCAGTTGGGCTGGGGCCCTAAATAAAGTTGCAAGAAGAAAATTCACTTTTCTATTTTTTTTAAAAGAGACAATCAGGATTCACATTTCTTATAAATTGCCTGTCATGCCTTATTGTCTCTGAAAAATATGGGAAAACTACTTTGCAAATGCCGTCTCCTCATCGTGAAAAGAACTTGAAGTGTATAGTTCTGAAACCTACCCTTGCTTATATTAATCTGATATACTAAACTATTTAATCTTTGTAATTCCAAACTTAGCAAAATAATTAACTCCAAATATAATTTAAAACCATATCAAACAAAGAGCCACTTTAACATTGCCAATAACATTCCTGTTTATTTCTTATATTGGGTGCATGTAATTCTGCCTTAATTGCTGGGTCTGATGAGGTCATGTGATTTCATTCAGAAAGCATTCTCTCACATGGAAATGTTTTTGACACACGTCAAGCACATATTTTGTAAGGGGAAAGGAAATACCAGAAGGGGAGGCGACTCTTTTATTTTCAAACCGCTTGTCAATTGGGGTGTACCATCAAAGTCCTAAAAATTCGGAAACCTTGGAAACTTGCTGCCTTTCTCCTAAAATTTTAACAAATTTGTTTCATGATTCAGCAAGGAGTCCAAAAGATGCAGACAGAATGGCAAACAGTGTAGGCCTGATCAGACTGCTCCTTCCAGGAGCAGTCTGATCTGGGTCTGCACTGTTTGTTTAGGCCTATCTGTCCCAATACTTAGGATCTGTCCCAATACTTAGAATCATTTTGGTACTCTGAAAGCAAATTGTCTCCTTAAACTAACAGCAAATTCTTTCATTTAAGAAGAGTTCTATAAACAGACAAATAAACAGAAACATAGCGCCAAATAAAGAGGGGAAGTCATCTCCTGATCTTCAGGAGATGATAAGTATAAGCGTTTCGCTTGTTTTCAAATCCTGTCATTGTAAATTGTACATGTACTGTTCGAATTGACTTGTCAAAATGAAATGAATAAATATTGTTTAAGCCAAAGAGGGGAAGTGAAGATAATTTAGGGATAATTTTTTTTTATTTCACATTGAAAACATGTGTTGTGGGTACTTGTTAGAACTGCCTCAATGAGGCAATTTTAACAAGTACCCACAACATCCTTTTTAAGAAGAAATAAGGAAAATAATCCCTAAATTCTCCTAGTCATGCCTCATTTTTTGGAGGTATGAGGGGGTCTTTCACAGTATAAGGATCTTACATGGGTGTGAGGGTTGGATAGAACAATCTGTCCCAAGGATCACAGTCAACTCAGTTGCCGACGTCTGCCATATTGTGATGACCATGGTGTGATGTTTACATCACGTAACGTGCTTTGACGACATCACATAACGTGCTGTGATGTCAACATTAATGACAGTGCATATGAAGTCGTATTCAACATGTGCAAATCAAACACAGGAGAATATTCGATTTTTATCCTGTCCCTGGGTAAGAACATCAGGGGTAGAACAGAGGTAGAATATAAGAATCTTATATGGGTGTGAGGGGTGGATGGAAAAATCCGTCCTGAGGGACACTGTCCGGCATCACGAGGCTTGCCGAGTGATGCCGGACAGTGATCCCGAGGGACGGATTTTTCTATCCACCCCTCACACCAATATTGGATTCTTTTTCTTGCATACCTTCCATTTCTTAGCGCGGATTTTTAATGCTGCAGCCACTTCAGTTACCAACGTCCCCCATATTGTGTTGACACTGCATGAATGTTTAGTGACGTTGCTGTGACGTCAACCTTAACGACGGCGCATACGAGGTCGTAATCAACCAGTGCATTTATCATACACGCGATTATATTCGATTTTGGGTCGGAACACCAGGGTCAGAACATAAATTTCTATCCCAGGGTAAAACCACGGATTTCCTTACCTGGTGTGTAAGAACATGATTTCTATCCCAGGCTAAAACAATGGATTTCCTTATCTGGTGTGCAAGAAAAATTGATATGCCTGTTGAATCCATGTGCACTTCCCTTAAGTTTGGTTCTTAGGAAAACCAGGGCTCAGCAAGACAAAGAATTCTCAGCTTAACGAGGCGGATAGTGGTCAAAATGTAAGCTGTTCTGGCAAGTACAATATCTAATACTTTGGTATTTGATGGAAAAGTTTGAGTAGCTTGACATTCTCTACACCTGTGCAACTAACTTGTCCTGTTTTGGAGTTAAACAGCCCATTTAACACTGTTTTAGGTCTTATGGAGCCAGTCAGTTTACCTACCACACTTTTCCTGGGCAAGCTTGTCCATTAGTTAACTAATAAAAATTATTCATTCGCCATAAAAACTGACAACTGCCTTCTCGAAACAGCGGAAGGGGGAGACTGACAGTATAAAAGATACATAATCAATCTCCATGCAAAAATGTTGCATACCTGGCAGGTATTAAGCCACAACCTCCTGGTCCAGTCAGATGTGCATCTAAATGAGCTACCGAGGCCGGCACAAAATGTGTTATCACACAGAGCTGATTCTCATTGTAACATGTATACCTAACAGTGTTGTTGTTCCAATGATAATATTCATCTTCAGACAGACAGGAAATCTGATATCTAGCAATATTCCTGGACACAGGCAGAACTGGTATACATTCAACTACACAACCTCATTATAACACTGTTCATTATAACACAATATTGGATATAACACAGTTTCAAGATGGATCCCAAAAATGTATAGATTATATAGAAAAATGACCATAAATCGTCATTTTTCTATATAATCTATACATTTTAACTGTTGTTTAAATGGTCATTTTTCTGTATAATCTATACATTTTTGTTTGGATATAACACTGTTGTTTTTTAACTAAGGTGGTTTCTGCTTTGGACCCCAGAAATAGTGTTATAAACATGTTGTGGTGTATTGTGTTTCCCTTGTCAATACAGGTCTACCTTCACTGATACAAGAAGGACAGTTGTCAGTTTCTGGCGAAAGAATGTGCACTGTTCTGTCTAACTGCTTACTAATAACAACCTTTATAGTCTTGACTGGGTTGCTAAGCTCGAAAAAACAAACAAATCTACTCTTAAAGAAAAGAATTTGCTCATGTAGAGGTTATTCAGAGGTTTTTTGTTTGATTTGAGGTTTGACATCCCCGTCAACACTGTATAGGTCATTTTGGAGATGTGGCTTCCAATTTTGTGGAACTTTTACCTGACAATGAGATGAAATGACATCTCAAGCCCTGTCGCCCAATTAAACCAATAGGGTTTATAAGCATGGACGGGCCGACTCACACCGCTTTACCTGGGCAGGCTTAGAACCCCTAAGCGGTTTACCAGTTCTCGTGTGTGGTCGGATTCAGCTCTGCGTGGAAGCATCATGCAGCCCATCTATTTCTTCAAGCCCCAATGGGCAGGGGCGGTATTCAGAGGTGCAGATTATGCAGGAAAGCAAACAATGAGTCTCAAATATTGGCTCCCTTATGAAAATAATAGAAATAAGAGGAGATATCATTTCGTGTTATTGGAGTCTAAGTACAAAAGCATCATCCTGGCCCCGTCAAGCGATTTTGGTACTTATCGCCTATGCGAGCAGCGAAGGTTCAGGTGAGCCTGCGCATCTGCGCAGTCTCGCCAGAACCTTCGCTGCTCGCTCATACAAGCAGTGAATCAAGAGAAACCTTCAGACAGAAAGCCATATCCCTGGCCCCTCTGAATGGCTGGGCATGCGCAGTTAAAATTTGTCATGACGGAACACTCGAAGACACAAATTCGCTGGGCGGGGCTCATATGTTCAGTCTCTACTGGGTGTACATCATATGGTTAACTACACCACACCCTTTTAAACACTTTTGTTCAGGGTTCAAATCAGAAACCATGTTAGTTAAAAAAACATGTTATTGCCAACTAAAAATGGATAGATTATATAGAAAATGACCATATTTAAGTTATACATTTTAGGGATTCATCTTTAGACCCGTTGTTATAAAGAAATTTATATACAACATAAGCCCAGTAAACAACCATTTGTACTGAAACAAAAATGTTTAGATTATGCAGAACAGTAACCATTTGTAGTCATTTTTTCACGAAATCTATACATTTTTGTTATGGACATTTTGTCTATATAACATCTTCATTATATTCTTGGAGACCTTCATACCCCTTAACCCTTATCTTGCTGAATATTCATCTACGCCACACCCATTTTGTTATATTAACCAATCAAATTACTTGATGAAATTTATTGCTACAAATTCATAAACTGAAGGCCAAACAGTGTAGATCCTGATCAGATGGCTTCTTCAGAAGCCATCTGATCTGGATCTACACTGTTTGTAAAGATAGGGGTTGTAGGAAGAGCAAGATAAGGAATAAAGTACCAGTCACCACTAACAAATGTTATTTGCAATAAAAATAAGAATTTCTTAATTTCCTTAGAAAATAAGGCTTTTGATGGGCAGACCATTCATACAAATGTCAAACCATATTTTCTCTGAAAAATACCAACCATAATTTCTCTGAAAAATGATAAAATTTGAATGTCATCTGCCCCAGAATTTTCTGTGGTGCTTTACACCTTAAATTGTGTCATATCAAACAAGAATGCACTGGAACATTAGCCCTTACTCTGTTCAACACATCTGAAAATGTCTGTTGAAACTTCTTGCAAACTTTTTTTGCCTCCAGGCAAAGTGTGACCCTGATCAGACTGCTCCTCTAACTGCTCCTAGAGAAGCAGTCTGATCAGAGTCCACAATGTTTGCAACAATGACTTTTAAAGTAACCTGCAGATGACAAAGCAGACAACAACTGTTGTGATTGGCTTTAAATGGGTTAGAGTTGATGGCTTGATGAACAAACAAACTGACACAAAACCAGAATCCTATATCATGGCATGCTTAACCCTTATCCTGCTGAATAGTTTAATTAGCCACACCTATTTGTGACTATCAGCCAATCAGATTACATGATATAATGTTTTTATTATACACATTAAACATTTTATTACACATTAAATGACAGTGTAAATACTGAACAGATGGCTTCTTCAGAAGAAGCCATCTGATCTGGATCTACACTGTTTGCTAAGGTAGGGGTTGTGGTGAACAGAAGGATAATGGTTAATGCAGGCATGACAAAAACTGTCTTATACTGATTGTAAAGAAACATTGGTTCCCAAGGCGGTTCCCTGGTTAGCTGAGTGAAAGAGCATTCTCGTCATGTTCTCTGTGGCAGTGTTTAGTTAGTGAGTGAAAGTTAGTCGAAAACCAACAAAATCTATATAACATTTGTCAGAGAAACAGTGTATAGATATCAAATGTGGTGAAATTAAAAAACAAATTTAGTCTGTGTCTGTCAGCTGTTACTGATGCCTAGAACAACATGACATAAAAATAAACTAAAATATATATGAAAAAAATGTACTATCATTTATTTTCCAACGGCATGCATTAAAGGAAAACAAGACAGCATCTAATATAAGCTAAATATTTTGTAATTAAGCAAAACAAAAAATCTAGCTGCCATAGAACCAGAAACGGAGTCAGGAGAATTTTTCTTGTTAGGACATATGTTGTGGGTACTTGTTAGAATTGCCTCGTTGAGGCGATTCTAACAAGTATCCACAACATACATTTTCATGGAACAATAAAAATCAGAGCATTATTGGGTCGATCGTTTCTGAGCTGGGTAAGTGGTCCTGAACGGAGAATTGGGTGGTTGTGTTTGACCCTTAAATTCCCGTTCTTTAAGCATACAGGTTAGACTCTGATCAGCCGCTGCATTTTGCGGCATCTGATCTGGATCTAAACTGTTTGCCAATATCCCAGCACCGAGTCAATGTTTGTTTGATTTGAGGTTTAACGTCTCCGTCAACACTGTATAGGTCATTTTGGAGACGTTGCTCCCAATTTTGTGGGACTTTTACCCGGCATTGAGACGAAATGACATCTCCAGCCCTGTCGCCCAATGAAACCAGTAGGGTTTATAAGCATATACGGTCCGACTCGCACCGCAGAGTCAATGTCTTACAATTTGCTTTCTTTTACACAATACTCTGACGTCACAACCACAAGACTGGTATGGCTGTTGCCTATAAATTATCATTACCTGGATTTCCGACAAATCTGTGACAGTCACATGGACATCAGCACTATAGAGCTTCTGTGCTTAGCAGAGTCGATTGACAAACAATCAATCCAAAAATTATTTTCATATTTCCTCCATCTCTGGACCTATGAGCTAGCCTAATTTTGAGAAAATCTAAAACTTAAGCCCTATTTGTTTTTGCAATATAACAGCCATTTTATGCTGTTTTGTTTGATGTTGTTTTTTTTTTCTCAATGGGACATCTTTGCCTAACTTTTATGTTACAAGATAAATTTAAAGGTTTCAGAAAAAAAATTAAATAAAAATAAAATAAACTAAATTAGATAATTCAGTCACATCTTGGCAACAAAATGTGGGTTTTCACAACTGCAAGCAGACGACAATTTTCATCACTGCACAAACTCGACCACAACAACGTATTCCTGCTCTCTCACTCACCTAAATGTGGCGCCTTCAACACACCTTGTTTCAGTCCCTGGCCGACTGGCCCAGGGGTCGTGTTCCCCGAACTTGTTGGCGTAGCTGACTTAGATACTGGAGTTGCCGCTTTTTCACTCTGAAACAGATAAAAAAAATGTCTTCTAATGCCATGTTAACGTAACATTTTATTTTGTTTGTAAATCTTAAAATGTATTTTAATCCATTATAGGCAGGAAACTGGTTAAAGGGTAGCCTGGCAAACACCACAGACCCAGATCAGATGCCACAGAATGTGGTGTCTGATGAGGTTCTGCACCATTTGCTAACAGGATTTTCTGTCAAAAATGGAATAACAGGATGTGTTTGTGAAACACATGCCCCAGGAAAGTGTCATTCACAAGTTATGCCCAATGTTGCTAATGTTAAAATTTTGAAAAAAGTAGGTCAAAGGTCAAGGTCACTAGATCAAAAATTATGGTACCACTGGAAAGGTCTTGTGATAAGGTATGAACATGTGAAATATGAAGAAGTTATGCCCAATGTTAAGTTTTTTGTAGACAAACGGACAAACAGACAGACAGACCAAACCACACATCCCCGAATCTCGATTTCGGGGGCATAAAAATGATAAAATAGTCCCGAAACCCCTTGAATGACAAATGAACTTGTTTAACATATCGCAATGGAAGTATCCACCAGAATGCAATGGGTTAATAGCATTGTTAAGCTCATATCTGCCATGGTAAATGAGCTAAGGTGTTCATGACTCGAGTTATCAACTGGAAATGCTCAAAAACCACTTATTAGGAACTGGTAAGGGTCCTACCTCTTTATTATGCTTTACGGATGATGAACTGCCATGTGAGGAGGAATCGCTTCTCGGACTACTTCTGTCTCGATCCACTTCTTTCTTATGGTTCTCAATTACCGAAGGCTTTAACTTCTCCCGCAGGGAAATGTCGCCATTCATTGGTGATGTATTCTCCTACAAAAGAGAGAAATTCAATATCTGATCAGCGCTGTGCAAAAAGGCATCTCTAGAGAACTGGCAATTGATGAACTCTCAGCTGTGCATGCAGAACCTCCCAAGCAGAACAGGCTCCCGAGGCTTTTAAAAAAATTTTCTTCGTGTTCAATTCAACTAAGCAAGAAATTTGTACTACTGATAAATAATTAAAATGCCTTTGGAAAAAATTGGTTTTCTAGAGAATGGGATTTGTACTGCTAATAAATATTAAAATGCCAACGATTGTTGGCATTTTAATATTTATGTGCAGGACAAAGGTCCTGCTTTACCAAACTGAACAGAATTGAATATGAAATGTTTGCAGATGTCCCTAAAATGGTATGTTAGGCATGTATGGGTGAAGTTCAGCAAGCTTTTGTGCTATTTGACAAACAGCACCAGCGCAAAACAGTAAATCTACGTATTATTCCGTCTAGTCATCAGTTGTATGCACAGTATTGCAAGAAAACTCTTTAACCCATATTACACTGGAAACCAAAAACCGATCATGTCTAGATCAGATGTTATAGAGAGTGGCATCTGATAGAGGACTTCAATGTTATCAAAAATCATTCAGCCATTTTCCTAAATGAATTGCTGAAAATAAGCTCAACCGGACACCCCTCAATTTCAAACTGGACTCCTTCTATGATGTTCTGTGGAAGATTCCAATCTGTACAAAATGGTAAAATCCATCTCAGACAAGCAATCAAACACCAACTATCAAGGACGAGCGACAGACTCATGTCAGAACATAACCTGACTTTTACGGAAACTGTGTCCGAAAGGGAGGGAATTCCATCAGGAATGATCGGATCAAAGTTCCAGATACCGAAATCACATTTTTATCTAACTTGTCAGATGAGCATATCAATGAGGGGGTGTTCAGCCCTTGGCCATAGATTTAAAGGGCATAAAATATATATATATATATATAAATTTCTCCAGACCGAGCCAAGTATGCAATTATGGTTTCCTATAAGAGACTTGAAGATGTCTTTCCATTCATATCTGTCAATACTTGACCCATTTCAGACCGGAAACCCCAAACTTGGCATTTGCATAGGTCCAGATCAGCTGATTCTGGTGAAGGCATTTTTGGGTCGATTCTTGGCTTATCAATGAGTCATGTCAGAAGAGACAATTTAAAAGTGTACAGTTTCTATTTTTGGTCAGTATATATAGCAGGAGTCCATTTCAAAATTTATGGGGTGACAGGTTCCTAAATCTTTAAAACATGTTTGGAAAATGGCTGAACTTTTGGCAAACAGCGTAGGCCCTGATCAGACAATCCATTCTGCGACATCTGAACTGGGCCTGTATTGTTTGACAGCCTTCTGTTTGGGGGGTTTTCTGCACAAAATGGGTTAAATTGTCAAATGTCCCCGGAAAAGATGTCAAAGGAGATGGGATAATTTACCCAGACTATCATATCAGAAGATATCATTACTTTAACCCATTGTATACTGGTGGACTCTTCCATTGCTATATGTTGGAAAAGTCTATTTCTCATATAAAGGGTGTCAGGCCTATTTTTCCGTTTTTATTCTATTTTTGATGGAAAATTCTGTTAGCAAATAGGGCAAGCCCTGATCAGACGCCCCGTTCTGCAGCGTCTGATCTGGGCCTGCACTGTTTGCCAAGGTATTCCGCATACAATGGGTTAAGAAGTCTTTGAAATGAACACCCCTCTAAACCCACTTCATATAGAGGAAACTAGGGTATACAGGGGGTGTTCATTATTTTTTCTTATTTCTACTCCAATACATAGGTTGTGGGTATACTTTAGAACCACCTCATTGAGGCAGTTCTAACGAGCACCCCAACCTATGTTTGCATTATAAATAAGACAAATATCATGGATTTTCATCAGAAAAGTAGCCATTTTGGAGATGTGAAAAATGCAGTATGCACTATGGGTGTGTTATCGTAATGTAATGTGGATACTTGTTAGAAGCACCACATCATATAAGCCCCGCCAAGCGAATTTGTGTCTTCGAGCATTCCGTCATGACAATTTTTAACTGCGCATGCCCAGCCATTCAGAGGGGCCAGGGATATGGCTTTCTGTCTGAAGGTTCCTCTTGATTCACTGCTTGTATGAGCGAGCAGCGAAGGTTCTGGCGAGACTGCGCGGATGCGCAGGCTCGCCTGAACCTTCGCTGCTCGCATAGGCGATAAGTGCCAAAATTGCTTGACGGGGCCCATATAGGTTTTCATGTAACAGTAAAGGAAACTATGGCAGACTTATCCCCAAATACTCTCTACTTATCAAGCCCTAGGAGTGATTTCTATCCTTTCATCTATTTTTTCGATCTCTGAAACATTTTGCCATTAATGGAATGGCTTTATTAGTGTGAAATATCACCACACTTTAGTAATTTGTTAAGTATTCAGCCTAAAGCATTATGGGGGAAAAAACAGCGTATATATTAAAATTTGGCTCCCAGTGTTCCCCATAAAATGCATAGAAATTAACCATGATTATACAAAACATGTCATACAATAGAGGTCCTCGGGGGATAAACAAACAGTGAAAACTCAAACAAGACTGCAAGGTGGATATAAATAGAAACAACGAAATAAGAGGGAGTTTGTGCATAAAAAGCTCCTTCAAGTAGATGGAGGATTATTCATTAACCCTTTTTGTACCAAATGGAATCTTCCTCCTTATATAGAGCAGGAGTCCATTTCAAAATTTAGGGGTGTCAGGTTGTGTTGTCTTCAAAATTTATTAGGAAAATGCCTGAACTTTATGCAAATAGTGAAGGCCCTGATCAGACGCCGCGTTCTGCGGCGTCTGATCTGGGCCTGCACTGTTTGCCAGGGTACCCGTTTTGGGGTTTCTGGTACTAAATGGGTTATCCCATTCCCACATGGGGACATTGTGAAATTTGCTGATTTTTCACAGTGTTGCCATGGACATCAACTTCATATAGCCATTGATAGTTTCATTATGAATGGTTCCTTTCACACCAAACTCGGAATGAATGTTCACTGGACAGCAGCCTTTGAAATGGAACCCTGTGAGACTGAATCATTGTTGCCATGGTAACGAGGAGGCATCTCAAGGTCTGTTTATGTCGTCTGCTGAATTTTCTTGCAAACTTTTCAATCATACTTTTGCATACAGGCGTTGGTCCACACTGTTCACAACAATGACTTATAAAGTACCAGCCTGTCTGTATTTCAGGGGCCAGTTGTTCAAAACTAACAACGCTGTTAGGTAACATATCGCTAGACCTTTGATAATTAAATAATGGCAAATATGCTAATATCTTTGCTGAAAAAATGTGAGCAGCTTTTGCGGATGCAAAAGCTGCTCACATTTTTTTTAGTAAAAAATACCAAAATTTTCAATATTGTACTTGATAGAACAGTTAACAATTTGACCACAAACGAGCTCATTAAGCTAACGATGCTTTGAACAACTGGCCCCAGGTCTTCACATTTTCTTTCTTTTTTTTTTTTTCTTTTTTTTTTGGACAGCCATGTCCTCGCAGCAACGCAAGAACCTAAAAGCATTCCAAGAACTGCTTGTGTAAAATAAAAATGTGTTAAGATTGTTCCATGTTATGGAAGGCAAGTCTAGTATTGGTGACTGATGAATAGGTTAGGTCAATGTAAAGATCGAGTAACAACAAGAAGTTGTACAATAAGATGAATGAAGAATGACATTATTCAAGATCACCGAAGCTTAAAGTTGAAACTCAGTCAGCCAGAGACATGACATCACTTTTTCTTTGCATAAAACCACAGTTGCCATAAAACATGGTTGTAAAACAAATTATGTTTTTGTATTTTTTCCCAGATTTCCCTATTTGTTCTTTTTTATCATATTTCTTTTCCACTACATGATCAAAACACTGAAAACAATGGTGGGTAGATCGTCTGAGTGAAGGCTGAGAAAATGGTACTGAATGGGGACTTATGTTTCATTGAACTCTTATATTTCAGTCTTTTAACCCATTGTTCTTCCATTGCTAGCAAATAGTGCAGGCCCTGATCAGACGCCGCGTTCTGTGGCATCTGAACTGGGCCTGCAGTGACGGTGTTTGCCAAGATACCCCTTTTAGGGGTTTCCCGCATGCAATGAATTAAGTAACCAGTGATAAGGTGCCATGTTTTTTCGGGATTGATTTCGTACTACACAGTTTGCCCTGTCATTGGAAATGGACCAATCCCAAGCTAATGAGTGTAAAATTTTACTGTAATTATGAGTTAATGGGCTCGGAAACATTTCTGTATTTTTCTCTCTTTTGGTTTAACAGCCTGTTTAAGATAGAGTACACAGAACAATACCACCTGAAAATCCATCCATTGTAGAACTTGGCGAACTTGTAGAACTCGAACGAGGCTTAAACCAACAGCACTGAGAGACCTAATGATAAAGAGACAGTGCCAAGACAAGGCCACAGAGGCCTGCTCCCTGTTTGTATAAACATTCAAGTCAGGCTTCTGTGACCTTATTAGCCGTTTTTGTACCAAATGGAATTTTTCTCCTTATATACAGAAGGAGTCCATTTCAAAATTTAGGGATGTCAGGTTGTATTTTTTTCAAAATCTATTTGTAAACTGGCTGAACGTTGTGCAAACAGTGTAGGCCCTGATCAGATGCCGCATTCTGCGGCATCTGATCTGGGCCTGCACTGTTTGCCAACTACCCCTTTTGGGGTTTCCAGCACAAAATGGATTAGCAAGGTGTACAAGCTCCCCAAGAATGGCATGCAGATAACAAATTTTACGTACCCCTTCTTTGCCAACATCAACTACGAGATCAGTATCACTCTTCTCTCCATCACTCTCCTGTAATTAGTAGACGAAACAAAATGGATGGTGTCATCATGTTAAAAAGTCCTTGTTGTGAACTCCTGTAAACCCCACTTTATATTTGTTTTGTTTGATTTGAGGTTTAACGTCCCCGTCAACACTGTATAAGTCATTTTGGAGATGTTGCTTCCAATTTTGTGGGACTTTTACCCGACACTGAGATGAAATGACATCTCGAGCCCTGTCGCCCAATGAAACCAATAGGGTTTATAAGCATGGACGGTCCGACTCCAACTAATATGCCTGGGCAGGCTTAGATCCTCTAAGTGGTTTACCAGTACTCATGTGCGGGTTGGTTTCAGCTATGCTTGGAAGCATCATGCAGCCCATCTATTTCTTCAAGCCCCAATGGGTGGGGGCCAAATGTAATTAGGTTAAAAAGTCCTTGTAGTGAACCCCTGACCTGTAATAACCACTTTATATAGAGAAAAGCTGGGTTAACAGCGGTATGCGTTATTTTCCTTATTCTGCTCCAAAACAGATCCAGTATTCCTCTACTTAGACCACCTTTGGGACTGTTCAAAAGTGGTCTTTAAGACCACTTTTGAACAGCCCCAAAGGTGGTCTCAAAAGTGGTCTTTAAGACCACTTTTGAACAGCCCCAAAGGTGGTCTTTGACCAGAGGACACTGTATGCAGAAAACACAAAGTAAGAATAACTGAAACCACTAAATATGGTTTTCAAAGCAAAAATGGTTTTAATTTTAGGTGGTCTCAATAGCGGAATTTCACGGTACTGTTGGTACTCGTTTGAATCGCCTCAATGAAGCGGTACCATTGAGCACCCGCAATCTATGTAGAGACTAGAAATAAGAAAAATTTAAACATTTTCATCTGAACTAGAATTCCACCAAACATTTGGGTGAACACTGTGGTTGTCGCAAATGTTGACAGATTCATGAACAAACGGACAAACAGATGGATGAATGAACAAACAAACGGATGAGACATAAATGCTTGTTCTAGACGATTTTAAGTGATATTTTATTGCAATGTCTAGCTTCAGTGGCATGATGTTTTGTTTTTTTTTCAGCAAACAATATTTTGAAATATTTTTCTAATTTTTCCCAGAACACAGTTTTATGGGAAAAATAAAAGAAATACCAACAATTTGTCATCTGCTGAATTTGCCTAGAGAGTGGTTATGCAAAAATACAACTGAATTAGTTATTGTGTTTGCTAGTTTGTTTTTGTTTAATTTGAGGTTTAACGTCCCCGTCACACTTTAAAGTTCATATTGGAGATGTTGCTTCAATTTTGTGGGACTGTTACCCGACATTGAGATGAAATGACATCTCAAGCCCTTCCACCCAATGAAACCAATAGGGTTTATAAGCATGGACGGTCCGACTCACACCACTTTGCCTGGACAGGCTTAGATCCTCTAAGCAGTTTACTAGTACTCTTGTGCGGGTCAGTTTCAGCTCTGCATGGAAGCCTCATGCAGTCCATCTATTTCTTCAAGCCCCGATGGGCGGGGGCCATATTGTGCTTGCTAAAACCGTTAATATTTCGACCACTGACTTGTATTCTGCAGGCTCCTGAGGCTGAGTTTTCTTTATTTCCTCTATATATAAGATTTCATATCATGTTAACAGGTCCCTTAAATGCACCCCTGTAAAGAGCAAACTGATTTTCAAGGGTACACATGAGCCCCAGCCCGTCTGGGCTGGGCTGTAAGATGCTTTCAGGCATAGGTGATGAGTACTGGTAAACCACTTAGAGGGTCTAAGGCTGCGTAGACAAACTTGTGCGAATCTGAACGTCTCTTCATATAAACCTTTAGATTTGTTTGGGTGGCAGGGCTTGAGATGTCATTTCTTCTCAATGTCGGGTAAAAGACCGGCAACATTAAAAGCAGCCTCTCTAAAATGACCTAGTGTTGATGGGAATGTAAAACCTCAAATCAAACAAATATGGGTATACATTATTTTTCTTATTTCTGCTCAAAGACATATGTTGTAGGTACTCGTTAAAGCTTCCTTAATGAGGCCATTCTAACCAACATCAACAACCTGTCTTTGGAGCAAAAATATATAAAGTGTAAAAACATGCCAGCTTTATAGATATGAAAATATGTAAGAATCAGATATGCCGTTCTGTTGTAGTTGGGCATTTCTAACCCTCGGGATGACCATGCTGAGTGTTACTGGGACATAATCTATGCCTTGGTTCTGCTCAGCACGGTCATCCCAAAGGTCGGAAATGCCCATCTACAACAAACACCACATTAGCTACCTTTTCTCTTGCACAACACCACCGAAATTTTTCATTTTACTTTATTTAAACTTTCTTTTTTTGTATTGCAGACTTTACTTATGTAGTTTGCCTGGGTAAGAAAACCAGGGTAAGAACAGAATTTCTATCCCTGGCTAAAACCACAGATTTCCTTATCTGGTGTACAAGATCCTAATGGTTGTAACCCTTGACCTGCTGAATATTTATATATGCCACACCCACTACTGATTATCAACCAATTAGATTACTTGATGCAAATTATTGCAACAAATTCATGAGCTGAATGACAAACAATGAAGATCCTAATCAGATGGCTTCATCAGAAGCCATCTGATCTGGATCTTCATTTTTTGAAAGATAAGACATAGCCGGGCTCAGCAGGACAAGGGTTAAATGTATGAGCAACCCAATTAACTCACAGCCCGTTTTTCGTCTGGGCGTCTTTTTTTTGCTGGTTCTCCGCTGACATCTGGAGGTGAGTGGCTTCTGTGTCTATATTTATCACGGTCTGCTGGTGATGCCGATGATCTCTGAAAATAGAAAAACGAATCATTGTTCACAGAAAATCGGATTAAGTCGAACACAGTCAAAGACGGGATACAATCACAATAGCCACAAGATGCAGAAAAGATGCATTCAGATATGTGCATACAGTATCCATGAGTGACTCAACAGTGGGTTGGTTGTGTGTTAAACCATTTTTGTACAGAATGGAATCTTCCTTTTTATACACAGCACAAGTCCACTTTGAAATTTTGTGCTGTCAGGTTGTTAACCATTTCTGTACCAAATGGAATCTTCCTCCTTATATATAACTGGAGTCCATTTCAAAATTCAGGGGTGACAGGCTGTGTTAGCTTTAAAATTATTCGGAAAAAAACTGAACTTTTAGCAAATATTGTAGGCCCTGATCAGATGCCACGTTCTGTAGCGTCTGAGCTGGGCCTACACTGTTTGCCAGGGTACTCGTTTGAGGGTGTCTGGTACAAAATGGGTTAATAGATATTTTTTTTTCAGAAAAAAAGTTGAACTTTCCTTTCCTTAACATTTTGCAAACACTGTAGGCCCTTTTCCAGGTGAGTTATGCTCAGGCTTGATGGTGAGTTATGCTGAAAATCAGGCTTGACTTTACATGTGAATGATTCAAATGTAAAATGTCATGCCTTATATATTCACATGCAAATTCAAGCCTGATTATCTCTGAAAAAATAAGACAAAAAGTATAAATGAAAAAGACATCTGTGGATGTCGCGATTTTGCAGTAAATTAAACATTTAAGTCAAAATTCCAGCGTATCATAACTTGTACAAAATTTTGTGCAAATTTTCAGAGTGATTACAGTTTGGGTTGCAACAGGTTTTAAACCTGATTGAAAATGATATGGCCAATTAATTTCAAAATTTTCCAACCATATCTGCTAAGATCAAATAAGAAAGGTGTAACCCTGAAAAGAGATTTTAACAGTTACAAATCTTGGTAATATATCATTTTTTTTTTCTTCACAAAACTGTTGAAAGCTGTTTAAACTGAGAATGATTAAAATAGTAAGATGGATGGATGGATGGATGTATGTAAAGACTGTATATAGAAACATGCCCATTTATGATCATTTTGCTGAATCTGATTTATACGTTTTAGGGATCCGTCCATAAACTGTTGTTTGTCTGTTTGTTTGTATTGGAGTTTAACGGCCTAGTCAAGACTATCTATGGTCATTTTGGGCCAGTCAGTTTACCTATCACCACTTTTCCTGGACAGGCTTATCTGTAAGCAGTTGCACATTCTTTTGCCTGCCCTTCTTGAATCAGCGGAAGGGGGAGAATGACCGTAGAAAAGATTTCATGGTCAATCTCCAGGAAAGAATGTTGCTGACCCCCGCAGGTATCGAACCCGTGTCCTCCTGCTCATCAGTCAGACGCGCATCTGACGGATCTACCAAGGTCGGCTTATAAACTGTTGGACCATATTTAACCCATTTCAGACTGGAAACCCCTAAACGGGTACCATGGCAAACAGTGCAGGCCCAGATCAGATGCCGCAGGATGAGGCGTCTGATCAGGGCCTACACTAGCTGTTTGCAAAAAGTTCAACCATTTTCCAAATAGATTTTCATGAAAACACAACCTAAATTTTTGAAATGGACTCCTGCTATATATAGGAAGGAAGATTCCATTTGGTACAAAAAGGGTTAAATGATCCTATTATTGAGACAGATAGACCTCTATATGCAAACAGTGAAGACCCTGATCAGAAAGCACCTGAAGGAGCAGTTTTATCAGCATCTACGCTGTTTGCCATTCAGTCTGCACATTTTGGACTGCTTGCTGGATTGTGAAACTAATTTGTTAAAATTTTAGGAGAACTACAGCAGGTCCTCAGGTGTCCCGATTTTTAGGATATTTGAACAGTGTTATAAAGAGGTTGTGGTGAACATAAATAATCTTGTCAGCTTATGACAGGTCACTCCTATGGGGTATTAAATTCATCCTCAATTCACATCCCCACACCATAAGACTCTTTAAATGCATTCCCCAACGGGCCTCCGTGGCCTAGTGGATAAGAGCGCTGACTCTTAATCATTAGGTCTCTCACCGCTGTAGGTTCGAGCCTCGCTCGGGTCACATGTGAGACGCCAAGTTCTGCAACGGAAGGTCAGGTGGTTTTTCTCCGGATACTCCGGCTTTCGCCCACCTCTGAGTAACGATCGGCTCGATATGAGTGAAATAATCTTGAAAGGGCCGTAAAACCAAAACCAAAAAAAAACAAGAGGCTCAATGAGCCTAAACCGCTCACCTGAGGAACTTATGTTTTAACAATTCACAGACTTGACTACTAAATCTGCTAATAGAATCCAGCCCATTGACCCTTACAGGATATCAGTCATCATTATTGCATTGCATTCCAAGTTTGAGACTTCTAGCTTCTATAGTTCCTGAGAAATCTTTGACGAAAATTTAACATTGGTCAAAATGGAGAGAAAGAAGAATGAAAGAACAGATGAACAAATAAGCTGAGAAAGCCCAATGTCTCTTACACAAAATAAGTCATCATTATTCTATTGAATACCAAATTTGATGCTTCTAGCTTTTATAGTTCCTGAGAAATCTTTGATTAAAAATTTAACATTGGTCTATTATCTCTATATGGAGAGAAAGAAGAATGAAGGAACAAATGAACCAGACTAGCTCCAAAACCTAATGCAGCCTTTCCCCTTGCCCAATGGTGCTACACATAAAATTTAAACAAGATTGGTCGACTGCCTTCTGAGATATGCTTCATTGAAAGTGTGGACGACGGATAGACGGACGACAGACGACGGACTCCGGAGCCTTGGTATACTATCAGCTCACTGGAGCCTTTGGCTCAGGTGAGCTAAAAATTCAAGTCGCTATTTCTGTCACAACATTTTCCCTACTTTAAGTCTATGGGCAAATTTTTTTGTCTCTCAAGGTCACGTAACTCCGAGGTCAATATTCCGATTCGGCCCAAAATCGAACTTAACCGAGATTTTATGCCTTTCCTCGTTACCTGCAAGTTTGAAGCTGATATGAATAAAAATAAAGTTGCTATCGTGGTCACAACGTATTTTTTTATGCTCAAGGGCAGGTAACTCCAAGGCAAATATTCCGATTCGGCCCAAAATCGAACTTAACCGAGATTTTATGTCTGTCCTCGTTACCTGCAAGTTTGAAGCTGATCTGAAAAAAATTCAAGTCGCTATCGTAGTCGCAACATTTTCCCTAATTAAGTCTATGGGCAAATTTTTTGTCGCTCAAGGTCACGTAACTCCGAGGTCAATATTCCGATTCGGCCCAAAATTGAACTTAACCGAGATTTTATGCCTGTCCTCGTTACCTGCAAGTTTGAAGCTGATATGAATAAAAATAAAGTTGCTATCATGGTCACAACGTATTTTTTTATGCTCAAGGGCAGGTAACTCCAAGGCAAATAATCCGATTCGGCCCAAAATCGAACTTAACCGAGATTTTATGTCTGTCCTCGTTACCTGCAAGTTTGAAGCTGATCTGAAAAAAATTCAAGTCGCTATCGTATTCACAACATTTTCCCTATGTGAAGTCTATGGGCAAATTTTTTGTCGCTCAAGGTCATGTAACTCCGAGGTCAATATTCTGATTCGAACTTAACTGAGATTTTATGCCTGTCCACGTTACCTGCAAGTTTGAAGCTGATCTGAATAAAAATAAAGTTGCTATCGTGGTCACAACGTATTTTTTTATGCTCAAGGGCAGGTAACTCCAAGGCAAATAATCTGATTCGGCCCAAAATCGAACTTGACCGAGATTTTATGCCTGTACTGGTTATCTGCAAGAATGAAGTCGATCAGAAAAAAATTGACGGAGCTAGAGTGATGACAAGCTTTTTCCTATGTGAAGTCTATGGGAGCAAGATGTTGCCATGGCAACCAGAGTTCCACTCAGATCTGCCTGAAAACCTAATGAAACCTTTCCACTTGCCCAATAATGCGACACATGAAATTTGATCAAAGTTGGTCAAGTAGTCTAAGATATACATTTTTGAAATTCCCATTAACCCTAATGCAAAAACACACAAGGGCAGGTAACTCCTAAGTGAATGATCCGATTCTGCCAGTTATCGAACTTGACCGAGATTTCATGGCTGTGCTGGTTATCTGCAAGAATAAAGCCAATCTGAAAATAATTGAAGCAGCTACGGTGATGACAACATTCTCCCCATGTTAAGTCAATAGGCAATTTTTTCAACGCTCAAGGGCACGTAACTCCTGAGTGAATAATCCGATTCAGCTCGAGATTTCATGCCTGTTCTCGTTATCTGCAAGAATGAAGTCGATCAGAAAAAAATTGACGGAGCTAGAGTGATGACAAGCTTTTTCCTATGTTAAGAACGCTCAAGGGCACGTAACTCCTGAGTGAATAATCCGATTCAGCCCAAAATCGAACTTGATCGAGATTTCATGCCTGTCCTCGTTATCTGCAAGAATGAAGACAATCAGAAAAACATTGACGGAGCTAGAGTGATGACAAACTTTTTCCTATGTTAAGTCTATGGGAGCTATTTGTTGCCATGGCAACCAGAGTTCCAATCCGATCTGCCCGAAAACAGTATGCAGCCTTTCCCCCTACCTGATAATGCTTCACATGAAATTTGATCAAGATTGGCCCACTGGTTCCGGAGATATACTTCTTTGAAAGTGTGGACGAGGGACGACGACGACGGACAACGACGGACGCCGGCTCGTGGTATACTAATACCTCACATGAGCCTTCGGCTCAGGTGAGCTAAAAAATGCATTCCCCACAGTGAGACCTCAGGTGAGTGCAATCACTGGCCTCATGGGATAGTTTTTTATGTAAACAAGTTACTTCCCTTAGACCAGAAGAAAGTCAGGAAAAAATAAACAACAACAGAAAAATGACCTCATCATATGGAGTAGGCCCAGATCAAACTCAGGGAACATGCTGTGTTATCAGCGACTACACATTTTCTTTTAACCCATTAAGTACCAGAAACCCCTAAAGGGGTACCTTGGCAAACAGTGCAGGCCCAGATCAGACGCCTCAAAACGCGGCGTCTGATCAGGGCCTACACTGTTTACTAAAAGTTCAGTCATTTTCCAAAATAAATTTTGATGAAAACACAACCTGACACTCCTAAATTTTGAAATGGACTCCTGCTATATATAAAGAGGAAGATTCCATTTGGTACAAAAAGGGTTTATTATCCCATATTACGGTATTGCCTATAAACGTCTCATCAACAGGATCATTTGCAAATATATGTAGCATCAACTTTTAAAAAGAATTTTTGTAAAACTCACAACAAATACAACACACTAAGACACCTCAGACTCCCAATTCTGCAGTGCCTGCTCAGGTGCCGCACAGTTTGACATCCTATATAAAATGGATAAAAGGGTCCTCCTTTGTTGTCTTTTTTTCTCAAGCTTTTTACTATACCAACGTAAAAATTCACTATTAACCCATTCAGTACCGGGTACCTTGGCAAACAGTGCAGGCCCAGATCAGACGCCGCAGAACGCGGCGTCTGATCAGGGTCTACACTGTTTGCAAAAAGTTAAGCCATTTTCCAAATCAATTTTGATGAAAACACAACCTGACACCCCTAAATTTGAAATGGACTCCTGCTATATATAAGGAGGAAGATTCAATTTGGTACAAAAAGGGATATTAAAGGAAAGCATTATGACACTGCAAAACCCACAACAGTTATATCTTATGTAAACAAAACACAAAAACATGGAGTGTTTGCACAGGTATTGTCAATGTGTATAAAATTCCAATATTGACTAAGTACGATAACTTAGCGCTTTAACGTTGGCAGGATGTTTTCATATTTTTGGAGTTTAAGGATTACGCCTACCCCCCATAAAGAGTAGAAATTCTCTAGTGTAAACAGACTGTTTTCTCAGCGAATTTGTTTTATGGCCAAAGACTCTACGGGTTTAAAGGGCATATTTCATTTCGTTGGAATATATGAGGAAAAAGCAAATATTGACTCTAGTGCGAAAGCAAATATAATTTACAAGTCGTCAGCAGTGTAAACTGATTTCCATTTTCATAACAATGAATTGCCGAGGGTAATAGAATGTATCAAAAGTTGATAGGCAGAGTGTCGTGTAAATACGCGAGATCGCACCAGTGGCCATGGTGCTTTATCAGTGCCGCTAGAGCAAACATGGATGGCATCATGGGAAAACTTATTCTGACTGGGGCATGGGACCATCAACCAATCAGATCAATGTGTGTTTGTGCAGTCTGATTATACACTTGGCTAACCAGAAAAAGACACTGTGGGCATCACAGACAGGTCACACAAACAGTGAAGACTATGATCAGAGGTAATGAGCTGCATGTCTGATCTTGGGCTTCACTCTCTGCTTATGTTTTCAATCTAATTTTGTTGGCACGCAGCTCGCATCCAGGCAGAAGAGAGATTGGAATGATTTTACAAGAAAAATCAATAAGGCAATAACGCTGCTGTGTAAAACGAACCAAAAACCCTGCGGTAATTTGTAAGTCTCAGAAGAACTATTTTTTTGTCGGCAATTTATTAAGATGAATATTTCCGTCAACTGAAAGTTATTTAGTTTTAAATATCCCTGCTGCATTTTATGACAGACATGTGTTGTCAAAATCTCAAATTTCTATTAATGCCAAGATTTAAGTCATCGGGGTTTTTCATTGTTAGGTTTTTGAAAAATAAAAAAAGAATCAGTTTTTCTGACATGACTAGCACTTATACATGTGACATTATAAGGCAAAGGGAAATTATTATTCATGTTTTCTTTGTTTTTTTTTAATTGGGTTTTAAGACACTTTCAAGATTATTTCACTTATTTCAAGCTGATGGGCAAAAACCGCACCACAAATGGGAGACAACTTTTGTGACTCAGCCTAAAAATCCTATCATACTTTCTTATAAGCCATAGCCAGCCCCTCTGAAAAATTAGTCTAAGCAACACTTAAGGGGAATGGATACACTTGGCAGATATAGCCTCCAAAGATTTTTCCAAGGGGAGACAACTTTCAGGAATTCCTGTTCGCTTTTCTGTAAGCCCAGGGGAAGGAATTTAAATTTTGCTCCTTGGGAGTAGGTCCATTGCTGCTGGTAGGTCCATTGCCTCTGAGTGGGCCCACTGACTCTAAGTGGGTCCATTGCTGCAGGTAGGTCCATTGCCTCCGAGTGGGTCCATTGCTGCTGGTAGGTCCATTGCCTCTGAGTGGGTCCATTGCCACTGAGTGGGTTGGTCCATTGCCTCTGAGTGGGTCCATTGCCGCTGAGAGGGTCCATTGCTGCTGGAAGGTCCATTGCTGCTGGAAGGTCCATTGCCTCTTGAGTGGGTCCATTGACTCTTAAGTGGGTCCATTACTGCTGGAAGGTCGTTTGCCTCCGAGTGGGTCCATTGCCACTGAGTGGGTTGGTCCATTGCCTCTGAGTGGGTCCATTGCCACTAAGTGGGTTGATTGTTGTTGGTAGGTCCATTGCCTCTGAGTGGGTCAACTGAGTCTCCAAGTGGGTCCATTGACACTAAGTGGGTCCATTACTGCAGGTAGGTCCATTGCCTCTGAGTGGGTCCATTGCTGCTGGTAGGTCCATTGCCTCTGAGTCCATTGCTACTGGTGGGTCCTTTGCCTTTGTTTTGTTTGTTTGATTTGAGGTTTAACGTCCCCGTCAACACTGTAAAGGTCATTTTGGAGACGTTGCTTCCAATTTTGTGGGACTTTTACCCAACATTGAGATGAATTGACATCTCAAGCCCTGTCGCCCAATGAAACCAATAGGGTTTATAAGCATGGACGGTCTGCCTCACACCGCGGTTCCTGGACAGGCTTAGATTCTCTAAGCGGTTTACCAGTACAAGTGTACTTATTGCCTATGCGAGCAGCGAAGGTTCAGGCGAGCCTGCGCATCCACGCATTCTCTCCAGAACCTTTGCTGCTCGCTCATACAAGCAGTGAATGAAGAGGAACCTTCAGACAGAAAGCCATATCCCTGGCCCCTCTGAATGGCTGGGCATGCGCAGTTAAAATTTGTCTTGACAGAATGCTCGAAGACACAAATTCGCTTGGCAGGGCTCATACAATGGGTTAAACCCTGCCAGTCTGATTGCTGTGTGAAGAGGGTTGTCTGTAAAACATGATATGACACCACATTCTGCTGCATCTAATATTGGTACATTATTTCATTGTTACTTTTGGAATGCTTATCCCTTGTCATGCTGAGCCTGGATATGTCTTATCTTTCAAACAATGTAGATCCGGATCAGAAGCCAGAAGCCATCTGATCAGGATCTTCATTGTTTGTCATTCAATTTATGACTTTTCTGCAATAACTTGCATCAAGTTATCTGATTGGTTGATAATCAGTAGTGGCTGAGGGATATATAAATATTCAGCAGGACAAAGGTTAAAACTCGCATAATGATGTGTATTGTTGGTACTCTTTAGAATAATCTCCAGCAGACCCCAAACAACGAAATGTTTGCAAAGACACTGTAGTAAATGACACCCTTAGCTTACCATATCCCAACCCCAACCCCTACAAAATTATTGTAAAACGAAATCACACCAAATTCTGTTTATTTTACTGTATAGATGTATACCAACAAAAAAAACAACAGTTTTCATAGGTAAACATGATCAGTGTTTGTACCACAGAAATTCATTTACAGAAAAAAACAACATTTCTTTTCATGTTTGTAAATATATATGGAAAGTTAATGCATTTAACAGATGAATATGTGTTGCTGCACACATGTAAAAACTCCTTACAAAATCTGTTGAGAAGCTTCTAAACTCCTAACTCATGCAAACAGGTTCCCATGTATTCATTAAATGTCAATCCATGATAAATGTTCAGAACTAGAGCACAGGCAATAATTAACCCTCATCAACCCCCATCTTTGCAAACAGTGTAGATCCAGATCAGATGGCTTCTGAAGAAGCCATCTGATCAGGATCTACACTGTTTGGGATTCAGTTTAAAAATTTGTAGCAATAAATTACATCAAGTAATTTGATTGGTTGATAGACAGAAATGGGTGTGGCTTAAATGAATATTCAGCAAGATAAGGGTTAAGGTTCGAAAAGAGTGATGATATTCAAGCACTGTCAATGAAATACCATAAAAATCCTAAAAATTTGGACACCTTGAGGATTTGCTGTAATTCTCCTAAAGTTTTAAAATATTTGTTAAAAGAGCAGACGGAATAGCAAACAGTGTATGCCCTCATTAGACTGCAGTCTGATCTGGGTCTGCACTGTTTACTTAGGCCTGTCTGTCCCAATATTTAGGATCATTACGGTAGCTTATTAAATACGGTCCAATGTAGTGTGTGTTTGAGTTTTATGTACAAACAGCGAATTAAGGTCATACAGAGACGGGACCTCGATTTAAAGGCTCATCTGAAAGTCTGGAGAAGACCGGGATCAAACCCACGACCGCTGGTTTATAAGGCATAGCTTGCGTCTATAACCAATGCAGAAACCATGCAAGATAAACTGAATCAAATTGACATTTTTTCTGTATCATCTATACATTTTTGGGCTCTCCGATTTTTGAGAGAGAGAGAGAGAGAGAGAGGAGAGGAGAGGAGACGAGAGAGAGAGAGAGAGAGAGAGAGAGAGAGAGAGAGAGAGAGAGAGAGAGAGAGAGAGAGAGAGAGAGAGAGAGAGAGAGAGAGAGAGAAAGAGAAAGAGAGAGAGAGAGTGTTATGTCAAAAATTGAACCCTCATGTCAATGAATTTTTCCCTGACATACATGGCTTACATAAATGAAATAAATAGCAGATGCAGTGTTGTCATTGGCATTCTAAAACAACCAACAAGTTGAAGCAATTAGTGAACTAATTAAACACCATGCAGAGAAACAGTGCAGTCATTTGTCTAACAATCTAATACACTATTGCATGTCAGAGAAGAGAAGAGAAGAGAAGAGAAGAGAGAAGAAGAAAAGAGAAGAGAAGAGAGAAGAAGAGAAGAGAAGAGAAGAGAAGAGACAAGAAGAAAAGAGAAGAGAAGAGAAGAGAAGAGAGAAGAAGAGAAGAGAAGAGAAGAGAAGAGAAGAAGAGAAGAGAAGACAAGACAAGAGAAGAGAAGAGGGGGAGATCTTGCCAAATCTTAGCCTATTTTGTCATTTTTATTCTTTTTTTTACGGAAAATTCTGTCAGCAAATAATGTAGGCCCTGATCAGACCCCTCGTTCTGCGTCATTTGATCTGGGGAGGGTTTTCCTGCATGCAATGGGTTAAGTAATCCAATATTCCAGTGAGATTCTGGTCACACCTCAACCCTCTCTTACCGGATCTTCTGCTCTGGACTCTTCAATCACTGAATTTGGACACACCCATTATTGCATATTGGGGATAAAGTCAAAAACATGAACAGGATGGCGCACATTATTATGTTGATCCAGATAAGACAGCAAACTGGACTCTTCAATCACTTAATTCGGACAAATCCATTATTGCATACTGCGGGTCAAGTCAAAAACATTTATAGGATGGCAAACAATGTTTCACCCTCGCCCATCGGGGCTTGGAGAAATAGATTGGGCTGCATGATGCTTCCATGCAGAGCTGAATCTGACCACACACCAGTACTGGTAAACCGCTTAGAAGTACTAAGCCTGCCCAGGCAAAGCGGTGAGAGTCTTCGGATCATCCAATGAATATAAGCCTTCTGGCTTCATTGGGCGGCAGGGCTTGAGATGTCATTTCACCTCAGTGTCGAGTAAAAGTCCCACAAAATTGGAAGCAACGTCTCTAAAATGACCTAAATAGCGTTGAAGGGGACTTTAACCTGAATACAAAAAAAAACAAAGCAAACAATGTTGATCCAGATGAGACGTTGTATGATAAGCCATCTCATCTGGATCTAGACTGTTCACATTAAGATAGGTCTGCAGGGTTGAAAGCTGGCTGAAGTGAAGATTAACTAGCCCACTTCAAAGTTACAATATTAAATTTCTTCCTAATCTATATGCCTACAATAACTGTTCATAATAACTAGACAGTCCGTTGAGTACCCTTACAAAATGGATGCCAGTTGAAATTGCTTTCTAAAGTTCTTACCCAACCTTGTAAACTACGGCTATGTTTGGTTAGTCGCCACTTCGAGTGAATAAGCAAACAGTGAAAGATCTCATGTAATCAATGTTCTAGTGTAGGTAACAATCTACCGCAAATATTAATACTTTTCTCATGCAAATAACTCTCAAGTCCTTATGTGTCCTTTATCTTGGTCCGGACTAGATGGGGCCATCTTCACAAGCATACATGGGCATGTGACCAGAATTTCAAGTGGCGTTAACAATGACCACTCAAATCATGTGACCAGTTTTGAATGACTGCTCGGATATCCCTTTGATGAGCATATGACAACCACTTGAACTGTATTTTTAAAAGGAAAGTGGTGGTTGTTGAATAACTTCATGCTAAGGTACTTTTCTTTTCTCAAGTCATGTGACCATGACATTTGACCTCGCTGCTATACAGTTAACCCTTGTTCTGATGAGGCCGGATATGCTTTAGCTTTCAAACAATGTAGATCCAGATCAGATGGCTTCTGAAGAAGCCATCTGATCAGAATCTACATTTTTTGTCATTCAGATTGTGAATTTGTTGCAATAATTTGCAAGAAGTAATCTGATTGGTTGATAAGTGGGTGTGGCATATTTAAATATTCAGCAGGACAAGGGTTAAGGTGGTGATAGAAAGATGAAGGTAAAATAATTTTGCTTGTTTGATTTGAGGTTTAATGTCCCCATCAACACTGTAAAGGTCATTTTGGAGACGTTGCTTCCAATTTTGTGGGACTTTTACCCGACATTGAGATGAAATGACATCTCAAACCCTGTCGCCTAATGAAACCAATAGGGTTTATTAGCATGGGCGGTCCGCCTCACACCGCGGTTCCTGGACAGGCTTAGATCCTCTAAGCCGTTTACCAGTACTAGTGTGCGGGCCGGATTCAGCTCTGCGTGGAAGCATCATGCAGCCCATATATTTCTTCACGCCATGATGGGCGGGGGCCAGAAGGTAAAATAATAAACTGCCATTTAATGGAAACAAAGTCAACCCTGACTCTCTTTATCTACTTGCAAGAAAAACATTCCGGATGTTATCACGCACAGGACTGTTACACCGCTGCTACCCATTTACACCTGGGTGGAGTGGGGCAGTGGCATTACGTGTGCCCAAGGACACACCTCTGCTACGGTGGCCAGATTCGAACCCAAACCTCAGGATCGTAAGTCTAACACACTAATTTTCCACTGAGTTATCGAGGCTGCCACGCCTTGAATCAGCTGTCACCCGCAAAAATGTTTCAATGACTAACTTCCGACTGAAAAAAAGCTGTCTTGACGTGGTGGGGATTGAACCTAAAAGCTCCTGTTCACCAGTCAGATTGTACATTTAACTGTCAGCCTCTGAGGCCACCATGTAGCACCTTGTATGAGTCATTACTTGGCGGATTTATAATTAAATAAATAAATACTGTAAAATTCCTATATTAAGACCACCTTTGGTACTGTTCAAAAGTGGTCTTTAAGACCACTTTTGAACAGTCCCGAAGGTGGTCCTTGTCTTTAGAAAACAAGAAGAAAAAATAAGTGCCACTTTCTAAATAAAATTTTTAAAGCAGCGTTGGTCTTTAAATTTTTGGTGTTCTTAACCCTTGTCCTGCTAATCCCGGATATGCCTTATCTTTGAAACAATGTAGATCCAGATCAGATGGCTTCTGATGAAGCCATCTGATCAGGATCTACATTGTTTACCATTCAGATTGTGAATTTGTTGAAATAATTTGCATCAAGTAATCTTAATGGTTGATAATCGGTAGTGGGTGTGGCATATATAAATATTCAGTGGAATTTCACTGTATATCGAACCTTATAAATTCTTTTTTTTTATCAAAAAAACAACCAGAAAATTATTTCTAAAGTCACTTCTAATGTTCCATCAAATATGGTATATATGTAAATGAAGAAGAAAACCCAATTCTCTTTTTGTCCATTGGGACAGAAATAATGTATGCACCTGTCATTTTTATTTTCTTTTACTTTTTAGACCAAACAACATGATAGGCCTTACAATTTGATTATAATACCAGACAACTCCCACGAAAACCTCTTTGACCTGCAATGTCTGTGATCAGTCTGCACATATGTGCAGGCTGTTCACAGACTTTGCCTGGCGTGAGTGGTCTGTAAGGACCCGAAGCTGTGCACAGTGAAAGCATTGCTGTATTAACTACGTAATCTGATGTATATTTTCACCCCAAATTAAGACCACTAGGTTTTCACACGAACTAGTATCTTTATACAGTGAGGGCCATAATCTCTTTTCCAACGATCATCGATCAGTTCAGCCACATGCAACAAAGCAGAAAATAATACGCAAACACAGCCAAGAAAAGATATTTAGTAATTTTGTCAGACTCTGAGCCGAAACTTGACGAAATCCATCTCATCTCCTTTCATAAAAGCTCAAAATTGTGTCCGACAGACCTTCACAATTACACTATAAGCAGTTTACTTTGTAAAACCATATTTTGCATGCATTACGGGCCCCGACTAGCGAGCATAGATGAGCAGTGTAATCAAAGACTCGCTGTTGGTATGATCACACATTTTCCTTGACCTTTTATCATTTATATTTCCATCGGAGTACAATGACAACGCAGATATACATTAAAGGTAATCATGGGGAGCTAGAGCTTGACTATCGTAAATTTATCTCCGAAATAATCTGATCATATGTTCACGGGGGCGTTAAATGGGTCCAGGCATTAATTTTCCATCAGATATGTGCGCATGACCAAACATACAAGGGTCATTACTATACAGCCGGTGGGGTTTTAAGGAGTTAAACTGTGGTTTCGGATGAATGATTTATACCTTAATGTATCTATAGCTGTGAAATACGAATCTACAATCTCACATCGCTTGTCAGACAATGTTGCCTGCCCACAATGATCTGATTGTAATTTTTTTTTATTTCTGAAACCTGAATCAGAATAATACCAGGTATTAGAGAAATAATTTTGATGAGACATAGCAACAGAAAAGGGGGGCATTTTGTGATAATTAAAGGATATTTTTTGTAAATTCTCCATAAAAAATCAATGTTGTGGGAATTCAACCAAAGAAATAGAAAGATGACAGTCCTGGACAAACATGAATGCTGTGGATAATCCAAATGACAATAAATATTACTAATTTAGCAATTTGTTTGTGTGTTGACTTGAGTAAAGACCCATCCGAACGTCTGGAGAAATCCAGATCAAACCTATGACACCTGGTTTATAAGGTGGGTATAGCTTAACCAGTACACAACAGCAGATAGGAGTACCATAATTTAGGTAACCTCTTGTACCAAATGGAAACTTCCTCCTTGTATATGGCAGGAGTCCATTGCAAAATTTAGGGGTGACAGGTTGTGTTATTGGATAATAGCTGAACTTTTTTTGCAAATAGTGTAGGCCCTGATCATTCTGCGGCGTCTGATCTGGGCCTACACTGTTTGCCAGGGTACCTGATTTGGGGTTTCCATTACAAAATGGTTAATATAATAATATATCTTACCAGATTTCAGTTTTTCTTTCTTATCCCATATCCTGCTGCATAAATTAATTTAGCCACACCCATTTACATTTCAACCAATCAAATTACTTGATGTAATTTATTCATTCGAATTAACTAACTGAATGACTGTAGATCCTGAAGCCATCTGATCTGGATCTACATTGTTTGCAAAGACAGGGTTTGTCATGTTCAACAGGATAAGGCTTCTTCAGAAGCGATCTGATCTGGATCTACATTGTTTGCAAAGACAGGGTTTGTCATGTTCAACAGGATAAGGCTTCTTCAGAAGCGATCTGATCTGGATCTATACTGTTTGCAAAGACAGGGTTTGTCATCTTCACAAAGATAAGGCTTCTTCAGAAGCGATCTGATCTGGATCTACACTGTTTGCAAACACAGGGTTTGTTATGATCAGCAGGATGAGGCTTCTTCAGAAGCCACCTGATCTGGATCTACACTGTTTGCAAAGACAGGGTTGGTCATGCTCAGCAGGATGAGGCTTCTTCAGAAGTCATCTGATCTGGATCTACACTGTTTGCAAAGATAGGGTTTGTTGTGAACAGCAGGATAAGGGTAAGATATATTTCCGCCAATCAAGGTAAGCCAGTATTAAGGGCATCAGGTACAATATGTTAGAGAAATTTAATTACCACTAACTTGTTACAATAACAGCTGATTATTGGAAATGATGTCCCAGCTGCTTTAAACATATTGCTGAAATCTCAGTCATATTTCCAACAAAAAGGCTGCATCTTGCTTTGAGTCTCATGTCTGTCAATAGTATCACCTTTATCTGTCAATTTCGACATCAGTACAGACACCGTTTTCAAATATTTTTTGCTTACTATTGTCAGGGAAAATAAGACTTGTCATTTCATGTGAATTGTCTGTAAGACAATTCACATGAAATGTCAAGTCACATTTTATCTGAAAAACACATCTGATTCTTTGGACTCACAAATTTGTTAAAATTTTTGAAGAATTACTGCGTTTTGTTAGCTCTAAATTTGTCCGAACTTTTAGGATTTTTATGACAAAGCCCCCATTTCATTGCTCACTTTTACATGTGATATTCATATTCTGACATACACACAGCGAAAATAAGAATTGGCCTCCATACCCACCCAGTCAGAACACACCTCCCAGCAGGCATATGACGTAATTGTGATGTCACATCAATGTCGGTACAATGTACAGACGTAACGTTATGCCAGGTTACATCTTAGTAACGTCGGTGCAACGTCGTGATGTTGCAACGACGTTGATTTGACATTGCAATAGTGATGGGTGCCTGGTGGGCGTCTTCATTGTTCAGTTACTGCAGGCTATCCATACTCTGCTAAGACGCTGATCATACTGTGTGAAAGGGAGAACATTTAGCTGAGATAATGGAGGAGTACCATGGCTAACAATTTGTGGTCTGCATCAATGCCAAATCACGAAACAACTGCAACAAATGCCAAACCACTCTCGAGCGTCAGAGCATGGAAAATACCAAAACCTGAGATAAACCGTTTTTTTTCTCCATTCTGTGGTTTATGTTGTAAAATAAACAACCTGTACAAACCAAGACGCCCAACTGAGTGGGAACATGCACATTGGAAATATATTCTAATGTAAAATGTACTAAGAACCAGACCGCCCCCACCCATTGGGGCTTGAAGAAATATATGGGCTGCATGATGCTTCCACGCAGAGCTGAAACCGACCCGCATACGAGTACTGGTAAACAGCTTAAGAGGATCTAAGCCTGCCCAGGCAAAGCAGTGTGAGTCGGCCCGTCCATGCTTATAAGCCCTATTGGTTTCATTGGGCAGCAGGGCTTGAGATGTATTTTCATCTCAATGTCGGGTAAAAGTTCCACAAAATTGGAAGCAACGTCTCCAAAATTACCTTTACAGTGTTGATGGGGACGTTAAACCTCAAATCAAACAAACAAAAACTAAGAACCAGACTCCAGGATTGTACTTGCCACCTGGGCCCAATTGTTGAATGTCAGGTTGTATTTTCTTCAAAATTTATTTGGAAAATGGCTGAAATTTCTGCCAAAATAGTGTTATCCCTGATCTGGGACTGCACTGTTAGCCATATCTGTTTTGGGATTTCCGGTACAAAATGGTTTAAAATTGGTCAAAGCAGTTCAATTGGTGCTTTGACCCAAAGGGCGACGGCCCCCCGCCTATCGGGACTTGAAGAAATAGATGGACTGCATGATGGTTCCACACAGAGCTGAAACCGACCCGCACACGAGAACTGGTAAACGCTGGGTTCTGGTAAACCGCTTAGAGGATCTAAGCCTGCCCAGGCAAAGCGGTGCGAGCATGCTTACAAGCCCTATTGGTTGGCAGGGCTTGAGATGTATTTCATCTCAATGTCGGGTAAAAGTCCCACAAAATTGGAAGCAATGTCTCCAATGTCTTTACAATGTTGACGGGGACGTTAAACTTCAAATCAAACAAAAACAAAGATCCAGAAAGGCGTGCAGACTGACACAGGAAGCCAATCATTTTTTGTGTTCTGCCTTATATTTGATATAAGGGAAAGATCAATATTGTAAAATTTGTTTGAAAAATGTATTTGTACTATATTTACTTAGTTGAATGTTAAATGGTTTGTTGATTACGAAACAAGCCTGAGTAAATTTGTTCGCTCTAGATTTTTATTGCCTCTATCTTCAATAGAGCGAAAATCAATGCCGTATGAAATTGATTCAAATTTTGTATGATATTTGCGATTTAACAAGCGTTAATTGCAGCCTTTTTGAAATACAAATTTTGCAGTTTCTACTATGTCTAATACAGCTTGCATGTATTACTGCTGTTTATAACATCGTAATTGCATATTAAATGTCACCAAGCAGCCATTGGATTTACTTAAAATTTATTTATAGGAACAGCGCCATGCTTGTTCCCTCAGCTAATCTTCAGATCAGTCTGTGCATCTGTATAATCTTATCAGTCTTTTGATGCCTGGAAAGGTTGATAGAGGGGATAAGCATGCACATGCCCAAAGATCCCCACCCCCTTTTTGTCGTGCCTGCTTTTAGCATGGCATGATATAGATGTATATAGGAGTTCAAGTTTCTGTCAGTTCGTCCATCTGTCCGTTTGTCATGCTGTCAACATTTGCATCCAACCTAAGCATTCACTCTTAGACTTAAACCTTATCCTGCTGAATAAATCAAGTTGGCCACACACATTCCACAAGTCAAATTACTTGATACAATGTATCCTTTAATTCACAAATTGCATAATAAACAGTATATGCCCTGATCAGATGCCACAGAATTCAGATGCCACAGAATTCAGATGCCACATTCTGTGGTGTCAGAGCTGGGCCTACACTGTTTGCCAAACTCAACACATGAGCCCACCCCGGATTTTATAGATTAGCCTCACATCTGGATATCCCACAAATCTGTGACAGACATGTGGACATCAGCACTGACAGATCTTCCATGCTTAGTAACTTTGGGTTGATTGACAATTTATCCATCTATTTCTTCAAGCCCCGATGGGCGGGGGTGGACAACAATTTGTTAAGATCGACGGAAAGTGTATGCACTTATTAGATCATGTGCAATCAATACGGTGAATATGATAGATAGAATCTTCCACACTATCATAATAATAACAAGTATTGGGACAGACAGGCCTAAGCAAACAAAGCAGACCCAGATCAAGGAGCAGTCTGATCAGGGTCTACATTGTTTGCCATTCCCCCTGCACATTTTCGACTCCTTGCTGAATCGTGAAACAAATTAGTTAAAATTCTAGGAAAATTACAGCATATCCTCAAGTTGTCTGAATTTTTAGGATTTTTACAGTGTATGTACAATTTAGCGACATAGCAACTTGTATATTTATGGTAAAAATCTATCAAGTTCAATTTTTACCGTAAAACTCCTAAAATTTTTCGAGGACTTGCTGTTATTCTCCTGATTCACAATCCAGCAACTTTTTGTTGTTGTTTTATTTTTATTTCACAACTTCTCTTTTACTATGGCCTGAGTCAATAAGTTACATCAAAACTAATTCCTATGTATTGTAGGCAATCTTTACATTGTCAACACTGTTCCTTTATACTGCAACAATCAAGTTACTTTATGTCAACAATCAAGAGAAACTATATAGCCCTGGCGTATAACCTCCGCTTAACCCATTTTGTACCGGAAACCCCGAAACGGTACCCTGGCAAACAGTGCAGGCCCAGATCGACGCCGCATTCTGCGGCGTCTGATCAGGGCCTACACTGTTTGCTAAAATCAGTCATTTTCCAAATCAATTTTGAAGATACCACAACCTGACACCCCTAAGTTTCGAAACTGAAACCTGCTATATATAAGGAGGAAGATTTCATTTGGTACAAAAAGGGTTAAACATTTTCCTGTCAGACAGGTTGCGGATAAAAAACATAATGACCTAACATAGTATATGTCTCACATACAATCCATCAAGGTAACCGGCAATGGACATCTTGATTTTTCTTCCGTTTTTAAGCTTTTAGTGTCGTTATGACATATCAATAACGCGGTTATGACCGAGTCAGCTGAAGAGTGCCTCTGGCCATATTTTGAGGTTACAAATTGTGTGACAGTCTCAGCTCATATGATAAGTATTTCGTATGCATGTTTTGATTTGCATAAATGTGGTTTACCGCTGACTTCTGACTCATTGTGGTATAGTTCACATTGCTATAACTTTGTTAAATATGCATAAATCCTCTCTAAGACACTCTTAAATGGTTGGATATAGCACTGATGGCTAAATGATTAATATAGGCACAATTATTGGAAAAGTTATGAAAATTACTCTCTCACCTAACCTCTTTGTCTTAATCTGTTCATTATAACAATGTTCAAAGATGAATCCCAAAAATGTATAGATTATATAGAAGAACAAGAGCTGTCATCAGACAGTATAGCTCACCTGGAAGTGTCCTTGATGGGGGATATAGCAATTATCTATCATCATACCAATTATCATAACTTTACAATGTCAGTCTGTGACCTTGACCTTGTTGTCATAGTCATGGGCAAGTGTATTGCTGAATAAAACTTTGGACCTATATCAATCCTACCAAATCTTTCATTTGGTTCGGATAAGCTCTTAAAAACATTAAATTTCTAAGTGTGTGACCTTGACCTGGAGGTCATGGGAATGGTCAGGGGAATTGCTGGATACAAGTGGACCATGATAGTTCTGTACTGCTCATCTGAGCTAAGCGATTTACAGAAATAATATTCAAGTTTCACAAGGCAGATTGTTTTAAGACTGTGTATAAATTTTATGACACCATGGGTATTATTTGAACACTCTTGGTAGAGATCCAGCGCTCTTACCCTATAGGCCATGGAGGCCCTTACAACAAACTAAAATTTTATGACATTATTTTGCCTCAATTCAACATCCACCAGAGAACCAGATCAGATTGAACTCACACCATGATTTAGCAGCTGGATTTTTTTTCTTTTTTGATTGATTGATTGATTGATTGATTGATTGGGACTTTATGGCCTTTTCCAGATAATCGAAATTATATTGAGCCACTTGTTATAATCAAAGGTCACAAGAAATGGTACACCAGGAGAAAAACCATCTAACCATCCGTTACAGAACCTGTTGAAGACAATGTAATCGGATCGAGGCTCAACCCCACAGCTGCAGTGAGTGAGAGACCTTAAGATCCAGTAAACACAAGAAAGTTATTCTAAAGCTTATCCAAACCAGGGCTGAGTTGTTTTTTGTACAAAATTGAATCTTCCTCCTTATATATAGCATGAGCCCATTTCAGCATTTTGGGGTGACAAATTTAAAATTGATTTGGATAAAGCATAAACTTTTTGCAAACAGTGTAGGCCCTGATCAGATGCCGCATACTGTGGCATCTGATCTGGGCCTGCACTGTTTGCCAATTACCTGTTTTGGGGTTTCTGGTACAAAATGAGTTAAAGCCATGCTAAAGTAAAAACCTTGTTAGTGGCCGAAATGTTTACTGTTCTAACAAGAACATGGGTATTTTTGCTGAAAAAAAAATGAAAAGCTACTCAAACCTTTTCAGCAAATTGTTTTTATCACATATGCCATACGAAATTATCATTTTTAACAATGTTGACTAGTGACATACTTGACCCAAGTTTCTGGTGTGAACACGGCCTTAAATTGAACAACCAATTTGAGACGGCCTGACAACCCACATATTCTGAGTCTAACTATAACACCATCGCTGTCTACAGGATTACAACCTAATTTGAAAAGTTAAATTTTTATCGAGCACTTAAAGTAGCCTGAGATAAACTAATCAATTGGTCTAAACTTATTTCAATAGTGTAGAAATGTTATCTTTTTATGTGTGTGCTGAGCAAATATAGACAAAATGTCAAGTTTACTGAATTAAGTTTACATAAGGGTGTGTTCAAATAGTACCACTAGATCAGTGTTTGCGATGGCCTATAAAGTCCGCATAGCTCCAGATTATTGTCCACAGAGGTTAAAACGGTCTTGTTTACATTTTTGGTATTATCAATTTTACAGGCTAAAAATGGTCACATTACTTGGTTTTCGAAATACAGTGAAATACAGTGAAACCTTGGTATCTTGAACAAAGACCGCTTGTTTAACCCTTATCTTGCTGTTCACAACGTTACCCCTATCTTTGCAAACAGTGTAGATCCAGATCAGATGGCTTCTGAACAGGATCTTCACTGTTTGGCATTCTGTTTATGAATTTGTAGCAATTAATTACATCAAGGCATATGATTGGTTGATAGACAAAAATGGGTGTGGCTTAAATGAATATTCAGCAAGACAAGGGCTAAGACACTGAGAAAATCTACATCTGAAAATGTTGTCTACTTCTGCTGATTTTAAAAAAAAATTTTTGCATACAGGCAAAGTGTGGGTCCAGATCAGACTGCCCCTATGTCACCCAGTTTCAAGCACACTGCACATGTGTATGTGCAGAAAAATCCATTTTTCATCACGTGAACAAGTCCGTGAAATGAAGACCCCCCACTAAACCCCACTTTATATAGTGAAAACTGGGGTTTACGGGGGTATTCATTATTTTTCTTATTTCTGCTCCAAGACATAGGTTGTGGGTACTCTTTAGAACCGCCTCAATGAGGCGGTTCTAATGAGCACCCACATCCTATGTTATGAGCATTTATAAGAAAAATATGAAAGATTTTCATCAGAAAAGTAGCCATTTTGGAGAAGTGAAAAATGCACTATGTCGCACGGATGTGTTAACCTAATGTGGTTTGGTTTTAGACTTTTTGAATCATTACCGACCAATAAATATTTCCCTCCAGCAAACACGAGATATAACTTGCAAACTGTCAATATTAGTACAAGCACTGATTAAACACAGTTAATATTTTATATCAGTGGGCCAATCTCCCGATATTTACAGTTCGCACTACAATGAGAATTGATCATAAAATTGTATGCAATAAACGTAAGATAAACACTTCCATTGGACCGTTACATCTCTGCTTACTTTGTCATTTTATCTAATGGGCTTCAATCAGAATAAATTTTAATGAAAATACTGACTTAATGAAAGTTTAAACCCTTTTAGTACAAAATGGAATCTTCCTCCTTATATATAGCAGGAGTTTGTTTAAAAGTTTAGGGGTGTCAGGTTATGTTTTCTTCAAAATTGATTTGGAAAATGACTGAACTTTTAGCAAACAGTGGAGGCCCTGATCAGACACCGCGTTCTGTGGCGTCTGATCTGGGTCTCCATTGTTTGTCAGGGTACCCATTCTGGGGTTTCTGGTACTAAATGGGTTAACCCCTTCAAGCACAAACCACTACAGTAGCATATGACATTTTCAATGTTCTATTTTTTTTATTTTTTTTTTCATTTTTTTCACAGGAAATAAGAATTGACATTAAAATGTCAATTCCAATTCTCTCTGAACAAAAAGAAACATGAAATAGGCTATCAGAACAAAAAGATCACCTTGTAAACTTCTTTTTTATATTTTTAACGTTAACCCTGTCAAGTGAACGTTGGGCTAAAGGGATGTCTTTTAAAAAAAATTTCCGAAGTTGCCTCCAGCTGATTGCCAACCCTCTGTGAAATCCTATATTGATTCCCGAGTTATAAAATGGATTGGAATTAAGCCGCTATGAATTCGAACCAAATATAGCTCACTCGCACACAAACGGGCTAATAAAACCAATAGTCTTTTTTCCAATGCATAAAGATCTTACTGTTAAATTTTACTTATTCCTTTGGGTGGAATACTAAAGTTTTCAGCCCTGAAGACTAGTAAAGATATTTATGCAAACTGTGTAGATCCAGATGAGACGGCTCGTAACGAGCCGTCTCATCTGGATCTACACAGTTTGCCATCCTGTAAATGACTTCAACTAAACCCCAAATTTGCAAGGTCGGATGTGTACAAAACTGAATACGGAAAAGTCTATTTCAGAATCTCGAGGGTGAAAGGGTTTAGTTTTCCGCTGTGAATGATAATCAAGTTTGATTGAAATGTAATCCATTAACCCCCAGTAAAAGTAGTTTAGTTCCAGCGTATTTGGATTCTCAATGTAATCTTTTACTGCCATACTTGAAGGTTCTTAAAAGCATTGAGTCTCCTCAACTGTCAAGGTTTCTATCGTTTTTTCCCACTCTGTGCAGACGCTGTTAAGCCACGTCACATCAACGTTAATGCAATGTTGTGAAGTAGCACTGACATAAATATGATGTCACCTGGACTTTGTTTGCCTCCTTCGGGTTCAATATTTTCGCACATCATATTGTTTATTAGCAACAACACATCATTGTTAACCCATAAAATGCCAATCACGAGAATTGTCATCTGCCGGTTACCTTAAAAGTATTTTTTGCAAACATTGTGGACCCAGATCAGACTGCGCACATTGTTTGCTTGTGTGCAAATATATTTTTAAAACATGTTTGCAAACAAATTTAGCAGACGACATTTTCAGATGTAGTTTTTCTCGGCAACAAGTATGGTAGGGAGTTGAGGTGATACGGTAATCATCAAAACAACAATGTTAGCAGGGTGCTTCAAAACAATCCTTTGTTGCCGGGGGGAAAATCATTTCAACATCAGTTAAATTTTAAGAGTTACCACCCTTTCACCAGACCCTTTAAGAAAAGAGTGCAATAAAAAGCTCCTGAAATGTTTATCCTATAAAATGTGAGCTACTCAAAAGACTACTGTGCATGCTTAATTTAGGAAAATCTTCTTAGCTTTAATCCTTTAAACACATAAACTTATTTTGCCGCGGGCATGATTGAGAAACGCTTCAGCGGCTTTGGCTTTGTCGACTAAGAGGATCGAAGATCTGCGGCTTGTACTACAATTATTCATTTTCTAGTCGATCTTCAAATTGAAATCTCTTTTCCAACTAAGCTGTTTTAAAGCCTCAGTGCATTTTCGCTGAAGGGTGAAGTGACCTTAACAGGGTAACACCAAATCTGGTCACATGACACAAAGACAAAATATTAACCCATTTTGTAATGGAAACCCCAAAAAGGGTAGTTGGCAAACAGTGCAGGCCCAGATCAGACGCCGCACACAGCGTCTGATCAGGGCCTACACTGTTTGCAAAACGCTCATCCAGTTTCCAAAAACACAACCTGACACCCCTCAATTTTGAAATGGACCCCTGCTATACATGAGGAGGAAGACTCTATTTGGTACAAAAAGGGTTACAAGTCTTGCCAATATTTTTGCTCACAATATTCTACATGAGCTGACACACCATAAAACGTGCAAGAAGACATGTGCAACCTGTGAAGGCTCAGACAAGCCTGTGCATCTGTACAGGCTGCTCGGCATCTTCACTGTTTGCAACAACCTAGCTTCGTACAACCACCATAAATGTGAGCAAGTGGGTGTATACACAGAGCTGAGTCGCTTTGGCTCAGTGTTTTTTTTTTTTGTGTGTGGGTGTTGTTTTTTTTGTGTGTGTGTTTTGGGGGAGTTTTAGAGCCTTTCCAAATCAGAGGTGGATGAAAACTGGTGCACCTGTGAAAAACCATCTGACCTTCCATTGGAGAACTTGACAAATCACTTTACCTGTGGAAGGCTTGAACCACAGCAGTTTGGCTCTTATGTAATCTGTAGGGTTATAGGAATGAATATCTTAATTTTTCCTGAGCAATACCAATCACCGGTAGCTTTGTCTGTAAATGGAATTTTGCTCAGCCCATGACCTTGACCTTACTGCCACAGACGGCGTGATGGTAGTTCTGTTGGTTTGTTTGATTTGAGGTTTAACATCCCTGTCAACATTGTAAAGGTCATTTTGAAGACGTTGCTTCCAATTCTGTGGGACTTTTACCCGACATTGAGATGAAATGACATCTCAAGCCCTGGCACCCAAAGAAACCAATAGGGTTTATAAGCATGGACGGGCCGACTCCGGCGCTTTGCCTGGGCAGGCTTAGATCTTCTAGGCGGATTACCAGTAGTCGTGTGCGGGTAGGTTTCAGCTCTTGTGTGGAAGCATCATGCAGCCCATATATTTCTTCAAGCCCTTCTCTTGCTGAATATTCAGATTAGCCACACCCATTTCTGACTTTGAACCAATCAGATTACTTGATGTAATTTATTTCTACAAATTCATAAATTGAATGTCAAACAGTGTAGATCCTGATCAGATGGCTTCTTCAGAAGCCATCTGATCTGGATCTACACTGTTTCCAAAGATTATAGGGTTGTCATGAACAGCATGGTAAGAGTTAGGGTTGAGTCGAAAAGGGTAAGAATTCCCTTTAACAGTGGATTTCCCCTTGACCCATTGTATTTGTTTGTTTTGAGGTTTAACGTCCCCATCAACACTGTAAAGGTCATTTTGGGTTGTATACTAGTGGACTCTTCCATTGCTATATGTTGGACGAGTCCATTCATCATGCAATGGGTGTCAATCCTATTTTTTCTTCTTTATTCTATTTTTGATGGAAATTTCTGTTAGCAAATAGTGCAGGCCCTGATCAGATGCCGCATTATGCGGCGTCTAGAATGCGGCGTCTGATCTGGGCCTGCACTGTTTGCCAAGGTACCCATTTAGGGGTTTCCCGAATGTAATGGTTTAACAGTAGATTTCCCCTTAATAAGGAAGACAATACATTTGAAAGTGTTCTTCTTTTCTGAATGTGTATAATTTATCATTTATGTTTTACGACCCTTTCAAGACTATATTCAGTCAATCAAAAATCAATGGTGAACAATAAACAATTCAACCAGAGGAAAAGCCACCTGACCTTCTGTTGCTGTACTTAGCACCGCCCATGATTGTGACCTAAGAGAGGCTTGAACCCAAAGGACACCTTAGTGTTAATAACCCATTGCATGCAGGGAAACGCCTAAAGGGGTACCTTGGAAAACAGTGCAGGCCCAGATCTGATCAGGGCCTGCACTATTTGCTAATAAAAATTGCCCTCAAAAACAGAATAAGAACGAAAAATAGGCCTACCACCCCTTATAAGACAAATGGACTTGCCCAACATATAGCACTGGAAGAGTCCACTAGTATACAATGGGTTAAGATTGTGCCTTGGAGGGCCATCCTGAAAGGGTATCCATTGTTCACTTACCCACCCTGGTAATCACTATAGTCTGAGAAAGAGTGTTATCTCCCCAGGGCATGATATATCAAGGATTTCTTCAAACAATGAATCTCCCTCCCTTCTTCAACTTACTGGTTGTTCTCACATTACCTTAAATATCCTACAAACTGTCCACATCTCAACTCACAAAAAGGAGATTCGAAAGCTGGACCTTGCAAAGGAAGCAAATCATTTTTCCACTGGTAGGTCACCAACAGTTTGTTCCATCCCTAGATGCAAGTTTGTACCAAGTGTCATTTATAAAGCTCTTGAAGAGAAAAGGACTTAGAATATTAGGTTGAAGACTACAAGTTTAAAATGTTAATTGAACTTAGAAGAATGAACAGATGACCAGACGAAAAAATGGACTTGATTTGATTTAAAGCAGGCGCTTCAAAAAGAAAATGTGAAATGTTGTCTTCTTAGTTGTGACTTTTTCATGAAGTACTTCAATGAATAGTGCACACTTTGATCAGAAGTAGTCAACAAAGTGTGTGCTGGATTTTCCTGTACAAAGTTCCAGGGCAACTATGGTAGTGCACATTATCAACTGCCACATGCATCGATCTTTGTTAGGTCAAATGTATTTCAAAACATGCATGTTCTGTAGCTTTTAAGAACATCTAATTAATTATGGCTTTAATCATCAGAAGTATCCTCAAGAAGTGCCGCTATTAATTGTGCCATCTGTCACCACGGTAACAGAAGCTGGTGTTTGATTCCCACCTTTATTCTGGCTCTTTACATGATAAAGGATGACCATCGTTGTGTGACAAGTGACCATCTAATGAATTCTTGACCCTGGAGAAATCGTAGTGTAATGAGAACATGGGCATCAGGACGACAAATTGACCTACGACATGAATGAGTGGTAACGCCCACTCACCTGCCTATCCTGCCTTCTAATTAGCATATTTAAACAGTCAATTTGTTGGCAAAGGTCATTAACCCATTTTAGACCAGGCATCAGTTACTGACTTTTGCAGCCTTAATCTACTGAATAATTTAATTAGCCACACCCACCTCTAACTATCCACCAATCAGATTACATGATGTAATGTTTATGTTTAAATTCACAAACTGAATGACAAACAGTGTAGATCCTGATCAGATGGCTTCTTCAGAAGCCATCTGATCTGGATGTACACTATTTGCAAAGGTATGGATTGTTATAAAAAGCAGGATAAGGGTTGACCCTATCCTGCTGAACATGATAACTATTATCTTTGCAAACAGTGTAGATCTAGATCGGATGGCTTCTTCATCCAGTTCAGATGTTTGTAATGCAGTTTATGAACTGAATGAATACATTACATCAAGCAATTTGATTGGCTGATAGTCAGAAGTAGGTGTTGCTAAATAAATTTATTCAGCAGGCTAATGGATAAACAGAATGTCATTGAAAACAGAAGGTAGGAGGAAAAATCAAAATCTAGGAGAAAATCAAGTTCTATAAGCCTGAAATCCTGCAAATGCCTGAAAAAATATGAGGCCTGTTAGTCATCTAGGAAAACCCCCAAACTGGACATCGGCTAACATGTTCAGGCTCAGAGCAGATGCCGCGCACCAGAATACGGTGTCTGTTCAGGGCCTATGTATAATTTTCAAATAATGTATGAATGATTGTGGCTGGCTGGCCCGCCGGCTGACCACCAAAAAGTCACAATACAGTAAAATTCAGCTATTATCAATAAACCACTCCACTATTAAGAACCCTATTTACCAGTCCAAATTAGATCAACGTTGAATATTAAGACCACCCATGAAGACCACTTCTGAACAGCCCGCTAAGTGGTCCGAATTGAGGCATTTATTCTGTAGCCAAAACTATGGTTTAAAAACAAACAAGCAAAACAAATCAAAAATATGATGATGATGATGAGGATGATGATGATGATGATGATGAGACAGAATAAAAGGGTAGCACTCACATGTTTGGCGTCATCACCTGTAAGAGAAAAATAAGACACAAATAAAAAATTTTGACAATAAAATCAGGGGCAAGTTGTTCAAAACTAACACAGTCATTAGTTAACGTATAGTTACTTTGATCAATAAATATGGAAAATATAGTAATATTTTTGTAGACAAAATGTGAGCAGCTTGCGGAAGCTGCTCACATTTTCATTTTCAAAAAAAATACCAGAGTGTACATGTTTTTGATATTGTAATTACTAGAACAGTAAACAATTTGACAAATAGCAAGCTCGTTAAGCTAATAATCCTTTGAACAACTTGGCTCTGGTCTATTAATTCGGACACACAGAACAACTACTGTGATCATTCTTTATTTATAAAGTATGTATTGATGTTAGTCAGAGGGACAGCTTGCCTAGCTTGAGCTTATCTCTTATCCTGCTGTTCACGACAACCCGTTTCTTTGCAAACAGTGTAGATCCAGATCAGATGGCTTCTGAAGAAGCCATCTGATCAGGATCTACACTGTTTGACAATCAGTTTATGAATTTGTAGGAATAAATAACATCAAGTCATCTGATTGGTTCAGAGACAGAAATGGGTGTGGCTAAGTTTTTTTTTTCTTTTTTTTGGTTTGGGTTTTACGGCCCTTTCAAGATTATTTCACTCATATCGAGCCGATCGTTAATCATAGGTGGGCGAAAACCGGAGTACCCGGAGAAAAAACACCTGACCTTCCGTTGCAGAACTTGGCGTCTCACACGTGAGGTGTGGCTAAGTTGAATATTCAGCAGGATAAGGGTTAAGTCACCGTGATGAGGTCTTTAAGTACCCACAGTATTAACCCTTTTTGAACCGAAAAATTTAGGGGTGTCAGGTTGTGTTTCCTTCCAAAAGTAATAGGAAATTGGCTGAAAATTATGCAAACAATGCGAGCCCTGATCAGACGCCGCCTCCGCGTTCTGCGGCATCTGATCTGGGCCTGCAATGTTTGCCAGCCACCCGTTTTGGGGTTTCCCACATGCAATGGATTACTTCAAAATAAGGAAAGCTTCATTATCTTACATAATTATGTGTTGTTTTTGTTTCTTCAGTAGATGAAATATCACCCAGGCTTTGGCGCTCCCCAGCTTCTCTCATCACCCTTTCACCCCAGAGTGTCTGAAGTGGACTCTTCTATTTTTGAATTTGGACATGTCCATTTTTGTAATTTAGGAATTTTAATTAACCCATTGTATACTAGTGGAATCTTACATTACTATATCATCTGATCTGGGCTTGCACTGTTTGCCAATGTACCACATTCCCACCTACAATGGGTTTTTGATTGATTGATTGATTTGTGGTTTAAAGTCCCTGTCAACACTGTATAGGTCATTTTGGAGACGTAGCTTCCAATTTTCTGTGACTTTTACCCGACATTGAGGTGAAATGACATCTCAAGCCCTGTCGCCCAATGAAACCAATAGGGTTTATAAGCATGGACGCACCGACTTACACCACTTTGCACGCTTAGATCCTCTAAGCGGTTTACCAGTAGTTTCAGCTCTGCGTGGAAGCATCATGCACACCATCTATTTCTTCAAGCCCCGGTGGGCGGAGGCCGTCATAGGTATCTGTCCTGATCTACGGGGTTGAATGAGAGCAGACCATTCTAACCTGCCGCAGTTGCTGCTGCGGCTATACACATACCGCCAGTAGCAAAAACGTGTCTTTGGATCTGTGCACATGGGGACCACTCTATCAGCCATGCAGTGATGTGTCGAGACGCAGCCTTTTCTCTCGACCTGAATTACAATATATCAATAGCTATCCATATTGAGCTCAGCACAGACTCTGATTAGCCTGGGCATATGCACAGGCTGATCTGAGTTTTTGCCGGGCACACATGCCCAAGACACGTTATCACTGGATGTGGCCCATATATAAGACAATTCTGTCTCAAATGTCCTTTTTAATATCATCAAGCAATCGGAGAGAGACTCACGCAAATCGATAAATGTTTTAATTTTATACCATGGTGGTTTTGAGTTCGAGAGATTATTAATGATAAGGCAGTTGAAGCGAAAGGACAAGCAAACTAGAGGAACGGCAATACAACAAACTACAATGTATATATACACAGCGAAAACAGGCAAAAACATGATACTGTAAAAATCCAAAAAATTGGGACACCTTGAGGCCTTGCTGTAATGCTCCTAAAATTTTAACAAATTTGTTTCATTTCATAATCCAGCAAGGAGTACAAAAGATGCAGACGGAATGGCAACAGTGTAGACCCTGATCAGACTGCTCCTTCAGGAGCAGTCTGATCTTGGTCTGCACTGTTTGCTTAGGCCTGTCTGTCCCAATACTTAGGATCATTATGGTATAAAAGCACATATTTTGTTGGCCCTTCTTTTTTTTTTCTTTTTTTTTTTTTGGGGGGGGGGGGGTGTTATGGCCCTTTCAAGAATATTTCACTTATATATGTTGCTGATTGTCTCTCAGCAGTGGGTGAAAACCAAAGTACCTGGAGAAAAACATCTGACCTTCCATTGCTGAACTTGTCATCTGAAAGACCTAATAGTTGAGTCAGTGCTCTTAACCATTTGGGCATGGAGGCCCATTGTTAACCATTCTTATCCAGCAAAAAAACTCTGCTTTACTGTAAAAATCCTAAAAATTTGGACACCTTGAGAACTTGCTGTAATTCTCCCAAATTTTGTACAAATTTGTTTCACGATCAAGGGTGCATATGGAATGGCAAATGGTATAGACCATGATCAGATTGCTATTCTGATCTTGGTCTGCATTGATTGCTTCAGCCTTTGGGTCCCAATACTTAGGATCATTATGGTACATTTTGAAAACAAAAATCCTTATTCAATTTTAGGGTATCGGGATAAGTTATTCTTGTACATCAGACAAGGAAATTCATGATTTTACCCTGGGATAGAAATCTATGTTCTGACCCTGCTGTTCCGACCAAGAATCGAATATAATCGCGTGTTTGATAAATGCTCTGGTTGATTACAGCCTCGTATGTGTCATCGTTAAGGTTGACGTCACTGCACGTTACGTGGCGTCACTAAACATTCCTGTAGTGTCATCACAATATGGCTGACGTCTGTAACCGAAGTGACTGCAGCATTAAAAATCCGCACTAAGAAATGGAAGGTATGCAAGAAAAAGAATCCTATATGGGTGTGAGGGGTGGATAGAATAATCTGTCCCTCGGGATCACTGTCCGGCACCACTCGGCAAGCCTCGTGATGCCAGACAGTGACCCTTGGGACGGATTTTTCCATCCACCCCGATTCTTATATTCAAAGAAAGTTATTTAGAAAAGTTCTAATACTGAACCCCTGCACTCTTTGCTAACAGTGTTTTCTGTCAAAAATAGAATAAAAATGAAAATATAGGCCTGACACCCTTTATATGACAAATGGACTTGTCCCACATATAGCAATGGAAGAGTCCACCAGCATACACTGTGTTAATGTTTCACCGGATTAGGTCATTTCAAAATAAGAATCTACATGAAACATTCGGCCAATCATGCACTTCCCATCTCCTGCTTCAACATAATGCACCAAGCAAAATTACAAAGCAGACTGCATTCTATTTATTCACCTTATTTGCATTATCAGCTGGTTCCCAGTCTGAAGACTATCAGTTTTGGGGAAAAACAGGTAACCAGACCCACCCTGACCTTTCAAGGTCAGGGGGTCTGGTTACCTGTTTTTCCAATATTGACAATGTGTAAGCCAGGAGCCAGCAAATAATGCAAAGATGGTCAATATTATTTTTCAGAGAAAATAAATAATAATCTGGCCTGACATTTCATGTGTATCCTCTACCTAGCAACATGAAATGCCAGGTCTGATTATTTTCTCTAAAAAGTATAAAAAAAATCTGAAAATGTTATCTGCTGTTGTTGGTGAACAGTAGTAGTGTTAGTAGATGGGCTGCATGATGCTTCCACGCAGAGCTGAAACCGACTCGCACACGAGTTCTGGTAAACTGCTTAGAGGATCTAAGCCTGCCCAGACAAAGCGGTGCAAGTCGGACCGTCCATGCTTATAAACCCTATTGGTTTCATTGGGCGGCAGGGCTTGAGATGTCATTTCATCTCAATGTCGGGTAAAAGTCCCACAAAATTTGAAGCACATCTCCAAAATGACCTTTACAGTGTTAACGGGGACGTTAAACCTCAAATCAAACAAACAAGTATTGTTAGTAGGCAGAAAGCATTATTTGAGCTCAGTGTCAACCAATAGGTACTTTATTCTATTGAATCAACAATCCAGCATATTGAAAACAATGTCTGAAAATTTTGTAATTGGTACTTTAACCCTTTTTGTACCAAATGGAATCTTCCTCCTTATATATAGCATGAGTCTATTTTAAAATATGGGAGTGTCAGGTTGTGTTTTCTTCAAAATTGATTTGGAAAATGGCTGACCTTTCTGCAAATAGTGCATGTCCTGATCAGAAGCTGTCTGATCTGGGCCTGCACTGTTTGCCCGGGTATCCCTTTAGGGGTTTCTGGTACCGAATGGGTTAAGGGCTAAAGCACCAAAGAAATTTTGAGCAGACAATATTCCATTTGTTTTTATTTGTCATAGCAAACAATAGATGACGGCTGTGAAATCACAAATAAGAGAAAAACTAAAATATCGTCCACTGCTTTATGGGTTCACAAACTTCACAGCAGAAGAGATTTTGAATATCTTTTCCCCATGGTTCTGCTGCCATATAGGCTGGAAAAAAAATTAATTGAGAATTTGTATTTTATTTGTTTCTGTTAAAAAAATAAATCTACAAAACCAATGAAAGTATAATTTCAGGAAGTTTTTATTATGTGTATCTCAGGATAAAGTACCTCTTTTCCACATGTGTCTTGATTAACCTCCAGCTTGCTGTGATCAAATACCAGCAGATGACATACTGTTAGTATTTTCATTAGTATAACACCAAAAGACGCCCGTTATTGTGTTGCCGTTTAACGACAGTCATGTCAACCCTTCAGGGTCCACCAAAGAAGGTCTATGTATGAACCTTTCAAGGAAGATAACTCTGTCTAAATTGTTTTGTCTCCCCATCTCCCACAATGTCCTAGATAAAAGTGGGTATCCACATATTATTTTTCTTATTTCTGCACGAAAGGCGCTTCTAATGAGTATCCACAACTTGCTTTTGTGCAGATATAAGAAAGTTTTTAGTTCTTTTCAGATGAATTTTTTTTAACCCATTTAGTACCAGAAACCCCAAAACGGGTACCCTGGCAAATAGTGCAGGCCCAGATTAGACGCTGCAGAATGCGGCGTCTGATCAGGACCTCCACTGTTTGCTAAAAGTTCAGTCATTTTCCAAATAGATTTTGATGAAAACACAACCTGTCACCCCTAAAGTTTGGAATGGTCTCCTGCTATATATAAGGAGGAAGATTCCATGTGGTACTTAAAGGGTTAACCACCTTATCTGGAGCTATGCTTGCAGGAGAGGATTTAACCCTTTTTGTACCTCCTTATATATGGCAGGAGTCCATTTCGAAATGTAGGGGTGTCAGGTTGTGTATGCTTCAAAATTTATTTGGGAAATGGCTTAACTTTTTGCAAACAGTGGAGGTCCTGATCAGACGCCACATTCTGCGGCGTCTGATCTGGGTCTGCACTGTTTGCCTAGGTACCCCTAGGTTTCTGGTACTAATTGGTTAATCCCATGGAGAAAACCTCCTTTTAAGAGGGGCAGGAAGCTTAGAAAAGTTAACATTAGGTTACAGAAGTTAATTCCCTTACAAAACATGGGGCAAGTGTGGTGGTGGAAGGGTGGGGGGTGTGGATGTGGCATTTATCCATCCCCAAAACACAAAGAAAACAAGAAAAGCACTATGTCATCTGCTGATGTTGTTAACAGCATGCCTGAGGCTAAATACTTAACTTCATTCCAAGAGTACATGTTTCGTCGGCTCAGACCTGCAGAGCTCGTCGGTGAACCTACGTTAACAGAATCACGGTAAAGATGAAGAGATACAGTTACCTGGCCCTGTTCATCACATGAAAATGTTTAACTATGAAAACTGGTAACAAAACACATTCAGACAGCATGCAAATATATATTTAATCATGAAGATACCATGAAAAACTGCATCAAAAATGTCATCTGCTTACGTTGTCTGCTGCATCTTCTTGTAAACATTTCAAACATGATTTTGCATGCTGGCAAACAGTGTGGACACTGATCAGACTGCTCGTGAGCAGTCTGATCTGGGTCCACAATGTTTGCAACACTGACTGGTAACCAGCAGATATCAAAGAGGATGGCACTATTATTGTGCATGGCACTGAGTGGTAACTTATGTTTGCAGAAATTGGAAGAATACAGTTGAGCCATAATGTGTCTTGACCCTTAAGATGCCAAGAAAAACTGCATCTGAATATGTTGTCTGTTCATGTCTGTTGCTGAATCTTCATGCAAACTTTTTAAAAATATTTTTGCATACAGGCAAACAGTTTGGACCCAGATCAGAGGAGCAGTCGCCAGTCATCTCTGGGTCCACACTGTTTGAAACAATGGCTTTTAAAGTAACTGGGCCGACCACAAAGCAGACAACAATTGTTGTAATTGGCAATAAATGGTTTAAAGCAGGTGCGCTCTGCAAAGACTCAAACTAGCCTGCTAACAATGCAGAAGATTTGGAGTGAAGGCTAGCCATATAACTCAGGCTATGGACTGATCAGACTGCATGAATGTCCAGTCCCCATGTTATAACTTTTTTCCCAGCTGAAAAATATTTCCTGCTGAAAAATGCCAAAAATCCTGCTCACAAATTGTTTAATGCCATTCGGCCAGAGGCTGATATAAAACTTTTTTTCATGCTCAACTCACCTGATCAAAATATTTGACTTGCTCTGATGAATTTTAAAATGCCAACAACAAGTGTTGGAATTTTAAAATTTATAGGCAGGACAAACAACTTCCTTTGCTGATCTGAGCAGGAAAAAGGCCCCAGATGTTTGTATTGTAATATTTATGAGCATTACAAAATTCCTGCTCAAGTGAGATTAGCACAAAAAAGTTGTTTTATAAATGGGCTCAAGTTGACCCATGTCTTTACTGAGGCCCCCACCCATCGGGGCTAGAAGAAATATATGGGCTGCATGATGCTTCCATGCAGAGCTGAATCTGACCCACACATGAGTACTGGTAAACTGCTTAGAGGATCTAAGCCTGCCCAGGCAAAGGGTTGTGAGTGTCTGACCGTCCATGCTTATAAACCCTATTGGTTTCATTGGGCGACAGGGCTTGAGAAGTCATTTCATCTCAATGTCGGGTAAAAGTCCCACAAAATTCGGAGCAACGTCTCCAAAATGACCTTTACAGTGTTGACGGGGATGTTTAACCTCAAATCAAACAAACAAACAAATCTCTTTACTGGGCACACAAGACACATTTTTGCTTGTAATGGCTCCTATTAATACCCCTAAGATGTCATGCACAACAAATGTCATCTGCTTTGTTTCTGTTGGTTAATTACGGAGTCATTGCTGCAAACAGTGTTGACCCAAATCAGACTGCTCCTCTAGTAGCAGCTGAAGATCAGTCTAACCAGGGTCTATACTGTTTGCCTGTATGCAAAAATATTTTCAAAAAGTTTGCAAGCGACAGAGTCAGACATTTCCAGATCCATCTTAAACCTTGTCCTGCTGAGCCCGAATAGGCCTTATCTTTCAAACAATGAAGATCCAGATCAGATGGCTTCTTAAGAAGCCATCTGATCAGGATCTTCATTGTTTGCCATCCAGTTTATGAATGTGCTGCAATAATTTGCATCAAGTTTTCTGATTGGCTGATAATCAGTAGTGGGTGTGGCATATTTAAATATTCAGCAGGACAAGGGTTAAGGGTTAAACCCTAAAGTGCCAGGCAAAACCAAAACAGACATTTTTTTCTGAGAAAATCCTTGATATTCCAAGTGAAGCATCATCTGCCTTGCAAATGACTCGCATGAAATGTCAAGCTTTCTTTGCATTGCAAAAATGTCTGAAAATGTCATCTGATTCAGATGTAAAATGACATTTTCACGGGTCATTTACAGATTACAACATAAACATGCATTTCTACTGCACAATGACAACAAGAACTTATTATTTCTTAACATGTTATCCATAATCCCGCTGAACACGACAGCCCGCCCCTTTGCAAACAGTGTAGATCCAGATCAGATGGCTTCAGGATCTTCAGTTTTTCATTCAGTTTGTTTATTTTAATAAAAGTACTGTATTATGTAAACTAATTTGCTGATAGTCAGAAATGGGTGTGGCTGATTAAATGATTCAGCAGGATAAAGATGAAACCCTTCCAGAGCAATCATGACTAGCAGACCATACTTCCGAAGTATTTTTTTTTTTCTTATTTTTCAGAGAAAATAAGGCTTAACATATTGTCTGAGCAGAGTTAATTCGACTGAAATAACAGGAGTTTCTTTTTCTGAAAAATAAGAAAAACAAGAATTCTGCCAAAGGCAATGTGTGCCTGTGGGGATACAAACTCATTGAACCATAAACTGCAGGTCAATGTCAGACACGGATGCTTGCAAAAGCGTTGCAATCCCAACATGCAAGTTTGTGTCAAGTATGTACCACTAATGAAGTTCTTATAGATCTTGAGAAATGAACCTGAACATGACAGTCTGTGAACCATGAAATGTTGGTCAAAGTCAAATATGTCTGCTTGCATTAAAGTTGTCATCACTAGATGCAAGATTGATTTTGTTTGATTTGAGGTTTAACATCCCCGTCAACACTGTAAAGGTCATTTTGGAGACGTTGCTTCCAATTTTGTGGGACTTTTACCCGACAATGAGATGAAATGACATCTCAAGCCCTGCCGCCCAATGAAACCAATAGCGTTTATAAGCATGGACGGGCCGACTCGCACTGCTTTGCCTGGGCAAGCTAGATGCAAGATTGAACCAAGCATTAATGATCTCATACCTGTCATATAGTTCTTGAGAAATGGACATGGACATTAGGAAGAACACTAGGATTGATACAATAGTTCACAGTCAGTGAACCATGAAAAAGTAGGTCATAGTCAAATACGGATTCTTGCATTATCAAGTTGCAATGCCTAGTTGCAAATTTATACCAAGTATCTTTAACCCATTTAGTACCAGAAACCCCTAAAGGGGTACCCTGGCAAACAGTGCAGGGCCAGATCAGAAGCCGCAGAACGCGGCATCTGACCAGGGCCTCCACTGTTTGATAAAAGTTTAGTCATTTTCCTAATAAATTTTGAAGTGGACTCCTGCTACATATAGAGGAAGATTCCATTTGGTACAAAAAGGGTTAATGAAGCTCTTATAGTTCTTGAGATGGACTTTGAACATTTGGATGAAGGCTTGGATGGATGCGAATATTAACAGCTTTCCAAACAGACAGAAAACCAAGCCCTGTAGTGTGCCTGCTCTCTCAGATTTGGGTCTGCAGCTCTAACTTTTTGCTGCACCTGAAGGGTAAATTACAAATATTTTCTTGGAAGATGGAAAGATCCAGTGCACTTTACAGACAAGGCTGAGGGATCTTGCCCCACAGTGCAGTCAAGTATAGTAAAATTCCCCTTTTGGACTGTTCAAAGTTGTCTTAACTCTTATCTTCCTGTTCACGACAACCCCTATCTTTGCAAACAGCATAGATCCTGATCAGAAGCCATCTGATTAGGATCTACACTGTTTGACATTCAGTTTATTAATTTGTAGGAATAAATTACATCAAGTAATCTGATTGGTTAAAAGTCAGAAATGTGTGTGGCTAAACTGAATATTCAGCAAGAGAAGGGTTAAAGACCAGTTTTGAACAGTCCCAAAGGTGGGTCTCTTACTAGAGGGCACTGGGTGTAGAAAACACAAATAATGAATCAATGAAACCTCCTAAGCAGAAATAATCTTGATGTTAGCTGGTCTTATTAGTGGAAATTCCACTGTATGAGCAAATTATTTGACTGACAACTTCCATTCTCAGGTGCCAATCTAAAATATCTTCTTATCTTTGAAGGGCTTGACATTTCTTATGAACTTTCTGCCCAGCAGATGATTCATATGTAATGTCAAACAATTTTCTCAGAAAATAGGACATTTTTTATATTTTTTTTTTGGAGGGGGGGGGGGGGGGTCTCATCTGCGAGTATTGATTAGTGCTTATAATAGGGTTAACCCTTATCCCACTGTATAATTAATTTAGCCACACCCATTTCTGACTTTAAATCAATCAGATTACTTGATGTACCTTTTTCAAAGAAATCCATAAACTGAATGTCAAACAGTGTAGATCCTGATCAGATGGCTTCTTCAGAAGCCATCTGATCTGGATCTACACTGTTTGCAGAGGTAGGGGTTATCGTGAGCAGCTGGATAAGAGTTAAGGACCCTTTTTTGCTGGGATGATACACCAATACTGTAATTCAACATAATAAATTTTCACATGGACTAAAATGTGGTGAATATAAGTTGTCATTCGTTGGGAAGACTATTCTCATGAAATGTCCAAAAAATATTTTAAAACACTGCCAGGATATGTGATTTAGAAGCTAATTTTATCCATATTTTTTCTCATCTGCTGCTTAACCCATTTGGTACCAGAAACCCCAGAAGGGGTAAGTGGCAAACAGTGCAGGCCCAGATCAGACGCCGCAGAACGCGGCGTCTGATCAGGGCCTTCACTGTTTGCAAAAAGTTCAGCCATTTTCCAAAAAAATTTTCATGAAAACACAACCTGACACACCTAAATTTTTAAATGGACTCCTATATATATATATATATATATATATATATATAAGGAGGAAGATTCCATTTGGTATTTCACACAGCACATGTAGCTGAGGCCAAATGGAAGTGCCAAATGATCCTGAATGATATTAAGGCTCATATTATCTACAACAACAACATCAAAATATATTGTGACAACAATAACCCCTTACCTTTATCTTCTTTCAGTGAGCTTATGTGAGCCTGGGCGTGACCAGGTCCCTGTAAGAAGAGATTCATTCCGGCACTTGAAACCGGAAGGCCTGGGGGTTGTAGGCCCGCAGGATGTGGACCCATGGGTATGGGCGGAGCATGTGCATGGGGCAGATGCTGAGCTTGCATCTGTTGCTGAAACAGAAAATAACATCAGTATATAGATTTATCAGTTACCCCCTATATATAGTGCATTGTAACACATTGACCTGATAAAGACATGCTAATCTTTATCACGTCAACCTGACATTGTACTATTTGGGCAGGCTTATACGTAAGCGGTTAACCAGTACAGTGCACATTCTTTCGCCAGAAACTGACAACTGCGCTTCTTGAATCAGCGGAAGGGAGAGAATGACCGTAGAAAAGATTTCATGATCAATCTCCAAGAAAGAATGTTGCCGACCCCGGCAGGAATCGAACCCGCGTCCCCCTGATCACCAGTCAGATGCACATGGGTTTACAAGGTAAAAACTGATAAATAGAATACCAGATTTGTGTCATTTGATATCAAGTTTATCAGGCTCGGCTTCGAGAACACATGTACAATCACTCGGCAAGCCTTGCGATTCTACAAACGTTCTCAAAGCCTTGCCTGATAAACCTGACAAACCATCAATCTAATAAAAGAACCAGAAAATTACTGTAAAAGTTAAAAAAAAAAAAAAAAATGTTTCATGATCCAGCAAGGAGGCCAAAAGACATGTGTAGACCCTGATCAGACTGCTCCTTTAGGAGAAGTCTGACCTGGGTCTGCACTGTTTGTTTAGGCCTGTCTATCCCAGTACACAATAACTGAACTTTCCGGTTCACTTAGTTTGCTTATGACCCAATGTTGTTGAAAATCACTTGTACCTTCATTCCTCAACAGAAGCATATGATATGCCAATCAGAGCTCGGGGTTTAATGGCCCAATCAACACTATTAAGGGTATATTAAGCTGGTCAGTTTACCCTGGGCAGGCTTAAACTTCAACCTTATACCCTAAAGTTTACAAGATAGCGACAACCACAGAGGCCATTATATACATTTATCATTCTCTGTGTAAAGTTCACTCACCCCTATTATGGCATTTAATTCTGTCATGGTGACTTGTTTGGCTCTCTCAACAGCTGCTGCTACCTGTTGTTGATGCTGAAATACAATCAATCAAGGGCAAATAACTCTCTGTTGTACAGTAATAATAAATACCAAAATCAATTCAACATGTATACTGACAACATGGTGGGAATTCCGACATGAAAGAAATTGTTTTGACTACCGGTACATACAGAAGTGTTAGCATTTCAGTCTGACAGTATTTTTTGTGCATAGTAACACAGGCGAAAGGGGGTTTTACGTGGGTATACAGCATTTTCTTAGTTATACTCCACCATATAGATTGTCTTTTGAACCACCTCAATGAGGCATGTGTAGTTCTAAAGAGCACCCACAGTCTATATCTGGTGCACAAAAATGGACATAGCAGAATCAGTACACATGAAGTACAGGCCAAACTGTTTGCCAAACATCATACAAGACTAACCCGATTCTCGTGACTCAGCTTTTTAAATTAAACCCTTATTCCACTGAATAAATAATTTAGCTACACCCATTTCTGATTTTGAACCAATCAAATTACTTATTTATTCCAACAAATTCACAAAATGTCAAGCAGCATACATCCTGATCAGATGGCTTCTTGAGATCTGGATCTACAACATTAACAAAGGTAGAGGTTCTCGTGAACAGCAGGCTAAGGGTTAATCACTTTTCAATTCAATATTTGACGCGACAAGAATTTAACCCTTGCCCTGCTGAATATTCATTAAAGCCACACCCATTTCTGTCTATCAACCAATCAAATTACTTGATGTAATTTATTGCTACAAATTCATAAACTGAATGCCAAACAGTGTAGATCCTGATCAGATGGCTTCTTCAGAAGCACTCTGATCTGGATCTACACTGTTTGCAAAGATAGGGGTTGTCGTAAACAGCAAGATAAGGGTTAAAATCTCCCACAATCAGAGCAGGATGCATGCATTGAAGCTTTTCTGAAAGCAAAGACTCCACTGACACATATATAGCAAGCAGCAAAGGCTCTGATGCACAGTCTGATCAGAGCTTTTGCTGACTGCACCTCCAACGAAACAGGTTTTCCAGTGACAAGCCTGTATATATGCAAGTTCGTGTGAGCTAATTAAATTTGAATTTCTCTTAATGCTTATCTTCACAAAGGATGTTGCAGCAAATTGACAAGTATTGACAAAATTCCCGACAAATTTATTTATACCTATAGCTAAAATGCTAAGCGATAACCTAAAATCTTGAGACATTTTCAAGCAGAGGAAGCTTCTCCTGAAACCACGGTGTCACCTCCCTTGAAATTTTTCACAAGCAGTTGTTTTTTGTTGGTGTTTCTTTCCTTTCGGGCGGTCACAGGTGTGAGGTAACTCTATCACATAAACATGGTCACAGTGCTACACTGCATCAGTACATCATCTTGTTCAAAATCAGATAGCTCAGTGGTTAGCGCGTTCGACTTATAATCGGAAGTTCTGGGTTCGAATCTACTGTCACCAGAGGGGAGGTGTGTCCTTGGGCAAGAGCCGCAAGACGTAATGATACTGGCCCACTCCAACCTGGCCCTTACTACGACAACTTACCTCTTGTGAAAGAAAAGGGATGACTTGAGCACATATGGCATTTAATCTCTTGGCTATTTCAGTCTGAAAACAGAGAAAACATAATGTACAAAGAATACTGTGTACAAAAGTATAGTACGAAACCACTTTTGATATTGTTCAAAGTGGTCTTAAAGACTTTCTGAACAGTCCAGGTGGTCTTAATACAGTAATTCCAATGTATAAGTCAGTACTCCACCTTTTCTGGTCAGAAAGAGACAGAACCCACTGGGGCCCTCCCTCCCACACCTCACAAGCACCAACAATATTCTTTCAACCCTACTGCCTTTCAAGAGCACTGCATTGAACTCATTACGAAAACGCGCCTAAACGAATACATTCTAAATTGTACCACCCAAAAAATGAAAATTTTCGAATGAAGATTGTGTAATTATTCTTATTTCTAAGAAAAACAAGGTTTACCCCCTGTGAACCCCAGTTTTACAATACAAAAGTGGGTACAAGCGAGTCAGAATTATATAGGCATGTTTTCATGATGTATAAACCAAATCAAATTAAACTTCACATTCTAAAACCAAAGACAAAGACAATCAACCAATGGAAACCCCCAGTGTAACCTCAGACACAGCTTAAATTCTCAAAATAACAAGTATTCTTATGAGACACGAATTTCCCATAAATCTGATTTTGCCGAAGGAGAATCCAAGACAGTCGACTTCCAGTATGCAATTTTCATTCATAGCCGGCAATTTGAATTTTTAATGAGAAGGGAAGCAAAGCAATTAGCGATATGAATTACGACTGATCAAGCAGTCGGAGAAGTAGGATATTAAGACATGAAACACGAAGATCTATTGTAATAATCCTCATATTCTCCTCTTCAATATTTCTTATTACCATATAGGCTTTTTTTTCTTTCTGGTAAAAAATCTTAACCCTATAATCCTGCTGAACACAATAACCTGTCTCATTGCAAACAAAATAGATCCAGATCAGATGGCTTCTAAAGCCATCTGACCAGGATCTACACTGTTTGTCATTCAGTTTATGAATTGGAATGAATAAATTACATCAAGTAATTTGATTGGTTGAAATGTAAATGGCTGTGGCTAAATTAATTTATGTAGCGGGACAAGGGTTAACTAAAGTGTGTCTGTATGGGACAAAGACGAAAACCGTTAAATTTCAGCTGAATTTACCCATATATGCCCAACAGCCCCAAAAAGGGACATTGCCAAACAGTGTAGGCCCAGATCTGTGGCGTCTGATCTGGGCCTGCACTGTTTGCCATCCCGCATGCAATGGGTTAATCTAAGTGAGCGCCAAACTTTTTAAAAAGATTTTTGCAAACAGGAAAACAGTGTGGATCCTGATCAGGTAGTCTTGACTTGAGTCCACACTGTTTGAATGCTAAGAAGCAGTCAGATCTGGGTCCTCACTGTTTTAACCCTTGTCCTGCTGATCCCGGATATGTCTTATCTTTCAGACAATGAAGATCCACATCAGATGGCTTCTGAAGAAGCCATCTGATCAGGATCTACATTGTTTGTCATTCAGTTTATGAATTTGTTGCAATAATTTGCATCAAATAATCTGATTGGTTAATAATCGGTAGTGGGTGTGGCATATATGAATATTCAGCAGGACAAGGGTTAAGGTAACAAGCAGACAACAATGCAGACAACAATTGTTGTGATACACATCATAAGAGTTAAGCTTCATCTAGATTGAGAAGGGTCTGATCAGAGTCAGTAAAATGCTTGTACCAAAGTCTACAGATGCACAGACTCATCTGTATCATCAGTGCTGTGAATCCAAAATATGACATTGGCATGGCTGAATTGTATACTGCTGTTCAGGTCTAATTATTTGTATTGTCCGCCTTTGTCTCCAAACCTGTCCAATTACATTTAATTTATAGTTCTAATAAGATCCGATTGGCTGCTCATTAAAAATTCAAATTGCAAGTTCTTTCGGAAGACTGTCTAGCGGCAGACTCATAGAATATTGAAATTCCCGTGATTGACTACAATTTATTGGGGAAGATTGTTCCACAATAGTAGTGCTTATTTTAAGAATTTACACCCTTGGTCGATTTTATTATTGAGTTTGATTCGACCCGCTGTCCCAGTCTTCTCACCAAGCGTAATCAGAGATCCCGTTTAATCTGAATAATAATATCTTTCGGATGGTAATTGAAAGGCCTGGTTGGTAGGGCGATAAACAGGATTTTTCTGATAAATTACATTAAGATTTTTTTTACAAGAAATTGATCTGATAGACTGCCAATAAATGCAGAAAGGAATAACCACATTATAGATTACAGTGCCTCATGATCAATAAATAATCTAGATCCAGATCAGAAATCCCTCTTACAGGGGAAAAAAATCAAAGTACTGACAGCTGTGTTGGGTCAATTATTTCTCTCATAGACTGGAAAATGGTTCAGAAATTGTTTCATTTTACCCGTAAATTCCAACACTGAAAACAAACTGTAGACCATGATCAGATGCAGCTTTCTGCTTTGTTTAACTTTATTGGTCAGAGGTTGTCACATAAAACTCCATTTGTATATATGATAACCAATCAAGTAAGATACAATCTCTTGCTCAAGGAAACAACATTTGGTGCTTGTGGGATCTAACCAGTTACCAGTCAGGTACAGTCATGTACTTCAGTCAGGTACAGCCACATATACTTCAGTCAGGTACAGTCATGTACTTCAGTCAGGTACAGCCATACAGTTGAGTCAGGTACAGGCATATACTTCAGTCAGGTGCAATCATAAACTTTAGCCAGATCAGTCAGGTACAGTGATATACCTCTGTCAGGACTACAGTCATATACTTCTGTGGCATACAGAAACATATACTTCAGTCAGATAAATCCATTTACTTCAGTCAGGTACAGCCATAAACTTCAGTCAGGTACAGCCACAAATATTTCAGTCAGGAACAGCCGTATACTTAAGTCAGGTACAGCCACATATACTTCGGTCAGGAACAGCCACATATACATGTACTTCGGTCAGGTACAGCCATGTACTTCGGTCACAAACAGCAACATATACTTCAGTCAGGTACAGCCATGTACTTCTGTCAGATACAGCTATTCATGCAAATCAGGAACAGGCATATACTTCAGTCAGGTACAGCCATACACTTCAGCCAGACACAGGCATATACTTAAGTCAGGTACAACAATATATACTTCAGTCAGGTAGAAGCCTCTGTGGTGCAGTGGTTACGCTACTCGCCTTGTAAACCAGGGATCGCTGGATCAATCCCGGCTTCTCCAGCCTTTCAGATGAGTCTTTAAACCGAGGTCCCGTCTCCGTATGACCTTAGCTGTTGGTGAGACGTAAAACTCAAACACTCACTCACTTCAGTATATACATCTGTCAGGTACAGTCATATACTTCAGTCCGCCTCGCACCGCAATTCCTGGACAGGCTTAGATCTTACTGGTAAAGCGGTTTACCAGTACTAGTGTGCGGACGGTTTCAGCTCTGCGTGGAAGCATCATGCAGCCCATCTTCAAGCCCCAATGGGCGGGGGCGGGCCATATACAGTAAAATTCCGCTGTTAAGACCACCTAAAATTGAGACAAAATCTGCTTTTAAAGGCTTATTGAGACAGTTTCAGTTTTTCTTTCTTTTCGTTTTCTACACCGAGTGTCTCCTAATACGAGACCAAATTTGGGACTGTTCAAAAGTGGTCTTTATGACCACTTTTGAACAGTCCCAAAGGTGGTCTTAATATAGGAATTTTACTTTACTTCAGTTGGGTTACAGTAGAAGCAGAAAATATCATCTGCTGGTTTATGCTTGCTTTCAGGGTTAATTACCCTACCTGAAATTCAAAACATCTGCATTCAGGTGCTAAAATTCTTGAAATCTGATAAATGACAAAAATACCCAGGAAAATTAATGGTGTTGATTTTCTAGTGTTAAATACCAACTTCATTTTAGTTAATGGGTACATTGAGTTATATAATCAATGTCAGGTTGTAATTATTTGAGACTGATTCCTTTTTGGACTAGACGATTTTCTGAAAAAGTCTGTCCATTGATCAAAGAATTATAGAAAAGTTTTGCTGAATGTCTATTTTCGGTGCAGAGATCTGTCATTTATTTCACTGTTTGAAACATGCTGTCTTAGTGTTATATACCCAACAAATACAGCGCCCAATGAAACCAATAGGGTTTATAAGCATGGACGGACCGACTCGCACCGCATTGCCTGGGCAGGTTTAGATCCTCTAAGTGGTGCAGTTTGATGCTTTTTTGGTTTCACTCAGTAAGTGTTCTGTATACTTATAATGTCGTTTTTATAAACATTCTAGGAGGTAAAACTAGTAGACCCATCATGTCAGATGAATACAGCATTATATCACAAGGGAAACACCACATCTCAGAATGATTCTAATGACAAGACAAGATCTCACTTTAAAGACTCAGCTGAATGTTTGGAGAAGCCCTCAGCTAGGAATCACTGTCTATCTCAGTTTAAAGACCCATCTGAATGTTTGGAGAAGCCTTCAGCAAGGAGTCACTGTCTATCTCAGTTAAAGGATTCATCTGAAGGTTTGGAGAAGCCCTCAGCTAGGAATCACTGTCTATCTCAGTTTAAAGATTCATCTGAATATTTGGAGAAGCCCTCAGCTAGGTATCACTGTCTGTCTCCATTTAAAGACTCATCTGAATGTTTGGAGAAGCCGTCAGCTAGGTATCACTGTCTGTCTCAGTTTAAATACTCATGTGAATGTTTGGAGAAGCCCCCAGCTAAGAATCACTATCTATCTCAGTTTAAAGTCTCATCTGAATGTTTGGAGAAGCCCTCAGCTAGGAATCACTATCTGTCTCAGTTTAAAGACCCATCTGAATGTTTGGAGAAGCCCTCAGCTAGGAATCACTGTCTGTCTCAGTTTAAAGACTCATCTGAATGTTTGGAGAAGCCCTCAGCTAGGAATCACTGTCTGTCTCAGTTTAAAGACTCATCTGAATGTTTGGAGAAGCCTTCAGCTAGGAATCACTGTCTATCTCAGTTTAAAGACTCATCTGAACATTTGGAGAAGCCCTCAGCTAGGAATCACTGTCTTTCTCAGTTTAAAGACCCATCTGAATGTTTTGAGACCCCCTCAGCTAGGAATCACTGTTTATTTCAGTTTAAAGACTCATCTGAACATTTGGAGAAGCCCTCAGCTAGGAATCACTGTCTGTCTCAGTTTAAAGACCCACCTGAATGTTTTGAGACCCCCTCAGCTAGAAATTACAATGTTTGGAGAAGCCCTCAGCTAGAAATCACTGTCTCTGCTGTCTTTTCTCTCCCTTTTTCTGGGAGACGACACAAAATGACCCACAAATGTTGCCATGATGTTAAACCCCATAACAATTAATCACCTATAAGATGTGTAACCACTACACCATGAAAAATAACTCAGAAAATAAAATTGTTGTCTGCTCTAAAACTTTCTGTGGCACTTCTTATAGGGTTTAGCCTCTGTATTGAAACTGTTCTTGTCTAGAAGGGCATTTAAGTCCCCCATTCCTAGAACAACCAATCACATTACAAATCACACAATCTAATTCAAACCTCGTCCTTCTGGAATTGTTATTCTCATGGTAAGAGCCGCGAGTTGAATGCGACCGCACAACCTGTCACATGATGTCTTTAGAGACTTGATCCAAGCTTACTCAGCTCAAGTTGAAATTGAAGCAATTAATTCTCGCAATCTCACCATCTTTAATCTTAGCAAGGCTCCAACAAAAAGCATTGTGATATATTCAAACAGCCAAAGCACAGATCAGCCTGCGTAGATACGCAGGCTGATCGGTGTCTTTGCTGTTTGCTCTGTTGAGGTGAAGTAGTAAAACAAATGTGTGCAACTAGAAAAGCTCTAACGACAATTAACGGCAGTTAAGACTGCTCCATGTGTTTGCTGGTCATGTACCTTGAGCCGGTACCCAGCTTGTATCTTCTGACTCTCCTAATAAAGACGATTTCTAAAAGATAGACATTACACTATCTAATATGGACCTAGGCTGTGATCAATATTCTACTTCCGCAGAAGAGCTTCCAATCACTTGTACTGTCTTAAAAGCACGGTTTTACGTAATAATGACTGTTGTCAGACGATTCATGTGCTGACGAGAATTTCTGCACTTTTTTTTCTGTCCATTGATGCACTGATAACTAATGAGGCCCAAACTGTCAGTTTTCAATGAATCAAAATAATTTTGGAAAATTATTGGCTCTGCAATTTGGTTGCTCTGGAGTTTAATATGATTTGTTTGTTTGTTTTGTGTGAATTGGGGTTTAACATCCCTGTCAACACTATTTAGTTCATTTTTGGAGACATTGCTTCCAATTTTGTGGGTCTTTTACCCAACATTGAGGTGAAATGACATCTCAAGCCCTGCTGTCCATTGACACCAGAAGGCTTATATGCATTGGAGGATCTGACTCACACCGCTTTGCCTGGGCAGGCTTAGTCCTTCTAAGCGGTTTACCAGTAATCATGTGTGGTCAGATTCAGCTCTGCGTGGAAGAATCATGCAGCCTTAATCAGCCCATGCAGCTCCAAGCCCTGATGGGCAGGGGTGTGAGTTTAATATGACAATACGGTCCTATTAGCCATAACTTATTTCTGAAGCATACCGTCATGTATGGCCAGTTTTGTTTGGTTTTTTATTGGATTTGAGGTTAAACGTCCCCGTCAACACTGTAAAGGTCATTTTAGAGACGTTGCTTCCAATTACCCAACATTGACATGAAATGACATCTCAAGCCCGGCCGCCCAATGAAACCAAAAGGGTTAGTAAGATGATGGACGGGGCCCGACTCGCACTGCTTTGCCTGGGCAGGCTTAGACCCTCTAAGCTGTTTACCAGTACTCGTGTGCGGGTCAGTTTCAGCTCTGCGTGGAAGCATCATGCAGCTAGCCCTGAGCCGCCCCCGCCCATAGGGGCTTGAAGAAATATATGGGCTGCACGATGCTTCCACGCAGAGCTGAATCCGGCCCGCACACTAGTACTGGTAAACCGCTTAGAGGATCTAAGCCTGTCCAGGAACCGCGGTGCGAGGCGGACCGTCCATGCTAATAAACCCTATTGGTTTCCTTGGGCGACAGGGCTTGAGATGTCATTTCATCTCAATGTCGGGTAAAAGTCCCACAAAATTGGAAGCAACGTCTCCAAAATGACCTTTACAGTGTTGACGGGGACGTTAAACCTCAAATCAAACAAAAAAACAAAAAGCTAGCCCTGATGGGCGGGGGCTGATCAGGGCCTTCACTGTTTGCTAAAAGTTCGGCCATTTTCGAAATAAATTTTGATTAAAACACAACCTAACACCCCTAAATTTTGAAATGGACTCCTGCTATATATAAGGAGAAAGATTCCATTTGGTTCAAAAATGGTTAAAACTCCCTGGTTTGGCTGGTGGGAATCAAATCTCATTATGTTTGACCTTTGCCATGTCAGCCATCTTATTGATATGCAGGAAGATGAGCAGTCACATGGTTGATTTCCCTCTGGGCTGCTTGCCAGACTTTTCTATAGACAACAAGCTCTCAGGGGACACAGAAGAAAATTACATATTCTTTGTCGCCTTTGAACTGTGGAAAATATTGTCTTCTGTTATGTGGGCATGCCCATGCAGAGAGCATGTGGCTGCAGTGTGGGTTGCAGTCTAATTAACCTTTAACCTGCTGAATATTTAACTTAGCCCCACCTTTTTTTGATTTTCAGCCAATCAGATTACATGATATAATGAGTTCGTTAAATTCACAATCTGAATGACAAACAGTGTAGATCCTGATCAGATGGCTTCTTCAGAAGCCATCTGATCTGGATCTACACTGTTTGCAAAGATTGGGCTTGTCGCCTACAGCAGGGTAAAGGTTAACCCACTGTTTACTGATGGACCTTTCCATTGTTATATGTTGGAAAAGTCAATTTGTCAGTTATGTTTTTTCGTTGTTTGTTTATTCTATTTTAAATCAGACGCTGCTTTCTGGACCTGCAGGCTTAGATCCTCTAAGTGGTTTACCAGTACTCGTGTGCATCGGTTTCAACTCTGCGTGGAAACATCATGCAGCCCATCTGTTTCTTCAAGCCCCAATGGGCAATGGCTCATTTACCTGCATGGCTGAGTCGAACCCGTTCTCGAGCCCCTACAGAAATCCTCTACATAAGAAAATTAATAGTGGGGGATAAATTATATTTTAGTCTTTTATCTTACAAAATGTATGCTGTGGGTACTCATTAGAATCACCTCGATGAAGTGATTCTGATGAGTACACACAGATTACATTTTCATATTAGAACACCGAAAAGATGGCCAAAAGTATCTCCTTATGCCTCCTTACCCTCAGTGGCTCGAACTACCCCAGATTTTTGAGGTCCCAAAGGTGTTTGAGCCATGAAAGTTTCACGGTAATGAATTGTAAAACACTTGGTACTTGTGTTTTGATTATTAAACAGCCATCAAACCCTTTAACCCTTCTCTTGCTGAATATTCAGTTTAGCCACACCCATTTCTGACTTTGAACCAATCAGATTACTTGATGTAATTTATTGCTACAATTCATAAACTGAATACCAAACAGTGTAGATCCTGATCAGATGGCTTCTTCAGAAGCCATCTGATCTGGATCTACACTGTTTTCAAAGAGAGGGGTTGTTGTGAACAGCAAGATAAGGGTTAAATTTACATGCAGTTTACTTTATTGGTTAGTCATAACCATGTGGACTACAGCAGTGAAGATTTGCAGTGATGTTAAACCTTCCAAGGTCAACTGACAAATTATTAATCATCTCCAAAAATAATTTGTTAATTATTTTGGAGATGTTGCTTCCAATTTTGAGGGACTTTTACCAGATATTGAGATAAAATGGCATTTCAAGCCCTATTGCCCAATGAAACCAATAAGGTTGAAGTTCATATATATGGATGGGCCGACTTGCATCACTTTGCCTGGGCAGGCATTAAGAAGGAATAAATTCGCTTTAATATTTTGGGGTAATTTTTCTTATTTCTCCATTAAACTATATGATGTGGGTACTCAATGAGGCGATTCTAATGAGTACCCACAACATATTGCTTCTTACACTTAAACTTAGAAATGAAGAAAATTATCCCTAAATGGTTATCCCTCTAATATCTGGAAGTTAGGGTTTGTGCTTTTGCTCATTATGACCTCAAGCAGGGCTTGTACCAAAAGCTGAGGTTACCTTTAATGATGACACTTAAACAAACATTCCCCTACCATTCAACATTTTTCAATAAAGCCTTTATCAAGCTACAAATCCTTCACTTTTTCAACAAGAAAATTTTTCAATAATCTTCAGTCTGACCTTATTTGAACAGGGTGCTGATTAAACAGTCAAGGCAAACAATGTCCCAATTCTTATTCCTGTTCAAATATTGACCGAACAAATACCGCTAAAATTGTTTTTCATTTCCTTCTAAAGCCAGGAGTTGGTGTTAACCTTTCTAAGTTGATCAGAAAAACCCAAACGGTCTTCCACTTGAAAATAAAAACAGGCAGCGCAACAGAAAACTTACTAGGTCCTGAAAATTTACAAGAAGTCCTGAAATTACTTACAAAAGTACTAAAAAGTCCTAAAAACTTATAAAAAGTCCTAAAAACTTACAAAAAGTCCCTAAAGCTTGCAAGAAAACTAGAAGTCCTGTAAACTTATATGAATTTTAAATTTTGTGAATTATTTTTTAAAGAAAATAATATTAAAGGTTTGACATTACATGTGTATAGTCCAGTTGCTCATGTGATGTCAAGCTAAAGTAAAAGAAACCAGGGGTTGTGCGTTCGATTTCGGGCTTCTCCTGGGCTTTCTGACAAGTTTTTGAACCGAGGTCCTGTTTCTGTTTGTTGGTTTGTTTGCTTTAGTTGAGGTTTAACATCCCTGTCAACACTACTTTAGGTTATTTTGCAGATGCTGCTTCCAATTTTGTGGGACATTTACCTGACATTGAGATGAAATGACATCACAAGCCCTGCCGCCCAATGAAACCAAAAGGCTTATATGCACTAGACGGTCTGACTCCCACCACTTTGCCTGGGCAGGTTTAGTCTTTCTAAGCAGTTAAACAACCAGTACTTTCAGCTCTGCGTGGAAGCCACATGCAGCCCTATCTATTTCTCCAAGTCCCAATGGGCTTGGGCAAGGTCCTGTCTCCTTATGACCTTAGCTGTTACTGGGATGCAATCTCAAGCACACACACTTTCCAGAATAGATAACAATTTGACCACTAACGAGCTCGTTACAACTGTGCCCAGGATGATCTGCGCCTTTGTTGTCCACACAATGTCTACCATAAAAATCAGAAAAATTCGGACACCTTTAATATCGAGGACTTGCTGTAATTTTTCTAAATTTTTGACAACTTTGTTTCACGATCCAGCAGAGTCCAAAAGGTGCACACGGAATGGCAAACAGTGTAGACCCTGATCAGACTGCTCCCTCAGGAGCAGTCTGATCTGCGTCTGCACTGTTTGCTCAGGCCTTTCTGTCCAAATACTAAGTATCACTACTGTACACCACAAGACTCCCCACAAACTCTTTATAGACAAAGCATTGCACTTTTTCATGAACTGGATATTTTCTTGTTTCTTTTTCTTTCTTTTTTATTATTTTTTTTTTTTACCTACTCGACAACAATCAGAAAAATTTCAGCCCGTTTTTTTATATAGCAGCTTCCTGAAACTCACTGAGAGTTGGGAAATTATTCTGATATGATTTTATCTATTGCTGCATATTTCTTTTTTTTTTTTTTTCCAATTCTTCCTTTAATGGTGACACATGTAGTCAAGATAAACTTCTACTTAATTAACCCATTTTGAACCAGAAACCCCAAAACGGGAACCCTGGCAATCAGACTGCAGGCCCAGAACAGAATGCGGCATCTGATCAGGGCCTACACTGTTTGCAAAAAATCAGCAATTTTCCTAATCAATTGTGAAGAAAACACAACCTGACACCCCTAAATTTTGAAATAGACTCATGCTATATATAAGGAGGAAGATTCCATTTGGTACAAAAAGGGTTAAAGCAACACTGATGTCCCATTTCTGCAGTAGCATAATGATCATTATTATTAAGTATTGGAGTGAGTGTTAGCCTTTTACGACCCACCAACAGCTAAGGCCATACAGAAACGGGACCTCGGTTTGAAGACTCATCCGAAAGTCTGGAGAAGCCTGGGATCGATCCTGCGATCACTGGTTTACAAGGCTAGTAGCGCAACACTACGTACACCACAGGGGCTTCTAAACTTAGAATTGGAACAAATAGGCCAACACAAGCAGTGCATACTCAGATCAGAGTCTACATTGTTCCCCATTCTGTCTGCACCTTTTGGACTCCTTGATGGATCATGAAAAAATCTAAGGAGAAATACAGCAAGTCCTCAGGGTGACCTTAGATTTTAAGGATTTTTGTGGTATTTGATCTGGGTCTACATTATTAAATCAATGTCCCAGGTTTGGGCCATAGGTTGGGCCATAGGCAAAAAGTAACACACAAGATAAGCTTGTGGAACAGCACACTAGCCTGGTTAATTTGGGCTCCATAGAGAAATAGATTGTGCTGCAATGGTTTTTGTTTGAAGTTTAACGTCCCTGTCAACACTGTATAGGTCATTTTTGAGACTTTGCTTCCAATTTCGTGGGACTTTTACCCGACATTGAGATGAAAGGACATCTCAAGCCCTGTCGCCCAATGAAACCAGTCGCCCAATGAAACCAATCAGGTTTATAAGCATGGATGGTCCGACTCGCACCTCTTTGCCTGGGCAGGCTTGGATCCTCTAAGCAGTATACCAGTACTTGTGTGCGGTCGGTTTCAGCTCTGCGTGGAAGCATCATGCAGCCCATTTATTTCTTCAAGCCCCAATGGGGGGGGGGGGGGGGGGGGGGGGGGGGGGGCCTGTGCTGCATGGTACTTCCTCATAGAGCAGAAACTGATCTACTGGTAAACCGCTGAGAAGGACTAAGCCTGCCCAGGCAAAGTGGTGGGAGTTGGACCGTCCTATGTATAGACGCCCTATTGGTTTCATTGGGTGGCTGGGCTGATGAGATGTGATTTCATCTCAATGTCAGGTAAAAGTCCCACAAAATTGGAAGCAACATCTCCCAAATGACCTCAATAGTGTTGACATGGATGTTAAACCTCAAACAAAACAACAAGCTTGACACATATGTTCAGTCTTTATTATAAACCCATTGCAGGTGGGGAAACCCCTAAAGGGGAACGTGCCTTGGCAAATGGTGCAGGCCAAGATCTGACATTTGACCATGCAAGGCCTGCACTATTTGCAACACAGAATTTTCTGTCAAAAATAGAATAGGCCTGCCACCCCTTATATGACAAACACACTTGTCCAACAATAATTATGTAGCAATGGAAGTGTACAATGGGTTAAATAGGTTGTGTCATGATGTGGCTCCAAGATATCAAATCAATTTGTGATCATGCTTTTGACAGCTGCTACTCATAAAGGGGCTTCTGTGGATTGTTTAATATGACTCATACAGATTAGGGGCTTTATATGATTTTTCTATTCCCCCCCCCCCCCCCTTATTCAGTGCTAATTTTAAGGGTACACTACAGTGTCCATCCACTGATGAATCCCAAAATATATAGATTATATAGAAAAATAGTGTAGGTCCAGATCAGATGGCTTCTGAAGAAGCCATCTGATCTGGATTTCAGAAGCCATCTGATCTGGATCTACACTGTTTGGCATTCAGTTTATGAAATTTGTAGCAATAAATTACATCAAGTAATTTGATTGGTTGATAGACAGAAATGGGTGTGGCTTAAATGAATATTCAGCAAGATAAGGGTTAAATGGTCATTTCTCTGTATATCTATAATTTTTTGTGTTGTTTAACTTTTAACCCAGTTTCTGCTTCTAAAAACAACAATAATTATATGTGTAGGTAATAATAACCAGACACTTATGTGTTATTAACCCATTTACTACCAGAAACCCAAAAACGGGTACCCTGGCAAACAGTGCAGGCCCAGATCAGACGCCGCAGAATGCGGCGTCTGATCAGGGCCTCCACTGTTTGCTAAAAGTTAAGCCATTTTCCTAATCAATTTTGAAGAAAACACAACCTGACACGCCTAAATTTTGAAATGGACTCCTACTATATATAAGGAGGAAGATTCCTTTTGGTACAAAAAGGGTTAAAACCCATCCATCAACAGCAGTGGGTTGGACTTAAGAGTATTGGTCCTGCTATAATTGACAGCTATGGTACACCTAGGCATAAATGTAATTGATCAAGCAGACACAAGCGAACATCAATTATGATGAGAAATAAACATTTTCTCCAACTACACCGTCAATACCTGTGAATTTTCTTTCAGCCAGGTACAGACAGCGCAAGGCGGAGCCTCGTACTGTGACTCCGCCTCATAGCTGGCGAGCTAGCATAAAACCAGATCAATACATAATATGGTGTACTGTTTCACACTTTCGATCAGCAACACAAGCCAATGTTTTTCTAATCAGTACAAGGAGCTCCTGTTTGGTTTAGCAATCAAGTCCTGGAGTAGAAAACTGATTTTTTCTGGCACTGTTTATCTCCAGCAAGATTGAACCATTTACATACTTTCAGCATAATATATTCATATCTGCATATTTATCAAGGGGAACAGGGATCTACGAACACGTGTGCACCAGATAGCTTCCTTTGTTGTGCGTGAACAAAACATTATCATCAGAAAAATCTTTTGTCTCTATCGACCTTTAACCCTTCTCTTGCTGAATATTCAGTTAAGCCACACCCATTTCTGACTTTAAACCAATCAGATTACTTGATGTAAGTTATTGCTACAAATTCATAAACTGAATGCCAAACAGTGTAGATCCTGATCAGATGGCTTCTTCAGAAGCCATCTGATCTGGATCTACACTGTTTTCAAAGATAGGGGTTGTCACAAACAGCAAGATAAGGGTTAAGCATGAGGCAAAACTGTGAAGTTGGTCATATAACTTTTCTTGCTATTTTTCACAGCAAATAGGCTTGATATCTGATGTTAATCATTTGCCAGACAATTCGGATGAAATGTGAGACCTTAATTTCTCTGAAAAATATTAGTATAGAACAAGTTTAAAATGCTGTCTGCTAAAATTCTCATCAAGACAAATGTTCCCATCCCATTCAACAAGGCCTTCCTTACCCCTTCCCATCCCATTACAATCCCCGTATATTAAATATTATCCTGCTGTTCGCAACAACCCCTACCTTTCCAAACAGTGTAGATCCAGATAAGATGGCTCCATCTGATCAGGAGCTACACTGTTAGTCATCCAGTTTGTGAATTAAGTAAAACATTATATCATGTAATCTGCCTCAGCCTGGTGTGGCTAAAAAGTTATTCAGCAGGATAAAGGTTAAAGAAGTTTGTGTGTGTGTGGAGGGGGGGGGGGGGGGGGTTGTTTATGGCATTATATTCAGCAGTTATCAATGTAAAAATTAAACTGACACAAACAATTCTTTTTAAGCCCTTCCCACATGTTGTGTTAGGATGATTGGATTGCACCAAATTAGAACTTCCTGCCATTAAAGGGTCAATAGGGGTCCTGCCACTTTGCACTCCCAACTTGAAAGAAATTCACACTCTTTTGAACACAAATTTGGAGGGAATTTGAGAATGGCATCATGCTGGTATCCTTGTGCAATGGTGGAGTATTTTAAGGTTACAGATACACTTTCACTCCCTGAAGGGGAGAGAATTCCTTTAACAATGTTGTTCACTCAACTTTTTGCCTGATTTTAACCAAAACATTACAGATTAGGACCATAATGGAAATTAATTTAATTTTGATAATGTTCATTGAAGTTGAAATAAAATCAGGTCCAAATAAGCGACCCTCTTTATAAATCCCTTGTGGGTACTCGTCAGAAATACTGTATTTCATTGAGGCTTTTCTAAAGAGAACCCACCATCTATGAAGGGGTTCACTTAAAATTTCCTTGTGACCCATTAACCGGAAACCCCTAAAGGGGTACTTGGCAAACAGTGCATGCCCAGATCAGACGACGTCTGATCAGGGCCCACACTGTTTGCTAACAGAATTTTCTGTCAAAAATAGAATAAAAACGTAAAAATAGGCCTGACAGCCCTTTTGGATGACAAATGGACTTGTCAAACACATAGCAGTGCGGCCCCCGCCCATCAGGGCTTGAAGAAATACCGCTCGGGGCTTGAAGAAATACGTTATATGGGCTGCATGATGCTTCCATGCAGAGCTGAAACCGACCTGCACACGAGTACTGGTAAACAGCTTACTGAGGATCTAAGCCTGTCCAGGCAAAGCGGTGCGAGTTGGTCCATCCATGTTTATAAACCTTATTGGTTTCATTGGGCGAAACAGGGCTTGAGATGTCATTTCATCTCAATGTCGGGTAAAAGTCCCACAAAAATGGAAGCAACGTCTTGTAAATGCACTAGGAATGTAATTACACAAATGAGTTACTGTGTGCAAAACTTTAGACTTATTACTGCAGTAACAAAACTTAAGACTAATTACTGCAGTAACAAAACTTTAGACTAATTACCGTAGTAACAAGTTGGGGGAAAATGATAGACGACTAGGAATATTATACACTGTTTTCTCTTTAATTACCAAACAAGGTAGTAATAAATTTCAGTTCTTGAATTCTATCTTTTACATCTTTTAACCAGTTTTAGATTTCAACTATTCAATGACATTGTCACTGAAGTGAACCGTGTCATTAAGACAAGATATTGCCTGCTGCCAGAGGGCATCAGCGGTCACCTTCGAGAGTCGCTTAGTGACCATTACACTGCAGGACTTGAATAATTGCGACCATTTATCAGGAAGCAACAGGGCATCAGAAATATTTGGCGTTACAAGTTTTACAATTTGGCTACAATTAGCTATGTATCTGCCACGGGAGGTTTAAATCATGCGTCTTTTTGTGTCCTCCACTTCGTCAAAAAGCCTCAGGAGCTTACATATCAATGTTAGTCAGCTGTAAAATTTACCTTGAAAAAGACACAACTCCTACATCTACCTTTGCAAACAGTGTATATCCAGACCAGATGGTGGCCCCCGCCCATAGGGGCTTGAAGAAATATATGGGCTGCATGATGCTTCCACGCAGAGCTAAATCCGGCCCGCACACTAGTACTGGTAAACCGCTTAGAGGATCTAAGCCTTTCCAGGAACCACGGTGCGAGGCGGACCGTCCATGCTAATAAACTCTATTGGTTTCATTGGGCGACAGGGCTTGAGATGTCATTTCATCTCAATGTCGGGTAAAAGTTCCACAAAATTGAAAGCAACGTCTCCAAAATGACCTTTACAGTGTTGACGGGGACGTTAAACCTCAAATCAACCAACCAGACCAGATGGTTCTGATCAGGATCTACACTGGTTGCCATGCAGTTTGTGAATTGAACAAATAAATAGTATCAAGCAATTTGATTGATGGACAGTCAGAAATGGGTGTGGCTTAATATATTCAGCATGATAAGGGTTTTTCTTTGTTTCTTGTCAGAATTATCTCATCAATTTGAGTAAGTATCTGATGACCGTGATGTGTTTTTATGGAGAAATGGGAAAAATTATTAAAATTTATAATCCTATTTCTCCTCCTGATTGGCCCCCGCCCATCGGGGCTTGATTTGTTTGTTTGATTTGAGGTTTAACGTCCCCATCAACACTGTAAAGGTAATTTTGGAGACGTTGCTTCCAATTTTGTGGGACTTCTACCCGACAGCAAGATGAAATGACATCTCAAGCCCTGCCGGCCAATGAAACCAATAGGGTTTATAAGCATGGACGGTCCGACTCGCATCGCTTTGCACTCGTGTGCGGGTCAGTTTCAGCTCTGCGTGGAAGCATCATGCAGCCCATCTATTTCTTCAAGCCCCAATGAGCGGGGGCCATCATAGGGGCTTGAAGAAATATTGATGGGCTGCATGATGCTTCCATGCAGAGCTGAAACTGACCGCACATAAGTACTGATAAACCCCTTGGTAGAGGATCCAAGCCTGCCCAGGCAAGGACCCTCCATGTTTATAAACCTTATTGGTTTCATTGGGCGACAGGGCTTGAGATTGTCAATTCATCTCAATGTGGGGTAAAAGTCCCACAAAACTGGAAGCAACATTTCCAAAATGATCTATACAGTGCTGAAAGGGATTTAAACCTCAAATCAAATAAACAAATACTCCTGATACTGTAAGATGCACTTGGTGTTTCTTAACCCTTGTCCTGCTGAGCCCGGATATGCCTTATTTTCCAAACAATGAAGATCCAGATCAGATGGCTTCTGATGAAGCCATCTGATCAGGATCTACATTGTTTGCCATTCAGATTGTGAATGTGTTGCAATAATTTGCATCAAGTAATCTGATTGGTTGATAATCGGTAGTGGGTGTGTCATATATGAATATTCAGCAGAACAAGGGTTAAGAAAACCGACCTTCAGGGTTTGTGACAATGTGAGAAACAAACTGACCTGCTACAAACTAGACAGGGAACTGTACTAACTCTAACCCTTATCCTGCTGAATAAATTAATTTAGCCACACCCATTTCTAACTATCCTTCAATCAAATTACTTGATATATTTATTCATTCAACTCACAAAAACTGAATGACAAACAGTGCAGATCCTGATCAGATGGCTTTGTTAGAAGCCATCTGATCTGGATCTACACTGTTTGCAACGGCAAAGGTTCTCGTGTTCAGACAGGGAAAGGGTCTAAGCAGCTAACACAAAGGTGTGCAGATGCTCGGGCTGATAAGCACCTTTTTTGTCTGTAAGGATGTCCTAAATAGGTTTTCTCACAATAAGGCAGCCATTTTACCTGCGAATCAAAACATTTATGCAGGTATGCTAATTCAACAAAAGAGGCAAAAAAGGCAGAAACGTCTAACCACAAATACTTATAATGTTATGGCAAAGTTTGTAAGGTGTCATGCAATATCGAATTTTATATGCAATCTAATGATCTAACTGTAATGAAAATCTTGTATATCAGGACATAAAAAGCTGATAAAAATGGAATTCATAATTCTCAGCATTTTAACCCAACCCATTTTATCAAAGAGATTTCTGTACAATTTTTTTGCAGAAAAAAATCCTATACAATCTAAACATACAGATTGTAACTAATTCTTCAGAAAAATATACAGTAAAAAATGCCTAATTGAGACCACTTTTGAACAGTCCCGAAGGTGGTCCCTGACCAAAGGTCTCTGTCTGCAGAAAATGCAAAGAAAGAATAAAAGAATCCTTCTACGTTAGCTTTTTAAAGCAGAATAAGTCTTAATTTTAGGTTGTCTTAATCGCGGAATTTCACTTGTTGAAATTAATTCTTACAAGTACCCACAACATGATGGTGTCTAACATTAGAAATGAGGAAAACTGTTCCTTATTTATGCTTATCTCTTATCATGCTGTTCACGACAACCCCTATCTTTGGAAACAGTGTAGATCCAGATCATGTCAATGTCGGGTAAAAGTCCCACAAAATTGGAAGCAACATCTCCAAAATGACCTTTACAGTGTTGACGGGGATGCTAAACCTCAAAGGAAACAAACAAAAACTGTAGGTCTACAGGGTTGAAAGGGTTAACCAATTTTGTATAGGAAACCCCAAAAGTGAAGGCCTTGTTTAGCTGCCATAAATATGGGTTCTGCTCAGGAACTTCATTGCAAACAACTGCATTTTTTAATTTAATTTAAACACTGTAACCCCTACCTAGCATAGATCCAGATCACAGCCTGCCTTGGCAGCTCCGTCAGATGTGCGTCTGATTGGTATTCAGGAGGATGCAGGTTCGATACCTGCTGCGGTAGGCAACATTCTTTCATGGACATTGATCATGAAATCTTTTCTACGGTCATTCTCTCCCTTCAGCTCATTCAAGAAGGGCAGTTGTCAGTTTCTGGCGAAAGAATGTGCACTGTACTGGTTAACTGCTTACGAATTAAGCCTACCCAGGAAAATTGTGGATAGTTGAACAGACAGGCTCAAAAATTACCTAAATAGTGTTGACTGGGCCGTCTAACTCAAATACAAACAAACATGATCCAGATCATGTGGCTTCTGATCAGGATCTACACTGTCATTCTGTTTGTGATCATTAAGTAATCTGATGGGTTTTTAGTCAGAAGGGGCAAAAGATTCTATTCCGAACAAAATGGGTTACTTTAGTTGTACACGAGTTCCTTCCGCAGAAACAGTTCATATGGCGTATTATCATCTCCAAAATGTATGTAACTTCCTACACTTAGATCAAGGTCTTGTTTCCCATTGTCATGCCACTTAAAAACCACTTATTAGTAAAGAACGTATTGAAACTGTCTAAAGTCCTTTTTCGGTAAATTGTCAATCAACCCAAAGTTGCTAATGAATTAGTATTTATATTGCTATTGTCCATGTGACTATCACTTACCAATGACGTTACCTGTAACTCTTATCCTGCTGAATAAATAAATTAGGACACACCCATTTCTGACCATGAAGCAACTTCTTTTTTCTCGACTTCATATAATATACACAATTCACAAACTGCATGACAAACAGTGTAGATCCTGATCAGATGGCTTCTGAAGAAGCCATCTGATCTGGATCTGAACCGTTTTCAAAAGTGGGGGTTGTCCTGTTCAGCAGGATAAGGGTCTGACCATGCAAATTCCCAGCTTATCAATAATTTATAGACAATGCTGTCAGTGTTGTATAAAGAGGGGGTTGTTTGTTTGTTTGTTTGTATTGGAGTTTTACGGCCCAGTCAACACTATTAAGGTCATTTTTGAGCCGGTCAGTTTACCTATCAACATAAAGAGGGGGGGTTGTAAAACCTGGACTGAAATCATGTGCGGGATTGGGCAAACGGTGAACCCACATCAAATGCCATAGAAAGCAACAGCTGATCAGTGTCTACACTGTTTGCTTAAAGAACAATAATTTTTTGGGGGGTTTTGGTTTTACGGCCTTTTCAAGATATTTCACTCATATCGAGCCGATCGTTAATCAGGTGGGCGAAAACCGGAGTACCCGGAGAAAAACCATCTGACTTTCCGTTGCAGAACTTAGCGTCTCACAAGAACAATAAAATGAATTAGGGTCAAATGAAAAAGTCTTAGCTCCTGTTCAGGTCAATTTTCCTAGCCTTCTCTCAGACAGTTTAAACGGCTCAGTAAAAATTCAGTCAGATCATGCCTGTCAGTTAACCCATTTAGTACCAGAAACCCCAAAACAGGACCCCTGGCAAACAGTTCAGACCCAGATCAAGACGCCGCATAACAGGGCACCTGATCAGTCCTCCACTGTTTGCTAAAAGTTCAGCCATTTTCCAAATAAATTTTGATGAGAACACAACCTGTAACCCCTAAATTTTGTAATGGACTCCTGCTATATATAAGGAGGAAGATTCCATTTGGTACAAAATGGGTTAAACTGCAATGGTGCAATCTGAAAGTGTACTTTCTCTTTGATGATTGCCTATTGGCAAGTGGCTGTAGCAGGCTAATGTTATTGCTGTCTGGATTGCTTGCTAGCAGTGGCTTTAACAGGCTCATGCTATTGCTCTTTGGAAAGCCCAGTCGGCAAGTGGCTGTAGCAGGCTCATGTTATTGCTGTCTGGATTGCCTGCTTGCTAGCAGTGGCTTAAACAGGCTTATGCTATTGCTCTTTGGATAGCCCAGTAGGCAACTGGCTGTAGCAGGCTCAAGTTACTGCTGTATGGATTGCCTGCTTGCCACGTGGCTTTAACAGGCTAATGCTATTGTTCTTTGGATAGCCCAGTAGGCAACTGGCTGTAGCAGGCTCATGTTATTGCTGTCTGGATTGCCTGCTTGCCCAGTGGCTTTAACAGGCTTATGCTATTGTTCTTTGGATAGCCCAGTAGGCAACTGGCTGTAACAGGCTCATGTTATTGCTGTCTGGATTGCCTGCTTGCCACGTGGCTTTAACAGGCTTATGCTATTGTTCTTTGGATAGCCCAGTAGGCAACTGGCTGTAGCAGGCTCATGTTATTGCTGTCTGGATTGCCTGCTTGCCCAGTGGCTTTAACAGGCTTATGCTATTGTTCTTTGGATAGCCCAGTAGGCAACTGGCTGTAGCAGGCTCATGTTACTGCTGTCTGGATTGCCTGCTTGCCACATGGCTTTAACAGGCTTATGCTATTGTTCTTTGGATAGCCCAGTAGGCAACTGGCTGTAGCAGGCTCATGTTATTGCTGTCTGGATTGCCTGCTTTCCCAGTGGCTTTAACAGGCTTATGCTATTGTTCTTTGGATAGCCCAGTAGGCAACTGGCTGTAGCAGGCTCATGTTATTGCTGTCTGGATTGCCTGCTTGCCACGTGGCTTTAACAGGCTTATGCTATTGTTCTTTGGATAGCCCAGTAGGCAACTGGCTGTAGCAGGCTCATGTTATTGCTGTCTGGATTGCCTGCTTGCCCAGTGGCTTTAACAGGCTCATGCTATTGCTCTTTGGATAGCCCAGTCAGCAAGTGGCTGTAGCAGGCTCATGTTATTGCTGTCTGGATTGCCTGCTTGCCCAGTGGCTTTAACAGGCTCATGCTATTGCTCTTTGGATAGCCCAGTCAGCAAGTGGCTGTAGCAGGCTCAAGTTACTGCTGTATGGATTGCCAGCTTGCCCAGTGGCTTAAGTAACAGGCTCATGCTATTGTTCTTTGGATAGCCCAGTCGGCAATTGGCTGTAGCAGGCTAATGTTTTTGCTGTCTGGATTACCTGCTTGCCCAGTGGCTTTAACAGGCTCATGCCATTGCTCTTTGGATAGCCCAGTGGGCAAGTGGCTGTAACAGGCTCATTTTATTGCTGTCTGGATTGCCTGCTTGCCCAGTGGCTTTAATTAACAGGCTCATGCTATTGTTCTTTGGATAACCCAGTCGGCAAGTGGCTGTAGCAGGCTCATGTTATTGCTGTCTGGATTGCCTGCTTGCCCAGTGGCTTTAACAGGCTCATGCTATTGCTCTTTGGATAGCCAAGTCGGCAAGTGGCTGTAGCAGGCTCATGTTATTGCTGTCTGGATTGCCTGCTTGCCCAGTGGCTTTAACAGGCTCATGCTATTGCTTTTTTGATAGCCCAGTCAGCAAGTGGAGGCTCAAGTTACTGCTGTCTGGATTGCCAGCTTGCCCAGTGGCTTAAGTAACAGGCTCATTCATGCTATTGTTCTTTGGATAGCCCAGTCGGAAAGTGGCTATAACAGGCTCATGTTATTGTTCTTTGGATTACCTACTAAGAGGCTCAGATTATTGTTATTGCTCTTTGGATAGCTCAGCCAGCAAGTGACTGTAACAGGCTCATGTTATAGAAGATTTTGTTGTATGCAAGCATACACAAATGAACATTATTTGAAATTACAGAATGTCCAGCTAAATTTAAGAGTAGGTTTACATGTAAATTAACCTTTCTTTGTGTTTCTTTACCCAGTGTTCTCTAGTAAAGGGCCACCAAAGTGGACCACTTCTGAACAGTACCAAAAAGAAGCCTCTGTGGTGTAGTGGTTATGCTACTCGCCTGAGAAACCAGGGATTGCAGGATCGATCCCGGGCTTTTCCAGACTTTCAGTTGAGTCTTTAAACCGAGGTCCCGTCTCCGTATGACCTTAGTTGTTGGTGGGACGTAAAACTGAAACACACACACACAGTACCAAAAAAGGCATGATATAGAAATTGTATTCTTATACAGTTATTAGAATGTTCAAAAGGCAGGCGCAAACCATAATCTTATCTGCGACTACTGTACCCCTCTTTTGTTTAAGGGAAAGATGGGCTTAGTTCAAACAATGTTGAATTAAAAACTATAATTACAGTTAAGTAAGTATGGATATAAATCAATGTGAACATAAGATTGACTTTCTTTCCTTGTTAGTACCCTACTCACTGTAATTAGAGAACTCCAGTGCACTTAGAAATATCCTTCTGATCACTGACAGCACTGACAAGTTAACCCATTGTATGCTAGTTGACTCTTCCATTGCTATATGTCTGACACGTCCATTTGTCATTTAAGGGGTGGCAGGGCATTTTTTTTTCATTTGTATTCCCTTTTTGATGGAAATTCTGTTAGCAAATAGTGCAGGCCCTGATCAGACGCCGCATTCTGTGGCGTCTGATCTGGGCCTGCACTGTTTGCCAAGGTACGTACCCCTTTAGGGGTTTCCCCGCATAATTAATTGGGTTAAATGTCTCTAAGTGTAGGCTGGAATAATAGTCCTGGTTCCAGTTGTTCAAAATTAATGACATTGTTAACTAACAAATCTTTAAAACTTTGATCATTTAACTAAGATATGCTTGCCAGTAAGAGCTAGTCAGAGCCACTCCACATAATCAAAGCCTTTATATAATTCTTTTCCAATTTGCCAGGGTACCCGTTTTGGGGTTTCTGGTACTAAATGGGTTAAATGTAAATGGGTTAAATGTGTACCCATTAGAATTGCCAGAAATCCCACATAACACGACTAGCTCTGTCGGTATGAAGTTTTTAACCCATTCTGAACCAGAAACCCCCAAAAAGGCAACTCGGTGAACTGACCAACAGTGCAGTCCCAGACAAGATATGCCACACTCATGTGACATCTGATCAGTGCCTACACTGTTTGCAAAAAGGTCAGCCATTTTGCAAATAAGTTTCACAGAAAGCACTCCCTGACATCCGTACATTTTGAAATGGAGTCAGGACTTGTGGTATATATAGTGGAAGATTCCATACAGTACAAAAAGGGTCAACTTAACCCTTCTCTTGCTGAATATTCAGTTTAGCCACACCCATTTCTGACTTTGAACCAATCAGATTACTTGATGTAATTTATTCCTACAAATTCATAAAATGAATGTCAAACAGTGTATATCCTGATCAGATGGCTTCTTCAGAAGCCATCTGATCTGGATCTACACTGTTTGCAAAGAAAAGGGTTGTCGTGAACAGCAGGATAAGAGTTAAAGGCATTTATTCTTGATTATTGAGGACTATCATTTCATTACATAATATGATGTAGCCCTCAGTGCTCACTGGAGAGAAGTCCTCTGTCTTCAACAGGTAAGGGGCTGCCTTGGGGAAAATAAATAAATTACTTACTGTTGACTGGTGTACATTATTGATTTTCCCCTTAAGTGTCTCAGTCAGGGGATTCAACAAGAGCTACTAATCACCCTATTAAGGGCCGCCTTTGATCTGCTATAGTCAGTATATCACAGGGGGCAATTAAACAATTATGGACACACGGTGTGTTTTACTGTTACAGAATAAATGCCTTTAAGTGGAAGATTCTATGTGTAATATCCTACCTGTTTATGCATCTCCACATTTAGACCATAGGACATCTCATAATACTGAAAACAAAATGAGTGACAGTATAAAAATCAGCAGCGAATTCCATTAAATTTCAGTTCACATACCCAGGTAAGAAAGTCCCTGTATTGTAAACACCCGGTAAATCCCATTGCTCCAGACCCCACTTCATACAAAAATGCATTTACACCACAACCTCATTACAACACTGTTCATTATAACACAGTATTGGATATAACATAGTTTCAAGAAGGATCCCAAAAATGTATAGATTATATAGAAAAAAGATTGGTCATATTTCTATAATCTATACATTTCTGTTTGGAAATAACACAGTTTTTTAACTAACACGGTTTCTGCTTTGGACCCGAACATTACAATAGTGTTATAAAGAGGTGGTGTATTTTGTATTACTGTTCAAGGGACAAATTGAAGGTTCTTTGGTTAGAACTACTGTCTTTTACAATGGGATAGCCTATTTTTAGCATATATATATAAATGAACAACCTAGGTGCAGATTAGCCTAAAAATAGCATAAAAATTATGCAGTCTGATCAGCATTATGATGTTTTTTTTATTTACATGCAATAAGAACACTTCATGCCTGTCTGATGTCATGTCATTGACACATTTTACAAACTGCAGCTATGCTGTAATTTACATGGTAATTGATTGCAAATGAAGTAAATTACCTCCCCAGGGCGCACAGCAGGAATCATCTAAATTGTCAGTGATTGGATTCACTTTTGTCCACTTAAGACCCAAATCCTATCATCATGTGACTGAAATTCGCACCCCTCCCCCACCTTCTCGTTTCAAAGTCTGCCTAGGCAAGGCAGACTTTGAAACGAAAAGGTGGGGGAGGGGTGCAAATTTCAGTCACATGATGATAGGTGACAAAATATCCTTAATTGAACAGATATACTTCTGGGGAGGTTTATCCCACTGCATAAATTAAGTTACATTTCAACCAAACAAATTACTTGATGTAATTTATTCTTTCAAATTCACAAACAGAATGACAAACATTGTAGATCCTGATCAGATGGCTTCTTCAAAATCCATCTGATCAGGATCTACACTATTTGCAAAGGTGCATGTTGTCGTGAACACCTGGATAATGGTTAACTGCCCAGTCAATATTAAGGTCATATCAACCTGGGGCCCCCGCCAATCGGGGCTTGACAAATAGATAGGCTACATGATACTTCGATGCAGAGCTGAAACCGACCGCACACAAGTACTGGTAAACCACTTAGAGGATCTAAGCCTGCCCAGCCAAAGCGGTGTGAGTAGAACCGACCGTCCATGCTTATAAACCCTACTGGTTTCATTGGGCAACAGGGCTTGAGATGTCATGTCATCTCAATGTTGGGTAAAAGTCCAACAAAATTGGAAGCAACATCTCCAAAATGACCTACAGTGTAGACAGGGACGTGAAACCTCAAATCAAACAAACAAAAGAGTTGAGGTGTCCGAATACTTATGATAAATACTGTACATGTTTTAAGGCCCAGACCAAACAGATCTCTGCAGGTTTTCTGATCCGTGTTTGGACAACTTCCTGGATAAAACCCAAGCATGAATAATGAAATATATTAAAACTGCTTTTAACAAGACATAAAATATAAAATATTTGCAATAACAAAGCTGTTGAAGGGTGAAAGTCAAGACCCAATCAAACAGTGTTAAAATTATCCTTGCTCTACTAGCGCTCTTCAATAAGGTCGGCAGAGCAAAACTAACTATTTGATGTGATAACGCCGTATCTGATTACCTGAGCGTACCTGTCAATTTTCAATGAGAACACAGGGTACGTTAAGATAGCAATTTTGATACCTGAGCATACAACGTCACAAGGAGTTGTTAAATAAATATTTACTGAATATGAGTCATCTTGTAATTTGGGAAGATGACAATTGAAAGGTTGTACAGCCTTTCAGGTGCATGAAAGACATAGACGTACACCCCTAACTCTTTATTACACTATTATTGGGGTCGTATGCTGCAATCCTGTCAGTTAACCACCATGTTATATCCAAACAACAATGTATATATGACCAAATTTTACCTTTCTAGAGTCAAAATTCTATTTATGGAGAGGGGAAGGGGCGCAATTTTCTAGTTTCTTCTTCTTTTTCTTTTCTTTCTTCCTTTCTGTACTTTTAACTTTTTTATAATAGACTCTGTCAGACTTCTCATGACTAAATAACAGGACATGATACGCCCAGCTAACAATAGACTCTGACGTATTCACATCCACTTAGACTGGCCCGTAGCAAATGGCTTATAGCACTTTGGAAGGCTCAGAGGCTCTCGGAAGGCTCATACAAGCAGCTGAGACTGTGATGAGACTGCACAGAAGTTGCATGGGCTAATCTATTACTTAGCTGGTTTCACAGGGGTTCTCCTAGGTCTAATCAATTTTATAACTAAGTTTACCCTTATCTTACTGAATATTCATTTAAGCCACACCCATTTCTGTCTATCAATCAATCAAATTACTTGATGACTAATTTATTTCTACAAATTCATAAACTGAATGCCAAACAGTGTAGATCCTGATCAGATGGCTTCTTCAGAAGCCATCTGATCTGGATCTACACTGTTTCCAAAGATAGGGGTTGCCGTGAACAGCAGGATAAGAGTTAAATTGCTGCTTCTAATTTATTGAACAACATTTTTTTTTAATCTCAAATGATTAGAGACGAATCATAATACATTCTTAATTGTTATCTTTTTACCTGGTATCACAGACAGACAAAAAAATCAATTGACGAGAAATTACAGAACAACAAAAACATTGCCTGGTAATATGATCATCAATGTGACTTCTTCATCATCGCGTGAGTGATGCTGAATATACACGATACCCAGCGAGGAAAACTGAGTCGATATGGGGAAAACAGAGACGATTAGCATTCACAACAGACAAAGACTAGGCTCAACCTATAACGCAATTGAACAGTCTGTTGAGACTCTCCCTTCATCACTTCGCTGGGTTTAATCGTCAGCTTATTTCAGCAGAAAGGTTGTGCAAGCAGAAATCCTCAGATCAGACTGTGCTCAGATCAGACTGTGCTCAGATCAGACTGTGCAGATGCACAGTCTGATCGAGCACAGTCTGATCTGAGCAATTATTATCAGGCTGAACATGACATTTTTCCATGCACTTACTCAATTAATACAGAAGGCAAATGATTGGAGTTTGGTGTGCGACTGAAACATATAGCGGCCACAGATGTATCGCTAAATTGCGTCTAAAATGGATCCGAGAAATAATCAATACCTATTCGTATTATCTCAAATGATCTTGTATTAATGTTCCTAGCTGAAATTTGCCTATAAATGGCATTTCTGCTATGTAAGAAGGCTTTGAATATGAATTTGACATTAACAAGATAAAATATTAAAATCAGAGGTCCAGATTACATGTGTACATGTATATGGGATAATTTCTGTAAGTTTTCCTAGTAGAGGAGATCATGTTCAGAATGCAGTTATTTGTTCAAGTTGCTCAAAGCATCGTTAGCTTAATGAACTCATTAGTGGTCTTAATGCATACTGTTCTATAATATATCTAATTCAGTGACATTTTTGCTGGAAAAAAAAATGTGATGTGCAAGATGCTCACATTTTTTCAGAAATTATTGTTTGGGGGGTGGGGCAGTGGTGGTTTTATGGCCTTTCAAGATTATTTTACTATTTCAATCAAGCCAAACATTAATCAGAGGTGGGTATAAAACCAGAGTACCTGACCATTTGTTGCAGAACTGGTACAGAACTTGGCATCTCACATGTGGCCCAAGCAAGGTGCAAACAACATGGTGAGAGAGACCTCATGATGAGTCATTAGGCCATGGAGGCCCGTTTTTTTTTTCAGCAAAAATAGCATTATACATGCCATGTTTAATGATGTAAGCTTCAACTATATGTTAATTAACATAAACGTTAGTTTTGAACAAACTAGTGTACTAGTAATTTTTTCCACATTCATTTCTGGTCTCCTCAGTGATTATCTAGTAAGTACATTACTTTCATCTTTCTTCTATCTCTCTTCTCTCTTTCTCTGTGAGTGAGAGACCACACAAAATGACCTACACGGGTTGTCGTGTTGTTAACCCCCAACATAATCAATCAATCCTCAGTCCAGTAGTCTGTTCAACTGGTATTATGACTAATTTCATGCCGGCTGCCTCCAGTGGCTGACTGAAAAAATCTCCAATGTTCAGTAGATCTTGTTATAAAATCTTGTTATTAACAGGATATACCATAAAAATCCTAAAAAATTGGACAGCCTGGCGACTTACTGTACTTCTCCTAAAATTTAAACAAATTTGTTTCCCAATCCAGAGTCCAAGTTTTGTTTGATTTGAGGTTTAACATCCCCCGTCAACAAACAGTGTAGACCCTGATCAGACTGCTCCTTCAGGAGCAGTCTGATCTGGGTCTGCACTGTTTGTTTACAGGCCTGTCTGTCCCAATACTTCGGACCATTAGGGTAGCTTTGTTTTTGTTTGATTTGAGGTTTAACGTCCCCGTCAACACTGTAAAGGTCATTTTGGAGACGTTGCTTCCAATTTTGTGGGACTTTTACCCGACATTGAGATGAAATGACATCTCAAGCCCTGTCGCCCAATGAAACCAATAGGGTTTATTAGCATGGACGGTCCGCCTCGCACCGCGGTTCCTGGACAGGCTTAGATCCTCTAAGCGGTTTACCAGTACTAGTGTGCGGGCCGGATTCAGCTCTGCGTGGAAGCATCATGCAGCCCATATATTTCTTCAAGCCCCTATGGGCGGGGGCTTTATTAGGGTAGCACTCCTAAAGTAAATATTTTACTGTCATCACAGTTTCAGATAAGGCATCCTATTTTTCCATAAAGGCGCCTTCCATAAATCATACATTGTGGGTACGAGTGCTTGAATCGCCTCAACAAGGCAATTGTACCAAGTACCCACAACATATTACCGTAATGATCCTAAGTAGTGAGACTGATCGGCGAGAGTTTGTTTGTTTGATTTGAGGTTTAACGTCCCCGTCAACACTGTAAAGGTCATTTTGGAGACGTTGCTTCCAATTTTGTGGGACTTTTACCCGACATTGAGATGAAATGACATATCAAGCCCTGTGGCCCAATGAAACCAATAGGGTTTATTAGCATGGACGGTCCGCCACGCACCGCGGTTCCTGGACAGGCTTAGTTCCTCTAAGCGGTTTACCAGTACTAGTGTGCGGGCCGGATTCAGCTCTGCGTGGAAGCATCATGCAGCCCATATATTTCTTCAAGCCCCTATGGGCGGGGGCCTCTGATCGGCGAGAGAGTATCTTCTTGTATCTCCATTGCGGGTAATAATGAAATCACCTTGATGAGGCAATTCTAGCAAGTACCTACATCGGAGATTTCTAAAGAAATAACCTGTTGATCATCCATTCTACTCTGCCTAATCTGAATCTACTCACCATAACGTAGTGACGCTGCATTTCTGTTTTCTCTTGAGCTAATTTTTCACATTCCATCTTTAAACTGTAAGAAAAAATGAAAACTTAAGGGGAATGGGAACACTTTCAGGGAAGGCAACTCTTGCAAAAGTGTTTTTGTCTCCCATGCCAAAAGGGTCAACTCTTGAAACAATTTGCTCCTGGAGCAAATTCTTTCCTTTAAGTGCTGACCCCTTTTTCAGTGGGACAGGGCTTACAGAAAAGCAATTAGGAAGTCCCTGAAGTTGTCTCCCTTTGAAAAATGGCAGACAAATCTACAAGGTGTTCCCATTCCCCTTTAATTTATAAGTACAGGACTCAGGCCTGGAAAATTCTGAAAAATTTCTCTCATCCTGCATGATCAAAAGGGCATGTAGATTTTGAAAACTTTCAAAGGGGAGTGACAAAATTTTTACTTGTCCTCCTGCTCCCCCAAAATTTTCACTCGTTTCAGATGGGAATTTTCCAGCCCTGAGACAAGTAGTCATTATCAATAAGTTGTTCCCTACGGTAGTGAGGTACATGATTACTGTGCAGACCTTCATCCCGGACCTGCAAATATTGAGTGTGTATATGGTCCCCTTGCTTACAATACATGGTGGATATTAACCAAAACAATGCACCAGGTGGACAACCAAGGACTAGCAGATTAAGAACCAAGGACTAGGTAACTAACACCTTGCTCTTCATCTTGGAGCTATATGTAGTGTAAGTATTAGTAAGCAAGGACCTTGGTCTTCATCTTGAGCGCAAAAGGAGGACCATGCTCTTTATCTTAACCCTTATCTTGCTGAATATTCATTTAAGCCACACCCATTTCTGCCTATAAACCAATCAAATTACTTGATGTAATTTATTGCTACAAATTCACAAACTAAATGCCAAACAGTGTAGATCCTGATCAGATGGCTTCTTCAGAAGCCATCTGATCTGGATCTTCACTGTTTGCAAAGATAGGGGTTGTCGTGAACACCATGATAAGGGTTAAGTGTAAGGTATAAAGGGCGACTGCATTTTATCACAGAGTGACAGGAGTATTCAGAGTGTTAGAGTATCTAGAGGTAATCTTCAGTTTAAGTTGTAGCCCCAGCCCCGAACACCTCTGTGTTTGTAATATTAATGTCAAGCATCCATGCATTGTCTGTGGATTGATCATTCCTAAACTTAACCCTTATCCTGCTGTACACAACAACCCCTACCTATTCTGTTTGCGAATTTGAATGGATCATTATATGAAGTATTTTAAATGGTTGACAGTGAGAAATAAGACAGTACAGTATGACACCCAAGAAGAAGGAAATGTCAATTAATTGACCACTTGAAAACAACATGCCAATCACGACATTGGTCGTCTGCTTTGACATCTGCTGGTAACTAGTCATTTTTTGCAAACAGGGTGAATCCAAATCAGACTGGGTCCACACAGTTTGCCTGTATGCAAAATATATTTAAAAAGTTTTGCAAAAAAAATCAGCAGACGACATAAGATGAAGAAATTTTCAGGCTTAATTTTTCTCGGTGTCTTAAGGGTTAATTATGACATAAAACAATTGTTCTGTCATCACTGAGTGTTTTTGAGTTTTACGTCCCACCAACAGCTAAGGTCATACGGCGACGGGACCTCGGTTTACAGACTCATCCGAAAGTCTGGAGAAGCCCAGGATCGATCCAGCGACCCCTGGTTTACAAGGCGAGTAGCGTAACCACTACACCACGGAGGCTTCTCTCGGTCATCACTGACCACTGAGATTCATGCAAGATAATTTTTCCATTTATCATGTTTATCCATTTTAGATGGGAAACACCCCCAAAAAGGACATCAGGCCTAAATCAGAGATAAACCTTCTTGCTGTAAACCATCAAAACACCAGAAGAAATGCCTCTTCTGTAAGATTTGATACCACTTCTAGATGAACTGCCCTCATATTTGCTCATGTGAAAAGGCAGATATAAACCTTTTCGTGGTTCCCATCCTTGACGGTGAATGGTAATCAGTGATTCTCGAAGTCTGTCCTTTGGTAATGATGGCAGATCTGGTGCACAGTATGGTTGTCCAGACACCTTATGACAAAACGTGCATCTGTGACTGGCGGATCTGACACGGTGTTGTATGTCTTTGCCATAAGAGCTAGTACTTTATGGTTGCTGGTGGGAGAGGTTGATAGGACTAAAAACACTTGGCAAAGTGTTTGTCATCCTTGTGACATTTCTTTCTAACCTGGAATGCAGGTGGGTATATATAACATGGGCATGTCTGATTTTCAGCAATTGAGCCTTTCCTTGGGTGGTGGTCACGTAGCCTGGTAGGTAGGAAACTTCGCATTTACATCCAGTGGCGCATTATGTATGCATCCACTGCAGCATATTAGATTCTTTTCATCCAGGTAGTAGTTCAACTGTCTTACAAGATTGGGCTTCTCGGAAGTGTTATTCTGTAGACAACAAGGAATATCTGGGTGATCAGTTTGTTGTGTACTTCTGATCCACTTCAGTGCTGCGAGAATCTTGTCACTGAGCTCTGTGATCACTTCCAGCTTTTTCTGCAGGGCACTAGGGATGTTCGAAAGTTTGTAAGCGGACGTTGTTTCATTACTTTTCACCTCCTTGAATTTCATTACTTTTCACCTCCTTGAATTTCTTCATCAGCTTCAAAAATGTTCCGCAGCGTCCTTTTCGTACTGCTTTCAACTTAGAACACATCCTTTTGGTCACGGCACTAAATGTCTTAGAATGGATATGAACGCAAGAAAAAGTATGTCTTCTGAGGCTAGCTGCAGCTAAGGTGCTTTTTTCATCAGAAAAGGACTGATATTTTTTCTTATTTCTGCATGAAAACATATGTTGTGGGTACTCATTAGAAGTGCCTCCATGCACGAAAACATATGTTGTGGGTACTCATTAGAAGTGCCTCGTGGAGGCACTTCTAATGATTACCCACAACATATGTTTTCGTGCAGAAATAAGAAAAATAATATTTGGAAATCCCCTCTTATATGTGACTTGTGAAGTTCTTTCTATCAATTTATTGCATTACATCAGATGTTACACAATAGCAAGTTACCAATGCATGAAAACACGTTAGAATGTTAAGAAGTCACGAAAACACTATTACGTTAACAAGACCTTGGTGCCAAGATCCTAACAGTCCCTGTGGGTTTGAGTCTTGCTTGGGCCACATGTGGGGATACCAAATTCTGCAACAGAAGATCAGCTGGTTTTTTTTTTTGGAGGGGGGGGGGGGGTCTCCATTTTTTTTTGCCCACTGACTCAAAATAAGTGAAATAATCTTGAAAGGGTTCTAAAACCAAAACAAAAAGGTCACAAAAATAGCTACCAATCTGTTATGTGATACAGATACCTGTTTGATATGTAATATAGATACCAGTATTATGTAATATATAGATACCAGTCTAATATCAGTCTGGCGTGTAATCAGTGGATACCAGCCTGCCATATCATCACATTCAATATTTATCTACTCTCATTAATTAGACAAACATAATACCAGCATTTCATCTTATCATAAGTATAATATGAGCCAGTGCATGACAAAACCTACGATAAGACGTGTGCCCAACAAAGACTCAGATCAGCCTGTGCATCCGCTTTGCGTTGACGCACCATGAAACCCAATCTATTTCTCAAAGCCCCGATGGGCGGGGCCCAAGGATGCTTACAGAAATAAACTATGCCAGCCCTTCACACAGTTGCGACACAAACCGGGTATCATGTCATTTGACGTGTCGCCTGGGTAACAATTCAGATTCAGAACAATCTGAAGAATTTCTGAACTCCCTTGTGAAGTTGTTATTTACCCAAGGCTATCAGGGTTTAAACTGGGTTTTCACTAAAAATTTTCGGCCAGTCACCAGTTTGAGGCGGCCAAATTCTACTATTTCATAAGAGTTTAATTAACAAAAGTTACATTTGAGGCGACCAGAAAATCAATTGCGGAGGTCATTTTTGCTAATGAAAACCCTGCCTTATCCTGCAGTTCACGACACCCCCTACTTTTGCAAATAGTGTAGATCCAGATCAGATGGCTTCTGTTCAGGATCTAAACTGTTTGTCATGCAGTTTGTGAATTGAATGAATGTAATTATACCAAGGAATTTGATTGGCTGATAGCTGGTAATGGGTGTGGCTTAGTTATTATATTCTGCTGGTGGGGTTGTGTACTTAGTTTTGGAGCTAGATCCATGTTAGAAATCCTGCAAGAATATAGACCCTATCAATATGGGAGACAAAGAAAAAGGCAAAACAGTGTCTCCCCCCAAGCCTGTATGGAGAGTGGTACCTCAGTGGTCTAAGAGCACTTGTCTCTGATGCAAGAGGCCCCTGGTTTGATTCCCTGCAGTGGTATTAAAATTAGAATTATGCTCCATAGAATAGCTAATGTACATCACTTATATATTTTTGGACAGAAATTCCCCTTGGCCGAAACGTCCTAGGCCGAAACGTCTGTCCACCGATCACAACATTCAGAATCAGAATTACCCGTCAACATTCATGATCACGATATATTCTCTATTGGTGCTAATCAATTGTATTCACCATATTTGCATTATTTGCTGGCTCTCAGCTTGCACACTGTCAATATCGGAAAAACAGGTAACCAGACCCCCCCCCCCCCTGACCTTGAAAGGTCAGGGGGTCTGGTTACCTGTCTTTCCAACACTTTTAATCCTTAGACTAGGAACCACCAGATAATGCAAAAAAAGGTGCTAATCCACAGTATGTATGAGTCTGGCCAAGAAAAATGTTGTTAGGCAAACTGACCTACTTGAAATGACCTAAATAGTGCTAACTGTGCAGTTAAACTCCCAGTGCTCATTGTGCAATCGTCTGACATACAAGCAAGTATATATGGTTCTAAGTCTTGCGCATATTGAATTAATAGCACTGGAGTGAAAGAATGGATAAATGGGAATGAAAAATAAGGCGGGAAGTGGAAGAAAACCTGTGATATTGAGCTTGCAGAAAGCTAAATTCCTCTTTTATTCTGTCACATGATTCTGCCACGGTAAACTTGAAAGGTTGCCCGGGCTGGTGTTGAGCCTGCAATATAAACAAAAAAAGTACATTACGTTACATAAACAATGACTTATATGTAAATAATTAAAACAAGGCAGCAAAGCTCTGGATTTTCTGAGCGAAAACACATGGCAGCTTTTATATACGGAACAATATACACAGCGAACTCGCGCCAAATATCGTCGAGCAGTAATTGGCAATTTGAGTAGCGGCGAGAACAAAGGAAGAAAAATCAATCGAGGGTTTGTGATCAATATGTATACATACCGGCAGCCTGTTTGGATACATTCTGTCACTCATATACTCAGCTTCAACTATCAACCAAACTTAAAACATGGAAATCCACTGAAAACGTTAAATCCAGAAAAACGTAACGGTTATGCTATATAGAGCACTCATAAATTCCTGTGACCTTCGAACCGAATGACTAGAATTTCACCGGCCATTTATCCATTTCAGAAACTTATACACGGCAGAACAATGTAGTCTTGGTAATCCTTGACATTATTCCATTTTCTGAGACACAAAAACGAGAAAACAATGACCAAATAAGTGCCAAAAAACGTTGAAATTCCTGAGTAAAACCGTGCGAAAACCTTGATTCAAATGCCACACACGGTAATAATCTACACGCTGTGTAACTCAAGTGTCTCTTGTTTCCGATCCTAGGATTGGTTGAACGACTTGACCAATGACAACATGATTTCTGAAGAAAGCAATTAGCCGTTAGAATGTTATCCAGTCGGATTGCAGTGAGCTGTGAAAGCGTGAATAAATTAACGGCATTGGTGCATAATTTTGAGTTTATTGACAATTTAGCGCAGCCTTAGTCACGTGCTTTCCACGCCTTAGAACGACAGAAGAAGCAAGCAACTATTTCGAAAACATTTTTTTTGTGTTCCGTACAAATGGACACCTTAACCCATTTTTGTTACAGGAACCCCAAAACGGACAATTGGCGGCAAACAGTACAAGCCCAGACCAGAACGCGGTGTCTGATCAAGGCACGCACTGTTTGCAAAGATTTCAGCCATTTTCCAAATAACTTATGAAGAAAACACAATTTTAAATGGACTCCTGCTATATATCCAGTTTGTACAAAATGGGTAAACGGGAGAGACATTGCTTTCGTCATGGCAGCAGGCATACAACGTTGGACTTCACGTTGATTCTTGGCGCTTGAGCTGACACCGACCGCACGCGAGTACTGGTAAATCGCTTTGAGGTTCTAAGCCTGCCCAAGAAAAGTAGCAGACATCCCAACACATGATGTCTTAGCAACGTCACATGGTGTTATATTGACGTTGATACGACGTTGCATAGCTGAGAATCCCACAGTCCCTTTCCTGTGTTCAGAGAAGCAGAAAAAGAACAAATATTCACCAAATTTGCATTATTTGCTGGCTCCCAGCTTGCACATTGTCAATATTGGAAAAACAGGTAACCAGACCCCCCCTGACCTTCCAAGGTCTGGTTACCTGTTTTTCCAACACTGATAACCTTCAGACTAGGAACCAGCAGATAATGCAAATAAGGTGTATTGATCATGTTCTGTCATGTATGTACTAATAAATCTTACTGGTCAATGGCGAACCCATCGGAATAAGATATAAAAGCGCCTTCGGATGGACAGATGAAGTGATAAGAAAAAGAAAGAATGCCTCCAGACACTATTAGAAATTGATTTTTGTATGTGCCAATCAATACAAAAATCTGGTCGGCACGAAACATCGCCCTGAGTACAAGTCGCTGTGATCTGATCCAATCAGGCCATGTTTTGCTTCAACGACTTTGGCAGTGTAATTACCAGTCTAATATTATAATGGTATTCGCGCTGGGGTGTCAAATTTCTAAGGCAATTGTAAATTAGTTCTTTGTAGGCTGAGTGAACTGTTTACATTATCAATGCATGAGCGCTTTCATATTTTCCGCGGTGCATTGGAGGATTCGATTGAAGACTGGAGCCAATAGTTGCTTAGCACGTGACTTTGAAGTGTGAATGTCAAAAAATGGGCGGACTATCTCTTTCATAAACGGTCGAATAGTTGCGTGCCAAAATTAATTAAATAAATAAGTAAATAAATTGAATTAACTTGTGATCGACAATCGATGTTTGTTTATCATTACGAAAAAAAAAACGTCTATAAACACATTGTAAACTTCACCGCCGAAAAAACTAAAAATTTCAGATGAAAAATTGTGATATTTTCTTATATAGATTTAGTGGGTACCCACAATCTATATTTTAGAGCAGAAATAAGGGTCACCCCTATAAACCCCGGTTTTACTTTATGAAAGTGGGGATCAATTTGGTCAAAATTATATAGACATGTTGTCGTAATGTCAGCATGTTGCATTATGATAACTCACCCATGCGACATAGTGCATTTTTCATATCTCCAAAATGGCTACTTTTCTGCTGAAAATCAGCGATATTTTTCTTATAAATGCTCAAAACATAGGTTGTCGGTTCTAACGAGTACCCACAACCTATGTCTTGGGGCAGAAATAAGAAAAATAAAGTATACCCCCGTAAACCGCAGTTTTCTCTCTATGAAGTGGGGTTTAGGGGGTCTTCATTTCAAGGACGTGTTCACGTGATGAAAAGCATCCTGATCATTCTTGCACAACTTGTCTTCTCATTTGTGACCCCGCTACAGCGATGAGAGAAGATGCCGTAGTTTATTTTGAACAATGACTATTTCATCAGCTTGTGAGTTCGGGGACCAGTTGTCGAAAACCTCGTTAGCTTAACAAGCTCGTTCGTGGTCAAATTGTTAACTATCCTAGCAAGTACAATATCTAAACTTTTGTTATTGTTTCTGAAAAAAGTGAGTAGCTTTTGTATACCGGGACATTCCAGTGGATACCATGTCAGAATGCTGTTACCGATATTCCTGGTATACAGCGACAGCACATACCACGATGAAATAGAGTACCTGAAGCAGCAGGGGGTGCGAATGCACTTTTTAATTCAGCCATGAAAGGCCCATTTAGTCAATCAAGTTTTGACCCAAATATATTCTCTTTTTGGCAAATTAAGCCTACCAAGGGCACCCACCGAGTGTCTCGTATAACAACGCCCCAGGGGGGCGGCCCACCACCCTCGCCGGCCCGGGGCTCTGGCGGGCCCATAGGGTAAATTTTGCATTTGGAAGTATTTATGTACATAGTATACTCCGATAATGAAGGGATTCGACTACTGTGCATGGTTGAAGGTAGGTATGTTTAGGACATGTGAGAAGAGATGTGGTAAGACGTACTGCAAGGTACATTTGGCCAAGATCCGCAAAGGCAAGAAAATCCCCACTCCCTCGCAAGAAAGTCCCCACTCACTCCAGAAAATGTGGGAAAGGTGTTCAAAGCGAAATAGAAATCTGTCGGGCTTGTGGACGAGATAAAATACGCCCCCGGCACATAGTCTAGGAGAAGAAAGCCCGAAACAGCTCGATCATGCAGGTATTGTGTGAGCTCATTGTTCTTCGAAATCCCATTTAGAGATATCCGTGTAAATCGCATACCCATTCAGCAACATGGATGAACTGATCGATGAGATCCTTGCAGAAATGCCCGACCAAGCTGCTGCCCTCGGCGACGAATTTACCTACCTGGATGGTCAGGTCCCTCACCCGGTGGGGTTTCCAGCCGACCAGTGGGTCGAGATTCTTAACGACGCCAAAGAAGAGTTCGAAGTCGACGGCGCCGATGGAGGATGGAAGAAGACATCGACATCGGTGATATCGAGATCGCTGATGGTATTCATGCCAGAGCAGGCCGACTGGCTCTGGATGCCTGCATGACAGACGAGAGAGTGGCAAGGCTGCTTGATAACCTTCCGGAGGGCGAGTTTCTTCTGAAACTCAAGTTTCTCCGTGAACAACAGGAGGGCGAGTGGGTCGTTGAAGACAAATTCGACCCAGTCCGTGCGGAGAGAAGGAAAGGACAGACCATCATTGAGATCTCACGGGACACATGGCCTGGCGTGTTGACTGGAATCGATAAAGTCTTCTACCAGAACGCCTACCCTGTCACGCCCCCCCCCCCCCCCGTCACTGCAGTTACCTACGGCCTCTACTAAATCAGAGATCCCGACCCGGCCAACCTCGCCCCTGTGTGGCCCAGAGAGTTGTGGAGCACTTTGAAGGTGCCCTGAGGGGTCAGGGGCTAACACCAGCGCGCCGCCAGAAAATACAAGAATGGGAGGGAAGAGTTCACATAGGTGGCGCAACTGTTGACGACGTGGCTGGACTGGAAAAATACTCAAAAGAGCAATCATCCTGAGGGACATTGCTGGGGAGGACATATACAACAGTGGAAAGTACCAGAGAGGTGGCAATGGAATCAGAGGTAAAGTAGGACTCATCTGCCACAACGGCCACGCTTGGTCCAAAGACCTCCACTTCCCCCAGTGTAGAGAGGTTCACAACTACGAGGGCGGCGTCTGGCAGGCTATTCGGGAAGCAACCCGTGGAGAGCCGATTGCGGTCTGGCTCCTGGCTGGCCAAGACCGACAGCTCTCAGCTGACCAGTCCGTGCTCCAGGACGGCCGCACCTACAGGACGCGGGAGGCCCAAGAGCGACTCCAAACAATCTGCGCCAAACTGGGCAACCCTGAACTTGCTGAGAGAGCCTTCGGCGAAAATCGCACGGCCAGTATTGTGGCAATGGAAAGGAACGGCTGGAAGCCAACCCCAGCCAATCTCCTCCCAGACGTCGAGAAGGCCTGCGTGGAGAAAGGTCACGGCGGCCTATGGAACTCGATGAATTATGACAAGAGGGAAGTCGTCAGCATCGACATGAAGGCCTGCTATCCGGCATCCTTCCAGGGCATGGGTGAAGCCAAACCCTATTTCGAGCGATTCGGACACCCAACCCATCGGATGGTCCGTGTAGCCATCAATGGCGCTCTCCCCAAAGACATAGGCACAGGCTTCGCCGATATTCAAAAATGGGAGTTTGATGCAACCTGCCATCCTGTCATCCTTGCCTGGTTCGGGAAGCATTTCGCCTCCGAAAGCGGTGGTTGGGCCCGAACACAGCTCCTTGCCTTCCTCACAGAGTCTGGATTGCCGAAGAGCCTTAAGTTTCGGGAAGTCATAATCGCCTTTAAGAAGCAAACCGATGTGTGGCTCCCAGAGGATCGAAACCAAGGCTGTAGTGTAATCGGCAAATTCACCCAGGGTGCCAAAGCTGCCAACGGAGCTACCAACGGAGTTGGCGGCAAAAGACTGACACGAAGGTTGTGACCGACCAAGAAGAACTCGACTTCCTCGTGCGAGACACCCACCAAAGCGGCACCCTGGTCGGAGCTCCCGAAAAGTGTCCTCTAGGCTATACTCTCATGTATTATGATGGTTCCCAACCACAGTACGCTCATCTGAGGGCGAGCATGCTGGCCTACGCCCACATCAATCTGATCTCCATGCTTTCAAGGTTTGAACCCGATGAGGCCGTCCGAGTGGCTACCGATTCTATCTATGTCCGGAAAGCGGCGCTCTTTAAACTAGAGGCTTTCCAACCTCATGAAATCCACCCAAAAGGAAAATGTCGCATCTGTTACACCCGCCATGACGAGGAGATACCGATGCCATCACGAGACGTGATTGCCCCAGCTCAGTGGCGTGACAAGGGTGAACAACTCTACATGCCATTGTGGCACACGATCTACGCCCCCGACCCTGAATATATAGCAAACATCAAAGACCTGCCCGATTCGTCCGCGCCACTTTATGACGATCCCTTGACCCGACATCAGTTGAGCTACCTAAACGGCGGCGGGGGCAGCGGCAAGACCACCCGAGCGATCGAGCTCTTCCGCGACAAGAACCCCCTCGTCTTCACCCCGACCCATCGCCTGGCCAAAGAGATGCGGGCCAGGGCGTCCAGCCCCAGATCTACCACAGCTTCTTCCGCTGGAGTGGCCAGACAGACTGGACACCCGAAAGGATGGGACATAAGTTCATTCCCCGCGTGATAATCTGGGACGAGATCTGCACAGTGCCCCGCCCCACTCTGGAAACCTTCCTCGACTGGTTCGATGGTCGGGGCGTCCAGGTCATCTGCTGTGGCGACCAGGGGCAGCCACCCCCAATCGCCGGAGAAATGCCACACGACTGACTGCAGCAGAGAGCCGATTACTATGAAGAGGTCCTGGCTGACCACAGGGCAGAAGAACCGGCCCTGAAAGCTCTTAAAAGGGAAATCCGTCCCCAACCAGACCGAGTACAGTGTCGGGCTATGGGACAAGCGCTACCGGCCTGCCGTGGATGGGACAGATTCGTGGAAGCTTGGAAGCCCGGGGACTTAATCCTGACCTCGAGGCAGACGGTTCCGACCGGGCTCAGATGCGGCTGTTCGAGAGTCATGAGTAGCATTTCCCTGACCTCCCCGTTCCTTTACTATATCGTCCCAAGGATACTCGGCGGCAAAAATAATGGTCACCATCCCTGGGCCCTTGTTGCTGTATGGAGAGCGAGACCAGCAGGAGCTCGTTCTGAACGACGTTGTCGAGTTTTCCTTGCGAACCGCCCGTGACGTCCTCGACGGCATATGGGACCAGGACTGGGCTCTTAGCTATGCCATCACAGTCCACTCAAGCCAAGGTCTCACCATCGCAGACCCCCAAAAAGTCTGGATTATCGATGACTTCCTGCAATGGTCCAATTTCGCATATTTGGCAGTGTCAAGAGTGGAGTACATGCACCAGCTCGAAAGGGTAGTCTGTCCCCCAGAGGAAGGTTCTGAGGGGCCACCCATACTCACCGAGCAGCAGCTCCGCAAGGTTATTGCGAAGAAGCTTGTGTCCCATAAGCGACAGGACCGAGCCAAGGGGCTTAGGTTTAGCCTGAAGGTTGATCACATCCTAGCACTGACGGAGGCACAGCACAATCACTGTGCCGCGTGCAACATCGAGATCTTATGGGCTTACCAGCTAAAAGACACCCAGCAGTTCAGTGTTGACCGGCTGGACAATACCCAAGGCCACACTCGTGGCAACATCAGGCTGACCTGCCTCGAGTGCAACCGAAAAAGAGGAGCGGCTGTGCTCAGCGCTTGAGAACCCCATCCGGAGGAAGCTGAGTGTCGGGAGGCACAAATAGCGAACGCATACACCTGAGGGGATTTTTGTCTCCTCGAGACTAACAGGACGACCAGAAACTACAGAGGAGGGCTTTTGTGTCACTGATCGCACCCTTATGGCCTCAGAGGGCTTTTTGTCGGTCAGTCGGGTGACCTCGCCATTCAAGGCTGCCACAACGGAAGGCAACCTTTTCACCCACTCTGTAGACTGCTGACCAGGCTGCACCATCTCCTGAGCGTACTGGTGCCCAAAGAGCCGCCCAGCCAAGGTACGATTAAAGCGCTCAACAATGCCCTGGTCCCGATGGATGTCAACCCGTCCGCGCCGAACCTGGACAGAGTGCTTCGCCAACAGCTGGCTGACAGAGCCCATTAACTCACGGCCGGGATCAACCTGGAGCAATTTGGGCCACTTCAACGGGCTCCGTTTGTAAATCCGCGCCAGGCCATCGGCTACCTCTGCCGCAGTCTTGTTGATCAGGGGCTCAGCCTCCTTGTAACGGCTGGCGACGTCAACAACCGTGAGAGCGTAGCGGAAGGTTTTCCGCCCAACTCGGTCGTGTGGCAGAAAGAGCAGATCCGCCTGGTGTACTTCGTTCGGTGTGGCGATGTCGAATTTTGGCCGTGGCATGTGCCCTGGGGTAGGAAGGTAGATCTGCCAGATAGCCTGTCTTTTGAGCCAGTCCTTAGCCCATTGTTCACACACCTTGGCTGCAGACGCCAGCTTCTCAATGGCAGCGAGCCCCTTCCAGTAGCACTTTGGGCTATAGTATATGGCAGAGAGCTTACTGTCGGCCATTGTTACTAATGTTTTCCAACAGCCTGATAAGTCTACAAAAAGAATGAAAAACTAGAACTCGCCTCACTATTTTGATCGGCAACGACGCCGGCATGGCCGCAAATGGAGTTTGCAAAACACCGGTGATTACTTAAAAGCCTTTTTAAGCTGATTAATCGATTACTTCGCGAGTTTGTAGGCCACAAGACCGGTCGCGGCCATTCCCAGGATGACGAAGGCAATCTCGCGGTCTTTCTGGTCGTCACTCGGGTGGTAAAAGTCAGAGAGCAGGGACTTGGGCCCCAGGGGGTCAAGGTTATTGTGGTTTGCTGGGTGTTGGCGGGAAATTTATTGGCCGCAGGCTCCAAATAAAAGCCAAAAAAACACGACGATATTCGTATATTGGCTGATTCAAAGCTGAACTCAATCGCAGACCGCATTTCTATCGCAAGAACGACGATTTTTTCTTGCTGCCGAGCTTAAAAGAGCGCAGGCTGGTATATATCACACGCCGTCCTTTTCATTCTCGCGAATTAGCATATAAGAGCCAAGCTCTTTTCACCAAAGACCAATTTTACCTTCATCTGCGTCTGATCAGTGTCTTTAGGACGAAATGGGTACAACCCACTGGTTAGGAACGAATGGGCACAACTGGTTGCTCAGTGTCTTTAGGACGAGATGGATATAACCACAGGAGCTTGAAGTTCTGTCCATAAATAGTTCATAATGTCCAAAAACAAAAGTGACAGTAAGCCATTTCGTAAGAAATGGCCAGGAGTGCAAGCGTTTTTGCTGCACCTTTGAAATGCTTCAACCACAGATTCTCGGCAAATACCGACTGTGTGCAGTGAAAATATATATCAAATTATAATGCAGGGCATGGATAACTTTTTCTGACACATCAGCATGACTCAATAAACAACGATTAAAATGTTGTCAAAATTGACGACAGCCATTGCGTGTCCAGTTTCCGGTTCCCTCGGGTAGAAAAATCTCTTTGTCACGCTTTGGTAAAATCAATTTTAACAAATACATAAAATTGATTAGATAAATAAAACAGGTCATTTTTATGTGTTTGTCAGATTATTTAAATGCAATCCTTACCTAAGTCTTAGACGAGATCATGTTTTGAAAAATTAGATTCAAAATAGAAAACGGTTTTCCAAAGCCTTTGTTTACCAGTGCACCGGCTACATCATAATGACGTTGCACATCTTGATGACGTTTGCAAACCACAATGCACAACCGTTACTTATGCTATACTGGAATCTAACGTTCAGTGATTCTCACCACGGTTTCCCCGATTGCTTCATCTCCATAATCATTAGTGTGTATATGTGTGTGTGTTCGTGGAGATGCCCTTCTTACGAGTTAGAAAGCTTTCATGCGGATTAAATAAATTATTTGTATGACAGAATTGTGGTCACGTATTAAATCGATTCAAACCCCCACCCCTCCCCCCATCCCGGCACCCTATTCTATCGCGGTTTCGTTTATTTTTGTTAGAAATCGTCTTGCTAAAAAAAGATAAAGATAAAGAAGCTTTATTTAACGTCGCATATTCGAAACAAATAACATAAGCTCTGTAGAGCTTTTATTGCGACAAACAAAGTATCCTCTAACAAATACTTACCTGCCTTCATTTATCTTCCTAGGACTACCCCTGATAATGCGAGCGTCAGCCAAGGGAGCTCCTAGTACCATTTTTCACGCCTTTGGTATGGCGCGGCCGGGGATCGAACCCGCGACCTCCCATTCCCGAAGCGGACGCTCTACCACTGAGCTATCGGGGCCGGTTAAATGTATTTGTATTTTGGTTCGCCATTTGCCATTTTCTGGGAAAGTACATGTAATTGTCCTTTAACCATTCCGCTAGTGATGTCATATTCATGTTTGTGTTTTTGTCTCTTCTGTCTGGGGTAATTGTATCGACCACTTCTTCTATGCTATCTGTAGATTTATATAGAAGTAAAGGTGCCCGTCTTCCCAGGCGGGTTAAACACCAGTGTAAACACAGATTAAGAAGGTTTTGTTTCATTTGTTTGATTTAAGGTTTAACGTCCCCGTCAACACTGTAAAGGTCATTTTGGAGACGTTGCTTCCAATTTTGTGGGACTTTTACCCGACATTGAGATGAAATGACATCTCAAGCCCTGTCGCCCAATGAAACCAAAAAGGCTTTATTAGCATGGACCTCGCACCGCGGTTCCTGGACAGGATTATCATAAAATGTTCAACGGCTCGAAAGAAAAACAGATGACAACCTCAGTTCACATCCGACCAGTCTGATCAAGGCCCGATCCAGACAGAACAAGATTCAAAGTCGCATCGCTCGCATTAGCCCCTTTCTTGCCTGTTGCAACAAGATCCATTTTGTCACTGTTGGCCAATTACTTCAAAGCCCCTTTGATAGCAGAAGCACCCAAACGTCGATCTTCGATTAGAGGTTCAAAACAGGTAAAATTATGAAATATTTCATACCTTTTTACAGGTGTTGACAGCGCCATAATTTGAAAGGTAGCCACACCCTCTCAGGCAAACCAAAAAAAAAAAAAAAAAAAAAACGGCAACAACAACCAAAAAAAAAAAAAAAAAAAACAGACAAAAAAACCCCAGAGGATATGATTATTTTGTTTTCGATTTCACGGTATAAAACAGAGTGACCATGTCGATACGTTGGAGCAGGCTTGTGATACGCTACCTTTCTTGGTAACGCCGGGAATGAAATCTCTCTCTCTCTCTCTCTCTCTCTCTCTCTCTCTCTCTCTCTCTCTCTCTCTCCAACAAATATATTGAAGCACCTTGTTCAGTCTGTTTTTTTTTTCTTTGGTTTTACGGCCCGTTCAAGATTATTTCACTTATATCGTGCCGATCGTTTAACCGGAGTACCCAGAGAAAAACACCTGACATTCCGAACTTGGCGTCTCACATGTGACCCGACTTGTTCAATAATTAGCACAGACTATTCACAAGCAGGATCTGCACCATCTCAAGCATGCAAGTACAATTTGGGACTTCGAGTGAGAAATTACATGAATATAGGCGTCGATGGTTTGTTTGTTTCAATTGAGGGTTAACAACCGGTCAACAATATTTAGGTCATTTTGTTGACGCCGCTTCCATTTTTTTACGACCGTTACCCGACATTGTTCGGAGATGAAATGACTTCTCAAGCCCTGCCGCCCAATGAAACCAATAGGGTTTATATGCAAGCATAATACTCGATTAATGTTGATTACAACTTTAAAAAAAAAATTGAAGTCAAATATAAGCCTTTGTGAGCTGATTTGCAGAACTTATTACTATACCAAGTTCACAAACTAAGGTCACGAGTTTGAGCCTTGAATTTCTTGTCCACTCCATTCCTCCTGTGCCGCCCTCAGTAGCTCAGTCGGATGCGCGTCTGACTGGTGATCAGGAGGACGCGGGTTTGATACCTGCCGGACTTGGCAACATTCTTTCGTGGAGATTGATCATGAAATCTTCTATATAGGGTGATTCTCCCTCTTCCGCTGATTCAAGAAGAGCATTTGTCAGTTTCTGGCGAAAGAATGTGCGCTGAAATGGTACATGTAACGGTCACTGGCAGGGGTGGGGTCGGGGCTGTAAATTGATTTTACGTGACCATGAGCTTCGCCGTGAAGTTTACCGTTTTGGACAATAAGAAATGAGCGACCAATAATAACTCAGATCAGCCTACTTATTTGCGTAGACAGATCAAAGTCTTCGCTGTTCGCATGAGAGTTACAACCCGGCAAAGACTTAAGCACATTGGCTAGATTCATAGGCGGATCTGATTCTTCCTTGGTAGGAAAAGGTTTTTTGATCTGCGCTGGCTCGCTCAGTGTACCGCTACAATGTCATGCTGAGAACACCTGTGCGTCGTGCTTGCTGTCTCGTTCGTCTCGGTGACAAGTCGAAGCAACACGGTGACATAGAAATTTGTCATGGTGACGCCTAAGATCTTTAGGAATGTTTGTTTTGTTTGTTTGATTTGAGATTTAACGTCCCGTCAACACTCTATGTTGCTTCAATTTTGTGGGACTTTTACCCAACATTGAGATAAAAAAATGACATTTCAAGCCCTGTCGCCCAATCAAACCAATAGGGTTTATAAGTATGGACGGTCCGACTCGCAGGCTCTATTCTCTACGCAGTTTACCAGTCCTCGTGTGCAGTCGGTTTCAGCTCTGCGTGGAAGCATCATGCAGCCCATCTATTTCTTCAAGCCCCGATAAGTGTACATAAATACACAAGCCAAAATAAGTTCTGTCGTTTTTCTCTTTAAAAACAAATGCCACTAAAGTATGTCGCTACTTATCTATAATGCACTGTACGATTATACTTCGTGATACATTTGACGTCATAATTAGATCATCGATGCAGTATAAAGGTCACATATCTATTCGGAAATCGGATGAACTGTGTAGCTGGATGTGAATACTGTTTTTTTTTTGTTTTTTTTTTCTTTGTCTACGCATATCATATTCTTCGAACATTGACAGCGCAGAGCGCTACCTGATGAGTAGGCCTACATTCCTGTTTTCATGCGACCCGATGCCATGTAAACAACAGGTAATAACTGAGATTTACTTCATCATTTTTAGGTTTGGGTTGGGGATGGTGTGCGATTTAAGAAGCTACCCTTGCTAGAGTTTCATTGTCTCTCTGCTTCAACCACATTTGTGAAGGTTTGGAGCATTGTAGTGCATTTTCTCTCACGTTACCCTCTGTCAGTCAGTATGGCCGGATAAATTGCAAGGTGCTTTAAGACATTGTGCAGTAAGATATGTCACCTCGACGAGTGAAAACCTCGAAAGGGGCAACTTGTAATTTTATAGCAGCGTATTAAAAGCTGTTGCCAAATACACAACGTGCAGAGACATGCAGGTTTTGTCTCATCAACGCTAATTCTTGAGTCTTTCTGCAAAGCAGTCATCCATTTTTATTTTACGTCAAGTTTCCATCGAATACTTTGACGTTCATGACGTTGCCGTGCAACATTTGCTGCGGTGTTACGGAAGTCAGAGGCGCAATGGCTCCGAAACAGCGCTTGCACACCTGGCAATTTCTTTGAAATTGCTTCTGGAGCTTTTGTATTCGGACATTTTTAGCACGTTTGATGGACCAAACTTCAAGCGCCTGTGATATAACTAACTGGTGAAGACCGAATGGGTACAACTGGCTGATCAGTATCTTTAGGATGAAATGGGTACAACCGACTGGTTAGGACCGAATGGGCACAACTTGCTGATCAGTGTCTTTCGGATGAAATAGGTACAACTGACTGGTTAGAATCGAATAGGTCTCACTCGCTTGTTAGCGATCAATTACTTTAGTCAAGATTACTTTATACCGCAATAAGGCATTTTAGTAACCTAATAAAGGGGGTCGAATAACTGCACGCTATTATCGGTAGTGACCTATAATACCTTCTACTGACCTATAATACGTCTAGTGACCGTTTATAGACCGGACCTACTTTTCAGGCCCCTATTTTACATGTGTAATCAATAATATGCAACCTTTCATACACGGGAAAACAACGAAACTGCTAGTTAAAATCTTTGCAATTTTTATTTAAACAGATTTTCAGAAATTTCAGCTAAATTCTTACCTTCTCGGCCTTTCCTCGTTTGAATGGCCCGTTGGAATAACTGCGCACTGAAACTGCAGTTGCGTCTCAATCTCGAAAATATTTTTTAAAGCTAAAATAAACTATTTATTTGCAGATTTTCATACAGAAAGTGAAGCGCTGAGAAACTTTTATTCAAGCGTCCGTGTTGTTTACTACGTCTTTGTGGCGCGGTGACGTCAGAAACTTTGCACTCGTTGACATCACGTTATATACTACGTGTGCGCGCCACGGCAACATGCCACACAGACTGCTGTCTTTTTCGCTTAAATTTGCTAAATTATTGCAAAATCCATTGATTGTTTTGAATTGCGGTATAAACTAAATACATGGATAGTGTCTTTAATAATAAAATATAATCGGTTCGCCTCGACAATTTTATAGGGGCTTGCTAAAGCTCGCCCCTATACAATTGTCTAAGGCTCACCGATTATATTTTATTATTAAAGACACTAACCATGTATTTACTATATTATATAACAAATCGTCTGCTGTATTCAATCAAGCTCGCCAGGCTGGAACAAATAGCCAACGCCGACACCGGAGGGGATTTTTGTCTCCTCGAGACCAACAGGACGACCAGGAACTACACAGGAGGGCTTTTGTGTCACTGATCGCACCCTAATGGCCTCAGAGGTCTGTTTGCCGGTCAGTCGGGTGACCTCGCCATTCAAGGCTGCCACAATGGCAGGCAACCTTTTCACCCACTCTGTATACCGCTGACTAGGCTGCACCATGTCCTGAGCGTACTGGTGCCCAAAGAGCCGCTCAGCCAAGGTACGATTGAAGCGCTCAACAATGCCCTGGTCCCGATGGACGTCAACCCGTCCGCGCCAAACCTGGACAGAGTGCTTTGGCAACAGCTGGCTGACAGAGCCCATGGACTCACGGCCGGGATCAACCCGGAGCAATTTGGGCCACTTCAACGGACTCCGTTTATAAATCCGAGCCAGGCCATCTGCGACCTCTGCCGCAGTCTTGTTGATCAGGGGCTCAGCCTCCTTGTAACGGCTGGCGACGTCAACAACCGTGAGAGCGTAGCGGAAGGTTTTCCGCCCAACTCGGTCGTGTGGCAGAAAGAGCAGATCCGCCTGGTGTACCTCATTCGGTGTGGCGATGTCGAATTTTGGCCGTGACATGTGCCATGGGGTAGGAAGGTAGATCTGCCAGATAGCCTGTCTTTTGAGCCAGTAATTAGCCCGTTGTTCACTCACCTTGGCTGCAGACGCCAGCTTCTCAATGGCAGCGAGCCCCTTCCAGTAGCCCTTTGGGCTATAGTATATGGCAGAGAGCTGACTGGCGGCCAGTGCTACTAATGTTTTCCAACGGCCTGACAAGTCTCCAAAAAGAATGAAAAACTAAAACTCGCCTCACTATTTTGATCGGCAACGACGCCGGCATGGCCGCAAATGGAGTTTGCAAAACACCGTTGATTACTTAAATAATTAAGTATTTTTAAGCTGATTAATCGATTACTTGGCGAGTTTGTAGGCCACAAGACCGACCGCGGGCATCCCCAGGATGACGAAGGCAATGTCGAGGTCTTTCTGGTCGTTACTCGGGTGGTAAAAGTCGGACAGCCGGGGCTCGGGCCCCAGGGGGTCAAGGTTATTGTGGTTTGCTGGGTGTTGGCGGGAAAGTTATTGGCCGGAGGCTCCAAACAAAAGCCAAAAAACACAACGAGATTCGTATCATGGTTGAGTCAAAGCTGATTTCAATCGCAGGCCGCATTTCTATCGCGCTGAACGACGATAATATATCTGAAACAGAATTTCGCCTGATTCTTTGTGAAATCAACAAGTTCAATCAAATGGAAGAAGAAATTCGTCAGCGCCAGAAAGGGACTATTGGTTTGTCGGAGGGAAAAAAAGAAGTTGTTCCAACGTGCGAGAGACGAGGCGTTAATGACGGCCCGTACCAAGCTGTTGGAAGAGTTGGACAAACCTGGTCACAATGGCATTTGAATATTTCTTGCTGGCGAGCTTAAAAGAGCGCAGGCTGGTCACGACCGGCGAGTACATATATCACACGCCGTCCTTTTCATTCTCGCGAATTAGCATATAAGAGCCAAGCTCTTTTCACCAAAGACCAATTTTACCTCCATCTGCGTCTGATCAGTGTCTTTAGGACGAAATGGGTACAACCAACTGGTCAGAACCGAATGGGCACAACTGGCTGATCAGTCTCTTTAGGATGAAATGGGACCAGCCGACTGGTTAGGACTGAATGGGCACAACTGGCTGATCAGTGTCTTTAGGATGAAATAGGTACAACTGTCTGGTTAGAATCGAATAGGCCTCACTCGCTTGTTAGCGATCAATTACTTTAGTCAAGATTACTATTATAAAACAAATCGTCTGCTGTATTCAATCAAACATTGACAAAAAAAATCTGTATTGACAAAACTTTTCTGTCTTTGACTAAAATAAAATTATCTGGTCAAGATTGTTTACTCTTGACGAGAAAATAAAATTTTCGTCAATTTGTTTACGTCTTGATAGTCAAAATATACTCACAAACCTCACAAGCTGTCTGTTTACCTCATAAAACAAAACCAATACACTCAAAAGTAATGACACTCTTTTATGGGCAAGCAATATATACTTTTTTCTTATTAGTATTAGGCAATATCATGTGGTCCTAGTGATTTCGTATTACATCGATTAACATGTCGAGCACACGTTTCGCAGACGACGAATCAATACACTCAATGCTGTGGTGGTGGGCTTGTTTAAAATAGCTGCAGTGGTTGTATGAACACTTGATTCGAGAGCCCCGGGCCGGCGAGGGTTGTGGGGCGCCCCTGGGGCTCTGACTTTTTGCCCGCGTTGTTATACGAGGCACTCGGTGGGTGCCCTTGGTATGTCTCAGCCAGTTGTGGTGGAAATATTTTAGGGTTGGGAGGCTTAATTTGCCAAATGGAGGATATTGATGTTTTAGGGTTGGGAGGCTTAATTTGCCAAAAAGAGAATGTATTTGGGTCAAAATAAGCTGGGAGCCTTGATTGACTAAATGGGCCTTTCGTGGCTGAAACAAAAAGTGCATTCGTCCCCCCCCCCCCCCCCCCCACCCCTGCTGCTCCTGACATTCCAGGTATACTGTTGATGGAACACTCTTCCTGACATTTCAGGTTTATAGTGACAGCATATATCATGGTGTAACACTGTACCTGACATTCCAGGTATACAGCGATAACACATATCGTGGTGTAATACTGTGACTTACCTTCCAGGTATTATGGTGTAATATTGTTCCTGACATTCCAGATACACAGCGACATCACAAATTCCTGACCCAGTTGTACAGAGGCAGCGCATATCATGGTGTAATACTGTTCTTGACATTTCAGGTATACAGTGACAGCAAACATCATGAAGTTCTGATGAAAGTTCTGCTGTGCATGACATTCCAGACACACAGTGACGACACACATCATAGTGTAATACTGTTTTTGAGCCTCCGGGTATTTGTTTCTTTTTACCGTCCCCGTCAACACTGTATAGGTCATTTTGGAGACGTTGCTCTCAATTTTGGGGGAATTTATCGCGACATTGAGATGAAATGACATCTCAATCCCCACCACCCCAAAAAATAATATGGTTTATATTATGCATTGGCAGTCCGACTCGCACCGCATTTCCTGGGCAGGCTTAGACTTTGAGTGTGTGTATGGCTTATATTATTTTGCTTTGGATAGCCAATTGGCCATTTTGTGGGAAAGTAAATGTCTTTTTGGCTTTCCGCTAGTCATGTGTGCAGCTTAGATGGGTGTTCATGACGGATAGGCATTTCTTCCCACTATTACCAGATAACAAATATTTTGGAGGCTTTTAGGGTTTGTGTGTTTGTTTGTTTGATTGAGGTTTAACTTCCCCGTCAACACTGTAAAGGTCATTTTGGAGACGTTGCTTCCAATTTTGTGGGACTTTTACCCGACATTAAGATGAAATGACATCTCAATCCATGTGGCCCAATGAAACCAATAGGGTTTAATAGCACGGGCGGTCCGCCTCGCACCGCGGTTCCTGGACAGGCTTAGATCCTCTAAGCGGTTTACCAGTACTAGTGTGCGGGCCGGATTCAGCATTAGGATTTGTGTGTGTGTTGGGGGGGGGGGGGGAGGGGTCTTATTTTATATTGAAAAGAATGTTTGTTTGTACTCATTAGAATCTTCTCATTGAGACTGTTTTGACTGCACATTAGTTATTAGCAGCCTCCGTGGTGTAGTGGTAAAGCTACTCACCTTGTAAACCAGGGGTCGTGAGTTCGACTCAGGGCTTCTCAAGACTTTCAGATGACTCTTTAAACTGAAGTCCCGTCTCCATATGATCTTAGTTGTTGGTGGGACGTTATACTATCGCGTGCGCTCGCACACACTCACAAAGATTTGTGTAAAGCTGAGCCGGGCAGTTTGTAGTCTGTCTCCAGACCCTTTCTTTACTTCTTTTTTTTTCTTTTTCTCTTTTCTGGAAGGGACATAAAGCTTGCATAGCTTATAGAATTGTGTTTTACTTCAGTCCCTTGGCTAGAAAGAAAGGGGTTTAGCCAGGGGTAACTTGAAATTGGATCATCGAGGCGGTTCTAATGAGTACCCGCAATCTATATTTTAGAGCAGAAATAAGAAAAATGATGTATACCCCTGCACACCCGATTTTTATTGTATAAAAGTTGGGTTTAAGGGGGTTAAAATAATATAGGCATGTTTTCGTGATGTGATACTCGTTTGAACCACCTCAATATGGCGGTTCCAACGAGCACCCACAATCTATGTGGGGCTTGAAGAAATAGATGGGCTGCATGATGCTTCCACGCAGAGCTGAAACCGACCCGCACACGAGTACTGGTAAACCGTTTAAAGGATCTAAGCCTGCCCAGGCAAAGCGTTGCGAGTCGGCCCGTCCATGCTTTTATAAACCCTAATGGTTTCATTCGGCGGCAGGGCTTGACATGTCATTTCATCTCAATGTCGGATAAAAGTCCCACAAAATTGGAAGCAACGTCTCCAAAATGACCTTTACAGTGTTGACAGGGACGTTAAACTTCAAATCAAACAAAACCCACAATCTATGTCTGAAAATATTTAAATAAGTCATAAAAAGCGCCATTTTAACACATGGGCGTGTCATCGTAAATGGGGAAGCCTGTGACATTGGTAATGACATCTAACACTTTTTAAACATGATTGATAGTTGTGGCTTTACATATAATAATAAAACCGTGGTTCATTTATTAATCCACAGAATCTATGACAGATATTATGACGATGATAATGACTTTTTTCTCTAGTTTTTTATATGTGAGCCCCGCCAAGCGAATTTGGGTCTTCGAGCATTCCGTCATGACAAATTTTAACTGCGCATGCCCAGCCATTCAGAGGGGCCAGGGATATGGCTTTCTGTCTGAAGGTTCCTCTTGATTCACTGCTTGTATGAGCGAGCAGCGAAGGTTCTGGCGAGACTGCGCGGATCCGCAGGCTCGCCTGAACCTTCGCTGCTCGCATAGGCGATAAGTACCAAAATCGCTTGACGGGGCCCATGTAATGTAAGTGTTATTTGTTAGTTTGGCCTGAAAGTAAAGAAAGGGCGAAAGCTTAAGCACACTCAAACCTGTGTTGACCTTCCTTTGTCTTTGCCTTTAGAAGAAATGGACCGAACTAATGGCCTTTAAATGCAAGTAATTGCTCGATACAGGTTGGTTGTGTTTGTTTATAATTCGCTGAAAGATTGACTGGCTTTGAAATGTAGGTGGTTGCTTAATCAGGTCTGGATAACCTCGGTAATCCGCGATCGAAATTATCGCGCAGATGTGCGACAACGTTCTCTGCTCTACTGGCATAGTATATTAGCCCCCGCCCATAGGGGCTTGAAGAAATATATGGGCTGCATGATGTTTCCACGCAGAGCTGAATCCGGCCCGCAAACCGCTTAGAGGATCTAAGCCTGTTCAGGAACCGCGGTGCGAGGCGGACCGTCCATGCTAATAAACCCTATTGGTTTCATTGGGTGACAGGGCTTGAGATGTCATTTCATCTCAATGTCGGGTAAAAGTCCCACAAAATTGGAAGCAACGTCTCCAATATGACCTTTACAGTGTTGACGGGGACGTTAAACCTCAAATCAAACAAAACAAAACTGGCATAGTATAGAAGGTTTCATAATCAAACTAGAAATGCGGTTGTTTTGTCGCGATTCTGGGCGATAAAATGTTCGTACGAAATCCAACATTACGTGGAGCGCTGTGGTGCAGTGGTAAAGCATCGGATTTGAGATCGAGAGGTACTCGGTTCGATCCTCGCAAGCGCCAAGTGTTGTTTCCTTGAGCAAGAGACTTTATCCACATTTCTTAGTACTGGTTCCTACCCAGGAAAAGAGGGCCACATGGAAGATTAGTACTAGTACTAAATGTGTTACCCTCTATAAATAAGGTCGATTATTATTATTATTATTATTACGCCATTTTTCCGCTAATTCGATTGGTCTTTTTTTGGATGAATTCGGACCACGTGGGGTGAAACTACGACCGGAAAAGCAGACGAATTTTGGAGCCAAATACAACCAGTTGCCAAAAGAGTCACGTAATTTTTTCATCTGATATCTGTTAATGGAGGTGGCCTACAAATAAGAGCCGACTGTATCTGTGAGGTATTACGATAGCAGACTTGTGTCACATAGTGCATTTTCATATCCGAACTGAGGTTGAACATCCCATTCAACACTGTTTAGGTAATTCTGGAGACGTTGCTTCCAAGTTTGTGGACTTTTACCCGACACTGAGATAAAAGGACATCTCAATGAAACCAATATAATTTATATGCATGGACAGTTCGACTCGCATCACTTTGCCTGGGTAGGCTTAGACCTTCTAAGCGGTTTACTAGTACTCGTGTGCGGTCGGTTTCAGCTCTGCGTAAAAGCGCACCATGCAGACCAGCCAATGATGGGCGGGAACCAGTATTTTCATGGTTACTTTTCTGATGAAAACCGGTAATATTTTAACCTCAAACAAAGGTTGTGAAATTCACAACCTACATGTATGTCTCAGAGCTGTGAGCAAAATAATGTACATGTATACCCCTATAAACACTTCTCAGAGCAGAAATACGCAAAATAAAATTCACCTCTACAAACCCCAGTTTTGTCCATATAAAGTGGGGTTCAGGGGGATGTTTAGTAAACGGACTGAGTGTGACAGTGGCCTTATGCGTATTCACTGTTCAAACGCTCCAGAAAATACAAGAGCAAACGGCAATATATATACATTTTTTTTGTGACTTGAGCTTTTGATCACCTAACTCTTTAAGGTCACTAATACTATTCTTCAATACCATTACACATTAATTCTAACACGAGCTGCTTACGTGATCTATTAATAGAATTTGTATGTCCCATTTTTATTGACAGCAATTAAAATTTAAGATTGGTTCTGATTATTTTGGATACAATATTAAAAGACCATTTGACGGATATTATAAGGATGCGTAAGGAACATACTGGACTCAGTACCATTGGCGATTTTTGATTGGAATTTGTGTTTCAAACTTGCCAACATGTATGTGCTGTGCGCTGACTTTGGAGGGAAGCAAAACAATATGCTAACTTAAAAGATTTAACACTTTAGTCACAAAGATAAATATATAGCTGTCTACAAGATATCGTTTTATTATTTCTCTTGTGATATTTTAGTGACTGAAACCAATTTGCTATTCATCCATAATTATGCTGTGTCAATGGCATTTCACTATCGATACAATTGCAGGTAAATTGCGGGTTGAAATGCAAACCTTATTTTTTCTTCACATATAATTTAACATTGGATAAAACGGGCCAATATTGTTTGTTGGAATGTACATAACTACTACTACTACTACTACTACTACTACTACTACTACTACATGGCCCCCGCCAATCGAGGCTTGAAGAAATATACGGGCTGCATGATCTTCCACGCAGATCTGAAACCGACCCGCACACGAGTACTGGTAAACCGCTTAGAGGATCTAAGCCTGCCCAGGCAAAGCGGTGCGAGCGGCCCGTCCATGCTTATACACCCTATTGGTTTCATTGGGCGGGAGGGCTTGAGATGCCATTTCATCTCAATGTCGGATACAAGTCCCACACAATTGGAAGTAACGTCTTCAAAATGACCTTTACAGTGTTGACGGGGACGCTAAACCTCAAATCAATCAAACAAAAACTACATGTACATCAGTCGGATGACGAAACAGGTTGGGCTGCATGGTGCTTCCACGCAGAGCTGAAACTGACCGCGCATGAGTACAGGTAACCCGCTTAGGAGCTTTTAGCCCACCCAGTCGAAGTGATGTGAGTCGGACCGTCCCTATATATAAACACTTTTGGTTTGTTTAGGCGGCAGGGCTTGAGATACCATTTCATCTCAAAGTCAGGTGAAAGTCACACTAATTGGAAGCAACGTCTCAAAAATAATGTTGTCAGGGACATAAAATCTCAATACATACAAACAAACCACTACTACTGATGATACCAATTATAATAACTAAAATAATAATATTACTATAATTATTATTAAGGTGATGAAAATAAAGTTGATAAATGCTATAGCTAATATTGTTTGTAGGAAAGAAATTTAACCATAACAATAATAATAATGATAACAAACGATAATAATAATATCGGAGCTTTGAGAAATAGATTGGGCTGCACGATGCTTCCACGCAGAGCTGATACCGGCCGCACATGAGTACTGGTAATCCGCTTAGAACGTCTAAGCCTGCCCAGGAAAATTGCTGCGAGTCCATGCTTATATCTCAACAATCACACATCACAAAGCATTCATATTAACAACTTTGATTCCCGGGGGTGTCTTCTGTGAATACCTGTGAGTGTCGTGTGAGATTCCAAAAGAACACACCCCTGGTTTCATGCCTTTGGTGGGGTTAGGGGTCAAAATCTAGGACACCTTAGAAATGTCTTAAATACATTTCCATTGTGCTAACAAGTTACAAACTCAATTGATAATATAACAGCCAACTATGCGACATCGTTCAAGTGTGAAAGGGTGAACGTCATGGTGACCTACATTTTACGGTCAAGTGATTTTGCCTTATATCTTCAATACTATTTGATGGAGACGTGTCATACCTTGGATTATTTGTTTCATAGGACCCCATGATTGATCTCAAATATATCTAGGTCAGTGTGACATATATTTCATGGTTCAGTGATTTTGCCTTATATCTTTAATACTTCTTGACAGAGAAACATCATACCTGGATCATTAGTTCCATGTGACACAATGATGAACACTAGCGGTTGATACTGCATTCCGATCTACATGATCGACGCTTAGTGTTCATTTGAACACTACGCGTTGACAGTGGCAATTCTTAGTGTTCACCATCAGAGCTTAGTGTCCATGGCGAACACTAAGCGTCGAGTGAACACTAAGCGGCGCTACACAGCGTAAAGGCTTACTTATGTAAGGTTGGTCTGTCTCTGGTGGGGCCCGTCGGAGTCTAGCTGTTGGTTTTCTTTTGCTCCAGCATTTCAGTGGTTCCTCACCGTTGTTTCATCTCTGTGGTTGCTTGATTTTTGTGTTCTCGGAGATGTTGCACGGATGAGTTAAGAAGCCTTCATGCGGACTGAACAAATTATTTGTCTAAATCGCGACGGAAGTAAGGGCCGCGTAAAATCGATTTAACCCCCCCCCCCCCCCTACACACACACACACACGCACACACACACACCACAGTGAAATTCTTTTCACTGACCGTTCCGAGGAGTTTCTTCTGTCGCGGTTTATTTTTGTTATGATTTGTCTTTGAGTTTGTTAGAAGCCTCTGTTGTGTAGTGGTTATGCTACTCGCCTGATAAACCAGGGATTGCATGATCGATCCGGGCTTCTCCACACTTTCGGATGAGTCTCTAAACCGAGGTCCCGTCTCCGTATGACCTTAGCTTTTGGTGGGACGTAAAACTAAAACACACTCACTCACACACTCTTTGAGTGTGTATATCGCTTGTATCTTTTTGTTTTGGGTAGCCATTTGGCAATTTTGTGGGAAAGTAATTGTCCTCTTGGCTTTCCGCTATTGATGTTTCCATTAGGGTCTAGTTTTTTCATGTTAAAAACTTTGTGTTTCTTTCCGTGGGAGGTATGGGTTAATTGTATCGAGTCCTGATCATTGCCTTCAATTCTATTTTTTTTATATGCATGGACGGTCCAACTCGTACCACTTTACCTGGGCAGGCTTAGATCCTCTAAGCGGATTACCAGTACTCTTTCAGCTCTGCGTGGCAGCATCGTGCAGCTAATCTATTTCTTCAAGCACAAATGGGCGGGGTTGTAATAATAATAATTATAATAATAATGGCAATGGCAATGTTTAAACACGGCATTAATGTACTCGTGTCGTTCTTGGTGTAAAAGTATAAAGAACAACATTCAGTCTATCGAATTCAACAAAAAGAAACAAAATTAAATCACCGGTCTTGTTGAATTCAATACTGCAAATTCAGTGTTCATGCCGCTACAGTCTAGCAACTCTAGTTTATAACCGAACAGTTTTAATAATGAGATATCATTGTCTGTTCTTTTCCAAATCACAATCGAGTCACTTGATAGGGCACTGTGTGTCATATCTTTTCTTGTTTAAAACCATTGATGTCATCATATTATCCTTTAACCCATTGTATGCTAGTGGACTCTTCCATTGCTATATAATAGATAAGTCCATTTGTCATAAAATTGGAAGCAACGTCGCCAAAATGACCTTTACCGTGTTGACGGGGACGGTAAACATCAAGTCAAACAAACAGATCAAACAAACTTCATTTGTCATATAAGGGGTGTCAAACCTATTTTCGGTTTTATTCTATTTTTGACGGCAAATCCTGTTAGCAAACAGAGCAGGCCCTGATCAGGTCTGCACTGTTTGCCAAGGTAGCCCTTTAGGGGTTTCCCCGCGTGTAATGGATTAATTATGATCCTTTCATTTGATACAAATGCGTCTGATTTATCGCACAGGCGACCCGCCAAATATTGAGACATAAAAAGCCACATCTGCTTGCAGACAGTTAGAGGAGGCGTTGAGATGGTATCTTGGAAGAATGCAAGAGTTCGCTGGCCGCGCATATTTGAATGTAACTTGGAGAATGCTGGTCTTGGTGTCAACTCATTTTCTAACACAACAAGAATGATGGATTGTGAGGGGGTTTAACGACACGTCAACCATTGTGGGTCATTTTGTGTAATCTCCCACAGAAAAAGGACAACGAAATACAAGAAACAGTAGAGATGAGAGAGAGGGGTGGGGAGAAAGAGAAAAATGTACTATTAGAAACAGATTTTCTGAAGAAATAACAACCCCCCCCCCTCTATCCTTACCTGCAGCAAGGGCAAGGACACCAGGCCGTGACCAACTGTAAACCAATATCAGTTGGACGCCCCAGTGGAGGCCTCATACTGGTCTAGCTCTTCCATGCCTGAAAGGCCAGATTTTGCTGCTTGAACCCTTACCCTGCTGAACACAAGAACCATTATCTTTGCAAACAGTGTAGCTCCAGATCAGATGGCTTCTGAAGAAGCCATCTGATCAGGATCTACACTGTAATGCAGTCTGTGAACTGAATGAATATATTATATCGCTGACAGACAGAAATGGGTGTGACTAAATAAATTTATTCAGCAGGATAAGGGTTAAGTAGTCATTTTTAGCTCGGCTATTTTCGAAGAAAACGACTAGGTATTGTCATAGCTCTGGCGTCGTCTGCGTCGTCGTCGTCTGCGTCGTGCAAAAACTTGGGCATTTTGTTATATCTCTGTCATTACTGAACATATTTACTTGAACTCTGACTAGTTGTTCATTATGAAAAGGGGAACTCATACCAATAGGTGAGGTAACCCTCAAAATATTTTTGGCACAGTTTTGCCCCTTTTTCGACTTAGAATTTTGCAAAACTTGGACATTTTGTTATATCTCTGTCATTACTGAACATATTTACTTGAAACTTGGACTAGTTGTTCATTTGAAACAGAGGAACTCATACCAATAGGTGAGGGAACAGTCAAAATATTTTTGGCACAGTTATGCCCCTTTTTTCGACTTAGAATTTTTGAAAACTTAGACATTTTGTAATATCTCCGTCATTACTAAACATATTTACTTGAAACTCAGACTAGTTGTCCATTATGAAAAGGGGAACTCATACAAATAGGTGAGGTAACCCTCAAAATATAATTGGCACAGTTATGCCCCTTTTTCAACTTAGAATGTTTGCACAGTCGTGTCCCTTTTCGACTTAGAAGTTTTGCAGCCGAGCGTTGGCACACGCATGCGGTGCTCTTGTCAAAAGAATCAAGGAGGAAAAATCAAAATCTAAAGCCTGAAATCCTGCAAATGCCTGAAGAATAGGAGGCTTGCCCAGTGACGTAAGGTACACGACACCTTCGCCTCACCCAACCACCTCCAACACACCATGAAAATCCCGTCTGTTTATGTCTTTCAAACATAGGCAAACAGCGTGGACCATGATCAGACTGCTCCTGGAGGAGCAATCTGAGCTGAATCTACACTGTTAGCAGCAATGACTTTTAAAGCAACTGGCAGACAACACAACAGATGACAACGGTTGCACGATATGCGCCCGCGTGCACAGCTGGGCTGACGAGAGCGCACTCATCCTGATACAAAAACCTGCCCGCATTGTCTTGCATGTTGTTGTTTATCTAACATCAAAATGAAATCTTTACAACGTTTGCACAGTATCGCGAAGTCGCGTGTTGTCCTTAAGAAAATAATCAAACGCTCCTTAGATTGACGCCATTACTGGACACGTGACAGACAAATTGCTGACACGTGACAATGACGTATGCTGGCAAAGATGATGATACTTGAGGCCTTATTCCCAGAAAGTATGAAATGCTTCATTTGACATATTAATACCATTAACATGCGTTTGTAATGCCCGAATTTAAAATGGAGTTTTATCGCGAATAAATGTTAATACGTCACGTGTCAGGCAGATTTTTTGTATGCAATCAGACATTAAATTTTGATGATGTCCATACTTTCCATTTGCAGCTACTCCGACGTTTGGTTTACGCTAAGGAAACCTAGTGAAAGATATTCTCCGAAAATTAAAACCATGGCAGATTTATTAAGGCGGAATCCGCAGTATTTGCAAAAGCAGACGACTGGCTGGTCACGTGTCAGGACAATGCAAGCACGTGCATGATGCCAAGTGGAGCTACAATTGTCAGATTTTCATGCCCCCTTCGGGGCTCAGGTTCACAATCATTCTTTAAATTTCAGTCGTTCTTTTATGATATTTTACGTTTTTTTTTTGTAGGTGTGAAATATAATGGCACGTCGATTTCATACACTCCACTATTAAAATATCCACAAAAAATATAGACAAAAAATTAAGATATTTTCGTTTTTCTTCTCAAAACATACATTGATACATCGTGTATACTCATTAGAACTCGACGAGGCGGTTCTTACGAGTACCCAAAACCTGCATGTATGTTTTGAGCAGAAATAATATAAACCCCTGTAAACCGCAGTTTTACGATATAAAAGTGTGGTTTATTTTTTATTTTTATTTTTTTTTTGGTTTTGGGTCAAGATTATTTCACTCATATCGAGCCGATCGTTAATCAGAGGTGGGCGAAAACAGGAGTACCCGGAGAAAAACGACCTGACCTTCCGTTGCAGAACTTGGCGTCTCACATGTGACCCGAGCGAGGCTCGAACCACAGCGGTGAGAGACCTACTGATCAAGAGTCAGCGCTCTTAACCACTAGGCCACGGAGGCCCGTAAAAAGTGGGGTTTAAGGGGTTTTTCGTGATGAAACTGTTAACAAAGATATTGTTTTACCCACAAATGGAAAATATAGTTTCGAAATTACTGGAAGCGTTGAACTGACCAAAAAAAAAAAAAAAAAAAAATGATTGTCAACCTGTGCCTGGGTAAGTTGTTTTTATCGAGCCTTCGTCCGAACGGATTCTGTTTTACCATCAAGAAAAACACACCTATATAATTCTGACCCCCTCGAATCCCACTTTTATATAGTAAAACTGGGGCTTACAGGGGGTAAGCCTTATTGTTTTTGTTTCTACTATAAAATATAGATTGTGGGTACTCGACGAGGCGGTTCTAACGTGTACCCACAATCCGTATTTGAGCAGAAATAAAAAAAATATCACAATTTTTCATCTTAAAATTTTCTTTTTTGACAGTAAAATTTACAAAACATTTGTATAGGCGTGTTTTCGAAATGCAATGCTCACTTCTGTACCCTACAACGTTGCTCTGTCTTTATCCCAATTTACACTTTCGAAACCGATGTTCTCCAGACACATGTCTCCTCAGAAAGCCCACTTCTGCTTAGTATGCAGTTTCCAAACCCACTTCTGTGTAGTTTGTCAGTTTTCCAAGCCATTTGCTGCTCAGTTTGCCAGTTTTCCAATCCCTTTTGCTTGGTTTGCATCAAGTCTTCCAGACTTACTTCTGTTCAGTTTGTCAATTTTCCAAGCCACTACTGCTCAGTTTGCCAGTTTTCCCAGCCCACTTTTGCTGAGTTTACCAATTTTCCTAACCCACAAGCCAGTTGTTGCTCAGTTTGCCAGTTTTCCAATCCCTTTTGCTTGGTTTGCATCAAGTCTTCCAGACTTATTTCTGTTCAGTTTGTCAATTTTCCAAGCCACTACTGCTTAGTTTACCAGTTGTCCCAGCCCACTTCAGTTTGTCTGTTTTTCGAGCCCCTACTGCCCAGTTTATCAGTTTTCCTAGCCCAGTTCTGCTTGGTATGCAAGTTTTCCTAGCCCACTTCTGCTTGGTATGCAAGTTTTCCTAGTCCACCACTAATCAGTTCACCAGTTTTCTAGCCCATTTCTGCTTACTTTTCCGTTTTCAGAGCCTCTGCTGTCCAGTTTGCCAGGTTTCCTAGCCCACTTACGCTCAGTTTGCCAGTTTTCTCAGCCAACCTCTGCTCTGTTTCTCAGTTTTCCTAGCCCACTTCTGGCTATTTTGCATGGTTTCCCAGCCCTCTTAGGACCAGTTTGCCAGTTTTCCTAGCCCACGCCGGCTCAGTTTGCCATTTTTAATTTTCAGCCCATTTCAGTTCAGTTTGTCAGTTTTCCTACTACACATCTGCTTAGTTTGCCGGTTTGCCCGCTTCTGTTCAGTTTGTCAGTTTTTTTTTTAGCCCACATCTGCTTTTTATAATAGTTTTCCTATTATAGTATTGTTTACTTTTCCATTGCCAGTTTTCTAAGTTGCCTTTTGTCCAGCGTGCCAGGTTTTCCAAGCCCACTTACGATCAGTTTGTCAGATTCTGTGCAGTAAACCAATTTTCCTAGCTCGAATCCTATTTTCCAGTTTTTCTATCCCATTTTTTCGGTTAAGTTTGCCAGTTATCCTAGCCAACCTCTGCACAATTTGCCAGTTTTCCTATACCACACATCTATTTAGTTTTCAAGTCAAGTTTTTCTAGACCACTTTTGCTCAGAAAGCCTGCTCTTCTAGAAGTTTGCCAGTTTCACCAGTCTGCTTCCTGCTCAGTTTGCCAGTTTTCTAAGCCACTACTACTAAGTTTGTCAGTTTTCCTAGCCCATTTGTTGTTTAGTTTGCCAGCTTTCCGATCCCACTTCTGCTAAGTTTGCCAAGTTTCTAAGTCCACTTCTGTTCAGTTTGCCAGTTTTTCAAGCACACGGCTGCTTAGTTTGTCAGTTGTTAAGCACGTTTCTGCTCAGACTCCCAGTTTTTCAACACATATCTATTCAGTTTGCCAGTTTTTCAATCACACTTCCGACTAGTTTGCCAGTTAATACACCTGCTCAGTTTGCTAGGGTCAAGTCCGCATTTGCTCATTTTACCAGTTTTTAAAGTCCGCTTCTGCTTAACTGGTCTGTTTCCCCAAATCCACTTCAACCCACCTATGCTTAATGCACAAGTTTCCCAAACCCGATTGTGCTTAATGTGTCTCCTCTGTCCTCTTCGCCAGTTTTCATAGTCCACTTCTGTCATTTCGTCATTTTTCCAAGCCCATGTATCTATACTCTCCTCATTGCCAAGTTTCATAGACCACTTCTGTCATTTCGTCATTTTTCCAAGCCAATGTGTCTATATTGTCCTCTTTGCCTGGTTTCATAGTCCACTTCTGTCATTTCTCCAAGCCAATGTGTCTATACTGCCCTCTTTGCCTGGTTTCATAGTCCACTTCTGTCATTTCGTCATTTTTCCAAGCCCATGTGTCTAGTCTACTCTGTCCTCTTTGCCAGGTTTCATAGTCCACTTCCGACATTTCGTCATTTTTCCCAGCCCATGTGTCTCCTCTGTCCTCTTTGCTAGGTTTCATAGTCCACTTCTACTACGTTCGTAATTTTTCCAAGACCATGTGTCTAACTTGTCCTCTTTGCCAGTTTTCATAATCTACTTCTGCTCAGTCCATCATTTTCTATTTCGTTCAGCAGTTTGCCACACCAGCGTTTGCTTAATTTGTTGTTTTCCAAGTCCACTTCTGCCCAGTTTGCCAGTTTTCCAAGCACACTTTGTTTAATTTGCCTGTTTTCAAGGTCCACTGCTGTCCAGTTTGCCTGTTTATTCAAAATAAATAAATAAATAAACAATAATAATACAGGTATCTAGATTTAGCCGATAATTACCGTTATTTTCCTGGAAAGGTTTTGATTTTTTTATGAGCAAAAATAAGGAAAATAATGTGTACTCTTGTAAACACCTCTTTCCTTCGAATAAAGTAGAATTTAAAAGGATGTTCATTACACAAACATGACCCAACCTGTTAGACGGATATTGCGATGTTTACTTTTCTGATTTCAAACATATGTTGTGGGTGCTAACGAGTACCCAAAACCTATGCCTTGGAGCAGAAATAAGAAAAAAATAATGTATACCCGTGTAAAGCCAGTGTTGTTTTCTGTATAAGTGGGGTTTAGAGGGGTGTTCACTGTACGGACTTGTTAACATGTATCATTTGCTGAGTTATAACCAGAAATTAACATTTTGGTTTGAGTGGGCAGCGATAATAGGTTGTCACTGAATGCGAATAAAATTATTATGTCAATCTGTCATTGTTGTATTAAAAGTATGATTTTATGTATAGAGGTACCTATTTTTGTAAATAGCCGCAAATATGCAAGGTAAAGTAATTAAAGAAAACCGCAAAATGACTCATCCTTTTAAAACCACCAGGGTCACAGCGTCAGTGAAACCTTGCGAGACCAGCTTTCTTCAGTTTTTCTGGTATTCGTTTATTATGATCCCGAATACTAATGACCGCCCAGCGTTTAGTGTCAAATCAAGCAAAAATCCATCCATATGAATGTAATATTGATCGCCCGTAGTCTGCTTGCGAAGAGTTCAACAACCACTGCTGGTAATCAATCCGTTACAATTGGCTTAGATTGCGTAGCCAATGACAGCCAAGGAAATACAAATCAAGTTGTGAGTGGCGCTTTCCTCGTGATTGTTATCAGCCAATCAGCGGAGGTCACGTGAATTCCACGCCTATTTATCACACGTTTTTTATCGAATTGCTGAACGATAACGATATGCTTTTATGACATGTTTTTCATTTCAACGATTTTCAGATAAAGTAACAAAAAATCAAGATAAACAGAGGAAAACGTTACAGAAGCTAACTGGTGCGGAAACTGTTTGTGTGGTAGCACATCGAGGTACCGCTGAGATTACGTTATACTTAATTTTATTACAAAGCACAGCAGCTCTTCAGAGCTGATGTTCACGTGACTATGACATACATGTATTTGATGATGGTTATTTATAGGAAATAGCCACGCAATCCTTATCACTGTGAGGTCAGAGTGTTGCGTAAGAGGGTTATCTATAGAACCTGGACTGAATTGGTGAACAGTTAAGACCCAGCAGAACAGTGAAGACCCAGATCAGATCCCACAGAAAGCGGCGTTTGATCAGGGTCTACACTGTTAACTTAAAGTACAGGAATTTAAGGATTTAACGAAATATTCTAAGTCCCCGTTCAGAACCATTTTTCAGCCGAAACTCTGGGACAGTAAAACATATATATTAAGACCACCTTTGGGACTGTTCAAAAGTGGTCTTTAAGACCACTTTTGGACAGTTCCACAGGTGGTTTCTGACCTGAGGATACTGTATGCAGAAAACACAAAGACAGAGGATGTGCAACCTACAAAATAATCATTTTAGAGCAGAATTTGTCTTAATTTTAGGTGGTCCTAATGGCGGAATTTCACTAAGCCCCCACCCATTGGGGCTTGAAGAAATAGATGGGCTGCATGATGCTTCCACACAGAGCTGATACCGACCCACATACGAGTACTGGTAAACTGCTTACAGGATCTAAGCCTGCCCAAGCAAAGCGGTGCGAGTCGGCCCGACCCTATTGGTTTCATTGGGCGGCAGAGCTTGAGAAGTCATGTCATCTCAATATCTGGTAAAAGTCCCACAAAATAGGAAGCAACGTCTCCAAAATGACCTTTACAGTATTGACGGGGACGTTAAACTTCAAATCAAACAAACACTGTACTTATAGCGACTCATGTCTTCTCAGAATCTACACTATCACGAAAACGCGCCTGTGTAATTTTAACCTCTTTAGTAAAGTAAAACTGGGGTTTACAAGGGTATACAGTATTTCTGCTCAAAAACGGAGACTGTGGGTACTCGTTAGAACCTCCGAGGCGGTTTGTTTGTTTTGTTTGATTTGAGGTTAAACGTCCCCATCAACACAGTAAAGGTCAACGAGGCGGTTCTAACGAGTACACACAATCTGTTTTCAGTCTACTTCAGTCAGGATTAAGCGTTGTAACAAAAACAAAAGTAGCACATGCAGTTCAGGACTATTTGCGCACTTATCTAAGTTATTTCCCAGAGATAAATCATAAATTTCAAAAGTTTTGGTCAAATGCTCCTCCCTTGAGTCATTATTATTAGTTGAAAAGTCCCCATAGGGACTGCATCTATATAATTCAGACTGTAATTTCCCCTGCCATAGCGTATCAACACGAAAAACCTTTTGAACTTGGCATACTCAACCATCCTTTTGACAAGGGTGTTTTCGAATACGGTATTCCCACAATTGCACGACCCGCAGAAAAAGCGACCGACTGAAGTCGGTTGATTTTCTAAGAGTGTCCTAAAATCACCGTGTCATTCTGTCATCCGTAACCCGTTTGTGAAAATTGGTGTGTGTGTGTGAATTCGGGTTTAACGTCGCTTTCAACAATTTTTCAGTCATATCACGACGGTGTCTGGTTGCGACAGGGAGCTCAATGCTCACGTTTATAGTGCTGCCTCACTGAAGTATCATGTCCCAGACACATTACATGATACCACACCCAGTCACATTATCCTGACACTGGATCGACCAGTCCTAGCTCTACCCCGTAAATCTGAGTGCCAAGCGAGGAGCAGCTAGTACCATTTTTAACGACTTTGGTATGTCGCGGCCCGGGATCGAACCCGAGACCTCCCGTTCCCCGGAGCGGACACTCTACCAACTGAGCTATCGGGAAAATTGGTGATAGTGACTTAACCGCTTGGAATATTTAAACAATTTTTGGCATACTGATAGATATCAATGAGATCTAATCAATGAACTTGCGAAATATTACATTCCATTTAGTATAGCCTCGCCGAGGCGAAAAATGTGAAAAATTTCGAACGGCTTCTCCTCAGAAACCGTTGGGCCGATTGAAGTCAAATTTCATATGGAGCCTCTATGAGATGGGGGAAACCAAAATTTGCTCATGGCGTCCAGGTCACATGACCAAAATGGCCGCAAAGCCATATATGGTCTGTCTGTACGTCCGTAACCCGTTTGTGAAAATTGGTGATAGTGACTTAACCGCTTGGAATATTTAAACAATTTTTGGCATACTGATAGATATCAATGAGATCTAACCAATGAACTTACAAAATATAACATTCCATTTAGTATAGCCTCGCCGAGGCGAACAATGTGAAATTTTTTGAACTGCTTCTCCTCGGAAACCGTTGGGCCGATTGAAGTCAAACTTCATATGGAGCCTCTATGGGATGGGGGAAACCAAAATTTGCTCATGGGGTCCAGGTCACATGACCAAAATGGCCGCCAAGCCATATATGGTAAAACCCCTTCAAAAATAGTCTTCTCCAGAACCACTGTGCAGATCTCCACGAAACTTGATAAACAGCATCTGGGACGTAGGCCCATCATAAATTGCTAAAATGGTGACCCTGGGTTGACCTTGACCTTCTTTGTGCCTAGGTCAAACTTTGACACATATGCTTTTGTATTGGAAAAGTGAGAAAGCATTTTATCCTGCAAACGATTCAGAATACAGTACTAAAGTATAAGATATGTTTTTGCTCCTTACGATAAGGCGCATTTATTGGGGGAACCGTTTTAGGTCCAGGTCACATGACCAAAATGGCCGCCATACCCATATATGGTAACACTCATAAAGCTAAAAGCACCGGCGGGTCGTGCACTTCAGCTGAAGCACTGGTTGCCCACAGCAGCTAAGAGATACTGAAAGAGGACCGAAAGCTTCCAAAACTGACAAAAAGAAGAACGACGGCATACTACTTATACCAAACAAGTGTGGAAACAATGGAGATTTGCAAGTGAGTGAAAAGTACACGAGGGAAAAGACAGAGGAAGGAAAAGACGAAGAAAAGAAAAAAGTCCGTGCACATGTTTCAGCTTAGAGTGACCCCTGCGCCATGCCCTATCATCACGTGAACAAGTCCGTGAAATGAACACCCATAAGCCCCACTTTATATAGAGAAAATTGGGGTTTAAAGGGATATACATTACTTTTTCTTATTTCCGTACCAAAACATAGGTTGTGGGTACTCTTTAGAACCGCTTCACTGAGGCGGTTCTAGCGAGCACCCACAACCTATGTTTAGAATATAAATAAGAAAAATATCACAATATTTCATTTAAAAAATTACCGTTTTGGAGATGTAAAAACTGCGCTATGTCACACGGATGTTATCTTAATGTGACCTTATTTGATGATGGGCAAGACAGCCCTAACTGGCCCAAAAGATCGGGTTTTAGGGTGAAATGTTTTCCTCTAACCCCCCCCCCCCCCCACACACACACACACACACACAACACATCAACACACACACACACGTTTTAGTCATGTTTTCAAAAATGCCTGGGAGTACTAAGGGTATGGGTGTCAGGACGACTTTTTTTTTGTTACACCATAACCTCATCATAGCTCATTTTCGATAGGCTTAGCAAACAAACAATTTTAGTTTAAACATATTTTATTCAGAAAGGTATACAACACAACTCATACACATATACAAACAGTGACTTTTGAAAGGATTAGAACGAAAGCATCAGCTTATAGGGTTCTTCTCCTTAACATCATGTAACTGTAACTTTGGTGGCGGCTTTTACTAGTTGAACATACTGAATAAATACAGAGATAATGCGGAAAATATGAGTGACGAAAAGAAAAAGAAAAGAGAAAAAAAAAAACAAAAAAACGAACGGACTATGTTGAGGAGAGGATTGGGATACAGGCACACAGTTTTGCCGGACTTATTGATTTACAAAGCATGCAGAATTCATCAAAAACGCTTAGTTTGAACAATAAATTTTTGTACATGTTCAAATAATAAACAATTTGCCTCGTGCGACAAACCTGAATCACCATACAGTAAAAGATTTAGTGAGGGTGTTTGGATCATTTCTACTGCGTTGAGGAGGATTGTACGAGGTGCTTGGAAAAGTCCGCAGTGAAAGAAGTAGTGTTGAGGGTTCTCTATACTACCACAAGGACAAAGTGGTGAATCTATTATATTTTTCATGAACAGTTGTATGTTGAGTGAGCTACACCCAGTACGTAAACGTGTGTGTAATACCTGAGCCTTCCTATTTCCGTGGTAGTAATGTTTTGGTACCTTGCGTCTATCTTTGCTCAGGTAGTATTTAAAAGAATTTAGGGTTGGCAGTTGTCTGACTTCTGATGGTAGTTTGTTCCATTCTCTGAGGGTTGACGGCAAAAATGAATTGTAGTAAAGGTTTGTGTTTGCTCGAATGGTTTGAAGATTGTCTGAGTTTCTCAAGTTATAACGGGATATAGTGCTAACTGGTCGTGGAACAAGGGTCGAAAGATAGGTCGGTGCTAAGTTGTTGGACATTTTGTAAAATAATGTAAGTTTGTGATTAAATCGCCTTTGTTGAAGTGTTTCCCAACAGACTTCTTGGTACAATTTATTCAAGGAGACTAGTATAGTTGAGCCTGTTACTATCCTTGCTGCTTCAATTTGGATTTTTTCAAGTTCATTCTTTTCGTACTGAGTGCAATTATCCCAAATAACATCTGCATACTCAAGGATTGGTCTTATAAACGCTATGTAAATGGTTTCTAACGATTTTCTATCAAGCTTGAACTTAAGTTTCCTCATTACATTTACTCTAAACCATGCTTTCTCTTTTATATAATCTATTTGTTTGTGCCAAGAACAATCCTGTGAAAAGTATAAACCTAGGTGTTTGTGGGAGTTAACTTCATCAATCTGAATGTTTTGCATGAATAAAGGTGGGTGGTTTGGTTTGATTAACTTACGTGACATAAGAAAAGCTGCACTCTTTGATGGGTTGAAAGCTACGAGCCAGGTTGCAGCCCATCTTGAAATTTTGTCAAGATCTGAGTTAAGACATGTAGCAGCTGAGACAGGATCGTTTACAATTATGAAGAGACTAGTGTCATCAGCAAAAAGACGAATATTTGAACCAATGTCGTTGACAATATCATTAATGTACAATAAGAAGAGTAGGGGGCCTAAAACTGACCCCTGAGGTACACCTGCCCTTACAAATGTCCAGTCGGAGGAACCACCTGGTAGTACAACACGCTGTCTTCTATCTGAAAGATAGCTATTGAACCAATGAAGAACTGATCCTGTGACACCAGCAGCTTTTAGTTTGAACACAAGACCTTTGTGCCAGACACGGTCGAATGCTTTGCTGATGTCACAGAAAACAGCTCTTACTTCTTTGCCAGCATCGAGTGCTTCGCAGAAGGTATGGTATAGGAATGTAAGCTGATTTACAGTAGAGTCCCCTGGCATAAACCCGGACTGAAGAGAAGATAAGATGTTGTTGTTTTGAAGATGATTGAATAGGTGCTTGAAAACAAGTCTCTCGAAAACTTTTGCTTCAGAATTAAGTAAAGAAATTGGGCGGTAGTTGGAAGCAATAGATAAATCACCTTTTTTCGGAACCGGAGAAACATTAGCGTCTTTGTAAGACGTAGGGAAGATTCCATAACGTAGAGATTGGTTGAACAGAGTACAGAAAGGGGAAGAGAGTTCATTCGACAGTTCTCTCAGAATATGATTGCTTACACCGTCTGGTCCGGAGGCTTTTCCTACTTTGAGAGACTGCATGGTTGATTGTACGTCAGGTGGCGTGAGAGTAATGGTACTTAAATTGGTATGGTAAGAAGGTTCAGGCAAGTTGGGAAGAAAGGCGTTTGTATCGTTTAGCTGAGATTGGCCTTGAAAGAATGTATTGAGGACGGTTGCTTTGTCTGTATCGTCTGTATAAATTCGTCCTTCAGCTTCAATTGGTGGCATTACCGATTTGAAGTTGGGGGTAATAAATGTTTTCAACGTAGCCCACCAGTCCTTTGAGGAAAGTGAATCTGATTTGAGTTTATCTGCCATTTTATCAAAATAGGTTTGTTTAGAATCGCGTATAATGGTAATGATTTGATTACGTAGTGCTCTAAACTTAGTCCAATGTCGTTCTAAATTACTGCGTAGCGCTTTCTTGTATGCCCGTTTGCGTTTGCGTATATGGCGTTTAATGGAAGATGTAAGCCAGGGGGGGTCGGAGGGTTTGACCTTGATTGTACGATTTGGTATACATTCTTTTGCAATAGAAAGTATGGAATTCTTTAAGTTGTTGGAATATATATCAACATTTTCGTGTATTAAAGAGTTCCAGTCAATAGCAGAAGCCTTTTCCCGTAGCAGATGATAATTACCATTTTTATAATCCCATATATGTCTATCAAATGATTTCAACCTTGGTTTGGCGAATTTAAGAATACCAAATATGGGGCAGTGATAACGCATTTGTTGGTTTAGAAAAGGATCTCCAACACCGCTAAGAATAATATGTTCCTTATTGCTAACTAGAATGATATCGATAAGAGAAGAAGAATGCTCTGTATAGTGAGTTGGCTGACAGATAGTCTGATGGAGAGAGAACCGAGTACAGAGTGAGTCAATTTTCCTACGTGTTTGCAAATCAAGGTAGTTAAAATTGAAGTCGCCAGTGATTAAAATGTCTGCAATACCAGTATCAATAGCTAGAGCAATAGAATCCTCAATGTTGCTGTAATAGTTGGCATCAGAATTTGGAGCCCTGTAGAAAAGACCAAAGAGAATTTTTTTCTTGGTATTAGCCACTTCTATCCAAATGCATTCAATACCTCCGATTTCTAAGTCATTACGACGTTTATAGCGAATTCCTTCCTTGACGTAGACGATGACGCCCCCATGAGCGTCGCCCAGACGGTCCCTTCGTTCAGGAGTATTGTAAGATTGGAGAAGCAAAGAATCTGTGTTAGTGGTTGGACTAAGCCATGTCTCAGTAAATGCTACGATATCGAATTCGAAGAGTTCTGCATGTAGGACGTCTAGTTTATTTGAGATACTCTGAACATTGTATTGAACAAAGGAAAGATGGTGGTTCAACTGCAGAGAGTTGAAAATGGCAGAGGACATGCTGGATGAACTGCTCTGACTTCCTGAAGACGTCGAAGACGCTGGTCCTGGATTAGGACTGATGTCACCACAACAGAGGAGGAGAATACTTAGCCATAACGTAAAGTCAGTAACAGATAATACAAGAATGCATACAAAAGTTATTTGTTTGTTTTTCGCAGCATTTTGGCCCGGTTCTAGGATTTTGTACGATGTGTGAGGCTTAATATGATTACAAACGGAAGCGTTACTGTGCAGCCAAGAGAGTATAATGTAAGCATGTGTAGTTTCATGCTGAAATGATATCAGTAAAAGAAGTTGGATGCTTAAGGTGAACGCATGCATGCGACGATATGCTGGCAAGACGACGTCGTCTCTGTGAGCTCGCCTATGAGTCATGTAATCACATCAACAAGTAGTATGATCAGAAACGAGGTCGTGATGCCAGGCATAATTCGTTGCACCATTGATAAGTTGTGACATTCGTGAGCCCGATCCCTCTCCAGCAGATCCCCAACATAGTCGAAAACAAAACATTTAGAAGTTGAAACAAGAATCACAAAAACAAAAATTACATTGAACATAACCAAAACAAAAGTATATAAACAATTTTGAGTCAGTCTGAAGGACAAATATAAATTGACATCATGAACGATCATGGCCTGGAGCAATTGTTAACTCCCCTACTGGTGATAAGAACACATAGGACCTGATTCTTACAACTTTGCCAGGACAGTTTGAAGACCTTCATTCTGCAGACAAACTAAGTGATCATGATATTGTTTCCGGATATTTAAAAAAAACACATTCCACCAATAAAGAAACCTCGGAGGAAGGTGTACTTATATCAGAAAGGTGACAATGAAACTATGAGAAAGGATGCGCTGTTACAACGCATAATGTAGTAATGTAGTAATTACTACATTTTGAAATTTTTACTACATTATGCGTTGGCAAAGTCGACGCGAAATGAAATAAAATGTCGTTTTTACTACATTATGCGTCGATACTAAGAGGTTTGAGCAAAATGAAAGAATTATTACATTTTGCGGCGATGGGTGGCATACTTAATTTTACTTCATTATGCGTCAACAGTTTGTTTGTTTGATTTGAGGTTTAACGTTCCCGTCAAGACTATTTAGGTCATTTTGGAGACATTGCTTCAAATTTTATGGGACTTTTACCCGATATTGAGATGAAATGACATCTCAATCGCTGCCGTCCGCGTACGATTTTAATTCTACTGGCTTAATCAAATACAATGAAATTCCACTATTAAGACCACCTAAAATTAATACAAATTTTGTTTTTAAAGCATATTTGGAAGGTTAAAGCTACATTTTCTTTGTGATTTTGACCTTCAGTGTGCTTTTGTGGAAGACCGTCTTTTGGACTGTTCAACTGTGGTCTTAAAGACCACTTTTGAACCGTCTCAAATGTGGTCTAAATTGTAGGAATTTAACTGTATTGCTTCCTAAGTCTTTTCGAAGACAGCTATGTTCTACCATCATTACTTCATTATGCGTCGATATGGTGCATATCAACGCGAAATGAAATAATTTTTTTACTTCATTTCGCGTCGACTATGCCAACGCATAATGTAGTAAAAAAAATCAAAATGTAGTAATTACTACATTATTACATTATGCGTTGTAACAATGCGCTCTGATTTGCAAAGGAGAAATACTTTAACGGTCATTCTGATGCTTGGTCTGTCCAGGAGAACTTTGATTTGATAACTTCTTTCATCCATACTTCGGCTGAAAATCATATTCCCTCAAAAACTAGTAGACCGGTATCTTCGATTCCCTGGATCATACCAGAGATAAGAAGAACAATTCGTAGAAGAAATAAGATTCATGCAAAGGCAAAAAAGACCTGAAGTGGTAAACTCGGGACAAAATTTGAAAACTTGAGACGTGAGATCAAGACGTCAGCCTGATTTGTATGTGAATAACTTGGTAGGTGATGTAAAGGCAAACCCAAGAGATTTCTACAGATATATCAATAGTCAGAAGAAAGACATGCAAGGTATCCCGCCCATTAATAAAAGAGGAGGGAACGGGGTTGCCGAATCAGACTCTGAAAGGGCAGAGGAACTAGTTGGCCGATTCAATGATGCGTTTAAAGGCATTTATTCTTGATTATTGAGGACCATCGTTGCATAACATAATATTATGTAGCTCACAGTGCTGACTGAAGAGAAGTCCTCTGTCTTCAACAGGTAAGGGGCCTCTTTGGGGAGTGAGTGAGTGAGTTTTAGTTTTACGTCCCACCAACAGCTAAGGTCATACGGAGACGGGACCTCGGTTTAAAGACTCATCCGAAAGTCTGGAGAAGCCCGGGATCGATCCTGCGATCCCTGGTTTACAAGGCGAGTAGTGTAACCACTGCACCACGGAGGCTTCTGGACCTCTTTGGGGAAAAATAATAGTTTACTAACTGTTGACTGGAGTGTACCTTATTGATTTTCCCCTTAAATGCCTCAGTCAGGGGATTCAACAAGAGCTACTAATCACCCTTTGTTTGATTTGAGGTTTAACGTCCCCGTCAACACAGTATAGGTCATTTTGGAGGCATTGCTTCAAATTTTGTGGGACTTTTACCCGACATTGAGATGAAATGACATCTCAAGCCTTGCCCGAGGCGAAAAATGTGAAAATTTTCGAACTGCTTCTCCTCGGAAACCGTTGGGCCGATTGAAGTCAAATTTCATATGGAGCCTCTTTGGGATGGGGGAACCAAAAATTTGCTCATGGTGTCCAGGTCACATTACCAAAATGGCTAATTTGCTAATGGGGTTCAGGTCACATGACCAAAATGGCCGCCAAGCCATATATGGTAAAAACCCTTCAAAAATAGTCTTCTCCAGAACCAATGGGAATATTTCCACGAAACTTGATAAATAGCATCTGGGACGTAGGCCCATCATAAATTGCTAAAATGGTGACCCTGGGTTGACCTTGACCTTCTTTGTGCCTAGGTCAAACTTTAACACATATGCTTTTGTATTGGAAAAGTGAGAATGCATTTTATCCTGCAAACGATTCAGAATACAGTACTAAAGTATAAGATATATTTTTGCTCCTTACAATAAGGCGCATTTATTGGGGGAACCGTTTTAGGTCCAGGTCACATGACCAAAATGGCCGCCATACCCATATATGGTAACACTCATAAAGCTAAAAGCATCCGGCGGGTCGTGCACTTCAGCTGAAGCACTGGTTCAACTCTGATTTTACACTGTTACCAGTAACTTTTTAGCTCACCAGAGCCGAAGGCTCCGGGGGAGCTTATAGGATAGGCAGTTGTCCGGCGTCGTCGTCGTCGTCGTTGTCGTTGTCGTTGTCGTCGTCGTCTGACGTCAACACTTTCAAACATCTTCTTCTCTGAAGCCACTGGACCGATTCAGCCCAAATTTTATCTGTAGCATCCTTGGGCAGGGGGATTGAAAGTTTGTGTTTTTTATGAAAATCGGCCCATTAGTTTGGTTGCTATGGCAACTTAGAGTTTCCATAGACTTATAATGGGGAAAATTGAAAAATGGCATTTACTGCCAAGTCATTGCAGATATTTGGACAAAACTTTTATAGAAATGTTTCTTGAGTAAAATTCTTTCAGCCATATGCTTTTATGCCAACCTGAGGGTCCCCCAGGTTGTGCCCGGGCCATGCCCCACCCCCTCCACTTCATAAAAGGCCATATATCTCAGAAACCATTCAGATCCCGACCCCTAAACCATATATATTCTTGTTCCTATTGATAAGACGCATTTAGTAACACCAACCTTGGGGTCCTCAGGGATGCGCCGAGGTCATGCCCCACCCCCTCCACTTAATAAAAGCCCCAATATCTCGGAAACCATTTAGATCCCCACCCCTAAACCATATATATTCTTGTTCCTTATGATAAGACCCATTCGGTGACATCAACCTGGGAGTCCCATGGATGCGCCGGGGCCATGCCCCACCCCCTCCATTTCATAAAAGGCCCAATATCTCGTAAACCTTACAGATTCCCGCCCCTAAACCATATATATGCGTGCTTCTTATGATAAGACACATTCATTGACACCAACCTGGGGGTCCTCAGAGATGCGCTGGGGCCTTGCCCCACCCCTCTACTTCACAAAAGGCCATATATCTCAGAAACTGTTCAGATCCCCACCCCTAAACCATATATATTCTTGTTCCTATTGATAAGACGCATTCAGTAACACCAACCTGGGGGTCGTCAGGAATGCGCACAGGTCAGGCCCCACCCCCTCAACTTTATAAAAGGCCCAATATCTCGGAAACCATTCAGATTCCCACCCCTAAACCATATATATTCTTGTTCCTTTTGATAAGACCCATTCAGTGACATCAACCTGGGAGTCCCCTGGATGCACCGGGGCCATGCCCCACCCCCTCCATTTGATAAAAGGCCCAATATCTCGGAAACCTTACAGATCCCCGCCCATAAACCATATATATGCTTGCTTCTTATGATAAGACACATTCATTGACACCAACCTGGGGGTCCTCAAAGACGCGCTGGGGCCTTGCCCCACCCCTCCACTTCAAAAAAGGCCATATATTTCAGAAACTGTTCAGATCCCCACCCCTAAACCATATATATTCTTGTTCATTATGATAAGACGCATTCAGTAACACCAACCTGGGGGTTCCCAGGGATATGCTGGGGCCATGCCCCACCCCCTCCATTTCATAATATCACAATATCTCGGAAACCCTACAGATGGCCACCCCTTAACCATATATAGTCTTGTTCCTTATGATAAGACACATTCATTGACACCAACCTGGGAGTCTCCCTGGGCCTTGCCCCACCCCTCCACTTCACATAAGGCCTTATATCTCAGAGAATGTTCTTAGCCCCACCCTAAACCATATATATTCATCTTTCTTATGATAAGACGCATTCAGTGACACCAGCTTGGGAGTCCCCGGGGCACGCCCAGGCCATGCCACACCGCTTTACTTCATTAAAAGCCATATATATCAGAAATAGTTCAGATCCCCACCCCTAAACCATATACTTGTTCCTTATGATAAGACTCGTTCAATCACACCAACCTGGAGGTCTCTTTGTGCTGAGGCAATGTGCCCCGCCCTTCCATTTCATAAAAGGCTTTATATTTCAGAAACCATTCAAATCCCCACCCCATAATCATATATGTTCTTGTTCCTTATTATTAGCACACCTACTGTAGCGGGGTCCGCAGGGGCCATTCCTATTTCATAAAAGGGCCTCAAATCTCTGAAACCGGTCAGATTCCCAGCACTGAACCATATATATACTTGGTCCTTATGATAAGACACATTTAGGGACAACAGTTTGGGCTTTCCTGGGATCAACAGGGCATGCCCCAACCCCTCAACTGTTAAAGAGGCCTTACAGATCCCCACTGCTAAACCATATATATTTTTGTTTCTTATGATAAGACGCATTTAGTGATACCAACCAGGGCTCCATTGGGTCCATGCCCCACCCCCTCTACTTCATAAAAGGCCTAACTTTTCAGATGCTGAGTCCACATGGGTGCTCATTTGGACATGGGGGTTCATTTGGTGGATTAAAATGATATCATGTTAAAATACATGGCTGCCATTGGGCAGGATGGGCAGTGCCCACCTGAGCTCTGGTGAGCATAGTGGCCCATGGGCCTCTTGTTTTTTAATTCAACACGATCGCGACTACACTATGACTTGTTAGTTTTAATAAACTTCGTAAAAAGTGCGCATTCATTGGCAATTTAACCATTTCGATGCTACACTGAATTTTGGACAGTGCAATATTATAAATAAGCGAGAAAACATGGTTGGATATGTTTTGCTATCACAGTCCATCAAGGTTCATACCAGCACCACATTTCTTAGGTCATTAATCGTCTCCGCTGTGTATACAGTTGATCTAATTATTCATGCTCTTTTACTAAATGGCAAAATCTCAATTCATGCTGTTGGCTACGTGACCATCACTGATTTGGGAAAACCAATATTATGGTCATTAATAGGAAAAGTCGCGCTATTTCCATCGATTTTACATGTAGGCCAGAGTCTGGACAGGAATCGTGTGCTGGGTTTGGCAAACACCGAATACCCAGATCAGACGCCGCGGAATGTGGAGTCTGCTCAGCCGGTTGCACCGGGAATACACTGTTTGCTTAAATAGTGGCATTTAAGGGTTAAATGAAATAGTATAAGAATGCCAGGTTGCTCATGCAATGAAAGGAAAAGACTAACAATATCTTAATCTAGGTCACGCTATCACGTGACGACTTTTCTGAATATTCCATTCATAAAATTGTTAGACAGAGTCGAGTGTACAAAAATTCAACAAAAACTTTTCGCACTTCTGCTAAGAACTTAAATTTGTTATAAGAGTAAAAATAAGCAGGATGATATCGTTATTAGACATACGGCGTAGACCCAAATCGGATAGACAGTACATTCCTTCTGATCAGGGCCGGCAGTGTTCGCCATATATGTATATACAGCAACAGTTTTGAACATGATTCAGGCTGTACGTAGACTCTGAAAAGGGGGGGTGGGGGTGGGGGGGGGGGGAAGGGGTGCGAATTTCAGATATTTTGCAGGGGGGCGAAACTGCACGAGTTTGAGATTTTTTTTTAAAAAAAGGGGTGGGGTTGCATCCCTGTCCACCCTGTATGTGAGCCTGCATCAACGGGTAGAATGAACTTTTTTGTTGAAACATATCGCTGAAGGGGCTCTGTTTCTGATCCATGTTATTCAGCAGCTGGGATGCAGTGGCGGGACTGAGCGAGGAGGAGAGAGAGAGAGAGAGAGAGAGAGAGAGAGAGAGAGAGAGAGAGAGAGAGAGAGAGAGAGAGAGAGAGAGAGAGAGAGAGAGAGAGTTGAAACTATGACAAACATTTTCGGTTCTGATCAGAAGCCATCTATGGATCTACACTGTTTGCAGCTGGATAAAATGTTGTACATGTAATAACTTTTCCAGCACAGATTATGTTGCATATGAGGTGAGGTTAAGCATTATCTCGGCCCCACCCATCGGGGCTTGAAGAAATAGATGGGCTGCATCATGCTTCCGGGCAGAGCTGAAACCGACCCGCACACGAGTACTGGTAAAACGCTCAGAGGATCTAAGCCTGCCCAGGCAAAGCGGTACGAGTTGGGACCGTCCATGCTTATAAACCCTATTGGTTTCATTGGGCGGCAGGGCTTGCAAGTTGAGATGTCATTTCACCTCAATGTCGGGTAAAAGTCCAATAAAATTGGAACCGACGTCTCCAAAATGACCTTTATAGTGTTGACGGGACGTTAAACCTCAAATCAAACCAAAAATAATCATTAAATGAAATATTGTAAATTCGGAAAGATGAATCCGTTGTGCTGGTTGAATATAAATAAATAAAATATTCATGTATACAGAACACATTAACAAATAACAAGTAAATAATTTGGAAAACTTTGACGGAAAATGCTACCACAATTGTACTGAATACTTTTCTTATAATGAAGCGTTATAACGGGTACCCGCAGTCTAGTTATAAAGCTTGCTATTGTCCGCGTGACATACGAAAATAAACAGAGCTGTTGTTCTGGAGAGGCTAAAAATGTTCAGGGTAGTAAAATCGAGGAGTATATTGGTCCCGAGTATAATGACTAGGTAGGGCATCACAGCCATTCAGGAGAAAGGACAACTTTTATTTGTTGATTTCCTGGAATAGGAAATCATCTGTTGCATTTTACACTATCTTTGAAGTGATTCATCTACTTTATTTATTGGCCAAATTATATAAGTTTTGACATTTAGGTTCCTTGAAGACTGGGCTTGAATAACGTGTCACAGAATTTTAGTAACTTGTGTGGTTTATGTTTAAATGAAGCTTTTATTCAGTGTATCCAATTAATTTTGGTACAGAAAATTAAATATGTTATATATTTCTTTCAAATAGTTTTAAAGGAAGTCCCTGATACAGTTTAAAGGGCCTGTCTTGTTGACGGAGTTCTGAGAAAAGGGGCCCTTTCGAGTTGCTTGATAAAAAGATGAATCCATAAAAGTAAACTCGTGATAGAATTCGCTTCTCAGTTACAACAAAAATTACATAGAAATAAATAAACATTCAATAAGCGTGATAAAATCTACAACGTCTTAACTATAGTTTGAAATAAAGATTATGAAAATATACCCAGTAAAAGTGGAGAAAATAGTATTTTAAGATCTCCACTGCCGGAAGGTTGACGGTCCGGTTTAGCTTTATTCAAATTGTTGAAAAGAACGACCGGTCTCGTTGAATCAGGATCCTGTGCCAATTCAATTTTTGCATGTTGACACCGTTTGATAATTCTTTTTTTTTTTTTCGGTTTTGTTTTACGACCCTTTCAAGATTATTTCACTTATTTCGAGCCGATCGAAAAAGAAAAACAAAAACAACAACAACAACAAAAAAAAAACAAAAAAAAACAACTGACCTTATATTGCTCACCAATAATTATAACTGAACTAAGAAAGAACTCATACATCTTTGCATTTTCGTGAAATATTGGACAGTAGCAACTCGGGTTCTACAGCAAATGTGTCTAAAAAAATATACATGTAATCTCGTTTCAGTTATCCCACTTTTTTCTCGTATTTTTTGTTTGAACTTTTGAGTTTATACTTCTGTGGGATGTGCCATGTGGACAAGAGAACGTGCCGACATGTTTCACTCGCAGTGAACGGTAAACTGTCTTGCTAACTTGTAAATAAAATCGATGTTGAAAGAATAAGAATAGAATAATTTAGATACTCTTATATCAGTTGTTTCCGTGGTGTAGTGGTTATCACATCCGCTTAACACGCGGAAGGTCCTGAGTTCAATCCTCAGCGGAAACATGTTTTTTTGTTTTTTTGTTTTTTTTATACTTTCTTTAATTTTACTTTATCAGCGATATCTCATTCCTGCAGTTTGTCTAGCCCTATAATCTGACTTAACTGAGTCAGCGCGCAATAAAAATTACAATAAGACCATTGTGACCGCACATCCACGCCGCCATGCACTATGTCAAAGCTCTTTAGATAACCCAAAGGTTGTAGAAAGTATATGCAATCAGCAAAGACTCGGATCAGACAGCGCGTATGTGAAGGCTGATTGGGGTCTTTGCTGGTTGCACATTGTTTTGTCGTGCGCCGCGTGGGTCAAATATGGATTTTTATAGAAAAAAATACCCTGAACGGAGCACGCACGCACGCACGCACACACACACACACACACACATGAAAACAACAACAACAATAACAACAAAACAACAAACATGACTCTGACATCAGCCATCCCAAACAACAGAAATATGAAAACGAGTTGGTGACATGAAGGCACACACAAAATCACAAAAAAAAGACGTATGCAAACACAATAATGGACACACAGCCGAACTTCGACGGTGTAAACACCCCTCGGACCATGAAATTTGTTCGAGACAAAGGGTAGTTCGAGCCTTTAACCCTTTTTGTACCAATTGGAATCTTACTCCTTATACAGTAATATTCCGCTATTAAGACCATCTAAAATTAAGACTAAATCTGCTTTAAAAAAACATACTTAAAATGTTCAGCTCTTCTTTCTTTGATTTTTGTACACCCAGTGTCCTCTAGAAAGAGACCACCTTTGGGACGGTTCAAAAGTGGTCTTAAAGACCACGTTTGAACAGTACCAAAGGTGGTCTTAATATAAGAATTTTACTGTATATAGTAGGAGTCCATTTCAAACTTTAGGGGTGTCAGATTGTGTTTTCTTCAAAATATATTTGGAAAATGACTGAACTTTTAGCAAACAGTGGAGGCCCTGATCAAACGCCGCGTTCTGCGGCGCCTGACCCGGGCTTGCACTGTTTGCAAAACTACCCGTTTTGGGGTTTCTGGTACTTACTAACCGCATGTTGTCAACGCTGACACCTGTTACGGTGCTCAACCTATAGTTTTTAGTCTTATTAAAGTTTACAGCTGCCCCCCGCCCATCGGGGCTTGAAGAAATAGATTTAACTGCATGTTGCTTCCACGCAGAGCTGACATGGACCGCACAGGAGCACTGGTAAACCGCTGAGAGGTCTAAGCCTGCCCAGGAAAATTGGTGCGAGTCCATGCATATATACCCTATTGGTTTCATTGGGCGGCAGGGCTTGAGATGTCATTTCATTTCGTCTCCAAAATGACCTTAATAGTGTTGACGGGGACGTTAAACCTCAAATCAAACAAACAAAATTTATAGTTTGATCAATGCCAGTCATAATACTAGTTGCGCCCGTTTCAATGTCATTCAGTCATGGGGGTATCCACATATAATATTTTTATTTCTGCCCCAAAAGCACATGTTGTGGGTAGTCGGCGAGGCGCTTCTAATGAGTACACACAACATGTGTTTTCGTGCAAAAATAAGAAAACTACCAGCACTTTTCACACACAAGCAAACTATATGGCCCCCGTCAAGCGATTTTGGTACTTATCGCCTATGCGAGCAGCGAAGGTTCAGGCGAGCCTGCGCATCCGCGCAGTCTCGCCAGAACCTTCCATGCTCGCTCATACAAGCAGTGAATCAAGAGGAACCTTCAGACAGAAAGCCATATCCCTGGCCCCTCTGAATGGCTGGCTGGGCATGCGCATTTAAAATTTGCCATAGCGGAATGCTCGAAGACACAAATTCGCTTGGCGGGGCTCAATTATGGAGCTATGGAACTTCTTCTGATTAAGGAATCATTGGGCTTCCATTGATCTTCTTGTCTCGGAAGCTGGACACCATGCGGGTATATATAACACTGCTCATTATAGCACGATTTTAGATATCGGCCTGCCATGCATATAAACCCTATTGATTTCATTGGGCGGCAGGGATTGAGATGTCATTTCATCTCAATGTCGGGTAAAAGTCCCACAAAATTGGGAGCGACGTCTCCAAAATGACTTTTACAGTGTTGACGGGGACATTAAACCTCAAATCAAACAAACAAATAATTTTAAAAATGACCAATATCATATATTTTCGTTTGTATATAAAATGGTTATTAACCCTTTTTGTGCCAAATGGAATCTTCCTTCTTAGATAAACCAGGAGTCCATTTCAAAATTTAGGAGTGTCAGGTTGTGTTTTCTTTAAAATTTATTTTGGAAATGGCTTAACGTTTTTCAAACAGTGTAGGAACTGATCAGACGCCGCGTTCTATGGGTCTGATCAGGACTTGCACTGTTTGTCAGGATACCCGTTTTGGGGTTTCTGGGTTAACACTGTTTATGCTTTGGAACCAAACAATACTACTGTGAATACACTTATTTGTTTTGTTTGATTTGAAGTTTAACGTCTCCGTCAACAGGTCATTTTGGAGACTTTGCTTCCCAATTGTGTGGGACTTTTACCCGACTTTAAAATGAAATGACATCTCAGGCCCTGTCGCCCAATGAAACCAATAGGGTTTATAAGCATGGACCGACTGGCACCAGTTTGCCTGGGCAGGATTAGATCCGCTAAGCGGTTGGTTTGAAGCATCGCGCAGCCCATCTTTTTCTTCAAGCCCCGGTGGGTGGGGGTCAGTTATGATTTTGAAGACTATGGGCAGACTGTGTGGTTCACTATATGTGCATGCCATTTTTTCAGATAATCTGTGTTTTAGCACTTAGTTTCATTTAAGTTATACATGGGTACCCATATTTTTCACAGTGATGTTGCATTTAATTTCTCAGGTACTGAAGCATGCAGATGCACAAGATGATCATCTAGTCATTAACTATGCACATAAAACGCTTTGACCAACCTTGCGTTGGATAGTTTCTGAGTATAGTTTCTGATCATTGCTAAAACAGATCCGTTGATTAGAGTTCACATGCCTTTAACCCATTGTATACTGGTGGACTCTTCCAATGCTATATGTTGGACAAGTCCATTTGTCATATAAGAGGTGCCAGGCCTATTTTTTTTTTTCATTTTTTTTCTGTTTTTGACGGAACATTTGGTCAGCAAATAGTGCAGGCCCTGATATGGGCAGCACTGTTTGCCAAGGTACCCCTTAGGCGTTTCCCGCATGCAATGGGTTAATGCTGGCCTTTCATCTCAGCATCACGGTAATAGAGCCGTGTAAAAGGCCACCCATGTAACCCCCCCCACTCCCCCCCCCCCCACACACACACACTTTGTTTTGAGAAATCACTTTATTTTGAGAAATCTCGGGTTTACATGGTTTATACGAAGTTTATTCATTTTTGTTTGATTTAAGAGTTAACGCCCCCATCAACACTATATAGGTCATTTTCAAAAAATTGCTTTCAATTTTATGGGACTTTTACACGGCATTGAGATGAAAGGACAGCTCAAGTCCTGTCGCCGCCAAACAAACCAATAGGGTTTATATGCATGGACGGTCCAACCCGCACCACTTTGCCTTGGCAGACTTAGACCCACTAAGCGGTTTACCAGTACTCATGTGCGCTCAGTTTCAGCTCTGCATGGAAGCAATCCATTTTTTCAAGCCCCGATGGGCGAGAGCGAGGGTTTTCTGGTTCTTTGGGATCACTGAGTTCATTTAGAATCATTTGAAAATACATGTAGAGTTCTGCTTAAACCGGTGCTAGAGGGTGTGACCGGTGTTGCACATTTCAGTACTTGTCATCAACAGACTCAAGAAAACCGAGTCTGCTTTTTTTTTCGTTTTTGATGTATTCTTTGCTTCCAAAGGATCTTACTACATGTACTTCAAACTTATTTATACGAAGTATTCTTATCAGCTCACCTGAGCAGAAAGCGATCATGGCGAGCTTCTGTAACCAGACAATGTCCGTCTTACGTCGTCAGTCTTCAACAATTTTCTCTAAATGACAATTCCTTGGACCAATTTTATTCAAACTTCACACGAATGTTGCCTAGGTGGTTCCCTACCACAATAGCTGGTGTTGGTTCCCTATCACAAAAGCTGATGTCGTTCCGCTCCAATTAACAGGATGGCCAACAGAGCTAAAATAGAAAATCCTCAAATACCCCTCGGCCAATGACATTCGAATTTCACAGAATTGTTGCCTGGGTGACCCTCGACCTAAATAACTAAAACGTTTTTGCTTGGCCACCAGATCTAAACATAGGAAAAAGAACAACTTTAAATAACAGCTCTTCCTATACCTTTTGTCCAGCTTTCTTCGACCTTCACAGGAATCTTGCTTGGGTGACCCATTACCAAAATGGATAAAGCGGCTCCGCTCCACTGCACAAGAGGCTCCCGCCTATCGAGCTTGAAGAAATAGATGGGCTGCATGATGCCTCCACGCAGAGCTGAAACCGAGTCCTATTGAATACTTGTACACCGCTTAGAGGATCTAAAGTGGTGCGAGTCGAACCGCTCATATTGGTTATTTCATTGTTCGGCAGGGCTTGAGATGTCATTCATCTCAAAATCGGGTAAAAGTCCCACAAAATTGGTCGCAACGTCTCCAAAATGACCTGTATAGTGTTGACGGAGACGTTAAACCTCGATCAAGCTAACAACAAATCCAATGCACTGATGGCTGACAGAGGTAAAAATGAAAAACCTTTAAATGGTAATTTCTCCTATAAATTTAGACCAATTTCAATTAAACTTCGTAGGGTTGTTGCCTTGGTGACCCTCTACTAATCTAGCTTAAACGGGTTTGCTACAATGAACAAGATGGCCACCAGAGCTAAAAACAACTCTTCCTATACCCCTAGGTCAATTTTGTTCAAACGTAACAGGATAGCGACCTGGGTGACTTTCTACCAAAAAAGTTAAAATGGTTTCGCTCCAACGAACAAAATTGCCACCATAGCTAAAATAGAACAGGAAAAGATATGACACAAAGCTCCATATCAAGTGACTCGATTGTGATTGCATTGTACCACGTCGGAAAGAAACAGGCAATGATATCTCATTATTAACTCCGTTTAGTTTTAAACTTATAAACTGAATTACAAGAACACTGAATTTGCAGTACCAAATTCCGGTTTTTCATTTTTTCTTTTTTGTTGAATTCCATAGATTCTATATCTAAATTGACGTGGAAAACTGTGTTGATTTGAACAATGTATATTTCCCATGAGCACAGCCCTAGCGAAATTTTAACCCGAAGCACAATCGGCAAAAAGACGTACCGGTCTTCTTTATACTTAGCACACTCCTTTCCAACAGCAAGAACAGCACGTTATTATTATTATCATCGTTTGTTATCGTTATTATCATTGTTATTGTTAAATGTTCTTTCCTACAAACAATATTAACTAGTATTTATCCACTTTATTTTCACAACGTTAATAATAATTATAATAATAATAGTTGAAGTAGTGGTAGTAGTACAGTGATAGAAGCAGTAGTGCTAGTAGTAGTAGTAGTAGTTGTTGTTGTTGTAGATGTGAGAGTAGCAGCAAGATAAAATTATTATTACCATCGTTTTGATTATTATTATTTTTATTATACAGTACAGAGTTGTAGTAGTTGTAGTAGTGGGAGTAGTAGTAAGAGTATAATTATTATTGTCATCGTTTTAATTTTTAAAATTATTATTTTCGTTATTATAAGTAGTATCATCAGCAGTAGTGTTTGTTTGTTTGTATTTAGGTTTTATGTTCCCGACAACATTATTAAGTTCATTTTGGAGACGTTGCTTCCAGTTTGTGAGACTTTGTGAGACCCGACATTGAGAGGAAATGGCAGCTTCAGCCCTGCCGCCCAAACAAACCAAAACATGTATCCGGTCCGACACACATCACTTTGCCTGGACAGGCTAAGCCCTCCTAAACGATTTACCTGTGTACTTATGTGTGGTCAGTTTCAGCTCTGCGTGGAAGCATCATGCAGCCCAATCTATTTCTTCAAGCCCAGATCGGCGGGGCCCATTAATAGGAGCAGTAGTGGAAAAAGTAGAGTAACAATATAATTATTACCATCTTCGTTTTATTATCAAACTTATTGTCAGTAGTGGTAGTAGTAGTAGTAGTAAGAGTAGTAGTAGTAGTAGCAGCAGTGAGTGAGTGCTTACGTTTTACGTCTCACCAACAGCTATGGTCATACGGAGACGGGACCTCGGTTAAAAGACTCATCCGAAAGTCTGGAGAAACCCGGGATCGATCATGCGATCTCTGGTTTACAAGGCGAGTAGCATAACCACTACACCACGGTGGCTTCTAGTAGTAGTTGCAGTAGTTATAGTAGTATCATAAGTATTATTATTATTATTATTACTGTCATTATTATTATTATTATTATTATTATTATTATTATTTATGAACATTCGAAAAAAAAATTTTGGCTAATTTTATCCAATTTTATTTTTCATCATATTAACATGCTCTTGTAAATCCGATTTTAAGTCAAGAAAACTAAGGTTTATATTTCAACCCGCAATTCACCTGCAATAGTATCGTTACAGAAATGCTATTTACACAGCATAATTACGGGTGAATAGCAAATTGTTTTCAGTCCCTTTCAATTAAACTGTTATAAACTTCATTTGAAACAAATAACTAAAATATATTACAAGAAACATAACAAGAAAAAATATGACACAAAGTGCCATATCAAGTGACTCGATTGTGATTGCATTGCACTATTTTGGGAAGGAACAGGCAATTTTCAACCGTTCAGTCATCACGTGAACAAGTCCGTGAAATAAAGACCCCCCTAAACCCCACTTTATATAGAGAAACCTGGGGTTTACGGGGGTAAACATTATTTTCCTTATTTCTGCTCGAAGACATGGGTTGTGGGTACTCGTTAGAACCGCCTCAATGAGGCGGTTCTAACGAGCACCCACAATCTATGTTGAAAGCAGAAATAATAAAGGTGTTATCATTTTTACCTAATATTTATCATCTTCTGACACCATGTTGGACGCCATTATTTCTTACGGACATGTTTTCCTAATGTTATAAACTTATAAACTAGAATCATTTGAATTATCTGTAAATTTTGGGAACATATCACGTGTTTTGCTAGTGTTTTAGACTAACTCACCTACGTTTTCAAGGCAAAAGCATATGCTTTGTAGGCTACATGTTTCGAAACCGCTTTGAGCTTCAGAGTTGAAAACCGCCGGTGTTTTCAACTTCTACGCAGCGTAGAAAAAGAAACATTGAAAAAATATCTTACAGTATTTAATAAATAATTATCATTTAAATGTTGTTGCCAGGCCGCATAGGCTATGACATATTTAGCCAAATAATAACGCTGTTTGTACAGACAAAAAAAAACTTCTTGTCGCCAGGCAAAATCAGAAAACGCGCGTGTTTCACCTGAAAATACATGCGTTTCCCAGCTTTAAACACATATGTTAAGCCGACAACACAACTACGTCACGTGATCAGATTTGGATTCTGACGATTGTAGATCCAATTTCTGCATTTTTGAAAATCTTTTGTGTATTTCCGTTTCTACCATCACACATTTGCACAACAGTATGTAGAAGAAGATGTGTTGAGCGTGTGAGGCGATGAAAAATTAGGATTTGTATAGGTAAGTTTGAATAAGCAATTATCAAAGATTCTGATTCTGAAACAGGCATGACAGGTTGGTGGGGAAGGCCATTTAGAGCGTATGTTTCTGGATAATCTTATTGCTTGAGACTGCCAGTCATTATTTTGTTAAACTTTATCTTTGCGACAATAGAATGCATCTGTATCTGTGGAGTCCTTTGTTGGATCGCAAACACATATTTTTGCTTGTTTTGGAGTTTAACGGTCCGATCAGCACTATGTAGGTCATGTCTAGCCGGACTGCACTTCTTTGGCTGGCTTATATATAAGCTGTTTTAACCAAGCAGCCATACGTCGCTAGGGCAACGTCAGATCAACGTCGATGCAACGTCATGCGTCACTGTTTCAGTAAATGCTGTTGTGCATTGAGTGTATCAGGTCCTGTGTGGCATTTAGTGTAACAGAGCCTGTTACAGTGTATCCCGTATGGCATTAAGTGTATGTGAGCCTGTTACAGTGTATCATGTATGGCACTAAGTGTATGTGAGCCTGTTACAGTGTATCATGTATAGTATTTCGTGTAACAGAGCCTGAATAGTATTTTGTGTAATGGACTCTGTCGCAGCTTATTGTATTTAGGATACTAGTGCCTGTTACAGTGTAACATGTATGGTATTTAGTTGTGTTTCACTGGCGTGTAGATAACACAGAGTCTGCTGCATGGAGTCTTTCATATTGTACCGAGTAAGACATTCTGTTACAGTGCACCCTGTATAGTATGTAGTGTAACAGAGCCTGTGGCAGTGTCCATGTGAGGCATTTAGTGTACCAGAGCCTGTTACACTGTATCCTTATGGTCTTGAGTGTAACCGAGTCTGTTAGAGTGTACCCTATATGGTATTTAGTGTAACCGAGCCTGTGGCAGTGTCTTTGTAAGATATTCAGAGTAACAGAGTCTGTTACAGTAAACCGTGTATACTATTTAGTGTAACAGTCTGTTATCGTGTACAATGTGTGGTATTTAGTTTATCATAGCCTCTTACAGTGTACCCTGTATGGTATTTAGTGTAACAGAGTCTGATACAGTCGTGTGTGGTATATAGTGTAGCAGAGCCTGTGGCAGTGTCCCTGTCAGGTATTTAGTGTTCCAGAGTCTTTTACAGAGTACCCTGCATGGTATTTGATGTAACAGTCTGTTACCGTGTACCCTGCGTGGTATTTAGTGTAACAGAGCCTGTTACAGTGTATTCTGTATTAAGTGCTACAGAGTACCCTGCATGATATTCAGTGTAACGGAGCCTGTAACAGTGTATCTTGTAGGCAGCGTCTATTACATTGTACCCTGTATTAATTGTAACAAATTTAACCTGGTATTTAGTGCTGCCTGAGTCTTCACTTAGACTTGCCCAAGTCCCTACATTTACATTTTTATTTTTAAATGAAAGTCCCTTTAAACAAACAAAAAAAAAAAAAAAAATGTAAAAGTCTCTTTAGTCTTCATCTCTCAATGTATGTTAATTTCACAATTTTCATAAAATACTGTATTGCTATTTCATTTACAATGTATTTATTTTTTTATTTATTATTATTATTTTTTTTTTGTAAACAATTATTTCTACACCTAATTAACAGACTTGGGCAAGTCTAAGTCTTCACTGTGCTCAAATTTGGCATTGGTGTGACGAATAGAATCACAGAACAGAGCGTAACTTGTACACAAACCAAAGAAAATACTAGAAATAACCAGTGCTTCAGCTGAAGTGCACGACCCGCCGGATGCTTTTAGCTTTATGAGTGTTACCATATATGGGTATGGTGGCCATTTTGGTCATGTGACCTGGACCTAAAACGGTTCCCCCAATAAATGCGCCTTATCGTAAGGAGCAAAAATATATCTTATACTTTAGTACTGTATTCTGAATCGTTTGCAGGATAAAATGCATTCTCACTTTTCCAATACAAAAGCATATGTGTCAAAGTTTGACCTAGGCACAAAGAAGTCAATGTCAACCCAGCGTCACTATTTTAGCAATTTATGATGAGCCTACGTCCCAGATGCTATTAATCAAGTATCGTGGAAATCTGCCCAGTTGTTCTGGAGAAGACTATTTTTGAAGGGTTTTTACCATATATGGCTTGGCGGCCATTTTGGTCATGTGACCTGGACCCCATGAGCAAATTTTGGTTTCCCCCATCCCATAGAGGCTCCATATGAAATTTGACTTCAATCGGCCCAACGGTTTCCGAGGAGAAGCAGTTCGAAGATTTTCGGTTACGGACGGACAGATAGACAGACCATATATGGCTTGGTGGCCATTTCGGTCATGTGACCTGGACCCCATGAGCAAATTTTGGTTTCCCCCATCCCATAGAGGCTCCATATTAAATTTGACTTCAATTGGCCCAACAGTTTCCGAGGAGAAGCAGTTCGAAGATTTTCACATGTTTCGCCTCGGCCAGGCTATACTAAATGGAATGTAATATTGCGCAAGTTCGTTGGTTAGATCTTATTGATATCTATCAGTATGCCAAAAATTGTTTAAATATTCCAAGCGGTTAAGTCACTATCACCAATTTTCACAAACGGGTTACGGACGGACAGACAGACTGACAGAATGACAGAATGACACGGTGATTTTAGGGCACTCTTAGAAAATAGAAAATCAACCGACTTCAGTCGGTCGCTTTTTCTGCGGGTCGTGCAATAATTCCGCCACTTTATATCGTTATTAGCATGGGGGCCACTCTTACGGGAAAGAATTTGCTAGTAGTGAGCAATTTTCATTTCCCGCGGCAGAGAAGGACACTAGTGTTGTGTATATCATAGACACATATTATAGATTTTGCTTCGTTTTCTTCTTCTGCTTCTGTTTTTTTTTTTTTTTTTTTTTTTCACTTCTTTTTTTTCTCCATCTTCTATATTTGTAATGTGTACGCAAGTGCGTAACTGCGTAAAGGATGCTGCGCTCCTGGACACATGAATCTTTAAAATTTTAGGAATGTCCGGTGTAAGGTTATTTTGAAAATCTTGTGCTTTAAACCAACAATGTAGACCGTTTGATTTCTAATCTGGGTTTTCACTGTTTTTTTGTTGTTGTTTTTTTGTGTAGGCATATATCGATGTTAGAAATGAAAATGCCTACAGTCGGCACGTCAAATTGCCAATTTATTGGGGAACCATTTGCGTAACGACATCGTTTCTAATATCGATGCTTGCGTTAACCCATTAAGTACCAGAAACACCTAAAGGGGTACCCTGGCAAACAGTACAGGCCCAGATCAGACGTCGCAGAACGCGGCGTCTGATCAGGGCCTCCACCCTGGCAAACAGTACAGGCCCAGATCAGACGTCGCAGAACGCGGCGTCTGATCAGGGCCTCCACTGTTTGCTAAAAGTTCAGCCATTTTCCTATTACTTTTGAAGAAAACACAACCTGACACCCCTAAATTTTGAAATGAACTCCTGCTATATATAAGGAGGAAGATTCCATGTGGTACTAAAAGGGTTAATGTGTTTGACAATAAAACAGTAATAAGATGCATGTAAATTTAAGGCCTTATTTAACTTACGTAATAATGGCGTTAAAAGTTATAACATTGAAGTTTTACAAGGGCATTCGATGCAATTTACAACCCTGGTACATTTTAATTCTGTAATATAACATGAATCGGAAACCACGTGATCAATGTTGCGGAAACAATAGTAGTTGTTGTTAGCGCGGAAATTCTGTCACTTGTGGAAATGAACGATAGCAGTACCGAGAAAAAACAAGTTAACTGGAACTTGATATAGTCCAATAAAATTGATTTTATTTCTATTCAGACTAATAAAGGTATTTGATCCAAAAAAGAAGAAAGAAAGAAACCATGGATATCAAAATAAGTACTGCAAGTATCTCAACAGATCGCCTTATTCCCCACATTAGGAGCTATAGAAATCATCACATACCCTCTTAGCAAGAACTAATATTTACAAAGGAATGAAATGATTATCAACTTCGGGTCGAATGCCAAACAATCAAGCCAAACATAGCCGCGTCGTTTGTCAGTGTTGGGTACATGTAAGTGTTATCTGTAAAATCTGCATATGAATCAAATGTTGGATCTGGCAAACAATGCAACTTCAGATCAAACTCCACAGAACACGGTGCACGATATGAGCAATAATAATAATAATAATAATAATAATAATAATAATAATAATTTGTTGTTCTTGTTGATGGGAAGGAGGGTGTTAAGTATGAAGAAGACCAGACTTTTTGCTGATTGTGTTTGTCGGTAAGGCTGATCAGTCATGGTCGAATTCAACTCTATGAAATCCGAAATGGATAAATGCAATCACAATCGAGTCACTTGATATGGCACTTTGTGCCATATCTTTTCTTGAAAGGAATGAAATGCGATGCTTCGCCGAGCTTTTTATGCACTTTCCTCAACGAGATTAATAAATTTGATATAACATGAGCACAAATGCAATATTCTATTTATTATATAACATTTAAAACTCATTCTATTCACGATTCGTATTCACCAAAAAATGTCATTATTCCGCCTTTAATCAACGCGTCGTCGTTCAGGACGTCGAACGTGTAGCGTAACTGGGCGTATCTAAGTAATTTGCACCACTAGTGAATTTAATACAAGGCGGTATTATTTTCTCAGACGCAACGTCATATGATAAACAAGAAAAGACAAGACACACAGTGCCATATCAAGTGACTCGATTGTGATTGCATTGCACTATTTTGGAAATGAGCAGGCAATGAAATCTATAACCGTTATTTAACCGTTCAATTATAAACTTATAAACTAGCATTATTTGACGTGTCGACATGAACACTGACTTTGCAGTATCATATTCAACATGACCGGTTGTCTTGTCAGTTTGATCATGTTTGTGGAAAAACTGTGTTGAATTTAACAGTGTAACAGAGTTGAATTCGACAATGACTGTTTAATATTTTCTATATTTATTATTACTATTGATGAATTTTCAGCAAGTGTTGATTCATTTTTTTCCAACACATATATTGCAATAATAATAATTCATTCATTCATTCATTCATTCATTCATTCATTCATTCATTCATTCATTCATAATAACAATAAATTAATAATCAAAATCATAATACTTGTTGTAAAAGTAGCAGTAGCAGTTGAAGTAATAGTGGAAATAGTAGTAAGTATAATTATTATAATCATCGTTTGGATTATTGAAATTATTATAATCATTATTATTATTGTAGTAATAGTAGAAGTAGTGGGAGTAGTAATAAGTGAAGTATTGTTTGTTTGATATGAGATTTAACTTCCCCGACAACACAATTTAGGTCATTTTGGTGACGCTGCTCCCAATTTTGTGGGAGTTTAACCCTACATTGAGATGAAACGACATCTCAAGTCCTGCCGCCCAATGAAACCAATACATGAATAGGGTCTATATGCATGGACGGTCCGACTCGCGCCACTTTGCCTGAGCAGGCTAATAGTAAGAGTTGTAGTTAGAGTATAATTATTATTATAATTGTTTTTAGTATTAAAATATTGCAGAATTAGTAGTAGTAGTGTGTTTGAATCCCCGTCAACACTTTTTAGGTCATTTTGGAGACGCGGCTTCCAATTTTGTGGAGCTGTTATAAGTAGTCGCAGATAAAATTGACTAGGCGGGGCTATTTAGGTGTTGTCAATATACGTCAAATTCGTCCACCAGAAGATTCGGTAGAGTGCCTTTCGCATGCTTTCTGCAAGCGGACCAAATGACCATATATTTCAACCAACAACCTTCAATTGATTTGTTAGAAAAATGCATTTTTACAGTCAAGAAACACAGCATTATCTGATTATTATGGATGAATTGTAAATATGTTTTCTGTCCTTATGAACTTCATTTGAAACAAATAAGAAACATAATAAAACGATATCTTGTTGACAGCTTTATATTAATTTTTGTGACTAAAGTGCTTATAGCAGTTATGCGTCTTCTAAGTGAGCATATCCACAGTCAGGGTACAGCAAAATGTACAAGTTGGTAAGTTTGAAATACAACTTCCCATACAAAGTGGCCACTAAGTTCCTTACGCAACCTTATAATATTCATCAACTGATCTTTAAATATGGTACTCGAGTATGTAAAATAATCAGAGTCAATCTTTATGCTATATTCGATGTGCACCCTTTTCTTGCTGAACAGCTAGAAGATGTGTAAAATCTTAATGTGAGAATTGCAGCATTTCAAGAACTACTTGTGTAAAGAAAATGTGTAAGAATTGCCGTGTTGAAGTTTTAAACTCTAATATTTGTGACATATGAACAGTTAAGTCACAAAAATATTTCATGATTTATCTGTCGACCGGGCAGGTATCGAACTTGCGACCTCCTGATCACGAGTCAGCTGCACATCCTAGGCCGACCTTAGGCGACTGATCCTGATCTTCACTGTTTTCTAAGGCACAAGAAGTTTATTGAAACTTACAATACAATAAATCAACCGAACACCCCTAAAATTGGAAATAGACACGTCTCAAACTATTTGATGGAAGAGTAGAGACAGTCGTAATATCCAAGATTATTGATTGTATTGTGTGAACCTTAAAAGATTGTTTTCCGCTTTGTCAGAAAATAGAGATATTATGTGTAATTTTATTCAAATTATTAATACATTACCGGTGAACTGGAACAAATTAGAGGGCATTGCTAACTTCATAAACTACACGTTGAATTAACCTTAGTCAAATTCCAACCGACTCAGTGAAGTGAAATAAAGACACTAATTTAATTTTGAAACAGTACTGAAAAAGGATATTCGGAAATTGCTCAACAAATCTTGATAAGAGATTAATTTCAAACACAATTTATGCAAATAATGATGTTATTTTTTGTCAAAGGCCATATAACTGGGTCAGATTGTTCAAAGCATCGTTGACTTGACCAGCTCGTTACTTGTAATCAAAGCACTGAGAGAACTGGTTGAGTGCAGGCTGGGAAAATAGTCCTCATCACGAAAACTCGCTTATATATTTTTGAACCCCTTGAACCCCACTTTTATATGCTATAACTGGGGTTTACGGGGGTAAACCTTATTTTTCTTATTTCTGCGCTAAAATAGAGATTGTGGATACTCGTTAGAACTGCCTCGATGAGGCGGTTCTAACAGGTACTAACAATCGATATTTTGAGCAGAATAAGAAAAATATCACCTTTTTTTCATATTAAAATTTTCCCTTTTTTGGCGGTAAAATTTACACTAAATTAATATAGGCGCGTTTTCGTAATGTGGACTCAGATTTAAACTGTTTCCTTTAACCCTTAAACTTCCACTTTATTCAGCAAACAGTATAGATCCTGATCAGACGCCGCGTACTGTGATATCTAATCCACGTCTACATTGTTCGCCAAGCCCACCCATGATTGCAGTCCAGATTCTATAGATAACCTTCTTACGCCTTACAGCGGCCATTTTCTACAAATAACCGTTATTCCGACAAGTCAGTGATAGTCACGTGGACTTAAGCACTGACGAGTGCTATGGGTCGATTGAAAAACAATCGATTAAAAATTCAAGCACAATATCCAATATATGGATATGTTTGCTGAACAATGTGATTGGAGTTTGCCAATGCCAACAATATAGTCTGCAGAACATGGATCAACGACACGTCTTCAAAATGACCTAAATAGTGTTGGCGGGGACGTTAAACCTCAATTAAAACAAACAAACACACTGAGAACGTTTTTTATGCCCCCGGAATCTAAGAGATTCGGGGGCATATAGTTTTTGGTCTGTCCGTCTGTTTGTCCGTTTGTCTGTTTGTCTGTTTGTCCGTTTGTCCGTTTGTCCATCTGCAAAAACTTTAACATTGGGCATAACTTTTGAATGGTAAGTGGTACAGCTTTCATACTTCACATGTGTATACCTTATCACAAGACCTTTCCAGTGGTACCATAATTTTTGATCTCGTGACCTTGAACTTGACCTTTGACCTATTTTTTTCAAAATTTTTAAAAACATTAACATTGGCCATAACTTTCGATTGGTAAGTGATAGGGCTTTCATATTTCATATGTGCATTCATTGTCACAAGACCTTTCTAGTGGTCCCATAATTTTTGACCTTGTGACCTTGACCGTGATGTTTGACCTACTTTTTAAAAACTTTAACATTGGCCATAACTTTCGATTGGTAAGTGGTAGGGCTTTCATATTTCACATGTGCATACTATGTCACAAGACCTTTTCAACAATCCCATAATTTTTTACCTTGTGACCTTGACCTACTTTTTTTAAGACTTGAACATTGGCCATACCTTTTGATTGCTTAGTGATACTGCTTTCATATTTAACATGCGCTGTCCGGGGGCATCAGTGTTTCACAAACACATCTTGTTTAGCTTTGAACAATTAGTCATAGACGGCTGTAGGGTCCCTAAACGTCCGAAAAAGAAAAAGAAAAATCTGAATTGAACTTGATATTTTTGGACGGACAGTTAGGGATAAACGAAGCATCCCTAAATGTCCGCCATCCCTAAATGTCCAACAGCATGAAAATCCTGTCTTGCCACTTAAACCAGACTTGGCCACGTAAAATCGATTTAAGTCCCACATGGGAATTCGTTTCACTTTCCGTTCCAAGGCGGTTCTTCTGTCGTGGTTTATTTTTTATGGCTTGTCTTTGAGTGCATGTGTGTATCGCATATATTATTTTGCTTTGGATAGCCAATTGGCCATTTTGTGGGAAAGTAACTGTCCTTTTGGCTTTCCGCTATTGATGTTTCCATTAGGGTCTAGTTGTTTCATGTTTGTGTTTCTTTCCCTTGGTGTCTCTGATAGGAGATTTGGGTAAATTGTATAGATTCCTGATCGTTGCCTTCACTTCTATTTTCCAAACTTATCAGTGCGACATCTACGAGAACACAAAATCAAACAACCTTAGAGATGATACAACAGTCATGACTCGACAGCAAACAAACAAACAAACAAACGAAAAAAAAAAAATACTGAAATGCAGGAGCAAAAGAAAACCAACAGTTAGATTCCGATCGGCCCGACCAGGTACCAACCAACATTACATAAAATTAAATTTTAATTTCAAGTAAGCCTTTAAGCTGGTAAATCCACTTTTGATTTCTTATCCTTGCATTGACAAACCAACTGATCCCATTGAGCAGGAAATGTCCAATTTTTATTCATCTTGTGCAGTCACAAGGGCTATGGTACTTAAGGTCAATATAAATTGATGGGAAACAGGAATACCTTTTTTTGGGTCAGTCTTTTAAATGACGAGATAACCGTGTCTGTATCTTCAAGCCTGCCTGACAGGCAGACGGACTTTCATGTAAATCACTCATCTCTAGATCTAGGTCATGAAAAAAAAAATGACCGGGCAAAGCCTTCATGCGGACATTCACTTCTATTCCACAACTTTCTATAAAACAGCATTAGGATCCTGAAATTTCGCCTTTGTTTGAAAGGGTTGTTCCTTGGGTATTTGTGTCGCTTATAATATTTTATTTTGGATAGCCTATTGCCCATTTTGTGGGAAAGTAACTGCCCTTTTGGCTTTCCGCTATTGATGTTTCCATTGGGGTCTGTTGTTTCATGTTTGTGTTTCTTTCCCTTTCGTGTCTCTGCTGGGAGCTGTGGGTTGATTGTATCGATTCCTGATCATTGCCTCCACTTCTACTTTAGACGAGCAAGAAGTATCTCAGGTCCCAGTCTGTTATTATGTCAACAATTGCATTTTGATGAGAAAATGGTGTCCGCAGAAGACGAGTGGACTGTTAACCACCATAAAGTGGTGTTTATTTGGCTTCCCGCTGTTGGTGTTCCCGTTGGTGACTGTTGCTTTATGTTTGTGTTTCTTTCCCTTTGGTGTCTCTGATGGGAGCTGTGGGTTAATTGTATCGATTCCTGATCATTGCTTCTGCTTCTATTTTTTATTGTCTCGAAACATTGAACTTGACACATGACACCCTCATGTCAGGCCATTTAGGTGTAGATAAAACCTATCACAAGATTCTTAACCATTTTATTGACTTGCGTTAAAATCTGATGTTTCTCAAGATTGTTAGCCCCCGCCCATCGGGGCTCGAAGAAATAGATGGGCCGCATGATGCTTCCACGCAGAGCTGAAACCGACCCGCACACGGGTACTGGTAAACCGCTTACAGGATCTAAGCCAGCCCAGGCAAAGCGGTGCGAGTCAGACCGTCCATCCTTATAAATCATATTGGTTTCATTGGGTGGCAGGGCTTGAGATGTCATTTTATCTCAATGTCGGGTAAAAGTCTAACAAAATTGGCTGCAACGTCTCCAAAATGACCTTTACAATGTTGACGGGGACGTTAAACCTCAAATCAAACAAACAAAACAAATTCTCAACATTGTAGGTCCTGCTATAGATGCCAAATGGTAGGAAAATCGAATCAGACTATACCAAAGGCTCATTTGCTGTCTACACCTGCATTTGACGAACCCTTAAGTAGAATAACTATATACTGTGTAGGTCCATTGCCCAGAACTAAGTCTGGTTGTGAATATGTGTGCTTCCATACGTTTCCTGCATGCACTCCGCTTAGAAATATCAAACTTAAGACAATCGTAAAGGCTTTAGTTAAGTTTTACACATTTGTTGGACTTCCCAAGGCTATTCAGTCAGACCAAGGTTCAAATTTTATGTCTGTTTTTTTTTTTTTTCAACGAGTTATGCATGCAGTACAAGTCGTCAGCATATCATCCTGAAAGTCAATGTGCCCTTGAAAGATTCTATCAAAATGTAACGGATATGGATAAATACCACTTCTATAGGGGCTTGAAGAAATATATGGGCTGCATGATGCTTCCACACAGAGCTGAATCCGGCCCGCACACTAGTACTGGTAAACCGCTTAGAGGATCTAAGCCTGTCTAGGAACCGCGGTGCGAGGCAGACCGTCCATGCTAATAAACCCTATTGGTTTCATTGGGCGACAGGGCTTGAGATGTCATTTCATCCCGATGTCGGGTAAAAGTCCCACAAAATTGGAAGCAACGTCTCCAAAATGACCTTTACAGTGTTGACGGGGACGTTAAACCTCAAATCAAACAGAAACCACTTCTACAGCCTTGCTGTAGGAGCCGGCTCTTTTAGCGACGCGGGTAGAGTGGTTTGCTCTTTCACGAAGTTAAGCAACGGAGATCACGGTTATTACCTGGATGGGTGACCGCGTTGTTTAACTTCGTGGACGACCCAGTACACGCTACATTGGTGGTAGCGGTGGGATGGAAACAGTGCCGCTGGTTTGTTGCATAGACTCCGCCCTCAGGAGGCATGTGTTACTTCGTGACGAAGTCAAGAGATGAGGGGGAGAAATGTAAAGGTTATGGGTAAATATCACTTCTACAGCCTTGCTGTAGGAACCGGCTCTTTTAGCGACGCAACGGAGTTCACGGTTAGTACCTGGATGGGTGACCGTGTTGTTTGCCTTCGTGGACGGCCCGGTACACGCTACAAAAGATTGGTGGCAGCGGTGGGATGGAAACCGTGCCGCTGGTTTGTTGTGTAGACTCCGCCCTCGGGAGGCATGTGTGACTTCTGGACGAAGTCCAGAGATGAGGGGGAGAAATGTAAAGGTTATGGATAAATACCACTTCTACAGCCTTGCTGTAGGAACCGGCTCTTTTAGCGACGCAACGGAGTTCACGGTTAGTACCTGGATGGGTGACCGTGTTGTTTGACTTCGTGGACGGCCCGGTGCACGCTACAAAAGATTGAAAAACATGCTACAATCGTATTGCTTTAACACAGAATGATTGGGATGAAGGCATTCTTTTGCTTTTACGTGTATTTGCTGTTAGATGATCTGTGCAAGAATCTCTTGGTTTCAACCCATTAAATTATTATTTGGCCACACTGTTCGTGGTCCTTTGAAACTTCTGAAAGAGAAATTTCTCTCAAACGATGACACTTCCTGAAACTGAAACTTACTTCTAGTCTAGCTGTTGGTTTTCTTTTGCTTCAGCATTTCAGTGTGTGTGTGTGTGTGTGTGTGTGTGTGTGTGTGTGTGTGTGTGTGTGTGTGTGTGTTTTGTTTTTTTTTTTTTGCTTGCAAGTCCTCACCGTTGTTTCATTTCTGTGGTTGTTTGATTTTTGTGTTCACGGAGATGCTGCTGTGATGAGTTAGGAGTCTTTCATGCGGACTGAACAAATAGTTTGCCTAAATCGCGACGGAAATAAGGGCGAGGATTGTGGCAACGTAAAATTGATTTAAGTCTCCCAGTGGAATTCGTTTCACTGACCGTTCCAAGACGGTTCTTCTGTCGCGGTTTATTTTTGTTATGGCTTGTCTTTGAGTGTGTGTAACGATTATATTATTTTATTTTGGATAGCCAATTGGCCATTTTGTGGGAAAATAACTGTCCATGTGGCTTTCCGCTATTGATGTTTCCATTAGGGTCTCGTTGTTTCATGTTTGTCTTTCTTTCGCTTTGGTGTCTCTCATGGGAGCTGTGGGTTAATTCTATCGATTCCAGACCATTGCCTTCACTTCTGTTCAGTACGTGTCTGACGTCAAAGTAAGACTTTCAAAAGTTTTGTGAAACTGCTCGGACCAATCGTCAGTCAGCCCAAAGAAAAATGAAGCAACTGTATGACACAGGTACAAAAGACAGGAATTTAAAACCAGGTAATAAAGTCCTTGCTCTTTTGCGTATTCCTGACAAATCTTTGCAAGCCAGGTATTATGGTCCATACAGTGATAAAAATTAAATAGGTAACACTTCTAGGAGGCGCAAGCAACAACAGCTGTGTCATATTAACATGCTTAGGGAATACATAAATAGGGATAATTCATCTATAACATCAGCAAACCTTGCTAGCTGTGTTCCACCTGAACCATGTGCACATTAAAGCAACGAAATCTGATCCCACGTCATCTAAACTACAGAATTCTGACATTCTAAGGAATCTTGACCGGGAATTGTGACATTCAGAGCCAGGTCAACAAAACGAACTGAATCAGTTATTTTTTTAATATGAGGACTTATTTCAAGATATTCCATCCCGGACGGACAAAATATTCCATCATGTGGACATTGATGATTCTAAACCTGTAAGCATCACCCATACAGAATGAATCCTATTAAACAAAAATATTTTAAAGAAGAAGTTCAGTATTTGTTGGACACTGATTTCATAGAACAAAGCCAAAGTGAATGGAGCTCTCCTTGTATTCTTATACTAAAGCCTGACATATCGTATGTGTACAGACTTTAGGAAAGTTGATTCTTTAAGTCAAACAGATAGCTTTCTAATTCCACGGAAAGATGACTGTATTAAAAACATCGGACATGCGAAACTCGACCTTCTTAAAGGCCTATCAAAGAAAGAGCAACGGAGGTTTCTGCATTTATTACATCAGACGGATTATTCAACTATAAATTCATGCCATTTGGAATGAAAAACTCTCCAGCCACGTTTCAGTGCTTAATCGTGACTGAAAGGAGAGTGAGTGAGTGTTTGAGTTTTACGTCTCACCAACAGCTATGGTCATACGGAGACGAGACCTCGGTTTAAAGACTCATCCGAAGGTCTGGAGAAGCCGGGGTCGGTCATGCGATCCCTGGTTTTCAAGGCGAGTAGCATAACCTCTACACCACGGAGGCTTCTAGGGACTGGAAGGATAAAGTGCTTATATTGATGCTGCTATTATATACAGTGACAAGTGGGGTCAACAGCTTGGGATTATTAGAGCAGTCTTTGACAGACTGAGCAATGCCAAACTGACAATAAATCTGGCAAAACGTGAAATTCTGTCATGGAAGTTTGACATTTCTGGTCATGTTGTTGTCAAGGTAATGTGAAACATATTGATGCTCAAATTGAACCTATTTCAAATGTTCCAACGACAACTGATGCGATTTAATGGTAATGCTGGTTATTACAGAAAGTTCTGTAATAATTTCTCTGTCATTGCTGAGTTTTTGATAAATTTTCTCAGCAAAAGAACAAAATTTCATTGGAACGAAGCATGCCAAAAGGCCTTGGATAAGCTTAAAACCACACTATATGGTGAGCCAGTTCTCTTAGCACCTAACTTTGAAAAGGTGTTTAAGCTAGCTGTAGATGCTAGTGATGTGGGTGCAGAAAGTGTTTTGTTGCAGGAAGACGATAGTGGTGTAGATAATCCAGTTTGTTACTTTTCTTAAAAGTTTAATAAGCATCAGAGAAATTACTCTACCATAGAGGAGTGTTTGTCTCTGATTCTTGCTCTGCAACATTTTGAAGTTTATCTAACTTCTATACAGCTACATCAATTGTCGTTTTCTATGTTAACCCGGTTCGTACCACATGGAATCTTCCTCCTTATATATAGCAGGAGTTCATTTCAAAATTTAGGTGTGTCAGGTTGTGTTTTCTTCAAAATTAATTGGGAAAATGGCTGAACTTTTAGCAAACAGGGACTGCACTGTTTGCCAAGGTACCCCTTTAGGGGTTTCTGGCACTCAATGGGTAAACAGCCCACTGACTTACATTTGTAAAATAAAAAGACAAAAATCTGTGGACATATCAGAGGGAGAGATAACATTGTCCCTGATGCTCTTTCAAGATCTTGAGCTGTGTCAGAAATTGTGTTTTCTTTCATACTGGGGTGGATTGTTTGTATATACAGTGTAATTTTAAATGATACATGTAACTTCATATGTTATGTTCAATTATTTCAATGACAAAAGAAAGCTTTATTTCATAAATCTTTCTTTTTCTTGAACAGGGGGGGAGTGTTATGTCGGATTCCCACTTACAGTCCACTGGGTGACCTGGTAAGGCTATGAAATGTTTTGTTTGCTTCTCACTGTAAGGAAGAATCCAGAAAATGAGTCACAGAATCTAGAAAAATGAGTCACAGATTCATTTTCATCACGTAAACAAGTCCGTGAAATAAAGACCCCCCCCCCCCCCTAAACCCCACTTTATATAGAGAAAACTTGGGTTTACGGGGTAAACATTATTTTCCTTATTTCTGCTCCAAGGCATAGGTTGTGGGTACTCGTTAGAACCGCCTCAATGAGGTGGTTCTAACGAGTACCCAAAACCTATGTTTGGAGCAGAAATAAGGAAAATATCACACATTTTCATCAGAGAAAAAAACCTTTTTTGAGGTTTGAAAAATGCACTATATCACACGGGTGTGTTATCGTAATGAGTTGGTAAAAATGTTGTTTATACGAAAATAGTAATCTAGAAAATTCCAGATCACATTATTTTAGCATATGAGCAAATTTATTTCTGCAATGTTCTAGAATCTCCCTGGAATCTATAAAAGGGATAAGATTTCATTTTTGTTCAGAGTTTTTGGTTGCTTTCTTACCTGATTACAGTAATAACAATAGATTAAAAATAGTTCGTAAATATATTGTTACTTTTTCAAAGAGGCTAGATTTTTGTGGTCATTCTCTCACTTCCGCTGATTCAAGAAAGGTGGTTGTCAGTTTCTGGTGAAAGAATGTGCTCTGTGCAGTTAACCGCTTTCGTATAAGCCTGCCCAGGAAAAGCGTGGATAAGTAACATGACCGGCTCAAAAATGACCTATATAGTGTTGACTGGGCCGTTAAACCCCAATACAAACAAACAAACAAATCAAAGAGGCTAGTTTGCATTTTTTTTCTGCTACGCATGGTTCGTAACAATATATGGAGAAATGACATCACATGGAAAATGCCGTGCCACTACAGTGATTAATATTTTTCCCAACCGGAATATTACAATATCAAAACGGCGTTAAACTGCGACGTTACGTAGCCTACTAATGATAAAGACGTGCACTCAGCCTGCCCAAGTAAGTGGCGCGAGTCGGACCGTCCAATGCATATAAACGGGCCTTTTGGTTTCATTGGGCGGCAGGGCTTGAGATATCATTTCATCTCAGTGTCGAGTAAAAGTTTCACAAAATTGGAAGCAGCCTCTCCAAAATGACCATAACAGTGTTGATGGGGACGTTAAACCCCAAAACAAACAAACAAACATAGCGCGTCTATATTTGCAATGGAAAGGTACAGTGATTAAATCTGCAACAAATCACTGGGCTGAAGATCGTGACAAGTGACGTCATAAAAAGGCGCTGTTTTATGACGTCACTCGTATTCTTGACATTAGACGGCGAAACGTTATTTTCTCGCATGAAAAATACAAAAGGAAATTTGAAGGAAGCAACAAATTATTGTCCATGTTTAGTCTGTAAGAATCGAAATAGCTAGTGTGTCTGTCAGCTGTAAGCAGGCAAATCACTCGCGCTACGCATTCGTGATTTGATCAACTTTACAACTGTAATTTATTACTCACAAAATCACTACTAGAGCTGATTTATTTCTTAAATGAAAGGTGGTGGTTGAGTGAGGCGAGAGTGTCGTGTATCTTTGGTCACTGCAGCGTCTTACAGCTGGACAAGGCCTACTGTCCTTACAAGAGGTAAAGGGCAGCGGAAGGGGGTGGGTGGGGTATTATTTCTTGTAGACTTCATTTCCTCTACTATATCTTCTGTCTCTATTCTCCCTTTCTCTGGGAGACCACAAGGGTTGATGTGTCGTTAAACTCCAAGCAATCCTTCAATCAATTCTTACGCCGTCATTACGAAAACACGCCTATACAAATACATTATAAATTTTACCGGCGAAAAAATGCAAATTTTAAGACGAAAAATTGTGATATTTTTTTTTTATTTCTGCTCAAAATGTAGATTGTGGGTACACGTTAGAACCGCCTCCTCGAGGCGGTTGTAACGTGTACCACAATCTATATTTTAGAGCAGAAATAAGAAAAATAAGTATGGTTTACCCCTATAAACCCGTTTTACTATATGAAAGTGGGTTTAAAGGGGGTCGAAATTATACAGGTGTGTTTTCGTAATGGTCAAAATGGCGACTTTAATATTTGATAAGTTAGGTGTTTAAAACCTTATTGTGTATGCGATTTTTCATACAATCGCATAGCGTAATTTTCCCATACAGTTTCTCCACTAAGTTCATATTTGAAAGACAGGAAAATTCAGGATTAACCGACATTCGAATAATTTAAAAATGCTCTCTGTAATCGTTTAATCACATTTAACATATTTTAAAACGAAAATCTGATTCATTCAGTATAATCCTTTTTGCATTGATTGTAAGGGCATGATGTGGAATTTTATCGCGTTAATATGATCATCAATGTATTATACAAATTGCTAGGCCGATTTTTTTTTAATCTTCAGTTTGTGCACTGCTCATAAAATATTTCTGAGAAGCCTCCGTGTTGTAGTGGTTAATCTACTCGTTTCATAAACCAGGGGATCGTGGGTTCGATTCCGGGCTTCCCTAGACTTTCGGATGAGTCCCGTCTCTGTAGCCTTAGTTGTTGGTGGGCTTAAAATCACATCCATTGTATGATAAGTTATGATATATTTCTTATTTTGTTCTCCAGGGATAGCTTGTGGGTGTTCATTAGAACTGCCTCAACGAAGCGTTTTTAACGAGCACCAAACAATCTTTGTTTTGGAGCAAAATGAAGGAATTTTACATACAATGTATAAAAACCTAAGCCCCATTTTTTCTCATTGTACCTTATACAATGCCTGAACACCAATCAAAGCACTGGAAGCGCTGATGAGTCTATTGTCATTGAGTATAGGCTGGGGAAATAGTCCTGAACTGAGACTCGGGCTGTTTTATTTTAACCCTGACATACCAGTATTTTAAGCATGATCAGACGCCGCGTTCTGTGGCGTCTGATCCGAGTATGCACTGTTTACCAATTCGCCCCGCCCATCGGGGCTTGACGAAATAGATTGGGCTGCACGATGCTTCCCCGCAGAGCTGAAACATGAGCACTGGTGACCCGCTTAGAGGCTCTAAGCCTGCCAAGGCAAAATGGTGCGAGTCGGAACATCCATGCATATAAAGCGGCCCCCGCCCAATGGGGCTTGAAGATATAGATGGGCTGCATGATGTTTAAACCGACCCGCACACGACTACTGGTAAACCGCTTAGAGGATCTAAGCCTGCCCAGGCAAAGCGGTGCGAGTCAGCCCGACCATGCTTATAAACACTATTGGTTTCATTGGGTGACAGGGCCTGAGATGTCATTTCATCTCAATGTCGGATAAAAGTCCCACAAAATTGGACGCAACGTCTCCAAAATGACCTGTACAGTGTTGACGGGGACTTTAAACCTCAAATCAGACAAACAAAACAAACCATGCATATAAACCCTTTTGGTCTCACTGGGCGGCAGGGCTTGAGGTGTCATTTCATCTCAATGTCGGGTAAACGCCCCACAAAATTGGAAGCAACGTCTCCAAATTGACCTTAATAGTGTTGACGGGGACGTAAAACCCTAAAACAATCAATCAATCAATCAATCTGTTTACCAATGACCCAGTTGAGATGTCATTTCATCTCAATGTCTGGTAAAAGTCCCACAAAATTGGACGCCACGTCTCCATGTTGACGGGGACGTTAAACCTCAAATCAAACAAACAAATCCAATGCCCAGTACACAAGCCCAGTCCAGAAAAAAACACTCTGACGTCATAGGGAGAAGAATTAACCTTGTACATGGTCAGCAACAGTCACGTGGACATTAGCAAGAGAGAAGCTTCTGTAGTTAGCAACTTTAGATAAACTATCGACCCATTCGATAAATCGTAAATTGTTCGAGACATGAGTAGGTCAAGCCACTAAGAGTAAATTACAACACCAAGGATAATTCGAGCTTACATAAAATAATGCCATGTCGATACGACAAAACATGCACGCCTATTCAAATATACATGTATTGGCAATTTCACTACCAAAATAATTCTATTTTTTCAGCCTAAAAAATCCTGATATTTTTCATATTTCTGCAGAAAAATAAAGTGTACCGCTATAAAACCCAGTTTTATTATAAAATGGCGGGGTTTAATGGGGTCAAAATTATATAGGCGTGCGTGCGTGATGAGTGATATTAAAATGTCAGAAAATACTGGGATAAGTCTACAATGAATTCGAATCAGCCATGTTTTTGGCACCCGTCAACACTATTTATGTCGTTTGGAGACGTAATTTCCGATTTTGTGGGACTCTACCGCCCAAAGACCGGCCCCGATAGCTCAGTTGGTAGAGTGTCCGCTCCGGGGAACGGGAGGTCACGGGTTCGATCCCGGGCCGCGACATACCAAAGTCGTTAAAAATGGTACTAGCTGCTCCTCGCTTGGCACTCAGATTTACGGGGTAGAGCTAGGACTGGTCGATCCAGTGTCAGGATAATGTGACTGGGTGTGGTACCATGTAATGTGTCTGGGGCATGATACTTCAGTGAGGCAGCACTATAAAAGAGAGCATTGAGCTCCCTGTCGCAACCAGACACCGTCGTGATATGACTGAAAAATTGTTGAAAGCGACGTTAAACCCGAATTCACACACACACTACCGCCCAAAGAGCCCGCTAGGGTTTGTGGGGCGGTCCGACTCGCTTGGGCCTTAGACATCCGCAACTATTAATGACATTTATACCTTTGGCGCAAAGGATTAAACCTTTCACTGTGCGCTGACCTTCTCGGCTTACCTGTACAGAATCTCTTGTTGGAAATAGCAGGCGCTTTAATGCGAAACAATTTTTAAACAAATATAACTTTTTAATTTTTCAATTGAAAAAAATGTTCCGTTTTAATCTATTTGTCCGTGTAAATTCCTTTAAATCGATATCAAATAAGTGGAACTTTTATTTAATTAGCTGCCGGCATTTTTATTTTCAAATTAATAACCCTTAATCCTTACTTGAAGCATACAAAATTGTGGAAAAACAACGACAGTACCCTACTTTAACGGCTATAATCTGCACTTTCTGTTAATATTTCGAAAAATCACCCGTATCAGACGCAATGTGTTAACAATATTATGCATTTTGATAGCAATTATAATATTTCAAGATAATATTTAATAACGGCATTTCGCGATTAAATTTGGATCTTATTCAGAAAAAAGCTTTATCGTCTACACACGCGTGTAATCTCAAAGCGCGTCATTTTCAATCGACTTCTAAGCGGTTAATTAGTGGTCGGTTTCAGCTCTGCGCGGAAGCACCATGCACCCAAGTCTATTTCTCCGTCCCGATGGACGGGGGCGCATATCAGCCAATTGATGCGAGCTATTGGTGTTCGAGTCATTAAAGTTCGACTGTATTAAGTTTGATTTCATCACGAAAACACGCCTATATAATTTTGACCCCTCGAACCCCACTTTTATATGGTAAAACTGGGGTTTGCAGGGGTGAACCTTATTTTTCTTATTTCTGCTCTAAAATATATATAGATTGTGGCAGAAATAAGAAAAATATCACAAAATTTCATCTTAAAATACTCATTTTTTCGGCGATAAAGGTAACAATGTATTTGTATAGGCGTGTTTTCGTAATGACAATGGCTATCACTGCACAAAGTTAAGGTGGTGCTCACAAAAATCTTTAGACGTCTTCGATCCATCACGCAAACACGCTTATATAATTTTGACTCCATTAAAACCCACTTTTATATTGTTAAACTGGTACACCATTTTTTGTTACTCGAACTTTTGATTGACCTAAACTGTTCATATGTCACTAATATTGTTGTTTAAGACTTCAGCACGGCAATTCTTACACATTTTCTTTACACAAGTAGTTCTTGAAATGCAGCAATTCTTACAGGAAGGTTTTACATGATCTTCTTGCAGTTCAGCGAGAAAAGGTTGCACATCACATTTTGATTGAGAGAATAAAAAAATAGCCATCGGAAGAGATGGCAAATCCCCCGACCAAACGCCAATATGGCCTTCAGGAGATTGTTCACCAATAGAAAGTGCACCAGAATTAAACCAGCAAAATATCACAAAAGTATTGCAGTTATGGCCATCACAAGATTATGCTGTCTGGGGAGATAACTAAACAAGAGGCCCATGGGCCACTATGCTCACCAGAGCTCAGGCGGGCAGTGCCCACTGGCAGCAATGTATGGTTTTCATTTATTGATTGTAAAGTCTCCCAAACGAACCCCCATTCACTGTGGACTCCGTATCTGAAATATTAGGCCTTTTATGAAGTGGAGGGGTGGGAGATAGACCCAACAGAGCCCAATTTGATATCATTGAATGCATCTTATCATGAGGAACAATAAAATATATGGTTATGGGGTTGGGGTCTAAACGGTTTCTGAGATATTGGGCCTTTTATGAAGTGGAGGGGGGGGGGGGGGGTAATGGCCTAGGCACATCCCAGGAGACCCCCAGGTTGGTGTCTCTGAATGCCTTTTATCATAAGAAACAAGAATATATATGGATTAGGGGTGGGGATCTGATAGGTTTCTGAGATTTATTGACTTTTATTAAGTGGCATGGTGGGGCATAGCCCCGGCACACCCCTGAAGACCCCTAGGTTGGAATCACTGAATGCGTCTTATCATAAGGAACAAGAATATATATGGATAAGGGGTGGGGATCTGAACGGTTTCTGAGAATTTGGGCCTTTTATGGAGTGGAGGAGGTGGGGCATGGTCCTCGCACATCCCAGAGGACCCCATGGTTGGTGTCACTGAATGAGTCTTATCATAAGAAACAAAAATATATATGGTTTTAGGGTGGGGATCTGAAAGGTTTCTGAGATATATCGCCTTTTATGAAGTGGAGGGGTGGGGCAATGGCGCATCCCAAACCATATATATTCTTGTTTCTGATCATGAGACGCATTCATTGATACCAACCTAAGGAGACCCTTAGGTTGGTATCAATGAATGCGTCTCATGATCAGAAACAAGAATATATATGGTTTAGGGGTGGGGATTTTAACGGTTTCTGAGAAATATGGCCTTTTTTAAGTGGAAGGGGTGGGGCTTGGCCTGGGCACTTCCCAGGGGACCCCAGGTTAGTGTCACTGAATGCGTTTTATCATAAGAAACAAGAATTATATGGTTTTGGGGTGGGGATCTGAACGGTTTCGGATATATATGGCCTTTTATGAAGTTGAGGGGGTGGGGCAGGGCCCTGGCCGATCCCAGAGTCCCCCAGGTTGGTGTCATTGAATGTGTCTTATCATAAGAAACAATAATATATTTGGTTTAGGGGTGGGGATCTGTAAGGTTTCCGAGATATTGGGCCTTTTATGAAGTGGAGGGGGTGGGGCAAGGTCCCGGTGCATCCCGGGGGCCCATAGGTTGGGGTCAATGAATGCATCTTATCATAAGGAGCAAGAGTATATATGGTTTAGGGGTGGGGGTTTAAACGGTTTATGAGATATATGGCCTTTTATGTAGTGGATGGGCATCACAAGGTTGGCCTTGTGAACAACTGTGCCAGGTATCATCAATATATCTTAAAGGGTATTGGAGTTATGACCATCACAAGGTAGTCACTCAATTTTATTGGACGGGGAGATAACTCAAAAACCATGGCACCCAGAGTTGTGGTTCTTGTGCATGACACACCGTCTCGGCCTTGTGAACAACTGTACCAGGTATCATCAATATATCTTAAAGGGTATTGGAGTTATGACCATCACAAGGTAGTCACTCAATTTTATTGGAAGGGGAGATAACTAAAAAAACATGGCAAACAGAGTTGTGGTTCTTGTGCATGACACGCTGTCTCAGCCTTGTGAACAACTGTGCCAGGTACCATCAATATATTTCAACGGGTATTGGAGTTATGGCCATCACAAAGTAGTCATTCTATTTTATTAAAAGGGGAGATAACTCAAAAAGTATGGCATCCAGAGTTCTGGTTCTTGTGCATGACACGCCGTCTCAGCCTTGTGAACAATTGTACCAAGAACCATTAATGAATCTCAAAGGGTATAGGAGTTATGGCCATCACAAGGTTGCGTCTACGGACGGACGGACAGACGGACGGACGCCAGGCTGATCGCTATATCCCCCGAACCTATTCGGTGGGGGATAATAAAAAGCTAAAGGTGGCTGAAGACTGACTCTGATTATTTTACATACTCGAGTACTGTATAAAATGATCAGTTGATGAATAGTATTAGGTTGCGTAAGGAACTTAGTGGACACTTTGCATGGAAAGATGTGTTTAAAACTTGTCAACTTGTACATTTTGCTGTGCCATGACTGTTGATAATAAACAATCAATACTTAGAAGGCTTATAACTGCTATAAGAACTTTACCAGTCACCAAAACTAATATAAAGCTGTTCACAACCCCCGTTTTATTATATTTCTCATTTGTTTCAAATGAAGTTCAAAAGAACAGAAAACATATTTACAATTTATCCATAATAATGCTGTGTTTCTTGACTGTAAAAATTGCATTTTTCTAACAATTCATGTGTAGATTGCGGGTAATAATGTAAATGATTTATAAGGGCAATACAAAAGCATGCATCACGATAACAAGCCTGTAAAACCCCTCTAAACCCACTTTTTATATAGAGGAAAGTGGGGTTTACATGGGTATAAATTATCTACCTTATTTTTACTCATAAACATAGATTGTAGGTATTCGTTAGAACCCTCTCTTTGAGGAGGTTCTAACGAGCACCCACAATCTATGCTGAAAGCATAAATAAGAAAGATGTTATCATTTTTAACTAAAACTTGTAATTTGTGACACCATGTCGGACGCCATTATTTCAGACGGATTTTTTGGTGACTCGAACTTTTGATTGACCTAAACTGTTCATAGGTAAGACTTCAACACGACAATTCTTACACATTTTCTTTGCACAAGTAGTTCTTGAAATGCAGCAATTCTTACAGGAAGGTTTTACATGATCTTCTAGCAGTTCAGCGAGAAAATGTTGCACATCACATTTTGACTGAGAGAATAAATGAAAAGCTAAAGGTTCCTGAAGACTGACTCTGATTCTCGAGTACCATATAAAAAGATCAGTTGATGAATATTAAAAGGTTGCGTATGGAACTTAATGGACACTTTGTATGGGAAGTTGTGTTTATAAACTTGCGAAATTGTACATTTTGCTGTGCCATGACTGTGGATAATAAACAATCAATATGCTCACTTAGAAGACGTATAAGTGCTATAAGCACTTTAGTCACAAAAATTTATATAAAGCTGTCCACAAGATATCGTTTTATTATGTTTCGCATTTGTTTCAGATGAAGTTCATAAGAAGAGAAAACATATTTACAATTCATCCATAATAATGCTGTTTTCCTCGTGTTCCTTTACTGTAAAAATTGCATTTTTCTAACAATTCAATTGTAGGTTGCGGGTTGAAATATTGTCAAAATAACGTAAATGACATAAAATTGGATTTATAAGGGCACTACAAATGCATGCATCACGATAACAAGTTTGTAAAACGAAGACCCCTCTAAACCCCATTTTATATATAGAAAAGTGGGGTTTACAGGGGTATACATTATCTTACTTATTTTTACTCCTAAATATCGTTAGAAACCCCTCATTGTGGCGGCACAATCTATGTTGAAAGCAGAAATAAGAAAGATGTTATCATTTTAACTACAATTTGTCATTTCTGACACGGACTTTTTGTGACTCGAAAGTGTTGATTGAATAAACTGTTCATATGTCACTAATATTGGAGTTTAAGACTTCAACACGGCAATTCTTACACATTTTCTTTACACAAGTAGTTCTTGAAATGCAGGAATTCTCACATGAAGGCTTTACATGATCGTCTAGCTGTTCAGCAAGAAAAGGTTGCACATCACATTTTGATTAATAGCATAAACATGGACTCTGATTATTTTACATACTCGAGTACCATATAAAAAGATCAGTTGATGAACATTATTAGGTTGCATTAGGAACTTAGTGGACACCTTGTATGGGAATTCAAACTTACCAACTTGTACATTTTGCTGTACCCTGACTGTGGATATACTCACTTAGAAGACGTATAACTGCTATAAGTACTTTAGTGACAAAAAATAATATAAAGCTGTCAACAAGGCATCGTTTTATCAAGTTATGTTTCTCATTTGTTTCAAATGAAGTTCATCCATAATAATGTGCGTTTCTTGACTGTAAAAATTGCATTTTTCTAACAATTCAATTGAATGTTGTTGGTTGAAATATTGTCAAAAATATCGCCCTCGCCCATCGGGGCTTGAAGAAATAGATTGGGTTGCATGATGCTTCCATGCAGAACTGAAACCGGCCGCACATGAGTACTGGTAAACGGCTTATGGGTCTAAGCCTACTCATGCAAAGTGAAGCAAGTCGGACCGTCCCTACATATCAACCCTTTTGGTTTGTTTGGGCGGCAGGGATTGCACTTCATCTCAATGTCGGGTAAAAGTCCCACAAATTGGAAGCAACGTCTTCAAAATGACCTAACTAGTGTTGACGGGGACGTAAAACCTCACTTCAAACAAATAATTGTCAAAATAATGTACATAATATAAAATCGGATTTATAAGGGCACTACAAGAGCATGATGAAATTTGATAAAAACTACCCAATATTGTTTGTAGGAATGTACGATGATAATAATAATAATAATATCACAACAACAACACCTAATTCTTCTACTACTACTGATAATAATGTTTATAAAGAAAACGATGATAAAAATAATTAAACTACTACTACTACTACTACTACTACTACTACTACTACTACTACTACTACTACATGGCCCCTGCCCATCGGGGTTTGCAGAAATAAAATGTGCTGTATAATGTTTCCACCCAGAGCTGAAACCGACCACACATGCGTATACCGCTTAGCCTGCCCAGGCAAAATGATACGAGTCGGACAGCCCCTACATATAAACATTTTGGTTTGTTTGGGCGCCGGGGTTTGAGATGACATTTAATCTCAATGCGGGATAATTTCTCCACAAAACTGGAAGACGCGTCTCCAAAATTGCCTAAATAGTGTTGACGGGGATTCAAACAAACTACAACTACTAATTCAGCTACTTATGATAATGATAATTTTAATACTAAAAACATTTATATTAATAAGTATACTCCTAACTACAACTCTTACTACTAGCCTGCTCAGGCAAAGTGGCGCGAGTCGGACTGTCCATGCATATAGACCCTATTCGTGCATTGGTTTCATAGGGCGGCAGGACTTGAGCTGTCATTTCATCTCAATGTAGGGTTAAACTCACCCCCCCCCCCCCCCAAAAAAAAAAAAAAAAAAATTGGAAGCAGCGTCTCCAAAATGACCTTAATAGTGTTGTCGGTGACATTAAATCGCATATCAAACAAACAATACTACACTTATTACTACTCCCATTACTTCTACTACTACTGCTACTACTACTAATAATGATAATAATAATTTCAATAATCCAAACGATGATTATAATAATTATACTTACTACTATTTCCACCATTACTTCAACTGCTACTGATACTTATGCTTTTGATTATTATTATTATTATTATTATAATTGTAATATATGTGTTGGAAAAATGAATAAACACTTGCTGAAAATTCATCAGTAATAATAATAAATATAGAAAACGACGATTCAGTTGATAATAATAATAATAATAATAATAATAATAATATCAATATTAATATTAATACACAAAGACGCATGGCATTAATGGACTCCTGTTGTTCTTGTTGTTGAAAAGGAGGGTGCTAAGTATTAAGAAGACAAGTCTCTTTTTCGATTGCGCTTGTCCCTAAGGCTGTGCCCATTGATCAGTCATTGTCAAATTCAACTCTGTTACACTGTTAAATTCAACATAGTTTTCCACAAGCATGGTCAAACTGACAGGACAACCGGTCATGTTGAATATGATACTGCAAATTCAGTGGTCATGTCGACACGGTCAAATAATTCTAGTTTATAAGTTTATTATAACTGAATGGTTGAATAATAATATTTCATTGCCTGTTTCTTTCCAAAATAGTGCAATGCAATCACAATCGAATCACTTGATATGGGCCCCGTCAAGCGATTTTGGTACTTATCGCCTATGCGAGCAGCGAAGGTTCAGGCGAGCCTGCGCATCCGCGCAGTCTCGCCAGAACCTTCGCTGCTCGCTCATACAAGCAGTGAATCAAGAGGAACCTTCAGACAGAAAGCCATATCACTGGCCCCTCTGAAGAGCTGGGCATGCGCAGTTAAAATTTGTCATGACGGAATGCTCGAAGACACAAATTCGCTTGGCGGGGCTCATATGGCACTTTGTGTCTTATCGTTTCGTGTTTCCTAATGTTTATGTGATGAAAATGAAATTTGATAAACACTAGCTTATATTGTTTGTCTGAATGTACATAATAATAATATTATTAATAATATCACAATAACAACAACAACAACTACGCTTAGAGGATCCAAGCCTGTCCAGGAACCGCGGTGCGAGGCGGACCGTCCATGCTAATAAACCCTATTGGTTTCATTGGGCGACAGGGCTTGAGATGTCATTTCATCTCAATGTCGGGTAAAAGTCCCACAAAATTGGAAGCAAAGTCTCCAAAATGACCTTTACAGTGTTGACGGGGACGTTAAACCTCAAATCAAACAAACAAACTACTACTACTACTACTACTACTACTACTACTACTACTACTACTGATAATTGTTAATAATGAAAACGACGATGACACTTATTAAACTACTACTACAACAACATGGGCCCATGCCCATCGGGGTTTGCAGAAATAAACTGGGCTGCATAATGTTTCCCCGCAAAGCTGAAACCGACCGCACATGAGTACTGGCAGGAGCATGTGAGTGAAATTATATGCTCCTGGTACTGGTAAACCGTTTAAAGGGTCTACGCCTGCCCAGACAAAATGGTGCGAGTCGGACTATACTCTACAACTCTTCCTACTAGCCTGCTCAGGCAAAGTGGCGATGCATATAGACCCTTTTCATGTATCGGTTTCATAGGGCGACAGGACTTGAGGTGTCATTTCATCTCAATGTAGGGTAAAACTCCCACAAAATTGGAAGCAACAAAATGACATAAATAGTGTTGTCGTGGACGTTAAATCTCAAATTAAACAAACAATACTACACTTATTACTACTCCCAATACTTTCATTACTTCAACTGCTACTTCTACAACAAGTATTATGATTTTGATTATTATTATTATTAATAGTAATAATAATGTATAAACACGCAAGACATTAACCCTTTTTGTACCAAATGGAATCTTCCTCCTTTTATATAGCAGGAGTCCATTCCAAAATAGAGAGTGTCAGTTTTTTTTCTTCATCGAACTGCATTTGGAAAAAGGACTAACTTTTCGCAAACAGTGTAGGCCCTGATCAGACGCCGCGTTCTGCGTTCTGCGGCGTCTGATCTGGGCCTGCACTGTTTGCCAGCTACCCGTTTTGGGTTTTCCAGTACTAAATGGATTAAGCCTTTTCCTTTCCAATATAGTGCAGTGAGTGAGTGAGTTTTAGTTTTACGTCCCACCAACAGCTAAGGTCATACGGAGACGGGACCTCGGTTTAAAGACTCATCCGAAAGTCTAATCACAATCGAGTCACTTGATATGGCACTTTCTGTCATATCTTTTCTTGTCTTATTCTGGTCTTATTTCTGCGCAAAAACAGAGATTGTGGGAATTTGTTAGAACCACCTCGCTGGGGCGGTTCCAACGAGTACCCAAAATCTGTTTTGAGCAGAAATTTGAAAAAGAACCCGCCCCCCCCCCCCCCCCCCAAAAAAAAAAAAAAAAAAAAAAAAAACTACTATCCGCATTTTTATCGGAAAAAATAATTTTTGGTGATAAAATTTTACCATATTATAATAGGCGTGTTTTGGTATTGCGAGTAGACCCAAATCAGCCTGTTTTTTTGTGTTTTTTCACTCAGACGTGACTGTCCGGAACAGGGAAATTTTGTTCATTTATTTTCAGCTGCCAACTTACTTTGGAAAACGGGAAATCGAATTTTGAAAATCACTTTCAAGGGACAAGTGAACATGGCCGATTCTTTTTAGGAATCAAGGTAAAACGGTGCCACTGGGAGGCGCACTCGGAACACAGCCCTCCGTGGTTGTGCATGCAGAAGTTTTGGGTTTTGTGGGAAGCCAGACATTGATAAAAAAAACATTGCATTCTGGGTCGATACTGGTTGCCAGTGTCCCTGACCTGGTAGCAGGCGCTAAAAAGTGCTTTAGGTATATGGAAGTTAGTCTAACATGCATATCTGTCACAACCATCACCATATCGAATTCCCACTGGCAAAAGTCCATAGAAATTGAATTGATGTTATTGATCGAGTTATGTGCTACAATCATGTCTAAATCCTCAAGGGCAGTCAGGCGAGGGACGGAAATGATATTAGAGAAATCCGATTACGGTAGATGCCCGAAAAAACAACATCAACAACAAAAAACGCCACCTTTTGCTGATAAAAGGACTGACAGACGTCGAACTGTCCCTGATTCACCATGTATTCTCGAAACCAATATAAACATGATAAATTCATTTACAAAGGAAAACAAAAATCAATCCGCAATCCATAAAAAGGCGTGGAATTCACGTGACCTTGGCGGAGCAAACGATAGCTACTTATCTCAAAGGCGTGGAATTCACGTGACAAAGGCGGATCAAAATTTGGTTACGTCAGTTGAAGGCGTGGAATTCACGTGACACGATTTACAATTTTTTCCCGCGGTTAATTTGGTGTTGAGTGAAAAGCTGAATCATTTAATAACCTTCAAAACAATTTGCTGGTTGTCATAAATTTGCAAATGCAAGTTTCATCTGTACACGTCGAAAATGACTGAGATTACATGTGTTTTCAGTCGTGAAACATATGTTATTTACATAGCAATACATGGTTCCAAATTCGTGTACCAATGTTGTTAAGAATAAGAACAGAGGCTGGAATGAAACGACAGAAAAAACAACACCATGATGGTGTTTAGATTTTTTTTTAAAGTCCATTAAAACTCTTGGTACATGCATTTTGCCGTCCAAAGAAACATGCAGGTAACAACAATGTCCTAAATGTTATACCATGGTCAGCTTGACCTGTTGTTCTGTTTTGGGACAAACCTCATAAGGAAATCCGAAGTTATAGCCGGTGATAGAAATTATGTTCTTACCCTGGGGTTCTTACCCAGACAAAACTACATAATGCGCGAAAAATATAACAAAGTACATGTAAAATGAAAATTTTCAGAGAAAGAACCCATCATGGGGTTCTGTTGCAGATGGGCGTTTCCAACCCGAGTATCCCTCGGTTTGGAAACGCTCATCTACAACAGAACCCCATCCCCAGCAGGCACACGTCGCTAGGGCAACATCAAATCAACGTCGGTGCAACGTCGTGACGTTGTGGCACGACGTTGCACCGAAGTAGCTGTGACGTTGCAAAAACATCATGACGCTGCACCGACGTCGATGTGACGTCACAATTACGCCAATGGCCTGCTGGGTCAACTCTGAAGTCCCTCAGTTGAAGGATCCGTTATTTTTTTTTTTTTTTTGCTAACAAGACAGAAAGAGATACCTATGCAAACAGCGCAGATCCAGACGCGACGACATAATGGTTTTGCTCTTCTTCAGAGACATTACGAAAACATGCCTATACAAATAACGAGTACCCACAATCTATATTTAGAGCAGAAATAAGAAAAATAAGGTTAACCCCTGCCAACCCCAGTTTTACAATATAAAAGTGGGGTTCAAGGTTGTCAAAGTTATATAGGCTTAAGTTCGTCATGCTTACAAGAAATTGGTCTTGTTCTTTTGAGAAATGGTCTTGTTCTTCCGAAAAAAAAAATGGTTTTGCTGTTCTTCCGAAAAGCTGGTCTTGTACTTCCTTGGAGAATAATTCTGCGAAATTACTTCTTCTTCCGAGAAATGGTCTAACTGTATCTCTTGCAAGAAAAGGCCTTATTCTACTTGCTTTGGGGAATAAACGTCTTCCTCCACCGAGAAACAGGCTTTCCGAGAAATGATCCGGATATTCTTGCTAGAAATGGCCTTGTTCTTCTTCCTCTGGGAAATGAACTTGTAGTTCTTCAAGAAATGTCCTTGTTCTTCTTTCGAGAAAGGATCCTATACTGCTTCTGAGAACTGGACTTACTCTTCTTCTCCTCCCAACATATTAGCCTTGTTCTTCTACCGAGAAATCATCTCCTTATTCTTCAACGAAATTGTCTTGTTCTTCTTCTTCCGATAAATGGGCTTGCTGTTCTTCTTCCAAAGAATGATGACCTTTCTTTCCCACAGAGCAATCAACTTCTTCATCTTCTGCGCAATGGCATTGCTCTTCTTTAGAGAAATGTTTCTGAATCTGCATCCGAGAAAGAGACTTATTCTCCATCTTCCAAGGCATATACTTATGCCTTGGAAGATGGAGAATATGTCTATTTCTTCGTCCGAGAAAATACCTCGTTCCATCTCGAAAATATGACCCCATTCTTCCTCCGATAAATGGTGTTGCTTGTCAATCTTCTTTCGAGTAGCAGCCTTGTTCTTCCTCCGAGTATTGGTCTTCTTCTTTCTCCAATCAATATCTTCTTCCTCCGAATAATGCCCATGTTCGTACACCCAGAAATGCCCCGGTTCTTCCGCCGAGAAGTGCCCTTGTTCTTCCTCCGCAATGGTTTTGTTCCTCTCCCGAGTAAAGCCTTGTTCTTCCTCTGACAATTGCCGTTGCTAATATTCCGATTAATCTCAGAGCAATGCCTTGTTCTTCCTCTGAAAACCTCCCTGTTTTACCTCCTAGTAATCATCTCGATTTGCCTCCAAGCAATGGTCTCATCTTCCAACTTTTCTTCCTCCGACTTATAGTCTTGTTCTAAATCCAAGTACTGATATTGCTTTTCCTCCAAGTAACAGTCTTGGCCTCGTCTTTTGCTCTGAGCAACGCCCTTGATCTTCTCTTAAGAAATCGTCTTATTCATCTTCCGAACAAAGGTCTTGTTCTTCTTCCGAGCAATGATCTTGTACTTCCTCCGAGCAATAACCGTTTTCTTCCTCTTATTAATGCTATCCTCTTAGTAACGGTATTATTCTTTCTCCGAGTAATGCCCTTGTTCTTCCTCCGAGCAATGGTATTGTTTTCTCCGAGAGGTGGCATTGTTCTTCCTCCAAATATTGATCTTGTACTTCCTCCGTGCAATGGATTATTCTTCATCCGAGCAATGGTCTTGTTCTTCCTCCGAGCAATGGTCTTGTTCTTCCTCCGAGAAATGGTCTTGTTCTTCCTCCGAGCAATGGTCTTGTTCTTCCTCCGAGCAATGGTCTTGTTCTTCCTCCGAGCAATGGGATTGTTTTCTCCGAGCAGAGGTCTTGTTCTTCCTCTGAGCAATGGTCTTGTTCTTCCTCCGAGCAATGGACTTGTTCTACCTCCGAGCAATGGTCTTGTTCTTCCTCCGAGCAATGGTCTTGTTTTCTCCGAGCAATGGTCTTGTTCTTCCTCCGAGCAATGGTCTTGCTCTTCCACCGAGCAATGGTCTTGTTTTCTCCGAGCAATGGTCTTGTGATTCCTCCGAGCAATGGTCTTGTTCTTCCTCCGAGCAATGGACTTGTTCTTCCTCCGAGCAATGGTCTTGTTCTTCCTCCTAGCAACTGGATTGTTTTCTCCGAGCAATGGTCTTGTTCTTCCTCCGAGCAATGGTCTTGTTCTTCCTCCGAGCAATGTGATTGTTTTCTCCGAGCAATGGTCTTGTTCTTCCTCCGAGCAATGGTCTTGTTCTTCCTCCGAGCACTGGTCTTGTTTTCTCCGAGCAATGGTCTTGTGCTCCTCCGAGCAATGGTCTTGTTCTTCCTCCGAGCAATGGACTTGTTCTTCCTCTGAGCAATGGTCTTGTTCTTCCTCCGAGCAATATGATTGTTTTCTCCGAGCAATGGTCTTGTTCTTCCTCCGAGCAATGGTCTTGTTCTTCCTCCGAGCAATGGTCTTGTTTTCTCCGAGCAATGGTCTTGTGCTTACTCCGAGCAATGGTCTTGTTCTTCCTCCGAGCAATGGACTTGTTCTTCCTCCGGGCAGTGGTCTTGTTCTTCCTCCGAGCAATGGACTTGTTCTTCCTCCGAGCAATGGTCTCGTTCTCTCTCCGAGCAATGGTCTTATTCTTCATCCAAGCAATGGTCTTGTTCTTCCTCCGAGCAATGGTCTTATTCTTCATCCGAGCAATGGTCTTGTTCTTCCTCCGAGCAATGGACGTGTTCTTCCTCCGAGCAATGGTCTTGTTCTTCCTGCTAGCAATGGTCTTGTTCTTACTCCGATCAATGCCTCGTATTTCCTCCGAGCAATGGTCTTGTTCTTCCTCCAAGTAATGGTCTTGTTCTTACTCCGAGCAGTGCCTCGTACTTCCTCCGAGCAATGGTCTTGTTCGTCCTCCGAGCAATGATCTTGTTCTTCCTCTTAGTAATGGTATTATGCTTTCTCAGAGTAATGCCCTTTTTCTTCATCCGTGCAATGGTCTTGTTCTTTCTCCGAGCAATGGTCTTGTTTTCTCCGAGCAATGGTCTTGTTCTTTCTCCGAGCAATGGTCTTGTTTTCTCCGAGCAATGGTCTTGTTCTTCCTCCGAGCAATGGCATTGTTTTTCCGAGCAATGGTATTGTTCTTACTCTGAGCAATGCCTCGAACTTCCTCCGAGCAATGGTCTTGTTCGTCCTCCAAGCAATGGTCTTGTTCGTCCTCCAAGTAATGGTCTTGTGCGTCCTCCAATCAATGGTCTTGTTCTTTCTCTTAGAAGTGGTATTTTTCTTTCTAAGAGTAATACCGTTGTTCTTCCTAGAGCAATGGTCTTGAACATCTTCCGAGAAATGGTCTTGTTCGTCCTCCAAGCAATGGTCTTGTACATCTTCCGAGAAATGGTCTTATTCGTCCCCTTAGTAATGGCATTATTCTTTCTCAGAGTAATGCACTAGCCCTTATCCGAGCAATGGACTTGTTCTTCCTCCGAGCAATTGTCTTGTTTTCTCCGAGCAATGAAATTGTTCTTCCTCCGATCCCTGGTCTTGTTCTTCCTCTGAGCAATGGTCTTATTCTTCCTCTTAGTAATGGTATCATTCTTTCTCGGAGTAATGCCATTGCTCTGGGAGCAATGGTCTTGTTCTTCCTCAGAGCAATGGACTTGTTCTTCCTATTAGTAACGGTATCATTCTTTTTCCCAGTATTGCCCTTGTTCTTCATCCGAGCAATGCCGAGCAATGGTAGTGTTTTCTCCGAGCAATGGTATTGTTCTTCCTCCGAACCTAATTGTCTTGTTCCTCCTCCGAGCAATGGTCTTTTTCTTCCTCCGAGCAAAGGTTTTGTTCTTCTTCTCAGTAATGGTCTGATTTTCTGTTATTAATCGTCACAGTTTCAACTTGTAGGCGTGGAAAGCACGTGACTGAAAGGCGGTGCTTAATAATTTGGGCGTGGAAAGCACGTGACTGAACGAGTACTGATGAATTGCACATCACATGTGAATCGATTGCATAATAGTTTGTGGACACGAACATTGAATTTGCAGACGACATTTTCTTTATTGAGTTCGATAGTTGGACACCTAACGGGCCTCCGTAGCCTAGTGGGTAAGTGAAAGACGCCAAGTTCTGCAAAAGAAGGTCAGGTGGTTTTTCTCTGGGTACTCGGGTTTACGCACACCTTTGATTAACGATCGGCTCGAAATAAGAGAAATAACCTTGATAGGGTCGTGAAACAAAAACAAAAATGTGGTGAAACCTGTAATTAACAATGTAAAATTTGACATTGTCTATCCGGAAAAAGACCTAGATAAACACAAGTCCATTACATTGTAAATATTATTATTATTTTTTAACTGATCAATTTTTATTAATTTTATTATTATTTATATTATAACAACACAAGACCATTAATGCCATGTCATTGTCATTATTATCAAAATTATTTATTATAATAATTATAATGATACAAATAATACCCCGGCCCCCGCCCAAAGGGGCTTGAAGAAATATATGGGCTGCATGATGCTTCCACGCAGAGCTGAATCCGGCCCGCAAACTAGTACTGATAAACCGCTTAGAGGATCTAAGCCTGTCCAGGAACCGCGGTGCGAGGCGGACCGTCCATGCTAATAAACCATATTGGTTTGGTTCCATTGGGCGACAGAGCTTGAGATGTCATTTCATCTCAATGTCGGGTAAAAGTCCCACAAAATTGGAAGCAACGTCTCCAAAATGACCTTTACAGTGTTGACGGGGACGTCAAACCTCAAATCAAACAAAAACAAAAATAATATTCTTCCGCTGATTCAGGAGGGGCAGTTGTCAGTTTCTGGCGAAAGAATGTGCACTGTACTGGTTAACCGCTTACGTATAAGCGTGCCCAGGAAAAGTGTGGATAGGTAAAACTGTCCGGCTCAAAAATGACCTAAATAGTGTTGACTGGGCCGTTAAACTCCGATTCAAACAAAAAAAAAAAAAAAAAAAAAAATACAAATAATAATTTGATAAAAGATGATATTATGGACTTTTGTTGTTTCTGGATGTTACGTATTCTTTGTCGAATTCAACTCTGTCAATTGTTAAACTGCAAAATAGTAAATATATGTTCTGTCCTTTTCCATAAACTTATAATTATAAACTTAATTTGAAACAAGATGACCAGAAACGATTATGCGATATCTTGTGTTTGAAGGCTAAATATTTCCTTTGTTGTTTCAACCTATCAAAAACAAGATTTCCGCCCAAAGACTATGTCGCGCCTATATAAACTTGGCCATGTGTTGTCGCATACATTGACGGCTTGACGAACGGACGAACAAATGGCTGGAAAATTGGACTCCTCTATCGCAACACGTCAAAAAGTTATGGAAGCCGATGGGGGACATTTTGACTTGTGTGACTTATTTCTTGCGACATTTGACTTTTTTGACAAACCTGAAGCAGTTGCCGATGGTGGGCAACACAGCGACGATAACGGTAAGGTAAGCGAGTTTTGCTCCTTCTGTACATTGTTTGAGTGTGTGAATTCGGGTTTAACGTCGCTTTCAACAATATTTAGTCATATCACGACGGTGTCTGGTTGCGACAGGGAGCTCAATGCTCACTTTTATAGTGCTGCCTCACTGAAGTATCATGTCCCAGACACATTACATGATACCACACCCAGTCACATTATCCTGACACTGGGTCGACCAGTCCTAGCTCTACCCCGTAAATCTGAGTGCCAAGCGAGGAGCAGCTGGTATCATTTTTAACGACTTTGGTATGTCGCGGCCCGGGATCGAACCCGTGACCTCCCGTTCCCCGGATTGGACACTCTACCAACTGAGCTATCGGGGCCGGTGTACATTGTTTGAAAAAGGCCACCAAGAAGACCCCGTTTATGTAATTATTCGCTCTTCTTTTGTGACGACTAAAAAGTTATGCCTTCCAAGGTTGCAGTATTAGCTTAACCTTTAACCTGCTGAATATTCAATTAAGCCACACTCATTTCTGACTTTGAACCAATCAGATTACTTGATGCAGCTTATTTCTACATATTCATAAACTGAATGTCAAACTGTGTAGATCCTGATCAGATGGCTTCTTCAGAAGCCATCTGATCTGGATCTACACTGTTTGCAAAGATAGGGCTTGTCGCCTACAGCAGGGTAAAGGTTAACATAAGACACTTACCAATACCCTTGGTAAATGAAGCCCTCAACCCCTGGTCGGCAATCCATCTAGGAGAAGGCAACTCGAAACAAAAACCTACATACCCGGATTTGCCTGTTCCAACTTCGGCAGCTGGCGAGGTGGGATTCAACGGCCAAAACGGTGATGAGCAGCGTATTGTTGAGCATGGAGAGCATGACAAGGCACTCGGGAAGTCATGGTCATCCACTGCATCCGGTCTTAACTCCAGCTGTTTTGACACTCCGTCTTGTCTCTGGATCCAGCTTTGAGGGCAAATCAATAAGAAACAAACCTTTCCCATTTCCAATGCTGTTAGCTGTCAAATTTTCTCGATGATGTAATCACATCAAACAGATTCGAGCCATTTAGCCCAACAGAGAGCAGTTCTCTGTATCACCGTACATTCCAGTCAGACCTGTAACCCAGTTCACACCTAATCACCAACAGTTTCTGTCCCGAGAACTGGCCTTCCTTATCAAGCAAAACCCAAACCCACAGCAAGATCAATCAAACCCATCAAAGTGCTAAATGTAAACCTGAACTCCATTGTTGCCCATAGTAACGATCTGTGTAATTTGATTGATAACATAAACCAGTGCTTCAGCTGAAGTGCACGACCCGCCGGTTGCTTTTAGCTTTATGAGTGTTACCATATATGGGTATGGCGGCCATTTTGGTCATGTGACCTGGACCTAAAACGGTTCCCCCAATAAATGCGCCTTATCGTAAGGAGCAAAAATATATCTTGTACTTTAGTACTGTATTCTGAATCGTTTGCATTCTCACTTTTCCAATACAAAAGCATATGTGTCGAAGTTTGACCTAGGCACAAAGAAGGTCAAGGTCAACCCAGGGTCACCATTTTAGCAATTTATGATGGGCCTACGTCCCAGATGCTATTTATCAAGTTTCGTGGAAGTCTGCCCAGTGGTTCTGGAGAAGACTATTTTTGAAGGGCTTTTACCATATATGGCTTGGCGGCCATTTTGGTCATGTGACCTGGACCCCATGAGCAAATTTGGTTTCTCCCATGCCATAGGGGCTCCATATGAAATTTGACTTCAATCGGCCCAACGGTTTCCGAGGAGAGGCAGTTCGAAAATTTTCACATTTTTCGCCTAGGCGAGGCTATACTAAATGGAATGTAATATTTCGCAAGTTCATTGGTTAGATCTCATTGATATCTATCAGTATGCCAAAAATTGTTTAAATATTCCAAGCGGTTAAGTCACTATCACCAATTTTCACAAACGGGTTACGGACGGACAGACAGACCATATATGGCTTGGCGGCCATTTTGGTCATGTGACCTGGACCCCATGAGCAAATTTTGGTTTCCCCATCCCATAGAGGCTCCATATGAAATTTGACTTCAATCGGCCCAACGGTTTCCGAGGAGAAGCAGTTCGAAATTTTTCACATTTTTCGCCTCGGCGAGGCTATACTAAATGGAATGTAATATTTCGCAAGTTCATTGGTTAGATCTCATTGATATCTATCAGTATGCCAAAAATTGTTTAAATATTCCGAGCGGTTAAGTCACTATCACCAATTTTCACAAACGGGTTACGGACGGACAGACAGACTGACAGAATGACACGGTGATATTAGGGCACTCTTAGAAAATCAACCGACTTCAGTCGGTAGCTTTTTCTGCGGGTCGTGCAATCCTGAGATTATTGTGGGTGTTGAGACCAAGGTTGACTCTAGTATATATAGGTGAAATACTTCCAAAACAGTACCTTGAAATTGTGGTTAGGGTTGACAGAAAACGGGGATGTGGAGGTTAATCATTGCAGCAAAGGACGATTACGTTTGTAGTGAGGTGACAGAATTACATACACATTGAGAAATAGCCTGGATGAAACTTGAAATAGTTGGTTGCAAACCAGTCTATATTTGTGGCTACTAGAAACCCAAAGAAGGCGTCAGCATGTCTCGAACAGTTTGAAAAGTCTCTCAGAAGATTGGAGGTGGTGCACTCTCACATCTTATTGCAGCCGATATGAACTTTTCAGGATACAACTACCCATCTCTCACTTACCAGTTTGTTGATCACAGAAAGGTATCCAAAAAGATGTTGTTGTGATGGATTTTGCAAAAGCATTTGATAAAGTGGCTCACAACAGATTGCTTTACAAATGGTCAGCTTACGGGGTAAAAGGAACTACATGTAGTTTGGACTGGATAGGTTCTCTCTGGAAGATCTCTGATATTTGGTCTTGAACGGAAATTATCTTCTTCTGTTCCAGTGCTTTCAGGCGTTCCACAGGGCTCACAGAATACGACCTCACAGAATACGACTCAAACAGCACTGTCAGGCTCTTTGCAGATGATATACCCTTATGTACCTAACAATTCACAACTCTTTAGATTGCATTAAACTCCAGTTAGACCTCAAAAACATGGAAAGGTAGGAGTCTGACGGGCAGAATCTTTCCATCCAGAGAAATGTGAGGCCATCCATATTACCATAAAGAAGAAACCTATTCAGCACAGCTACACCTACATGGCCATACTCTACCTTCTGTACCCCAAATTAGAAGTCCCTATCTCCCAAGGTCTTCAATGGAATTCACAAATCAAGTCCATCTCCTCTAAAGCAAATCAGACTCTAGGTTTTCTGAATCGAAACTTAAAACTCGACTCGAGCACTATTAAAGAAAAAACCTACAAATCTATTGTCCATCCTAAACTTGAATACTGTAACACAGCATGGGACCCGAAATGCGTAAAGAATCCCAAAGCAGGCGACAAAACAAGTCACAGGCTGGTATATCAACTCGAGATGGTACAGAAGAGGAGCAGTCTGATCTGGGTCTGCACTGTCTGTCCCAATACTTAAGATCATTATGGTAAGCAAAGGATTAAAATAGCAACTGCCACTACCAGCAATAAAACATAGAGTTGCATTACACCAGAGCCAATAGCATCACATACCTCCAGCGAGTGTGTCATATGGGGCCATTTTGTAATTTATTTTTCAGACACAATGTTTTTATGTGTCTAAAGTGATTGGGATGCTGACTTGGAAGGGGGTGTGAAAACTAGGTAATGAGAAAACTTTAAAATATTTGAGGGTCACTGATGATGCCTAATTGGCTGAAACTAGGTAGTATGACCCATCATACAGTTGCAGTTCTTTGGTGTACTCATTGCTTCTAACCTTTTACAGATCATATTGTTACTTCCAGATGTGGAAAAACATCCAAATAGTGTGATATCACAAGATAAAGAGTAAATCTTAGCGCCAGTGTATAAAATATTATAATAATGTCATTTACCTATCATATGACGTCGCGTCTGAGAATTTAATGTGTGTGTGTGTGTGTGTGTGTGTGTGTGTGTGTTCAACAATTTTTCAGTCATATCACGACGGTGTCTGGTTGCGACAGGGAGCTCAATGCTCACTTTTATAGTGCTGCCTCACTGAAGTATCATGTCCCAGACACATTACATGATACCACGGCCAGTCACATTATCCTGACACTGGGTCGACCAGTCCTAGCTCTACCTCGTAAATCTGAGTGCCAAGCGAGGAGCAGCTAGTACCATTTTTAACGACTTTGGTATGTCGCGGCCCGGGATCGAACCCGTGACCTCCCGTTCCCCGGAGCGGACACTCTACCAACTGAGCTATCGGGGCCGGTCTGAGAATCTAATAATGCCATGTAATAAATTCGATAATCCACTAGTGGATTAAATATGCAAATTAGTTAGATACACCCCGTAACGTTACATGAACGACGTCCTTAACGGTGACACGTTTATTGACATTTTTGTAAAACTATCGTCAATAAAATGTATTTTAAATGACAAATGATAATTAGAATCTTGCATTCTTGCCTGTGTATTACTGAATTTATTAAACTCGCACAAGGCAAAGGGATAAAATGCTTGGCAAAGGCTCACAATTTATCCATTTTCCTCAACTCGTTTAATAAATTCAATAATACATGAACACTCGTGCGAGATCGTCTACATATTAAACATATATATTCAGAATTGGCCCCCGCCCATCGGGGCTTGAAGAAATATATGGAATGCACGATGCTTCCACGCAGAGCTGAAACCGACCCGCACATGAGTACTGGTAAACCGCTTAGAGGATCAAGGCCTGCCCAGGCAAAGCGGTGCGAGTCGGCCCGTCCATGCTTATAAACCATATTGGTTTCATTGGGCGGCAGGCCTTGAGATGTCATTTCATCTCAATGTCGGGTAAATGTCCTACAAAATTGGAAGCAACGTCTCCAAAATGACCTTTTCAGTGTTGCCGGGACGTTAAACCTCAAATCAAACAAAATATACAGGATAGACTGCACCTCGGCTTTAAATGCCATTTTCTCAACTATTACTTCGTGTATTTTCATCATCTTTATTGCAAATTAACCCTTCTCTTGTTGAATATTCAGTTTAGCCACACCCATATCTGACTTTGACCCAATCAGATTAATTGATGTAATTTATTCCTACAAATTCATAAATTGTATGTCAAACAGTGTAGATCCTGATCAGATGGCTTCTTCCATCTGATCTGGATCTGCAAAGAAAAGGGTTGTCGTGAACAGCAGGATAAGAGTTAGAGGTAAATATGTTCTATAAAAGGGTAACCTTTGGAAGCAAACAATAGACCATAGAACTGAAAAGTATGGAGTGTACAGCTTTCTGTACCAGACTAGATAGTTTTGGCTTATAAAACCTCATCAGTGACCCTCCAGTATTATCAAGGTTCCACAATGGAATCTATGATCCCAAAGACCAAGACAATACAAACTGCGCTCGTACATTATGATGAAGGACAAGGAGACAGCAAGGTTGAGAGACAAGTAAGGAGACAAGGAGACAGTACAGTAATGGTTGAAAAACAGATTTTAGCACTAATTTAATTTTATAGATTCATCTTTTAATCAAGCAGCTTCAAAGGGCACTCTCAGAAAATCAGTAAAAAGATTGACCCTTTAAAATGGTATCAGGGATTTCCTTTAAAACTTTTGGAAAGAAAGATATATCAAATTCGGATATAAAAATGTATCAAATTTAATTTTCTGCACCGACATTAACTGGAGATACTGAACAAAAGCTTCATTTAAACAGAAACCACACAAGATACTAAAAATCTGTGTCATAGTATAACCTAATTGCCAAAAATTATATAATTTGGCCAATCAATTAAGGAGATGAATCACTTCAACGGTAGTGCTAACAAGAAAAGATATGGCCAGTCATTATGATATCTCATTATTAAAGGCGTTTAGTTATAAAAATATAACTAGAATTACATGATCAGTGGATTTGCAGTATCAAATGCCGGTTGTACATTTTTTTTTTGCTTTTGTTGAATTCCATAGATTGAATATCTAAATTGATGTGTTTGTGAAACACTGATGCAACCAGTGTTGAATTTAACAATGTATATTTCACAGAGTTGAATTCGACCATGATTGATCAGCGAGCACAGCCTTAGCAAAATTATAAACCGACAAGGACAATCATCTGCTTCATACTTAACACCCTCCTTTCCAACATCAAGAACAACACGTTATTATTATTATTTGCTGTCATTATTATTATTGTTAAATGTTCTTTCCTACAAGCAATATTAGCTATTTTTAGTGTTCATCCACTTTATTTTCATCACATTAATAATAATTATAATATTAATAGTTGAAGTAGTGGTAGTAGTACAGTGATAGAAGCAGTAGTACTATTAGTAGTAATAGCATTTGGAGTAGTAGCAAGATATAATTATTATTACCATCGTTTTGATTATTATTATTATTGTAGTACTGATTTGTAGTAGTGGGAGTAGTAGTAAGAGTATAATTATTATTGTCATCGTTTTTATGCCCCCGGAATCGAGATTCGGGGGGGGGGGGGGCATATAGTTTTTGGTCTGTCTGTCTGCTTGTCTGTCTACAAAAACCTTAACATTGGGAATAACTTTTGAATGGTAAAGATAGAGCTTTCATATTTCACATGTGTATACCTTATCACAAGACCTTTCCAGTGGTACCATAATTTTGATCTAGTGACCTTGACCATGACCTTCGACCTACTTTTTTCATTTTTTTTAAACTTTAACATTGGCCATAACATTCGATTGATAAGTGATAGGGCTTTCATATTTCACATGTGCATTCCTTGTCACATGTTCTTTCCAGTGGTACCATAATGTTTAACCTCGTGACTTAGACATTTGACCTACTTTTTAAAAAAACTTTTAACATTGGCCATAACATTCGATTGGTAAGTGAAAGGGCTTTCATATTTCACATGTGCATTCCTTGTCACAAGACCTTTCTAATGGTACCATAATCTTTTTACCTCGTGACCTTGACATTTGACCTACTTTTTAAAAATTTACAATAGTCCATAACTTTCTATTGGTAAATGATAGGATATCATATTTCACATGTGCATTCTTTTTCACAAGACCTTTCTAGTGGTACCATAATTGACCTCGTGACCTTGACATTTGACCTACTTTTTAAAAACTTACATTGGCCATAACTTTCGATTTGTAAGTGTTATGGCTTTCATATTTCACATGTGCATTCTTTGTCACAAGACCTTTCTAGTGGTACCATAATTTTTGACCTCGTGACCTTGAGCTTGATATTTGACCTACTTTTTAAAAACTTTTACATTGGCCATAAATTTCGACTGGTAAGTGGTATGGCTTTCATATTTCACATGTGCATTCCTTGTCACAAGACCTTTCTAGTGGTACCATAAGTTTTGACCTCGTGACCTTGACCTTGACGTTTGACCTACTTTTTAAAAAATTTAACATTGGCCATAATTTTCGATTGGTAAGTGACAGGGCTTTCATATTTCACATGGGTATTCTATGTCACACGATCCCATAATTTTGATTTTGTGACCTTGACCTACTTATTAAGACTTGAACATTGGCCATACCTTTGGATTGCTTAGTGATACTGCTTTCATATTTAACATGCGTTGTCCGGGGGCATCAGTGTTTCACAAACACATCATTTTTATTTTTAAAATTATTATTTTCGTTATTATAAGTAGTATCATCAGTAGAAGTGGTTTGTTTGTTTGTACATGTATTGAGATTTTATGTTCCCGACAACATTATTAAGGTCAGTTTGGAGATGTTGCTTCCAATTGTGAGACTTTAACCCCACATTGAAATGAAATGGCATCTCAAGCCATGCCGCCCAAGCAAACCAAAAGGGTTTACATACAGGGATGGTCCGACTCAGATCACTTTGCCTAGGCAAGCTAAGACCTCCTAAGCAGTTTACCTGTACTCATGTGCGGTCAGTTTCAGTTGTGTTACCAGATAGACTTGTAGTTGTAACAGTCTGGAATTTGTACAAGCACTATATTTTTAAAATTCCTTGACAAATTGTTATCCGAAACTTGCCATCCCTAAAAATGGAATAGACTCCTCAAGCTTGACTTTTGAAGTCCCAGATGTCATTGATGTACTTTCCAAGTGGTCTAGATCTACCAGTTAATAATTTTATCTGTCAATAGTCAGCATAATTATCATTAAAACTTTGATTATTTAATATGACAGATATGTTATTTTGCTGATGGGGTGGTTTGGGGAGATTAAGCCTAGCAGACACATGATGCAATGGTGACGTCACATCGATGTCACAACATTGCACCGACGTTGATTTGACGTTGCCCTAGCGACGTGTTCCTGCTAGGAGGTGTCTTGTATCTTCCATCACAAGGGCGTCCACCTGATATTGGCTTGCAGATTGGGCAAGGCCTGCTGTCCTTACAGCAGGTATAGGTAGAGGGGGATTTTGTTACTTCTTCTGTTTCTACACTTCCATTTCCTCTGTCCCTCGGTTTCTTCTCCTCTACTATCTCTTCTGTCTCTTTTGTCCCTTTCTCTGAGAGACACCACTAAATGACCCACAATGGTTGACATGTCATTAAACTCCAGACAATCAATCAATCCTTTTGCTGAAAATATGCAAGTAGCTTCCGCATAAGTAGCTTTTCACACTTTTCCAGCTAAAAGTAACAGCAGAGTCAACAAAGCTTGTTACAATGTTTTAACAACTGGGCCCAAGTTGATTTATTGCAGAATTTAACCATTTTTGTACCAAATGGAATCTTCCTCCTTATATATAGCAGGAGTCCATTTCAAAATTTAGAGGTGTCAGGTGGTGTTTTCTTCAAAATCTATTTGAAAAATGGCTGAACTTTTTTGCAAACAGCGTAGGCCCTGATCAGACGCCGTGTTCTGCAGCGTCTGATCTGGGCCTGCACTGTTTGCCAAGTACCCATTTCGGGGTTTCTGGTATAAAATGGGTTAATGCACTACATGCAGAAAAATTATCACTTGGCCATTTTATTTACATTTTATATTTTTGTTTGGATACAGCTGTACTGGTCTGGATCTGTATATTTTTGACTAGCGATGTTGGGCTTGTTTTACAAACCTTTCAAGATTATTTCACTTCTATCTAACTGATCTTTAATCAGAGGGGGATGAAAAACCAGAGTACCCAGAGAAAAAGCACCATTTCCTGTTACATGTTAGCAAAGTTTCAGTCAGTTTGCTTTATGAATAAATTTGCAAAAAAAATCAAATAAGTGATAAGAGAAAACTAAATTGTTTTCTTTCATCAAAAGATTAAGTTTCCCATTAATTTCCTTCCTGTGACAGCCTCAAATATGGTTCCATGACAACTTATGAAAAAAAATCCTGTTGATACTTCATTAAATGTTTTGATCAGTTAGCCCTTATTTTGCTGTTCACGACAATCCATATCTTTGGAAAAAGTGTAGATCCAGATCAGATGGCTTCTGAAGAAGCCATCTGATCAGGATCTACACTGTTTGACATTCAGTTTATGAATTTGTTGGGATAAATTACATCAAGTAATCTGATTGGTTCAAAGTCACAGATGGGTGTGGCTAAAATGAATATTCAGCAAGAGAAGGGTTAAGATAACACACCCATGTGAAAAGGTACATTCTTTCATATCTCCAAAAGGACCAATTTTCTAATGAAGATTTGTGATATTTTTCTTATCTATACTCCAAACATAGGTTGTGAGTACTCATAAGAACCGCCTCATAGGCGGTTCTAATGAGTACCCACAACCTATGTCTTGGAGCAGAAATAAGACAACATATACCCCTGTAAATGCCAGTTTTCTCTCCGTAGAATGGGCTTTCCAGGGGTGTACATTACATGGACTTGTTGACTTGATGTATACTAAAATTTAAACATATGTAACAGATCAAAATACAAGTGCCAATTCTTCAATTTAAAGAATTACCAGTAAGTCATGAAAATATCAAATGTCCTTATAAGTACATGTGCACTGCCATTTTTGCTGAAAAAATTTGAGAAGCTTTTGCACACATTCTTTCAGCACACCTATTAGTTTATTATAAATGTAAACTTATGCCATCATCAGTTTTTAATAACAGTGGGCCCCAGTTATTTCATTGACTTTTAATGTAAGTGATGGTTAATTTTTGTCCAAGCATGTTTGAAAGATGGTCTGGTATACGAGGACTGTTCAAATATGAATGCAACTAAGCACATAAAAATGATTCCGTGAAAAATTTATTTTGTTCCCTTAAAGTATTCCCCTTTAACAGATATACAAACTTTCAGTCTTCTGATCCAATCATTGAATGCATTTTGGTAGTCTTTTCGAGGTATACTATGAAGGCACTGGAATATTGCAGAACCGAGGTGTTTGCGCTGTACAAATTTTCAACCAGAAAGGTATTTTTTCAGCGGCGGGAACAAGTCACACTGGGCAAGGTCAGGGGAATACGGGGGGTGAGGTAGTTCAACAACCTCTTCCTGCTTCAGATAGTCTTGCACAATGAACGCCTTGTGCGATGACGCATTGTCATGTAGCAATCTGACATTGGACAAACCAGTTGCGGGTCTTCGTTCTTTGAAATATTTCTTCAATTTTCGAAGAACTTCTTGTAAAACTTCGCATTTACAGATTTGCCTTTAGGCACAGCAACCTGAATAGCAGGGCCCTGATATGAAAAGAATATGGCATACATTACCTTCTTGACGCTCATGGTCTGCTTTGCAATGCATGGTCTTTTGCAATACTTTGTTGTCCATATTTTGTTCTGAATCATTTGTTTTGGCTCAAAAAAGCGAACCCATGTCTCGTCACCTGTGACGACATTAGCGAAAGACCGTGCATTGTAATTTGGAAACTTTTTAAGCAACTTCTTGGCGCACTGAACGTGTGTCTTTTTCTGCTCATCTGTCAACAGATGGGGAATCCATCTAGCACAGATCTTTCTCATTTTCAAATCCCGTTTCAGAATTGTATGAGCTGCTCCTAATGAGATGCCAACCATACTAGCTATTTGCCTAGTGGTGTATCGTGCATCGGTAGCAACTATTTCTTTCACTCTAGCAATCATCTTGGCAGATGTTGCTCTTTTTGGCCGACGATCATGTGGTGCATCTTCTGTTGAGCCTAGCCCACAGCTGAATTTCTTACACCAACGAAAAACTGTCGGAAAAGACATTTCATTATGCCCATAAACCGAACATATTTCATCAAAAATGTCTTTGCACTGTATACCAAGAATACAACGATTCTTAATATAGGACTGTTTTTCAACGGCGTACTCTGACCATCTTCCAACCATGTTTTGTATTAGTATACAAGAGTAGACCGTGTTTATCGAACGATATACATGGCTCAAGTGGACGGATTTTAACAGGTTTGGTATCAATATATAGGTAAAATGTTTTTCTACGCTGTGATATTTATTTCCAGGTGATTTTCGCATTAGTGCATGAGAAAAGGTTCTACTTGCATTCGTATTTGAACAGTCCTGGTATATAATAAAAAAACAACAACAACAACAAAAAAAAACAAGGACAAACTAGAAATGTGTCCAAATGACACAGATGTCCCTGCCTGGTAGCATAATTACTGTAGGAAAACTCAAACACAAATTGCTATCGCCATTATTGACACATATGTAGACAGAGATGGATGAACAGGGGTAAAACTTTTTGCTCTTAACACAACTTTTTGAATGAAGGGGGCATAAAAAAAAGTAATGAAGTACAAAGAAGACATGATCACTAAAATTCTTTATTGTAAAACTTTAAGATGGAAGTTTCAAGTCTGACTAACTTTAAAATCAATGACATCATAAAGAATAATCATGTCACATGTTAAGATAATACAGATCTCTTTGAAAAATAAAATTAAAGCTACACAAAAACCTCCTTGTAACACAGCCGTTGGGGTCCATACAGAAACAAGTGTTAGTTAAACAACTGTTATAGTTCGAACAAATTGACCTGAGACTCTATTAACAGAATTTCACTGAATGCATATACATATCTTCTTCGCTTTCTGAAGATGGCGATATTGTCGTTCAATACATAGAGGTCGGTAAATGGGCCGCTATTCACGTGATGCTGAAAATTCACGAGAAGTTTACGAAAGCCGACATATTAAGCGATAGCATTGACTTATTTATTCCTTGCGTATAGCCTAATAAAGGTCAGTCTCATGTCAAATTGTTCGCACTATATATATTTAAATAAAAAATGTATAGATTATATAGGAAAATGACCATTTGTGCTCATTTTTCTATATAATCCATTTTTTGGACATACATGTACAAATTATATAGGAAAATGACTATTTATGGTCACGTTTCTAAATAATTTATACATTTTGGGATCAATCTTTAAAACTTGAGTTAAAATGAAGTGTTACAAAGAAGTTATGGTGTATACATATGACGGGTAGTGGATATATTGCCATATTTTCCATTCTTTTTTTTTAACGAGTGTGATAACTGTTTTGACTTCCTGTTCTGTCTTGGGTAAACCAAGGCCCTAAAGGGGTCTACCTGTTTGCTACTTTTTGAACGGGCCCCTCTGGAAAAGGGGACTGTTTTCAGGAGCTAATTTATCCTCCAAGGAGAGACCGGACTTTGAAAGGGAGACGAAAACAGTTGAAAAAGTTGCCTCCCCTGAAGTCAATTTCATGAAAAATACAGTAGTCAGAATAATTTAAAATCTTAATTTTCTGAATTTAAAAAACTCACCCAAACCTCTTTATAACACTGTTCATTGAAACACAGTTTTGGCTATGACACAATTTAAAGATGGATCCAAAACTATATAGATTATATTGAAAAAAGACCATTGAGCCAAAACTGTATACATTATATTGAGAAATGACCATTGATCCAAAACTATAGCAATAATATTGAAAAATGACCAAAAATGGTAATGGTTTAAATATAATCTATACATTTTTGTTTGGCTATAACACAGTTAACTAAGACAGTTTCTGCTGTGGATCCTAACAACACTGCTGTATAGGTTGTTTGTTTGATTTCAGGTTTAACATTCCTGTCAACACTACAAAGGTCATTTTGGAGACACTGCTTCCCATTTTGTGGGACTTTTACCAGACACTGAGATGAAATGATATCACAAGCCCTGCCGCTAAATGAAACCAATAGGGTTTACATGCATGGACGGTCAAACTCTCACCACTTTGCCTCGGCAGGCTTAGCTGGGCAGGCTTAGACCCTGAAAACAGTTTACCAGTACTCATGTATGGTCAGTTTCAGCTCTGCATGGAAGCATCAAGCAGCCCAATCCCAATGGGCGGGCCCGAGTGAAGAGGTTGTAGTGTACAGGACCCCAACAACAGTGTTATTAAGAGGTTGTAGTGTACTGGACCCCAACAACAGTGTTATTAAGAGGTTGTAGTGTACTGGACCCCAACAACAGTGTTATTAAGAGGTTGTAGTGTACTGGACCCCAACAACAGTGTTATTAAGAGGTTGTAGTGTACTGGACCCCAACAACAGTGTTATTAAGAGGTTGTAGTGTACTCAAAACCCAACAACAGTGTTATTAAGAGGTTGTAGTGTACTGGACCCCAACAACAGTCTCATGAAAGAGTTGTAGTGTACTCGAACCCCAACAAACAGTGTTATAAAGAGGATGTGGTGTACTGGGCCCCAACAACAGTGTTATTAAGAGGTTGTAGTGTACTGGACCCCAACAACAGTCTCATAAAAGAGTTGTAGTGTACTCGAACCCCAACAAACAGTGTTATAAAGAGGATGTGGTGTACAGGACCCCAACAACAGTGTTATTAAGAGGTTGTAGTGTACTGGACCCCAACAACAGTGTTATTAAGAGGTTGTGGTATATCTGCAGCATTTTCTGTGCACAGGCTCATTGTGAGTAAAAGTGTGTTCTCGAGCATGTGTGCACACAGAAGAGGATAATCAGGCTGCTTACCCGCTCTGTCATTATACAACCATCATGGTGTGTATGAAGAAACTGTCAATCCTTATCCTGCTGAACACGACATCTCCTAATATGGCAAACAGTGTAGATCTTGATCAGATGGCTTCTTCAGAAGCCATCTGATCAAGATCTCCTAATATGGCAAACAGTGTAGATCTTGATCAGATGGCTTCTTCAGAAGCCATCTGATCAAGATCTACACAGTTTGCCATGCTGTTTGTGAAACAAACACATACATGTAATATCAAGTAATTTGAATGGGGGATAGTCAGAAATCGATGTGGCTAATTAATCTATTCAGCCAGAAAAGGGTTAATATGACAGCCATATGGTGCATAGCAAAATCTCTGACCAGACTGTGTGCATGCACAGGCTGATCTGGATCTTTGTTAAACACATATGCTCAAATACACCTTTTTGCATGTCGAGTCCATATGATGATTTTCAAAAATCTTTTCATCCCCCAGACTGTTTCCTTGTATAGTAGTTATAACTTGAGCTAGCTACAAAAAGACCTCTGCAAACGCAGGTGACTTAGATCAGCAAGGATTTTTTGATTTTGGTTTTACGGCCCTTTCAAGATTATTTCACTCATATCGAGCCGATCGTTAATCAGAGGTGGGCGAAAACCGGAGTACCCGGAGAAAAACCACCTGACCTTCCGTTGCAGAACTTGGCATCTCACATGTGACCTGATCAGCAAGGATATCATGCCAGCTAAGCCATAGTACAGTAAAACATCAATGGCTTGAACTTTGATGGCTCATTTACCATGGATGAGTCGAACCCGTTCTTGAGTCCGAGGGAGTTCCTCCTCCAAATACGACATAGGGGTAATTTAGGAAGATTTTCTTCATTTATCTTGCAAAAGTATGCTGTGTGTACTCATTAGAATAGCCTCGATGAGGCTATTCTAATGAGTACACACAACATACATTTATAATATAGAACACCGAAAAGATATCCACAATTATCTCCATTATGCCTCCTGGTATGGCACTAATAGTATCCCTCTGTGGCTCGAACTACCACTGTCTCGAACAAATTTTCATGATCCCAAAGTGGTTCGAGCCATCGAAGTTCTACTGTATTTGCTTTTTTAACAGCCAAGACACTACAAAAGGCTGATGCTAACTCTGTTAAGACTCAGATCAACTGACACATCATGCCAGCCAGGCTAGAGTATTCGAATATTGCTCTTTGAAAAACCCAGAAGATACAGAAGGCTGATGCAAACAGTGAAGAAACTGATCAGACTGTGTGGATGCACATACTAATCTGAGTCTTCAGTGGTCACAAAAGTCTTGTAGGCTTTGTCAAGCACTGCAGGGCCTGACAAATCCATTGACCAGCTGCCCGGCACAAGTCCAAATTTTGGCTGAGCAAGTGGTTTTTTATTTCACTTGCCCAGAAAATGTGTAGAATATCTAGGGAATATTCTAATTCTGAGCCATTTTCAAGATGCTGTGGACTGCTGGGCAAGTGGTTGAAACTTTGATTTGTCGGGCCCTGCACTGTCTCATTGAATGATCACTGAGCATATTCAGAGGCTTTATGGGGAATGGATACACTTTCAGGGGAGGCAACTCCTTCAAAATTATTTTTGTCTCCCATGTCAACAGGGGTCTACTCTTAATGGAAAGAATTTGCCTCCGAGGAGCAGATGCAAATTCTTTCCATTAACAGTAGACCCCCTTTTCAGCAAGACTGAGCCTATAGAAAATCTAACAGAAAGTCCCGAAAGTTGTCTCCCTTTGAAAAATGGTGGAAAAATGTGACAGGTGTACATATTCCCCTTAAGTAACGGTATGCTGCCTCTGCAGTGGTCAAACTGTTTGTAGTTTTCTACAACAATTCTTTCACCCCTGTGTCTCTAATCTGAACTGTTCTATCTCAGAATTTGTAAACAGTTATTCAGTCAAACCTCACAAGGAGAATGACAAACAGTGTAGTTCCAGGTGATACAGGTCCTTACAAGCCAACTCATCTGGGTCTACACTGTTAGCACAGGTATGTGTTTTGGTCTCTACAGATTGCTTACTACTGTATTCAGCAAGGAGTCCAAAAGGTGCAGATGGAATGGCAAACAGTGTTGACCCTGGGAGCAGTCTGATCTGAGTCTGCGCTATTTGCTTAGGTCTGTCTGTCCCCACACTTTGGACCATTATGGTATCTTTATCAGTCCACGGTGTTGAAAATGTTTATTTTTAATATTTTTTTACCATGGATATAAGGAGCATTTTCACCACTTATTCTGTTACACACCTGTGTTTCTGATGGACACTTCCATCATTTACTATAGACCTGTTCATTGTTGTCAATGGGTTTTTAGCGGGCTTCAATTACTTAATGGCAAATACTGTAAAATCTGATAAGACAGCATGTTATAAGCCCTCTCATCATCTGGTTTTGTTTGTTTGTTGGATTTGAGGTTTAACGTCCCCGTCAACAATGTAAAGGTAATTTTGGAGACGTTGCTTCCAATTTTGTGGGACTTTTACCTGACATTGAGATGAAATGACATCTCAAGATCTACTCCCCAATGAAACCAATAGGGTTTATAAGCATGGACGGTCCAACTCGCACCGCTTTTCCTGGGCAGGCTTAGATCCTCTAAGCGGTTTACCAGTACTCGTGTGCGGGTCGGATTTAGCTCTGCATGGAAGCATTGTGCAGCCCATATATTTCTTCAAGCCCCGATGGGCGGGGGCCTTCTCATCATCTGGATCTACCCAGTTTGCATACATCAATGCCCAGTTGTTCAAAGCACTGTTAGCCTAATGAGATTGTCAGTAGTCATATTGTTAACTTGTTTGTTTGTTTGAATTGAGGTTTAACATTCCTGTCAACACTATTTAGGTCATTTTGGAGACATTGCTTCCAATTTTGTGGGACTTTTACCTGACATTGAGATGAAATGACATCTCAAGGCCTGCCGCCCTACGAAACCAAAAGGCTTATATGCATTGGACGGGCTGACACACCACTTTGCCTGGGCAGGCTTAGTCCTTCTTAGTGGTTTATCAGTATTCATGTGTGTTCAGTTTCAGCTCTGCGTGGAAGCACCATGCAGCCCATCTATTTTTCCAAGCCCCAGTGGGCGGGGGAAGAATATTGTTCTAGTAAGTACAGAACCTAATATAGCATTATTTTTGCTGAAAAACACTACTGTGAGCAGCTTTTTCATTTGCAAAAGCTGCTCACATTGTTTTTCCAGTAAAAATATCACAATATTTGCCATTTTAAACGCTCAAAGTTTTAACAATATGTTAACTAACGACACTGTTAGTTTTGAACAATAGACTCAAGGTTTTCAAGTCCATGCAATGAACACCTTTGCAAACCCAACTTCATATAGAGAAATGTCGAGCTTACAGGTAGGTTTACATTATTTTCCTAATTTTTGCTTAAAACATTGATTGTAGGTACCTATTAGAACTGCCTCAATGAGGCAGTTCAAAGAAGCACCAACTATCAATGGTTGATTGTGGGTACCCATTAGAACCGCCTCAATGAGGTGGTTATCATGAGCACCAACAATCAATGTTTGATTGTGGGTACTCATTAGAACCACCTCAATCGAGCAACAACAATCAATGTTTGATTGTGGGTATGCATTACAATTGCCTCAATGAGGTGGTTCTAACGAGCACCAACAATCAATGTTTGACTGTGGGTACCCATTAGAGCTGCCTCAATAAGATGGTTCTAACGAGCACCAACAATCTATTTTTGACTTGAAATAAGACAAATATTAAACATTTTCATCTGAAAAAATGTTAGTTCCACAGATATGCAAGACACCTTTGTAGCATACAGGGGCCAGTTGTTCAAAACTAACGACATTGTTAGTTAACATATCGTTAAAACTTTGATCATTAAATATGGTAAATATGTAGAAATTTTTGCTTGAAAATGTGAGCAGCTTTTGCAGATGCAAAAGCTGCTCACATTTTTTCAGCAAAAATACCAAAATTTACAATATTGTACTTGCTAGAAGAGTTAACAATATGACCACTAACGAGCTCGTTAAGCTAACGATGCTTTGAACAACTGGCCCAAGGTGTTTTATCATAATGTGTGTATCTGTACTGTGTCTGCAGGGTTGAAAGGTTCAATTTATAATTTGAGCCCCGCCAAGCGAATTTGTGTCTTCGAGCATTCCGTCATGACAAATTTTAACTGCACATGCCCAGCCAGTCAGAGGGGCCAGGGATATGGGTTTCTGTCTAAAGGTTCCTCTTGATTCACTGCTTGTATGAGCGAGCAGCGAAGGTTCTGGCAAGACTGCGCGGATGCGCAGGCTCGCCATCGCTGCTCGCATAGGCGATAAGTACCAAAATCGCTTGACGGGGCCCATTTATGAATTAATTGTTTACCAATCAATCCAAAGTTACCAACTACAGAAGCTTCCAACCTGCTATTGTCCATGGACCACAGGAATTTAACCCATTTTGTACCTGAAACCCTAAAATGGGTACCCTGGCAAACAGTGCAGGCCCAGATCAGACGCGGCAGAACCAACACAACAGTCTAATCCCAAGTTGAGGTCCGTTTGACCAGTCTACACTCAGGGACAATCCATCGTTCAGTCCTGCTACTGCTTTGATTCTTTTTAAACCACTTGTCTAGCTTTTATTCCATTTGAAACCTCTTCGTTTCCATGGATATGGACATCTATCCAAGATGCAGGGAACCAAGTACACCTTTATCTTGTTTCCTGGTTTCCTTCATCCTTTGTTTTTCATGCTAATTTTCCATTTTGTGACAAAGTTGGAGATATTCTCAACAGCTACACCTGAAATAGATTTGATTTGGTTAATTTGGAGTTAAAATGGCCTATTCAGCACTATTAAGGCCATATTGAGTGGACAGCTTGCTGTTTCCACAGGCTAATACACATCACGTAAAACACATCTATATAATTTTGACCCCGTTGAACCCCACTTTTATATAGTAAAACGGGGGTTTACAGGGTAAACCTTATTTTTCTTATTTCTGCTCTAAAATATAGATTGTGGGTACTCGTTAGAACCGCCTCGCTGAGGCGGTTTTAACGTGTACCCACAATTTATATTTTGAGCATAAATTAGAAAAATATTACAATTTTTCATCTTAAAATTTTCGATATTTGGCAGTAAAATGTACAGTGTAGGCAAGTTTTCATAATGACAAGTAGTTAAACTGTACAGAGCACATTCTTTTCCAGGAACTGACAACACCTTCAAATAGCGAAAGGGAGAGTATGACTGTAGAATATATGTCATGATCAATTTTGCCGGCCTCAGTGGCTCAGTCGGATGCGCGTCTGACTGGTGATCAGGAGGACGCGGGTTCGACTCCCGCCGGGGTCGGCAACATTCTTTCGTGGAGATTGATCATGAAATCTTTTCTACGGTCATTCTCTCCCTTCCGCTGATTCAAGAAGGGCAGTTGTCAGTTTCTGGCGAAAGAATGTGCACTGTACTGGTTAACCGCTTACGTATAAGCCTGCCCAGGAAAGTGTTGATAGGTAAACTGACCGGCTCAAAAATGACCAAAAATAGTGTTGACTGGGCCGTAAAACTCCAAAACAAACAAACAAACATGATCAATCTCCCAGAAACAATGTACATGTAGTAACAAGTAAAGGATCACAGGTATCAAACCTGCGACCAGGGTCATATACAAAGTAGTTCAAAGCACTGATCTTGACCTAGATGACAAGATCTCAAGGTCACAACTTCATGTAAAGTTTGAGCATCATGGATCAATGACAGATTATAGAGCTATACGCAAGAAACAAATCATGCAGCCCATCTATTTCTTCAAGCCCCGGGGGCAGGGCCTGCACATAATACAGAAATATAGTACAAAACCTGATATTTCGTGTTAAACTGTCCATTTATATAGAGAGGAGCTAAACTAGTTATGACTTACCAATATCTCTAAATCCGATCTTCATAAATGAACAGACACTCAATGCGGTCAGCATGTTTTGCACGAGCATAAACTAACCGGACGAACCCAATTCCCAGTTGGTGATACCCACGCCACTAATGAATGGTGTTCTCATAGTGCATGGCTATTTTTATAACTACCTGTACAGGTATCTACCCACTGGGAAGTGATGTCGCCTATTATATTGACTGCGTGTTATAGTAGACGTTCATAATTGCTGTCACTTTTCATTCCTCTTCCCTTCAACTGTCTATAGAATGCACACTGTTGGGCTCCTGTTATATTTATAAATTGCCATGACATGTACATATGCTAATGAGAATTGCCACACTTGTTGTTAACTAATGTTAGCCTAGTGAATGAATAAACTTGAAATTCAAATCTGGCCATGTACAATTTTCCAGTTTTGAAAGCAATGACCCAGACCAAGATGACACGACCTTAGGTCAGGGTTATGACACACCCTTGGGTTGGAAACAACTTTTTTGCAAAGCAAGAATCGCTGATATCTAATGGTTAATATGTTACATACCTGACGTGATTTTGATATAAGAATGGCTTTCATTTTTGACATCGAATGAAGGTCACAACACTCAAGGTCATGAGTAACCTTCAAGTAAAGTTTGAGCTTGATAGGTCATTGGGTTAGAGTCATACACAGGACACAAAGTGGAACAGACAGACAGACATCATGATTCATATATAATAATAATAATAATAATAATCGACCTTATTTATAGAGGGTAACACATTTAGTACTGGTACTAATCTTCCATGTGGCCCTCATTTCCTGGGTAGGAACCAGTACTAAGCAATGTGGATAAAGTTTCTTGCTCAAGGAAACAACACATGGCGCTTGCGAGGATCGAAACGGCTACCTCTCAATCTCAAATCCGATGCTTTACCACTGCACCACAGCACTCCACAGACACCACAACCTTTTCATAACACAGTTTTGCGTATGGCAAGGTCCAAAGATGGATGATTATATAGATTATATAGTCATTTTTCAATGTTATCTTTACATTTTTGTTTGGATAACAAAGTGGTTTCTGCTTTGGTACCCAAAAATAATGTTATAAAGAAGCTGTAGCGTATCTACAAACTTCATTCACAAGTGGTATAATTACCTTCTTGCTGGCTGTTAGCCAGTGCCTGCTTCACCAGTGGATGTTTATTGGCTGTGAAGTCACATGTTGTCAGTACAGAAATCACACTGCCAGCACCAAAGTCTCCTCCTTGTCTAGACAGGTACAGGGCACAGTTCAGTATTTCCAGGATACACCTGTAGGGATGGATTTTAACCCATTTTATGCTAGTGGACTCTTCTATTGCCAAATGTTGGACTAGTCTATTTGTCATATAAGGGGTGTCAGGCCTATTGTTTTGTTTTTATTCTGTTTTTGACTGAAAATTCTGCTAGCAAATAGTGCAGGCCCGCATTCTGCGGCGTCTGATCTGGGCCCGCACTGTTTGCTAAGGTACCCCTTTAAGGGTTTCCCGCATACAATGGGTTAAGGTATGAAACAAACAAGAGTGCCAAGATGGCCCTGAATCGCTCCCCTGATTTCAAGATGTCAAATAGCTTCTGAAAATCATGTAACAACTGATGACCATTTTATTCCATGAAGCCTAACTGCTGCACTTAGATAGACGGTCACCTGGGCAACATAGACTGTCACCTGGGCAACATTCTTGCAAAGTTTGAATGAAACTGGCCAAGAGAGGCCGTCATTTAAAGCAACGTTCCTATGGAGTTTGCATGAAATTGGCCGAGGTATATGAGTTGTCATTATTTAAGATTTTTCTATTTTTAGCTGTCAGCCAGCTTCTCCATTACAGCAGTTCCATTTTAGCTATTTTGGTAGAGGGTCACCTAAGCTTTCCTGTGAAGTTTGACTGAAATTGGTCAAGGGGTATAAGGGGGAGTTGCTGTTTAAAGATTTTCCTATTTTTAGCTCTAAAGGCAAGCTTGTTCATCAGAGTAGAATGCTTTTAGATATTTTGGTAGGGAGCCACCTAGGCAACAGTCCTGTGAAATTTGAATCAAATTGGCCCAAGAGTTTAGGCGTTCTTTTAATAATATTGTTGACATTTTCTATTTTTAGCTCTAGTTGCCATACTGTTCATCAGAGTGGAATCGTTAATCTATTTTTGGTTGAGGGTAACCTAAGCAGCATTCTTATAGAATCTGTATGAAATTGTTAAAGGAGTATAGGTGGAATTGTCATTTAAAGATTTTCCTATTTTTAGCTATGGTGGCCACCTTGTTCATCTGAGCAGAACCATTTTAGCTATTTTGGTAGAGAGTCAACTAAGCAACATTCCTGTGAAGTTTGATTGAAATTGGAGCAGAAAGATTTTAGCTATTTCGGTGGAGGATCACCTAAGCAATATTACCATGAAGTGAGAATGAAATTAACCCAGGGGTATAAGAGAAGTTGTCATTTAAAGATTTTCTATTTTTTAGCTCTGGCAGCCATCTTGCTTACTGAACCTTAAATGTTCAGCTATTTTGGTAAAGGGTCACCTAAGCAACATTCCTACAAAGTTTGAATCAAACTGGCTCAATGGTTTTGGAGGAGTTAGCACTTAAAGCAAATTGTTGATGTTTTTCTATTTCTAGCTCTGGTGGTCATTTTGCTCATCGTAGTGGAACCCTTTTATCTATTTTGGAAGCCGGTCACTTAAGCAATTCTCATGAAGTTTGATTGGTTCAAACAGTATTTATTTGTCAAGAATAATGTACATGTACAGTCAATTACAACAGCAACTAACAGTATCTGACAGTAAGCTTTTGCTTATATCAAACTCAACTCCTGTGATTCATGGAAGTATCTACGAAAATATCAATATTTGTTTGTACTGAAGTTTGATTGAAATGGGCCCAAGGATATAGGAGGAGTTTTCATTTAACCCTTTCCCACTCAGAGATTTTGTGAATTTTGCTGATTTTCACAGTGTTGCACCTTACAGCAACTTCAACTAGTGGATGGTCTGTTTTACACCAAACTTGGTATGAATGTTCATTGGGCAGTAGTCTTTCAAATGCAACCTTTCATGACTTGATCATTGTTGTCATGGTAATGAGGGGGCATCTCAAAGTTGTGATTTCACATTAATTTTTGACCAAATCTTAATCTTCACACAGCTGTCAAGGCAACAATTAAGGGGTTTGGCACTGGCCATTTTCACTCTTTGCAGCATGTTTTATCAGCATCAATTTTGAGGCATTTTTGACCCCAGACACCCTCAGATATAAATTTTAGCAGCCAGTTGGGCTATACACCCAAAATTTTTCAGATATATATTCAGAATATTTTTAGTGGGGAGGCGCGCGAAAAAAAGGTCACTTTTTAGGCCAACAAATCGTAAAGCAAACATAACTATCCAGTGGTAGGAAATGCAGATTTTAGGTGCTTCTGGGGCTTAAAATGGGGGGGGGGGGGTGCAGACACGTAAAAACACGTATCTGAGTGGGAAAAGTTTAAAGATTTATTTTTTTCTAATTTTAGCTCTGGAGGCCATCTGGTACATTGGAGTGCAACAATTTTAGCTATATTGGCAGGGAGCCACCCAGGCAACATTCCTGTGAAGTTTGAATTAAATTGGCCCAAGAGTTTAGGAGAAGTTCGTATTTAAAGCAAATTGTTGAAGAAGCATGCCACACGACGAAAAATGCAAAATGGACATTGACCGATCACAATGGCTCACCATGAGTACTTTGTGCTCAGGTGGGCTAAAAAAAACAATTCAAGCCTGTAACATTGATTACCAAGTAATGCTAACTATCCATGGATGCCAAATTCTGTTGGTTTGCATTCTGATTCATCATTCGTTTAAGGATTTAGGAGTTTGGATTATGGCTTGGGTACTATGACCACAACTGCTACTTTATAGTTCATGTATATTTGGTCCGAGGTATAACAAGTATCTATATATTGCTAGTATACATATTTGCTTGTATACATATTTGCTAGAATGCATACTTGCTAGTATGAATATTTGCTAGTACACATAGTTGCTCACACAAATATATGCATTTGCTATTATGTATGTATGTATTTGCTATTTAGTAAGCATAGTTGTTAGTATGTATGTACATCTGCGCAAAAGCAATCTGGCGAGAGCTTTTGCTGCTCACAGACTTGTACAGCAGACGTTGAAGTGCTGTAATGATCCTAAGTATTGGGACAGACAGGTCTAAGCAAACAGTGCAGACCCTGATCAGACTGCTCCTTACGGAGCAGTCTGATCAGGGTCTACACCATTTGCCATTTGGACACCTTGCTGGCTTGCGAAACGAACTTGATGAAATTTTAGAAGCAAGTACTCGAGGTGTCTGAATTTTCAGGATTTTTATGGTAGCTCCATTCAATAATTCATGTGATTAGCCCTATTAGTTATAATATAAGCATGGCCCACGCCCATTGAGGCTTGAAGAAATAGACGGGCTGCATGATGCTTCCATGCAGAGCTGAATTCGACTGCATGCTTAGAGGATCTAAGCCTGCCCGGGAAAAGCGGTGCGAGTCGGACCGCCCATGCTTATAAACCCTATTGGTTTCATTGGGTGACAGGGATTGAGATGTCATTTCATCTCATTATCGGGTAAAAGTCCCACAAAATTGGAAGCAATGTCTCCAAAATGACCGAAATAGTGTTGATGGGGATGTTAAACCTCAAATCAAACAAACAAACAATAATATAAGCAATCAGCAAAGAATCAGGTGAGCCTACATATTAGCACAGGCTGGTTAGAGCCTTGCTGATGACCAACATGTAAAGGACCTTGAGGCAGATTCTTTCAAGAGATTATATGACCAAACTGATTAGTTGGCTGGTACCCAGATTAAAACACTTAGTACTTATCGCAAGACTCAATTCAGCCTTTGCAAATGCACAGTCTACCCAGAACCTTTCTTATCACAGACATTGTAGAGACCTTGAGCAAGAAGAACTGCAACTAGTCCTATCAGTTTTCTGTGTACACAGATTTGTGCACACAGAACTTGTCAATTAGGCGACCAGCAAACTACCAGGCAAGCCTTCTCATAAGTGTAGTCTCGCCAGAGCCTTTGCTGGTCAAAAAATCTAGAAAACAAGCTGAAGCCTATATAATATTGACCACCTTTTTATACTGCAAAACTGGGTATTTATGGGGGTACACATTTTTTTCTTATTTCTGCTCAAAAACATACATTGTGGGTACTAGCTAAAACCGCCTCTCGGAGCTGGTTCTAACGAGTACCCACAATCTATGTTTTTGAGCATAAATATGATAAATAACAGATTTTTTTTATCACAAAATATTTTTTTTTTTGGTGGTAAAATTTTCAATATATTTGAATAGGTGTGTTTTCATAACAGACATGAATAGGACAAGTCATGCAACTGTTCCTAATAGCTGGCTGTATACACACATCTGAAGAGAATGCCAAGGACTCATGTATTTGATTTATTTTGAAAAACAAGGGCCATAAAACCTTACCAGGAATCTCTATTTTTCTTCTTCAGTTGCCTGTGTGGGGAGGTTTGTAATTTCTCACTGCTCTTCTGGGCTCTGATATACCTGCACGAATGTATAATATAATGTTATTAATCAAGTCCAGTTACAGGTCCGAGGACTGCTGTATTGGCCGGAGGCCAAAGGCTGAGGCCAATATAGCTGACCAAGGACCTGTAACTTGGCCAATATGAAAATACTTGATTAATGACAATTTTATTAATTGATATAATTAAAAAACATGATTACTGATTTTTGACCAGGGTGTTAATACGGATGACCTCCAATCAATACAGGATAGCCAATTAATAATTAATAATACAAAGAATGTGTTTCATTTTTTGTGATGTTCATAAGAGTATATTTACATTTCCAATGTAAAGTCTAATGTAAACCTATAGAAAACAATGCAGTTCATACTTCCATGATCGCATGGAATCACATGATTTTCAGTGATGTCATTCTAAATCACTGTTCTCTCAGGCTTTGATGACGTCAACGCCGCTCTGTTTTTTTGTAAAAAACAGCGTGTAAATGTTTTTAAGCTTTAAAAGTTTGCCCTATATGCCTTTTTCTCGTCCAGTGATGAGGGGCAAATAATGTAATTATAAAAAATAAACTTAATTTTTCTGCTTTTCATGAAAGTATGAATGACAGCAGATCGCTAGCAAAGTTTATATGAACATGAACCCCTTTCAGGGTTCATTAACTTTGCATGCGACCCACTGCATTCATACTTCCATGAACTGCAGAAAAATAAATTTCATTTCTTAAATGAACAGCACTTGGTTTCTAATTAGAAATGTTTCAGAAGAAAACTATGTCCTCCAAAATATTATCTGAAGGATATGTTACCTTGAAAATGAGGTCAAGGTCACAAAAGCATTTGTCTAGCCATGACTGACTGTACCAGTTTGGTCAGAATTCTCCAATTGGTTTAAGAGATATGGTGGAAACAAGCAAAAACTGAAGAATCAAGTTTCAGGGGAGGAAATGTCATTTGAAGAATTTCAAGACGATCGCATTGGAGATCGAACAGAACAGTGTTAGCAATTCTGAATCTTCATGTTGCTTTGATGCCTCTCATCAAGTTTCAGGTCAATCTTACTTTTGGTTTGCAAAGAGATGTTGTTTAAAGAATTTCAAGATGGCTGCCAAGGCAGCCATTTTGGACATGGAATGCAATGATTCTGAATCTCAATGTCACCCCAATGCCTCCCACTAAGTATCAGATCAATTCAGCTTTTGATTCTGGAGGAGAAGTCGAAAATGTGTAAAGCTAATGAAAGATGCTGGACAATAGGTCATGGGATAAGATGACTGGGAACTTGAGGTGAGCAAATTAAATGAAGGGAACAAAATGAAATGTAAAGATTGGTATATGAAAATATGTAAATAATGACATATAAACAGAGGAATATGAAATGTAATGAACTGAGAATGGAAACCGATTAGTACAAAATGTAATGCACTGAGAATGAAATAGTGGCATATAAACTGAGGAGTACAAAATGTAATGCACTGAGAATGAAATATGTAGTGGCATATAAACTGAGGAGTACAAAATGTAATGCACTGAGAATGAAATAGTGGCATATAAACTGAGGAGTACAAAATGTAATGCACTGAGAATGAAATATGTAGTGGCATATAAACTGAGGATTACAAAATGTAATGCACTGAGAATGAAATAGTGGCATATAAACTGAGGAGTACAAAATGTAATGCATTGAGAATGAAATAGTGTCATATAAACTGAGGAGTACAAAATTTAATGCAGCATATAAACCGAGGAGTATAAAATGTAATGCACTAAAATGAAATATTGGCATATAAACTTAGGAAAGCAAAATGTATGCACTGAGAATGTACATATTGGTATATTTTGTTTGTTTGAATGGAGGTTTATTCTTGTCAACACTATTTAGGTAATTTTGGAGACATTGCTTCCAATTTGGAACTTTTACCCGACAATTGGATGAGATGACATCTCAAGCCCTGCCACTCAATGAAACCTACAAGGTTTATGTGCATGGATGGTCTGACTTGCAACACTTTACCCGGTCAAGCTTAGACCTTCTAAGTAATTTACCAGTACTCATGAGCAGTCGGTTTCAGCTCTGCGTGGAAGCACAATACAGCTTAATCTATGTCTCTGAGCATGATATGTGGGGGCCCACATGTTGGTATATAAACTTAGGGTTACAAAAGAAACCACAGTGGTAAAACCAAAACTCCAGCTAAGGAGGTATTTGAGGGCTCCTGTGGGATAAATTTTCATATTTTTTCATGTAATCATACGATGTGGTTACTTGTTAGTATCCCTTCAATGAAGCATTTATAACAAGTACCCACAATGTATGTTTCTTACAATAACTAAAGGATATCTGAAGCTTTGCAATTTTTTTTTATAAACAACTCACACACAAGTGAAGATTCAGATGATCAGTCTTTGCATCTGCACATGTCACTGTGATAACTTAACTCTAGGACTCGCATTTTCCAGAAGAACAAATTTGATATTTGTTTTTTATTTCTAGTCCAAATATAGATTGTGTTTTGTGTGCTTGTTAGAACTGCAACAATAAGGTGGTTCTAATGAGTATCCACAATAGATGTTATTCAGCAAAACTAAGGAAACTTATGTATACCCCTGCAAACCCTATTTTTTCCTTATAAAGAGGGTCTACAGGGGTCTTCATTACACAAACTTGTTAACCTAATGCGGACACAAACAAGTCTATACATGGTACTGTATGGCTAGCTTTTGACCCAAAATTTGTCAGGCAGTGAAGGTTCTGACGGCAGGCAGAGAAGGTTCTGAGTTCTGAAGGCAGGCAGAGGAGGTTCTGAAGGCAGGCAGAGAAGGTTCTGACGGCAGGCAGAGAAGGTTCTGAGTACTGAAGGCAGGCAGAGGAGGTTCTGAAGGCAGGCAATGGAGGTTCTGAAGGCAGGCAATTGAGGTTCTGAAGAATGGCAGAGAAGGTTCTGAAGGAAGCAGAGAAGGTTCTGAAGGCAGGTAGAGAAGGTCTTAAAAGCAGGCAGAGAAGGTTTTGAAAGAATGTAGAGAAGGTTCGGCAGTCAGAGAAGACTTGGAACGCAGGAAAAGAAGGTTCTGAAAGCATGTAGAGAAGTTATTGAAAGCATGTAGAGAAGGTTCTGAAGGCAGAGAAAGAGAAGGTTCTGAAGGCATGTTGAGAAGTCATTGAAAGCATGTAGAGAAGTTATTGAAAGCATGTTGAGAAGTTATTGAAAGCATGTAGAGAAGTTATTGAAAGCATGTAGAGTAGGTTCTGAAAGAATTTAAGGAAGTCAATGAAAGCATGTAGAAAAGGTTCTGTAGGCAGGCAGAGAAGGTTCTGAAAGCAGGAAGAGAAGGTTCTGAAAGCATGTAGAGCAGATTCTGAAGGCAGGCAGATATGGTTCTGAAAGCAGGAAGAGAAGGTTCTGAAGACAGACAAATGAGTTTCTGAAAGCATCTAGGGACGGCTCTGAAGGCAGGCAGAGGAGGTTCTGAAAGCATGTAGAGAAAGTTCTGAAGGCAGGCAAAGAAGTTTCTGAAAGAAGGTTCTGAGGACAGACAGAGAAGACATGGAAGGCAGGCAGATAGGGTTCTGAAAAAATGTACAGAAGGTTCTGAAGGCAGATAGAGAAGTTTATAAAAGCGTGTAGAGAAAGCTCTAAAGGCAGGCAGAGAAGATTCTGAAAGCATGTAGAGAAGGTTCTGAAGACAGGCAGATAGGGTTCTGAAAGCAGGCAGAGAAATTTCTGAAGACATATAGAAAAGTTTCTGAAAGCATGTAAAGAAGGCTCTGAAGGCAGGCAGAGAAAGTTCTAAAGACAGGCAGAGAAGCATGTAAAGAAGGCTCTGAAGGCAGGCAGAGAAGGTTCTAAAGACAGGCAGAGAAGCATGTAAAGAAGGCTCTGAAGGCAGGCAGAGAAGGTTCTAAAGACAGGCAGAGAAGCATGTAAAGAAGGCTCTGAAGGCAGGCAGAGAAGGTTCTAAAGACAGGCAGAGAAGCATGTAAAGAAGGCTCTGAAGGCAGGCAGAGAAGGTTCTGAAGGCAGGCAGAGAAGCATGTAAAGAAAGCTCTGAAGGCAGGCAGAGAAGGTTCTGAAAGCATGTAGAGAAAGTTCTGAAGGCAGGCAGAGAAGCATGTAAAGAAAGCTCTGAAGGCAGGCAGAGAAGGTTCTGAAGGCAGGCAGAGCAGTTTCTGAAAGCATGTAGAGAAGGCTCTGAAAGCAGACAGAGAAGGTTCTGAAAGCATGTAGAGAAGGCTCTTAAGGCAGACAAAGAAGGTTCTGAAAGCATATAGAGAAGGTTCTGAAGGCAGGCAGAGAAGTTTCTGAAAGCATATAGAGAAGGTTCTGAAGGTAGGCAGAGAAGTTTCTGAAAGCATATAGAGAAGGCTCTGAAGGCAGAAAGAGAGGTTCTGAAAGCATGAAGAGAAGGCTCTGAAGGCATACAAAGAAGGTTCTGAAAGCATGTAGAGAAGGCTCTGAAGGCAGACAGAGAAGGTTCTGAAAGCATGTAGAGAAGGAAAGAAAGTACTGAAAGCATGTTGAGACGGCTCTGAAGACAGACAGAGAAGACTTGGAAGGCAGTAAGAGAAGGTTCTGAAAAAATGTAGAGAAGGTTCTGAAGGCAGGCAGAGAAGTTTCTAAAAGCATGCAGAGAAGGCTTGGAAGGCAGGTAGAGAATTTTCTGATAGCAGGCAGAGAAGACTTGTAAGGCAGGCAGAGAATGCTCTGATCGCATGCAGAGAAGGTTCTGAAGACAGACAGAGAAGACTTGGAAAGCGGGAAGAGAAGCTTTTGAAAGCAAGTATAGAAGGCTGTGAAGGAAGCAGAGAAGATTTGGAAGCAAGGCTGAGATGGTTCTTACACCATGCCACTGAAGGCAGGCATGAAAGATTGAGGACAGGCAGTAAAGGTTCTGAAATTATGTTGAGAAGGTTCTGAAGGCAGACAGAAAACTTCCAAAAAACATGTAGAGAAGGCTCTGAAGGCAGACAGAGAAGACTTGGAAGGCAGGCAGCGAATGTTCTGATAGTATGTAGAGAAGATTAGGAAGCAGGCAGAGAAGGTTCTCAAAGCATGTAGAGAAGGGTCAAATGGCAGGCAGAAAGGACTCGGAAGGCAGGCAGAGATGTTCTAAAAGCATGTACAGAAGTCTCAGAAAACAAGCAGAGAGGACTTTGAAGGCAGACAGAGGTTCTGAAGGCTCAGAAGGCAGGCAGAGGACTTTGAAGGCAGACAGAAAGGTTCTAGGCTCTGAAGGCAGGCAGAGAAGACTAGACTCAGAAGTCAGGCAGAGAAGGAACAGAGCCTTCAGAGAGGCTGATCTGATTTTTTGCTGGTCGTCAAACATGACATTTGTAGCTCTAACTTCGTAACAGCAAACAATGGGGTATATCGAGGATAATTAAGGTATAATTTTCTTTATTTCTTGTTAGAAAAGTATGTTGTGGGTAGTTGATAGAATCACCTCATTGAGGCAATTCTAACAAGTATCCACAACCTTTGTTTATATGGAGAAATAAGAAAAAATATCCTGAAAGTATTTTCTATATGCAACCTTACCTTAAATGGAAATATGTTTCTTAAGTCACTGGACTTACCTGTTTCCCTTTCTAAACTCTGACTCAAGCCACCTGATGGCCTCCCTTGCCCCAGAACTCTCCTTCTTCTGAAAGTCCAATGTGTCTATCACTGAAAATATAGGATTCAACAAATACAGTTTTGTTTGTGTGGAGTTTAATGGCCAAGTTAATACTATTTAAGGCATGTTGATCTAGTCAGTTTACCTAACCAGACTTCATCTGGGAAGCCTTATCTGTAAATGGGTAATGAGTACAGTGCACATTCTTTCATCAGAAAATGACAACTGCTCTTCTTGAATCAGGGGAAGAGAGAGAAGGACTGTAGAAAAGATTCATGATCAGTGTCCATGGAAGAATGTTGCAGACTCAGCGGGGGTCAAACCCACAATCTCCTGATCACCAATCAGATGTGCATCCAACTGAACCACAATACATGTACTGTGAAACTTCAAAAACCCTGATATCTGGGACCAGTTGTTCAAAACTAACGATATCATTAGTCAACATATTGCTTGTTTGTATTAGGGTTTAATGGCCCAGTCAACACTATTTAGGTCATTTTCCTGGGTAGGCTTATATGTAAGCGGTTAACCAGTACAGTGCACATTCTTTCGCCAGAAACTGACAACTGCCCTTCTTAAAGCAGCAGGAGGGAGAGAATGACTGTAGAAAAGATTTCATGACCAATCTCCACGAAAGAATGTTGCCGACCTCGGTAGGAATCGAACCGGCGTCCTGATCACCAGTCAGACGCGCATCCAACTGAGCTACCGAGGCCGGCATCAACATATTGTTAAAAATTTGATCATTAAAATATGGCATATAAGCTAACAGTTTTGCTGAAAAAAAAATGTGAGGAAAACTACTTACATTTTTACAGCAAAAAATACCGAAGTACATGTATTAGATATTGAACTTGCTAGAATAGTTAACAATTTAACTACTAACAAGCTCATTAAGCTGACAATGCTTAAACAACAGGGGCCAGGTGTTCAAAACTAACAATACCATTAGTTAACATATCCTTAAAACTTTGATCATGTATTTTGGCAAATATGCTAATATTTTTGCTGAAAAAATGTGTGCAGCTATTGCATTTGCAAAAGCTGCTCACATTTTTCAGCAAAAATACCAAAATTTTAAATATTAAACCTGCTAGAACAGTTAACAATATGACCCCTAACAAGCTTGTTAAGCTAATGATGCTTTGAACAACTGGCCCCAGGGCCCTGATTACTAATTTACCATGTCTGGTTCTGAAGTCCTAGTTTACCATGACTGGTTCTGAAGTCCTAATTTAGCATGTCTGGTTCTGAAGTTCTAATTTAACATGACTGGTTCTGAGTCCTAAGATTCATGCTATAGCTACAAGTAACATACTAACTCATAAGATGCCAATCAGAACTGCTGTCAACTGCTTTGTCATCTGCTGGTAACATTAGAAGTCATTTTTCCAAACAGAGTGGACCCAGATCAGACTGTTCTTTCAGGAGCAGTCTGCTCAGGGTCCACATTGTTTGTCTATATGCAAAAATAAGGTAGAAAAGTTTGCAAGAAATAACAGCAGATGACATAAACAGCCAACATTTTCAGATGGAGTTTTTCATGGCATCTTAGGGGTTAAATATTAAGCGCTATTTAGGGATACTTTTTTTATTTTATTTTTTTTTTTTCTAAAAATATTCTAAACTAGAGAAAGTGACCAGTGGGTCACGTATACCCCCGGCCAGCATCACCCTCTGATATATCTTTCGAGCTTGTATGTAATATGAATGAAGTCAAGAAGCTATAAGAATCTATAAATGTGCTTGTAAAAGCTAAACCAAACATAAAATTTCTAAATGGACCAAGGGAGTGAGGGCATCAAATAGAACACACAGGCATCTATAAATTTTGACATAAAACTTTAACCAAATGTAAAATTTCTAAGTCCGTGACCTTGAGGTCAAGGTCACCATGACCTTGAGGTCAAGGTCACCATGGGTGGGGGAATGGACATGCATCATGAAATCATTTATCAAACATGAAGAGAATCTAAGATGTGGTTACAGAGATATCAGCCATGAAAAAGGTTTAACACAAAACTTTGACGTAAAAGTAGATGAACAGACAGACAGACAGCCCACCCAGGGGCTTGACCCAGAGGCTTAGATATTCCATATGAAAGGTAATGCTATAGAGATATCCTTTACCAAACATGAAGAGAATCTAACATGTGGTTACAGAGATATCAGCAATGAAAAAGGTTTAACACAAAACTTTGACGTAAAATTAGATGAACAGACAGACAGACAGACAGCCCACCCAGGGGCTTGACCCAGGGGCTTAGATATTCCATATGAAAGGTAATGCTATAGAGATATCCTATACCAAATATGAAGAGAATCTAACATGTGGTTACAGAGATATCAGCAATGAAAAAGGTTTAACACAAAACTTTGATGTAAAAGTAGATGAACAGACAGACAGACAGACAGCCCACCCAGGGGCTTAGATATTCCATATGAAAGGTAATGCTATAGAGATATCCTATACCAAATATGAAGATAATCTAACATGTGGTTACAGAGATATCAGCAATGAAAAAGGTTTAACAAAAAACTTTGACGTAAAATTAGATGAACAGACAGACAGACAGCCCACCCAGGGGCTTGACCCAGGGGCTTGACCCAGGGGCTTAGATATTCCATATGAAAGGTAATGCTATAGAGATATCCTATACCAAATATGAAGAGAATCTAACCTGTGGTTACAGAGATATCAGCAATGAAAAAGGTTTAACACAAAACTTTGACGTAAAAGTAGATGAACAGACAGACGGACAGACAGACAACCCACCCAGGGGCTTAGATATTCCATATGAAAGGTAATGCTATAGAGATATCCTGTACCAAATATGAAGAGAATCCAACCTGTGGTTACAGAGATATGAGCAATCAAAAAGGTTTAACGCAAAACTTTGACGTAAAGGTTGACGAACGAACGTACGAACGTACGAACGAACTAACGAACGAACGAACAAACCAACGAACGAACGAACAAACGAACATACGAACGAACCAACGAACGGACGAACGGACGGAAAGACGAAAACTATATACCCCCTGACATACTTCGTATGCCGGGGGTATAACTATGTTCCTCATTATAAATATGGATCAAAGAAATGTGACCTTTAAAATGAGGTCAGGGTCACCAAAGAACAATCAAGTTTTGTTATGTTTAACTTGTTCAAGAGATATGGTGCAGACAAGCGAAAACTGAATTACCTTTTCTCCAGTGTTTGAACTTGAAATGTAGGTCAAAATCACCAAAACCCAACTATGTTTTCTGCATTTGGAATCAATATAATATACCAAATATGTTTCAAATTCGTCAACCGACATGGAACATATAGTGCAGCTACAGTAAAATTTGTCAATCTTTGCAGTCATGAGGCCTTGAAAATTAAGTCAAGGCTACCAAAATCTCACCAAGTCATTGGAAGGCTGCAATAATATACTGTAGCAAGTCTGACTAAATTTCATACTTCAATTGATATGAGGTCCCGACAAGCTGATTTTGGTCCAAATTTGACATTTTGGAAAGTCTGTGATCTTGGAAATGAAGTCAAGTTAGTGAAATTCTAACCAAGTCTTTGGTAGCTCAAAACTATATTGTACCAAATATGACTGAAATTCATAAATCTGTTCAGGAGACAGGGTGCAGGCAATCTCTTTTGGCCAAAATTTAACAACATCTGGCAGACTCTGACCTTGAAAATAGGGGGGTCAAGGTCACCTTAATCTAGCCAAGTCTTTGGATGGTTGCAACAATATATCGTACCAGGTTTGGCCCCAACTGGAGGCAGGGTGCAGACAAGCTATTTGGGTGTAACCTTGAAAATAAGGTATCGTCATCAAAATCTAATCAAGTCTTTGGTAGGTTGCAATGATATATTGAACCAAGTTTGACCACAATGCAGGAGTAGAAGAGCAGATAAGCTACTTTGGGCCTATAATTTGACCGTCTTTGGGAGATTGCAACTTTTAAAACAAGGTTTAGATCACCAAAATCTAATCATGTCTTTAGTATTTTACAATGATATATTGTACCAAGTTTGACCTAAATTCACAAATTCTTTCAGGAGATAGGGTGCAGAAAAGCTATTTTTGGCCCAAGTTCATGCAGGACAATCTTTGGGTGTCAATGACCTTGAAAATGAGTTCAAGGTAACCAAAATCTAATCAAGTCTTTAGTAGGCCGCAATGATATATTGTACCAAGTTTTATTGCAATTCATAAATTTGTTCATGAGACAGGGTGCAGGTAAGCTATTCTGGGCCCAAATTTTGCAGTTTTTGGGAAACTCACAGTGACCTTGAAAATAAGTAGATCAGCTAAATACTTACCAGCCAACGGAATCACAATGATGCTTCTGTTGCTTTGAGCTAGTTGACGTATTAGCTGCAGAGTTGTACATAAACTTGATGTATCGGGAATAAGATAAGGTGGAAATGGTCCTTGATCAGTGTTAGACAAGCTTCCCTCCAGTTGGCTCACTTCAGCCTGCAACAATAAATACATGTACCTTATTTACTGTGTTTTTGGACAGACAGTCCTGGGCAAACAGTGTAAATAGGGAGTTCAGCCAAACCATTAACCCATTTTGTACCGGAAACCCCAAAACGGGTACCCTGGCAAACAGTGCAGGCCCAGATCAGATGTCACAGAGTGCGGCATCTGATCAGGTCTACACTATTTGCAAAAAGTTCAGCTATTTTCCGAATAAATTTTGAAGATAACACAACCCGTCACCTCTAAATTTTGACATGGACTCCTGCTATATATAAAGAGGAAGATTCCATTTGGTACAAAAAAGGGTTAAATGGTTGGCAAGATGAGATGATATGCCCATTGCGGCTTGAAGAAATAGATGGACTGCAAGATGCTTCCAGGCAGAGCTGGATCCGACCGGCATAGAGTACTGGAAAACCGCTTAGAGGATCTATGCCTGCCCAGGCAAAGCGGTGCGAGTCGGACCCGTCCATGCTTATAAACCCTATTGGTTTCATTGGGCCGCAGGGCTTGATATGTCATTTCATCTCAGTGTCAGGTAAAAGTCCCACAAAAATTGGAAGCAACGTCTCCAAAATGACCTTTACAGTGTTGACGGGGATGTTAAACCTCAAATCAAACAAACACTGCAAAGGTATCTGTAACAGTCTACGGGGATGGAAGTGTTATTTCTTGCTATCAAGTCATCACTGTTGTTTCATCTCTTTGTTTCTTTGATTGTTGTATTCTCGGAGATGTTGCAAGCCTTCATACAGACTGAACAGTCGCAACGGAAAAAGCGCAAGGATTGCAGCCGTGTAAAATCGATTTAAGATCCCAAGTGAAATACTTTTCACTGACGGTTCTAAGGCAGTTCTACTGTCGTAGGTTTGTTTTTGTTATAGTTTATCTTTGAGTGTGTGTATCTCTTACATCTTTTTGTTTTGGTTAGTCAATTGGCCATTTTGTGGGAAATTAACTGTCCTTTTGGCTTTCCACTGTTGATGTTTCCATTAAGGCCTAGTTATGTATTGTATGTGTTTCTTTCCCTTTGGTGTCTCTGATGGGAGGTGTGGGTTAATTGTATCAATTCCTGATCCTTGCCTTGGAAGAAGTACTTCTATTTAACAGTCCTGCCAATAACATTTAGGTCTTGTCAGCCAGTAAGTTCACCCTATCTCAGGTTAAATACATGTAACATGTGTACAATTTTCCCGGAGTAAGTGACAATGCTACTTTGTGAATCAGCAGAAGGAAAAGACTCTCAATTAGATATAAATAATTCTGAACAACACAATGTAGTGCATTCCTTTATGTCTTTTCTGATGAAAAACTTGTGGTATTTCCCTTATTTATACTCCAAACATAGGCTGTGGGTGCTGGTTACTGCCTCACTTATCGAAGGCAATTCTAACGAGTACCCACAGCAAGTCTTGAACCAGAAATATGAAAATATATATATATATATGTCATAGGGTGTTTTTAATAACATAGTGTATGTTTTTATCTAAATAGTAGGTTGTTGTCTTGGTCCGATTCGGATTCGCATCTCGGTTTGCGGTTCGGCAAAGACATGGCGATTATTCTGATAGTATGCGTGAGAGAATGAATGTGATTGGCTAATCTAATGAATTCCTGCACTGACGTCACTCCTAATGAAAATTTAGTTTTCTCTTTGTTTGAGCTGTGCTGATTTTCATATTCAGCCACAATTTGCTGTATGTTGTAACCATTTGAGCCCCGCCAAGCGAATTTCGGTCTTCGAGCATTCCGTCATGACACATTTTAACTGCGCATGCCCAGCCATTCAGAGGGGCCAGGGATATGGCTTTCGGTCTGAAGGTTCCTCTTGATTCACTGCTTGTATGAGCGAGCAGCGAAGGTTCTGGCAAGACTGCGCGGATGCCCAGGCTCGCCTGAACCTTCGCTGCTCGCATAGGCGATAAGTACCAAAATCGCTTGACGGGGCCCATTTAATGGTTATACACATCTAACATAGTCCAGACATTCATCTGGTGATGCCTTCTTGACCAGGTAAGAGTTGTGAGAGGTAATTATATTGTTCATTTGTGTTTTCGACCTTTATGTTACCTTTCGAACCAACGTTGAACTTCAGAGCTTGCCAGATCTGGAGGGCTTCTATAATTATCTGTGCTTTAGATAATTTATCATGCATATTCTTGCATCCGCTAAAGCTTGATATATTAATACATGCATGCACTTAACCTGTATTTATAGTAGTCGCAGATAAGATTGACTAGGCGGAGCTATTCAGGTGTTGTCAATATATGTCAAATTCGCTGAGTCCACCAGAAGATTTGGTAGTGTGGCTTTCGCACGCTTTCTACAAGCGGACGAAATGGTCATATACGCCACAGCTATGCGTGTGTTACAGTTGAATTCACATAATCGGGTGACTTAGGTTACCTTTGTGTTAATGGAATATTCCTAGGGCAGGTACAAACAATAGCTCCGCCTATAGTCTTTCAAAATGCAGTGAGACATGACTGTACTTTTAATTTTGGACTAGTCTGTGTTTTAGGTAAGTCGCCTTCCTTTGGGATTTTACATCGGGAGAAATAGTTTAACTGAGATTCGTACTACATCATGATAACAACTTGCCCTCGACTTCTACATAATGGAATTATCTAAAACCTTATTTATAATTTTAATTAAAATCCTGTGAAAAAGAAATCCGAAACCTGCTTCCCCTAAAACATGGAATAGTCTTGCCACGCTTGAACGTTGAACTCTCAAAGGTCGTTGATAAACTACAGTCAATTTTATCTGCGACTATAATGCCTTCAAGGAAATATAAATACTGAGCTACAGTATACGTGCATAAGTGAAGTGGGGTCTGCCAAGTATAAGTTCTGCAAATGTCACCCACATAAATCTTTAGTTTCTTCAAAAGTAAAATGTTTTATTTGTTGTATGTCATATATGTATTTCTTCGTGTCTATGTCGTAATTGTTGTTACATTTTCGTCCTTGTTGTTGTTGTAGGCACCCTTTATCTCCACCAATAAAGATAGATTTGTCTACCGGCTGAGTATATATTTACCCAACTTAACTCTCGATATGACATATATAATAATTATATATCTATATGTATGATCAAAGCTCGAAGACTAAAGACGATCGTTTTGGAAGAAAACACACTTCTTACACGTCTAGAAGAACTACCCGGATTCCTTTTAAAGCAAAAATATCCACCTGCACTGATAAAAGACAGCATAACAAAAATTAAGGCTTTAAACAGAGAGTCTCTACTACAAGCTCCCTAAAAAGCAGAGAAAATAATTTAATACCATACGTATCAACATTTAATCCTCACAATCCAGAGATTTACCCAGAAATACAGAAAAATAAATCACTCCTCCTGAGAGATGACAGGTTAAAATCCATTTTTCAAAGTAAAATATTTTTAAAAAGCAAGCGTCAATCTCCAAATTTAAAGAAACTATTAACAAAAGCTAAATTTTCAAACAAACAGCATAGCAAAAGAAACAAAATGCAACGAACCAAGATGTGGGTTGTGCAAATACATAAAAGAAGGTTCGACATACAACTTTAGCGACAAAATCTTTACTGTGACTTGTGACATGTTGCGTACCGTTAAAAATGTCATATATGTTATAGAATGCAGGGGATGTAACAAATACTACATTGAGAAACAAACAATTTGAGAAAAAGAACGACCCTACATAACCAGCACATAAGAAACGAAAATTTGAGAATGATACCCCTTAGTGGACACATTGCCTCTTGTTCGAAACAAGATCCGAAATATTTCATGTTTCCATTCTACAAGATGAAAACAGACAGCATAATTGCAAGAAAAGAAAAAGAAAAGTATTTTATACAATAATATAAACCAGAACTTAATTCAACATAAAACGCTTGTAGATAGTAGAGACGCCAGTTATGATATCACTTCTTTCCAACGTTTACTTACGTATCATATTTATTCATTATTAATACGTTACATAACACATACCAACTGGAAGGAAGTTCTTGACATTACGTTAGGTTATGCCAACTTCCTTAGTAACAAGACGCCATTATATGGACATCACTGCAATTCAATAAAGGCTTTGAAAATTGACTAATGTCATGAAACCGGTTAGCCAAAAATAAAAATTTGTTGAGCATCTGACCTTTATCTTATTTATCAAAGTATTTGAAACCCGTATTGTGGAACATTCACATTATTTGGAACTATATACATGTATATTATATATAACCCTGTAAATCTCAGTTTTCTGTATATGAAGTCATGTTCCGAGGGGTGTTCATTACACAGACTTGTTTGCATTATGCATCTACATCTCCCCCCACAACGGGAGTGAGGACATACGTTTTTGTAAAACGTATGTCAGTAGACTGTTTGCATAAACTACAGGAATTTTAATAGATTAAATGTAACAGTTTAACCCTTATCCTGCTAAATATTCACTGTAGCCACACCCATTTCTGACTTTGAACCAATCAGATTACTTGATGTAATTTATTGCTACAAATTCAGAAACTGAATATCAAACAGTGTAGAGCCTGATCAAATGGCTTCTTCAGAAGCCATCTGATCTAGATCTACACTATCTGCGAAGATAGGGGTTGTAGTGAACAGCAAGATAAGGGTTAATTCAAGGTTTGGAATTACTTGGTTTAGTACCATTTGATCACTCCTAGAAATTTTCAAATTAACTCAGGACCATAGAAGCATGAAATGTATAAAAATATCCAATAATATGATTTAACTTTGCAAATGCCAAACAAATGAGCACATGTTGCACTAAGTTCTGTGGTGACACTGTGGAGAAAGTTATCTGAAGATGCCTGTGACAGATAAAATATATCATTGAAACTATATCAGCAGAGAATGGCATTTATACTGAAATGTCTTTCAATATTTTTTTCATTGGATTTTATGGCCCTTTCCAGGGTCTTTCACTTATATTGAGCTGATCTGATGGTTAATCAGAGGTGAGTAACAGGGTAACATTCCACTGCAGTACTTGGCATCTCACATGCCTTTTAATATTTCTGCTTGGTAGAATGACCTTGGCCAAGCTGTTCAATTTAACAAACACATGATTGCTCATAATGATTTTCCTGCAAAAAGTGTGCAGCTTTTCATTTTGAAAAACTACTCCCCTTTAAAAAAAAATATTTCGAGCAACTAGGCCCTGTTTTCAATTTCTCTGCAGCTGACTTACCTGCATCCTAAGCTGGGCCATGTTTCTCATGAGCTGGTTCCTGGAATTACCTGAAGCCTATTAGCTGGGCCATATCTCTTATGAACTGGTTTCTAGAATTACCTGAGGCCTATTAATTGGGCCATGTCTCTCATGAGCTGGTTCCTGGAATTACCAGAGGCCTATTAGTTGGGCCATGTCTCTCATGAGCTGGTTCCTGGAATTACCTGAGGCCTATTAACTGGGCCATGTCTCTCATGAGCTGGTTCCTGGAATTACCTGAGGCCTATTAGCTGGGCCATGTCTCTCATGAGCTGGTTCCTGGAATTACCTGAGGCTAGACTAGCTACTAGTCGGATATCTTATTTCAAAGTTAATATATAATATTCTTCTACATTTATTGTTTCACTTCTTTTCCCCTCTCTGATAGCAACTTGTTTTATCTTGGGAAGATATCTGATGTCTGAGATAAGATTTAAGTCTAACAAGGTACCATATTTGATAGAAAAACACATAGCTTAGCCTTGTCTCTCATGAGCTGATTCCAAGACTTACCACAGCCCTCCCCCATCGGGGCTTAAAGAAATAGATGGGCTGCATGATGCTTCCACACAGAGCTGAAACCGACCGCACATGAGTACTGGTAAACCGCTTAGAGACCGCACATGAATACTGGTAAACCGCTTAGAGGATCTAAGCCTGCCCAGGCAAAGGGGTGTGGGTCTGACCGCCCATGCTTATAAACCCTATTAGTTTCATTGGGAGACAGGAACTGAGATGTCATTTCATCTTAATGTCGGATAAAAGTCCCACAAAATTGGAAGCAACGTCTCCAAAATGACCTATACAGTGTTGACGGGGACGTTAAAGCTCAAATCAAACAAACAAATCCAAGACTTACCTGTAGTCTAAGCTGGGCCATGTCTCTCATGAGTTGGTTCCTTCGACTTTCAGCGTCAGCCTGGAATAAAACAATACAATATAAATACTGGTTCAGTCTGGGTTGCTGCGACCTTCTATCCCTCCTGTGGAAAAATCTGAGTTGATAAATTCTAAAAGCACCAAGCAGTTAAGAAGCAACAGCCTTGACAATTGTTACAGGAATTTTTCTGAGAAAATCAGGCTTGACATTCCATGTGAATCATGATAATTCACATGAAATGTCAAGATTTGAAAAAATTAACTGAACAAAACAATTTGCAATGTTGTCAGCTCCAGTAACTAGCTTGGCTTTTATGGTCATTACTCTATTATCTTTTCATTTCTTAAAACAACCTTGCCATATCCAAACAAAAATGTATAGCTCATAAAGAAAAAATATCATTTAAGGTCACTTTTCTATATAATCTAAACATTTTTGGGATCCAATTCTTCAAACCATGTTATATCCAAAACAGTGCTAAAAAGAGGTTCTGCGACGGCCACATTTTTTTATCCATCTTCAAACACTATTACATCCAAAACTTTGTTATGTTGAAAAACCCTGTTATATCCAAACTATACAATGTATGGATTATATATAAAAATGGCCATTTAAGGCCATTTTTCTCAGTTTTCTATATTATCTATACGTTTTCAGGCTAGATCTTCAAACCATGACATATCAAAACAAGAGGCCCATGGGCCACTATGCTCACCAGAGCTCAGGGGAGGCACTGGCCACTGGCAGTCATGTATTTTAACAAGAATATATATGGTTTAGGGTCGGTGATCTGTAAGGTTTCTGAGATATTGGGCCTTTTATGAAGTGGAGGGGGTGGGGCAAGGCCCGCCGATGCATCCCGGGGCCCCAAGGTTGGTGTCGCTGAATGCGTCTTATCATAAGAAACAAGAATATAATATGGTTTAGGGGTGGGGATCTGAATGGTTTCTGAGATATATGGCCTTTTATGAAGTGGGGGGGGGGGGTGCAGGGCCACAGTGCATCCCAGGGGGGCCCCTGCTTGGTGTCACTGTATGTGTCTTACCATAAGGAACAAGAATATATATGATTCAGGGGTGGAGATGTGTAAGGTTTCCGAGATATTGGGCCTTTTATGAAGTGGAAGGGTGGGGCATGGCCCAGGGCATCCCAGGGGACCCCCATATTGGTGTTACTGAAAGTCCCTAATCATAAGGAACATGAATATACATGGTTTAGGGGTGGGGCTCTGAACAGTTTCTCGCATATATGACCTTTTGTGAAGTTGAGGGGTTGGACATGGCCCCGGCGCACCCAAGCAGACCCTGAGGTTGGTGTCACTGAATGTGTCTTATCATAATGAACAAGCGTATATATGGTTTTGGGGTGGGGATCTATAAGGTTTCCGAGATATTAGGCCTTTTTATGAAGTGGAGGGGTTGGGCAATGCCCCAGCGCATCAGGATGGTGCCACTGAATGGATCTTATCATAAGGAACAAGAACATAATATTATATGGTTAAGGGGTGGGGATCTTAATGGTTTTAAAGATATATGGCCTTTTATGAAGTGGAGGGGCTGGGGCAGGGCCCCGGTGCATCCCAGGGGCCACCAGGTTGGTGTCACTGAATGTATCTTATAATAAGGAACAAGAATATACAGGTTAAGGGGTTGTGATCTGTAAGGTTTCTGAGATATTGGGCCTTTTATGAAGTGGAGGGGCTGGGGCAAGGCCCCAGCGCATCCCATTGGCCACCAGGTTGGTGTACTGAATGCGTCTTATCATAAGGAACAAGAATATACATGTATATGGTTAAGGGGTGGGAATCTTAATGGTTCCCGAGATATATGGCCTTTTATGAGGTGAAGGGGGTGGGGCAGGGCCCTGGCACATCCCAGGGGGCCCCCAGGTTGGTGTTACTGAATGTGTCTTAATATAAGGAACAATAATATATATGGTTTAGGGGTGGGGATCTGAGATATTGGGCCCTTTTTGAAGTGGAGGGGGTGGGACAAGGCCCGGGTCATCCCAGGGGCCCCCAGGTTAGTGTGTCTGAATGCATCTTATCGTAAGGAACAAGAATATATATGGTTTAGGGGTGGGTATCTTAATGGTTTCTGAGATATATGGCGTTTTATGATGTGGAAGGTGTTGGGCAAGGCCCAGCACAACCCCAGAACTCTCAGGTTGGCATAAAAGCATATGGCTGAGAGAAGTTTACTCAAGAAACATTTCTATAGAAGTTTTGTCAAAATATCTGCAAAGGCTTGGCAGAAAATGCCATTTTCCAATTTTCCCCATTATAAGTCCATGGAAACTCTAAGTTGCCATAGCAACCCAAACTAATGAGCCAATTTTCATTAAAACACAAACTTTCAATCCCCCAACCCAAGGATGCTAGAGATGAAATTTGGGCTGAATCGGCCCAGTGGCTTCAGAGGAGATGTCATTTGAAAGTGTTGACATCACACGACATACGACGTCAGACGATGACGATTGACAACTGCCTATCCTATAAGCTCCCCCCCGGAGCCTTTGCCTCTGGTGAGCTAAAAAGTGCTAAACCAAAGTTCTGGTACCATCCTCTCCCATCAGGTCTTTGAGAAATAGACTAGGCTAACCATCTCAGTTTCGGGTAAAAGTCTCACAAAATCAGTAGCAACCTCTCCAGTGTTAACAGGGATGTAAAACCTCAACACAGACAACAAGAGGACCATGAGGTCCTGGTCGCTCCCCTGAACCCTGTGCAAATTTGATAGTACCAGGGCTTCCGTTAGGCGGACATACAGCGTATATTACGTCCTGAAATCGCTTCCCGACGCCCAAATTAAACATCAAAGGCGTCCCGCGGACTCCCGAAAATTTCTCTGTACGGCGAGAAATCTTTACCGAGATGTATAAACCCGCCCACTTTTAGCGGTTTGTAAAAAGTTTGCTCCGCCTTCTTAGCTGATACCGAAATCTGTGTTTATTGAGTACTAAGGACGTCCCATTTTCTGCCTGCGCGGTATTATATTGACAGTCAGAATCACGTGCGTCGGCACACCTTTGATCGTCATCGGTGTGTGAAAAACATGTCGAGGTGATTGCTCGGTGTTTGCATATAATTAAACGGATTAGTAGTTGAGGATAAACTAATTATCTCATTGACGATAAATGTTTTTTTAATCCTGTAAACTTGTTACTGTTTAAATTAAAGCGGGTCATAATTTAGGTGTTTGGTAGTGAGATTATCATTAGCAATGCAAAGTGTGACAATAGTTTCAAAGATAGATACACATTTTTTTCTTGACTAAATAGCAGGTGTTCAGTACTGTTCACTAGGTGAAATGACGAAAATAATTTATATAATCCCAAAATGTCGCCACGATCGGTGTTTGATTTTGGCGCCTCGAAAATACGTAAAACCGGCGAATGTGACCAGGCCGGTTCGTCAGGGTCCGAGCTGCAGTCTGATCTGTCTGTTAGCCAAAAAGCAAAAAAAAAAAAAAAAAAATAATAATAATACCGCTGATTCGTCTAAGTCAGGTCCAATTGACCAAAATTGCAAGTGTTTCTGCTGTTTGTCTGAAGCAGTTCCGAGTGTTTAGAGTACAATGAAGACTCGCAAAGTTTGGCAAAAATCTTTTACAAAAGAATTTTTCTTTATTTCTTTTTAATCCATATATGACAATGGGTGTCAGGTTTGATTTATTTGTGTTAAGTTCTACAAACAGTGTAGACAGATCAGACGCTATGTTCTGTGGCATCTGATCCGGGTCCACACGGTTTGCTAATGACCCGAAAATGGGCCACTAGGCATATAATTATGACGATGGGCAATGCGATTGTTTTCTTTACTTTTTTATTTTTATTTATTTTTGGTGTGTGTGTGTTGGGGGAGGGGGGGGGGGGGGGGAGTTTTACTTGGAAAATTTATACAGGCCAAGCAAAAATTTTTTTTTTTGGCACTCCTCTGCACTGTACTGACCGCATGTATGTCACATAGTTATGAGTAGTTTTAACTTCCTCACAGGGCTTTGCTTGATTGTTTTGTATATAACGGCCCAGTCAACACTATTCAAGTCATTTTTGAGCCGGTCAGTTTACCTATCAACACTTTACTAGCCATCTAAAAGAATATACAGGTGATTAAAAATGCAAACAAGAGATTCATAGATTAAATAATATATATTTCTTCATCAAGACAATTTTACGATCTGCAAACACCTTGCTTCAAAATTGGGACTTCCTGAATTTTCCAGTGGGACTTCCAGATTTCAAGGGTAGGAAGTCTGGGACTTCCAGAATTTGGGAGTTAATGGAAGCCCTGTAGTACTAACTCACCTTGACCTTAAGCATTCATAGACATTCAATTTTTACCTATTCTCATATAATAGATCACAATACTTTTCGAAAAATGCATTGAAAAATGCATTGATAAACGTATTTCCCATTGAAAAGCCTATGGAGCCAAATTTGACCTTGGTGTAAAATAGGTCATGGTCAACCTAGGGTCATCATTTTTTCCAACTTGGTAGTACTCAGTCACCCGATGCTACATACCAAGTTTCAAGACAATTGGCCCAGTGGTTCTTGAGAAGAAGGTTTTTTTTTAATGTTTTTACCATACTTGGGATGGCAAACATCCTGATCATGTGACCTGGACCGTCCCAATAATTTTTTGTTCTCTATGTGTCCTGAGGATGCATTATAAACTTCAAATGAAATTGGCCACGTGGTGTTAGGGAGAAAATTTTCCTATTTCCCATTGAAAAGCTTACGGAGCCAAATTTGACCTTGGCATAAAACAGGTCAAGGTCAACTTTTTACTCAGTCACCCAATGCTACATACCAAGTTTCAAGCCAATCAGCCCAGTGGTTCTGGTGAAGAAGATTTTTTTAAGTTTTCATCATATTTGGGCATGGTGGCAATCTTGGTCATGTGACCTGGACCATCCAAATTAATTTTTATTCACTATTAAGTGTCTTAATGAAAAAGTACTCTAAAATGTCAATATACCTGCAATACAAGTGACCTTTGGCCAATGAATGACCATGACCCTTTGCATTCTCAGGCATTCATTTTTAACCCACTCTCATGCCACAGACCACAATATTTTTTGAAAAATGCATTGATTTACCTATTTCCTATTGAAAAGCCTATATAAGGAGCCAAATTTGGTCTTCGTGGAAAATAGGTCAGGGTCAACTTACGTTCATCATTTTTGCAAACTTGATAGTACTCAGTCACCCCGTGCTACATACCAAGTTTCAAGACAATTGGCCTTGTGGTTTTGGAGAAGATCTTTTAAGGTTTTTCCCTATTTGGGCATGGTGGCCATCTTGGTCATGTGACAGGGACCATCCAAATAAATTTTTGTTCCCTAAGTATCCTAAGGCTGCATATAAAATTTAACTTTCAATCAGGTTTATTTTATAGTAATTTATTTTAGTTCGATTGCGATGAAAGCTTCAAGCTTATTGAATCGCTCTCGAACACTCATTCCGGGTGTTTTCACGCGCGCGAGAGAGAGGAGGCAATGGCTTTTACACCACTGCTACCCATTTACACCTGGGTGGAGTGGGGCAGTGTCATTACGTGTCTAGCCCAAGGACACACCTCGATACCGGTGGCGGATTCGAACACACAACCTTTCGATCATAAGTCGAACGCGCTAACCACTGCGCTATCGAGGCTGACAATAAGGTTGACCGTAGCCAACAAAGGATCTATACACTAGAATGGCGGACCTCCGAAGAGGGATCGCAGGATCGATCCCCGGCTTCTCCAGACTTTTGGATGAGTCTTTAAACCGAGGTCCCGTTTCCGTATGACCTTAGCTGTTGGTGAGATGTTAAACGCAAATACTCATAAAATTTAAATGAAATTGGTCCAATGGTGTTAGAGAGAATGTATTTTAATATGTCAACAGACCTACAATACAAGTGACCTTTGGCCAAGGTCAATGGATGACCTTGACCTTTAGCATTCACAGGCATTCATTTTTTACCCATTCTCATATCACAGACCACAATATTTTTCGAAAACTGCATTAACTGATTTACCTTTTTCCCATTGAAAAGCCAGAGGAGCCAAATTTGACCTTGGCATATAATAGGTAAAGGTCAACCTAGGGTCATCATTTTGGCAAACTTGGTAGTACTCAGTCATCCAATGCTACATACCAAGTTTCAAGAGTCTTAGACAATCGGCGCAGTGGTTCTGGAGAAGATTTTTTACCCATTCTCATATCACAGACCACAATATTTTTTGAACAAGAAAAATGCCTAATGGCATTATGGACGGGTTTTTTTTTCAGTACAGGGTGGGGTTATGTGGATGGGGTGGTTTGGGGTCTGGATGGGGCTGGGTGGGGTAGGGTGAGGGTGGGGTAGGGTATCTTTCGGGTGGATGGGGGGTGGGTGAGGGTGGGTTGGGTGTTGGGATGCAGTGGGGTTAGGATGGTGGTGGCATGGGTGGGGTAGGGTGGGGTGTGCTGGTGAGGGGTAGGGTGGGGTGGGATGGGTTAGGAGTCGGGTGGGACGGGGTGGAATTTGTGGTGGGGTGGGGTGATGGGTGGGATGGGGTGTGGTGGGCTTGGGTGGGTGGGATGGGGTGAGGTCGGGTAAGGTGGGGAGTGGTGGGATGGGTGGGGTTGGGGGTGGATTGGGGTTCTTTTGGGATGGGGGTGGGGTGGGGTAGGGTATGCTAGGATAGGGTGGGGTGGGTAGGGTATGTATGTAAAACTAAGTATGCATGTATGTACAGAACAAATGCAATATCCTAACCCAGTAACAAATTTTTGTGGAGGGGGGGGGGGGGGGGGGTATGATTTGTTAATGTGTTTTAAGAAGAAAAAAAAATAAAGTTTTTTTTTTCTATTTTTAGCTCTGGTGGACACTGATTTTAGCAATTTTGAAAAAGGGTCACCTAATGAACATTTCTGTAAAATAATTTTGAAATCGGACCATTATCCCAGGAGGAGATGTCGTTTAAAGAAATTGTTGACGGACGACGGACATCAACTCAGTGCTCAGGTGAGCTAAAAAAAGAACGAAAAAAAAAAAAAAAAAAAAAAGAAAATTCCATGCCTGTGCATGCATGTATGTATTATTACTGGCAACTATCAGGGGAGGAAGATAATAATTGTTCATATGTGTTTATGGAGAAGAAAAGAAAAATAAAGAAAAAAAAGAATGAAAAAAGAAAGAAGAAAAAAAAGAACAAAAAAAAAAACAAGAGGACCAAGCTAGCTTGGTCCTGTATCGCTCACCTGAGCTAACAGATTCAAAGTTTAAGGAAGTGCCAACCTTTCCTGAAAGCTTTATGGGAGGACATGGTGATGACATGGCAAGCATTTTCTGAAAATCAAGTAGAATTTAACTCTATGAAAAACAGGCTGACCTCACCGGTTTTCAAACTCATTCAAGCTTTTATTCCTGACTTGCTAAGAAGATCCGATCTAAACTGAAGTGGCTATGGTGATGACAAGTTCAAAAACAAGAGTTTTCAAACTCCTCCAAGCTTTCTGCCTGACTTCCTTGTTTGTAAGTTTCATGAAGAGCCGTTCAAAACTAAAGGGGCAGCAGTGATAACAATGTCGAAAATAGGCATTTTCAGCAATCAAAGGCAGGTCACTCTATGATAAATGTGCCGACTTGGCCGGTATTCGAACTCACCTGAGGTTTTATTCCCAGCCACCTTACATGTAAGTTTCAGAAAGATCCGATCAGACTTGGCCAGTATTCAAACTCATACAAGATTTTATTCCCAGCCACCTCACGTATAAGTTTCAGAAAGATCCGATCAAAACTGAAGGGGCTACGGTGATGACAAGGTCAAAATTTGGCATTTTTAGCAATCAAAGGGATGTTACTCTAAAATAAATGAGCCGACTTGGCCAGTTTTCGAACTCATCCGAGGTTTCATCCCCAGGCACCTTACGTATAAGTTTCAGAAAAATCCGATCAAAACTGAAGGGGCTACGGTAATGACAAGGTCAAAAATCAACATTTTCAGCCATCAAAGGGACAGAACTCTACGATAAATGGGCTGACTTGGCCTGTTTTCGAACTCATCCAAGATTTTATCCCCAGCCACCTTACATATAAGTTTCAGAAAGATCCGATCAAAACTGAAGGGGCTATGGTGATGACAAGGTCAAAAATCGGCATTTTCAGCAATCAAAGGGACGTAAATCAATGATAAATAGGCCAACTTGGCCGGTATTCAAACTCATCCTAGGTTTTATCTCCATTCACCTTACATATAGGTTTCAGAAAGATTCGATCAAAACTGAAGGGTCTACGGTGATGACAAGGTAAAAAATCGACATTTTCAGCCATCAAAGGGACATAACTATATAGTTAATGGGGCAACTTGGCCGGTTTTCGAACGCATCCGAGGTTTTATCCCCAGCCACCTTACATATAAGTTTCAGAAAGATCCGATCAAAACTGAAGGGGCTACAGTGTTGACAAGGTCAAAAATCAACATTTTCAGCAATCAAAGGGACCTAACTCTATGATAAATAAGCCATCTTTGCCGGTATGTGAACTCATCCGAGGCTTTATCCCCAGCCACCTTGCATATAAGTTTCAGAAAGATCCGATCAAAACTCAAAGGGCTACGGTGATGACAAGATCAAAAATCGGCATTTTCAGCAATCAAAGGGACGTTACTCTGTGATAAATGGACCAACTTGGCAGGTTTTCGAACTCATCCGAGATTTTATCCCCAGCCACTTTACATATAAGTTTCAGAAAGATTCGATCAAAACTGAAAGGGCTACAGTGATGACAAGGTCAAAAATCAGCATTTTCAGCAATCAAAGGGACGTTACTCTACGATAAAAGGGCCGACTTGGTCGGTTTTCGAACTCATCCGAGATTTTATCCACAGCCACCTTACATATAAGTTTCAGAAAGATCCAATCAAAACTGAAGGGGCTACGGTGATGACAAGGTCAAAAATCGGCATTTTCAGCAATCAAAGGGACGTAACTCTATGATAAACCAGCGGACTAGGCCGGTTTTCGAACTCATCCGAGGTTTTATCCCCAGCCACATAACATATAAGTTTCAGAAAGATCCGATCAAAACTGAAGGGGCTACGGTGATGACAAGGTCGAAAATGGGCATTTTCAGCAATCAAAGGGACGTAACTCTATGATAAATGGGCCGACTTGGCCGGTTTTCGAACTCATCCGAGTTTTTATCCCCAGTCACCTTACATATAAGTTTCAGAAAGATCCGATCAAAACTGAAGGCGCTACGGTGATGACAAGCATTTTCCCATAGTAAGTCTATGGGACCTTGTGGTTGCCATAGGAACCAAAGTTTTAGAGCGATTTCAAAAAAAAGTTTATGTCATCAATGCCCCACCAGAGGCATACTACAGGTGAGAAATGATTGAGATCAGCCTGCAGGATACAGAGATATAGCTGCTCAAAAGTGTGGACGGACGACGGACGGACGACGGACGACGGACGACGGAGGACCCACTATACTATAAGCTCCCCTGGAGCCTTCGGCCCAGGTGAGCTAAAAAAAGTCTCCACCGGGGTTTGAACTCACGCCCCTCAGATTCATAGTCAACAATAGGATTCGTAGTCCAGCACTCTATCCACTACACTGGCATTTGAAAAAAGGTTAACTAAAAGGTAAACCTGAAAAACACAAGTTTGAAAAATGACAATTTCCGCCAAAATTTTAGTCTTTTGCGCCATTTATGGATAATACATGAAAGCGGTACCTCCACTTATGCATCAGTCCTGATATTAAAACAATCTGCTACAGAATAGATGAAAAATATCACTTTGAAAAAAAGGTTAACCAAAAGGTAAACCTGGGACGACGCCCGCCCGCCCGCCCGCCCGCAGGACGCCCGCCCGCCCGGACATCGCTATTTTAAAGGACGGATTTTTTTTAAAAACCCGTCCAAAAATGCATTGATTTACCTATTTCCCATTGAGAAGCCTAAGAAGCCAAATTTTGCCTTAGCGTAAAATAGGTCAAGGTCAACCTAGGGTCATCATTTTTTCAAACTTGATAGTACTTAGTCACCCCATGCTACATTATAACCAAGTTTCAAGGCAATCCACCCTGTGCTGTGGTTCTGGCGCAGAAGATTTTTTTAGTTGTTTTTTTTACAATATTTTGGCATGGTGGTCATCTTGGTGATGTGACCTGGACCATCCAAATAAATTTTTGTTACCTAAGTGTCCTAAGGGTGCATAAAAAATTTAAATGAAATTGGCCCAGAGGTGTTACAGAAAATGTACTCTAATATGCAAATAGACCTGCAATACAAGTGACCTTGAGCCAAGGTCAATGAATGACCTTGATCCTTAGCATTCACAGGCAATCATTTTTTACCCATTCTCGTATCACAGACCACAATATTTTTCGAAAAATGCATTGAATTGAAAAGCCTAAGGAGCCAAATTCGAACTAGGCGTAACATGTCATGGTCAACCTAGGATCATCATTTTTGCAAACTTGGTAACACTCAGTCACTCGATGCTACATACCAAGTTTCAAGCCAAGCGGCCCAGTGGATCTGGAGAAGAAGATTTTTTAAGGTTTTTACCATATTTGGGCATGGCGGCCAGCTTGGTCATGTGACCTGGCCCATACTTCCAAATTTTTGTTCTCCCATTGCCAGGAGTCTGCATATGAAATTTTATTGGAATTCAGAGAAGAAGACATTGGAAAATGGTGGATGACGGACGGATGGACGATGGACAATGGAGTCCTACCATCCTATAAGCTCCTGTGGAGCCGTGGAGCCTTCGGCTCAGTGGAGCTAAAAAAAATAAACCAGTAGTACACTGCAGTCAAGTGAGAGTGCAGTCAATGTCAATTTCCTGATAGTCTGACAGATAGCAAGAACAGCAGGAAGAAAATTCCAAGGATTCAACTCCAATAATTTGCTGTTTCTTCTCTAATCATCTTCACTTTACCTCCTTGATTTCTCCCAATTCTGCCAAATTAGTTGAAACACTAACAAGTGATTACAATTTCATGCATATGTATTCTATAAGGCCTAATTGTCTTCTATACTCAACTAAAGGATGGAATCCCTATAATAATGTTGAACTTTTCCAGATATAAATTATATTGTCATATTAACCCTTGTCCTGCTGAATATTCAAATATGCCACACCCACTACTGATTATCAACCAATCAGATTACTTGATGTAAATTATTGCAACAAATTCACAATCTGAATGGCAAACAATGTAGATCCTGATCAGATGGCTTCATCAAGCCATCTGATCTGGATCTTCATTGTTTGGAAAGTAAGGCATATCCCGGCTCAGCAGGACAAGGGTTAACGCTGCGACTGCATGCTGGGTATTTTTTTTTTTTTACAGCAAGCAACATTTTGAAATATTTTCCTCATTTTTTTTCTAGAAATCAGGATTTGACATTTCATGCAAACTGTCTCCATAGAAGACAATTTGCATGAGATGTCAAATCCTGTTTTCTGGAAAAATAAGAAAAAATACCAACAATTTGTCGTCTGCTAAATAAGCCCTGCGAATGGTAAAGGTTATGCGAAGGGAAAATGAGGGATAATAATAAGAACCAAGCAGCACATAGAAGTCTCCATGTGAACTTTTGCAAAAGCAGTATGTTGCATTCTAATAAATTTTCTGTTTATCACATTAACAAGTTCGCTTGTAAACACAACTTTAAACAGAGAAAAAGTGGTTGTTGTTCCCCTATCTTTTCATTTTTGGGTTGATTGTTCATCAATCAATCCACTCAAAGTTACTGCCGACAGAAGCTTCCCACCTGCTATTGTCCGCGTGACTTTTATCACTGACAATGTCCAAAATCCAGATACTGTTTATTTTCAGCTCCCTGTGACATCAAAGCGCTGTGTAAAAAGTAAAATCTGGACTGGGCTTGTGTGTACTGGGTCAATGGTGAACAGTGAAGACCCAGATCAGATGTTGCTTACACCGCGCCTACACTGTTTGCTTAAAATACTGGAATTTATGGGGTTAAACTGACAGTCCAGTCCCAGTCCAGCCTACACAGTCAGAAACAATCAACCGATTATTACTCTATATTTCAAATATCGTAATGATCCTAAGTATTTGGACAGACAGGCCTGAGCAAACAGTGCAGACCCAGATCAGACTGCTCCTGAAGGAGTAGTCTGATCAGGGTCTACATTGTTTGCCACTCCCTCTGCACCTTTTGGACTCCTTGCTGGATCATGAAAAAAAATTGTAAAAGTTTTTGTGAGACCTACAGCAAGTCCCCAAAGGTGTCCAAATTTTTGGGATTTTTATGATAACCCATAAACACCTGCCACACAAATTAATGTGGTAGTAATGTTTAACCCATTTTATACCAGAGAAACTGCAAAATGAATCAATGGCTAACAGTGCGGGCCAAGAACAAAATAGAACCTTCACTAGTTGCAAAAACTTTTCGATAAATTCCTAAAATATAACCTCAATTTTGAAATGGACTCCTGGAAGATTCTTTTCAAATCAAAATGGGCTAATACATGTAATATGAAGTTGTTTAAGCTAGTATATTCTCTGTTCAGCCTATCACTTATCAAGCAATTTTCTTCAGATGATCAGCCTCTATAATGACTCACACACAGAAGCTTGTAATTCACTTATCTTCAAAATTAAACCCAGAACCCTGTACACCAACTAATTGCCAAATTGTAAATGTTCCCTGTCACCTTCTCTGATAGGCCACTTTGGATCAGCCAATCATATTTGGGTTATCATTTTGAAAATTCATGCAGAGGTGCAAAGATTCAGTTTTATTTGATTGGCTGATTTCTCCAAACCAATGGAATTCTGTAAAATCTACCATGACCTGGGAGGCAGAACCTGTGTTTATTTATTCCTTTCTGATTGATACTCCCCAGGTATAAAAAAAACAGACAGAACTGGTTTATTTTATGTCTGGCATGTTGCCCTAGCAGAATCAGACTGTGATCTGTAGCATGCTAGTCATTACTATCATAATTCATTAACAGATAGGTGAATAAAATGTGTACCAATCTAATCCTTGTCAACCAATCAAATGATCTGTTACATCAATAAGTGTTGGCATTACACCAATTGCAACAGCCTGTTAGAGGTGAAGGTGTTGGCACTGCACCAATCAAACTGAAGATTATTTCCAAAAAACATTATCATCTTTGTAAGATGAACACTTGATTTGAACCCCATGAATGACTGTAATGAACTATATTTGCAGGATATACTCTGCTATGAGTTAACAATCTACAGGAAGTATTTTTATTTGTTTGTTGTTCAGTTTGGAAAGCCCAAAAATTGTCGAACTATGGGCAACCTTTCCGATACAGGTTTATTGTTTGTCAGTGAATGTGACCCAAAGTAAACAGCAGGGTTTCACTACTGCTATCCATATGAGTAGCACTAGCCAATAAAGTCAAAACTGAGTACTGTTTAATAAACAGTGCAACATGTAAATAAGGGGCCCGAAAATATTTTTCAGTTACCTGAACCGGTGAAAAGGTAATGGCCATAATGACAAACCCTATATTTGAAGATTATGGGAGTTTAGATGAAACAGCCAAAGGTAGTGCTCTGCTGTCAATTAGCTTCTAAACACAGTGTCACTAGCACCCTGGGTATCAGTACTAGTCACTGTGGTACCTGTAGCTGTATGCAGTAAAATTACATTAATAGGAACAGCTAAAATCAAGACTAATTCTTCTTTATGAATATCAAAAAAGATGCTTTTTTCTGTATCCAGTGTCCTCTGGTAGGAGACCATTTTTGGAACTGTTCAAAAGATGATCTGCATATAGGAATAACACTGTATATCCTGCTGCCAATATGGCCTATCAGACTATGGCAGTACAGACTGACCTGGGGTAAAGACTAAAAACAGTCGAACTTCAATGGCTCGGACACCTTTGGGACCTCGAAAATCTGTTCGAGACAGGGGTAGTTCGAGCCACTGAGGTGACTGCCAGGAGGCATAGCGAGATACTTTTAGACATCTTTTCGGTGTTCTATAATGAAAATGTATGCTGTGTGTACTCATTAGAATCGCCTCATCGAGGCGATTCTAATGAGTACACACAGCATACTTTTGCAAGATAAAAGACTAAAATCTCCTTAATCATCCACCACTATTTCTTATGTAGAGGATTTCGCTAGGGGCTCAAGAATGGGTTCGACGCATCCATGGTATACGAGCCAACGGTGTTCGAGCCATCGAAGTTCTACTGTAGTCTTCAAGTGTTTTTTTTTGCACATTTCTTATAATCCTACTATCTCTGACTTGTTAAGGAATCTCCCCTATGCAGCCATATGTTGTTTGTATTATATGTTGATGATTAAAACAGCAGGATATAAACACTTATCTTCTTGCCAATTTTTCCCCAGTTTTGTAATTCTAGAGGCACATTATAAGAGGGAGGGCCTCAGAACTCATTCTTTTGAGTAGCTCCATATTTCTGTTTAATCACTAATTAACTACAGATCTTCTATCAAACAGGTTTATAATTAGAAACATTTATGGGCCTCCAAGGCGCTGTCTCTCTGAAACCATTTGAGCCTCATTTTGAGACACAACAAGTCAGGTGTTTTTTCTCCAGGTACTCCAGTTTTAGCCCAACTCTGTACAGCGATCAGCTCGAAATATTAGTGAAATAATCTTAAAAGGGCCATGAAACCTCCCCAAAATACATTTAAAATCAGCGAGTTATGCTATGTGGAGAGATGATAATGCACAAGGCATGACAGTTACGCATCATCATCAGCTCTTGATGACAGTCAGTATTTGTATTTAGCAGACACAGGACAAGCTTGGTACCATACATCTGATATTTTCTTAAGAGGAGTGGATACACTTCCACCAATTTTGAAAGGGAGACAACTTTTGGGACTTCCTTTTCGCTTTTCTATAAACTCTGCCCACAGAAAAAGGGGTCTACTCTTAACAGGAGCAAATTCTTTCCTTTAGGTGTTGACCCTATTGACATGGGAGTCAAAAATGCTTTTAAAGGAGTTGCCTCCCTCTCCCCTAAATTCTTGCCTACCAACCTTAGTTCTTTAAAAATAGATGTTTTCTGTACCTTGTACTGATCAAACATCACTTGTCCATCCTTGATATTCTGAGAACTACAAGCAAGAGGACAATGAGGGCCTAAATTAGCTCATCTGAGGCTGCTCCAGTTCATTCAGTCTGCTCCAGTTCATTCAGTCTAAGTTATAATTTCAGACTAGTGTATAACTTGTAACATATACATACAGGATCTTATAGGAGTGGTCATTTTATATGAAATGTATACAACAAGCCCTCAGACCAGAAGTCTTATCACTTTTATGCATATCATTTTTACGCTAAATAACAGCGACATGATAATAAATGCTTCATTCTGCAGGAGACTCAACAGGAGACTCTACATGGCTTTTGTAGACCTGGAGAAGTCATTTGATCGAGTGCCTAGGAAAGTCATCTGGTGGGCACTAAGAAAACTTGGAGTGGACGAGTGGATTGTGAAACTGGTCCTAATGCTAGGAGCCGTGTCCGCGTTGGTGATGGTTACAGTGAAGAATTCGAGGTGAAGGTGGGTGTTCATCAAGGCTCTGTTCTCAGCCCACTGCTTTTCATCATTGTGCTTGAAGCCTTGTCATGCGAGTTCCCCTCTGGAGTCCCCTGGGAGGACCTGTATGCTGATGACCTTGTCATCATAGCTGAATCCCGTGAGGAATGTGTCGGGAGGCTCTCAACTTGGAAAGACGGAATGGAGGCGAAAGGGATGAGAGTGAATGCAGGAAAGACAAAGATCATGATCTGTGGTACAGGTCTGGACCTCTTGCAGAGTACAGGCCAGTTCCCATGTGCTGTATGTCGCACTGGGCTGCAAGTTCTGGGCGCACAAGAAATGCAGTGGGCTCAAACGCTTGATAGAGGACCCTGATTACAGGTGTACACGGTGCCAAGGAACAGCACGCCCCTTAGATGGCAGACCACAGAGGGAAGTTCAAGGCGGATCCGACAAGCTGGAGGTTGTAGCTTCCTTCTGCAACCTAGGTGATATGCTCTCTGCAGCGGGTGGTTGCGACCTTTCAACTACATCACGTGTGAAAACAGCCTGGAAGAAATTCAAGGAGTTGCTACCAGTTCTCTCTTCCCGCCACCTCTCGTTCAAGACACGTGGCCGTGTGTATAGCTCTTGTGTGCGGAGTGCAATGCTCCATGCCAGTGAGACATGGCCATTGACAAATCCAAACCTCCAACGTCTACAGCGAAATGACAGGGCAATGATCAGACAGATCTGCAATGTCAAGCCACAGGACACTGTCACCATCAGGTCCTGGGTGAGTTACTTGAGCGTCTTGGCATTGAGGACCTGGACCTCATCCTGAAAGAGAGAAGACTTTGCTGGTATGGACATGTGGAACGCTCCAACGGTGCAGTCAAGACGGCCTGTGACATACAGTAGGTGGAAAGCGGGGGCCAGGAAGGCCCAAGATGACCTGGAAGCAGCAAACAGAAAGAGATTGCAAAGAATGGAAGCTCTCTGCTATCCATCCTCATGATAGACAAGCCTGGAGATCTGGTGTAAGATCTGCCATGCGTGCAGCAAGCCAGCTACCTGGAGGGGGCCCACTTATGTGGACGCTGCCCCTTTACCTGCACATTAATCAAAAATCCATTGATGATGATGATGCATAGCGAGCTGAACGGTTATACATCGGACATTATTCCACCATATAATCAAGGGAGACGACTTCTGGGATTTCCTGTTTATTTTCCTCTTAAAGAGCCCTTCAGAAACAGGAACCTTCTCAAGAGCAAATTTTCTTCCAAGGAACAATAAGCTTTGGAGAAAGTTTCTCCTTAATCTATGCCTTAGTTGACAAATTTTACGAGGCAAAATAGATTTCACAAAGTTGCCTACCAGAGGTGTCCTGATTCTCCTTGGGTAAGTACATGTACATTTACACAACAACCTCCTTGGCCTAAATAGTGTTTATGGGGACATAAACACACAAACAACAACCTCCTTATAACACTGTTATTGGGATCAAAAGCAAAAACTGTGTTAGTTAAACAGCCATGTTATAGCCTAACAATATTGTATAGAATACATAGAAAAAGGCCCATTAATGGGACATTGTAATATCCTAAACCATGTCATATCCAAAACAATGTTAAAATGAACATTGTTACAAGAGATTTATGTGTTCATTCATTACCCGAAAGTTTGGGGCTTGAAGAAATAGATGGGCTGCATGATGCTTCCACGCAGAGCTGAAACCGACCCGCACACGAGTACTGGTAAACCGCTTAAAGGATCTAAGCCTGCCCAGGCAAAGCGGTGTGAGTCGTCGGCCTGTCCATGCTTATAAACCCTATTGGGTTCATTGGGAGGCAGGGCTTGAGATGTCATTTCATCTCAATGTCGGGTTAAAGTCCCAGAAAATTGGAAGCAACGTCTCCAAAATGACCTTTACAGTGTTGACGGGTGTAAACTTCAAATCAAACAAACAAAAAATTACCCAAGTTGAAAAAAACCCACAGACTTTCAGCTTGTTTTTAGGAGCAGTCTAACATAGGTCAACATTTGTGTTCCATTTTTTTGCGGGGGTAGGGCCCTTTCAAGAGTATTTCCCTTATTTCCAGCTCATCATTTAAATCAGAGGTGGTCGAAAACCAGAGTACCTGGAGAAAAAGCACTTGACCTTTGTTTGCAGAACTTGGGGTCTCACATGTGGCCCCAGCGAGCCACAGCGGTGAGAGATCTAATGATTAGGTAAGAGTCAGCCCTCTTACCCATTAGTTTGCAGAGGGTTTATGGTTGTAAGACTCAATTAGTCTAAAACCAGATCTTAAATAAACTGTAATGAAGTGAAGACGTAATGGAGCATGCAGTAATTGCCTGTTAATCAGGAATTCTGGATTGTGCACATACACATTGCAAAATCCAACAAGCCAAATTTCTACAGCTGGTGGTCTGCTTTTCTTCACAATTTAACTCTTAACTTGCTGTTCACAACAACCCCTGTCTTTGCAAACAGTGTAGATCCAGATCAGACGGCTTCTGAAGAAGCCGTCTGATCAGGATCTACACTGTTTGACATTCATTTTATGAATTTGTAGGAATAATTTACATCAAGCAGTCTGATTGGTTCAAAGTCATAAATGGGTGTGGCTAAACTGAATATTCAGCAAGAGAAGGGTTAAAAAAAAAAAAAAAAAAAAAAAAATAAAGAAAAAAAAAAATGTGGCTATTATAAATAATTATATATGGTTACTTGTGTTTCATTTATTCCAATTTAGCACAGACAAACCAACCGGCTCAGCTTACACAGACTAGCATTTAGACTTAGAAACTAGAGGTAATTCACCATATCCTTGAAGTGAGCATGAAGGCCTTGATCAAACTGTGCAGATACACAGGCTGATCTGCACCTTTGACATAAATGACAAAACAGGTTCCCAATGTTTTGTTATTAATTAAACCTCATCTTGCTGAATATTCATTTAAGCCACACCCATTTCTGTCAATCAACCAATCAAATAACTTGATGTAATTTATTGCTACAAAGTCAAAAACTAAATGCCAAACAGTGCACTGTTTGCAAAGATAGGTGTTGTCGTGAACAGCAAGATAAGGGTTAATACATGATTTCTTTGCCTTAAAAAAAAAGAAATATTAAAGATCTGTTCATTTAGCGTGGCATAACTGGCATTCTTTTTTTTTTTATATTTCTGTTTTTTCTTCTTTTTTTTTTTAGTGAAAATCAGGCTTTGCATTTCACTTACTGTAATGATCCTAAGTATTGGGACAGACAGGCCTAAGCAATTTGTTACAGTACAGACCCATATCAGACTGCTCCTCAATGAGCAGTCTGATCAGGGTCTATGCCGTTTTCCATTCCTTCTGCACATTTTGGCATGGACTGCTTGCCGGATCCAGATACAAATTTGTTAAATTGTTAGGAGAATTGCAGCAAGACCTCAAGGTGTCTGAATTTTTAGGATTTTTACAGTAAATTGTCAGCCTTGCAGAGGATTCACAACAACTGCCCAGACATTGTAATCATGAAAGTAATCTGCTGTATTTGGGTTTGACACTTAATTAATGGGTTAGTGGCATCCTAGTCATATAGATCTGGCCTAGTTTTTCAAAGCAATCATTAGCTTAACAAGGTCAATTTTTGTGTTCTGCTAAGTACAATATGCATTACAGTGGCATTTTGTCAGCATAAATATTAGCATATATTTGCCATATTAAATTATCAAAGTTTTAATGATATGTAAATTAATGATGTCATTAGTTTTGAACAACTGGCCGTAGCACTCCAAATGAAAGCAACAAACATTTCTAGATGAAACCTTAAACTGCTAATCAGGACATTTGCAGACATCATATTTAACCCTTTTTGTACCAAATACAATCTTCCTCCTTATATACAGCACAAGTCCATTTCAAAATTTAGGGGTGTCAGGTTGTGTTTTTCTTCAAAATTCATTTGGAAAATGGCTGAACTTTTTGCAAACAGTGTAGGCCCTGATCAGACGCCGCGTACTGCGGCGTCTGATCTGGGCATGCACTGTTTGCCAGGGTACCCATTTTGGGGTTTCCGGTACTAAATGGGTTAAATATTTCTGTCAAGTTTCTCAGAGAAAATAAGGCTGGGCAGATGATTCATGTGAATTATTTTTGTCTGAAAAATAATTTAGAAAATTATAAAATTGCCAATTGCTCCAAAATATCTATGGTGCTATAAGCTCTGATGGGATGTGTGGGTTAATTGTATTGATTCTTGATCATTGCCTTCACTTCTCTATGGCTGATTTCACTGTGCCTGTCTATTTCAACTTGTCAAACAATGGTTGGTTCCCAAACCACCCTAGAATGAAAACACTACTTACAATGGCAGTGATTGGTCAAGATATTTCTGTTGTGAACAACAAGCACAGTCTGACCATAGTCAAACTACAACTGCTATGTCTGTACTGTTTGTTCAAGCATTTATCTTGGCCCACGCCCATCGGGGCTTGAAGAAATAGATTGGGCTGCATGATGCTTCCATGAAGAGCTGAATCCGTCTGCACAAGAGTACTCAGGTAAATCGCTTAGAATCATCTAAGCCTGCCCAGGTAAAAAGGTGCGAGTCAGACCTCCATGCTTATAAACCCTATTGGTTTCATTGGGTGACAGGTCTTGAAATATCATTTCATCTCAATGTCAGGTAAAAGTCCCACAAAACTGGAAGCAACATCTCCAAAATGACCTTTTTTTGATGATGTTTATTTTTGTCTATGTGCAATTTGTTCAATGTAGCAGAACCATTTAAGAACTTAGGTTGAGATTTTGTAAAATTTTCTTAAATTCAGTCACTGTGTTCAAAGGATGTGGATTCTCGGCATCAAAAACGCCTCAAGTGTGGAGAAGCATGGGACTGAACCCATGAAACTTGGTTTACTTGGCAAATAGTTTAACCATTTCACCATAGAAGCTTCTAACACTAATTTTCTGATAACATGAAATTGTGTTAGTTTGCACTGGAGTTTTTGTATTTGAATATAAATGACGTTAAGTTTATTTTTTGGAAATAATGATATTAGATTTTCGAGCATAAACACTAAAGTTCGTTATGAAGTCAGAAATTATTTTGAAATCGGGACATTGGCCTAGGAGGAGATGTTGTTTAAAGGTTTTTCTATTTTTAGCTTTGGCAGCCATTTTGTTCAGCGGAGCAGAACCATTTTAGCAATTTTGGTAGAGGGTCACCAGAGGAACATTTCTGTGAAATGATTTTGAAATCCGGCCATTTGCCTAGGAGGAGATGTCATTTAAAGAAATTGTTGACGGACAGATGGACGGACGACGGACACAAAGCGATCACAATAGCTCACCTTGAGCACTTCGTGCTCAGGTGAGCTAAAAACAAGTTCAAATGAGGGTGACTGCAAAATTTTACTAAAAGGCAAAAATTGGCATCAAAATGAGAAAGTCTCCCTCCTGGGAGGTATCACAGGTATGTCTGGTAGACAACAAAAAATGACCCCCAAAGGCTGACATGTTGTTAAAACCCAATACATGTACTTTTTTTTCTTTCCTATCCAAGGACACACTTTATGCAGGTATGCATATTTACAGATCAGCCTGGATCATTCAGCAGCTTCAATTTCACAGTTTGGATAAGGAGAATTCCAGCTGTCTGCTGCTGGATAACACTGATTACAGAAACAAAATGGCATCTGTTCAGATGATTTACAAGAAAACCTGTTTTATTCATGTGTAGCTGGTAAAGATTCAACTGATTTTCAGTTTGATCTGAGCCTTTGCTATCCACATTTCTTGAACTGATGCCAGTCTATCCACTTGCCCCCGACCATCGGGGCTTGGAGGAACTAAGATTTGGCTGCATGGTGCTTCCATGCAGAGCTTGAAACCAATCCCTCATGAACCTTCCTAGCTAAAGTGCTGTCCTATTGGTTTCATCAGGTGCCAGGGCTTGAAAAGTAATTTCATTTCAGCCCCACAAAATTGGAAGAAATGTCTCCAAAATTACCTATATAGTGTTGAGGGGGATGTTAAACCTCAACAAACTAGTCTATCCACATTATATGATAACACAATAGCCAGCTCATGAAGAAGGGTACACAGTCCACATGACATGTGACCTGAGCAAAAGTTCAGGCCAGCCTGTGTGAAGACAAGTAGAGAAGACCTTGAGGTAAGCTTTATGCATCTAGCTATAATAGTTGGCCATGCATCATGAATTTGAGAATATTTAAAGGCCCTTTTCTCATGAGTCCGCTTATATGAGATTATTGAAACATTTTGTACATGGGAAAACCTCAAAATTGGGATACTGTCACAAACAGTGCAGGTCCAGATCAGCTGGTGGCATCTGATCAGGGCCTACACTGTTTGCGAAAAGTTCAGCCATAGTCAAAATAAAATTTCAAAGATAACGACTCCTGCAACACATAAGGCTGATGATTCCATTCAGTTCAAAATGGGTTGAGAGATATTGTGGAGGTGATGCTGTCACAGACAGATACCCAGGGAGGGGGGGGGGGGGGGGGGGGGCTGGTAGTGCTAAGTTGAACAGCTCTTCTTGAACTATCATGCAGGCATCACCAAAACACGCCTATATAATTTTGACCCCCTTCAACCCCACTTTTTATACAGTAAAACTGGGGTTTACAGGGGTAAACAGTATTTCCTTTTATCTGCTTAAAAGCATAAATTGTGGGTACTCAATAGAACTGCCTCGTCGAGGCGGTTCTATCGAGTCCCCTCAATCTATGTTTTGATCAGAAATAAGAAAAAAAATCACAATTTTTCATCTTCAAATTTCCATTTTTTGGCTGAAAAATTGAATATGTATTTGTATAGGCGTGTTTTCGTAATGCAAGCTAAAAATCAATGAAAAGATCTTTCTATTTCAATCTTTGGATCTCAACAAGCTTTATGCACTAATATAATTATCTGATTCCAATCTGATTGCTGGCTGATTCCATCTAACTTTTGACTGATACTGTTTTAATGGGAATTATGTAAAAGGTGTGAGCAGACTGATAATATATACCATACCATAATTGTTATAATAAGAGCGCTAAGAAATAAATATACCCTACCATAATTGTTGTAATTAGAGTGCTAAGAAATCAATATACCCTACCATAATTGTTATAATTAGAGCGCTAAGAAATAAATATACCCTACCATAATTGTTATAATTAGAGCGCTAAGAAATAAATATACCCTACCATAATTGTTATAATAAGAGCGCTAAGAAATAAATATACCCTACCATAATTGTTATAATTAGAGCGCTAAGAAATAAATATACCCTACCATAATTGTTATAATTAGAGCGCTAAGAAATAAATATACCCTACCATAATTGTTATAATAAGAGCGCTAAGAAATCAATATACCCTACCATAATTGTTATAATAAGAGCGCTAAGAAATCAATATACCCTACCATAATTGTTATAATAAGAGCGCTAAGAAATCAATATACCCTACCATAATTGTTATAATAAGAGCGCTAAGAAATAAATATACCCTACCATAATTGTTATAATAAGAGCGCTAAGAAATCAATATACCCTACCATAATTGTTATAATAAGAGCGCTAAGAAATCAATATACCCTACCATAATTGTTATAATAAGAGCGCTAAGAAATAAATATACCCTACCATAATTGTTATAATAAGAGCGCTAAGAAATCAATATACCCTACCATAATTGTTATAATAAGAGCGCTAAGAAATCAATATACCCTACCATAATTGTTATAATAAGAGCGCTAAGAAATCAATATACCATACCATAATTGTTATAATAAGAGCGCTAAGAAATAAATATACCCTACCATAATTGTTATAATAAGAGCGCTAAGAAATCAATATACCCTACCATAATTGTTATAATAAGAGCGCTAAGAAATCAATATACCATACCATAATTGTTATAATAAGAGCGCTAAGAAATCAATATACCCTACCATAATTGTTATAATAAGAGCGCTAAGAAATCAATATACCATACCATAATTGTTATAATAAGAGCGCTAAGAAATCAATATACCATACCATAATTGTTATAATAAGAGCGCTAAGAAATCAATATACCATACCATAATTGTTATAATTAGAGCACTAAGAACTCTCATCAACATGAAAAGTCATATGAAGTGCATAGGTTAACCCATTTTCTACCAGTGTGTGTGTGAATTCGGGTTTAACGTTGCTTTCCACAACTTTTCAGTCATATCAGGACGGTGTCTGGTTGCGACAGGGAGCTCAATGCTCACTTTTATAGTGCTGCCTCACTGAAGTATCATGTCCCAGACACATTACATGATACCACACCCAGTCACATTATCCTGCCACTCGGTTGACCAGTCCTTGCTCTACCCCGTAAATCTGAGTGCCAAGCTAGTACCATTATAGTAACGACTTTGGTCAGTCCTTGCTCTACCCCGTAAATCTGAGTGCCAAGCTAGTACCATTATAGTAACGACTTTGGTATGTCGCGGCCCGGGATCTAACCCGTGACCTCCCATTCCCCAGAGCGGACACTCTACCAACTGAGCTATCGGGGCCGGTATTTTCTACCAGAAACCTCAAAATAGGTACTGTGGCAAACAGTGCAGGCCCAGATCAGACACCACAGAATGCGGCATCTGATAAGGGCCTCCACTGTTTGATAACAGTTCTGTCATTTTCCAAATAAATTTTGATGAAAACACAACCTGACATAGATTAATCCATTTTCTACCAGAAACCCCCCAAAATGGGTACTGTGGCGAACAGTGCAGGCCCAGATCAGACACCGCAGAATGCGGCATCTGATCAGGGCCTCCACTGTTTGATAACAGTGTCGTCATTTTCCAAATAAATTTTGATGAAAACACAACCTGACACCCCTAAATTTTAAAATGGACTCCCATTTATAAGGAGGAAAATTCCATTTGATACAAAAAGGGTTAAAGTCCATGTTTTGCAATAAGGATAAGCTGCGGTAACAGCCCTGCCCTAACTCTTCTAAGCAAATGGTGTTGAGCTCTCAGATCCTGTCAGTTTGGGTCCTCATTACGCAAACACGCCTATACAAATACATTGCCACCTTTATCGCCGAAAAAATGAAAATTTTATGATGAAAAATTGTGATTTTTCTTATTTCTGCTCAAACTATAGATTGTGGGCACTCGTTAGAACCGCCTCATCGAGGCGGTTCTAACGAGTACCCACAACCTATATTTTCAGAGCAGAAATAAAAAAAAAATAAGGTATACCCCCGGAACCACAGTTTTACTATATAAAAGTGGGGTTCAAGGGGGTCAAAATTATATAGGCGTGTTTTCGTGATGCTGACCATCATGACTAGGCAACTTCCCTCAGCATAGTCATGATAGTGGATTATTAAGCAACTTTAGCTCAACAAAGTGGTACAGCATAATGGAAAGTAAACTTAGCTCAGCAATTAGTGACATTATGGCCAGGCAACTTAGCTCAGCACAGTGGCTAAAAATGCAACATAGCTCAGCATTGTGATTAGGTAACTGAGCTCAACACAGTAACTTAACTCTGCATAGTGACAAGGTTACTTAGCTCAGCAAGCAAGGTAACTTAACTCAGCAGGCAAGGTAACTTAGCTTGTCTCCCTGTTTTTACTGCATGCAAATATTTAAAGATGACATGTTGCATTATCTTCAAAATTTATTTGGAAAATGGATGAATGTTTTGCAAAAGGTGAAGGCCCTGATCAGATGTCGCTTTCTGCGGTGACTGATCTGGGCCTGCATTGTTTGCCAGGGTACCCATTTTGGGGTTTCCAGTACAAAATGACTTAAAACAAGGATAATTATCCACTTAATGCCTCAACTGTGAATCACAAGAACTAGACCAAATAGCATTTTCATACATTTTTTTTCTTTGTTTTTTTTTTTTTATTGTTTTCTCAAAATATAAAGCTTGACATTTCTAGCCTAGGTAAACAATTCACATGAAACATCAAGCCTGGATTTCTGAAAAAAAAAAAAAAAAATGCAAAAACTTTATGATGATGTTTGTTCCAGTTTGGTGGTTCAAGATGTACTTATGCAAACAAAAAGTGCATAAAGGTGGACTATGTTCTAGAGTTTGCACATTCAAGCACTATGTAAAGATGGATATAGCTGACAGTTCCACCACCATTTTTTAGCCAGTCGGCCTCGCTTCCTGTCTGCTTGATAAAGCTGGATAAGTCTGCTATTTATGGGTGCTTTCTGAAACTATTACAATCTTCAAACTCAAAACGACTACAATTACCCAGCATTATATTCTATCATTTTTATTTTCTTGCATAATAGAAACATACATCACCAATAAATCAAATAAAAAATATACAGTATTTCCTGTATAAAATGGGTTGATTGGAAGTGAAGTAAAATACCGCTATTAAGACCACCAAAAATCGAAACTAATTCTGCTTTAAAAAACTTATTTAGAAAGTTTCAGTTATTCTTTCTTTGTGGTTTCTGCATACAGCATCATCTGGTCAGAGACCACTTTTGGGACTGTTCGAAAGTGGTCTTAACCACCACTTTTGAACAGTCCCAAAGGTGGTCTTAATAATACCACTTTCGAACAGTCCCAAAGGTTGGTTGATTTGAGGTTTAAGGTCCCTGTCAACACTGTAAAGGTCATTTTGGAGACGTTGCTTCCAATTTTGTGGGAATTTTACCCGACATTGAGATGAAATGACTTCTGAAGCCCAGTCGCCCAATGAAACCAATAGGGTTTATGAGCATGGATAGTCCGCCTCGCACCGCGGTTCCTGGACAGGCTTAGTTCCTCTAAGCAGTACTAGTGTGCGGGCCGGATTCAGGTCTGCGTAGAAACATCATGCAGCCCATATATTCCTACAAGCCCCTATGGGGGGGGGGGGGGGTGCCTACAGTCCCAAAGGTGGTCTTAATATAGGTATTTACTGTATGCTATACTTCAGCCCATTTTATACAGGAAACCCCAAAATGGGAGGCTGACAGACAGAGCCCACCGTTGTTCAAAACTAACAACATCGTTAGTTAATGCATCTTTAAAACTTTGATCATTTAATATGGCAAATATGAGCAGCTTTTCATTTTTGTCAGCAGAAAATGATACGATATTAGATCATTTAATATGGCAAATATGCTAATATTTTTTCTAAAAAGCTGCTCATTTTTTTTCAGCAAAAATAACACTATATTAGATATTGTACGTACTAGAACAGTTAAAAATCTGACCACGAACCGGCTCGATAAGCTAACAATGCTTTGAACAACAACAACCAAGCCCAGTACTGCCTGTAACTGTCAGTACAGTACAAGCTGTAACCGGCAGTACAGTATCTGATCAGAAATTAAATGGAATCCAAATAATTAACCCATTACATGCAGGGGAAACCTCTAAAGGGGTACCTTGGCAAACAGTGCAGGCCCAGATCACACGCCGCAGAATGTGGCGTCTGATCAGGGCCTGCACTATTTGCTAAAAGAATTTTTCGTCAGAAATGGAATAAGAACAAAAAAACAACAACAAGAAAACAGTCTGAAGGACAGCCAAATCCCCCACCGCACTTTGTATCAAGGCTCAACCTTGTGACCTTCACCTGTGACCTTGACCTTCAGTTGGCATGGTTTATTTATGGTTCTGCACATCAGCTCACTGTTGGGTATATTTCACAAAAGTTTAATGAAAATCCATCTAGGGGTAAAGGAGATAAGAAACTGACAAAAATTCAAAGTTTTAAACTCATGACCTTCAAATGTGACCTTGACCTTGAGTCGGCATGGTTCATTTATGGGTTCTGCACATCAGCTCACTGAGAAGAATATTTGACCAAAGTTTAATGAAAATCCTTCCAAGGGTAAAGGAGATATGGAACGGATACAAAATTCCAAGTTTCAAACTCGTGACCTTCAACTGTGACCTTGACCTTGAGTAGGCATGGTTTCTGCACACCAGTTCAATGAGACAAATAACTGACCAAAGTTTAATGAACATTTATCAAAGGGTTCAGGAGATATGGAGCAGACAAGAAAGTGTTATGGACAGACAGACGATGGATGGACAGAAGGACGGATGGACATGATTCATTTATGGGCTCTGCACATGAGCTCACTGAGGGGAATAATTCACCAAAGTTTAATGAAAATCCTTTGAGGGGTAAAGGAGATACGGAACGGACAAAAATTCAAAGTTTTAAACTCATGACCTTCAAATGTGACCTTGACCTTGTGTCGGCATGGTTCATTTATGGGTTCTGCACATCAGGTCACTGAGAAGAATATTTGACCAAAGTTTAATGAAAATCCTTCCAAGGGTAAAGGAGATATGGAACGGACAAAAAATTCCAAGTTTTAAACTTGTGACCTTCAACCGTGACCTTGAAATGGCATGGTTCATTTATGAGTTGTGCACACCAGCTCACTGAGAAGAATAATTGACCAAAGTTTAATGAAAATCTATTAAAGGGTTCAGGAGATATGGAGCGGACAAGAAAGTGTTACGGACAGACAGACAGACGGATGGACAAACGAAGGCCATTCCTATAATCCCCGCTCCGCTTCGCGGCAGGGGATTAAAAAAAAAAAGGCCTGACACTCCTCATATGACAAATGGACTTATCCAACATATAGTCCATTAGTTTACAATGGGTTTTAAATAACAACGACTGGTCCCAGGGTTGCCTGTAATTGTAACGGGATAAAAAAAATAAACAGAATCCTAATAATTCAGGTTTTATTTATTAAAATTTTGAACCTATATGATTGTTTGGAGTTTAATGGCCCAATTAACACCATTAACATAATACTGAGCTGGTCAGTTTACCTAACCTGAAAATTGCCCTTCTTGATCAATCTCCACAAAATGATGAGTACAAAATGGGCTAAAAGCATATTTTCATCCATAAATCATATAAAAAATAGCCAAATAACTAATATACTTCAAAATCCCCTTCCTGTCAAAAACTGCAATATTAAGCCGATATTGACAGAGGCGTATAAAAGATGAGCATTTTATCAGAATAATTTGAAGTCTGCATAGAAGCATGTGCTTTCTCAAATCTATCTTCCTTGATCAAATAAAATACACAGTTTCCCCATTATCTTGAGATATGAAAAGAGATATCAGAATAAAAATTGATGCCAGCATCTTCAAATCTTGACAGATACATTAAATAAACTAAATATTTGGTCTCAGACTAAGGGCTAACAGTAGTATAAACTGAGCAGACTGCTTCAATTCCGTCAGCTGTCTGACCTGGGTTTTCTACAAGTATGTCAGGAGCAAGAACCTCCAATGACTGTAACTTGGTCCAGGTACAGAAAAAGTCCATTATAAGGACCCCCTAAGGGACTGTCCAGTAGAGTAATGCATAGTGCTAGGTCAGCATCACGAACACACGCCTATATAATTTTGACCCCCTTGAACCCCACTTTTATATAGTAAAACTGGGGTTTCCGGGGGTATGCCTTATTTTTCTTATTTCTGCTCTAAAATATAGATTGTGGGCACTCGTTAGAACCGCCTCGGTTATAGATTGTGGATACTCATTAGAACCGCCTCACCGAGGCGGTTCTAACGAGTGCCCACAATCTATATTTTGAGCGTGAGGCGGTTCTAACGAGTACTCACAATCTATATTTTGAGCAGAAATAAGAAAAATATCACAATTTTTCATCATAAAATTTTCATTTTTCGGCGATAAAGGTGGCAATGTATTTGTATAGGCGTGTTTTCGTAATGGATAATTTAGTGCTGATAAATTCTTTACAATCATCAATAAACTAGAGCGCCAATTATACCCCCGCTACCGACAAATTTTTACAAGTATTTGACCTTGAGGAAAGTCAACGTAAAGGTCAAGGTCAGGTTTGTGTATATCAATCTTAAGTACTAGCGGCAAGGTGTGTGGTGTGTGAATATTAAAGAAATCGGTCAAAGAATAAGGAAGTTATGAGCAATGTTAAAATTTTTTGTAACGGACATTTTTGTAACGGACCGACGACAGACGACAGACGACCTTGAGGAAGGTCAACGTAAAGGTCAAGGTCAGGTTTGTGTATATCAATCTTAAGTACTAGTGGCAAGGTGTGTGGTGTGTGAATATTAAAGAAATCGGTCAAAGAATAAGGAAGTTATGAGCAATGTTAAAGTTTTTTGTAACGGACATTTTTGTAACGGACCGACGACAGACGACGACAAGCTGACTCCTATATACCCCCTTCAAACTTCGTTTGCGGGGGTATAAATATTGGTATGTTGTGTCTACTTGTTTGTTTGTGTTGAGGTTTAACATCCCTGTCAACACCGTTTAGATCATTTTGGATATATGTTGCTTCCGATTTTGTGGGACTTTAACCTGGCATGATATCTCAAGCTCTACAGCCAAAAGAAACTGCTAGGGTTTAAAGAGCAGTCAGACGCAACACTTTTCCTGCGCAGGCTCAGACTGCCTAAGCGGTAAACCAGGACTCAAGTTTGGTCTGTTTCGGCTCTGTGTAGAAGCACCATGCCGCCTAATCTATCTCTCCAAGCCCTGATGGGCAGGGGTGGATATGTTGTGCGTACTCATTAGAATTGCCTCATTGATATTCCTTCGAAAACATTTTATCTCCCTAACATGAGTAGGGAGTCTACTGCTAATTTTAACACATCCTATTGAGAAGCCTCCGTGGTGTAGTGGTTACGCTACTCGCCTTGTAAACCAGGGGTCGCAGGATAGATCCCGGGCTTCTCCAGACTTTCGGATGAGTCTTTAAACCAAGGTTCCGTCTCCGTATGACCTTAGCTGTTGGTGGGATGTAAAACTCAAACACTCACTCACTCACACATCCCATTGAATGCAACAACCCCTATCTTTGCAAACAGTGTAGATCCAGATCAGATGGCTTCTTCAGACTTCTTCAGAAGCCATCTGATCAGGATCTAGACTGTTTGTTATTCAGCTCACAAGCATCTTTTTAGAGCATTTTTTGGTTGATTATTTATCAGCTGACCCAAAGCACAGAAGTTCTTCAGTGCTGATTTCCACGTGACTATCACTGACTTGTAGAAAATCCAGGTAACAGTTATTTATAGAAAATAGCCTCATTATTCTTATCGATGAGAGGTCAGCGTGTTGCATTAGAGGGTTATTTATAGGAATCATGTACAGTAGAACTTCTATGGCTCGAATATCGATGGCTCGTTTACCATGGATGAGTCAAACCCGTTCTTGAGTCCCTAGCGAAATCCTCTACATAAGAAATAGACGGGGATAATTAAGGAGATTTTAGTCGTTTATCTTGCAAACGTATGGTGTGTGTACTCATTAGAATCGCCTCGATGAGGCGATTCTAATGAGTACACACAGCATACATTTTCATTATAGAACACTGAAAGGATGTTTAAAAATATCACCTTATGCCTCCTGGCAGTAACCCTCAGTGGCTCGAACTACCCCCGTCTCGAACAGATTATCGAGGTCGAAAAGGTGTTCGAGCCATTGAAGTTCGACTGTAATGGGTTTGGCAAGCAGAATGCCTCCACAGATCAGGGTCTACACTGTTTGCATGCAGTACATGAATTTAAGGGTTAAATGAAACAAGGTCACCGGGTCAAGGTGCCTGCTTAGTCAGGAGTATAGGGAGATGTTTCATGCAAGGATTAATGGTTGTTTAGTCTTGTAGTTGATTACAATACGTGTACTAACTTTCACATAAATGTGGAACTTGGCCATAATGGTCAATGTCAATGGAGCACAAAATATAGATCAAGGTCACTGGGTGAAGGTGCCTGCCAAGTCAAAAGGTCAGGGAGTTGTTTCATGCAAGGTTTGATGGGGAATTAGTCTTTTCATTGCTTACAATACCAACACTGATGTAAATGTTTAACTTTGACATAAATGTTAGCAGAGGGACAGACTAATGGATGGACAAATGGGTGGAAAAGCAGACACCTGTGTCACACCCTGCTACTAGCAGGTGTGACAAAAATGAGCTTTTAACAAATTTAACTGGCCCCACACCAATCGGGGCTTGGAGAAATAGATTAGACTGCATGATGCTTCCATGCAGTGCTGAAATCGACTGCACATGAGGATCTGAGCCTGCCAAGGCAAAGTGATGCAAGTCTGACCACAAAATTGGAAAAAATGTCTTCAAAATAACCTAAATAGCATTGATGGGGATGAAAATTTTCAAATCAAACAAACAAAAGAAATTTAACATAAAAATAAAATTTCTTTGTCATAGGCAGGGATGGGGTCTTGTTGAACAAACTGCAGACCTATATATTATCTATTATCACACTGCCGGCCTCGGTAACTTAGTCGGATGCGCATCTGACTGCGGATAAGGAGGATGCTGGTCCGATACCTGCCGGGATCTGCAACATTCTTTCGTGAAGATTGATCATGAAACCTTTTCTACGGTCATTCTCTCCCTTCTGCTGATTTAAGAACCTGGGCAGTTGTCAGTTTCTGGCGAAAGAATGTGCACTGTACTAGTTAACTGCTTAGGTATAAGTCTGCCCAGGAAAAGTGTGGATAGGTAAACTGACTGGCTCAAAAATGACCTAAAATAGCATTGACTGGGCTGTTTAATTTAAACTCAAATACAAACGAAACAATTATCACACCAAATATAAACCAAATCCGTCACATGGTAAACTTCCCCTGCTATGGTCTAAGGGAAAGAACCTCTAATTTTATTTGTCATTTCTTTCAGACTGAGTTACCTCCCTTAGAAGAAGCACATTTATGCAGAACAGCTGCAACTTATCCTAGAGTGTTTGACACTCTTCTGACCATCTTGACAACTGAGCATAGCATCTTGTTAACCCGTTCACCCCTGAGTTTCCAAAGTCGACCCTTCCATCCCTCCATAATTTTGAATAGGGAGTTTAGATGGCAAACAGTCTAGGCTGAGACATCTTGAGCATTTTCATCTGGATCTACACTGTTTGCCATTCTGTTAATCAATGTGAGTAAACCCCCTATTTACTTAACCCATTGTATACTAGTGGACTCTTCCATTGCTATATGTTGGACAAGTCCATTTGTCAAATTAGGGGTGTCAGGCACATTTTTTTCAATTTTATTCTATTTCTGATGGAAAATTCTATTAGCAAATAGTGCAGGCCCTGATCAGACGCTGCGTACGCTGCAGTACGCAGCGTCTGATCAGGGCCTGAACTGTTTGTCAAGATGGGTTAAATGGATATGAGTCCCCTTTGGAAACTGGGGTGAAAGGGTTAAATATCCAACAAATAAACAAACTGTCCAACTTTAATGATCACAAGTCTGATGAAAGTCCATCTGGTCACAGTAAACTACCTTTGTATTGTTTGTACATACAAGTCAAATATTTGACAGCTAGATAAGTTTGTGTACATTTCATGGGAGGACTAATATTTGAATGAGGGACAGATAAGCTTGGCCAAGGGAAAACATGTCTGACAGGCTGTAGCCACCTAATACACCACTATTGATTAGGGAAAAAAGGGTCATCTTTGGACAAACTTGGTAGGGCCATAGTTCCTGATGCTGCATACCAACTTTTTAGGTAATTGGCCGTTCAGTTTCTCAGAAGATTTTCCCATATTTTTACAATATGAGGGAATGGTAGCCATCACGAAAACACGAATATATTATTTTGACCCCCTTGAACCCCACTTTTATATAGTATAACTGGGGTTTCCGGGGGTATACCTTATTTTTCTTATTTCTGCTCTAAAATATAGATTGTGGGTACTCGTTAGAACCGCCTCGATGAGGCGGTTCTAACGAGTGCCCACAATCTATACTTTGAGCAGAAATAAGAAAACTATCACGATTTTTCATAGTAAAATTTTCATTTTTTCGGCGATAAAGGTGGCAGTGTATTTGTATAGGCGTGTTTGTGTTATGGCCATCTTGGTCATGTGATGCAGACATTGCTCCCCCACTATATCATGATATGGAGACCCCACATATAATTTGGTTTCATTTGGCCCAGCAGTTTCAAAGATGATGACGAAAGACCGCTTTCTATCTTATAGTCTGTTTACACGACTGCGCAGCAGCATTGCTTTTGTTTGCAGCGCTTCAAGGTAAAGCGATATAAATCCTACAAATTGTCCACACGAGCAAATTTTCGTTCAAATTTTATATCAGTTAAATAACCGAAATTTCACAGGGAAATGAAAAACACCAAGAAAATGGCTCCAAGAAACAATGCATATTTGTTATCATTATTAAGGAAGCAGAAAAGTCGAGTTCAGGGACTACTGAAACGTTGTGATCTGAGTCGTGAAAAGTTCAAAAGAATTCAATGGACTCACAGATTTGTTTTCGTGTTCTTAATTTCATTACTGTTCAATTGTTTACTGTCAGATTATCAAAATCGAAGAGAAAGGTTTTTTTTTTTACACACATTAGTGTAATGAGTCCGTTCTAATTATAACTTTACTGCGCTTCTAATGCACTGCAGCTGTTTAGACGGACAATTTAAAGCGAAGGAAAATTTAATGCGAATCTGCTACTAGGTCTTGAGGTTGATTAAGTTGCAGCGATATAAAAATTTCCATCGAATTAATGAGGTTAGTGTAAACGGATAATGCTCATCTACTTCGGAACTAATGCGAATCAAAAGCGTCGTCTAAACACGGTATTATAAGCTCTAACACCAGTCCATAGAAAATAATCCATAATCAATTGCCATGAAAGAAGGTTGCCGAACGGGAGAGGTTCAAACTGACCTCCTGATCACCAGTTAGACATTCATATATGATAAAGCCACTGATGCCAGTCCCTTCAATAAGATGCACAGATTCAAGGATGGTCTGAAAGGTGATCTAAGTGTCTACCATATACCAATATGTGCACCACGAATAAAGATGAGTCTGCCATATAGCAATATGTGCACCAAGAATAAAGATGAGTCTGCCATATAGCAATATGTGCACCAAGTATAAAGATGAGTCTGCCATATAGCAATATGTGCACCCAGTATATAGATGAGTCTGTCATATACCAATATGTGCACCAAGTATAAAGATGAGTCTGCCTTATACCAATATGTGCACCAAGTATAAAGATGAGTCTGCCACATAGCAATATGTGCACCAAGTATAAAGATGAGTCTGCCATATACCAATATGTGCACAGAGTATAAAGATGAGTCTGTCATATACCAATATGCACCAAGTATAAAGATGAGTCTGCCATATAGCAATATGTGCACCAAGTATAAAGATGAGTCTGTCATAAACCAAATGTGCACCAAGTATAAAGATGAAATAATTCACATTCAGGCATCACGAAAACATGCCTATTAAATTTTTACCCCCACTTGAACCCCACTTTTATATAGTAAAATTGGGGTATACAGGGGTAAACCTTATTTTTGTTATTACTGCTCTAAAATATAGATTATATACACCTATTTATAAACAGAAGATTCCATTCAGTACAAAATGGGTAAACAGTTTAAATCACTTTTGAGTGATAATACTATTGACATTGTTTGGTGTTTAAACACTTCTAAAGTTTACAAACATGGCTTCTGGGTATAAACCCACCTGGTACTTGGAAAATGTGTGTATAACAAACATTCCATACCTTTTGCTATCAAAATGTTAATAATCACACTCTTGTAACCCCACCCCCCTTTATAAGGAGAAAATTGGCATTTACAAGGGTTAACAATATTTTTCTTATTTCTGCTCCATAACATAGACTGTGGTAGTTTCTAATGAGCACCACTAATCTGTTTGCAAAATAAGGAAAAGTATCAATAAATTTACTTAATACATTGGTTTGGAGTTCAACAGCCTACTTAACACTATTAAGGTCATATAGATGTTGACATTTTAATAAGCACCCTAATCTATGTTTGAACAAGAACACGGCATGCGGGTGCCAACGCTCGGCTGCAGTTTCTTTTAGTTAAACAAAAATTCTAAGTCAAAAAAGGGACATAACTGTGCCAAAAATATTTTGAGAGTTACATCACCTATTGGTATGAGTTCCCTTTTCATAATGAACAACTGGTCCGAGTTTCAAGTAAATATGTTCAGTAATGACAGAGATATTACAAAATGTCGCAAGTTTTTGCACAACGAAGATGCAATAATTCTAAGTCGAAAAAAGGGCCTAACTGTGCCAAAAATATATTGAGGTTTACCTCACCTATTGGTATGAGTTCCCCTTTTCATAATGAACAACTAGTCCAAGTTTCAAGTAAGTTCAGTAATGACAGAGATATTACAAAATGTCCAAGTTTTTGCACAAATTCTAAGTCAAAAAAGGGGCATAACTGTGCCAAATATATTTTGAGGGTTACCTCACCTATTGGTATGAGTTCCCCTTTTTATAATGAACAACTAGTCCGAGTTTCAAGTAAATATGTTCAGTAATGACAGAGATATTACAAAATGTCCAAGGTTTTGCACGACAACTATGCAGACAGCGCCAGAGCTATGACAATACCTCGTCGTTCTCTTCGAAAACACTTGAGCTAAAAATAGAGAAAAGTATCACAAAGTAACTTCTAAAAAGGCCTTTAATACATTGGTTTGGAGTTCAACAGCCCATTCAACACTATCAAGATCACACTGATACAGTTATTTTAACTAAAGGGCAAGCTTTTACTGGGCAGGTACTAATGCCAGGAGGTTAACCAAGACAGTGCATAGTCTAATGCCAGAAACTGACAACTACCCATATTGAATCAGAGGAAGAGAGAGAATGAGTGCAGAAAAGATTTCATAATCAATCACTTGCTAGAACTCCTGGGGCCAGTTGTTCAAAGCATCATTTGCTTTACGAGGTCGTTAGCGCTCAAATTGTTAACTGTTCTGGCAAGTACACTATCTTAAATTCTGTTATTTTTGCTGAAAAAATGTGAGCAGCTTTTGCATTTGCAAAAGCTGCTCACATTTTATCAGCAAAAATATTAGCATATTTGACATATTAAATGATCAAAGTTTCAATGATATGTTAACTAATGACGTTGTTAGTTTTGAACAAATGGCCCCTGGTGTTGATTTGTCCCTGAATGGTCTGATCATCGGTCTCATGCCCATCTAACTGAGCTATACCTATGCAAACAGTGTAGATCCAGATCAGTGTACATCCAGATGAGATGGCTCATTATGAGGATCTACACTATTTGCCATTCTATTGAAGATTCTGCCTAAACTCCAAATTTACATGAATGGACTAGTCCAAATTGAAAGCTGAAAGAATTTACTTCAGGAACTTTAAGGTGAAAAGGAAAACCCTCAACCCACTGTATACTTGTGGACGCTTCCATTACTATATGTTGGACAAGTCCATTTTCCATATAAGGAGTGTCAGGCCTATTTTTTTTTTTTTTTTTGTATTCTGTTTTTGAAGGAAAATTCTGTGAGCAAATAGTGCAGGCCCGGCGTTTGATCTAGGCTTGTACTGTGTCAAGGTACCCCTTAGGAGTTTCCTGCATGCAATGGGTTACCTACTGAACTACAACAACCCCTACCTTTGCAAAGAAGAAACCATCTGATCAGGCTCTACATGGCCATTCAGTTTGTGAATTTGAATGTATACATTATATTATCAAGTAATTTTCCACATGCGTATATAAAGTTTGTCATTATTTCCACTTCAGGAGATGATTTATATAAGCTTCTAGCTTTTTATCAAATCCTGTACCATATGCTATTATGCGATGTATACATGTGAATTTATTCTAATTAATATTGTTTAAACCAAGTAATTTGATTGGTTGATAGTCAGAAATGGGTGCGGCTAAATTAATTTGTTCAACATGACATGAGTTAACTGACTTGAGGACCACAACGCCTGTTTATACTCATGATATCGTTCATGACTGATATTGGCTGGAGGACCAAAAAGCCTACTTATTCTCATGATATGGTTCTGAGTGACATAAGGACCCTTTTATGAGAAGTGGGCTGAAATGTTTATTTACAATTCCAAACTAGGGACCCACAACCCAATAATAAGTCAACATTTCAAGACGCAATACTCCTTCCAAATGAGAGGTTCCCCCCCTCCAGCAAAAGATAAAAGATTGGATGTGCATCCAGTGAAGACTCTGGTCAGACTCCTATCACCTGATCTTAGGTCATCTCTGTATCTTAGGTAATTCATAATCCATGATCAGCTGCAAAGATGCTCTGAGCTCAAGTTTTGCGGGTCAAACATACCAGCTTGAATAATTTTTACCATCTCCTGGCTCTGTTGAAGTTGTAATAAACACAAGTCTATGTAATCAGCTCAATTAAGACTGTAAACAACATGACAAGACACTTGTCGAATTTAAACAAGGGGCTGTTTAAATATTTACACTGACAAGTTGGTTAAATACAGGCAATATCATATCGGCCCATAACTTCAATACCATGTTTACTCTAAATATTCTGACACCAAAGTGTCATAAAAATAAGCCTGGGCAATCAGTGTAGACCCAGATCAGACTGCTCCTGAAGGAGCAGTCTGATCAGGGTCTACATTGTTTGCCACTGAGTAAAAGTCTTTGAGGTGATAATTTATGAGCCGGACTTTGCTTCCAATTCCGAAGGGGAAAGAAACACAAACATGAAATAACTAGACCCTAATGGAATCATCAATTACGGAAAGCCTAAAGGACAGTTACTTTCCCACAAAATGGCCAGTCGGCTATCCAAACAAAAAATATAAGCGAATCACACACTCAATATTGGAAGAAGCTTCAAAACAAATATCAAAGACCTGAGCCTTTGGGTTTCAGACAAGAAGTTTTCCCCTAACTTTGCCTATGTAAAACCAGTGCGCCCCGGGGCAGGGCCATTTTTGGCCCCAAGGCTATATTTTGAACAGCCTTGGTAGCGGTCCACTAGATGAAGCTTCATACCATATATCAAAGACGCGGGCCTTCTGGTTTCAGAAAAGAAGATTTATAAAGTATTTCCTTATATTAGCCTATGTAAAACATATGGGCCCCTGGGCCGGGCCATTTTTGACCCAAGGGCTATAATTTGAACAATCTTGCTAGAGGTCCATTAGATGAAGCCTCATACAAAATACCAAAGACCTAGGCCTTCTGGTTTCAGACAAGAAGATTCTCAAAGGTTTTCCCTTAATAAGCCTATGTTAAACCAGTGGGCCCCGAGGCGGAGCCATTTTTGGCCCCAGGGCTATAATCTGAACAATCTTGGTAGATGGCCATTAGATGAAGCTTCATACCAAATATCAAAGATCTGGGCCTTCTGGTTTCAGACAAAATCTTTAATGAGCCTATGTAAATCCAGCGGGCTCCGGGGCTGGGCCATATTTGGCCCCAGGGCTATAATTTGAAAATCTTGGTATGGGTCCACTAGATGAAGCTTCAAACCAAATATCAAACAGTTGGGGCTTTTGGTTTCAGACAAGAAGAGTTTTAAAGGTTTTCCCCATATACCTCTATGTAAACCAAGTGGACCCCGCCGCAGGGCCATTTTTGCCCTAGGGCTGTAATTTGGTAGAGGTCCAATAGATGAAGCTTCATACCAAAAAATATCAAAGACCTGGGCCTTCTGGTTTCAGACAAGAAGATTTTTAAAGGTTTTTCGCTATATACCTCTATGAAAACTCAGTTGGCCCTGCCTCGGGGCCATTTTTTGCCCCAGGGCTAAAATTTGAACAATCTTGGTAGAAGTCCACTAGATGAAGCGTCACACCAAATATCAAAGAGCCGGGCCTTTTGGTTTCATACAAGAAGATTTTTAAAGGTTTTCCCGATATACATGTACCTCTACCACCCAGTGGGCCCAGCCCCATTGCCATTTTTGTTCCCTGAGCTATAATTTGAACAAGCCCTGTAGATATCCACTATAGTCAGGGATTTGAGACCAGATTTCGAAAGATTTAATGCACCCAAAAGTCTCACGCTTTGTTTAGGCTGTTTCTTTGAGATAGAAGCCTAACCTATATGGCATGTGATTATTTAGCAAATCTGGTGGGGTAAAGGGGTTGAAAATTCTATGAGTTCACACCCACCCCCATGCGAATGGAAAAGTTGGATTAAGTTTAGTTATGTGTAGCTTGCGCTTACAACTGAATGTTGATTTATTGCATCAACCAAAATATTTGTCAATAATCGAAGATACCAAAATTTATGATATGACGTAACTACATCCGGTGTTACCATAAATTTTGACCATTGAAATTTTACCCCCAGAAATTTGGTAAATTTTACACTATTTTTGCTCTAAAGGATTTTTAGTATTATTTTAAACATTTTTTTTCGTCAGTATGCAGGGCCGTTATTTTTGCACATGCATGTGAAACTTGGTGACTCTGTGTCAATCTGGGCATGAACAAGGGACTCGGATACCTATGGACCCTTTTGCTGGTTTTTCCTGCTGTGTCACAGATCGTGATAAAAATCCATATTAAAACATACATAAAATAAATTATTTTACTCGCTGGTCACAGATGTATCATAACAGGGGCCAACAGATATATTTTTGAAAAAATACTGGTGACCATTTCCTTCTGGTTTTTATTTAGTGAGGCGAATATACATCACAAAGCATAATTGTCAGCGTTGAACTATCAAGTGATTCTCTAAACTGGTGACTTGAATCAATCAACATTTAATAAATACATTGTATATTTCAATATTCATTATCCAAAGTTTCCAGTTTGTGCTGAAGGCTCCCAAACTAACATCGACAGTATTATATTTTAAACACGTAAATGTAACTGGCCACTACAAGGTCTCTATTGAAATCTTACTGGGTGCCTTATTTTCTGGTAAGTCGCACGATTAAAAATAAATAGTAACCGAGCTTTAATGTAATGTAAAGCCACCCCTTAAACATTCTTCTTTCTTCCCTATTCCCAGAGTAGTGGTATAACCTGTAAATGTGCATCTTAAGATGTCACCTCCACTTACTTTCTACCTTTTCATTGGACAACCTGCCTTCGATAACCTTGTCCCTCTATTCGCCGCTAGCTCTTTATTATCCAGTGTCTCTTGTCACACATTTCGATAACTCACCCGTGCGACATAGTGCATTTTTCACATCTCCAAAATGGCTACTTTTCTGATGAAAATCCTTGATATGGTTGTTATAAATGTTCAAAACATAGGTTGAGGGTGCTCGTTATTACCGCATCAGGCGGTTCTAACGAGTAACCACACCCTATGTCTTGGAACAGAAAAAAGAAAAATAATGTTTACCCCGTAAACCCCAGTTTTCTCTATATAAAGTTGGGTTTAGGGGTCTTCATTTCACGGACTTGTTCACGTGATGCACTGATTAACCTGTTCTTCATCTACTTTTTCACTACTTCCTTTTACTGATATTTGTCCCATTATATATTGATCGTTTTGGGTTTAAAGGCACGTCCACCCTTGTTGGTCATTCTGTGTCCTCTCCCAGAGAAAAGCGATAGAAGAGATAGTAGAGCAGATGAAAGTGAGGGACAGAAGATAAAGAGGAACATAAATATAAGTGCAGAAAGAGAAGAAATAACAGTATTCCCCCTCTACCATTACCTGTTCCAAGAACAGCAGGTCTTGTCCAGCTGTAAGCCAATATCAGTTGAACGCCCTATTGACGCAGGGTAAAAGCCACCTTTGCCTCGCCCAACCACCCCAATTGTCCAATACAATTTGCCCAAAGGGCTTTCTATGTCAAGCCATCAGGAGTTATCATGATTTGACAAACAGAGTGGAGGCAATGATTAGGAACCTATGCAAAATACCTCGCACCTCCCATTCAAAACACCTTGGAATGGGGTCAGTAAGAAGTTTTACGGATGCTGGGGTTTGGGGTGGACACTTTAATTGATTTAAGGTGGCCTCAATCCTCATCATTGGTTGTCTTGGTTAAAACCCATAAGTTGTTCAGTCTGCATATTGGATTTCTAGCTCATCAGTGCAACATCTCCGCGAACAAGAAATCAAACGAATGAGATGAGACAAGGACGAGGACTCAACAGCATGGAATAGCTAGAATGCTTCGGCAAAGGAAACCCATAGTTAGGCTCTGGAGTCGCCCTAACAGAGACAAGAGCATCAGGCACCTACCTACAGGCGTTCTGGCGCAAATGCATTGAATGAAAGGTTAACTTACTTGAGGTTGACACCCTATTGGTCAGATATTTTGAACAGGGACGATGTTTGGCATAATAAATGTAACGATTCCTATGTAAATAAAGCTTCTTCTTCTACACTTTTGTCAAGAAGGGTGGGAACATCGGGAACACAGACTCGACTGACCTTTTCTGCATTTTCATGTAACTTGATCACCACAATTTGCGCATTTTTGCCAAAAGATCAACCAAAACCAGAGTCATTCAATCAGCAGATGAACTGCAGTATATCAAATCCGCAGTTGGAGAATTAGATGCTGATATTTAAATTTAGTAGAGTGTCTTTTTCTGCAGGAAATTAATGGTAAAAACCAAAACAAACCTATAAAACATTTATGTAAAATCGTCGTTCTACCATGCAAATATTATATAATGTTTCTTTTTTGTTTGCAGACAAATTTCGCAGACCTTCAGTCAAAAGGAAGCAGGTTTGTTCAGATGCGTAAAGTGATTAAAATAGGTCTTTCCTTCAATTATGAAATACTGGACGAAATTCTGACTGAAATAGGGTCGCGTTGGTTAAATTCACTGAACATTGTTGTCTTTCAGCGGTATTGCTGTCATGGTGACTTCATACCAAACTACCACTGGTTATCGAATAAATGATTTTTGAAGGCTTGAAAATGCAGCTAAGCAATAAAAGATAACCAAACAAGCGTAATCAGTAAAGCAGAAAACTGTGGCTGCTGTATCATGACAACGCCAATTAAATACGTTTACGCTTGCCATCAAGCTTACGCGACTTTTAATAACTAGCCTGAAAACAAAGTTATAAACAAGATCCCATGGGCAACTACGCTCACCAGAGCTCAAGCCCACCCTTGGTGGCCATTTATTTCAATCGACCATAATGGTTTAGTAGAGGCCAATCGCATGACCATTGCTCCCAAATCATTTTTACATCAACCATTGTTTTTTGTTGCTGTCGCATACATTATGGTCCGCTTTGAACAATCTCAGCAGATCTGAAGTCCAAAATGTTGCATACCAAGGTCTTGTATTTCCTGAGATGCAGAATTCAAAATCACTTTTGGCCATATATTGGTGTGACAATCACACAGATCCCTCAAACAAACTTTGATTTCTCGACCACACTGATGCAGTGTACATGTATGTAATTTGGTATCAGTTAACCCAGTAGTTTTGGAAAAAATAGAAATATGTAATTTTATGGCCCCAGGATCATTTAGCTGGTTGCAAGTATCAACTCTGATGTCATAAGCTGCAACAGAACCAGATTATCCTGTCTTTGCCATACAAAACCCTAAGTGACCGTATGTGACCTTGACGTAAGAAAGGTCAAGGTCAACCAAATGTCATCATTTTAACAAATGTCAAAGGGATCGGGTCCCCAATATTGTATATCAAGTTTCAAGGCCATCGGTCTATTGGTTCCTGAGAACGGGCGATTTTTAAGGTTTTTACCATATATGGGCATACTGGACATTTTGGTCATGTGACACAGACATTCAGAATATATGTTTGTTCTTCCATCCCATGGCGGCTTCACATGTAATTTGGTTCCAATTGGTCTTGTAGTTTCAGAGGAAATGTCGTTTTGAATCGTTTGGATGTTCAAATGAGAAAAGAGGGTAGGTACATTTATCTCCCCTTTTTATGTCTTTTTCCCCACTTTTTTGATTTTCTAACTCCATTTTCAAGATGCTGAGAGACCTCTCAATAAATTAATATCATAGTTAAGTGTGAGAAAATAAGGTGCATTAAACTCCTTAAATACGGGTGCTACGAATTTCAAATCCCCGACCACTAGAAGAAGCTTCATACCAAATACAAAAGACCTGGGCCTTCTGGTTTCATACAAGAAGATTTTTAAAGGTTTTCTCTTATTTTCCCCTTTTTGTTGCCATGGCAACCAGAGTTCTGCATGGAATTGAATTCTTTGAACAACATTGAGAGAGGACCATACAAAGATTATTTCTGCCAAGTTTTGTTACACTCTGTTCAGTGGTTTAAAGAAATTGTGAACGGATGGATGGATGGACGGACGGAAGAACGACGATGGACGGTGACCGATCACAATAGCTCTTCCATCGCTATATGTTGTACAAGTCAATTTGTCGTATAAGGGGTGTCAGGCCTATTTTTTTTCATTTTTAATCCATTTTTGAAGGAAAACCAGTGCTTCAGCTGAAGTGCACGACCCGCCGGATGCTTATAGCTTTATAAGTGTTACCATATATGGGTATGGCGGCCATTTTGGTCATGTGACCTGGACCTAAAACGGTTCCCCCAATAAATGCGCCTTATCGTAAGGAGCAAAAATATATCTTATACTTTAGTACTGTATTCTGAATCGTTTGCAGGAAAAAATGCATTCTCACTTTTCCAATACAAAAACATATGTGTCAAAGTTTGACCTAGGCACAAAGAAGGTCAAGGTCAACCCAGGGTCACCATTTTAGCAATTTATGATGGGCCTACGTCCCAGATGCTATTTATCAAGTTTCGTGGAAATCAGCCCAGTGGTTCTGGAGAAGACTACTTTTGAAGGGGTTTTACCATATATGGCTTGGCGGCCATTTTGGTCATGTGACCTGGACCCCATGACCAAATTTTGGTTTCCCCCTTTCCATAGAGGCTCCATATGAAATTTAACTTCAATCGGCCCAACGATTTCCGAGGAGAAGCAGTTCGAAAATGTTCACATTTTTCGCCTTGGCGAGGCTATACTAAATGGAATGTAATATTTTGCAAGTTCATTGGCTAGATCTCATTGATATCTATCAGTATGCCAAAAATTGTTTAAATATTCCAAGCGGTTAAATCACTATCACCAATTTTCACAAACGGGTTACGGACGGACAGACAGACCATATAATATGGCTTGGCGGCCATTTTGGTCATGTGACCTGGACACCATGAGCAAATTTTGGTTCCCCCATCCCATAGAGGCTCCATATGAAATCTGACTTCAATCGGCCCAACGGTTTCCGAGGAGAAGCAGTTCGAAAATTTTCACATTTTTCGCCTCGGCGAGGCTATACTAAATGGAATGTAATATTTCTCAAGTTCATTGGTTAGATCTCATTGATATCTATCAGTATGTCAAAAAATGTTTAAATATTCCAAGCGGTTAACATACCTGTGATAATTTTTTGAACTGTAAAAGGGAGATTTGCCATTGTGATGAGGGAGATGTAAAGAATATATAGAGAAATTCTCAGTTCAAATGAGGGAGACTCCCAAATTTTACTAAAATTTAGCATAAATCTGGCAAAAATTAGCATCAAAATGAGGGAGTCTCCCTCCTGATGAGGGAGATATCAGAGGCATGGGTTAAGTCACTATCACCAATTTTCACAAACGGGTTACGGATGGACAGACAGACTGACAGACTGACCGAATGACAGAATTACACGGTGATTTTAGGGCACTCTTAGAAAATCAACCGACTTCAGTCGGTCGCTTTTTCTGCGGGTCGTGCAATTCTGTTAGCAAATAGTGTAGGCCCTGATCAGACGCTGCATTCAGCAGCGTCTGATCTGGGGCTGCACTGTTTGCCAAGGTACCCCATTAGGGGTTTCCCGCATGCAATGGGTTAAAGAAAGATAACTCACCATTTTCTCCATGGCTATTTCCTGGCTGTCCTCAGCTGCTGTAGGCTGGGTGGGGCCAATAAATATTCCCTTCTCAACATTATAGCTGAACTGTAGACCATCCAGACGGGACAAGAAGTAACCAAACTGCCGCAGGCAACAGGTCCTCAAGATACTCTGAAAATATGTGTTAAAATGATAGATTAAGGGGATTTTTTTTAACATGGGAGACATCTTTTCATTTCTTGTTGATATCCAGAAATTGCATGACATGAAAGTCATAACAACAGAATGAAGCACTGCTGAAAAAAAAACAACCCTGCCTGTTATGGGCAGCATTACCAACACACGCCTATAAAAAAGCATTGTAAACTTTACCACCAAAAAACCGAAAATGTTTAGATGAAAAATTGTGGTGTTTTTTCTTATTTCTGCTCAAAATATAGATTGCCGGTTCTCGTTAGGACTGCTTCATCGAGGCGGTTCTAATGAGTACCAACAATCTATATTTTAGAGCAGAATAAGAAAAATAAGGTTTACCCCTGTAAACCCCAGTTTTTCTTTCAAGGAGGTCAAAATCATATAGGCTTGTTTTCGTGATGTTATGATAATGCATCCTTGTGACATTCTTTCATATCTCAAAAATGGTTACTTTTCTGATATTTTTCTTATTTATACTCCCAAAGAAATTCAGGGAGCTGCTGCCAGTTCTCTTTTCCCGCCACCTCTCATTCAAGACACATGGCCGTGTGTACAGCTCTTGTGTGCTGAGCGCAATGCTTCATGCCAGTGAGACTTGGCCATTGACAAAGTCAAACCTCCAGCATCTGCAGTGGAATGACGGGGCAATGATCAGACGGATATGCAATGTCAAGCCACAGAAAACTGTCACCATCAGATGCAGTGAGCTACTTGTATGGTTTGGTTAATCAAAACTCCAATGATAATGATGATGATGATGATGATGAACTCCTTGGAAGTGAAATAACGTTTTTTTTTGTTCATTTTTTTTTTCATTTTCCTTTTTCCTTTTAAGATTATTTCACTAAATACTGAACCAAGTGTATTAATCAGAAATGGGTGAAAACCTGATTATTTCAGAAAAACACTTGACCTTCTGTTGCAAAACTTGACATCTCACATATGAATTGAGTAAGGCTCAAACCAACAGCAGTGAGAGACCTACTGCTAAAGAGTCAAAACCCTTAACCACTAGACGTGGAGGCATGGGAAATACAGTAATAGTCTAGTACAGAAGCCCCTTGTAATAACAAGTTTTTGTTACCTAACATTTTGCTGTTATAAAGACTTTGCCATTATAAAGAATCCTGTTATGGTAGGTAACCATCTGGGCCTTTTCCCCTTAAGGGGAATGGGAACACCTGGCACATTTTCCACCAATTTTTCAATGGGAGACAACTTTCAGGACTTCCTGTTCCCTTTTCTATAGGCTCAGTCTCATTGAAAAAGGGGTCAACTCTGAAAGAAAAGAATTTGCTCCTCAGGAGCAAATTCTTTCCTTTAAGAGTTGAACCCTATTGATATGGGAGATAAAAATACTTTTGCAGGAGTTGCCTCCCCTGAGAGTGTCACCATTCCCCTTAATCATTCCAATATACAAATGTTGTAGATATCTGTTAGAATTGCCTCACTGAGGCAATTCTAACAAATATCTAGTAAATTTGTTACTTGCATGATTAGATTACAAAAATATTTCGTGAATATGGATTTAATGTAGGTGTTACCAACACTGAGGCGATTCTAACAAAATCTACAAAAAATTTTTTCTTGGACAATTAGATTACAAAAATCTTTCGTGAATATGGATTTAATGTAGGTGTTACTAACCAGAGGGGTGCCAATGATGACCAGAGCCAAGGCTAACACATGAGCTAAGGAGTCATTCCATTGAATTTGTCATTATAGCGAGCTTTGTTGTTCTTAGGAATGTCAATATAAAGAAGGCTAACTGAAGCTTCATTAGCAATACACATGTATGCCAGATGACAACTTCTGTAATGGCTCTAATGCTGGCATTTTTTTTTCAGATTAAAATTTGCATCATTTTTCTTATTTACTTTCCAAATATAGATTGTGGGTGCTGACTGAGAGAGCAAATTCTTTCCTTTAACAGTAGGCCCTTTCTCAGATGAGCTCAATTTAAAACAAAGTAAAAAGAAATGTCTAAAAATTTTACTCCCTGAATACATATGATGGAAAATATGCCAAAAGTATTCCAATTCCCAACATGACAAAGTCCCTCCTCTTATATGCTTACCTCCTGTGCATCAGTAAGCTTTGTGCTTGTCTTCATGTTGATAGTTCTGTGCACCTCTTTCAAGGGAGCAAACTGTGTGAGATTCGTGTCTTCGTGTAATGGGAAGTGCTGCTTCCAGTCCTTATGAGGACTTTTTAATACAACTTGCTTCAGTTCGTCCATCCAGCACTGTTCGTGGTCGGTGAACGTGGATTCCGACGGAAGAAAATTCAGCAGTACAGAAAGACGACACCAGACAGACTGTGAGCTATGGGCACATGTCATGATGACCTCTGAGTTACATTTCATCCAGTCACACATCACCTTGACAACGGGCATAAGCCCCTCCCCCTGTATCACATCAAACACGTTCCGTTGGTGCAGTAGTTCCTTCTCCTCCTCTGATGACCTGTCAACATTATTAACCTTTATCCTGCTGAACACAACAAGCCATACCTTTGCAAACAGTGAAGATCCAGATCAGATGGCTTCTGAAGAAGCCATCTGATCAGTATCTAGACTGTTTGTCATGCAGTTTGTGAATTGTAAATTTGATTGGTTGACTGTGAGAAATGGGTGTGGCTAAATTAATTTATCCGTTAGGATAAGTTTCAAGGGGGAATGAATTCACCTGTTTTTGTTTCCCCGCTATTTTCATAAGCGAAACAACTTATATGACTTACTGTATGCATTCCCTTGAACTCAAAACCTCTAAAAATGGCGTCTACTCTTGCAGGAATAAATTTGTTCCTTAGGAACAAATTCTATCCTTTAAGATTAGACCACTACTGACATGAGAGAAAAAATATTTTGGAAAAAGTTGCATCCCCTTAAGGGGTCCGCAACAATCAGGGCTTGGAGAAATAAATTGGGCTGCATGGTGCTTCCAAGCAGACTCTGCGTCACAGAGCTGAAACCGACTGCATATGAGTATATGTAAACGGCTTAGAAGGTCTAAACATGCCCAGGCAGTGGTGCAAGTTTCACTGTCCATGCATAGTTTTATTGGGCCGCAGGATTTGACATGTCATTTCGTCTCAATGTTGGGTGAAAGTCCCACAAAACTGGAAGCAGTGTCTCCAAAATGAACTAAATAGGGTTGATGTGGACATTAAACCTCAAATCAAACAAACTAAAGGTGTATTCAGTGCTGTGAACTGAAACCCTATGAAAAGGGGGTTACCTTCTTAGGAACAAATTCTTTAACCCTTCAAGTGCCGCAGAAAATTCTAAAGCAGACAGCAATCTATTTATTTTCATTATTTTTCAGAAAAAAAAAAGCTTTGCCATTTCATAGCAGATGATTCACAAGCAGACAATTCACATGTAATGTCCAGCTTAACTGAACATGCTGTCTACTAAATGAACTGAGTGCTTCAAGAGTTAAAGTAAACAGACAATTCTTTTCATTTACCCTTCTTCTGCTATTTGCCATACTCATTTTTGCCACTCCCATTTCTGACTATCAGCCCATCAAAACACTTAGGATAATGTTTTTACTGAATGACAACAGTGTAGATCCTGATCAGATGGATCTGGATCTACAGTGTTTGCAAAGGTAGGTGTTGTCATGGTTCTGCAGGCGAAATTAAGCCCCCGCCCATAGGGGCTTGAAGAAATATATGGGCTGCATGATGCTTCCACGCAGAGATGAATACGGCCCGCACACTAGTACTGGTAAACCCCTTAGAGGATCTAAGCCTGCCCAGGAACCGCTGTGGGAGGCGGACCGTCCATGCTAATAAACCCTATTGGTTTCATTGGGCGACAGGGCTTGAGATGTCATTTCATCTCAATGTCGGGTAAAAGTCCCACAAAATTAGAAGCAACGTCTCCAAAATGACCTTTACAGTGTTGACGGGGACATTAAACCTCAAATCAAACAAATATGCCGGCGAAATGTTAAAAGACCCCTACTGACATGGGAGACAATTCTTTGAAAGAGTTTCTCCCACTTAGAGGATTTATTCACCCATTTTATACAGAACGGAATCTTCCTCCTTATACATGTATTTCGAGATTCAGAGGCGTAGGGAACAATATTTTTAGAAATTTATTTAGAAAATGGCTGAACTTTCTGCAAATGGTGAAGGTCCTAAACAGAGGCCACATTTCGCGGCATCTGATTTGGGCCTGTACTGTTCGCCAATGACACATTTTGGGATTTCCAATATAAAACAGGTTGATGTGGGAGTGTATGTGTGTGTGAGTTTTATGTCCCACCAGCAGCTAGGGTCATGTGGAAATAGAACCTTGGTATACAGACTCATCCAAAAGTCTGGAGAAGCCCTGGATCAAACCCACGACTCCTGGTTAATGAGGCAAGTAGCTTAACCACTACACTAAAGAGGCTTCTAGGCTGATGTGTGAATGTCCATGCTTTCTGACTATCAACCAATCAAATTAACTTGCCATAACATATTCATTCATTTCACTAACTGCATGACAAACAGTTTCAACCAATCAAATTTACTTGAAATAACATATTCATTCAATATTTACTTGAAATAACATTACCTTTGAAAACACTGGAGATTCAGATCCAGTTGATCAGGATCTACCCTGTTGTCATTCAGCTAATACATTATCTGAAGCGATTTTATGTGCTGATAGTCAGAAATGGGAGTGGCAAAAAATGGGTGTGGCAAAATTTATTCAAAAGGACAAGGGTAAATGGAAGCCAGTTGATCTGGACATATCCTGTTTTCAAAGGATCAGCATGATGAGGGTTACTGTATGCATAAAGAAATATAAGGAAATTTTTTTTAGGTTATTTAAGGTGCTGTGGGATGGCTTATTACATGGTTCAGTGACTATAGACACTGATTTAGGTGCACAATGACCAATATTGTCATCTGACGGGCTTTCCTAATTAAAGGTCGAGCATTGAAAGATTTGTTGCATATTTTATTACCTTGCATTTCTTTATCCTTTAAGTATATATGAAAAAGAAAATGTAAATAGAGTACTGGAGTATACATGAACTTCAGGGGCCAGTTGTTCAAAGCATCGTTAACTTAACAAGCTTGTTAGGGGTCATATTGTTAACTGCTCTAGCAAGTTTAATATTCAAAATTTTGGTATTTTTGCTGAAAAAATGTGAGTAGCTTTTGCATCCGCAAAAGCTGCTCACATTTTTTCAGCAAAAATATTAGTATATTTGCCATATTAAATGATCAAAGTTTTAACGATACATTAACTAACGACATCATTAGTTTTGAACAACTGGCCCCAGTACTCTATTTACATTTTCTTTTTTCTGCTCTAAGAAGTAGGTTTAGGGTACCGGCACTTGTTAGAACTGCCTCAATGGGGCAATTCTATCGAACACCCACAAAATATGTTTGTAGTATATGTTTGAAGAAAAATATCACAGATTTTCATGAGAAAAATAACAGTTTTGGAGATATGAAAGAATGCACTATGTCTCATGGGTGTATTATAGTAATGTGTGCTTATTAATTTGGGTCAAATGACAAACAATTGACCCAAAAATAATCACTTGAATATCCTCAATGCTCTGAATTATCTAGAGCTTTGACATAACCGCTAAGGCTGCCACGATTAATCATATAATCGATTAATCTATCGATAAATCCACAAAAATGATTATCATTTCTGATTTGCTTTTAATCAATTACTTGATAGGTACAATTTACTACCCAAAGTTATGCCTAAAATAGCTGGATGAGTGGCAAACAGTGCAGACCCTGATGAGATGCCGCATTCTGCGGCGTCTCATCTGTGTCTACAGTGTTTGCTCAGGCCTGTCTGTTCAAATATACATATGGTAAAGTGCAACTCTTACTTCTGTAAGAGTCATGCTCAGACAGAAAGCCAGAAAGGTAAAACAAGAGGGCCCACAGGGCCCTGGTTCGCTCACCTGTGTGACACTGTCTCAAGTACATTCTATTTTAGCTATGGTTGCCATCTTGTTCATCAGCAGAGTGATTTTAGCTTATTTGGTAGGGAGTAACCTAGGCAACATTCCTGTTAAGTTTGAATCAAATTGTCCTTAGGGTTTAGGAGGGGTTCACGTTTGAATCAGATTTACAATATTTTTTTTTAGCTCTGGTGGCCATTTTTTCTTCAGAGCTGGACTGTTTTAGCCTTTTTGGTAGAGGGTCATCTAAGCAACATTACTTAAAAGTTTGAATGAAATTGGCCCAAGGGTACAATAGGAATTATCGTTTGAAGAATTTTTTATTTTTAGCTCTGGAAGCCATCTTGTTCATTGGAGTGGAATGAGTATTAACTATTTTGGTGGGGAGTCACCTAGACAACATTCCTGTGAAATTTTAAATCCAATTGGCCCAAAGGTTTAGAAGGAGTTCGCATTTGAAGCAAATTTACAATGTTTTCTATTTTTAGCTCTTGTGACCATTTGTTAATCGTTATGCTATTTTCCTAGAGGGTCATCTACACAACATTCCAATGATGTTTAGAAGCCTTCATGGTGAAGTGGTCATGCTACTTGCCTAGTAAACCAGGGTAGCAGGATCGATCCCAGGCTTCTCCAGACTTTCAGATTGGTCTTAACAGAGGTCCCATCACTGTATGGCTGTTGGTGAGACTTCCAACTCAAACACTCACTCCTATGAAGGAACCTATATGCCAAATATGAAGGCTGTATCTTAAATGCTCCAAAAGTTATGACAAAGTAGGTCAAAGGTCAAGGTCATGGCTCAAAAGTTTTAAATGGTTGAGAAAACCTTGTCACAAGGAACATACATGCCAAATATGAAGCTCTATCTCATATGGTTCAAAAGTTATGATAAAGTAGGTCACAGGTCAACGTCACAAGTCAAATCTTTATATGAGTGGGAAGCCCTTATCATAAGGAACCTACATGCTAAATATGAAGGCTCTATCTCAAACAGTTCAAAAGTTATGACAAAATAACCTACTGATCTACTTTTTGATTTGACATGACCCATATTCTAACTTAACTGAGATATTGTCCAAATGATCATTCTTAGCAAGTTTTATGATGATTTGACTAAAACTGTGGCCTCTTAGAGTGTTCAAAACGTTTTTGCTATGATTTGACCTGCTGACCTACTTTTTGACCCGACATGACCCATATTCAAGCTTGACCCAGATATTGTCAAGATGATCATTCTGAGCAAGTTTGATGATGATCAGTGTTACGAGATGGAATAGGATACCTCTCTGGTGCTTAAGCACATCTAAATTATTTTAGTAGGTATATGGTAGGGCGGTGCGAGTGAAATATTTTAGGTGAAATATGGTAGGCAAAATGTGCTGCTCCATGCACAAGTCATGCACATATCATACGATGTATGCATGAGTGGTTTATGGAGATCTGTTTTTACAATACAGGGGGCCGCTATAAGGCTGAGTTCTATAAAATTTGCCTAAAAATCGCCAACCGCCAAATTGTGCCATATATGATTTTCATTCCCGTCACGTGTTGTGTAGGTGTTCGTTTTGACAGGAGTCATGGCATTGATTTATAGGGTCGTTTCATCAATTTTTCCTATGGGAAATATACTATTTGAACGCAAATCCATTATCTACTCGATTTTTGCTATATAGCTTCAATTGTGGACGGTATCTCCACCTCGCCACGATTTTAGCAAGCTAATATGAGTATGCATGATTTTCTGGTAGTATTCATAGATATAAAAACCCTGAGAAAAAGAACACTTTAGCAGCAGGTCAAGTTGTAACGAGTATACACAACAATGAGTCGGGAAATTGAAAGTATATTGAAAGGTATGTTAAATCTATGTTTAGTATTATTTTTGTATGAACATGCTTGTAGGTTTTGGAGGGGTTTACTTGTAGTATACCCAAACTTTCTGAAGCCTATTCTGAATTCACTGTTGAAGCCTGTAGTGATTAGGCTTCTAGCTTTGCCAGCTAGAGGTCGCAGGATTGATCCCAGGCTTCTCCAGTAGTAGAATGAGTCTTTCTAGGTGAGGTCCTGTCACATTCTGACCCTAGATGTTGGTGAGACGTAAAGTTTGGACACCCGCTCATTCTGGATTCATTTAGGCTCTTAGACCCCTTTTGTAGAATGTAATTAATAAACGCCGGGTCACTTGTTTGATCAATCACTTTTGACTAGCTGTGGTTAGAAAACCGTGGTCCCGTCTCTATATGATATTAGGTGTAGAGGGGACGTAAAATTAAGACGGGTTTAACCATATCTTTATCGTCAGGGCAAACTCTTACAAGAGCCTGTCGGGTTATCCGTGATGATGAACCGTAATGAATTTTATTTTACAAGCTTGTTCAGGTTGAGTAGAAATAATTTTGTTCAAGAAGAATTATAAGTTCATTTTGTAATGATGCCGTTTTTGTCTGATAACTCAGTTTGTGCATGAATGTACATATAAAGAACGTGATGATGATAAGTGGGAGTATTTGGTCGCCAAACGTCATAACGGCCTGAGTGGCGGGGATGACGTCAGCTGCATCATCGGCGTCGCGAGGACGGTTGTGACGGGGTGCCTACCAAATACAGAGAGAATTTAAGGCAAACAGTGTTGGCCCTTATGAGACACTAACAAATGTTGTGGATCATAGATGAAAATCTTTCTATTTGTAGTTTCTATCTGTTGTTAATGTAATGAATTTGTGAATAGCTATATTTGTGAGCCGTGTCGCGGAGAAGGATATGAAATAGAGATTGTTATGTTTCCTGTAATTGGTAGCTGACCAGGTAGCGCAAAGGCGTGGTCTGTTCGATTGCCTCTTACTTGTGATAATGTAGTGAGCACAAATTTGATGAGTATTATGCTCAGTAGTAGTGAGCATTAATTGATTTCTGTAGTGCTCAGTAAGGAAACATGAACTTTGAGTATTGTGTCAAGCGCTAGGTGCTGATAATTTGATGCACAGTCAAGTTGAGTTCTGCTGTACGGTTATTTGTCGCATGCACTAATCAGCCTGTATGTCTGGTCGGCGCATGCGCAATAACGGTATATGCATGAATATATTCTAACTTCTCCGGGAGGGGGATCATGATATAGCATGTATGTTTTGTGAACCGTGTCTTAGTCCAGTTATCGTAATTTGCAGGCACAACAATGTGTGGTGACCTGCTGCTCCCTGCCTTATAGCAGCAGGTACTGGTAGGACGCTGGGGGTTAGGGTCCAGCAAGGGCGGACAGACCACCGTAAGCAGCGCATACCATTGTCCATTGTGAACAAATGTGAGACCATTCAAATGGAAGAGGTCAATTAAATAACCGGCAGGTGATTCAGACGAATCAGATTAGTGCGATCGCTAAATAATACATATCAACCTGTGATCGGCAACAATGTCGATAGACTAGTTTATACTAGTTCGCGAGAGGAAGATTCACGCGAGAGGGGGATTCACCCTAAGTTATAAACTGGCCAGTCGCGTCTTGTGTTGTTTCTTTTTTTGTTGTTTGCTTCTGTAGGTATTCACGTCACCCGTTCCGAGCACAGAACATTGTTTTGCCTTCGGAGCGGACGTCGTGAGTTGGCTACAGAAGCAACTAGACAAAAGTGCCCAGTGGGGCACTTATACCCCCGGCCAGTGCCATCACCTCAGCTGAAACAAGAACTACAAAGGGAAATAACTCTAAAAGGCCTGACCCCTTGGCCCTTATTTTCTTTCCCACAATACAACTAGTCATACTGATCATGTTTGCAAAATTTCAAGTTTCTATGTACAGTAGTTATTGAGAAATCTTTGACACAAAATAAAAATATACACTATTAAACAGCAAGAACTACAAAGGTAAATAACTCTAAAAGGCCTGACCCCTTGGCCCTTATTTTCTTTCCCACAATACAAGTAGTCATACTGATCATGTGTGCATAATTTCAAGTTTCTATGTGAAGCAGTTCCTGAGATATCTTTGACACAAAATAATTGGCAAGTGCCATCACCTCAGCTGAAACAAGAACTACAAAGGGAAATAACTCTAAAAGGCCTGACCCCTTGGCCCTTATATTCTTTCCCACAATACAACTAGTCATACTGATCATGTTTGCAAAATTTCAAGTTTCTATGTACAGTAGTTATTGAGAAATCTTTGACACAAAATAAAAATATACACTATTAAACAGCAAGAACTACAAAGGTAAATAACTCTAAAAGGCCTGACCCCTTACACTATTAAACAGCAAGAACTACAAAGGTAAATAACTCTAAAAGGCCTGACCCCTTGGCCCTTATTTTCTTTCCCACAATACAAGTAGTCATACTGATCATGTGTGCAAAATTTCAAGTTTCTATGTGAAGCAGTTCCTGAGATATCTTTGACACAAAATAATTGTTTACGGACAGACAGACAGACGGAAAAGACAAAAACTATATACCCCCATTGCATACTTCGTATGCCGGGGGTATAACAAATTGTGATGTTTTGTGTTAGTAAGTGTTGTATATAGATACTGTAAATAATTCATGTCATTCATCTAATATCTTTCTTGTGCCTTACCCCACAGCTGCCCGCACACCTGTCAGAGATCACGCTCCGTTGTCTTGTCAGCATGGGGGTTTGCAGGACGCCGTAAACCCACATGTAACAATCAGACCAAAACTGGGGTCTCTAGTGTGTCCACAAGGTTTTTCAACAATCTGACCTACTGACCTACTTACTGGCCAGATATTACCCATATTCGAAATTAATTGAGATATTGTCAAATGATCATTTTTAGCAAGTTTGATGATGATCATCCCAAAACTGTGGCCTCTAGTGTGTTCAGAGGGTTTTTCTATGATTTTATCTACTGACTTACTTTTTGGACCGATATGACCTATATTCAAACTTGACTCAGATATTGTCAAGATGATCTTTCTGGGCATGTTTGATGATGATCGGACCTAATCTGTGTGTGGCCTCTAGTGTGTTCACAAGGTTTTTATATGATTTGACCTACTGACCTACTTTTTGACCTGAAATTACCCATATTCGAACTCGACCGAGAAATTGTCAAGACTATCATTCTGAGCAAGTTTGATGATGATTGGACCAAAAATGTGGCCTCTAGTGTGTTCACAAGGTTTTTCTCTGATTTGACCTACTGACCTACTTTCTGACCTGCCATGACCTATATTCGAACGTGACTAAGATATTATCAAGATGATCATTCTGAGCAAGTTTGATGATGATCGGACCAGAAATGTGGCCTCTAGTGTGTACACAAGGTTTTTCTCTGATTTGAACTACTGACCTACTTTTTGAACCAACATGACCCATATTCAAACTTGACTCAGATATTGTCAAGATGATCATTCTGGGTAAGTTTGATGATGATTGGACCAAAACTGTGGCCTCTAGTGTGTTCACAAGGTTTTTCTGTGATTTGACCTATTGACCTATTTTTTGAACCGACATGACCCATATTCAAATGTGACCAAGATATTATCAAGATGATCATTCTGAGCAAGTTTGATGATGATTGGACATAAATTGTGGCCTCTAGTGTGTTCAGAAGGTTTTTCTATGATTTGACCTACTGACCCACTTTTTGACCCGACAAAACCCATATTCGAACTTGACTTAGATATTGTCAAGATGATCATTCTGGGCTAGTTTGATGATGATTGGACCAAAACTGTGGCCTCTAGTGTCTTCACAAGGTTTATTTTTCTGATTTGACCTACTGACCTACTTTTTGACTCAACATGACCCATATTAGAACTTGACCGAGACATTTTGTGGTGGTACAAAATGTGTGCAAGTTTAGTTAAAATCAAGTGATAAATGAAACAGCTATCATGCAGACAAGACCAAAAAAGGCAATTTTTGCCGTTTCAGGGGCCGTAACTCCGCAACACATGATGGGATATGGCTGGTTCAAGAAAGGAACCCAGATCTCATGGTGGTACAAGTTGTGTGCAAGTCTGGTTAAAATCAAATCATAAATGAAGATGCTATCGTGCAGACAAGACCAAAATAGGCAATTTTTGCCCTTTCAGGGGCCGTAACTCCGTAACACATGATGGGATATGGCTGGTTCAAGAAAGGAACCCAGATCTCCTGGTGGTACAAGATGTGTGCAAGTCTGGTTAAAATCAAATCATAAATGAAGATGCTATTGTGCGGACAAGACCAAAAAAGGCAATTTTTGCCGTTTCAGGGGCCATAACTCCGTATCACATGATGGGATATGGCTGGTTCAAGAAAGGAACCTAGATCGCATGGTGGTACAAGTTGTGTGCAAGTCTGGTTAAAATCAAATCATAAATGAAGATGCTATCGTGTGGACAAGACCAAAATAGGCAATTTTTGCCCTTTCAGGGGCAGTAACTCCGTAACACATGATGGGATATGGCCGGTTCAAGAAAGGAACTCAGACCTCATGGTGGTACAAGTTGTGTGCAAGTCTGGTTAAATCAAATCATAAATGAAGATGCTATCGTGCGGACAAGACCAAAATAGGCAATTTTTGCCATTTCAGGGGCCGTAACTCCGTAACACATGATGGGATATGGCTGGTTCAAGAATGGAACCTAGACCTCATGGTGGTACAAGTTGTGTGCAAGTCTGTTTAAAATCAAATCATAAATGAAGATGCTATCGTGCGCACAAGAAATTGTTTACGCACGCACGGATGCACGCAGGCACGGACGACGGACAAAATGTGATCAAAAAAGCTCACCTTGTCACTACGTGACAGGTGAGCTAAAAATGACAAAAATCTTAGCGATTACTAATTGATTATCGATCTGTTATCTTTTCAGCTCTGATTAGCCAGCCCTTATACCCGCAGAAAAAAATAAGGGGGATATTGGTGATAATTAAAGGATACTTTTCATAATATCTTCATAATACCTATATTGTGGGTATTCATTTGAACCACCTTGTAGTGGTATTTTAAAGGAATACCCACAACATAGGTTTATGTGGAGAAATAAGGAATACTATCCTTCATTTATCACCAAATATTCTCCATATCACATATTCTTGCCATGACATACCCTTGTTTGTCAATTTCCTCACTACTGCCATCATCAAATTCTGTATCTGCATCATTTTCTGTTGCTGTAACACTGGCTTCTGTGTCTGTCTCAATCACAAAATTTGCCAACTTCTCCGAGATCTCCTCCACATGTTTAGCCTCCGAGGTTGATGCAAACCCTGGCGGGATAGTCACAGGCTTCTTTCCTTGAAACACATCATTGTAACTGTCCAAATCTTTGTCAAAAATGTTCTGCGGAGGAATTTTGAAGCTGGTTCCTAAAAATGGCACAGAGGTGGAAAATAGTTCCGAAGAAAAATGAGCAAGACTGTCATTCCTTTTTGACTTAGACCAGATCTTGTTCTGATCAATTTCAGGAAACAAGGGTGAAACAAATTCAGATTTCCCAACAGCCACATCGGCATAGGTATTTGTTTTCTCTGCTTCAGGATTGATGGCAAAGCCTGGTTCCAGTTCTTGACTTTTCATCATAGAGTCCGACATGTCAGAATCCGAGTCAGCATAGAAACCGAGATGTTCTTCTTCCTCTGAGTCATCTGACACAAATGTCTCGTCAGCTTCATTGCCACCTGTAATGTTAAATCAATGGCTTACAGACCAGAGAAATCTTGACCAACAACTACATGACTGTGTGGATTGTATTCCATAATTACTCTATTGAGACTCTTTTTGATTAGTCTCATAGCATTATAAATTACTCATTCTATCTCTTTTGGCTGCAAACACTTGCTCTGTGGCAACCTCTCTAGACCCTGATCAGACTGCTACTGAAGGAGCAGTCTGATCTGGGACTACACTGTGCAACCCATGTAGACCCTGATCAGACGCAGTCTGATCTGGGTCTACACTGTTTGCTCAGGTTTATTTTTACGACTTTTTGGTGTCCAAACATTTAGGGTAAAATTTGTTAAGTATGAAATGAAATGAGATGTGTCATAACAAAACTACAAGAAGATTAGGAGCATCAATGGTTTAACATGCTCCTCCTTAGTTTCCAAAATGTTACGGGTTCTAATAAGTTCAATACCTTATACAGCGGCAGTTTTGCTGAAAAATATGAGAAGGTTTTGCAGTAGCTAGCAAAAGCTACTCACATTCTTTCAACAAAATACGACTATACTTGCCATATTAATTCATCAAAGTTTTAGGGATACGTTAACTAACAAAAGTGTTTACAGTTTTGATTTTGTTTGTGTTGAGGTTTAACATCCCTGACTCCCCATCAACACTATTTAGGTCATTTTGGAAACATTGATTCCAATTTGTGGGACTTTTACCCAAGATTGAGATGAAATGTTACCTCATGCCCTTGAGCCCAAAGATACTGCTAGAGTTTAAAGGACAGTCTGGCTCATACCACTCTGCATGGGCAGGCTTAGACCTTCTAAGTGGTTTACCAGTACTTAACCCTTATCTTGCTGTTCACGACAACCCCAATCTTTGCAAACAGTGTAGATCCAGATCAGATGGCTTCTGAAGAAGCCATCTGATCAGGATCTACACTGTTTGACATTCAATTTATGAAATTGTAGGAATAAATTACATCAAGTAATCTGATTGGTTCAAAGTCAGAAATGGGTGTGGCTTAAATGAATATTCAGCAAGATAAGGGTTAAATGTTAGGTCAGTTTCCGCTCTGCGTGGAAGTACATGCACCAAATAATTTCTCCAACACCACCCAGGACCCATTTGTTCAAAGCCAACAATTTCCTTGTTAATGTAATGTAGAAACTTCAACAGTTCAGTATCTAGTGAAAAAAAGAGACACTAGTTTTGGCTGACAAAAATGTGTGAAGCTTAACCCAATTTGTACCGGAAACCCCAAAACCAGTAGTTGGCAAACAGTGCAGTCCCAGATCAGAGGCTGCAGACTCATGTTATATGTAAGGAGGAAGATTCTATTTGGTACAAAAAGGGGTAAAAGCTACTCATATTTTCATCAGCAATAATTCCACTGTATGTGATATTGTACTTCCTAGAACAGCACAAGATTCAACCATTATTAACCCTTATCTTGCTGAACTCCAAAACCCCTACCTTCGCAAACAGTGTAGATCTAGATCTGGGGCCAGTTGTTATAAACTAACGACGTCGTTAGTTAACGTATCGTTAAAACTTTGATCAAATATGGCAAATATGCTAATATTTTTGCTGAAAAAATGTGAGCAGCTTTTGCGGATGCAAAAGCTGCTCACATTTTTTCAGCAAAAATACCAAACATTTATATATTAAACTTGCTAGAACAGTTAACAATATGACCACTAACGAGCTTGTTAAGCTAACGATGCTTTGAACAACTGGGCCCAGATGGCTAACTACATTCACCAGTTTTCAGATCAAAGGCTGCAATAGTTTCCAAAAAATGCAATCTCAACTTTTTCCCAAACCTGACCTTGGCATAAAATAGGTCTAGGTTATCTAAGGTCATCATTTTAACAAACTATAATAGGTCTGATTCCCCAATGCTACATACGAACTTTTATGACAAATGGCCCACTGGTTCCGGAGAAGAAAATTTTTGAAGTTGTTTTACCTTATATAGGCATGGCAGCCATCTTGGTCAGGTGACCTGGATCCTGTGAGTGAGTGAATGTTTGTGTTTTACATCCCACCAACAGCTAAGGTCATATGCAGATGGGACCTCGGTTTAAAGACTCATCTGAAAGTCTGGAGAAGCCCGGGATTGATCATGCGACCCCTGGTTTACCAGGCCAGTAGCGTAACCACTACACAAAGGAGGCTTCTAACCTGGACCATGTACTCAAACTTTTTGATCCCCCATCCTATGAATGCTCCACATGAAAATTGACTTCAATCAGTCCAGTGGAGGAGATGTTTGAACATGTTGACAGACAGCAGATGAAAGACAGACCAAGGATCCTTGCCATACTATAAGCTCACCTGAGAGCCTTTGGCTCAGGTGAGCTAATAATTGGTTCATATGTATATTATCCAATTATTTCCAATGAGGTGGATAACCAAACATTTTTATCCCCACGTTTTTAAAAAAAAGTGGGGATATTGTTATCGCCTCCGTCCGTCTCTCTGTCTGTCTGTCCGGCTATCTCCTCCTAAACAGTTAGCCGGAATTCAACCAAATTTGGTATGCAAGTTGCTTACATGAATGGCTTGCGCAAGAGCACATTTTTTTTTGTCCCCGCCCCCAGGGGCCCTGGGGAGGGGTCAAAAGGTCAAATATCAATAAAATTCAATTACAAAGTCAATTTTGAAGATTTTGATGCCAAACTTTGCACATGTACTTAGTTATGAAAAAAGTAAAACATATTGAACGGGATTTTGGCTGTGACCCCTAGGTCACGCCCTGGGGGTCGGACTTGGGGGGGTCGGGGGTCAAAATTAAAGTTTTTCAGAACATAGTCATGTTGCATATCTATGCGAAGGGGATAATGGGTAGAATAAACTACAAGTAAAATTTTGACCCTGGGGTCAGACTGGGGCCCTGGGAGAGGGGTCAAAGGGTCAAAATTTAAGTTTTTTGGAACATAGTCATGTGGCATATGAAATTGAAGGGCATGATTAGTAGAATATAATACAGGTAATATTTTGACCATGGAGTCAAATTAGGGCCCAGGGTGAGGGGTTTTCGGTACTTGGCCCCTCTGTAGAAAGCGTGGGGATTTGCGATGGCGTGCCATCGACAGTATTCTAGTTTTTTTTTGGATTCGGTTTTAAGACACTTTCAAGATTATTTCACTTATATCGAGCCGATCGTTAAAGAAGTTGGCAAATACCAGAGTACTTGGAGGACAACCAACTGACCTCTGTTAAATTTTACACTGCTTCCGGTAAATTCAACTTTTTGGAATTCAACACAGGTTAAAAACAGAGTGAAAATTAGCTTTTCCATCTAATTAATTCAACAAAATAGTCGAAAAAGACGACCAGTCTTGTTGAATCAGGAGCCTATGGAAATTCAGTTTCAAGTGGACACCATCTAATTATTCTAGTTATTATTTATTTATTTTTTTTTGGGAGGGGGTGCGGGGGTTAGTTTTATGACCCTTTCAAGACTATTTCACTTATTTTGAGCCAATATTTAATCAGGGGTAGGCAAAAACCGGAGTACCTGGAGAAAAAAAAACACCAGACCTTCTTGGCATCTTACATGTAACTCAAAACAGGCTTGAACCACAGGGTAGCCAAGCATGATATACCCAGTCATCTCTTCAAATACCCAATTAACCCATTTTGTACCAGAAACACCAAAATGGGTGCCCAGGCAAACAGTGCAGGCCCAGATCAGACGCCGCAGACGCGGCGTCTGATCAGGGCCTCCAGTGTTTACTAAAAGTTCAGTCATTTTCCAAATAAATTTTGATGAAAACACAACCTGACACCCCTTAATTTTGAAATGGACTCCTGCTATATATAAGGAGGAAGATTCCATTTGGTACGAAAAAGTTTATCTGTTCTTTTGATTATGCTTTATTCTACCCCATTAATATTTATGAGCTATTCAAGAATTCTGATTGGTCGAGAGCATGTCATGCACAGGGCAACAAAAATGTCCCTCCTGTAACATTCCCCTCTGATGTCACTGCACAAAAAAGTACAAATGCACTGGTAGTCACACACACTGGTAGAATTCAGTATAAAATTTTTTTGTTTGAGTTGAGGTTTTATGTCCCCACCAACACTATTAGGGTCATTTTGGAGACATTACTTCCGATTTTGTGGGACTTTTACCCGGCATTGAGATGAAATGACATCTCAAGCCCTACCGCTATAGAAACTTTAGATCTAAGCTGTTTACCAGTACTCAAGTTTGGTCAGTTTCAGCTCTGTGCAGAAGTACCGTGCAGCCCAATCTATTTCTCCAGGCCCCAATGGGGGGGGGGGGCCTCAGTAAGTATTAATCATTGGTTGTCCTTGAATGAGGGAATATATGACAATTTGATTTGTTAACCTGAGCAAGTAATAATGCCCCCCCAGGAATATGTTAAAAGACTGAAAAGATGTTCATAAACATTACATTCATGCTAAAGAAATACCCAAATCTCAAGGCAAAATAATAGTGATATTTCCCAGGAGAAAATATTTCTCATTAAAAAAATGTTTCCCTCTTACCAGACCTACTTTTCACCAATGAAAACTTGATTGTAAAAAATATGCACATATTATACTTTCAGCCTAGAAATACCTTGTATGCATCCTTTTCGAACAAATTATTTATCTTGCTAGTCAACAGCATCTAATCTGCCTCTTCACTGTTTGCCAGTGCCCCAGCATAGGAGCCCAGTCCAAATTTTTCAGATAACCCTCTTTACACTGCATTCTGGTGTCACAGTGACAAGAATAGCACAGCTATAAATAACTGCTACCTGGATTTGGTACATGGTCAGCGATAATCAAATGGACAATAGTTGGCAGGAAGCTTTTTGAGTGTAACGACTTCGGGTTGTATGATAAACAATCAACCCAATATTTCCCGTGATAAGGAGAGCCAATACACCTGGCATATTTTCTGCCATTTTTTTTACAAGGGAGACAACCTTCAGGACTTCCTGTTTGAATTGTCGTAAACTTGGTGGCCTGCTCTTTAAGGAAAGAATTTGCTCCGTTGGAGCAAATTCTTTCCTTAAAGAGCCGACCCTGTTGATAAGAGAGACAAAAATATTTTTGATAAGAAAGTCAGATTCTTTTTTGTAAGAAGGGTACATTTAAGTATTTGCACCTGAAGTGATCAAAGTTCTACTATTTTTTTCTATATGGGGAGTAAGTTTCAATAATTTAGATGGCCATTAAGATAGATTACCTGTATATCTCAAATTCTAATACATGTAGCAAAATTTGGTTTTGTTACCAGCTTACCTTCACTGAGGTCTGATATGTCGGAGAGATCAGAATCATCACTCTCCGCCATGTTTGATTTTGGGCGTCTCCGTCGTAAACTTCTCAACCTTGACACTCGAGTTTTCTGTAAAAACACAATAATCATCTGCTTCATTCTCCAAATTTAACCCTTCTTACCTTGCTGACAGGAACAGATACCTATGTAAATGGTGTTCATCCTTAATGAGCCATCTCATCAGGATCAACGCTGTTGGCCATCCTGTAAATTATTTTGACTAAATCCCCTATTTCTAAGAATGGACAAGTCCACAGACAGAAGAGCCACAGTAGAAATCACACTTTTTCTGGGCAGGCTTGCATATTAGTGGTGAACCAGTAAAGCCTGGATAGTGCAGTGGTTAACGCGTTTTGACTTACGATCGAGAGGTTGTGTGTTCCAATCCGGCCACCGGTATCGAGGAGTGTCCTTGGGCAAGACACTTAATGACACTGCCCCACTCCACCCAGGTGTAATTGGGTAGCAGTGGTGTAAAAGCCACTACCTCTCTCTTGCACACACATGAAAACGCCTGGAATGAGTTTTCGAGAGCAATTCAACAAGCTTGAAGCTTTCATCACAATCAAACTAAAATAAATTGGTATAAACCAACCAGTAAAGGACAGATTCTTTCACCAGAAACTGACAACAACCATTCTTGAATCAGCAGAAAGGCGAGAATGACCACAGAAAATATTTCATGATCAGACTCCATGAAAGAATGTTGCCAACCCAGCAAATTTCTAACCCATGACCTCCTGATAACCAATCAGACACGCATCTGAGTGAGCTAACAAGGCTACACTTCAACCTCTTTTTAATACTACCGTTGGGGTCCAACGCAGAAACCATGTTATTTAAACAACAATTTTACATCCAAACAAAGTGTATACTTTATATAGAAAAATGACTATATTCTGTACATTTTGGGGATACTTCTTTAAACAGTGTTATATCTATTTAGGGGGATCGTTCTCCATTTTGAGGATCCTTCTTTTAACAGTCTTATATTCATTTTGGGAATCCTTTTTTAAGTGTCATATCCAAAATCCTGCTAAAATGCAGTGTTACAAAGAGGTTGATGTGTTGTTTGAGTTGATCATTGTTTCAGATAAAAAAAAGACACCTTTGGTAATACTGCTCAAAACTTAACCTGTCTTCTAGGTTGTCGGTTGGTTTGGAGTTAAAACCTTATCCTGCTGAATAAATTTATTTAGCCACACCCATTTCTGACTAACCACCAATCAAATTACTTGATATAATGTATTGGTTCAATTCACAAACTGCACAACAAACAATTTTGATCCATCAGCCATCTGATCTTGATCTCCACTGTTTGCAAATATAGGGTTTGTTGTGTTCAGCAGAATAATGGTTAACGGTTAGTCAATATAATGAAGATCATGTCTAGCTGGTCAGTTTACCTAATCACATGTCAGCAAACATACCTCCTTTTTTTTATTTTTGCGCTATCATTTCTGTTCTCCATTAGTTTAGACTTTTTTGTTCACTCTTCCTTATAATTTTAGAATGAAGGAAGGAGTGAATCCCCAAACCCCTTTTCAAATGCAGGACTATAATCAAAGCGCCAAAGGCACTGAAATGACAGATTCTATTAGAAAATCATAACACTGTGAAAACTTACAGAAAACCTTTCTAAAAAGAGCTTAACATTTAGAAAGGGAGTTCTGCAAATTCCAATATATGATATGTTTGCAGATGTCTTTAGACCGGTGGTATTATGAAACGCCATTCGATGTTTCAAATTTTTGAAAGAAACCATTTACGTTTTCAAAACCAAACTTAAAATTCAAGTTTTAACAATGCTACTGTCCATAAGTAACAAATTTTGTCTGGTCGGTTGTGGACACCTCTACCCAAAGATACTCTATGGGAAAGAGATCGGAGGAGAAAGGCTGGCTAGTCCAGTACATGAATTCCATTGGCTTGAAGACATTTTTGAGTAAGAACAGCACTATGAGCCTGCTCGTAATCCTGCTGGATAAGATATCCCGGATTCTGAGCGAAAACAAATAAATGGAACCATGTGAGGCCGAAGCACTTGATTGGTGTAACGTCTTGCTGTTCAGTTCACGTCTCAGCTATGATCTTGAATGTTCTTAATGACACTAATTTGCGTTCGCTAACTACATGTACATGCAATAGCTCGCCACACAATTACGTTTATTTCACCCGATATGTCATGCTCTATTACGCACGCGTCGCCTCGGCATACCTTACACCTATACGTCGAAACACATGGAAACGACAACCGGCGTGATTCACGCTGAAGTGCGATTTGTCACTGAAATTCATATGTCAGTCGTTTAGACGCCAATTTACGTATTTCACGCACTAGCGTAAGTGTTCCGTACGGTGTGGACGCGTTAAGTTTAGTCATGACAGGGACGTCTAGCTCTCAAACGTGCATCGCATAAGGGCGACGATCAGTGTCTGTGCTTATTAGTCGGTAGTTGAGACCCCTTGTTTATCTACAGGTACAGTGTAGCAGCTGCCGGCGGAAATCTGTTTCGAATATGTGTCTGAAGGTCGAATCGATCTTGACGTACGGTCGTCGGTCTTCCGCTACGTCGACGTCCACTAGGGTCAGTTTCTCCTTTTCTAGGCACGATCTTACATTACACATCAAAAGTGTGATCCTGAACATGTGGTTTCTATCCGTACTGGTGTGAGGGTGGTGCACAGGAACGACGTGGCCGGACTGGTAAAGACGTCACGGTTGATTGATTTAACCTTTTTAGCTTAAGGGCATAAGTGTGTTGTAATCGTTTGGTTTTAGAATCAAAGCACAGAGAGTGTGGGGTGTAGGTTGAAGTCATAGGCCTGGGCTGAGATTTAAACTGTTTCATTTAACTCTGAAATTCCAAAAAAATAGTGAAGATTTTGATAAGAAGACGCGTTCGGCAGCGTCTGATCTTGGTCAACACTGTTTGCCAAGCTCACCCTATGATTCCAGGATACCCCTCTTCCGTCTTATGGAATACCCCGATCTCACTGCAGCTATTTTCTACAAGACAAATAGTTATTCTGACAAGTCAGTGATAGTCACGTAGACATTAGCACTGAAGCGCTTTTCTTAATTATTAGCAACTTCGGGTCGAATGCCAAACAATCAACCCAAACATTGCCGCGTCGTTTGTCGGTGTTGGGTACATGTAAGTGTTTTCTGTAAAATCTGCATATGAATCAAATGTTGGATCTGGCAAACAATGTAAACTCAGTTCAAAAGCCACACAACAAGCTGCTGATCTTGTTCTACACTTTTTTTTGCATTAGTTACCAACATCTTAAGTTTAAACGAATCAGTCCAAGTCCCCGTTCATGATCAGCCTGCATTTAGAGACAATCTGCATGAGTGTTGTCAGTGCTTTGATGTATTCACTGCCTTGTGTTTCTGGAGTGCACTCTTCCATCACTGAAGTTGGGCTCGTCCATTCTGCTAAATATATGGCACCTAGAGTTATATATCAGGACCTATACTAAGTATCTGTACCATATTCCAGGGATGAAAGGGACAGCCTTATTTTTCGATTTCTCAACGCAAAGTCAGTATACGCCTAAGTTGTAACTGACCTAAACTTGACCTCGAAAGTCAGAAAGAAAACCAATTAATATTCTTGTCTACAGCTGACCTGGGCCAACAGCAGGCTGGTCTTTAAGGATTAAATATTGACAACACTGATAGAAAACAGTGTAAAACCTGAGCAGACTGCTGAGCAGACGCCGCTTTGATCTGGGTATACCCGTCGCATGATGCAGCTGATTCATATGAAATGCTCAATTGTCAAGTCGTCTGCTTCAAATGTTTGTATTACGCTACTAATACGCTTGTACAATTTGGATTACTGCACCAAACCAGACTACATTTTGTGCGGACTCATATTTCTATGGCGGTCAAAGCCGGAAGAAAAAGCCTGAATTACTTTAAACATGCAGGACAGCAAGAATAGACAGATGGAATCTGTCATTAAAAATAGCATCTTTATATATATATTAACACTTCCAACACCGATAACAACTAGCAGACAACATTTTTGAAGCATTTTTATTGTCTTTCAGAGAAATAAGGTTTAGGTTAGGGTAATATGTGGAGACCCCTCTTGTCTGGGGATATGGTGTTTTGAGCGAGTTTAACTACACAGTATTTTGGAGTTTAACCGCCTACTGTTTTAAAGTTGAATCGCTCAGTGTTTTCAAGTTTACCAGCTCAGAAATTTGGCATTTAATGGCCCACTGTTTTGGAGTTTAATGAAACAGCTCAATGACACATTATTTTTGTTTGCATTTTTAGTTTAATTGTGCACTGTTTTGGAGTTTATCAACCTACAGTTTTAAAGTTTAACAGTCTAATGTTTTGGAGTTTAATGGTCTAGTGTTTGGGAGTTTAAAGTCAGAGGATGAACCAAACTTACATACCTTATTTTTATGTTTTGTACTTTCTTTTCTGTTCTCCATTATCCTGACAGGGCCTCTCTTATTCTCCCTAGGGGGAGTAGTACTGTTGTCACGTCTTTTTATGTTCTTGTCGCTTGATGATGAATCACTGCCAGAGTCATCACCATTACATAAATCTGAAAAAACAAACAAAAAAAAAACATAGGAAAACGGCTTTCACCACATTTAAGCCACATAAAATGAAAATTTGTCTTAAGCAGGGCTGGCTAATCAGGGCTGAAAAGACAATTGCAAATCAGTCCTGCCAAACAGGCCCAAGCAAACAACACAATCCCAGATGAGACACCACAGAATGATGCATCTCATTAGGTCTAGACTGTTTGCCCTTTATTCAGCTCATTGGGTAGTAAGTAAATTGTAATTGTATTTTATATCAAGTATGTTAAAAATCAAATAATCAGTTATTACGAGGGCCAGTCAATAAAAAACAAACAAAACTTATTTCTGGGTGAGAACTGTAATATCCTATGATCAGTCTATCATGTGATGCCAAGTAATAGATCAAATTGTTATGTTAGTTACGTTACGTTGCTTATGACATTAGTTAATGTTCCATAGTTACATTGTTATCATCTGAAGAATACATCTATCACACAACTGATAGTCTTTTAATTAATGAAACACCCGAAAGGGCTTTGGCCTGTTTCGGATGTTACAAGAAAGATCCCTTTTTTTTTTTTGATGTACGAGGACTGTTCAAATATGAATGCAACTAAGCACATAAAAATGATTCTGTGATAGATTTCAATGAAAAATTTATTTTGTCCCCTCAAAGTATTCCCCTTTAACAGATATAGAAACTTTCAGTCTTCTGATCCAATCATTGAATGCATTTTGGTAGTCTTTTCGAGGTATACTATGAAGGCACTGGAATATTGCAGAACCGAGGTGTTTGCGCTGTACAAATTTTCGACCAGAAAGGTATTTTTTCAGCCACAGGAACAAAAACAAGTCACACGGGGCAAGGTCAGGTGAATACGGGGACAGAGGGAGTTCAACAACCTTTTCCTGCTTCAGATAGTCTTGCACAATGAACGCCTTGTACGATGATGCATTGTCATGTAGCAATCTGACATTGGCCAAACCAGTTGCGGGTCTTCGTTCTTTGAAATACCGTATTCGGGTGTGTATTACCCGCATTTGCGTACTACCCGCACCCCCCTTTTTTGCCAAAATCTGGGGGAAAACTGTTATTCTGTTGTATTACCCGCATGGAACATTTGCTGAAATTTTTGTGGATGCGTAAGTGAGAAAAAGTAAGAATTTGGCCAGTTTTCGTAACACATAACGGAACGCGAGATCGTCTTCAAAAGGCGGGAAAATGCATGTGCGTGCGAGTATCATCAGAAAGCATGTATTTTGCATTAAAATGTTGAAGAACTTTACCTGTTCACCATTGTAATTTATTTATTAACCCACATATGCCCGCACTATTGTTAATCCCTGTCATATAATTGCCACCCTGCGGTGCGTGTCGATAAGGTGTGTAAATATGGTCAAGTTATGTCTCTAATTTGCGTTTATTCCCCAATCATAAAATTTAATCCGCCATCAATGTGAAAATTATTTAATTGCTCCTAAGACGAGTTGCTACGACTATCTACTATCTCGTAAATGGTTATGTTTTGGCGCCAAAATAGCAGACGCTTGGCGAGAAAATTTGTGTTAACACATCTGTTTGCTGTTATTGGTATTGACACGAAGCTTACGGAAAACGCTGTTTTCCACAACCGTTTTGCTATCGAGATTTTTTTTACCGTTTCCAAACAATTTTTTATGAGAGAGATACGCCCCATTAAGATAAAACAATAGACATGTGTGGGGTTGCTGGGGTTCGTTGACGTCATTTACCGATCGTGTGCAGAAAAAAAAAAACTGTAGCGGTGGTTTGTGGGCGGCGGTTTTGATGCCGGAAAACTTTGATTTTCGCATTGAACTTGCTTGTTTATTTCGTTTAAAATCAGAGTTTTAAGAATAATACTTATAAAATCGGGCTTGCTAGTAATGGAGATTGTTATATTATTCATGTGTAAGTAAAATTGAATGGACAATTAAACGTTTTTTTTATGTCGGGAATCATAAAAGGATAGAGCATAACACGAGATGCATCGTATTTTCAGCTGACAAAAGTAAACATAAAACGGTCCAAAAATAATTCGGGCGGATTACCCGCACCCTGAACTTGGGCCTGTAATTTGAGGGAAAACTAGAATTGTCAGAGGATCTGACTATAGCCCCGCTATAGCCATGTCAGAGGAGAAAGACTCATGAATTAAAGGTGAAGACTTGTGAGAGGGTTAAATCCCTAACAAGGTACCTACGCCTTATAGACTTTTCGCGTTATTAGATCTGAAAAACAGTCTAAGTTAAAAAATAGGTTTTGGATAATGAAAAAAGCACATGCACATCTTCAGACCTATATGAAAACACCTGTTAAATTTCAAAAGGATTGACTAGAACTGTAAGAGGAGTTGCGATCACAAGGTAGCAACTCCCTATACATTTTAACATTAGTAGATCACAAAAATTGTCTAAGTTAAAAAAGGTGAAATAAGTGAAAAAAATTATTTAAGGATAATGAAAAAAGAATATGCATATCTTCAGACCTATATGAAAACACCTGTAAAGTTTCAAAAGGATTGACCTAGAACTGTAAGAGGAGTTGCAGTAACAAGGTACCCACTAATTAGTAGATCTCAAAAATTGTCTAAGTTAAAAAAGGTGAAATAAGTGAAAAAAATTATTTAAGGATAATGAAAAAAGAATATGCATATCTTCAGACCTATATGAAAACACCTGTAAAGTTTCAAAAGGATTGACCTAGAACTGTAAGAGAAGTTGCGGTAACAAGGTAGCTACTCCCTATACATTTTAATATTAGTAGATCTCAAAAATAGTCAAAGTTAAAAAAGGTGAAATAAGTGAAAAAAATTATTTAAGGATAATGAAAAAAGAATATGCACATCTTCAGACCTATATGAAAACACCTGTAAAGTTTCAAAAGGATTGACCTAGAACTGTAAGAGGAGTTGCAGTAACAAGGTTCCCACTAATTAGTAGATCTCAAAAATTGTCTAAGTTAAAAAAGGTGAAATAAGTGAAAAAAAATTATTTAAGGATAATGTAAAAAGAATATGCATATCTTCAAACCTATATGAAAATACCTGTAAAGTTTCAAAAGGATTGACCTAGAACTGTAAGAGGAGTTGCGGTAACAAGGCAGCTACTCCCTATACATTTTAACATTAGTAGATCTCAAAAATTGTCTAAGTTAAAAAAGGTGAAATAAGTGAAAAAAATTATTTAAGGATAATGAAAAAAGAATATGCATATCTTCAGACCTATATGAAAACACCTGTAAAGTTTCAAAAGGATTGACCTAGAACTGTAAGAGGAGTTGCAGTAACAAGGTACCCACTAATTTGTAGATCTCAAAAATTGTCTAAGTTAAAAAAGGTGAAATAAGTGAAAAAAATTATTTAAGGATAATGAAAAAAGAATATGCATATCTTCAGACCTATATGAAAACACCTGTAAAGTTTCAAAAGGATTGACCTAGAACTGTAAGAGGAGTTGCGGTAACAAGGTAGCTACTCCCTATACATTTTAATATTAGTAGATCTAAAAAATAGTCTAAGTTAAAAAAGGTGAAATAAGTGAAAAAAATTATTTAAGGATAATGAAAAAAGAATATGCACATCTTCAGACCTATATGAAAACACCTGTAAAGTTTCAAAAGGATTGACCTAGAACTGTAAGAGGAGTTGCAGTAACAAGACACCCACTAATTAGTAGATCTCAAAAATTGTCTAAGTTAAAAAAGGTGAAATAAGTGAAAAAAATTATTTAAGGATAATGTAAAAAGAATATGCATATCTTCAGACCTATATGAAAACACCTGTAAAGTTTCAAAAGGATTGACCTAGAACTGTAAGAGGAGTTGCGGTAACAAGGTAGCTACTCCCTATACATTTTAACATTAGTAGATCTCAAAAATTGTCTAAGTTAAAAAAGGTGAAATAAGTGAAAAAAATTATTTAAGGATAATGAAAAAAGAATATGCATATTTTCAGACCTATATGAAAACACCTGTAAAGTTTCAAAAGGATTGACCTAGAACTGTAAGAGGAGTTGCGGTAACAAGGTAGCTACTCCCTATACATTTTAACATGTTAAAAAAGGTGAAATAAGTGAAAAAAATTATTTAAGGATAATGAAAAAAGAATATGCACATCTTCAGACCTATATGAAAACACCTGTAAAGTTTCAAAAGGATTGACCTAGAACTGTAAGAGGAGTTGCGGTAACAAGGTACCCACTATCAAATATTACAGACAGACAGACAGACAGAAAGACAGACAGACGGAATTCCGGACAGATTACAGACGGAATTCCGGACAAGCCAAATCCAATATAGCCCCCACTTTTTCAAAGCGGGGCTATAAAAAACTGCGGGTAATACACGCCCGAATACGGTATTTCTTCAATTTTCGAAGAACTTTATTCTTGTAAAACTTCACATTTACAGATTTGCCTTTAGGCACAGCAACCTGAATAGCAGGGCCCTGATTTGAAAAGAATATGGCATACATTACTTTCTTGACACTCATGGTCCGCTTTGCAATGCATGGTCTTTTGCAATACTTTGTTGCCCATATTTTGTTCTGAATCTTTGGTTTTGGCTAAAAAAAGTGAACCCATGTCTCGTCACCTGTGACTACATTAGCGAAAGAGCGTGCATTGTAATTTGGAAACTTTTTAAGCAACTTCTTGGCGCATTGAACGCATGTCTTTTTCTGCTCATCTGTCAACAGATGGGGAATCCATCTAGCACAGATCTTTCTCATTTTCAAATCCCGTTTCAGAATTGTATAAGCTGCTCCTAATGAGATGCCAACCATACTAGCTATTTACCTAGTGGTGTATCGTGCATCGGTAGCAACTATTTCTTTCACTCTAGCAACCATCTTGGCAGATGTTGCTCTTTTCGGCCGACGATCATGTGGTGCATCTTCTGTTGAGCCTAGCCCACAGCTGAATTTCTTACACCAACGAAAAACTGTTGGAAAAAACATTTCATTATGCCCATAAACTGAACAGATTTCATCAAAAATGTCTTTGCACCGTATACCAAGAATACAACGATTCTTAATATAGGACCGTATTTCATCGGCGTACTCTGACCTTCTTCCAACCATGTTTTGTATTAGTCTACAAGAGTAGACAGTGTTTATCGAATGATATACATGGCTAAAGTGGACGGATTTTAACAGGTTTGGTATCAATGTATAGGTAAAATGTTTTTCTACGCTGTGATATTTATTTCCAGGTGATTTTTGCATTAGTGCATGAGAAAACGTTCTACTTGCATTCATATTTGAACAGTCCTCGAATTGCCCTCTAGAATGATACACTTGGATCAACGCTGTTCCAGTGCCATCAGCCCAAAACTGAAGAGGCCAGGATCCTTGTCTCTCACCCACTCAACTGCCGCCTATTGGAGCAGAATCCCTTTGGAGAGTTTACCTTGGCATTTTCAATGGATCGCAGTTCTCAGTTGGTCGAGCAAATTTACATAATATGCACCTGTTATTGTACAAGTCCAATACAATAACACCTTGTGCATCCCAAAATACAGATGCCATCACCTTGCAAGCAGAGGCTTGCGTTTTGAACTTCTTTGGCCTCGGAGACCCCAGCCCTACCCACTGGCTCATAACAATGGACCCAGGTCTCATCTACAGCTACCAGACGTGAAAGAAAATCATCTTCCTTTGACCTAAACTGCTTCAACAATGCTCTACATACTGTTTCTCTGGTTGTCATTTGCTCGTCGCTAAGGGATTTTGAGACCCAACGGGCTGTTAGCTTAACCATACCAAAGCGATCATGGAAAAATGTTGAAACGATACCATGTGAAACGCGTAATGCAGTCACTATTTCTTCCACCTTAATAAGCCTATCAGAGTACATCAGATCCTGAACTTTGTTACATATTTCTTCATCCCAGGCATCTGATTGTCGTCCAGACCTGGTTTCGTCTTCTTAAGATGTTCTACCATGTTTGAATTTCCCAACCCAGAATTTAACTTGTGCATACGATGGTGCAGAAGACCATAAACATTGGTCAACTCGCAATGTATTTCCTGACCTATTTTCCCTTTCAAATACAAGTACCGAATTACAGCATGGCTAGCCATGTTTGAAGTTCAATACACCAGGACCTCGTTATAGCACGGTTCGTTACAACATGAATTCGGATATAACACGGTTTTGGTTTGGACCCCAAATTTTCCCCAACCAACATTTATAAATATTATCAAAGGATTGTATCAGGTTTTAAGCACAACAACTTTATTTTCCTCTCACTTTTGACTGTGGTAATACGGTAGCTAACACGGTTTATAACGGTACTTTTTGATATTTATTGCAGGCCTCCAGCAGAGTTGAATATACAGTATATAAACTTGTTTAGCTTGACACGCGTGCTAAACATGAACTGCCATCGGCACAATCAAAAGTGTTGCCTTAGTGAGATAAAGAGATTAAAGAACTCAGTTACGCAACTGGAAAAAAATATTTATCACGCTCCGTTAAGGATCACTGCTCAGCAGAAATATTAAACATGGATGCAGACGATGTGATCGGTCAACTGCAATAAAACTCATTTTCTAGAGCCGCCTGTAAAAGAAAGTCAAGTTTTATTCCATCTTAAAAGCAAATAATAAAAAATATTCAAGATCAATTTTCGCGGTAAGAAAATCATTCAAAGGCCATGTGCGCCATTAAAAATCGTTACAAGTGGCTAAAATATTAAGGGTAAGCCATTTCAAGGGAGTAATTCAAATTTCTTGTAAGCGTTGACCATTGTCCGGTTCTGAACCCTAACCGATAATTTCACCATTGAAATGTTTTAACGGTACTGTAGTTCGGTACGGTTCCAGACGCTCAGTTACAACAAAGATAGCCGGTAACCAGCTATCAAAATGGCGTCATACTCGCTGTCAGATCGGACGATTTCTGGATATAAAACATGGTTTATCAGCTGGTTTCGATTAAAATGACTTGTTTGACTTGATAGGCCATGGTGTTTACTGCCATTGATTAGTTCTTAACACATTTTAGTCGGGAAATATGGTCATTAACCGGACCGCACATCGTCTTGTTTGGGAAACTATCGATCACCATTGTGTCAATTTGGGTTGCCTCAATTGGAAATGGGATAGGCTGGTAACTTATTGACTTACCCTCATAGCAAATCAGTATCGATGATCAATTCTGTGGAATTTATTGATAAATTAATAGATTATCCAATTAATCACATCAGCCATATGCTATGAGGAAACACTCAATCTGCCCGTGCATTCAGTTTGTCAGGATACCACCCATGCAGGCACACGATCTTCATCCAACATTACATCAACTAGGGCTGACTATCGAGGCCAATTATGACTATCATGATAGTATTGCTATCTTGGAAACTACTATCACGATACTATCACTATCGCAGCATACTATCACGATACTATCGGGATACTATCGGGTACTCTTATAAATAATTTATAGATGTTAATATCACTCACTTAAAAATGGCTAAGGGTGACAGAACGAATGGCCTAAAATTGTATGTTTATTGTGTGTTTCAATATCAGCATTCATTCCCTTGGGGCTATTCCAGAAAAAAGCATCATGGGGAGATGGCTCTTTATATATCCCAAGCACCTACAGGAGCCACTGCCTAAAAATAGCTTGCTGCTTCTAGTATATATGCCTGTTAGTGATGGTTATCATAGCTTTAATACCTATACACATACACCTTTGCAGTGTTTGAGATTTTCTGCTTGTGGAAACTGACATGCTGATCGAGTGATCATTCTTCAATTGTTTGCCGCCTGTACTTAATTAATCAGTGGATTCAGTTGATTAGGTAACCCAATTAATCATTGCATAGTATTACATTATCACAGCACAACATTTTAGCACTTCTTTAAGGGTGACATGAATCTAACAAACCGCATTAAAACTTGAATTTACATGATATTTTTTATTTGAAGTTATCATCAAAAGCTAGACTATCAAAATAGAAGTAAAGCAATGATCAAGTCGGTGTTTTCATTTAGAGATATGCAGTGTTTTTGTTACCTGCGAGTCCTGCTTCAGATACTCATAATACTCCTTAGCTATCGTGTTTGCCGGACGCAAAAAGGGTCACATATACAACAAGTTAAACTATACATTTACCTATGTGAATGGTCAGCACACAGCAAAAACAAACATACTTCATACAAAAGATCAGCTTTTGCATCTTGCAAATGTCTTCAAAACTGAACAGGGAAATGCCTTTTGAAACAGAAGCCATACTACTAAAGGTTAATACAAACAGCAAACATTTATATATGACTGCTCAGGCTGATCTGAGCCTTTACATGTCGCACAGGTTTCATTGTCATGTTTTCAAAAGGTTGCATGCGAGCAAAAGATCATTGACGTTTTGTTATTGAAAAACGCGGGAAAATTTCTGATTGCCTCAACAGCACGTGCAAAAATGACGGCGGGAAATTCATCGCTGCGAGAAATTCACCGCACAGCAGAAACCCATGATACACATGTGCGACCAGAGAAGACTCAGATCATCATGCACATATGTGAAGGTTTATCAGTCTGTCCTGATTACAGTTGCATGGATATCCTAAGCAAAAATACTTGTCATTACACAACAGTACAGGTATATTTTCAAAGTCTATCCAAGAAAAAAAACTATTGAAACTATCGATAGTTGAATGAACTATCGGTGATAGTTATCGATAGTCCAAAGTACTATCGATGCAGTCCCTATCGCGATGCATCGAACTATCGATGCATCGTTACACCCCTAACTTCAATGTTTAGTATCTGCTGGGACATTCACTGTTTGTATGAAGAAGTGAAACTTTTGATCAACAGCCATCTATACAGCACACAGTGAAGACTGATTAGCATAAGGAAAACATGCCTATATAATTTTGATCGCCTTAAACCCCACCTTTGTACAGTTAAACTGCATACAGCAAAGTCTCAATTCAGCCTGCAATATCCAGTCTAATCCATTACAAAAACACGCCTATTCAAAAACATTCTAAATTTTAAGGTGGAAAAAATGAAAATTTTCAGATGTAAAAAATTGATATTTTTCATATTTCTGCTCAAAATATAGACTGAGGATACATGTTAGAACCGCCTCATCAGGACGGTTCTAATGACTACCCACAATCTATATTTTAGAACAGAAATTAAACAAGAGGGCCATGATGGCCCTGGATCGCTCACCTGATCCATAGTGTAACAAGTGGGCCCCAGAGAGGGCCATTATTGGCCCCAGGGCTTTAATGTGCAAAATGTTGAGGGAGGTCTTAAAGGTGAAGCTTCATACCAAACATCAACAAAGACTAAAACTTGAACAATCTTGGCAAAGGTCCACTAGATGAAGCTACACATCAAATATCAAAGACCTGGGCCTAGCGGTTTTAGAGAAGAAGATTTTTAAAATTTTTGCCTGTATAAGCCTATGTAAAATCAAAGGGCCCCGGGACAGGGGCATTTTTTGCCCCAGCACTATAATTTGAACAATCTTGGTAGGGGTCCACTAGATGAAGCTTCATACCAAATATCAAAGTCCTGGGCCTTGTGGTTTCAGAGAAGAAGATTTTTAAAGATTTTCCCTATATAAGCCTATGTAAAACCAAAGGGCCCCGTGGCAGGGCATTTTTTGTCCCAGCACTATAATTTGAACAATCTTGGTAGGGGTCCACTAGATGAAGCTTCATACCAAATATCAAAGTCCTGGGCCTTGTGGTTTCAGAGAAGAAGACTTTTAAAGATTTTCCCTATATAAGCCTATGTAAAACCAAAGGGCCCCGGGGCGGGGGCATTTTTGGCTCCAGCACTATAATTTGAACAATCTTGGTAGGGGTCCACTAGATGAAGCTTCATACCAAATATCAAAGACCTGGGCCGTGTGGTTTCAGAGAAGAAGATTTTCCCTATATAAGCCAATGTAAAACCAAAGGGCCCCGTGGTGGGGGAATTTTTTGTCCCAGCACTAAAATTGGAACAATCTTGGTAGGGGTCCACTAGATGAAGCTTCATACCAAATATCAAAGTCCTGGGCCTTGTGGTTTCAGAGAAGAAGATTTTTAAAGATTTTCCCTATATAAGCCTATGTAAAACCAAAGGGCCCCGTGGCAGGGCATTTTTTGTCCCAGCACTATAATTTGAACAATCTTGGTAGGGGTCCACTAGATGAAGCTTCATACCAAATATCAAAGTCCTGGGCCTTGTGGTTTCAGAGAAGAAGATTTTTAAAGATTTTCCCTATATAAGCCTATGTAAAACCAAAGGGCCCCGGGGCGGGGGCATTTTTGGCTCCAGCACTATAATTTGAACAATCTTGGTAGGGGTCCACTACATGAAGCTTCATACCAAATATCAAAGACCTGGGCCGTGTGGTTTCAGAGAAGAAGATTTTCCCTATATAAGCCAATGTAAAACCAAAGGGCCCCGTGGTGGGGGAATTTTTTGTCCCAGCACTAAAATTGGAACAATCTTGGTAGGGGTCCACTAGATGAAGCTTCATACCAAATATCAAAGTCCTGGGCCTTGTGGTTTCAGAGAAGAAAATTTTTAAAGATTTTCCCTACATTTATAAGCCTATGTAAAACCAAAGGGCCCCGTGGCGGGGGCATTTTTGGCCCCAGCACTATAATTTGAACAATCTTGGTAGGGGTCCACTAGATGAAGCTTCATACCAAATATCAAAGACCTGGGCCTTGTGGTTTCAGAGAAGAAGATTTTTAAAGATTTTCCCTATATAAGCCAATGTAAAACCAAAGGGACCCGTGGCGGGGGCATTTTTTGTCCCAGCACTTAAATTTGAACAATCTTGGTAGGGGTCCACTAGATGAAGCTTCATACCAAATATCAAAGTCCTGGGCCTTGTGGTTTCGGAGAAGAAGATTTTTAAAGATTTTCCCTATATAAGCCTATGTAAAACCAAAGGGCCCCGGGGCGGGGGCATGTTTGGCCCCAGCACTTTAATTTGAACAATCTTGGTAGGGGTCCACTAGATGAAGCTTCATACCAAATATCAAAGACCTGGGCCTTGTGGTTTCAGAGAAGAAGATTTTTAAAGATTTTCCCTATATAAGCCTATGTAAAACCAAAGGGCCCCAGGGCGGGGGCATTTTTGGCCCCAGCATTATAATTTGAACAATCTTGGTAGGGGTCCACTAGATGAAGCTTCATACCAAATATCAAAGACCTGGGCCTTGTGGTTTCGGAGAAGAAGATTTTTTAAGTTTTTGGTGAAAAAAATCTATTTTTTGCTCCTGTGACCTAGATGTGCAACGGACCGGAACCATTTGAACAACTTTGAAAGGGGACCACCTAAGGATCATTCCTGTGAAGTTTGGTCAAAATCCGATTTGTGGTTTAGGAGGAGATGTCGTTTAAAGAAATTGTTTACACACGCACGCATGGACGCATGCACGCACGACGGACGACGGACAAAAAGTGATCCCAAAAGCTCACCTCGTCACTACGTGACGGTGAGCTAAAAAATAATGTATACCGCTGTAAACCCACATTTTCAGCTGTCAATGTTTATAATAACTTGTAATTTCTTGTATATCGCATGGATTTTTGCAATTTCATTCACCGTGACAGAAATTCTTAGCTTTAGCTAGCTTAAGATAAAAGTTAAAAGATAAGAGCCTTAGTTCTGCTCTTTGTTTATGAGAAGCCTAAAATTTTTTCTTTCACGTTTTCTGAAAACAAAAGATTTTAATTGTGCATTTTTTGCAGTATATTTGGGATCTTTTGCACAATTTTGTTTATTTTGATCCATGGTTGGTTGGTTGGTTGATTTGAGGTTTAACGTCCCCGTCAACACTGTAAAGGTCATTTTGGAGACGTTGCTTCCAATTTTGTGGGACTTTTAACTGACATTGAGATGAAATGACATCTCAAGCCCTTGACCCAGAACAGGAGAAGTACTGAGGATACTTTTTTTTCTTATTTCACCATCAAAACACTGGGGACTGGTTAGAATTGCCACATCAAGGCAATTCAAACAAGAAACAATAACATATGTTTCTGACAAGAAAATGTACCAAGCAGTCACTCATATGGAATTTATGAAACAAGCTCCAGTAAGTTTCATGAATTACATATGAAATGAACACAAGTATAAGATTCTGTTTATCATATAACAATTTGTAACTGGATTTAAACAAACAAGAGGGCCATGATGGCCCTGGATCGCTCACCTGATCCATAGGGTATCAAGTGGGCCCCTGTGAGAGCCATTATTGGCCCCGGGCTGTAATATGATTAATCTTGTTAGTGGACTAAAAGGTGAAGCTTCAAACCGAATATCAAAGAATGGAGACTTCTGGTTTCAGGCAAGATTTTTAAATGTTTTCCTTATATAAGTCTATATAAACCTTGGGGTCCCCGCTGCGGGCCATTTTTGCCCCAAGGGCTATAATTTGAACCATCTTGGTAGAAATCCACAAGACAAAGCTTCATACCAAATATCAAAGACCTTGGCCTTCTGCTTTCAGACAAGAAGATTTTCAAAGGTTTTCATTGCCTTGACTTCTATTTCCTAGGACTATAATTTGAACAATTTAGATGAAGCTTCACACCAAATATCAAAGACCTGGACCTTGCAGTTTCAGAGTAGAAGATTTTTTTTAAATTTCCCTATATAAGTCAATGTAAAAACGAAGGGCCCTGGGGTGGGGGCATTTTTGACCCAAGGGCTATGATTTCAACAATCTTGGCAGAAGTCCACTAGATGAAGCTACAAACCAAATTCAAACTGGGCCATCAGGTTTTGGAGAAGAAGATTTTGAAAGATTTTCCCTGTATAAGCCAATGTAAAACCAAAGGGCCTGCAGGTGCCACAGGCCTATAATTTGCACAATCTTGATAGAGGTCCACTAGATGAAGCTTCACACCAAATATCAAAGAACTGGGCCTTGCAGTTTCAGAGAAGATTTTTAAAGATTTTCCCTATATAAGTCTATGTAAAACCAAAGGCCCCCGGGGCAGGGGCATTTTTGGCCCCAGGGCTATAATTTGAACAATCTTGGTAAAGGTCCACTAGATGAAGCTTCATACCAAATATTAAAGACCTGGGCCTTGTGGTTTCAGAGAAGAAGATTTAAATATTTTCCCTATATAAGCCTATGTAAAACCAAAGGGCCCCGGGGCGGGGGCATTTTTGGCCCTAGGGCTATAATTTGAAAATCTTGATAGAGGTCCACTAGATGAAACTTCACATCAAATATCAAAGACTTGCGCCTTGTGGTTTCAGAGAAGAAGATTTTAAAGATTTTCCCTACATAAGCCTATGTAACACCAAAGGCCCCAGGGGCGGGGGCATTTTTGGCCCCAGGGCTATAATTTGAAAATCTTGGTAGAGGTCCACTAGATGAAGCTTCACACCAAATATCAAAGAACTGGGCCTTGCGGTTTCAGAGAAGAAGATTTTTAAAGATTTTCCCTATATAAGCCTATGTAAAACCAAAGGCCCCCGGGGCAGGGGCATTTTTGGCCCCAGGGCTATAATTTGAACAATCTTGGTAAAGGTCCACTATATGAAGCTTCATACCAAATATTAAAGACCTGGGCCTTGTGGTTTCAGAGAAGAAGATTTAAATATTTTCCCTATATAAGCCTATGTAAAACCAAAGGGCCCCGGGGCGGGGGCATTTTTGGCCCTAGAGCTATAATTTGAACAATCTTGATAGACGTCCACTAGATGAAGCTTCACACCAAATATCATAGACTTGGGCCTTGCAGTTTCAGAGAAGAAGATTTTTAAAGATTTTCACTATATAAGCTTATGTAAAACCAAAGGCCCCAGGGCAGGGGCATTTTTGGCCCAAGGGCTATAATTTCAACAATCTTGGTAGAGGTCCACTAGATGATGCTTCATTCCAAATATTAAAGACCTGGGCCTTATGGTTTCAGAGAAGAAGATTTTTTAATATTTTCCCTACATTAGCCTATGTAAAACCAAAGGGCCCCGGGGCGGGGGCATTTTTGGCCCTAGGGCTATAATTTGATCAATCTTGATAGAGGTCCACTAGATGAAGCTTCACACCAAATATCAAAGACCTGGGCCTTGCTGTAAAAGAGAAGAAGATTTTTAAAGATTTTCCATATATAAGCCTATGTAAAACCAAAGGCCCCCCGGGGCAGGGGCATTTTTGGCCCCAGGTCTATAATTTGAACAATCTTGATAGAGGTCCACTAGATGAAGTTTCATATCAAATATCAAAGACCTGGGCCTTGTGGTTTCAGAGAAGAAGATTTTTAAAGATTTTCCCTATATAAGCCTATGTAAAACCAAAGGCCCCCGGGGCGGGGGCATTTTTGGCCCCAGGGCTATAATTTGAACAATCTTGGTAGAGGTCCACTAGATGAAGCTTCATACCAAATATCAAAGACCTGGGCCTTGCAGTTTTAGAGAAGAAGATTTTTAAAGATTTTCAGTAAAATAAATCTATTTTTAGCTTCTGTGACTTAGATGTGCAACAGACCGGAACCATTTGAACAAGAGGGCCATGATGGCCCTGGATCGCTCACCTGATCCATAGAGTAACAAGGGGGCCCCGGGGAGGGCCATTATTGACCCAGGTCTATCATGTGCATAATGTTGAGGGAGGTCTAAATAGGTGAAGCTTCATACCAAATATCAACAAAGGCTATAATCTGAACAATCTTGACAAAGGTCCACTAGATGAAGCTAAACACCAAATATCAAAGACCTGGGCCTTGCGGTTTCCGAGAAAAAGATTTTTTTAAGAAGATATTCCCTACATGAGCCTATGTAAAACCAAATGGCCCCGGGGCTAGGGTGTTTTTGGCCTCAGGGCTATAATTTAAACAATCTTGATAGAGGTCCACTAGATGAAGCTTCACACCAAATATCAAAGACCTGGGCCTTGCTGTTTCAGAGAAAAAGATTTTCAAAGATTATCTTTATATAAGTCTATGTAAAACCAAAGGGCCCTGGGGCGGAGGCATTTGTGGCCAGAGGGCTATAATTTGAAAATCTTTGTAGAGGTCCACTAGATGAAGCTCCATACCAAATATCAAAGACATGGGCCTGACAGTTTCACAGAAAAAGATTTTTCAAGATTTTCCCAATTTAAGTCTATGTAAAACCAAAGGGCCCCGGATGGAGGGGTGGGGCATTTTTGGCCCCAGGGCTATAATTTGAACAATCTTGGTAGAGGTCCATAAGATAAAGCTTCATACCAAGTATCAAAGACCTGGGCCTTGCGGTTTCAGAGAAGAAGATTTTTAAAAATTTTCCCTATATAAGTTTTTGTAAAACCAAAAGGCCCCGGGACAGGGGCATTTTTGGCCCCAGCACTTTTATTTGAACAATCTTGGTAGAGGTCCACTAGGTGAAGCTTCATACAAAATAGCATAGACCTGGGCCTTTCGGTTTCAGAGAAGATTTTTAAAGATTTTCCCTATATAAGTCCATGTAAAACCAAAGGGCCCCTGGGTGGGGGCATTTCTGCCTCATCACTATAATTTGAACAATCTTGGTAGGGGTCCACTAGATGAAGCTTCATACCAAATAGCAAAGACCTGGGCCTTGCAGTTTCAGAGAAGAAGATTTTTAAAGATTTTCCCTATATAAGCCCATGTAAAACCAAAGGGCCATGGGGCGGGGGCATTTTTGGCCCCAGTAATATAATTTGAACAATCTTGGTGGGGAACCACTAGATGAAGCTTCATACCAAATATCAAAGACCTGGGCCTTGTGGTTTCAGAGAAGAAGTTTTTTAAAGATTTTCCCTATATAAGCCCATGTAAAACAAAAGGGCCCTCGGGCAGGGGCATTTGTGGTCCCAGCATAATAATTTGAACAATCTTGGTAGGGGTCCACTAGATGAAGCTTCATACCAAATATCAAAGACCTGGGCCTTGTGGTTTCAGAGAAGAAGATTTTTAAAGTTTTGGTGAAAAAAATCTATTTTTGGCTCCGGTGACCTATATGTGCAACAGACCGGAACCATTTGAACAACTTTGAAAGGGGTCCACCTAAGGATCATTCCTGTGAAGTTTGGTCAAAATCCCATCAATGGTTGAGGAGGAGATGTCGTTTGAATAAATTGTTTACGCACGGATGACAGACAAAAAGTGATCCTAATATAAAACACAAGAGGGCCATGATGGCCCTGGATCGCTCACCTGATCCATAGGGTATCAAGTGGGCCCCTGGGAGAGCCATTATTGACCCAGGCTATAATATGAAATCAGGCCAAAGGGCTAGGAGGAGATGTTGCTTAAAGGTATTTCTATTTTTAGCTCTGGTGGCCATTTTGTTCAGCGGAGCAGAACCATTTTATCAATTTCGGTATAGGGTCACCCAAGAAACATTTCAGTGAAATTATTTTGAAATTGGGCCAAAGGGCTAGGAGGAGATGTCGTTTAAAGGTTTTTCTATTTTTAGATCTGGCGCCATTTTGTTCAGCGGAGCGGAACCATTTTAACAATTTCTGTAAAGGGTCATCCAAGGAACATTTCAGTGAAATAATTTTGAAATCAGGCCAAAGGGCTAGGAGGAGATGTCGTTTAAAGGTTTTTCTATTTTTAGCTCTGGTGGCCATTTTGTTCAACGGAGAGGAACCATTTTAGCAATTTCGGTAGAGGGTCATCCAAGGAACATTTCTGTGAAATTATTTTGAAATCGGGCCAAAGGGCTAGGAGGAGATGTCGTTTAAAGGTTTTTCTATTTTTAGCTCTGGCGGCCATTTTGTTCAGTGGAGCGGAACCATTTTAGCAATTTCGGTAGAGGGTCATCCAAGGAGCATTTCTGTGAAATTATTTTGAAATCCGGCCAAAGGGCTAGGAGGAGATGTCGTTTAAAGGTTTTTCTATTTTTAGCTCTGGTGGCCATTTTGTTCTGCGGAGCGGAACCATTTTAGCAATTTTGGTAGAGGGTCATCCAAGGAACATTTCTGTGAAATTATTTTGAAATCGGACCAAAGGGCTAGGAGGAGATGTCGTTTAAAGGTTTTTCTATTTTTAGCTCTTGCCGCCATTTTGTTCAGCGGAGCGGAACCATTTTAGCAATTTCGGTAGAGGGTCATCCAAGAAACATTTCAGTGAAATTATTTTGAAATCGGGCCAAAGGGCTAGGAGGAGATGTCGTTTAAAGGTTTTTCTATTTTTAGCTCTGGCGGCCATTTTGTTCAGCGGAGCGGAACCATTTTAGCAATTTCTGTAGAGGGTCATCCAAGGAACATTTCTGTGAAATTATTTTGAAATCGGGCCAAAGGGCTAGGAGGAGATGTCGTTTAAAGGATTTTCTATTTTTAGCTCTGGCGGCCATTTTGTTCAGCGGAGCGGAACCATTTTAGCAATTTTGGTAGAGGGTCATCCAAGGAACATTTCTGTGAAATTATTTTGAAATCGGGCCAAGGGGCTAGGAGGAGATGTCGTTTAAAGGTTTTTCTATTTTTAGCTCTGGCGGCCATTTTGTTCTGCGGAGCAGAACCATTTTAGCAATTTTGGTAGAGGGTCACCCAAGGAACATTTCTATGAAAGTATTTTGAAATCCATTCACTGGTTTAGGAGGAGATGTCATTTAAGTGAATTGTTGACGACGCACGACGCACGACGCACGACGCACGACGCACGACGGACGCCGGACAAAAGGCGATCACAATAGCTCACCTTGAGCACTTCGTGCTCAGGTGAGCTAACAACTTTGAAAGGGGACCACCTAAGGATTATTCCTGTGAAGTGTGGTCAAAATCCAATCAGTGGTTTAGGAGGAGGTGTTGTTTGAAGAAAAAGTTTACGGATGCATGGACGCACGCACGCACGCACGCACAGACACACGACGGACAAAAAGTGATCCCAAAAGCTCACCTTGTCACCACGTGACAGGTGAGCTAAAAATCAAACAGAAAGCATATGTTGTCATGGACTGCTTAACCCATTTAGTACCGGAAACCCCAAAATGGGTAGTTGGCAAACAGTTCAGGCCCAGATCAGCAACGCAGAACACAGCGTCTGATCCGGGCCTACACTGTTTCGAAAAAGTTCAGCCATTTCCAAAATAAATTTTGAAGAAAACACAACCGTACACCCCTCAATTTTAAAATGGACTCCTGCTATATATAAGGAGGATTCCATTTGGTACAAAAAGGGTTAATGCACCAGCAATCCTGTGTTGTTACATGTAAGGTCGTGTCAGTTCTATGACATGACATTATCAACTCACTAAATACCTACAATGTTATAAGATAATAAAGTGTAACCCATATTCCTCTGAATAAATTAATTTAGCCACACCCAATACGGACCATTAACAAATCAGATTACCTGAATACAGTGTGTGTGTGTGTGAATTCGGGTTTAACGTTGCTTTCAACAGTTTTTCAGTCATATCACGACGGTGTCTGGTTGCGACAGGTGTGGCAAACACAATAAGTAAGAATGTCTTTCCAGTTAAAATGTTAATTAATTTTGTCATAAATACAATGACACATAGAAAAAGCAGATTATAAATATTAATAAAAGTTACTGTTTTGTCTCAAATAGAAGTTTTCCTGAAGTTTCTAAGGGTTCTTGACAAAGCCTCAGTAGTTTTCCAATGTCTATACAGTTTCTGGCTGTCCAAGAACTCCTTAAACTCCTTAAATTTAATTAAATTGTCCAGTTTCTTCTTTACTTCATCAAGACTTCATCAAACAGTTACCAATGTCCTAAAAACCTCCTTGTCAACGTCATTTGACCTTGACGACAACGTCATTTTGACGTTGACGTCATTTAACTTTAAACTATTTATAAACATGCCTGGGATTTCCCAAGGGTTACTAAAAATACATTTAAGACAATGTTCCAGTTCTAAGCTAGCTAGTTATTGTGGAGAGTCCACAACACTCCCCACTGACAGTTATTGATTCAATTGTTTCTGTATCTTTAGCCTAGCTTTCAAGGCAGCGTCTCGTTTAGGGCGTCTTGGTTTTGTACCTTCATCTGTTGACTGGTCTGGAGTTTTCGGTTCATCTGTGCTACCATTGTCCCTGTTAAATTCCGATGGACATTCCACCGGATATAATAAGTTCAGTGGCCGACTAATCACTCTATTGGTTGGAAGAAGGACTTTGGCTGCATGGGTATGACTGTCACAACTTTTCATTAGCTCTGTTATTCTTCCAAGTCGCCAGCTCCCCCTTGGTAAGTCATCCTTAATGAGCACAACATCACCCACTTGAGCAATGTTATGTGATTTCTTCTTTCCTTGTTTTAGTTTGGTTTGAGTTCTTTCCCTTAGACTTGTCAGATATTCTTCTCTCCAGACTTTCCAAAATCTGTCTAAATGTTTCAAACCCTTTCTCCAGCTTTGTAGCAGCTTATCTGTTGGATTTACATCTGGGCTATAGTCACTGTCTGTATCATCAATGTCACATTCTGGTATGCCTATCCTTGGATTGAGCGTCAAGAAGTGAGACGGAGTAAGTGTGATATGTGAATTTATATCGTCTTCAACATACACAATTGGCCGCGAATTTACCACCGCCTCTACTTCCTTCAGTACAGTCAGAAGCTGTTCATAGGTCAAACAAAGTTTCCCAATGGATTTCCTCAGGGATCTTTTGACTAGACCTATGAGCCTTTCATAGAAGCCGCCCATCCATGGGGCCAGCTCCACAATGTACTTCCATTTGATACCCACACTTGCTGCATAAGAAACTACATCTTTTTGTGTCAGAATTTGTTGCCAAAATTTGTCTATTGTATCTGAAGCTAGTTTGAATTGTGAGGCATTGTCAGAAGTCATTTCATTTGGTTTCCCATGTCTGGCCAAAAATCTTCTAAACCCTAGCAGAAACTGTTCTGTCGACATATCAGACATTAACTCAAGGTGAATGGCCCTTGTAACAAGGCATGTGTAAAGACATACCCATACCTTTTTGGTCTCTGTTTTGGCTTTGATAAATAGGGGTCCAAAATAGTCAACACCACAATGTGAAAACGGTGTTGATTGGGAAACACGTTTTGAAGGCAAAGGAGGCATACTTGGCATTCTATAAGGTCCACCTTCATAATGTCTACAGATTGTACATCTGTGTAATACAAATTTCACAGCTGATCTACCTTGTGGTATCCAGTATCTTTGACGAACTAGAGCAAGTGTTTGAGAAACCCCAGCATGAAATGATTCTCTATGCAACCTGTCTATCAGCAAGTGTGTGTACCTATTGGCCTTAGGAAGCAATATTGGTAGCCTGGCACCTTCAGTAATCTCAGCATTTTCTAGCCTTCCACGGCATCGTAAGATATTTTCACTGTCTATGAATATGCCAAGCTGAACACTCATATTGTTTAGTTTATGACTTTTTATTGACTCCAGGACGTCGTCATAGTGCAGCTGCTGAACATAACCTATCCACATTTTTTCAGCTCCAGCAATTTCTTCACTGTTTAGTTGATGGTTGAACGGTCGTACCACCCCTTTAAGTGTGTTTATAAATCTGAGAGCAAGCGCTGTGACCCTCAGCAATTTTGTCAGGGATGAAAATCTAGAAATGTCAATGTCTAATGGTGCACCAACCTTTGTTGCAATCCGAAGGTCCTCGGCAGCCATGAGTTCCGTCTCATACATGATTCTGTCCGTCTTTTCGTCTTCTGCTGTATCATTCTCCAGGTTCTTCAGTTTCCATATTGGCCAACTGTCACTAGGTAAAAGTAGCCATTCTGGGCCACTCCACCACAGATTATTGTCTCTCAGTTCTTGTGTCCCTATGCCTCTACTCGCGATATCAGCTGGGTTTTCTGAGGAGGCTATATAGTGAAATCTTATCTCTCTGTCTTCTCTTATTTCTCTTAGTCTGTTTTCTACAAATGTTGAAAACTTTCTTCTGCTACCAATCCAGTTTAATACGCATTGGGAGTCTAGCCACATATGTTTTTGTTCTATCTTCAGTTTCAGCTCTTTCTCAACAAATCTTGTGCATCGTACACCAATCAGTGCTGCTAGTAGTTCAAGGCGTGGTATACTGATGCCTTTATTTGGGGATAATCGTGTCTTTGAAAATATCAGACTTGTATCACATTTTTTCCCCTTCATCTGACGTAGATACACAGTGGCAGCATAAGCATATTTTGAGGCATCACAGAATACCAGAAGCTGGAAGCTTGTTTGCTTTGCATCACCAAATCCAGTATACCTTGGAATCTTACAGTCAGGAATCTCCTGTAGGTCAGTTTCAATTTTCGACCACTGCTTTTGGTCTTCTGTAGTTACTTTTTCATCCCACGGGATCTTCTTATTCCATAATAACTGTAGGAAAATTTTTCCCTGAAGTATGATTGGACTGAATAACCCTAAGGGGTCATATACTGAGGCTATCCTTTTAACACAACTCTTTTAGTGAATGTCTGATTTTCTTTGATAGGTTTTGGCTTGGCCAAACATAACGTGTCTTCCTGAACAAACCATATAAGACCGAGAATTTTCATTGGCCCTTCACTTGCCTGATCACCATCTGGTATTTGTGTCATCACTGACTCGTCATTGGACATCCAGTCCCGTAAGTTCATCGAAGCCCTTTTGAAGATTTGCTTAGCTTCTCTATAAAAGTCAACTGCCTTGACTCTTGTGTCTGTTCCTGTTATGACATTGTCCACATATATATTTTCTCTGATGTTACTTGCTACTGAGTTTTGATAACCTTTCAAATGATGGTCTAGTGTTGCTGCCAGTAAAAATGGGCTACTTATAATACCGAATGGCACCCTGTTGAATCGATATACCTGAATGTTGTTCTCCACTGTCAAGTGTGCTATGTCCTTCAACCAGAAAACTCTTGTCACATCTCTAGCCTCTTCCGACAATCCTATCTGTAAAAAAGCCTTCTCTATATCAGCAACAATGGCAATTTTGTTGAGGCGAAATCTGAGCAACATACCTGTGAGATCTTGCAGCATTGTTGGACCTGGGTACAGACATTCATTCAGACTTTTCTGTTCTTTCCTAGTCTTTGCTGATGCATCATACACCACTCTGATTTTTGTTGATGTTTTCTCGGGATGTATGACAGGGTGATGTGGTATGTAATGTTTTGTTGTCTCCTTGTTATTACTGTTTACCTTCTCAATAACCCCAAGCTTTAGCTGATTTTTTAGGATCTCGTCATACTTTTCAACAAGTTGTGGATGATTCCTCAGTTTGTTCACAAGTGACTTCAACCTGCCAAAGGCTAGTTCTCGATTTTCAGGCAGACAAGACTTGTCTTCTTTCCATGGCCAGGTGACACTATATCGGTCATTTTCATATATCAGTGTCTCATTGAAGAGTTTCAGTGTCTTGACATTATCTGAATCTACAGGAGAATCCATAATTCCTATTGATTCTAATTTCCAAAATTCTTCTAGATTGGGTTTTGATGGAAGAGAGATATCTGGTGACAAGAGATTGGCTTCCTTCTGAATATGCGAGTTGTATGATAGAATCAGCATATTGGGCTCCGGTGTCTCTTCATCCTGTTCTGAGGTCCGCCCTGTCAATATCCACCCTAGTTTGGATGCGAGCATGTACAAACCTGGCTGTACTTCTACCTTTTGAGGAAGAATGAAGTCTAGATAATAATCATTACCAATTAAAAGTTCAATTGTGGTTGTTTCCTTTTCAGTGGGAAATAAATCGGCCAGATTTTCTTCATTCCATAAGTGTACCAAGTTTTGAAGAGACTTACATTTTATGGGACGCCTGAGAATATCCCCACAAATGTTCGGCACTATACTGGCGCTGATGTTCATGATGCCACCGCCTTTAAGCCGAATGCCAATTGTGGTCAGAGTAGTAGGCTGCTTCCTTGGCTTTTCTGACCCAAATGTTGTCACCATTATTTCTGTCTTCTCTCCTCTTTTCAACTTGAGTTTCTGGGATAAAGCTTCAGTTATAAATGTCCTTTGGCTCCCAGAGTCTAAAAGCATTCTTGCATTTTGGATCTGTCCATCTTCAGGATTCTGGATATCAGCTGTTGCCGTCTGCATCATAACCATCTCCCCAGATGATAGTAGAGCATTCTCATTCACACTTGTGTCTTCTTCCATAGGCAGTTCCTCTATCAAGTGAGCTCCTTCTCTGCTGGCAGCTCCAAATTGCTGGGGGCATAGACTTCTATGATGGTTGCCTACTTGACTGCAGTAAGCACAGGGTCTCTTTAATCCACATTCGCCAAGTTTGTGACCTTGCCTCAAGCAGTTGAAGCATGACCCTCTTATTCTCTGTTTTCTTTCCTCTAAAGTTTGATATTTCTTGCACTCATTGCTCCAGTGGTTACCGTTGCAAAACCTGCAGACCTTATTACCCTGTTTCTGTGCAGCTCTCGGACTGGCTAGCAATGCTTCTGTTGATCCCCTTAGTGTTCTTGCTGGAGTTACATTGCTGCTGGTTTCTGCATGGCCCTGCTCATCAGTTTCTTCTCTGGCTGATACATAATCGTTTAAGAGTTCCCTTAGTCTACTGACTGTCCAGTTCTTATTGGCACCCCTTTGAATTCGTAATTGCAGTAGAACATCTTTAGGAATTTTTGAAGTCATCATTGAGACAAACACGTCTTGGTCTGTGTCTTGCTGCATTGCTTCTAAACTCCTAAAGTGCCTCTCAAAATTGTCATATAAGGCGCGCAATCCCTTGGTGGTGTTCACAGCCGGCTTCATATTGATAAGTTGTGTGTAGTGAGAATTCACAACTGACTGCCTTTTCCCAAATCTCTCTTTCAGTAATAGTTTAGTAACTTCATAGTTCTCATTTGACAACAATATGCCCGATACGGCCTGTTTGGCTTCACCAGTAAGTTTACTGTTCAGGTAGCTTAATTTTTGAATATTTGACAAGGTATGATTTTTATCAACAGTGACTTCAAATGAGTCCCAAAATTCAGACCATTTCAAAGAGTCACCATTAAATGAGGGTATATCCAATTTAGGTAAATTTACCGTTGCATGGTGAAGTCCCTGTATTCCTGATGCTTCCTGTCTATCCTGTTGATCAATCATAAGCTGTTGTACTTGTGCTTGAAGTTGCACCACCTGTTCTTCTAGGGCTGGCTCCACACATTTCTCACTGGACCTAATTAGATCTTTGACTGACTTTATGCGCCAGTCTAAGTCACTAATGCAGCTGAAAACATCTGTCATAATTGAATCATTCTCCTCTATAAATTGTTCATACTCTTCATCTCGATTCTGATTCCTTGCTTCAATTGACAATTCTTCACATGCACTTTCAAATATTTCTGCAGCATGGTTGATTTTTCTGAAGCTTTTCTCAATTTCTTCAAGAAAACTGTCAGAATCAATTGCACCAGTCTGGACAGCAAGAAGTTTCTTTCCTGCTGTGAGATGTTCCAAAAGATTCTTCTTATAGCGTGTCCTTTTCGCTTTCATGTGAGGTGGGAGAGACATCTTGATCTATTTTCTGTCTATTTTTATCACAATGTCAATTTATTCTCTAAGTCCCTTGCAGTCCCGGGTTCCGGCACCAATATGTGGCAAACACAATAAGTAAGAATGTCTTTCCAGTTAAAATGTTAATTAATTTTGTCATAAATACAATGACACATAGAAAAAGCAGATTATAAATATTAATAAAAGTTACTGTTTTGTCTCAAATAGAAGTTTTCCTGAAGTTTCTAAGGGTTCTTGACAAAGCCTCAGTAGTTTTCCAATGTCTATACAGTTTCTGGCTGTCCAAGAACTCCTTAAACTCCTTATTTAATTAAATTGTCCAGTTTCTTCTTTACTTCATCAAGACTTCATCAAACAGTTACCAATGTCCTAAAAACCTCCTTGTCAACGTCATTTGACCTTGACGACAACGTCATTTTGACGTTGACGTCATTTAACTTTAAACTATTTATAAACATGCCTGGGATTTCCCAAGGGTTACTAAAAATACATTTAAGACAATGTTCCAGTTCTAAGCTAGCTAGTTATTGTGGAGAGTCCACAACAACAGGGAGCTCAATGCTCACTTTTATTGTGCTGCCTCACTGAAGTATCATGTCCCAGACACATTACATTATACCACACCCAGTCACATTATCCTGACACTGGGTCGAACAGTCCTAGCTCTACCCCGTAAATCTGAGTGCCAAGCGAGGAGCAGCTAGAACCATTTTTAACGACTTTGGTATGTCACGGCCCGGGATAGAACCCGTGACCTCCCGTTCCCCAGAGCAGCCACTCTACCAACTGCGCTATCGGGGCCAGTACCTGAATACCGTATTCATTCAAATTCACAAACTGAATGACAAACAGTTTACATCCTGATCAGATGGCTTCAGATCTGGATCTTCACTGTTTGCACAGGTAGGGGTTGTCTTGACCAGCAGGCTAAGGGTTAAGCAAGCACCAAGGTGGTAGCATGTGACAGGTGCTGCCCAATTCTTTATTGCCTTTGAAGGAATCCGAAAAACAGGTGTTTTAATAATACAGGTGGTTGTTGAATACAGGTGGTGTTTAAGACAGGTTTAACTGTATAATTACCATATGGATGACTGCTTGACTGTAACAACTTGTTGGGGTTTTCCTTCTCATACAGGGCACCTTGCAGTCGAATAACGACATGGTTAAGTATATGAGAGAACAAGGCCAGTAGGAAGGCCGTTGCAGCTGTCACCTGACGAGAACCTGCAATTAACAGAGAGAACTCCTTGATATTTACCATAACAACAGGTAAGGTGGCTATTCAGTGATAAATGAAGAATAATTTTTCCTTAATAATCCTATGTTGTGGTATTCATTAGAACCGCCTCACTGAGGCAGTTCTAATGAATATCCACAACATAGGTTATGAAAAATTGGCAAAACTATCCTCTTCATTTATCACAAACTACGCATCATATCTATTTCCATGTTTACCACATGCATGGTGAAGAAATACTATCCAGGAGTGGTTTCCTGAATTATTTCACTCTGTGATTTAGAAATAAGGTTTTTATTCAGTGTACTGTATCCCATGAGCAGATAGAGTGTAAAACATTGATTCTTAACGGCAGAGTCTGGAAGATAAATTCACAGCAAGCTAACTTTTAGGATGATTCTCACTTAACAAGCATGGATATATTGTGGGGGAAGGTTTTCTAGTTGACTACATTTTGATGACGACAGTCAAATTTGATAAGACTGAGTCGAAATGTATCAAACTTTTGAATTCCGATTTTTCATAGATTGCATTCAATGACAAAAATAATGTTAATGTGTCCGCACCATCATTCAGATTAAATTTGACAGTTGAATTCAACAATTCAGCGAGGACAGACTTTTTCTATTCTTTTGAATCTTTTTACAACATAAACAATGTCAAGCAGCCTGTACACAAGTCGACAAGAGTATACACAACAAACCTTTTACAAATAAATCAGAAAAAGACCTCCATAAAATTTCCAAATTATGTATAACTTAAGCTGTTGGATGGATCATCTAGGGACTTAAGAGGGAGTTAAAATTAGCCATGGTATATGAGCTATCCATGTTCGAGTTCACGAAGTTTCACTGTATGTTCGACAACTCTGATGTGGAGAAAACTTTGACAAGACTTCTAGTGTGGACACAGCTTTACTCTTTTTAGTTTTTTTACAACAAAAACAATGTCAAACAATAGCGTGTCCACACCATCATTTTCATCAAATTTGACAAGACTGATGCTGTGGATATAGCTTTACTCTTCTAGACATTCTTACATCTTCTCTTGAGAATATATGATGTTGCCATACAAATGACAACCACTTTAAACACGATATCATCCTCCAGGTACTGCAGAGTTTCTTCCCTTAGATCTTCACTGTATATCACAGGCTCGTAGAACATACACAGGTTAAAACTTTGTAGGGTTTTCTGGCAACTTTCTTGGATGTCTTGGCTAGTCACACTGAAACACAGTCCCGTAATAGTATAAAAGATGTAAATTAAAAATTTCACTGAGTTTGATAGAATCATTTTGTACTCTAACCTCTTTATGACACAATTATTGAAGTCTAGACCAGAAACCATGTTAGTAAAGCAACTGTGTTACATCCAAACAAACATGTATAGATTATGTAGAACAAGAATTCCTCCGAAGGCTATGTTGCGCCTGTGAGGGCACAAAGTCACCGAACCATGAAATCTAGGGCAAGGACAAATATTTATGCTTCCATGAAAGTTGCCATTCCTAGATGCAAGCTTGTACCAAATATCATTAATGAAGCTCTAATAGTTCTTGAGAAATGAACTAAAACATTAGGTTGAACACTAGGGTTGATGCAATAGTTCACTAAATCAGTGGACAATAAATTTAGGTCAAGGTCAAATATGGATGCTTGCATTTAAGTTGCCATCCACAGATACAAGTTTGTACCAAATATCATTAATGAAGCTCTTATAGTTCTTGAGAAATAAACTTGACCATTTGGGAGAAACGCTAGGGTGGTTGCAATATTTTATAAAGTCAGTGAACCATGAACTGTAGGTCAAGGTCAAATATGGATGCTAGCATTTAAGTTGATACAAGTTTGTACCAAATATCATTAATGAAGCTCTTATAGTTCTTGAGAAATAAACTTGACCATTTGGGTGAACACTAGGGTGGTCGCAATATTTTACAAAGTCATTGAGCCATGAAATGTAGGTCTAGGTCAAATATGGATGCTTGCATTTAAGTACAAGTTTGTACCAAGTATCATTAATGAAGCTCTTATAGTTCTTGAGAAATAAACTTGAACCTTTGGGTGAACGCTAGGGAGGTCGCAATATTTTGCAAAGTCAGTGAACCATGAAATGTAGGTCAAGGTCAAATATGGATGCTTGCACTTAAGTTGCCATCCACAGATACAAATTTGTACCAAATATCATTAATGAAGCTCTTATAGTTCTTGAGAAACTAGAAAAAAAGGTTCATAGGACACGGATGCCACCGCCAAATGCCATTCATAAAAATTATTACAAATGTACTTCAAATCAATCATAAAATATATGCATCAAGCGCAGATAATCCAAAAACCAAAAATGCAAGAGTTGTCTTCCTTGTTCATGACACATCGTCTCAGTGTGATGAATGCACCTGTGAAGTTTCATGAATATATTCCATACGGTTTAGGAGTTATGGCCCGGACACGGTTTACTATATGGTACTAAGTCAAGGGCAGATAATCCAAAAACCAAAAATGCAAGAGTTGTCTTCCTTGTTCATGACACATCGTCTCAGTGTGATGAATGCACCTGTGAAGTTTCATGAATATATTCCATACGGTTTAGGAGTTATGGCCCGGACACGGTTTACTATATGGTTCTAACTCAAGGGCAGATAATCAAAAAACCAAAAATGCAAGTGTTGTCTTCCTTGTTCATGACACATCGTCTTAGTGTGATGAATGCACCTGTGAAGTTTCATGAATATATTCCATACGGTTTAGGAGTTATGACCTGGACACGGTTTACTATATGGTACTAAGTCAAGGGCAGGAGTTATGGCCTGGACACCATGTCGGGATGGACAGATGGATGCACGGACAAATGAACAGACGGACAGGGGTAAAACTTAATGCCCTACCGCTATTCTCCGAATAGGCGGGGGCATAATAAACTTGAACCTTTGGGTGAACGCTAGGGTGGTTGCAATATTTTACAAAGTCAGTGAACCATGAAATGAAGGTCAAGGTCCAATATGGATGCTTGCATTTAAGTTGACATCCACAGATACAAGTTTGTACCACATATCATTAATGAAGCTCTTATAGTTCTTGAGAAATAAACTTGAACCTCAGGGTGAACGCTAGGGTGGTCGCAAATGTTGGCGCCTTGACAAACTGACGGACGGACAAACAAATGAACGGACACACGAACGGATGGAAAACCGGGCGCCTATATCGCGCCATGCTAATAGCAGACGCTACAAAAATGACTCTGTGATCTATACGTTTTTAGATGCATCTTAATAAGATGCTATAACCAAAACCATGTTATAATGAACAGGGGCCAGTTGTTTAAAACTAACGATGTCGTTAGTTAACGTATCGTTAAAACTTTGATCATTAAATATGGCAAATATGCTGAAATTTTTGCTGAAAAAATGTGAGCAGCTTTTGCGGCTGCAAAAGCTGCTCACATTTTTTCAGCAAAAATACCAAAATTTACGATATTGTACTTGCTAGAAGAGTTAACAGTATGACCACTAACGAGCTCGTTAAGCTAACGATGCTTTGAACAACTGGCTCCAGGCCTATAAAGAGGTGTATGTAGTGTAGCCAACATAAATTACTGCAGTTCAATTAACTTTGTCAAAATATTACACCTAAAAAGCTTCTAAGGATTTGATGCAATAAGCATGAAAGGGGGTCTTTCAAGGTATAGGAAATTTGCATTGGTTTCTGCCCATGCTTGGATTTTGATGAAATTATGCACAATAATTGACTTGGGTATAACCATTATAATTACGATGCATTCACTTTTAAATTTTATTTCCGTAGTAAATTCATTACATATTTTATGAAGTCTCTATCACAACAGAGAGTACTCTCATATAAACTTGTCTACAGTATTCAGAGTTTCATATATCTAATGCTGCTATGATTTATGAATTAAAGCCATAATTGGTGAGTTAGTTGATACTATGAATGACCTCATATGTCTAGTAATAGTGGCTTGGCATTCAATTTTCTTTGATGGTGTCCCCATATTTCAGCTACTATTTTGTATTCATTAAAATTTTATATGCATTTTTACCATGTTCCAATGTTTGTCAAGACACCATTTTAGCATAAAAACTACCCACATATCTTAGGAACGTTGATGAATTTTGATGGAAATTGTGGACCGGTAACATTGTGTTTTAACAGACTGAATACTGATAGTCCTGATTCAGCAAAATGTGAAATTATATGATTATCATGTTTTGGTCATGCTGTTTAATAATACTTTACTATTGTTTTCAATTTGGATGGCTATAGTATAGTAGGGTTTGTGTAAGTAGTTCATAGCATAATTATAAGTATTATTTCAAAACATCCATTTCAGTAAATTTGCCCCTATGGAACAAACTATTTTGTCTACAGAACTACACCGCAAAGGTTTTGATGACAAACGTCATCAAACGCACCCATGTAATCATGTGCACAGTTTTCTTTCTGTCTTTCTTGTCTAATTTGGTAATGGTGCTAAGGTGATGTTTAGATTTAACATTCAAATCAACAACATACCAGCCACTTTAGATGTTGCTTCAGATTTTGTGAGATTTGTTGTCCGACTCGAGATTTTTTTTTTTTTTTTTGGTTTTGGTTTTACGACCCTTTCAAGATTATTTCACTCATATCGAGCCGATCGTTAATCAGAGCTGGGCGAAAACCGGAGTACCCGGAGAAAAACCACCTGACCTTCCGTTGCAGAACTTGGCGTCTCACACGTGGCCCGAGCGAGGCTCGAACCTACGGCGGTGAGAGACCTAATGATTAAGAGTCAGCGCTCTTATCCACTAGGCCACAGAGGCCCGTGTCCGACTCGAGATAAATGACTCTGAAGTCAAACTGTTGTTTGTTTATTTAACCCTAACTGTCCATTTAAAAAGAAAGGTTTACTGTAGGGAAAATCAATAACACTTGAAATTACTTTTCCTGGACATTAAGTTTTCAGAATTTGTATCTGCATAGGCACTAGCCAATCTATCTTTTTTATAGCTCCTATGAACGAAATCAAAAGGCTTCCTGAAACTGTATTCCAAAGCCATTTGAATTTGCTTTCATAATTCACATGGTCGTACATTTGTCAGTGTTCCAAAACTTATGTGATCATGATTGTGTTGTCTATATATTTGTATAGGTATTTCACTTCATTTACCTATCTCAGCAGTTGTTGCAGTAATTACAAAGCACATTATGTAAGATATCAAGAAGCATTTAAACTGTTGATTATAATTATTCAATCTGTGAGTAGTTATCGCATTACTCATAGGATTTTAAATTATTTTCAGTAAATACATTGTGATGCTTTTTTCTGTCCAAACACTGCAATGCTCTTTCTAAGCTGAGAGATACATTGCACAGAAATGTACTGGTAATTATTAATGAACAAAAAGCAAGCAAACACAGTGCTTAACAAACAGTGAACTTGCATTCAGCACAAACATTCAAGAAGTGGTTGAAAGTTTTACAACCAGAAAACAAGAGGGCCATGATGGCCCTGAATCGCTCACCTGAATCCAAGATGTTTCAAAGCTTATGGAAATGAAGGATTCACTGCTTTAAGGAGATGTGGACCAAAGATTTTTCTTTGGAGGTTATTTTTCATTGTAGTGGAATTTGAAGGTTTTTCTATTTTTAGCTCTGGTGTCCATTTTGTTTAACAGAGCGGAACAGTTTAGGCAATTTTGAAAGAGGGTCACTCAAGGAACATTCCTGTGAAATTATTTTCAAATCGGGCTCTTTGCCTAGGAGAAGATGTCATTTAAAGGTTTTTCTATATTTAGCTCTGGTGGCCATTTTGTTTAACGAGCGAAACGATTTAGACAATTTTGAAAAAGGGTCACTCGACGAACGTTCCTGTGAAATTATTTCCTACTTGTGCCATTTGCCTTGGAGGAGATGTCATTTAAATGTTTTTTCTATTTTTAGCTCTGGTGGCCATTTTGTTTAACAGAGTGGAACAATTTAGGCAATTTTGAAAGAGGGTCACTCAAGGAACATTCCTGTGAAGTTATTTTCAAATCGGGCCATTTGCATAGGAGGAGATGTCATTCGAAGGTTTTTCTATTTTTATCTCTGGTGGCCATTTTGTTTAACGGAGCGGAACAATTTAGGCAATTTTGAAAGAGGGTCACTCAAGCAACATTCCTGTGAAATTATTTTCAAATCGGGCCATTTGCCTAGGAGGAGATGTCATTTAAAGGTTTTTCTATTTTTGGCTCTGGCGGCCATTTTGTTTAACGGAGAAGAATGATTAAGGCAATTTTGAAAGAGGCCCACTCAAGAAACGCTCCTGTGAAGTTATTTTCAAATCGGGCCATTTGCCTAGGAGGAGATGTCATTTAAAGGTTTTTCTATTTTTTTGCTCTGGCGGCCATTTTGTTTAACGGAGCGGAACGATTTAGGCAATTTTGAAAGAGGGTCACTCAAGGAACATTCCTGTGAAAATATTTTCAAATCGAGCCATTTGCCTAGAAGAAGATGTCATTTAAAGGTTTTTCTATTTTTAGCTCTGGCGGCAATTTTGTTTAACGGGGCGGAACGATTTAGGCAATTTTGAAAGAGGGTCACTCAAGGAACGTTCCTGTGAAATTATTTTCAAATCTGGCCATTTGCCTAGGAAGAGATGTCATTTAAAGGTTTTTTTTATTTTAAGCTCTGGCGGCCATTTTGTTTAACGGAGCGTAACGATTTAGGTAATTTTGAAAGAGAGTCACTTAAGCAACATTCCTGTGAAATTATTTTCAAATCGGGCCATTTGCCTAGGAGGAGATGTCATTTAAAGGTTTTTCTATTTTTGGCTCTGGCGGCCATTTTGTTTAACGGAGCAGAATGATTAAGGCAATTTTGAAAGAGGCTCACTCAAGGAACGTTCCTGTGAAATTATTTTCAAATTGGGCCATTTGCCTAGGAGGAGATGTCATTTAAAGGTTTTTCTATTTTTAGCTCTGGTGGCCATTTTGTTTAACGGAGCGGAACGATTTAGGCAATTTTGAAAGAGGGTCACTCAAGGAACATTCCTGTGAAGTTATTTTCAAATCGAGCCATTTGCCTAGAAGAAGATGTCATTTAAAGGTTTTTCTATTTTTAGCTCTGGCGGCCATTTTGTTTAACGGAGCAGAACGATTTAGGCATTTTTGAAAGAGGGTCACTCAAGGAACGTTCCTGTGAAATTATTTTCAAATCGGGCCATTTGCCTAGGAAGAGATGTCATTTAAAGGTTTTTCTACTTTTAGCTCTGGCAGCCATTTTGTTTAATGGAGCGGAACGATTTAGGCAATTTTGAAAGAGGGTCACTCAAGGAACGTTCCTGTGAAATTATTTTCAAATCAGGCCATTTGCCTAGGAAGAGATGTCATTTAAAGGTTTTTCTATTTTTAGCTCTGGTGGCCATTTTGTTTAACGGAGCGGAACGATTTAGGCAATTTTGAAAGAGGGTCACTCAAGGAACATTCCTGTGAAATTATTTTCAAATTGGGCCATTTGCCTAGGAAGAGATGTCATTTAGAGGTTTTTCTATTTTAAGCTCTGGCGGCCATTTTGTTTAACGGAGCGGAACAATTTAGGCAATTTTGAAAGAGGGTCACTCAAGCAACATTCCTGTGAAATTATTTTGAAATCGGGCCATTTGCCTAGGAGGAGATGTCATTTGAAGGTTTTTCTATTTTTGGCTCTGGCGGCCATTTTGTTTAACGGAGCAGAATGATTAAGGCAATTTTGAAAGAGGCTCACTCAAGGAACGTTCCTGTGAAATTATTTTCAAATTGGGCCATTTGCCTAGGAGGAGATGTCATTTAAAGGTTTTTCTATTTTTAGCTCTGGTGGCCATTTTGTTTTACGGAGTGGAACGATTTAGGCAATTTTGAAAGAGGGTCACTCAAGGAACATTCCTGTGAAGTTATTTTCAAATCGAGCCATTTGCCTAGAAGAAGATGTCATTTAAAGATTTTTCTATTTTTAGCTCTGGCGGCCATTTTGTTTAACGGAGCGGAACGATTTAGGCAATTTTGAAAGAGGGTCACTCAAGGAACGTTCCTGTGAAATTATTTTCAAATCGGGCCATTTGCCTAGGAAGAGATGTCATTTAAAAGTTTTTCTATTTTTAGCTCTGGCGGCCATTTTGTTTAACGGAGCGGAACGATTTAGGTAATTTTGAGAAATTATTTTCAAATCGGGCCATTTGCCTAGGAGGAGATGTCATTTGAAGGTTTTTCTATTTTTGGCTCTGGCGGCCATTTTGTTTAACGGAGCAGAATGATTAAGGCAATTTTGAAAGAAGCTCACTCAAGGAACGTTCCTGTCAAATTATTTTCAAATTGGGCCATTCGCCTAGGAGGAGATGTCATTTAAAGGTTTTTCTATTTTTAGCTCTGGCGGCCATTTTGTTTAACGAAGCGGAACGATTTAGGCAATTTTGAAAGAGGGTCACTCAAGGAACATTCCTGTGAAGTTATTTTCAAATCGAGCCATTTGCCTAGAAGAAAAGTTCATTTAAAGGTTTTTCTATTTTTAGCTCTGGTGGCCATTTTGTTTAACGGAGCGAAACGATTTAGGCAATTTTGAAAGAGGGTCACTCAAGGAACGTTCCTGTGAAATTATTTTCAAATCGGGCCATTTGCCTAGGAAGAGATGTCATTTAAAGTTTTTTCTATTTTTAGCTCTGGCGGCCATTTTGTTTAACAGAGCGGAACGATTTTGGCAATTTTGAAAGAGGGTCACTCAAGCAACATTCCTGTGAAATTATATCAAAATCCATTCACTGGTTTAGGAGGAGATGCCATTTAAGTAAATTGTTGACAGACGCACGACGCACAACGCACGACACACGACGGACATTGACCGATCACAATAGCTCACCTTGAGCCTTCGGCTCAGGTGAGCTAAAAATACTAAAAGCTCGCTTCCGATAAATTCACCACTATATTGACAAAGTAAATAGAAAAATAAGACACTAAAGAAACGTCAACAATTACAATACCAATGCAGAAAAGAGACATATTTATGCATGTGTTCTATAAGGAAGGAAACTGTTTCTCTCCCTGTCTAATAACAAAATTTCTCTAGGTCATGGGACAGCTTTGTTTACACCAAATATTCTGCGCCTCATCCATCAATGATATCTTTTGCAACAGACTTAACAGGCTTAATATGGCCATGGATTTATCAACAGAACTATTTTTACTAGTAACAACAAACCACTGACCATTGTGTCCCTGCATACCAGCTTGGTATGGAAATGAAAATAATGGATCTCCTTGCCTTACACCTATTTGAGTAGCATGACTTATGCAAAGTCATTAAATAAAGTTGCACATGTTCACAGTAATTTTGCTGCTAATAAAAAAGCAATATATGTTGTTAAGCCTAATTTGTTGATTAGAATACCTTTTGATTAAGTGTTTTACTATCTACTATTTTGGATAGATCATAGTGTATAAATGAAAGGAAAATATCAGAAATTCATGACATTTTAATAGTTTCTAAGTTAGATCAGCTCAATATGTATTCATTTTGATTTGTATAATCTCGTTTTTATTATGTAAGTGTTACGAATTGCCTTTTTGTAAGGTTCTTGGAGTGATTTCAATAAAATAGTAAATTTTGCAAAAACGACTTACATCCATTCAAGATGTAAAACTGCTGTGTTACCGGTTTCGGATTTTCATGAAATTTGGCATAGCTAAAGAAGATACATTTGGCAAGTTTTCCTAGCAAAATGAAATCTTGACAAAGACTAGAACATATTCATCTTAGGGATTGAATTTTGATAATTTTTTAAAATTTTAATTAAAAAATGAGATTTTTGATAATTATTTTATCAGAAAATGTATTCTTTAATTAATTCAAAAGTTTTTTTAGTATCAAAGGAATGCCTATGGAGTTCTGCATTCAATCGAGTTCACAGATCTTGAAACTAAATAAAACATAAGATTTAAGACGCACTTATTTAGAGACAGACACCAGCTCATGGAGGGAGTCAGTTCGAGTGGCCTCCTGAGTCCTACTTTGATTTATATAATTTATTAACCTTTACCCTGCTGAATTAATTTTTTTTCCAATAATGCCAGCCACTGAATAAATTTTCCAATATTTACCTGCTGCCACTGAATTGTTTTTCATGGCGCCACTTCTTGTTATAGTAGTTGTATTAAAATGGTTATAACTTTGTTATTACTAGGACTATGTATATAAAATTTGTACCAGTTTTTAGGTATTTGAATGTCTTTTACTGTAGCATGTTTAGATTTATCATATATTGTGTATCGTTTGTTATAAAATGTGATAAACACATAAAATATAGTGCGAAAATGTGATTTTTTGTTTGTCTCAGTCATTTTAAACCCATAAAGTCTTCTCTATCCAAAGAATACAGCAATTTTGTTCTAACAATCCATATGCAACTGCACAGTGCATTCAACCCTATAATTCATGAGTGAATGCCACCTCTCAAAGCATGGTAATGGACACATTGCCTTGTTACATTTCTTGCAAATGTACTCGGTTTGATGCCGTTTCTTTTTGCGGTCAGAACAAACAACACAGTCAGGTCTAGATGGTTTTCCATTAGGTAGTTTCTGTGGGTTTTTCCCAAGATAGTGATCACCCCCAATAAGGCGATCTGGTCTGTCACGATCCACTATAGGTCTGCCAACTGTGCGCGTAACAGGTCGATTATATCCATGCAGCATACCGTGTATCACTCTTAGACGAAACTGTTCAGCATTAATCCTTTTCTCATGAGATGCTCTCCATATAATGAGAGAATTACAAAAACACACTTCAAGAAGGTAGAAAAACACCTTCTTCCACCACTTACATGTACGATGAAGAACCATGTAATATGTCATAGCCTTATCGGCCCTATCGATACCGCCCATGTGTTGGGAATACGATTGGATTGCACAAGGTTTGTCCACCTCTCTGACATGTTCTGGATTTTGTTTTGACCTCACCTGTTTGCGATAGGTTACAGCACTGTGAACTGTTGTAATTAGATTTACAACCTTTTTATCATACCACGATATGTATAATATTTGACCGTCTCTTGCGGTAACTGGTGGCTGACCGGCTCTTGGCTGAGCACGTTTGATTTGTTCGGGTACCCCAATTCTGTTTGCACGAAGAGTTCCGCATGCCCCAGTCTGATTATCAGCTAAGAGTTTATATAAAGCCGGTGAGGAGAAAAAATTGTCCATATATATTACATGGCCTTTGTCAAATAACGGTTCAGCTAGAGTTTGAACTACATGGGTACCAAGAGGCACATCGGCAGGCCGGTCTCCATCTTTACCTAAGTAGAGTTTCCAATTATACATATACCCCGTTGCTGCGTCAGCTAGCCCCCAAGCCTTCAGACCCCACTTCGTAGGCTTGGCTGGCATATATTGCATGAGAGAAGTGCGCCCCTTGAAAGGAATCATACTTTCATCGACAGACAACTCTTTGTCCGGGCCGAAATACATTTGCCACTTAGGAACCAAATAGTCAATTATCGAACGAATTTTGAATGCTTTATCATAACTGGGATCGCCACGGGGTAATTGGTTGTCATTGTTCACCAAGTGAAAGAACTGTAATATCACCATAAACCTATCTCTTGACATGACTTCACGAAACCCCTTCATATCTATTAGAGGATCTGTAGACCAATAAAGTTCAAAGCTAGATCGTTTACTTATTCCGGTCAGCAGTAGTAAGGCCAAAAATGCCCGCATTTCATCTCTTGTTGTGTTTTCCCATTTTGCAACACGACTGTTGGGGGGTATGTTATTTGAAGCAATATAGTTACTGGCATATCTATTTGTTTCTTCAACACATATGTCAATCAAATCAGAAGTCACAAACAGGTTCATAACTTCATATTCAGAAAAGTCCTCAGGAATATTGAGAGCTCCAATATATCCAGGACGAAAGAAATTTTTCAGCCAGGGATGATCATATCCCGAGGGCACATTTCGCTGCTCATTTGCTTCAGTGTCCGAATCCAGGTTACTTTCGGTTTCGTTTTCGGGCACTTCGTCATCTTCGAACCCCGAAAAATCACTTTCGGAGCCACTGTCAGTGATTATCTCACGCATCTGTTCCATTGTTTCGACTATCTAAACCAATTACGGCTCAACTGGTGAAACAAAATTAAAAGATCGCCGAAAAAACAGCAAAAATCGACGAAAAATTGGAGAAATTTGATCGAGATTTCTTTAACGGAAGTTGCAATGTATTTGCTTCGCTGCGCATGTTTTATCTGGTTGCGTCATAGCAACCAATCGCTGCGAAGAGCGGCAAATTTGAACTGGTATAATTCGGCGCACGAATGCGCCTACAGCGGGGTGGTATAGGAAACTCACGGGCGCATTCGTGCGCCTACAGCGATGCGCCATTACATTTTCACGGGCGCACGAATGCGCCTACAGCATGCTAAAGGTTAAATACATTCTTATAGGTTCTATATGCTGAGTTATTTATATACAAAGTTTAAAGAAAAAACATGCATGGGCACAAATGAAAGACCCCCTTTGTATGAAACAACTTGAACTTTGGAGTTATGAGCCTTCTGGTTTTGAACAAATATGTCACTGAAAAACCTTGTCAGTTAGACAAAATGTACAAGCCATGTTGACTTCTAAAATGCTAAAAACACACTCTTCACTTGTATCTCTTTTTTTTTGAATGCCCATAGTGTGGGCAAATAAGAGCATGTGCAATAAATAGGTCAGATAGAGTATATTGCACTGTATAACTTAGTTAGTTATGCATATTAAGATCATGGCATTAAGTTAATCCATTTTGTATGGGAAACCCCAGATGGTTACCCTGGCAAACAGTGCTGCCCAGATCAGAATGCGGCGTCTGATCTGGGCCTACACTGTTTGCTAAAAATTTAGTTATTTTCCAAATCAATTTTGAAGAAAACACAACATCACACCCCTAACTTTGGAAATGGACTCCTGTTTTATAAAAGGAAGAAGATTACATTCAGTACAAAAAGGGTTATTAACAACACATTGTAGCATGTAGCAATAAAGCAAAAGGTGGTTTCTTGTGAAAAACTGAATTGTAAATTTGTGTTTGTTTTCATATGACACTAATTTATATGATATGAAATGAACACGATGTAAGAGCTACTTTTCCCCATTTAACCCTTGCATCCCTGAGATTCTATAGTAGACTCTTCTATCATTGAATTTTGGATGTTACCATTGTTCTCAGTCGGGGATTTATTTGGTCATTAACAGAATGGCAAACAGTGCATATACAGATGAGATGGCTATTGGGTCAAAAGAGTTAATATATGACAAATTGAACAGTTTTAATTCATAATTCAACACCATCATGAATCGTTAGTTCATGAATAAAAGCACGTACATTTTGGAAGTATAAAACAATAACACCAGCAATGCAGAAATGCATTACGAAAACACACCTATACAAATACATTGCCATTTTTTTGGCCAAAAATTAGAAATTTTAAGATAAAATTATAATATTTTCTTATTGCTGCTCAAAACATAGATTGCGGGGACACGATAGAACCGCCTCGACAAGGCGGTTCTATCTTGTACCCACAATCTATGTTCTGAGCAGAAATAAGAAAAATAGTGTATACCCCCTTAAACCCCAGTTTCACTATATAAAAGTGGGGTTCAAGGGGTTCAAAATTTATATAGGTGTGTTTTCGTGATGGCATTTGTTTTATTTGACTGTTTGGCAACTGACCTTAAGTTAACAATACTGCGGTACCTTTACTGCTGTTGTCCACATGATTATCATTGACCAATAAAACTAATCTGTGTGGAAATTAAACAAATGACCAATAGAATTTTCCACTTAATCTTCCTACAAGCACCAGAAAGTGTTATTTCAACACTGAATTGGTTAAACAAAACAGTCTAAGTTCTTGACCATTTGTCCAGCTTACACTCAAAGACAACTGTACTGTTAGTGCTGCCAGTGCTTTGATTTTTTTTTCATGGGTAAGGGCATTTTCCAAGCTATTTTCACACAAAAAAAGCCTGGAACAGAAGACACTGAAATTTGTTTTGCTATTAACACAAAATATAAGCCTTGACATTTCAGGTGAATCTTTCTGCAAGCAGATGGTTCATACAAAATATCAAACCTGGTTTTCTTTAAAACATAACAAAATATTTGAAATTGATGCCTGCAGACGTCTTGAAAGACAGTTTAAGGGTTAACCCATTGTATTCCAGTGAACTCTTCCATTGCTATATGTTGGACAAGTCTATTTGTCATATAAGGGTTGTCAGGCCAATTTTTTCGTTTTTATTCTATTTTTGATGGAAAACTCTGTCAGCAAATAGTGCAGGCCCTGATCAGACGCCGCGTTCTGCGGCGTCTGATCTGGGCCTGCACTGTTTGCCAAGGTACCCCTTTAGGGGTTTCCTGCACACAATGGGTTAAGCAATGTAGAAATTTCACTACTCGTAATATTCAGGTATAAAATGAACTTACGTTTTGGAAGTATCGAAGAATATCATGAGCAAATGTAGAAACTGGATAAAGAATCCTTTCAGATCATGGTAACTGAAAATAAAATTGACAAAACTTTTACCACACTGTAGGCTAAGTCACCAGATGAAAAGTTGTTGATTTTTTTCTTGTTTTTCCGAGAAAGCAGGTCTTGACATTTCATGCAAATTGTCTCCATTGGCCATGATTTGCCCATACATACGTACACGATTTTGTGACTGACAAACTTCCAAGGGAAATAACCTAAAAAATATAACTGCAAGAGTTATAGTTCTTGCCCTGTGCACATTGTCTAATAGTGACTTATATTTATATGAAGTTTCTTGAAGATAGCTTGAACGGTTTTCAAGTTATAGAGTGGACATGATTTTGTGACAGATGGATAGACAGACGCCCAGGGAAAAAACAATGTCTCCCCGAAAAGTGGGGAGACATAATAAATATTTGCATTTACTGTGATTCAAACCAGCACACAGGTATGGAGATGTTGCTTAGCACTACAGTGGCCGGACGTCCTTACCAATTGGGTTACAGAGGCATCCCCAAAAAGGATGCTTATATACTGTGTATAAGACTACTGCACACTGCAGTACACTTGTATGTACAGTAGAACTTCGATGGCTCAACACCGATGACTCGTTTACCATGGATGAGTCGAACACATTCTTGAGCCCCTAGCGAAATCCTCTACATAAGAAATAGTGGGGGATAATTAAGGAGATTTTAGTCTTTTATCTTCCAAATGTATGCTGTGTGTATTCATTAGAATCGCCTCGATGAGGCGATTCTAATGAGTACACACAGCATACATTTTCATTATAGAACACCAAAAAGATGTCCAAAAGTATCTCGTTATGCCTCCTGACAGTAACCTTAGTTGCTCGAACTACCCCTGTCTCGAACAGATTTTCAAGGTCCCAAAGGTGTTCGAGCCATTGAAGTTTGACTGTATTGTGTATAAGACTACTGATTACTGCAGTACACTTGTCACTCCTTCGATTCTTTTGCTCAGTGGTTATGGCATTGGACTTTCATCGGAGTGGCCGGTCTAAAGTAGCTGCAAGATTGTTTGTTACTACAAGACTGATGTCTTCATACAGTTAGTCTGAGGATGGGGGAGTGAGGGATTAGTAACTAGAAGACTGATAGTAACTACTATACTGATGTCTTCATACCAGCAGAGTGAGGGTGCGGGAGTGAAGAAGGGGGTTGGCGGGCAGGTTGATGGGTATGGTAACTATACAAGATTGATAGTAACTTCAATATTAGCTTGCTGAGGGGGTTGAGTGGGGGGAGAGTAACTACAAGATTGATAGTAACTATACGATTAATGTCTTCATACCACCACAGGGAGGAGTAGGGGTGGGGTGGGGGGGGGTATAGTCACTACAAGACTGATAGTTACTATAAGATTGATGTCATCATACCAGCAGAGTGAAGTGGTGGGGTGGGGGTACAGAAACTACAAGACTGCTGTCTTCATACTAGCAGGGTGAGGGGATGGGTAAAGCAACTACAATATTGAAGATTAAACAAACCATGGGCCGCCACCCATCGGGTTTAAAGAAATAGATTGGGCTGCCTGATGCTTAGAGCTGAAACCAACCGCACATGAGTGCTGGTAATCCGATTGGAGGGTCTAAGCCTGCCCAGGTAAAGTGGTGTGGGTTCATCCATCCATGCATATAAACTCTATTGGTTTCATTGGGTGGCAGGACTTGAGATGTCATTTCATCTCAAGGTCGGGTAAAAGTCCCACAAAATTGGAAGCAACATCTCTAAAATAACCTATACAGTGTTGATGGGGATGTTAAACCTCAAATCAAACAAACAAACTAAACAAACCATTGTTCATCAGGATTAGAGGTTGGTGTAAATTCCATTTTCAAGTCTTGGAAGCGTTTCTGGTTCTTCTCAAAGAGACGCTGGATGTTACCTGTTGCTCCTTCAAATGTCTGCTCACATACCATACTGAAACAATTAAATCTTTCTTATCAATACTCAAAGCGAATTTAACAAGCACCATTTTAACAAAAGTCACTCTTTATTTAACAAGAGGTCCATGATGGTCCTGAATTGCTCACCTGGTCCATATTGTATACATGCAACTTAACATAATATAAGGTGGAGTGGAGGATTTGAGCAATTTCAGTTCACGGTGACCCAAAGAAATTATTTCAAAATCCATGCACAGCTTTAGTAGAAGAAGACATTTAAGGATTTTTCTATTTTTAGCCCTGGTTGCCATTTTGTTCATCCAAGTGGAACAGCTCAACCAATTTTGTAGAGGGTCATGTAAAGAAAACTCCTGTGAATTTTGTTTTCAAAATCCTTCTTTTGGTTAAGGAGAACTCATTTAAAGTTTTTTCTCTTTTTAGCTTTGGCAGCCATCTTGTTAATCCGGGCAATTTTGGTAGAGAGTCACCCAAGAAATATTCCTCTGAAATTATTTTGAAATTGGGCCATTGGCCTTGGAGATGTCGTTTTAAGGTTTTTTCTATTTTTAGCTCTGGCAGCCATTTTGTTCAGCGGATCAGAACCATTAAGGCTATTTTGGTAGCAGGGCCCCCAAGGAAAACTATAAAATTATTCCAAAATTTGTTAACTAGTTCATGAGGAGATGACATTTACGTATATTGTTGACACACAGGATGTTTTCAATTTATAGCTCTGGTGGCCATCTTGTCCATCAGAGCAGAACGGTTTGGGCAATTTTGGTAGAGGGTCAACCAAGGAATATTCTTGTAAAATTATTTTAAATCAGTTCACCAGTTTAAGAGGAAATATCTTTTTAAGTATAATGTTGACAGATGAGAAGATGTTTTCTATTTTAAGCTCTGGTGACGATCTTGTTCATTTGAGCAGAACGGTTTGAGCAATTTTGGTAGAGGGTTACCCAAGGAACATTCCAGTAAAATTATTTCAAATAAGTTCTGAAGTTAGATCCTTTGGAAGCAAGGAATACACCAAATAAATGAAAATAGCATACTCGGTTTTATTGAGTCTGTTCATGACCAGTACTCAAACGATACCAAATGAACTCAATGATCCCAAAGGACCAGAAAATATAATCTGCACTATGATGATGTACAGGGAGACGTTTTACGGCCGCCACACGTCACAACACCAGCTACAGTGAAAATAAATAAGTTTTGGAGTTAGATCCTTTGGAAGCAAGGAATACACCAAATAAACGAAAATAGCAGACTCAGTTTTATTGAGTCTGTTCATGACCAGTACTGAAATGTGCAAGACTGGCCACACCCTCTAGCACCGGCTTAAGCAGAACTCTATTTTCAAAATGATACCAAATGAACTCAATGATCCCAAAGGACCAGAAAATATAATCTGCACTATGATGATGTATGGGGAGACGTCAGGTGGTGATGTCTTTTAAGTATATTGCTGACAGACGAGAAGATGTTTTCTATTCTTAGCTCTGGCAGGGATCTTGTTCATCCTGTTTGGAAAATTTTGGTAGAGGGTCACCCAAGGAATATTTCTGTGAAATTATTTTGAAATTGAGCTAGCAGCCTAGGCTGGAGGAGATGGTGTTTTAAGGTTTTCCTATTTTTTTTATATTTTTAGCTCTAGTGGACATCTTGTAACCAATTAGGCAAATTTGGTAGAGCAGGAGATGTCTTTCAAGTATATTGTTGACAGACAAGATGTTTTCAATTTTTTAGCTCTGGTGGCCATGTTGTTCATATGAGCAGAACGGTTTGGGCAATTTTGGTAGAGGGTCACCCAAGGAATATTCATGTCCTGGGCCAGTGGCCAAGGAGGGGATACCGTTTTAAGGTTTTTATATTTTTTTTTGTTTTATTTTTAGCTCTGGTGGACTAATACGTTAACAGTTAACCAGTACAGTGTACATTCCTTTGCCAGAAACTTCTTGAATCAACTGACAGGAGGTTTGCAGACTGATCAGAATGTTATTCAACTTGTATGTTTTGTTCTGCACTGCTTATTTAACTGAATGTTCAGCATCAAGTTGTTAAAACAAGAGGGCCATGATGGCCCTGGATCGCTCACCTGATCCATAGGGTACCAAGTGGGCTCCTGCGAGAGCCATCAATGGCCAAGGGCTATAATATGATTAATCTTGGTAGTGGTCTAAAAGGTGAAACTTCATACCAAATATCAAAGAATGGAGACTTCTGGTTTCAGACAAGATTTTTAAACGTTTTCCTTATATAAGTCTATATAAACCTTGGGGTCCCCGGGGCGGGCCATTTTTGCCCCCAGGACTATACTTTGAACCATCTTGGTAGAAATCCACAAGACAAAGCTTCATACCAAATATCAAAGACCTTGGCCTTCTGCTTTCAGACAAGAAGATTTTCAAAGGTTTTCATTGCCTTGACTTCTATTTCCCAGGGCTATAATTTGAGCAATTTAGATGTAGCTTTATACCAAATATCAAAGACCTGGGCCTTGCAGTTTCAGAGTAGAAGATTTTTTTTGAATTTCCCTATATAAGTCAATGTAAAAACAAAAGGGGGCGGGGGCATTTTTGACCCAAGGACAATGATTGGAACAATCTTGGTAGAAGTCCACTAGATGAAGCTACACACCAAATTTAAATAACTCGGCCATCAGGTTTTGGAGAAGAAGATTTTTAAAGATTTTCCCTGTATAAGCCAATGTAAAGCCAAAGGGCCTGCAGGTGGGGCATTTTTTGCCCTAGGCCTATAATTTGTACAATCTTGATAGAGGTCCACAAGATGAAGCTTCACACCAAATATCAAAGAACTGGGCCTTGCGGTTTCAGAGAAGAAGATTTTTAAAGATTTTCCCTATATAAGTCTATGTAAAACCAAAGGCCCCCGGGGCGGGGGCATTTTTGGCCCCAGGGCTATAATTTGAATAATCTTGGTAAAGGTCCACTAGATGAAGCTTCACACCAAATATCAAAGAACTGGGCCTTGTGGTTTCAGAGAAGAAGATTTTTAAAGATTTTCCCTATATAAACCTATGTAAAACCAAAGGGCCCTAGGGCGGGGGCATTTTTGGCCCTAGGGCTATAATTTGAACAATCTTGATAGAGGTCCACTAGATGAAGCTTCACACCAAATTCAAAGACTTGGGCTTTGCGGTAAAAGAGAAGAAGATTTTTCCCAATATAGGCCTATGTAAAACCAAAGGCCCCCGGGCGGGGAGCATTTTTGGCCCAAGGGCTATAATTTGAACAATCTTGGTAGAGGTCCACTAGATGAAGCTTCATACCAAATATCAAAGACCTGGGCCTTGTGGTTTCAGAGAAGAAGATTTTTAAAGATTTTCCCTATATAAAACAAGAGGGCCATGATGGCCCTGGATCGCTCACCTGATCCATAGTGTAACAAGTGGGTCCCAGAGAGGGCCATTATTGGCCCCAGGGCTTTAATGTGCATAATGTTGAGGGAGGTCTTAAAGGTGAAGCTTCATACCAAACATCAACAAAGGCTATAATTTGAACAATCTTGGCAAAGGTCCACTAGATGAAGCTACACATCAAATATCAAAGACCTGGGCCTAGCGGTTTCAGAGAAGAAGATTTTTAAAGATTTTCCCTATATAAGCCTATGTAAAACCAAAGGGCCCCTGGACGGGGGCATTTTTTGCCCCAGCACTATAATTTGAACAATCTTGGTAGGGGTCCACTAGATGAAGCTTCATACCAAATATCAAAGTCCTGGGCCGTGTGATTTCAGAGAAGAAGATTTTTAAAGATTTTCCCTATATAAGCCTATGTAAAACCAAAGGACCCCGGGGCGGGGGCATTTTTGGCCCCAGCACTATAATTTGAACAATCTTGGTAGGGGTCCACTAGATGAAGCTTCATACCAAATATCAAAGACCTGGGCCTTGTGGTTTCAGAGAAGAAGATTTTTAAAGATTTTCCCTATATAAGCCTATGTAAAACCAAAGGGCCTGTGGCGGGGGCATTTTTTGTCCCAGCACTATAATTTAAACAATCTTGGTAGGAGTCCAATAGATGAAGCTTCATACCAAATATCAAAGTCCTGGGCCTTGTGGTTTCAGAGAAGAAGAATTTTAAAGATTTTCCCTATATAAGCCTATGTAAAACCAAAGGGCCCCCGGGCGGGGGCATTTTTGGCCCCAGCACTATAATTTGAACAATCTTGGTAGGGGTCCACTAGATGAAGCTTCATACCAAATATCAAAGACCTGGGCCTTGTGGTTTCAGAGAAGAAGATTTTTAAAGAGTTTCCCTATATAAACCAATGTAAAACCAAAGGGCCCCTTGGCTGGGGCATTTTTTGTCCCAGCACTATAATTTGAACAATCTTGGTAAGGGTCCACTAGATGAAGCTTCATACCAAATATCAAAGTCCTGGGCCTTGTGGTTTCAGAGAAGAAAATTTTTAAAGATTTTCCCTATATAATCCTATGTTAAACCAAAGGGCCCCGGGGCGAGGGCATTTTTGGCCCCAGCACTATGATTTGAACAATCTTGGTAGGGGTCCACTAGATGAAGCTTCATACCAAATATCAAAGACCTGGGCCTTGTGGTTTCAGAGAAGAAGATTTTTAAAGATTTTCCCTATATAAGCCTATGTAAAACCAAAGGGCTCCGGCGCGGGGGCATTTTTGGCCCCAGCACTATAATTTGAACAATCTTGGTAGGGGTCCACTAGATGAAGCTTCATACCAAATATCAAAGACCTGGGCCTTGTGGTTTCAGAGAAGAAGATTTTTAAAGATTTTCCCTATGTAAGCCAATGTAAAACCAAAGGACCCCGTGGCGGGGGCATTTTTGGCCCAAGCACTATAATTTGAACAATCTTGGTAGGGGTCCACTAGATGAAGCTTCATACCAAATAGCAAAGACCTGGGCCTAGCGGTTTCAGAGAAGAAGATTTTTAAAGATTTTCCCTATATAAGCCTATGTAAAACCAAAGGGCCCCTGGACGGGGGCATTTTTTGCCCCAGCACTATAATTTGAACAATCTTGGTAGGGGTCCACTAGATGAAGCTTCATACCAAATATCAAAGTCCTGGGCCTTGTGATTTCAGAGAAGAAGATTTTTAAAGATTTTCCCTATATAAGCCTATGTAAAACCAAAGGACCCCGGGGCGGGGGCATTTTTGGCCCCAGCACTATAATTTGAACAATCTTGGTAGGGGTCCACTAGATGAAGCTTCATACCAAATATCAAAGTCCTGGGCCTTGTGGTTTCAGAGAAGAAGATTTTTAAAGATTTTCCCTATATAAGCCTATGTAAAACCAAAGGGCCTGTGGCGGGGGCATTTTTTGTCCCAGCACTATAATTTAAACAATCTTGGTAGGAGTCCACTAGATGAAGCTTCATACCAAATATCAAAGTCCTGGGCCTTGTGGTTTCAGAGAAGAAGATTTTTAAAGATTTTCCCTATATAAGCCTATGTAAAACCAAAGGGCCCCGGGCGGGGGCAGTTTTTGCCCCAGCACTATAATTTGAATAATGTTGGTAGGGGTCCACTAGATGCAGCTTCATACCAAATATCAAAGACCTGGGCCTTGTGGTTTCAGAGAAGAAGATTTTTAAAGAGTTTCCCTATATAAACCAATGTAAAACCAAAGGGCCCCGTGGCGGGGGCATTTTTTGTCCCAGCACTATAATTTGAACAATCTTGGTAGGGGTCCACTAGATGAAGCTTCATACCAAATATCAAAGTCCTGGGCCTTGTGGTTTCAGAGAAGAAGATTTTTAAAGATTTTCCCTATATAAGCCTATGTAAAACCAAAGGGCCTGTGGCGGGGGCATTTTTTGTCCCAGCACTATAATTTAAACAATCTTGGTAGGAGTCCACTAGATGAAGCTTCATACCAAATATCAAAGTCCTGGGCCTTGTGGTTTCAGAGAAGAAGATTTTTAAAGATTTTCCCTATATAAGCCTATGTAAAACCAAAGGGCCCCCGGGCGGGGGCAGTTTTTGCCCCAGCACTATAATTTGAACAATCTTGGTAGGGGTCCACTAGATGAAGCTTCATACCAAATATCAAAGACCTGGGCCTTGTGGTTTCAGAGAAGAAGATTTTTAAAGAGTTTCCCTATATAAACCAATGTAAAACCAAAGGGCCCCATGGCGGGGGCATTTTTTGTCCCAGCACTATAATTTGAACAATCTTGGTAGGGGTCCACTAGATGAAGCTTCATACCAAATATCAAAGTCCTGGGCCTTGTGGTTTCAGAGAAGAAAATTTTTAAAGATTTTCCCTATATAATCCTATGTTAAACCAAAGGGCCCCGGGGCGGGGGCATTTTTGGCCCCAGCACTATGATTTGAACAATCTTGGTAGGGGTCCACTAGATGAAGCTTCATACCAAATATCAAAGACCTGGGCCTTGTGGTTTCAGAGAAGAAGATTTTTAAAGGTTTTCCCTATATAAGCCTATGTAAAACCAAAGGGCTCCGGGGCGGGGGCATTTTTGGCCCCAGCACTATAATTTGAACAATCTTGGTAGGGGTCCACTAGATGAAGCTTCATACCAAATATCAAAGACCTGGGCCTTGTGGTTTCAGAGAAGAAGATTTTTCCTACATGTATATGTCGTAGTCCAAATAGGAATTTAGCCAGAACCGGAATCTGGCTAGGCCAAATAGGAATTCTTATTTGGCCTAGGCAGATTCCGGATCTGGCTAAATTAATAATTAGTTTAGCCAGATTCCGGATCTGGCTAAACTCTGTTTAGTCCAAATAAGAATTCCTATTTGGCTAGGCAGATTCTGGATCTGGCTAAGCTGCTTAGGCCAAATAGGAATCTTGGTATAATAGTATCAGACATTGTTTGAATATTGATTATTTGGCTTCAGAAACAGTTTTTTTTTCATTTCTCATAGATTTGTTTAACTAGATAATAATAAGAAGTATTTACTGGACTCAAGCTTGTCTTTAATATTATAATGCGTTGTTTAAACCACTCTGGCTAATTACTTACATGCTAAACTGATCATCTGCCTGATTTAAATATATGTGAAAAACAACGAAAGACAATTTTATACTAACATTATGTAGTAACAAAAGATGAAAGAAAATCTCATAATTGTTTTATATTCTGAAGTATAATCAGTAGAACTGGTCTGCTATGGATTCTTCTTCATTATTAAGTAACTTAGAGTTCAGGTAACAAGTGTACATGAAAGTGTCTTAGTTAATGAAACATTAAAAATGTTGGAGTAAAAAGAAAAATTCTATGAGTTTTTGGACAAGTACTGTTCCACTCATGTGGGGTTGGGAGCGGTGTTCATTACACAGACCTGTAAATATGATGTATGATATTATGATACAATATGTTTTCCATATCATGATCTGACTATCAGAATTCAGATTTGCTCCTTTATACAGGGAAAATACATGTAAGCAGTTTTCTTTTTTCTGCTCTAAAAATGAAAAAGAGAAAAAGAATTATCAATACTGTGTCTTAAATGAGTAGATAATAACAATAGTTGATGACAAAAGACAACTTTGTTCAACGACTTTGTTCTTATAAATTGGATTTGGTCTTATAAAATTAATAAATCATATCTTATTTGGCTTTTAAAAAATGAGACCAGCCTTAAAATATTTTGTTTGCTGTCACCGTACAAACCCAGTTAAATATGACTATCTGCAAAAACAATTTTATGACTGTTCATGAACAAGAATTCATAAAATTTCTTTCTTTTTTTTTCTCAGAATGAAATTTTATATTCCTCTTGCTTCCTCCAACACTCTACAAATTAATTTTAAGGATGGGCACAGGGCTATCAACATCTTAGGAGATGTATCCAGCCATACATTATCCATAGAACAACAAGATTCCTATTTGGCCTAACCAGCTTAGCCAGATCCAGAATCTGCCTAGCCAAATAGGAATTCTTATTTGGACTAAACAGAGTTTAGCCAGATCCTGAATCTGGCTAAACTAAATATTAATTTAACCAGATCCGGAATCTGCCTAGGCCAAATAAGAATTCCTATTTGGCCTAGCCAGATTCCGGATCTGGCTAAATTCCTATTTGGACTAAGCCTATGTAAAACCAAAGGACCCCGTGGCGGGGGCATTTTTGGTTCCAGCACTATAATTTGAACAATCTTGGTAGGGGTCCACTAGATGAAGCTTCATACCAAATATCAAAGACCTGGGCCTTGTGGTTTCAGAGAAGAAGATTTTTAAAGATTTTCCCTATATAAACCAATGTAAAACCAAAGGGCCCCGTGGCGGGGGCATTTTTTGTCCCAGCACTAAAATTTGAACAATCTTGGTAGGGGTCCACTAGATGAAGCTTCATACCAAATATCAAAGTCCTGGGCCTTGTGGTTTCAGAGAAGAAGATTTTTAAAGATTTTCCCTATATAATCCTATGTTAAACCAAAGGGCCCCGGGGCGGGGGCATTTTTGGCCCCAGCACTATGATTTGAACAATCTTGGTAGGGGTCCACTAGATGAAGCTTCATACCAAATATCAAAGACCTGGGCCTTGTGGTTTCAGAGAAGAAGATTTTTAAAGATTTTCCCTATATAAGCCTATGTAAAACCAAAGGGCTCCGGGGCGGGGGCATTTTTGGCCCCAGCACTATAATTTGAATAATCTTGGTAGGGGTCCACTAGATGAAGCTTCATACCAAATATCAAAGACCTGGGCCTTGTGGTTTCAGAATAAAAGATTTTTAAAGATTTTCCCTATATAAGCCAATGTTAAACCAAAGGGCCCCGTGGCGGGGGCATTTTTTGTCCCAGCACTATAATTTGAACAATCTTGGTAGGAGTCCACTAGATGAAGCTTCATACCAAGTATCAAAGTCCTGGGCCTTGTGGTTTCAGAGAAGAAGATTTTTAAAGATTTTCCCTATATAAGCCTATGTAAAACCAAAGGGCTCCGGCGCGGGGGCATTTTTGGCCCCAGTACTATAATTTGAACAATCTTGGTAGGGGTCCACTAGATGAAGCTTCATACCAAATATCAAAGACCTGGGCCTTGTGGTTTCAGAGAAGAAGATTTTTAAAGATTTTCCCTATGTAAGCCAATGTAAAACCAAAGGACCCCGGGGCGGGGGCATTTTTGGCCCCAGCACTATAATTTGAAAAATCTTGGTAGGGGTCCACTAGATGAAGCTTCATACCAAATAGCAAAGACCTGGGCCTAGCGGTTTCAGAGAAGAAGATTTTTAAAGATTTTCCCTATATAAGCCTATGTAAAACCAAAGGGCCCCTGGACGGGGGCATTTTTTGCCCCAGCACTATAATTTGAACAATCTTGGTAGGGGTCCACTAGATGAAGCTTCATACCAAATATCAAAGTCCTGGGCCTTGTGATTTCAGAGAAGAAGATTTTTAAAGATTTTCCCTATATAAGCCTATGTAAAACCAAAGGACCCCGGGGCGGGGGCATTTTTGGCCCCAGCACTATAATTTGAACAATCTTGGTAGGGGTCCACTAGATGAAGCTTCATACCAAATATCAAAGTCCTGGGCCTTGTGGTTTCAGAGAAGAAGATTTTTAAAGATTTTCCCTATATAAGCCTATGTAAAACCAAAGGGCCTGTGGCGGGGGCATTTTTTGTCCCAGCACTATAATTTAAACAATCTTGGTAGGAGTCCAACAAGATGAAGCTTCATACCAAATATCAAAGTCCTGGGCCTTGTGGTTTCAGAGAAGAAGATTTTTAAAGATTTTCCCTATATAAGCCTATGTAAAACCAAAGGGCCCCCGGGCGGGGGCATTTTTTGCCCCAGCACTATGATTTGAACAATCTTGGTAGGGGTCCACTAGATGAAGCTTCATACCAAATATCAAAGACCTGGGCCTTGTGGTTTCAGAGAAGAAGATTTTTAAAGAGTTTCCCTATATAAACCAATGTAAAACCAAAGGGCCCCGTGGCGGGGGCATTTTTTGTCCCAGCACTATAATTTGAACAATCTTGGTAGGGGTCCACTAGATGAAGCTTCATACCAAATATCAAAGTCCTGGGCCTTGTGGTTTCAGAGAAGAAAATTTTTAAAGATTTTCCCTATATAATCCTATGTTAAACCAAAGGGCCCCCGGGCGGGGGCATTTTTGGCCCCAGCACTATGATTTGAACAATCTTGGTAGGGGTCCACTAGATGAAGCTTCATACCAAATATCAAAGACCTGGGCCTTGTGGTTTCAGAGAAGGAGATTTTTAAAGATTTTCCCTATATAAGCCTATGTAAAACCAAAGGGCTCCGGGGCGGGGGCATTTTTGGCCCCAGCACTATAATTTGAACAATCTTGGTAGGGGTCCACTAGATGAAGCTTCATACCAAATATCAAAGACCTGGGCCTTGTGGTTTCAGAGAAGAAGATTTTTCCTACATGTATATGTCGTAGTCCAAATAGGAATTTAGCCAGAACCGGAATCTGGCTAGGCCAAATAGGAATTCTTATTTGGCCTTGGCAGATTTCGGATCTGGCTAAATTAATAATTAGTTTAGCCAGATTCCGGATCTGGCTAAACTCTGTTTAGTCCAAATAAGAATTCCTATTTGGCTAGGCAGATTCTGGATCTGGCTAAGCTGCTTAGGCCAAATAGGAATCTTGGTATAATAGTATCAGACATTGTTTGAATATTGATTATTTGGCTTCAGAAACAGTTTTTTTTTATTTCTCATAGATTTGTTTTTTAACTAGATAATAATAAGAAGTATTTACTGGACTCAAGCTTGTCTTTAATATTATAATGCGTTGTTTAAACCACTCTGGCTAATTACTTACATGCTAAACTGATCATCTGCCTGATTTAAATATATGTGAAAAACAACGAAAGACAATTTTATACTAACATTATGTAGTAACAAAAGATGAAAGAAAATCTCATAATTGTTTTATATTCTGAAGTATAATCAGTAGAACTGGTCTGCTATGGATTCTTCTTCATTATTAAGTAACTTAGAGTTCAGGTAACAAGTGTACATGAAAGTGTCTTAGTTAATGAAACATTAAAAATGTTGGAGTAAAAAGAAAAATTCTATGAGTTTTTGGATAAGTACTGTTCCACTCATGTGGGGTTGGGAGCGGTGTTCATTACACAGACCTGTTAATATGATGTATGATATTATGATACAATATGTTTTCCATATCATGATCTGACTATCAGAATTCAGATTTGCTCCTTTATACAGGGAAAATACATGTAAGCAGTTTTCTTTTTTCTGCTCTAAAAATGAAAAAGAGAAAAAGAATTATCAATACTGTGTCTTAAATGAGTAGATAATAACAATAGTTGATGACAAAAGACAACTTTGTTCAATGACTTTGTTTTTATAAATTGGATTTGGTCTTATAAAATTAATAAATCATATCTTATTTGGCTTTTAAAAAATGAGACCAGCCTTAAAATATTTTGTTTGCTGTCACCGTACAAACCCAGTTAAATATGACTATCTGCAAAAACAATTTTATGACTGTTCATGAACAAGAATTCATAAAATTTCTTTCTTTTTTTTTCTCAGAATGAAATTTTATATTCCTCTTGCTTCCTACAACACTCTACAAATTAATTTTAAGGATGGGCACAGGGCTATCAACATCTTAGGAGATAGATCCAGCCATACATTATCCATAGAACAACAAGATTCCTATTTGGCCTAACCAGCTTAGCCAGATCCAGAATCTGCCTAGCCAAATAGGAATTCTTATTTGGACTAAACAGAGTTTAGCCAGATCCTGAATCTGGCTAAACTAAATATTAATTTAGCCAGATCCGGAATCTGCCTAGGCCAAATAAGAATTCCTATTTGGCCTAGCCAGATTCCGGATCTGGCTAAATTCCTATTTGGACTAAGCCTATGTAAAACCAAAGGACCCCGTGGCGGGGGCATTTTTGGCTCCAGCACTATAATTTGAACAATCTTGGTAGGGGTCCACTAGATGAAGCTTCATACCAAATATCAAAGACCTGGGCCTTGTGGTTTCAGAGAAGAAGATTTTTAAAGATTTTCCCTATATAAACCAATGTAAAACCAAAGGGCCCCGTGGTGGGGGCATTTTTTGTCCCAGCACTAAAATTTGAACAATCTTGGTAGGGGTCCACTAGATGAAGCTTCATACCAAATATCAAAGTCCTGGCCTTGTGGTTTCAGAGAAGAAGATTTTTAAAGATTTTCCCTATATAATCCTATGTTAAACCAAAGGGCCCCGGGGCGGGGGCATTTTTGGCCCCAGCACTATGATTTGAACAATCTTGGTAGGGGTCCACTAGATGAAGCTTCATACCAAATATCAAAGACCTGGGCCTTGTGGTTTCAGAGAAGAAGATTTTTAAAGATTTTCCCTATATAAACCAATGTAAAACCAAAGGGCCCCGTGGCGGGGGCATTTTTTGTCCCAGCACTAAAATTTGAACAATCTTGGTAGGGGTCCACTAGATGAAGCTTCATACCAAATATCAAAGTCCTGGGCCTTGTGGTTTCAGAGAAGAAGATTTTTAAAGATTTTCCCTATATAATCCTATGTTAAACCAAAGGGCCCCGGGGCGGGGGCATTTTTGGCCCCAGAACTATGATTTGAACAATCTTGGTAGGGGTCCACTAGATGAAGCTTCATACCAAATATCAAAGACCTGGGCCTTGTGGTTTCAGAGAAGAAGATTTTTAAAGATTTTCCCTATGTAAGCCAATGTAAAACCAAAGGACCCCGGGGCGGGGGCATTTTTGGCCCCAGCACTATAATTTGAAAAATCTTGGTAGGGGTCCACTAGATGAAGCTTCATACCAAATAGCAAAGACCTGGGCCTAGCGGTTTCAGAGAAGAAGATTTTTAAAGATTTTCCCTATATAAGCCTATGTAAAACCAAAGGGCCCCTGGACGGGGGCATTTTTTGCCCCAGCACTATAATTTGAACAATCTTGGTAGGGGTCCACTAGATGAAGCTTCATACCAAATATCAAAGTCCTGGGCCTTGTGATTTCAGAGAAGAAGATTTTTAAAGATTTTCCCTATATAAGCCTATGTAAAACCAAAGGACCCCGGGGCGGGGGCATTTTTGGCCCCAGCACTATAATTTGAACAATCTTGGTAGGGGTCCACTAGATGAAGCTTCATACCAAATATCAAAGTCCTGGGCCTTGTGGTTTCAGAGAAGAAGATTTTTAAAGATTTTCCCTATATAAGCCTATGTAAAACCAAAGGGCCTGTGGCGGGGGCATTTTTTGTCCCAGCACTATAATTTAAACAATCTTGGTAGGAGTCCACTAGATGAAGCTTCATACCAAATATCAAAGTCCTGGGCCTTGTGGTTTCAGAGAAGAAGATTTTTAAAGATTTTCCCTATATAAGCCTATGTAAAACCAAAGGGCCCCCGGGCGGGGGCATTTTTTGCCCCAGCACTATGATTTGAACAATCTTGGTAGGGGTCCACTAGATGAAGCTTCATACCAAATATCAAAGACCTGGGCCTTGTGGTTTCAGAGAAGAAGATTTTTAAAGAGTTTCCCTATATAAACCAATGTAAAACCAAAGGCCCCCTGGCGGGGGCATTTTTTGTCCCAGCACTATAATTTGAACAATCTTGGTAGGGGTCCACTAGATGAAGCTTCATACCAAATATCAAAGTCCTGGGCCTTGTGGTTTCAGAGAAGAAAATTTTTAAAGATTTTCCCTATATAATCCTATGTTAAACCAAAGGGCCCCGGGGCGGGGGCATTTTTGGCCCCAGCACTATGATTTGAACAATCTTGGTAGGGGTCCACTAGATGAAGCTTCATACCAAATATCAAAGACCTGGGCCTTGTGGTTTCAGAGAAGAAGATTTTTAAAGATTTTCCCTATATAAGCCTATGTAAAACCAAAGGGCTCCGGGGCGGGGGCATTTTTGGCCCCAGCACTATAATTTGAACAATCTTGGTAGGGGTCCACTAGATGAAGCTTCATACCAAATATCAAAGACCTGGGCCTTGTGGTTTCAGAGAAGAAGATTTTTCCTACATGTATATGTCGTAGTCCAAATAGGAATTTAGCCAGAACCGGAATCTGGCTAGGCCAAATAGGAATTCTTATTTGGCCTAGGCAGATTTCGGATCTGGCTAAATTAATAATTAGTTTAGCCAGATTCCGGATCTGGCTAAACTCTGTTTAGTCCAAATAAGAATTCCTATTTGGCTAGGCAGATTCTGGATCTGGCTAAGCTGCTTAGGCCAAATAGGAATCTTGGTATAATAGTATCAGACATTGTTTGAATATTGATTATTTGGCTTCAGAAACAGTTTTTTTTTATTTCTCATAGATTTGTTTTTTAACTAGATAATAATAAGAAGTATTTACTGGACTCAAGCTTGTCTTTAATATTATAATGCGTTGTTTAAACCACTCTGGCTAATTACTTACATGCTAAACTGATCATCTGCCTGATTTAATATATGTGAAAAACAACGAAAGACAATTTTATACTAACATTATGTAGTAACAAAAGATGAAAGAAAATCTCATAATTGTTTTATATTCTGAAGTATAATCAGTAGAACTGGTCTGCTATGGATTCTTCTTCATTATTAAGTAACTTAGAGTTCAGGTAACAAGTGTACATGAAAGTGTCTTAGTTAATGAAACATTAAAAATGTTGGAGTAAAAAGAAAAATTCTATGAGTTTTTGGATAAGTACTGTTCCACTCATGTGGGGTTGGGAGCGGTGTTCATTACACAGACCTGTTAATATGATGTATGATATTATGATACAATATGTTTTCCATATCATGATCTGACTATCAGAATTCAGATTTGCTCCTTTATACAGGGAAAATACATGTAAGCAGTTTTCTTTTTTCTGCTCTAAAAATGAAAAAGAGAAAAAGAATTATCAATACTGTGTCTTAAATGAGTAGATAATAACAATAGTTGATGACAAAAGACAACTTTGTTCAATGACTTTGTTCTTATAAATTGGATTTGGTCTTATAAAATTAATAAATCATATCTTATTTGGCTTTTAAAAAATGAGACCAGCCTTAAAATATTTTGTTTGCTGTCACCGTACAAACCCAGTTAAATATGACTATCTGCAAAAACAATTTTATGACTGTTCATGAACAAGAATTCATAAAATTTCTTTCTTTTTTTTTCTCAGAATGAAATTTTATATTCCTCTTGCTTCCTACAACACTCTACAAATTAATTTTAAGGATGGGCACAGGGCTATCAACATCTTAGGAGATGTATCCAGCCATACATTATCCATAGAACAACAAGATTCCTATTTGGCCTAACCAGCTTAGCCAGATCCAGAATCTGCCTAGCCAAATAGGAATTCTTATTTGGACTAAACAGAGTTTAGCCAGATCCTGAATCTGGCTAAACTAAATATTAATTTAGCCAGATCCGGAATCTGCCTAGGCCAAATAAGAATTCCTATTTGGCCTAGCCAGATTCCGGATCTGGCTAAATTCCTATTTGGACTAAGCCTATGTAAAACCAAAGGACCCCGTGGCGGAGGCATTTTGGCTCCAGCACTATAATTTGAACAATCTTGGTAGGGGTCCACTAGATGAAGCTTCATACCAAATATCAAAGACCTGGGCCTTGTGGTTTCAGAGAAGAAGATTTTTAAAGATTTTCCCTATATAAACCAATGTAAAACCAAAGGGCCCCGTGGCGGGGGCATTTTTTGTCCCAGCACTAAAATTTGAACAATCTTGGTAGGGGTCCACTAGATGAAGCTTCATACCAAATATCAAAGTCCTGGGCCTTGTGGTTTCAGAGAAGAAGATTTTTAAAGATTTTCCCTATATAATCCTATGTTAAACCAAAGGGCCCCGGGGCGGGGGCATTTTTGGCCCCAGCACTATGATTTGAACAATCTTGGTAGGGGTCCACTAGATGAAGCTTCATACCAAATATCAAAGACCTGGGCCTTGTGGTTTCAGAGAAGAAGATTTTTAAAGATTTTCCCTATATAAACCAATGTAAAACCAAAGGGCCCCGTGGTGGGGGCATTTTTTGTCCCAGCACTAAAATTTGAACAATCTTGGTAGGGGTCCACTAGATGAAGCTTCACACCAAATATCAAAGTCCTGGGCCTTGTGGTTTCAGAGAAGAAGATTTTTAAAGATTTTCCCTATATAATCCTATGTTAAACCAAAGGGCCCTGGGGCGGGGGCATTTTTGGCCCCAGCACTATGATTTGAACAATCTTGGTAGGGGTCCACTAGATGAAGCTTCATACCAAATATCAAAGACCTGGGCCTTGTGGTTTCAGAGAAGAAGATTTTTAAAGATTTTCCCTATATAAGCCTATGTAAAACCAAAGGGCTCCGGGGCGGGGGCATTTTTGGCCCCAGCACTATAATTTGAACAATCTTGGTAGGGGTCCACTAGATGAAGCTTCATACCAAATATCAAAGACCTGGGCCTTGTGGTTTCAGAGAAGAAGATTTTTAAAGATTTTCCCTATATAAGCCAATGTTAAACCAAAGGGCCCCGTGGCGGGGGCATTTTTTGTCCCAGCACTATAATTTGAACAATCTTGGTAGGAGTCCACTAAATGAAGCTTCATACCAAGTATCAAAGTCCTGGGCCTTGTGGTTTCAGAGAAGAAGATTTTTAAAGATTTTCCCTATATAAGCCAATGTAAAACCAAAGGGCCCCAGGGCGGGGGCATTTTTGGCCCCAGCACTATAATTTGAACAATCTTGGTAGGGGTCCACTAGATGAAGCTTCATACCAAATATCAAAGACCTGGGCCTTGTGGTTTCAGAGAAGAAGATTTTTAAAGATTTTCCCTATATAAGCCAATGTAAAACCATAGGGCCCCGTGGTGGGGGCATTTTTTGTACCAGCACTATAATTTGAACAATCTTGGTAGGGATCCACTAAATGAAGCTTCATACCAAATATCAAAGACCTGGGCCTTGTGGTTTCAGAGAACTTGATTTTTTAAGATTTTCCCTATATAAGCCTATGTAAAACCAAAGGGCCCCTGGACGGGGGCATTTTTTGCCCAAACACTATAATTTGAACAATCTTGGTAGGGGTCCACTAGATGAAGCTTCATACCAAATATCAAAGACCTGGGCCTTATGGTTTCAGAGAAGAAGATTTTTAAAGATTTTCCCTATTTAAGCCAATGTTAAACCAAAGGGCCCCGTGGCGGGGGCATTTTTTGTCCCAGCACTATAATTTGAACAATCTTGGTAGGAGTCCACTAAATGAAGCTTCATACCAAATATCAAAGTCCTGGGCCTTGTGGTTTCAGAGAAGAAGATTTTTAAAGATTTTCCCTATATAAGCCTATGTAAAACCAAAGGACCCCGGGGCGGGGGCATTTTTGGCCCCTGCACTATAATTTGAACAATCTTGGTAGGGGTCCACTAGATGAAGCTTCATACCAAATATCAAAGACCTGGGTCTTGTGGTTTCAGAGAAGAAGATTTTTTAAGATTTTCCCTATATAAACCAATGTAAAACCAAAGGGCCCCGTGGCGGGGGCATTTTTTGTCCCAGCACTAAAATTTGAACAATCTTGGTAGGGGTCCACTAGATGAAGCTTCATACCAAATATCAAAGTCCTGGGCCTTGTGGTTTCAGAGAAGAAATTTTTTAAAGATTTTCCCTATATAAGCCTATGTTAAACCAAAGGGCCCCAGGGCGGGGGCATTTTTGGCCCCAGCACTATGATTTGAACAATCTTGGTAGGGGTCCACTAGATGAAGCTTCATACCAAATATCAAAGACCTGGGCCTTGTGGTTTCAGAGAATAAGATTTTTTAAAGATTTTCCCTATATAAGCCTATGTAAAACCAAAGGGCCCCGTGGCGGGGGCAGTTTTTGTCCCAGCACTATAATTTGAACAATCTTGGTAGGGGTCCACTAGATGAAGCTTCATACCAAATATCAAAGTCCTGGGCCTTGAGGCTTCAGAGAAGAAGATTTTTAAAGATTTTCCCTATATAAGCCTATGTAAAACCAAAGGGCTCCGGGGCGGGGGCATTTTTGGCCCCAGCACTATAATTTGAACAATCTTGGTAGGGGTCCACTAGATGAAGCTTCATACCAAATATAGAAGCCTCCGTGGTGTAGTGGTTACGCTACTCGCCTTGTAAACCAGGGATCGCAGGATCGAACCCGGGCTTCTCCAGACTTTCGGATGAGTCTTTAAACCGAGGTCCCGTCTCCGTATGACCTTAGCTGTTGGTGAGATGTAAAACTCAAACACTCACTCATACCAAATATCAAAGACCTGGGCCTTGTGGTTTCAGAGAAGAAGATTTTTAAAGATTTTCCCTATATAAGCCTATGTTAAACCAAAGGGCCCCAGGGCGGGGGCATTTTTGGCCCCAGCACTATAATTTGAACAATCTTGGTAGGGGTCCACTAGATTAAGCTTCATACCAAATATCAAAGACCTGGGCCTTGTGGTTTCAGAGAAGAAGATTTTTTAAGTTTTTGGTGGAAAAAATCTATTTTTGGCTCCTGTGACCTAGATGTGCAACGGACCGGAACCATTTGAACAACTTTGAAAGGGGGCCACCTAAGGATCATTCCTGTGAAGTTTGGTCAAAATCCGATCAGAGGTTTAGGAGGAGATGTCGTTTAAAGAAATTGTTTACGGACGGACAGACGCACAGACGGACGCACGCACGACGCACGACGGACAAAAAGTGATCCCAAAAGCTCACCTCGTAACTACGTGACGGTGAGCTAAAACAAGAGGGCCCAGAGGGCCCTGGTTCGCTCACCTGATCCAATGTATAACAAGTGGGCCCCGGGCAGGGTCAATTTTGGCCCCAGGGCTATAATTTGAACAATCTTGGTAGAGGTCCACTAACTGAAGCTTCATAACAAATATCAAAGACCTTAGCCTTGTGTTTCAGAGAAGATGATTTTTAAAGATTTTCCCTATATAAGTCTATGTAAAACCAAAGGGCCACATGGCGAAGGCATTTTTGGTCTCAGGGCTATAATTTGAACAATCTTTATAGAGGTCCACTAGCTGAAGCTTCATAACAAATATCGAAGACCTAAGCCTTGTGGTTTCAAAGAAGAAGATTTTTCAAGATTTTCCCCATATACGTCTATGTAAAACCAAAGGGCCGCAGAGCGGGGGCATTTTTGGCCCCAGGGCTATAATTTGAACAATCTTGGTAGAGGTCCACAAGATGAAGCTTCATACCAAATATCAAAGACCTGGGCCTTGCAGTTTCAGAGAAAAAGATTTTTCAAGATTTTCCCTATATAAGCCTATGTAAAACAAAAGGGCCCTGGTGCGGGGGCATTTTTGGCCCAAGCACTATAATTTGAATATTCTTGGTAGGGGTCCACTAGATGAAGCTTCATACCAAATATCAAAGACCTGGGCCTTGCGGTTTCAGAGAAGAAGATTTTTAAAGATTTTCCCTATATAAGCCCATGTTTAACCAAAGGGCCCCCGTGTGGGGGGCATTTTTAGCTCCAGCACTATAATTTGAACAATCTTGGTAGGGGTCCACTAGATGAAGCTTCATACCAAATATCAAAGACCTGGGCATTGCGGTTTCAGAGAAGAAGATTTTTAAAGATTTTCCCTATATAAGCCTATGTAAAACAAAAGGGCCCTGGTGCTGAGGCATTTTTGGCCCCAGCACTATAATTTGAACAATCTTGGTAGGGGTCCACTAGATGAAGCTTCATACCAAATATCAAAGACCTGGGCCTTGCGGTTTCAGAGAAGAAGATTTTTCAAGATTTTCCCTATATAAGCCCATGTAAAACCAAAAGGCCCCTGTGCGGGGGCATTTTTAGATCCAGCACTATAATTTGAACAATCATGGTAGGGGTCCACTAGATAAAGCTTCATACCAAATATCAAAGACCTGGGCCTTGCGGTTTCAGAGAAGAAGATTTTTAAAGATTTTCCCTATATAAGCCCATGTAAAACCAAAGGGCCCCCGTGCGGGGGCATTTTTGGCCCCAGCACTATAATTTGAACAATCTTGGTAGGGGTCCACTAGATGAAGCTTCATACCAAATATCAAAGACCTGGGCCTTGCAGTTTCAGAGAAGAAGATTTTTAAATATTTTCCCTATATAAGCCCATGTCAAACCAAAAGCCCCCGTGCGGGGGCATTTTTGGCCCCAGCACTATAATTTGAACAATCTTGGTAGGGGCCCACTAGATGAAGCTTCATACCAAATATCAAAGACCTGGGCCTTGCGGTTTCAGAGAAGAAGATTTTTTAAGTTTGCGGTGAAAAAAATCTATTTTTGGCTACTGTGACCTATATGTGCAACGGACCGGAACCATTTGAACAACTTTGAAAGGGGACCACCTAAGGATCATTCCTGTGAAGTTTGGTCAAAATACGATCAGTGGTTTAGGAGGAGATGTCGTTTGAAGAAAAGTTTACGGACGCACGCACGGACGCACGGACGGACGCACGGACGCACGACGGACGACGGACAAAAAGTGATCCCAAAAGCTCACCTTGTCACTACGTGACAGGTGAGCTAAAAAAGGCCACCGGGGCAGGGGCATTTTTGGCCCCAGGGCTATAATTTGAACCATCTTGATAGAGGTCCACTAGATGAAGTTTCAAACAAAATATCAAAGACTTGGGCCTTGCGGTTTCAGTGAAGAAGATTTTTAAAGATTTTCCCTATATAAGCCTATGTAAAACCAAAGGCCCCCAAGGCGGGGGCATTTTTGGCCCCAGGGCTATAATTTTAACAATCTTGGTAGAGGTCCACTAGATGAAGCTTCATACCAAATATCAATGACCTAGGCCTTGCGGTTTCAGAGAAGAAGATTTTTAAAGATTTTCAGTAAAAAAATCTATTTTTAGCTCCTGTGATCTAGATGTGCAACAGACTGGAACCATTTGAACAACTTTGAAAGGGGACCACATAAGGATCATTCCTGTGAAGTTTGGTCAAAATCTGATCAGTGGTTTAGGAGGAGATGTTGTTTGAAGAAAAAGTTTACGGAAGGACGCACGCATGGACGCACGCACGACGGACAAAAAGTGATCCCAAAAGCTCACCTTGTCACTACGTGACAGGTGAGCTAAAAATAACAATGTCATTTGATAATGCATTGTTAAAACACTAGAGAAAGCGACCAGTGGGTCACGTATACCCCCGGCCAGCACCATACTCTGATATAGCTTTCAAGCTTGTATGTAATATGAATGAAGATGTCAAGAAGCTATATGAATCTATAAATGTGCTTGTAAAATCCAATCTAAGCATAAAATTTCTAAATGGACCAAGGGAGTGAGGGCATCAAAGTTACTGAAGGAGTGGGGGTATCAATGTTACTGAAGCAGCAGGGTGGGTTATGCATCAATGAAATCTTTGGACTGGTATGCAACATCGATGCAAGTATGAATTGAATTTGTCTTAGAGTTTAGAACATACAGGCATCTATAAACTTTGTCATAAAACTTTAACCAAATGTAAAATTTCTAAGGCCATGACCTTGAGGTCAAGGTCGCCGTGGGTGGGGGAAGGGACATACATCACAAAATGTTGGGACTGGTACATTGATGCAAGTATCAACTGAATTTGTCTTAGCGTTTAGAACATATAGGCATCTATAAACTTTGTCATAAAACTTTAACCAAATGTAAAATTTCAAAGTCTGTGTCCTTGACCTCAAGGTCACTGTGGGGGGGTGGAACATGCATCAATGAAATCTTAAGACCAGTATGTAACTTCAGTGTAAGTATCAACTAAATCTATCAAAGGGTTCAGAAGATACAATCTCTCAAACTTTGATGCAAAACTTTAACCAAATGTAAAATTTCTAAGTCTGTGACCTCGACATCAAGGTCACTGTGGGGGTGGGACATGCATCAATGAAATCTTTAGACCAGTATGTAACTTCAGTGTAAGTATCAACTAAATCTATCATAGGGTTCAGAAGATACAATCTCCTAGAAACTTTGACACAAAACTTTAACCAAAATGTTAACGGGCGGTCTGACGGACGGACAGACGGATGGACAGATGGAAAGACAGACACACAGAAGGACGGACGGATGAACGGCAGGACAAACACTATATACCCCCATAGCATACTTCATATGCCGGGGGTATAATTAACTTCATTAACTTCAAATTTGTATCTCAATGAATAAAGGAAAAGACTTTGTCTGACACTGACTTTGATGAGGCATTCATGAAAGCTGCAGATAACTTGACTCGCTGGCCAGAAACTGCGCCCTCAGTGAAGACCATAGGCATAATGCCCATTACACATACAACACATGTGCGTAATGTAAAATATGGCAATAAAAATGCAGCACCTAAAAAGTGTTCTCCATTACATAATATATATGGGCTGCTCCCGTCGGGAGCAAATTCTTTCCTTTAAGAGCAGCCCCCAATCTCAAAGTAAGATTTTTACATAGATTTTTCCTATTTGTGCATAATAATATTTTGATGCATAATAATATTTTGGTTCTGGCTATGTCCCTGAAGACTCCAATCAGTCTGGAGACTTAATAAGTCAGATTCTAACACAGCACGCCTATATAGGCAATGGACAAGAACTGTGATTTATAATGCAACAAATCACTAGTCAAAAGGGTGTGAAGCGTGACATCATTGAAAGCCGATGTTTAATGTTAGGCAGACGTTAGACAGTGGTACATTATTTTCTCACATAATAAAACATTACACAAGGACATAACTGTGTGTGATACAGTCAATAATTTTGGTGGGATTTCTAACAATTGCGGAAGTTTGGAGAGTTCGAAGGATCAACAAAATTATTCTTAATGTTGTAGGGTATAGGTATATAGCACACTTGTACTGCCTTGCGGTACAAGCCGGCTTTTATAGCGACGCGGTAGAGTGTTGGCCTGTCGATCTGGCGGACCGGGTTCGATCCCCTGCCGGGTAAAGGTGATTAGCATTTTTTCACCTGTTACATTTGGCGCCCAACGTGGGCGCCATTGTCGTATCGGGAGTTTAGATGATTAAATTGATGACTCAGCCGGTAGACAAATCAATCTTTATTGGGTTGAGAAAAAGGGTGATTTACACTCAGTTCTTCGTTCACATTTGAAATACTTGCAAGAGACTTTCATATTTTTTTTATATGACATTCTCCCCTGCAATACTGATACATGTTAAAAAAAATAAAAACACTGATACGGTTAAAATCACACAAAATATTCAATGGTATCTGGGTTTTCAACATGCTGTTGAACATGTTGTTGATACATATGCCATTCACCGTATCGAGCTGGGGCTTGTCTGTCCCGCCCTGAACGACGTGGCTGTGGAGGGGCTAAGGGAGTACTAACATTGGAAATTTCAGGAGAAATTTCATGGGTACTACTTATAGTACCAACAGGATAACCACTCTGAACGTCTGAAGAAGGTACATTCTGAAATGAAGGAACAGATCTCCGACAAATGGGCTAAAGAGCCGTATATAATTACAGATATCCCAATATCTGGAATCCCTGTTTTTAAAATCCAGAAAGAATCGGACAGTTCGGATACAAAAACTCTTCATAGGAATATGCTGTTACCCTTTTCAGCTATTCCTAGGACTGCTGACCTAGAAGAGCCTCTGTCTCAGCCAACTGTTCCGAAACAAAGGACAAAAGCAGGGAAGGCTGTACCTCAGCCAATCTTACATACATCTGAGTCTGAACATAGTTCTGATTCAGAAGAGGAAGTAACATATCCTGTTCCCAGGTATGTTCCACCTCATAGAAGGATACAGAAGAGTTTTCCAGATCTTTCTTCTATTAATTATATTCATGGAGATTCTTCTATGTCTGGTTCTCAGAAAAATGTAACAGGTGAAAAAATGCTAATCACCTTTACCCGGCCGGGGATCGAACCCGGTCCGCCAGATCGACAGGCCAACACTCTACCGCGTCGCTATAAAAGCCGGCTTGTACCGCAAGGCAGTACAAGTGTGCTATATACCTATACCCTACGACATTAATTTTTAGTGTGTTAGAACCGATATAGATCAGCTTATGTTTGTTTGTTTGATTTGAGATTTAACATCCCCGTCAACACTATTTAGGTCATTTTGGAATTGCTTCCAATCTTGTGGGACATTTATCTGACACTGAGATGAAATGACATCTCAATCCCTACCGCCCAATGAAACCAAAAGGGTTTATATGCATGGACCACTTTACCTGGGCAGGCTTAGACATAAGCGGTTTACTAGTACTCCTGTGCGGTCAGTTTCAGCTCTGCATGGAAGCATCATGCAGCCCAATCTATTTCTCAAAGCCCCAATGGGCAGGGGGCCAGACCAGCTTGTCGGTCAGTTGAAAGTAGACAAATCACTCACATTATGTGCTCGTGATTTGATCTATTTAACAACGGACCTCCTAACTGGGATTTAGTAATTAACAAATCACTGCTACAGCTGATCTGTCTCTTAAATACAACATTCCCTGTCTGCGGCTGATCTGAGTCGCTGCCAGTCTGATCTGAGTCTCTGCCAGTCTGATCTGAGTCTGTGCCAGTCTGATATGAGTCTCTGGCAGTCTGAACTTAGTCTTTGATAGTCTGATCTGAGTCTGTACCAGTCTGATACAAGTCTCTGCCAGTCTGAACTGTCCCTGTCAGTCTGATCTAAGTCTCTGTCAGTGTGATCCGAGTCTATGCCAGTCTGATCTGAGTCTCTGCCAGTTTTATCTGAGTTTCTGCCAGTCTGACCTGAGTCTCTCTAGGTCTCTGTCAGTCTGATCTGAGTCTCTGTCAGTCTGATCTGAGTTTCTGCCAGTCTGATCTGAGTCTCTGCCAGTCTGATCCGAGTCTCTCTAGGTCTCTGCCAGTCTGATCTGAGTTTCTGCCAGTTTGATCAGAGTCTCTGCATGTCTGATCAGAGTCTCTGCCTGTCTGATCTGAGTCTCTGCCAGTCTGATCTGAGTTTTTGCCAGTCTGATTGGAGTCTCTGCCAGTCTGATCTGAGTCTCTGCCAGTCTGATCTGAGTCTCTAGCAGTCTGATCTGAGTTTCTGCCAGTCTGATTGGAGTCTCTGCCAGTCTGATCTGAGTTTCTGCCAGTCTGATCTGAGTCTCTACCAGTCTGATCTGAGTTTTTGCTAGTCTGATTGGAGTCTCTGCCAGTCTGATCTGAGTCTCTACCAGTCTGATCTGAGTTTTTGCTAGTCTGATCTGAGTCTCTGCCAGTCTGATCTGAGTCTCTGCCAGTCTGATCTGAGTCTCTGCCAGTCTGATCTGAGTCTCTGCCAGTCTGATCTGAGTCTCTACCAGTCTGATCTGAGTTTTTGCTAGTCTGATTGGAGTCTCTGCCAGTCTGATCTGAGTTTTTGCTAGTCTGATCTGAGTCTCTACCAGTCTGATCTGAGTTTCTGCCAGTCTGATCTGAGTCTCTCTGTCAGTCTGATCAGAGTCTCCGCCAGTCTGATCTGAGTCTCTCTAGGTCTCTGCCAGTCTGATCTGGGTTTCTGCCAATCTGATCTGAGTTTCTTCCAGTCTGATCTGAGTCTGTGCCAATATGATCTGAGTCTGTACCAGTCTGATACAAGTCTCTGTCAGTCTGAACTGAGTCTGCCCGTCTGAAATGAGTCTCTGCCAGTCTGAATGGAGTCTGTGCCAGTCTGATCTGAGTCTCTGGCAGTCTGAACTTAGTCTTTTCCAGTCTGATCCGAGTCTGTACCAGTCTGATCTGATTCTCTGCCAGTCTGATCTGATTCTCTGCCAGTCTGAAATGAGTCTTTGCAAGGGGTACATGCTTGAAGATATCTATGTGCAGCTGGTGTAGAAAAATTACATTAACCCTTTATGTACCAAATGGATGATCTCCTTATATATGGTAGGAGTCCATTTCGAAATCAAGTGGACAGGTTGTTATCTTTAAAATTTATTTGGAAATAGCTGAACTTTTTGCAAATAGTGTAGGCCCTGATCAGATGCTGCATCTGGGCCTGCACTGTCTGCCAGGGAAACAATTTTTGGGTTTCCAGTACAATATGGGTTAAATAGTCATTTTTCTATTTCATCTATACATTGTTGTTTGGGTATAGTAAAGTTGTTTTACTAATATGGTTTCTGCTTTAGACCCCAACAAGCAGTGGTTTTGGGTGTAACTGGTCAATGCATGTGGTCTTCAAGACTAGTTCAGATGACAAAATAAACACACGAGAATACACTCAAACCTGTATTAAGCAAGCACCTATGGCAATATTAAAATGTACTTGCATTGAGGCTCACTGATCAGGCCTTAATGGCCAAAACTAGCCGGTCTGGCCCAGTTCAGTTTCAGTTCTGTGGTGCATTTCTTGGTTCCAAAGGATAACCCTTTTCTGGAACATATTTAACGCAGGTGGGTGCATAATTCAGATGTTTGCTCAAAACTGGTGGTTGATTAGTAAAGATGCTTATTTTATACAGGTGGTTGAGCAATACAGATGGTTGCTACAGAAAAGTGGTTGCTTAATATAGAAGTTTGCTTAAGACAGGTTTTGTTCAATATAGACACTTGTTTAAGGCATATGGTTGTTAAATACAGATGCTTGCTTAGGCAGGTTTGGCTTAATATAGGTGCTTGTTTATTACAGGTAGTTGCTAATTAAGGCACTAATTTCACAAAAGTACATTTTAATGTATTTGTTTTTTCAGGGCACTGACAGTAGGCATGCTTAACCCTTATCCTGCTGAATATTCATTTTAGCCACACCCATTTCTGACTTTGATTTGTTTGTTTGATTTGAGGTTTAATGTCCCCATCAACACTGTAAAGGTCATTTTGGAGACGTTGCTTCCAATTTTGTGGGACTTTTACCCGACATTGAGATTAAATGACTTCTCAAGCCCTGTCGCCCAATGAAACTAATAGGGTTTATTAGCATGGACAATGTCCCGGTTCCTGGACAGGCTTAGATCCTCTAAGCGGTTTACCAGTACTAGTGTGCGGGCCGGATTCAGCTCTGTGTGGAAGCATCATGCAGCTCATATATTTCTTCAAGCCCCCATGGGCGGGAGCTTTTTCTGACTTTGGACCAATCAGATTACTTGATGTTATTTATAGCTATAAATTCATAATTTGAATGTCAAACAGTGTAGATCCTGATCAGATGGCTTCTTCAGAAGCCATCTGATCTGGATCTACACTGTTTGAAAAGGGTTGTCGTGAACAGCAGGATAAGAGTTATTAAATAATTCCTCACCATCTAATGTAGTGGTATGCAGCCTCACAGTGAAAATATTTGGATGAAGCTAGAGTCCCCAGCTGGTTATGTGGCATACCTGAAATATAATATTAACCCTCACCATACTAAATATATCAATCATTTTTCGGGAAATATTATGTAAAATTTTAATGTTCTAGCAACTACAGGAGAACTTCAATGGCTCGAACAACGATGGCTCGTTTACCATGGCTGAGTCGAAGCCGTTCTTGAGCCCCTAGGGAAATCCTCTACATAAGAAATAGTGGGGATAATTAAGGGGATTTTAGGCTTTTATCTTGCAAATGTATGTTGTGTATAGTCATTAGAATCGCCTCCATGAGGCGATTCTAATGAATACACACAGCATACATTTTCATAAAAGAACACCGAAAAGCTGTCCAAAAGTATCTCATTTTGCCTCCTTGCAGTAATCTCAGTGGCTCGAACTACCCCTGTCCCGAACAGATTTTCGAGGTCCCAAAGGTGTTCGAGCCATTGAAGTTCTACTGTATAGTTGATGAGATCCCAAGAGTTATGGCATAAATTGACAAAGTCAATGGAGCATGAAATATAGGTCAAGGTCACAGGGTCAAGGTATATGCTAAGTCAGCATATTACAAAACACATTATGTAAAGTTTAAAGGTTACAGACCTGGGCAGGTAACAATTTCTATCCCCGGTTTAAGTCCAGGATTTCTTTGTCTGGTGTCAAGAAATTTAAGTACACCACCATCTCTTCATAACACTGATTGCAACAACATTGTTTAAAGAGGAATTCCAAAACTGTATAGATTATTGGGTCGAACCTAATTTACTAAATGGCAAAATCCGAAATCATGCTGTTGTCCACGTGACCATCACTGATTTGGGAAAACCAATATTAGGGTCATTAATAGAAAAAGTCTCGCTATTTCTATCAATGTTTCATGCAGGTCAGAGCTATTTATAGTCTGGATAGGAATCCTGTGCTAGGTTTTGCACTGGCCTGGAGGTTATTAAACTTTTTTCATGCTCAACTCTGCTGAGCATGAAATTTATAATGCTCATAAATATTAAAATACAAATAATAGAGACACTTTTCTTGCTCAGATCAGCACAGAATGTTATTTATCCTGGTCATAAATTTTAAAATACCAACTTTTGTTGGCATTTTAAAATTTATGAGCAGGATAAATTTCATGCTCAAGTGAGTTGAGCATGAAAAAAGTTTTATTATCTTGGGGCCAGAATACCCAGATCAGACGCCACGGAATCTGGAGTCTGCTCAGTCAGTTGCACAGGGACTATACTGTCAGGTCACTCACATAATGAAAGGAAAACAATAACAATATCTAAATCTAGGCCACACTATCATGTTACGACACCTGCCCTTGAAAAGGAGGTCAAAGCCATCAAAATCTTATGACTGTTTCCCCTATCCTAGTGGTGAAACTAGGCAAGTCTGGTCAGAATCCATTCACAGGTTCAAGAAAATAGTGCTTCAAACAGGCTATGCCGATGCAAAAGGGATGCACAGCAAAAGCGATATGCCGCCCTCATATTAGTTTGGGGACAGAATAGGCCATACAAATCACATGGTTCGAAAACAACCTTTTGGGCAAACATTTTATTTCATTTCCAGCCAATCATTAATTTGTGTTGGGCCTGACCACCCATTCCAGGACTTGGCCTCTCATATTTGACCCAAGCAAGGTTTGAACCCACAGCAGTGAATGACCTGATAATTAAAAGAAATAGCTCCTACCATATAGGTTACAGAATCCCATTTTAGGCAAATACATTCTATCAATGTTCAAATGTACCTCCTAAATTGTGTGAATTGTATTTAAGTACTGACTTTGAACTGACAGGTTAATCACAATTCTTGTACTATGCTTTATCAGTTACCCCCTTTTTTATGCCCCCGCCATTCGAAGAATGGTGGAAAGGGCATATAGCGTTGCCCCTGTCCGTCCGTCCGTCCGTCCGTGCATCCGTGCGTCCGAAACTTAAACGCAGTCAATAACTTCCTTATTTCTTGATGGATTTTAAAATTACTCGGCAGAATAACCATCATGCGACGACGTGTCACGTGCAAAACCCAGGTCCGTACCTCCAAGGTCAAGGTCATACTTAGAGGTCAAAGGTCAAAAAAAGGGTCCGAAACTTAAACGCAGTCAATAACTTACTTATTTCTGGATGGATTTTGAAATTACTTTGAAGAAGTGTTGACCATCATGAGACGATGTGTCACGTGCAAACCCAGATCCGTACCTCCAAGGTCAAGGTCATACTTTGAGGTCAAAAGTCAAAACAAGAGGGCCCAGAGGGCCCTGGTTCGCTCACCTGATCCAATGTATAACAAGTGGGCCCCGGGCAGGGTCAATTTTTGTCCCAGGGCTATAATTTGAACAATCTTGGTAGAGGTCCACAAGATGAAGCTTCATATCAAATATGAAAGACCTGGGCTTTCTGGTTTCAGAAGAAGATTTTAAAGGTTAACCCTGCATATAGAAGTCTATGTAAAATAAGATTTTCCCTATATAAGTCTATGTTAAACCAAAGGGCCCCGGAGCGGGGGCATTTTTGGCCCCAGGGCTATAATTTGAACAATCTTGGTAGAGGTCCACTAGCTGAAGCTTCATAACAAATATCAAAGACCTAAGCCTTGTGTTTCAGAGAAGATGATTTTTAAAGATTTTCCCTATATAAGTCTATGTAAAACCAAAGGGCCACATGGCGGGGGCATTTTTGGTCTCAGGCCTATAATTTGAACAATCTTTATTGAGGTCCACTAGCTGAAGCTTCATAACAAATATCGAATACCTAAGCCTTGTGGTTTCAGAGAAGAAGATTTTTCAAGATTTTCCTTATATAAGCCTAAGTAGAACCAAAGGGCCCGGAGCGGGGGCATTTTTGGCCCAAGAGCTATAATTTGAACAATCTTGGTAGAGGTCCACAAGATGAAGCATCATACCAAATATCAAAGACCTGGGCCTTGCAGTTTCAGAGAAGAAGAATTTTCAAGATTTTCCCTATATAAGCCTATGTAAAACAAAAGGGACCTGGTGAGGGGGCATTTTTGGCCCCAGCACTATAATTTGAACAATCTTGGTAGGGGTCCACTAGATGAAGCTTCATACCAAATATCAAAGACCTGGGCCTTGCGGTTTCAGAGAAGAAGATTTTTCAAGATTTTCCCTATATAAGCCCATGTAAAACCAAAGGGCCCCTGTGTGGGGGCATTTTTAGCTCCAGCACTATAATTTGAACAATCTTGGTAGGGGTCCACTAGATGAAGCTTCATACCAAATATCAAAGACCTGGGCCTTGCGGTTTCAGAGAAGAAGATATTTAAAGATTTTCCCTATATAAGCCTATGTAAAACAAAAGGGCCCTGGTGCGGGGGGCATTTTTGGCCCCAGCACTATAATTTGAACAATCTTTGTAGGGGTCCACTAGATGAAGCTTCATACCAAATATCAAAGACCTGGGCCTTGCGGTTTCAGAGAAGAAGATTTTTCAAGATTTTCCCTATATAAGCCCATGTAAAACCAAAGGGCCCCCGTGTGGGGGCATTTTTAGCTCCAGCACTATAATTTGAACAATCTTGGTAGGGGTCCACTAGATGAAGCTTCATACCAAATATCAAAGACCTTGGCCTTGTGGTTTCAGAGAAGAAGATTTTTAAAGATTTTCCCTATATAAGCCCATGTAAAACCAAAGGGGCCCCAGTGCGGGGGCATTTTTGGCACTAGCACTATAATTTGAACAATCTTGATAGGGGTCCACTAGATGAAGCTTCATACCAAATATCAAAGACCTGGGCCTTGCGGTTTCAGAGAAGAAGATCTTTTAAGTTTTCGGTGAAAAAAATCTATTTTTGGCTACTGTGACCTATATGTGCAACGGACCGGAACCATTTGAACAACTTTGAAAGGGGACCACCTAAGGATCATTCCTGTGAAGTTTGGTCAAAATCCGATCAGTGGTTTAGGAGGAGATGTTGTTTGAAGAAAAGTTTACGGACGCACTCACGCACGCACGCACGGACGCACGACGGACAAAAAGTGATCCCAAAAGCTCACCTTGTCACTACGTGACAGGTGAGCTAAAAAGGATCCGAAACTTAAACACAGTCAATAACTTACTTATTTCTGGATGGATTTTACAATTACTTTGAAGAAATATTAACCATCATGAGACGATGTGTCACGTGCAAACCCAGATCCGTACCTCCAAGGTCAAGGTCATACTTAGAGGTTCAAGGTAAAAAAAATGGTCGGTCAGTAACTTTCTTATCTCTGGATGGATTTTGAAATTATTTGGCAGAAATGTTGGCCATCATGAGACAATCTGCCTCACACAAAACCAAGGTCCTTACCTACAAGGTCAAGGTCATACTTAGAGGTCAAACGTGAAAAAAGGGTCCAAAACTTAAACACGGTCAATAACTTCCTATTGATGAATACGAACACACATATTTTCAGGCGGGGGCATCCGTGTCCTATGGACGCATTTCTAGTTATATGTATTGTAACACCATGACCCGATAAAGATATACTATTTCAGGACAAGTGAGCTTTATCAGGTGAATCTCACATTGCACTTTAATGAATGAATCTGACTATTGGAAAATTGGCAAAAAATGATATTATTAAGTAAGTAAATTTTATTATAGTGACATTGTGTTATGTACATCTTAAACGCATATACAAAACATATGTAACAACACCCGGCCACGTTGGGCCTATAAGTCACTACTATTGGTTGCTTAACACAATTACGTAAATTCGGCGTACTTCTCAGAAGTATATTATCATGCGCGATCAAATAATGTTAATTTTCTCATAGCAAATCTTTCTTTAACCCATATCCTGCTGAATATTAAATTTAGCCACACCCATTTCTGAGCCCGAACCAACCAGACTACTTGATTTAATTTACGTCAAGAAATGCTGTGTCAAACAGTATTATTACTGGAAAAACTAGAACTGTCAGAGGATCTGACTATAGCCCCGCTATAGCGCTATCAGAAAAGAAAAATACAAGAAAAAAATGTTTACAGCCTTCAGCCTCTAATTAAAGGTGGAAAAAAGGCAATCAAGAGTTATGGTTCATCTCATGGTGCTTTACATTTGTGTGAAGTTTCATGAAAATATCTCAAACTGTTTTTGCGTTATGGAGCGGACAAGGTTAAAATTACCATTTTTCAATGTTCAAAGGGCAATAACTCCAAAAGTAGGCAATCCAGAGTTATGGTTCATGCACTCTGCACATACATTGTCTTATAGTGCTTTACATTTGTGTGAAGTTTCATGAAAATACCTCGAAAGTTTTTTTAGTTATAGGGCGAACAAGGTTAAAATTGCCATTTTTCATTGTTATAAAGGCAATAACTCCAAGTAGGCAATCCAGAGTTATGGTTCTCATAGTGCTTTTCATTTGTGTGAAGTTTCATGAAATTACGGAATCACAGAAGGACAAGGCAAATCCAATATAGCCCCACTTTTTCAAATCGGGGCTATAATTATTTGATAAGACTAGAAATGTGTCAATACAACACAAATGCCCCTGCCTAGGGGCCTAACTCCACCCCCCACCCCGCGCAAAAAAAACCCAAACGACATATTATTACAATAACACCTGTCATTGGACAGCATAACTCGCCTGGAAAAGTGTCCTTAGGTCATTGGTATAATAGATTGGTGAATGGCTGATTAAACCTTGGAAAAATAACTGTCAACATACCAAATAGGAACTCAATCCATCAAAGGGTTTGGAAAATATGAGTTCTTACAAAAGTTAACATTAAACATTTCTAAGTCTGCAACCTTGACCTTAAGGACATCGGGCTGGGGCAGGGTTATGGCTGAATGAAACTTTTAACCTGTATCTATCATCATTGCAAATATGTAGCAAATCCATCGCATGGTTCAGGAAATATGAACTCTCAAAAAATACAATATAAAAAAATTTTCTATGTCTGTAACCTTCACCTTGAGGTCAGTGGTGGGGGTAACTATGCAACATTTGTCATACAAAATATGAATCAAATCCATTATAAAGTTTGGAAAATATGATGACCTAAAATAGTGTTGACTGGGCCGTTAAACTCCAATACAAACAAACAAAGCTATTTTAGGTCATTTTTAGCCTGTCAGTTTACCTATCCATACTTTTCGTGGGCAGACTTATATGTAAGCAGTTAACCAGTACAGTCTACATTCTTTCACCAGAAACTGACAACTGCCCTTCTTGAATCAGCAGAAGGGAGAAAATGGCCGTAGAAAAGATTTCATGATCAATCTCCACAAAAGAATGGTGCCAACCCCGGCAGGTATCAAACCCGCATCCTCCTGATCACCAGTCAGACGGGCATCAGACTGACCTACCGAGCTCTGTTTTTGCTTGTTTTTTTTGTTTGTTTGTTTGTTTTGGAGTTTAATGGCCAAGTCAACACAATTTAGGTCATATTGTACCTGGGAAGGCTTATAAGTAAGCGGTTAATCAGTACAGAGCACATTCTTTCACCAAAAACTGACAACTGCCTTTCTTGAGTCAGCGGAAGAGAGAGAATGACAAATCATACAAAAGTGATACATAAGTTCAACAGTCATCAGATTATTTTCATTATTAACTAGAGCTGCCGCCTAACGGGCGCCAATTATACCCCCGCATGCGTTGTCAGACAAATTTTTACAAGTATTTGACCTTGAGGAAGGTCAACGTAAAGGTCAAGGTCAGGTTTGTGTATATCAATCTTAAGTACTAGTGTCAAGGTGTGTGGTGTGTGAATATTAAAGGAATCGGTCAAAGAATAAGGAAGTTATGAGCAATGTTAAAGTTTTTTGTAACGGACCGACGACAGACGACAAATTTTTACAAGTATTTGACCTTGAGGAAGGTCAACGTAAAGGTCAAGGTCAGGTTTGTGTATATCAATCTTAAGTACTAGTGGCAAGGTGTGTGGTGTGTGAATTTTAAAGAAATCGGTCAAAGAATAAGGAAGTTATGAGCAATGTTAAAGTTTTTTGTAACGGACCGACGACAGACGACAAGCTGACTCCTATATACCCCCTTCAAACTTCGTTTGCGGGGGTATAATTATTTATTCTAACACAGCGCGCATATATAGGCAATGGAAAACAACTGTGTTTTATTCTACAATAAATCACGGCAAGGAAGAGCGTGACGAATGACGTCATTTAAAACTGCCAATTTATGACGTCACTAGTCGATTTCCTTGACGTTAGACGGTGTAACGTCATATTCTCGCATCGAAAACGTTAGAAATGGATATAAATGCGTGTGTTTCAGTCGATAATGTTAGCGGGATTTCTTCTAACAATGGCGAAAAGTAGTGAGATTTTGAAGGAAACAACAACATCATTGCCGATTTTGCAGCCTGTTAGAATCGAAATAGATCAGCTCTAGTTTGTGATTTGTTGAGTAATAAATCACAGTTTGTCGGTCAGTTGTAAGTAGACAAATCACACGCGCTATGCGCTTGTGATTTGTCTACTTTACAACTGACCTCCAAACTGTGATTTATTACTCAACAAATCACAGCTAGAGCTGATCTATTTCTTAAATAAAAACTACTGCAACAAATTGAAAACTGGAGCCGCGTGTTTGGGTAATTGAGTTTAAAGCATGGATTTCAATAACTGTGGTGGTAGATTATCCAGCCGGCCATGAACTTTACTAGAACTGCCCAGCTTTTCACTGGACAATGTTCTTCGGTCTTGGGTTAATGCATGAACCCCCCATGATCAGTCTCAACAAAAGACTGTTGCCAAACCCGGCAGTTATCAAACCCATGTCCTCCTGATCACCAGTCAGACGTGTATCTGATGGAAACTATGAAGGCTGACCTTTCCACTTGGTGTGGCACTTATATGCCTTGATGCAGGACCATACCATACCTATATCAGGATAAAGAGCTAGGGCTTGTTGATAAAACCTCTCAGACATCACCGCACTCAGACCATTGTCAAAATCCTGTTGGTATCGAGCTGCAATAAAAGCAAAAACATTCTTATTTATCTGTTAAAGGGAATGTATGCTATTTCAGTGTGTATCCACAATCTATATATATAATGAGCAGAAATAAGAGAAATAACACAATTTTTCATCTTAAAGTTTTCATTTCTTTAGTGGTAAAATTTACAATGTATTTGTATAGGCATGTTTTCGTAATGGTGTGGTTGTATAATACATTGTTTAAATAAATACCCACAGCATAGGTTTATATTGAAAAGGGAAATTAGCCTTCAGTAATTACCAAATAAACCAATATGATGCATGCTGAAGGCTGATAACTGCCATCCTGACCCAGCCAAACAATTGGAGCCTAGGTAGCAGATGGACAGTGTTCCTGATACTGAGCTCTGGGCCCAGTTGTTCAAAGCATCGTTAGCTTAACAAGCTCGTTAGTGATCATATTGTTAACTGTTCCAGCCAGTTCAATATCTAAAATTTTGGTATTTTTGCTGAAAAAATGTGAGCAGCTTTTGCATTTGCAAAAGCTGCTAACATTTTTTGCAGCAAAAATATCAGCATATTTGCCATAATAAATGATCAAAGTTTTAACGATATGTTAACTAACGATGTTGTTAGTTTTGAACAACTGGCCCCTGGTCTTTTCGGGGCTCCATACAATACATTGTGAACCAGTCTTTGATCATCGAGAAGGCCAGAAATGACTATTTTACAGTCCTTTATTTGCAGCATGCCCTTCATTTGGATTTCCAGGTTAACTTCACCCTCAAAGCACCAATCACTACTAGCAGACATCATTTTCAAGTATTTTCTTATTTTTAACTCATTGTATGCTAGTGGACTCTTCCATTGCTATATGTTGGACAAGTCCATTTGTCATATGTGGGGTGTCAGGCCTGTTTTTCTCGTTTTTATTCTATTTTTGACAGACAAATTCTGTTAACAAATTGTGCAGGCCTTGATCAGATGCCGCATTTTGCGGCATCTAATCTGGGCTTACACTGTTTGCCAAGGTACCCCTTTAGGGGTTTCCAGCATACAATGGGTTAAGAAAATATTGCTTGACATTTCATATAAACTGTCTGAAGGAAAAGGAGACATGACATTACATGTAAACTGTCTACTGGGTAGACAATTCTCAATTTTGTCTTAAATTTTCTGAAATTTGATGGAAAAAAAAATACATTGTCATCTACCATCGAATATTCTATGGTGCTGTCAGTCTCACTGATAGCATAGCAACAGATAAGTTTGGTGAAACCGACCGCACACAAGTACTGGTAAACCGCTTATAGGATCTAAGCCTGTCCAGGAAAAGCGGTGCTTTCAGTGGGCGACAGGGCTTGAGATGTCATTTCATCTCAATGCCGGGTAAAAGTCCCACAAAATTGGAAGAAATATCTTCAAAATGACCTATACAATGTTGACGGGGACGTCAATAACTGAAGGATAGTTTTTGTAAATTTTCAATAAAAACCTATGTTGTGGGTATTCATTAGAACTGCCTCAGCGAGGCAGTTCTAATGAATACCCACAAAATAGGTTTATATGGAGAAGAAGGAAAACTAGCCTTCAGTTATCAAACTAGAAATGTGTCCAGACGACACCGATGCCCCGCCTCACCCCGAAAATCCATGTTGCAACAAAATTTTCTAAGTGTGTGACCTTGACCTTGAGGTCATGGGCAGGGTCGTTGGTATGGGTGAATGAGACTTGGGACCTGTATCTATCATCATTCCAAATATGAAGCCAATCTATAAATATGAGCCCTAAAACTTTAAAAGCATAATAAGACTAAGTCTGTGACCTTGACCTTGAGGTCAGGGGTGGGGGTATATACAACTTTGGACCTGTAACTATCATCATACCAAATATGAAACAAATCTATATGGTTTGGTGAGTATGAGCTCTTAATAAACTTTAAATAAACAATTTCTTTGTCTGTGACCTTGACCTTTAGGGCACGTGCATGGGTGGGGGTATTGGACCAGTATCAATCATCATACCAAATATAAACTTAATTGATGATACCATTTGGAAAATATAAACTCTTAAAATATCTTATTAAAATTTCTAAGTCTGTGACCTTGGCCTTGAGCTCATGGGCATGGGTGGAGGTATCGCTGAATAAAATGGACAGGTATCTAACATCATACCAAATATAAACTCAATCAATCACATGATTTGGAAAATATCAACTCTTAAAATATCTAATTAAAAATTTCTAAGTCTGTGACCTTGACCTTGAAGCCATAGGCATGAGTGGGGGTATTGCCAAATAAACATTTGGTCCTGTATCTATCATCATAGCATATATAAGCCAAATCCATAATATGGTTTGGAAAATTTGAGCTCTTTAAAATTGTCTAAGTCTGTGACCTTGACCTTGAGGTCATAGGCATGGGTGGGGGTATTGCTGAATAAAACATTGTACCTATATCTATCATCATATGAACCAAAGCCATCATAAAAGTTCAGGTTCTACCAGGTACAAATACCTTAACTGGAGTCTTTAACATGGAAAATTTCTAAGTCCATGACCTTGACATCATGGGTATGGGTAGTGGGTATCGCTGAATAAAACTGTGGACCTATATCTATAATCATACCAAATATGAACCAATTCCATCAAATGGTTTGGAAAATATGAGTTCTAAAATGTTCAGGTCTACCTGTTACAAAAACCTTAACATGAGTCTTTAACATTGAAAATTTCTAAGCCTGTGACCTTGACCTTGAGGTCACAGGCATGGGTGGGGGTATTGCTTAATAAAACTTTGGTCCTATATCTATCATCATACCAAAGATGAACCAGTTCCATCAAATGGTTAGGAAAATATGAGTTCTAAAAGTTCAGGCTCTACCTGTTACAAAAACCTTAACCTGAGGTTACAGGATCATGTACGTACGTACACACACACGTACAGACGGATGTACATATGTACCCACATAAAGAAAACCGAATAACTATATGCCCCCGGCATCATATGATGCGGGGGCATAAAAATACGAACTTTATCATTCTGTTGCAATGTGATAGTTCTTACCAATATCTCCGAGACACACAAGACATCTGTGACAAGCTTTCATTGCCCACTCATGTATCATGGGAGTCACTATAACATCATGTTTCCTCTGCGGCTTCCCATAGCGACCTTCGGGAAATAAAATAAGAATGCCATCAAGATAAAGCATGGGTCCAAGTATATAAAACTTTTTTCATGCTCAAATCGCTTGAGCATAAAATTGTCTTGCTCATAAATGTTAAAATGGCTGATCTACATTTGTACACTGGTTACTTGTATCCTGTTTTTGGAGTTACTTGTATAAAATGAGTTAAAAGGGTCTCCTAAAAAAACGAGAGTTCGCTCACCTGTGTGTCACTGTCTCAAGTACTTTCTATTTTAAGCTCTGGTGGCCATCTTGTTCATCAGCAGAGTGATTTTAGCTTATTTGGTAGGGAGTAACCTAGGCAACATTCAAGTGAACTTTGAATCCAAAATTGGCCTTAGGGTTTAGGTGCAGTTTCTATTTGAATCAAATTTACAATAGTTTTCTATTTTTAGCTCCGGTGGCCATTTGGTAGAGGGTCATCTAAGCAACATTGTCGCAAGGAACCTACATGCTAAATATGAAAGCTGTATCTCAAATGCTTCAAAAGTTAAGACAAAGTAGGTCAAGGTCATGGGTCAAAAGTTTTGAATGGTTGAGAAAACCTTGTCACAAGGAACATACATGCCAAATATAAAAGCGCTATCTCATATGGTTCAAAAGGTAAAGCATGGGTCCAAGAATATGAAACTTTTTTCATGCTCAACTCACTTGAGCATGAAATCTGTCTTGCTCATAAATTTTAAAATGGCTGATCTAGAATTGTACACTGGTTGCTTGTATCCTGTTTCTGGAGTTTCTTGTATAAAATTAGTTAAAAGGGTCTCCTAAAAAATGATTTAAAATTAACCCTTATCTTGCTGAATATTCATATAAGCCACACCCATTTCTGTCTATCAACCAATCAAATTACTTGATGTAATTTATTGCTACAGAATGCCAAACAGTGTAGATCCTGATCAGGTGGCTTCTTCAGAAGCCACCTGATCTGGATCTACACTGTTTGCAAATATAGGTGTTGTCGTGAACAGCAAGATAAGAGTTAAGATAGCAATTAATTTTTTGTGCAATATGCCTGTTCTACTGCCATAAGTAGATAATAAACATGGTCAAGAATGTCAGCAACATTGGAGGCCAATGTGGGCCAGAAATCACCCACCCAGATGAGGCTGATCCTGACATGTTATACTGCGCCATGAGAGTTTTTCATTCCAAATGGCCTCCTGGATATTAGAATGCAATGATGTTAGCAATTCTGAATCTCAATGATGCCCCAATGCCTCCTACCAAGATACTCAAGATTTGGGTGAATCAACTGAAGAACTTCAAGGTGACCGCCAAAGCAGCCATCTTGGATATTGCAACCCAAGGATTTGAGTAATTCTGAAAATGCCTCCAGCCAAGTTTAGGCTCAGTCGGGGGCAGATGTGGTTTGAGGTGGTGCTCATCCTGGATATCAGAATGGAACAATTCTGAATTTCCAGGTCACCACAATACCTCTTATCACATTTCAGCTTCATCTAACTCACAGTTCAGGAGATGTCCTTTGAAGTATTTCAAGATGGCACCATTGCAGTCATCTCTGATAACAAACACAACAACTTAAGCACTTCTGAACCCCCATGTTCCCTCAATGTCTCCCAAAAAATTAGCCAGCAACAAAAATTTCACAAATTTTTCAAGGGGCATAACTCTGCTAATACACCACAACCTCATTATAACATGGTTACGGATATAACACGGTTTCAAGATGGATCCCAAACATGTGTAGATTATATAGAACCAGAGGACCAGTGGTCCTGTAAACGCTCACCTGACACCTGGTCCTGGTGTACATTTTAATGTTTTTATATATGTATATAGCCTCAGAAGATTGTGGAAGGCTTTTTACCATATATGGGTGTGGCAGCCATCTTGGTCATGTGACCCAGACCCTGCGAACAAACTTTCGCTTCTTCATCCTACTGAGGCTCCAAATGAAATTTGGCTTTGATTGACCTTTCAGTTTTGGAGAAGAAGATCTTTGAAAATGGTGGACGGACAGACGACGGTCCAAGGTCATTTAATGACCTTGACCTTTCTTATCCATAAATCTTCATGTATTGATTTTGTTTACCTGAGCTACCTATTTTTGTGTCGTAGTCTTCAATGGTTTCCTAAATATTCATTATTTTTACTTTTTCCCATGCAAAAGCCCAAGTCTGCAAACTTGACATAGCCATAAAATAGGTCAAGGCCATCCCAGGGTCACCATTTTTACAAACTATGATGGGCTTTTTACCATATATGGGCATGGCTGCGCTCTTGGTCACGTGAACCAGACCCCGCGAACAAACTTTCGTTCCCCCATCCTACTGAAGCTCCACATGAAATTTGGCTTTGATTGGCCTCCCTGTTTTGGAGGAGAAGATCTTTGAAAATGGTGGACGGACGGACAACGGATGGACGGACGACAGACCATGGCTATACTATAAGCTCACCTATGAGCCTCAGGTGAGCTAAAAATCAATTATTTTCACTTTTTCCCAAGCAAAAGCCTAAGTCCGCAAATTTGACATTGCTGTAAAAAGAGGTAAAGGTCAACCCAGGGTCACCATTTGAACAAATTATGATAGGCCTGTGTACCAGATGCTTCCTGCCAAGTTTCAAGGTCATTTGCCTTACGGTTCTGGAGAAGAAGAATTTCGAAGTGTTTTTACCATATATGGGCATTGCCACCATCTTGGTCATGTGACCTGGACCATATGAGCAAATTTTCATTTGTTCATCATATAAAGGATCCATATCAAATTTCACTTGTATTGGGCCAGCGGTTTCTGAGAAAAAACTGTTTGAAATATGGAACCTGGTTAATCTTGGTCCCAGGTCACTGAATGATGACTTTTCTTACCCATGAATCTTCATGTATTCATTTACTTTACCTGATCTACCAATTTGGTGACATTGTCTTCAATGGTTTCCTAAAAATCCATTATTTTCACTTTTTCCCATGCAAAAGCCTAAGTTGACAAATTTGACACTGCCATAAAATAGGTCAAGGTCAACCCAGGGTCAGCATTTGTAAAAACTATGACGAGCCCGAGTACCATATGATATATGCCAAGTTTCAAAGCCATTGGCCTTACGGTTCTGGAGAAGAAAATTTTTGAAGGCTTTTTACCATATATGGGCGTGGCGGCCATCTTGGTCATGTGATCTAGACCGTACTGGCAACTTTTCATTTGTTCAACTCACAAAAGCTCCATATTGAATTTCACTTAAATTGGCTCAGTAGTTTCTGAGAAAAAATGTTTTTTTTGAAATATGAAATCGGAGTGACCTTGGTCTGAGGTCAATGAATGACCTTGACCTTTCTTACCCATAGATCTTCATGTATTCAGTTACTTTACCTAATCTACAAATTTTGGTGACACTGTCTTCAATGGTTTCCCTAAATATCCATTATTTTCACTTTTTCCTATGCAAAAGCCTAAGTCAGCAAATTTGACATTAATGTAAAATAGGTCAAGATCAACCCAGGGTCACCATTTGAACAAATTATGATAGGCCCGAGTACCATATGCTACATGCCAAGTTTCAAGGCCATTGGCCTTACGGTTCTTGAGAAGAAGAATTTCGAAGTTTCTTTAGCATATATGGGCGTGGTGACCATCTTGGTCATGTGATCTAGACCATGTTGGCAGCTTTTCATTTGTTCAACTCCCAAAGGCTCCATATTGAATTTCACTTCAATTGGCTCAGTAGTTTCTGAGAAAAAATGTTTGAAATATGGAACCTGCGTGACCTTGGTCTAAGGTCAATTAATGACCTTGACCTTTCTTACACATAGATCTTCATGTATTCAGCTACTTTACCTTATCTACTAATTTTGGTGACACTGTCTTCAATGGTTTCCTAAAAATCCATTATTTTCACTTTTTCCCATGCAAAAGCCTAAGTCGGCAAATTTGACATTGCTGTAAAATAGGTCAAGGTCAACTCGGGGTCACCATTTGTACAAACTATGATGGGCCTGAGTACCATATGCTACATGCCAAGTTTCAAGGCAATTGGCCTTACGGTTCTGGAGAAGAAGAATTTTTAAGGCTTTTTACCATATATATAGGCGTGACGGCCATCTTGGTCATGTGATCTAGACCGTATTGGCATTTTTTTATTTGTTCAACTCACAAAGGCTCCATATTAAATTTCACTTAAATTGGCTCAGCAGTTTTGGAGAAAAAAATGTTTGAAATATGGATCCTGAATGACCTTGGTCTAAGGCCAATGAGTGGCCTTGACCTTTCTGACCCATAGATCTTCATGTATTCAGTTACTTTACCTGATCTACAAATTTTGGTGACACTGTCTTCAATGGTTTTCCTATAAATCCATCATTTTCACTTTGCCCCATGCAAAAGCCTACTTCGGCAAATTTGACATTGCTGTAAAATAGGTCAAGGTCAACCCGGGGTCACCATTTGTACAAACCATGATGGGCCCGAGTATCATATGCTACATGCCAAGTTTCCAGGCCACTGGCCTTATGGTTCTGGAGAAGAAGATTTTTGAAGGCTTTTTACCATATATGGGCATGGCGGCCATCTTGGTCATGTGATCCAGACCCCGCGAACAAACTTTCGTTCCCCCATCCCAGTGAGGCTCCATATGAAATTTGGCTTTGATTGGCCCTGCAGTATAGGAGAAGAAGATCTTTGAAAATGGTGGATGGACGGACGGACGGACGACGGACCATGGCTATACTATAAGCTCACCTATGAGCCTAAAGGCTCAGGTGAGCTAAAAATGACCATTAATGGTCATTTTTCTATATAATCTATTTATTTTTGTTTGGATATAACATGGTTGTTTAACTAACACGGTTTTTGCTTTGGACCTCTTAATAGTGTTACAAGGAGGTTTGGTGTATTTGGTGGACTGTAACCTAGAAACAACATACACTGCTCCACACCATTGTGTAAATATTTACTAAGTTTCAGCTTGACTGGGTGTTAACTACAGGAGTTAGCCAGAAATGAGAATTTTACAAAAATTTGCAAAGGGGCATAGCTCAGCTGAATTTTGGTGGACTGTAACTTCAAAACAATTTGCCCCCGCCCATAGGGGCTTGAAGAAATATTTGGGCTGCATGATGCTTCCAAGCAGAGCTGAATCCGGCCCGCACACTAGTACTGGTAAACCGCTTAGAGGATCTAAGCCTGTCCAGGAACAGTGGTGCGAGGCGGACCGTCCATGCTAATATACCCTATTGGTTTCATTGGGCGACAGGGCTTGAGATGTCATTTCATCTCAATGTCGGGTAAAAGTCCCACAAAATTGGAAGCAGCGTCTCCAAAATGACTTTTACAGTGTTGACGGGGACGTTAAACCTCAAATCAAACAAAACTTCAAAACAATATACATGTATACTGCTCCACTTCATTGTCTAACTATGAATCAAGTTTAAACTTGAATGGATATAAACTGCAGAAGAAGTTAGCCGGAAATCAAAATGCTTATATACAGGCTGAAACCAGAGCGTGTAACATAATATGTCTTGTTTTTTCAAATGGGAAAACAACAAACAGGATAAGCCTTGAAAGTTGTCGCCCTTTGAGATATTTGTAGATAGTGTGCTTGATTTATATATACAGTAAAATTCCACTGTTAAGACCACCTAAAATTAAGACTAATTCTGCTTAAATCAGCTTATTGTGAAGGCTTCACTTAATTTTCCCTTGTGATTTCTGCCACAGGGTCCTTTGGTCATTGACCACCTTTGGGACTGTTCAAAAGTGGTCTTAAAGACCACTTTTGAACAGTCCCAAACGTGGTTTTAATATAGGAATTTTACTGTACTTTGAGACAGGGAATTATAAAAAACATAGCCTCAGATTAGAGGGGGTATATACATATTATTTTTCTAATTTCTGCATAAAAAACGTATGTATAGGGACTTATTAGAAGCCCATTGCCGAGGCACTACTAATGAGTACCCACATCAGCTGTTTTCCTGCAGAAATTAAGAAAAATATCAGCTTTTTTTTTCTGATGAAAAACGTGCCATATATGGAGCTATCATAACAAGAGGCCCATGGGCCACTATACTCACCAGAGCTCAGGTGGGCACTGCCAAATTGCAGCCATGTATTTTAACATGATATCATTTTAATCTGCCAAATGAACCCCCATATCCAAATGAGCATCAATGTGGACTCAGTATATGAAACATTAGGCCTTTTATGAAGTAGAGGGGGTGGGGCATGGACCCAATGGAGCCCTGGTTGGTATCACTAAATGTGTCTTATCACAAAGAACAAGAATATATATGGTTTAGCAGTGGGGATCTGCATGGGTGGAGATATAAGTGGAGGGGTTGGAGCATGCCCTGTCGTTCCCAGGAAAGCCCAAGATTGTTGTCCCTAAATGTGTCTCATCATAAGGACCAAGTATATATATGGTTTAGGGGTGGGAATCTGAACGGTTTCCAAGATATCCTTTCATGAAGTGGAAAGGAGAGGACTGGCCCCTGCGGACACCCCTACAGTAGGTGTGCTAATAATAAGGAACAAGAACATATATGAATATGGGGTGGGGATTTGAATGGTTTCTGAAATATATGGCCTTTTATGAAGTGGAAGGGCGGGGCACATTGCCTCAGCACAAAGAGACCCCCAAGTTGGTGTGACTGAATGAGTCTTATCATAAGGAACAAGAATATATATGGTTTAGGGGTGGGGATCTGAACTATTTCTGAGATATGTGGCTTTTAATGAAGTCAAGCGGTGGAGCAAGGCCCGGGCATGCCCCAGGGACTCACAAGCTGGTGTCAATGAATGTGCCTTATCATAAGGAAGATGAATATATATGGTTTAGGGGTGGGGCTCTGAACAGTTTCTGAGATATAAGGCCTTTTGTGAAGTGCAGGGGTGGGGCAAGGCCCAGGGAGACCACCAGGTTGGTGTCAATGAAAGTGTCTTATCATAAGGTACAAGAATATATATGGTTTAGGGGTGGGGATCTGTAAGGTTTCTGAGATATTGTGATATTATGAAATGGAGGGGGTGGGGCATGGCCCCAGCACATCCCTGGGGACCCCCAGGTTGGTGTCACTGAATGTGTCTCATCATAATGAACAAGAACATATATGGTTTAGGGGTGGGGATCTGAACAGTTTCTGAGATATATGGCCTTTTGTGAAGTGAAGGGGTGGGGCATGGCTCCGGCGCACCCCGGAAGACCCCCAATTTGGGGGTCAATGAATGCGTCTTATCATAAGGAGCAAGAATATATATGGTTTAGGGGTGGGGATCTGTAAGGTTTCCGAGATATTGGGCCTTTTATGAAATGGAGGGGCGGGACATGGCCCCGGCGCATCCCGGGGGACCCCCAGTTTTATGTCACTGAATGCGTCTTATCATAAGGAACAAGAGTATATAGGGTTCAGGGGTGGGGATCTGAATGGTTTCCGAGATATTGGGCCTTTTATGAAGTGGAGGGGGTGGGGCATGGCCTCGGCACATCCCGGAGGACCTCCAGGTTGGTGTCACTGAATGCGTCTTATCAATAGGAACAAGAATATATATGGTTTAGGGGTGGGGATCTGTAAGGTTTCTGAGATATAAGTCATTTTATGAAGTACTGGGGGCGGGGTATGGCCCCGGCACAACCTACTGGACCCCCAGGTTGACATAAAAGCATATGGCTGAGAGAAGTTTACTAAAGGAACATTTCTATGAAAGTTTTGTCAAAATATCTGCAAAGGCTTTGTAGTTAATGCCATTTTTCAATTTTCCCCATTATAAGTCTATGGAAAATCTAAGTTGCCATAGCAACCAAACTAATGAGCCGAATTTCATAAAAAACACAAAACCTGTAAAGGCAAATATGGTGAATATTTCCATAAACTTTCAGCCTCATAGAGCATACGGTTTCTGAGGAGATGATTTTTTAAGTATTTTTTTTTTTCTATTTTTTCATTTTGGTTTCCATGGCAACCAATACAAATGAGCAGTAGGCCTAAAATCATATGGCAGATAGTATATTGCCTAAGGAATATTTCTATGAAAGTTTTGTCAAAATATCTGCAGTGGCTTGGCAGTAAATGCCATTTTTCAATTTTCCCCATTATAAGTCTATGGAAACTCTAAGTTGCCATAGCAACCAAACCAATGAGCCGAATTTCATAAAAAACACAAACTTTCAATCCCCCAGCCCAAGGATGCTACAGATAAAATTTGGGCTGAATCGGTCCAGTGGCTTCAGAGAAGAAGATGTTTGAAAGTGTTGACGTCAGACGACGACGACAACGACGACGACGCCGGACAACTGCCTATCCTATAAGCTCCCCCGGAGCCTTCGGCTCTGGTGAGCTAAAAACATACCCGGGTTTTTGTCTGGCAACAACGGGAAATCTAGCACACTGTCCAGCTTCAAGTCAAATTCACTCTGCAGTCGGAATAACAGATGATGATAGTATCCCAGTGCTGCTGACAGGTGTCGACGATACGCTGTCTCCAGGGAACTTCCTGTCCGTACATGCTGAAAGTGATGGCATAATTATTTCTGATCTGTGATGAATTTATCCTGTCATGTCTGATATGTTAACTCATTGTATACTGGTGGACCTTTCAATTGTTATATGTTGGACAAGTCCATTTGTCATTTAAGGGGTGTCAGGCCTGTTTTTTTTTTTCATTTTAATACTATTTTTGACAGAAAATTTGGTTAGCAAATAGTGCAGGCCCTGATCAGATGCCGCGATCTGGGGCGTCTGATCTGGGCCTGCACTGTTTGCCAAGGTACCCCTTTGGGAGCTTCCTGCATACAATGGGTTAACCCTTAAACTACCACAGAAATTTTGGGAGCCAATGGCACTTTGTGCCCAATTAACCCGTTTTGTACCAGAAACCTCAAAACTGGTACCCTGGCAAACAGTGCAGGCCTAGATCCGACGCCACAGAATGCGGCATCGGATCAGGGCCTACACTGTTTGCATAAAGTTCAGCCATTTTCCAAATAAAATTTGAAGAAAACACAGCCTAACACCCATAAATTTTGAAATGGTATCCTGCTATATATAAGGAGGATGATTCAATTTGGTACAAAAAAGGGTTAAAGGATGTTCATGGCACAATGTGACTTTGTTACGGATATTGTACCTGTTTTCCAAATTCCAGTGACAGTTGAAATAGCTTTAGACAAAGTGACAAAAATAACATACCGTATTCGCCCTAATTACCGCACATGCTCCTATAAGCGCACACCAAAGCTATTTTTGAAAAAATATGCATAAGCGCACACCTTACAATAACCTCCCATTGAAGCTGTCACAGGAAATCTATAAAAGCTTACCCTTATTTCTTCAACAGTGAATGCAAAGCCACTGCATTTCTGTCAAATTCATTCAACAGCTCTAATACACACTTTAATTCCTCGTTTAAATGTTTGGTACACATGAAATCCACAGATACCTGACAGGGATCAGCCAAGGGAGGCGATTCGGGCGACTTCTACGCCCGAAGTTCAAGAACTTCGCCTTACCAGACTAGAACCGAACATTTCTGACTCCGTCTCCAGGATTGAAGTATTAAAGGAAACAAGTTGTTTACAAAAACAACAATTGATCTGCATTATCCGGTAATAATAATCCAGCTGAATGTGTTTATTACCCGTGTCAGAAACTGACCACCTGCAGTGTGGAACGCCTTGAGTACGAGTTGTCTGATCAGTTGATTATGTAAATAGGTGAATCGGATTTGTCCACATTGGCATCTTTGATCCTATCGCAGGGTCACTTGAACCATGTGTCAAAATTGAGTAATTAGATTTGTTCACGCAAAATGAACACCTGCGGCAATGGTCAAATGTGACCAACGCAGTATCAGTAGAAAGAAAGAAAGGCTGTTAATTTTGGCAGTATGATTGACGCATGAAAAACTTGCGTCTCGAGTAACATATCAATATCATTTTTCTCTCATTTATCAATAATTGCAAAATGTCCGAGATACGACTTTAATTGGCACTGATTAAACCTGTCAACCTGGTTAAGTCTGATCAGGAATCATGCTGACATACAATGTGTGTAAAGCAACCAACTATCTCAAGCCGTCTCCCGAGAGATGGGAACTAGAAATAAGGTAAATGGTAAAAAAACAGCCCCATTCCGCACCTGCTGCAATATGCCGGCACAGGATGGTCGCACAGACCCAAACTCCCAACCGACTGCATAATGTGACTCATAAGGTAGTCGGAAAAGGAGCCCCGAGAGGCATCTTGAATATTCATGAGGCCCATCGTATCTATTTCGGAAATGATCGGGAAAACATGTTACGGTGTACTGATGTAACAGGTTGGCTTCTTTCAAAAGAAGCCAATGTGAGGGCTACAGCATAACTGCAATAATCGGCATGTGGGTTTTGAGAAAGTATTGATTTTTTTTCTGACAAAATTTGCGAAGCGAGAAACAACAAGACAATTCAACTGCCAAGACAGTTACCCGAAATGATTGGTGTGCGCTTAATAGTCGATTTTTCACCACGATTTTTGGACACAATTTTGAAACAAGAGGGCCATGATGGCCCTGGATCGCTCACCTGATCCATATTGTAACAAGTGGGCCCCAGAGAGGGCCATTATTGGCCCCAGGGCTTTAATGTGCATATTGTTGAGGGAGGTCTTAAAGGTGAGGCTTCATACCAAACATCAACAAAGGCTATAATTTGAACAATCTTGGCAAAGGTCCACTAGATGAAGCTACACATCAAATATCAAAGACCTGGGCCTAGCGGTTTCAGAGAAGAAGATTTTTAAAGATTTTGCCTATATAAGCCTATATAAAACCAAAGGGCCCCGGGACGGGGGCAATTTTTGCCCCAGCACTATACTTTGAACAATCTTGGTAGGGGTCCACTAAATGAAGCTTCATACCAAATATCAAAGTCCTGGGCCTTGTGGTTTCAGAGAAGAAGATTTTTAAAGATTTTCCCTATATAAGCCTATGTAAAACCAAAGGGCCCCGCAGCGGGGGCATTTTTGGCCCCAGCACTATAATTTGAACAATCTTGGTAGGGGTCCACTAGATAAAGCTTCATACCAAATATCAAAGACCTGGGCCTTGTGGTTTCAGAGAAGAAGATTTTTAAAGATTTTCCCTATATAAGCCAATGTAAAACCAAAGGGCCCTGTGGCGGGGGCATTTTTTGTCCCAGCACTATAATTTGAACAATCTTGGTAGGGGTCCACTAAATGAAGCTTCATACCAAATATCAAAGTCCTAGGCCTTGTGGTTTCAGAGAAGAAAATTTTTAAAGATTTTCCCTATATAAGCCTATGTAAAACCAAAGGGCCCCGGGGCGGGGGCATTTTTGGCCCCAGCACTATAATTTGAACAATCTTGGTAGGGGTCCACTAGATAAAGCTTCATACCAAATATCAAAGACCTGGGCCTTGTGGTTTCAGAGAAGAAGATTTTTAAAGATTTTCCCTATATAAGCCAATGTAAAACCAAAGGGCCCTGTGGCGGGGGCATTTTTTGTCCCAGCACTATAATTTGAACAATCTTGGTAGGGGTCCACTAAATGAAGCTTCATACCAAATATCAAAGTCCTAGGCCTTGTGGTTTCAGAGAAGAAAATTTTTAAAGATTTTCCCTATATAAGCCTATGTAAAACCAAAGGGCCCCGGGGCGGGGGCATTTTTGGCCCCAGCACTATAATTTGAACAATCTTGGTAGGGGTCCACTAGATAAAGCTTCATACCAAATATCAAAGACCTGGGCCTTGTGGTTTCAGAGAAGAAGATTTTTAAAGATTTTCCCTATATAAGCCAATGTAAAACCAAAGGGCCCCGTGGGGGGGGGGGGGGGGGGGGGGGGGCATTTTTTGTCCCAGCACTATAATTTGAACAATCTTGGTAGGGGTCCACTAGATGAAGCTTCATACCAAATATCAAAGTCCTGGGCCTTGTGGTTTCATAGAAGAAAGTTTTTAAAGATTTTCCCTATATAAGCCTATGTAAAACCAAAGGGCCCCGGGGCGAGGCATTTTTGGCCCCAGCACTATAATTTGAACAATCTTGGTAGGGGTCCACTAGATGAAGCTTGATACCAAGTATCAAAGTCCTGGGCCTTGTGGTTTCAGAGAAGAAGATTTTTAAAGATTTTCCATATAAGCCTATGAAAAACCAAAGGGCCCCCGGGCGGGGGCATTTTTTGTCCCAGCACTATTATTTGAACAATCTTGGTAGGGGTCCACTAGATGAAGCTTCATACCAAAGTTAAAAGACCTAGGCCTTGTGGTTTCAGAGAAGAAGATTTTTAAAGATTTTCCCTATATATGCCAATGTAAAACCAAAGGGCCCCGTGGTGTGGGCAGTTTTTGTCCCAGCACTATTATTTGAACATTCTTGGTAGGGGTCCACTAGATGAAGCTTCATACCAAATATCAAAGTCCTGGGCCTTGTGGTTTCAGAGAAGAAGATTTTTAAAGATTTTCCCTATATAAGTCTATGTAAAACCAAAGGGCCCCGGGGCAGGGGCATTTTTGTCCCCAGCACTATAATTTGAACAATCTTGGTAGGGGTCCACTAGATGAAGCTTCATACCAAATATCAAAGACCTGGGCCTTGTGGTTTCGGAGAAGAAGATTTTTAAAGATTTTCCCTATATAAGCCAATGTAAAACCAAAGGGCCCCGTGGCGGGGGCATTTTTTGTCCCAGCACTAAAATTTGAACAATCTTGGTAGGGGTCCACTAGATGAAGCTTCATACCAAATATCAAAGTCCTGGGCCTTGTGGTTTCAGAGAAGAAAATTTTTAAAGATTTTCCCTATATAAGCCTATGTAAAACCAAAGGGCCCCGGGGCAGGGGCATTTTTGGCCCCAGCACTATAATTTGAACAATCTTGGAAGGTGTCCACTAGATGAAGCTTCATACCAAATATCAAAGACCTGGGCCTTGTTGTTTCAGAGAAGAAGATTTTTAAAGATTTTCCCTATATAAGCCAATGTAAAACCAAAGAGCCCCCTGGAGGGCGCATTTTTTTTTCCCAGCACTATAATTTGAACAATCTTGGTAGGGGTCCACTAGATGAAGCTTCATTCCAAATATCAAAGTCCTGGGCCTTGTGGTTTCAGACAAGAAGATTTTTAAAGATTTTCCCTATAGAAGCCTATGTAAAGCCAAAGGGCCCCGGGGCGGGGGCATTTTTGGCCCCAGCACTATAATTTGAACAATCTTGGTAGGGGTCCACTAGATGAAGCTTCATACCAAATATCAAAGACCTGGGCCTTGTTGTTTCAGAGAAGAAGATGTTTAAAGATTTTCCCTATATAAGCCTATGTAAAGCCAAAGGGCCCCGGGGCGGGGGCATTTTTGGCCCCAGCACTATAATTTGACCAATCTTGGTAGGGGTCCACTAGATGAAGCTTCATACCAAATATCAAAGACCTGGGCCTTGTTGTTTCAGAGAAGAAGATGTTTAAAGATTTTCCTTATATAAGCCTATGTAAAACCAAAGGGCCCCATGGCGGGGGCATTTTTGGCCCCAGCACTATAATTTGAACAATCTTGGTAGGGGTCCACTGGATGAAGCTTCATACCAAATATCAAAGACCTGGGCCTTGTTGTTTCAGAGAAGAAGATGTTTAAAGATTTTCCCTATATAAGCCTATGTAAAACCAAAGGGCCCCATGGCGGGGGCATTTTTTGTCCCAGCACTATAATTTGAACAATCTTGGTAGGGGTCCACTAGATGAAGCTTCATACCAAATATCAAAGTCCTGGGCCTTGTGGTTTCAGAGAAGAAGATTTTTTAAGTTTTTGGTGAAAAAAATCTATTTTTGGCTCCTGTGACCTAGATGTGCAACGGACCGGAACCATTTGAACAACTTTGAAAGGGGACCACCTAAGGATCATTCCTGTGAAGTTTGGTCAAAATCCGATCAGTAGTTTAGGAGGAGATGTCGTTTAAAGAAATTGTTTACGGACGCACGCACGCACGGATGGACGCACGCACGCACGACGGACAAAAAGTGATCCCAAAAGCTCACCTCGTCACTACGTGACGGTGAGCTAAAAACTAAGCGCACGGTGTGGTAATAAGGGCGAATACGGTATTTACCCTAAGTATTCGTACACCTCAACTCCTTATCATAGGACATACATGTTCTAAAACTTGAACAAGTATTATTTACAACTTAATGTTGCAACTAAAATAGCTGGGTGAGTGACATACAGTGTAGACCCTGATTTTAGTTGTTTTAGGGTATCTTATCTGGTCTACACTGTTTGCTCAGGTCCAATTGTCTGAGTACACATGGCAAATAGTGTAAAAACAATATTGTTTTTCAGCAGTGTACCTACCCTTCCTACCGGCCCCGATAGCTCAGTTGGTAGAGTGTCCGCTCCGGGGAACGGGAGGTCACGGGTTCCATCCCAGGCCGCGACATACCAAAGTCGTTAAAAATGCTACTAGCTGCTCCTCGCTTGGCAATCAGATTTACGGGGTAGAGCTAGGACTGGTTGACCCAGTGTCAGGACAATGTGACTTGGTGTGGTATCATGTAATGTGTCTGGGACATGATACTTCAGTGAGGCAGCACTATAAAAGTGAGCATTGAGCTCCCTGTCGCAACCAGACATCGTCCTGATATGACTAAAAAATTGTTGAAAGCGACGTTAAACCCGAATTCACACACATACACCTACCCTTCCCGGCCCCCGCCCATCGGGGTGTTGAGAAATAAATGGGCTGCATGATACTTCCATGCAGAGCTGAAACTGACCCGCACATGAGTATTGGTAAACCGCTTAGAGGATCTAAGCCTGCCCAGGCAAAGCAGTGCGAGTCTGACTGTCCATGCTTATAAATCCTATTGGTTTCATTGGGCGGCAGGGCTTGAGATGTCATTTCATCTCAATGTCGGGTAAAAGTCCCACAAAATTGGAAGCAACGTCTCCAAAATTACCTATATAGTGTTGATGGGGACATTAAACATCAAGTCTAATGCACTTGCCTATGTAACGTGGTGTCTGATTGGATAAGGTCAAAAATTTGCGACAGTATATTCTGTGATATACTGTCGGAAACCCAATGTCATCACATATTACTTTTCATTGGTTGGCATTTGGTTTTACGCAGCTCACTGCACTTTCCGTTTAGGGCAAAAAACAACATTTTTGAAACAAAAGAAGTGAATCAGTGCATTAGAATGGGTATAACTGTAATGAAAATTGTCATTTGGGGAGGTAAATTGTCTGTTTTACAGTCGCAAATCCCGTTTTACGGTTCAGCTGAAGTGCCGCCGTAAAACAAAATTTTCGACCGTAAAACCACTGATTTACTTCTCCAAATGACAATTTTGAATACAGCTATCACCTAAATCAAACAAAGTACCTACCCTTCTGTTATGTTTAATAAGCTGTATGATGTCATAGAACACCTTTCTCCATAGAACTTCTTCAGCTTTTCTGCCATAGAACAGAGGGTTATAGAACATCAATCTCTCACAGTACTCCTTCAGCCTGGAAATAAAACTAGAGCTGTCAGAGGATCTGACTATAGCCCCGCTTCAGCGCTGTCAGAGAAGAAAGTTATTTAAGCTGCAGAGAAAACAGTTATGAACAAGAAATAACTGTTGAAAATTTTACATTATCTGGAAAAACTCTAAGAGTTGTGAGCCCTTGTCCCTCATTTCAATGAGCATGATACATTACCAGAATGTCCATGTTTATACTAAATTTCATCTTCCATTTTTCAATGTTCAAAGGGTAATAACTCCTAAAGTAGGCAAATCAGAGTCAGGGTTCCTGCGCTCTGCACATTGTCTCATGGTGCTTTACACTTGTGTGAAGTGTCATGAAAATATCTCAAATGGTTTGTGAGTTATGGAGCCGACACAGTCAAAATTGCCTTTTTAAATGTTCAAAGGGCAATAACTCCTAAAGTAGGCAAACCAGAGTTATGGTTCCTGCACTCTGCACATCATCTCAAGGTGCTTTTCATTTATTTGAAGTTTCATGAAAATATCAGAAACTGTTATGGAGCGGACATAGTTAAAATTGCCATTTTTTAATATTCAAAAGCCTATAACTGAAAAAGTAGACAATCCAGAGTTTGGGTTCCTGCGCTCTGCACACGTAATATGGTGCTTTACATTTGTGTGAAGTTTCATAAAATTATCTCAAACGGTTTTTGAGTTATCGAGCAAAGACGGCTAAAATTGATATTTTTCAATATTCAAAGGGAAATAACTCAAAAATTAGGCAATCCAGAGTTATGGTTCCTGCACTCTGCACACCATCTCATGGTGTTTAATGTTTGTGTGAAGTTTCATGAAAATATGTGAATGGGTTTTAAAGTTATGGAGCGGACACGAAAATTGTTAACAGACACAGACAGACACACAGACAGACACACAGAAAATACGAAAACCAGAGTTATGGTTCTTGCGCTCTGCACATTGTCTCATAGTGCTTAACATTTGTGTGAAGTTTCATGAAATTATCTCAAACGGTTTTCGAGTTATGAAGCGGACACTGTTAAAATTGCCATTTTTCAATGTTCAAAGGGCAATAACTCCAAAAATAAGCAATGCAGAGTTATGGTTCCTGCGCTCTGCACATCGTCTCATAGTGCTTAACATTTGTGTGAAGTTTCCTAAAAATATCTCAAACGGTTTTCGAGTTATGAAGCGGACACAATTAAAATTGCCATTTTTCAATGTTCAAAGGGCAATAACTCCAAAAGTAGGCAATCCACAGTTATAATTCCTTCGCTCTGCACATTGTCTTATGGTGTTTAACATTTGTGTGAAGTTTCATGAAAATATGTTAAGCAGATACAAAGTTATGGAGCCAACACAAATTAACGGAATCACGGAATTACAGAAAATGTTCAAAGGGCAATAACTCCAAAAGTAGGCAATCCACAGTTATAATTCCTTCGCTCTGCACATTGTCTTATGGTGTTTAACATTTGTGTGAAGTTTCATGAAAATATGTTAAGCAGATACAAAGTTATGGAGCCAACACAAATTAACGGAATCACGGAATTACGGAATGACAGAAGGACATGGCAAATCCAATATAGCCCCACTTTTTCAAAGCGGGGCTATAATTACAATACTTAACTCAAGCAAGAAGTTGGAATCAGCCCCTTACACATCAAGTAAAATTTAAGCACACAACCATATTTTTCAAATTGATTTGGAGGGGAATGGATACACCTTCAGGGGAGGCAACTCCTACAAAAGTATTTTTGTCTCCCATATCAAGAGGGGTCAACTCTTAAAGGAAAGAATTTGCTCCTGAGGAGCAAATTCTTTCCTTTAAGAGGAGACACCATTTTCAGTGGGATTGAGCCCATAGAAAAGAGAACAGGAAGTCCTGAAAGCTATCTCCCTTTGAAAAATGGTGGAAAAATGTGCTAGGTGTTCCCATTCCCCTTAATTGAAAATAAGACTTCACATGACTTTTTCTATGACTAAGGTAAAATCACAAGAAAAATGCCTAATGGTATTATGGATGGCTTTTTCACAACCAGAGGGTCATGATGGCCCTGCATCGCTCACCTTATCCACAGTGTAACAAGTGGGCCCCACGGAGGGCCATTATTGGCCCCGGGGCTATAATCTGCATAATCTTGGTAGAGATCTAAAAGGTGAAGATTCATACCAAATATCAAAGACGCAAGACAAGAAGATTTTCAAAGGTTTTCCCAATATACGTGTATGTAAAACAAGCACACATCTATAATTTGAACAATTTTGGCCTTCTGGTTTCAGATAAGAACTTTTCAAAGGTTTTCCCTACATAAGTCTATGTAAAACCAATGTGCACAGGGATGGGCCCATTTCTGACCACAGGGCTATAATTTGAACAATCTTGGGGAAGAGGTCTACTAGACAAAGCTTCATACCAAATACACCGCAACCCCATTATAACACCGTTCATTATAACACAGTTACGGATATAACACGGTTTAAAGATGGATCCCAAAAATATATAGATTATATAGAAAAATGACCGCAAATGGTCATTTTTCTATATAATCTATACATTTTTGTTTGGATATAACACGGTTGTTTAGCTAACACGGTTTTTGCTTTGGATCCCATTAATAGTGTTATAAAGAGGTTGTGTTGTATCAAAGACCTAGGCCTTGAGATTTCAGACAAGAAGATTTTTAAAGGTTTTCCCTATTTAAGTCTGTGTAAAACCAGTGGGCCCCAGGGAGGGGCCATTTTTGGCCCTAGGGCTATAATTTGAACAATCTTGTTAGAGGTCCACAAGATGAAGCTTCATTCCAAATATCAAAGACATGAGCCTTCTGGTTTCAAGCAAGAAGAGTTTTAAAGGTTTTCCCTATATATAAGTCTGTGCAAAACCAGTGGGCCCTGGGGCGGATCCATTTTTGGCCTGAGGGCTATAATTTTAACAATCTTGGTCGAGATCCACTAGACAAAGCCTTATACCAAACATCAAAGAACTGAGCCTTCTGGTTCAGACAAGAAGATTTATAAAGATCTATAAGTCTATGTAAAACCAGTGGGCCCTGTTTGTTTGATTTGTTTGTTTGAATTGTGGTTTAACGTCCCCGTCAAAACTATAGGCCATTTTGGAGATGTTGCTTCCAATTTTGTGGGACTTTTACCTGACATTGAGATGAAATGACATCTCAAGCCATGTCGCCCAATTAAACCAATAGAGTTTATAAGGATGGACTGTCCGACTGGCACCCCTTTGCCTGGACAGGTTTAGAACCACTAAGAGGTTTACTAGTACTCGGTCAGTTTCAGCTCTGCGTGGAAGCATTGTGCAGCCAATCTATTTCTTCAAGCCCTGATGGGCAGGGGCCGCCAGTGGGCCCTGGGGATTTGTTTGTTTGATTTGAAATGACTTCTCAAGCCCTGTCGCCCAATAAAACCAATAGGGTTTATAAGCATGGATGGTCCAACTCACACTGCTTTGCCTGGGCAGGCTTAGATCCTCTAAGTGGTTTACCAGTACTCGTGTGTGGTCGGATATCAAAGTAGAAGTAAAACAAAGATCTGGAATCGATACAATTAACGTACTCCACCCATCAAAGACACCAAAGGGAAAGAAATACAAACATTAAGCGACCAGACCATAATGGAAACCTAAACAAAGGAAGGCCATAAGGACAGTTACTGTCCCACAAAATGGCCATATGGCCATCCAAAATTAAAAGACACAAGTGATACATCCAGTAAGTAACAAACAACAACATAAATAAATTGCCAGAGAAGAACCGCCTTGGAACGGTCAGTGGAAAGATGTCCACTGGGGGGCTTAAATCGATTTTACGTGGCCACAATCCTCGCCCTTACTTCCGCCGCGATTTAGACAAATAATTTGTTCAGTCCGCATGAAGGCCTCCTAACTCATCAGTGCAACATCTCCGTGAACACAAATAATTAAAGAACCACAGAGGTGAGACAACGGTGAGGACTCGACAGCAAGAAACCACTGAAATGCTGGAGCAAAAGAAAACCAACAGTTAGACTCCGATGGGCCCGACCAGAGACAGAGCATCAGGCACCAACCAACATAACCTTGAACTCTGCGTGGAAGCATCGTGCAGCCCATCTATTTCTTCAAGCCCTGATGGACGGGGGCCGAGTGGGCGATAGGGAGGGGGCATTTTGGCCCCAGGGCTATAATTTGAACACTCTTGATAGAGGTCCGCTAGACGAAGCTTCATATCAAATATCAAAGACCTGAGCCTTCTGGTTTCAGAGAAGAAGATTTTAAAAGATTTTCCCTATATAAGTCTAAGTAAAACCAAAGGGCCCCAGGGCGGGGGCATTTTTGACCCCTGGGCTATAATTTGAACAATCTTTATAGAGGTCCACAAGATGAAGCTTCACGCCAAATATCAAAGACTTGGGCCTTTCAGTTTCAGAAGAAGATTTTTAAAGATTTTTCGTATATAAGTTTATGTAAAACTAAAGGACGCCTGGGCGAGGGCATTTTTGGCTCAAGGGCTATAATTTGAATAATCTTGGCAGAGGACCACTAGATGAAACTTCATACCAAATATCAAAGACCTGGGCCATGCAGTTTCAGAGAAAAAGATCTCTTAAGTTTCATTAAAAATAAAATATCTATTTTTGGCTCCTGTGACCTAGATGTACAATGGACCGGAACCATTTAAACAACTTTGAAAGGGGACCACCTAAGGATCATTCCTGTGAAGTTTAGTCAAAATCCAATTAGTGGTTTGGGAGGAGATGTCCTTTGATGAAATTGTTTAGGCATGCACGCATGACGGAAAAAAAGTCCGATCTGGATCTTCACGGTTTGCTTAGGCTTATCTATTCTAACACTTATGATCACCATGGTAATCTATACATTTTGGGATCCATCTTGAAACCATGATACCCAAAACTGTATTATTAAATGAACAGTGCTTGTTTCTTGGTTTGAATTGATGTTTAACATCCCTATCAACACTATCTAGGTCATACTGAGCAGTATTATAAAGAGGTTTAGGTGTACTTTTATTCGAGAGTGAATATTCTTCAGAAAACAGTTTGGACTACATGTATTTTCTGCAGTTTTGAACTTGACCTACTTGTATCTAAGGCCGACAGCATCTTGATGGAAGACTTCTCTATATGCTTTCTTCTGCTTCAACGCCTCGTCGAGTTTCTTCACTGCATCAACCGCAGCCCTAGTGGGATAAAATCAAAATAAAGTTAACCCTTATCCTGCTGAAAATGACAACCGTAACCTTTGCAAACATTGCATATCCAGATCAGATGACTCCTGAAGATCGGATCTGGATCTATATTGTTTGTCATTCAATTTGTTAATTTGAATGAATACATTATATCAAGTAATTTGATTGGATAATACACAGAAATGGGTGCTGCTAAAGTAAATAACTGAGTTGGATAAGGATTAACACTTATCTTGCTGTTCACGACAACCCCTATCTTTGCAAACAGTGTAGATCGAGATCAGATGATGTTCAGGACAACCCCTATCTTTGCAAACAGTGTAGATCCAGATCAGATGGCTTCTGAAGAAGCCTTATCTTGCTGTTCACGACATCCCCTGTCTTTGCAAACAGTGTAGATCCAGATCAGATGGCTTCTGAAGAAGCCTTATCTTGCTGTTCACGACATCCCCTATCTTTGCAAACAGTGTATATCCAGATCAGATGGCTTCTGAAGAAGCCTTATCTTGCTGTTCACGACATCCCCTATCTTTGCAAACAGTGTAGATCCAGATCAGATGGCTTCTGAAGAAGCCTTATCTTGCTGTTCACGACATCCCCTATCTTTGCAAACAGTGTATATCCAGATCAGATGGCTTCTGAAGAAGCCTTATCTTGCTGTTCACGACAACCCCTATCTTTGCAAACAGTGTAGATCCAGATCAGATGACTTCCGAAGAAGCCTTATCTTGCTGTTCACGACAACCCCTATCTTTGCAAACAGTGTAGATCCAGATCAGATGGCTTCCGAAGAAGCCTTATCTTGCTGTTCACGACAACCCCTATCTTTGCAAACAGTGTAGATCCAGATCAGATGGCTTCTGAAGAAGCCTTATCTTGCTGTTCACGACAACCCCTATCTTTGCAAACAGTGTAGATCCATATCAGATGGCTTCTGAGGAAGCCTTATCTTGCTGTTCAAGACCAACCCTATCTTTGCAAACAGTGTAGATCAGATCAGATGGCTTCTGAAGAAGCCATCTGATAAGGATCAACACTCTTTGACATTCAGTTTATGAATTTGTAGCAATAAATTACATCAAAAAATTTGATTGGCTGATAGACAGAAATGGGTGTGGCTTAAATGAATATTCAGCAAGATATGGGTTAAAACCATTGTTCAACATTGTGTGAAACTTTGATAGGCATGAGGCCTGTTTCATGGTAGTTGGACTTGGGTCAAAGTTTATGGTCAATTATTGGCTTATTCAAGTGACTAATGATCAATTAACCCTTGTCCTGCTGAATATTTAAATATACCACACCCACTACAGATTATCAGACAATCAGATTACTCGATGCAAATTATTGCAACAAATCACAATCTGAATGACAAACAATGTAGATCCTGATCAGATGGCTTCTTCAGAAGCCATCTGATCTGGATCTACAATGTTTGAAAGGTAAGGCATATCCTGGCTCAGCAGGACAAGGGTTAACACATTGTTTACTTGTGGACTCTTCCACTGTCATTTCAGGAACATCAGGTCTATTTTTCTGCTTTTATTCTACCCTACTGTTGGAGCCCAGGGGCGGGGCAGATGCAGCGGAGTCAAAAGAAACTGGCTCTTAGCTAAGTTAGTAATTACCCGGATCGGTCTGCTTGATTGCTGGTTGAGGCAGGAGATGCCAGTTAGCCATTAGTTCTTCCCAACCCCAGATGTTTCTGCTTACTAATAATTCTGGTGATAAATTTTTTCCTTTGCTTTTTTAAGACATAAATTGGTATGAACTAAACAGATATAATAAGCAATGAATGTTTGGAGCTCAAATCTTAATAGAATTTGGAGAATGGGGGTGGGGAAGAACTGGGCCGGCCGGTTTCTTCCCCACCCAGGATTTTTCTATTTACTAAAAATTCGTGCGATAAATTTTCTTCACTTTTAAAGACATAAATTGGTATTAACTAAACAGATATAACTAGAACTGTCAGAGGATCTGAGGATAATGAAAAAAGAATATGCACATCTTCAGACCTATATGAAAACACCTGTAAAGTTTCAAAAGGATTGACCTAGAACTGTAAGAGGAGTTGCGGTAACAAGGTAGCTACTCCCTATACATTTTAAAATTAGTAGATCTAAAAAATTGTCTAAGTTTAAAAAGGTGAAATAAGTGAAAAAAATTATTTAAGGATAATGAAAAAAGAATATGCACATATTCAGACCTATCTGAAAACACCTGTAAAGTTTCAAAAGGATTGACCTAGAACTGTAAGAGGAGTTACGGTAACAAGGTACCCACTATCAAATATTACAGACAGACAGACAGAAAGACAGACAGACGGAATTCCGGACAAGCCAAATCCAATATAGCCCCCACTTTTTCAAAGCGGGGCTATAATAAGCAACAAACGTTTGGCACTTAAATTTCAATAGAATTAGGAGACTGTGGGGTGGGGAAGAACTGGGCCGGCCTGTTTCTTCCCCACCCTTGGGTAGTGTTGTACAGTTATGTCAGTTATATTGCTTAAGATGTCTTGGGTTGGGAAGAACTAGGCTGGTCCGTTTCTTTCCCATCCTTGGTAAGTGTTGTTCTGTTAAGTCAGTTATGACATTGAAGGTGTCTGGGGTGGGGAAGAACTGGACCGGCCCATTTCTTCCCCACCCCTGGGTAGTGTTTTACAGTTATGTCAGTTATATCGCTGAAGATGTCTGATGTGGGGAAGAACTGGGCCGGCCCGTTTCTTCCCCACCCTTGGGTAGTGCTGTACAGTTATTTCAGTTATATTGCTGAAGCTGTCTTGGGTGGGAAAGGTCTGGGCCACCCAATTTTTTGTACACAGAAAAATCTGGGGTCAGGAAGAAACGGCCGGCCCAGTTCTTCCCCACCCCCAGTCTCCAAATTCTATTAAGATTTGTTACTTTTTATATCCTTTTAGTTTATACCAATTTTTGTCTTAAAAAGCGAAGAAAATTTATCACAAGAATTTTTTGTAAACAGAAAAATCTGGGGTGGGGAAGAAACGGGCCGGCCCAGTTCTTCCCCATCCCCAGTCTCCAATTTCTATTTAGATTTGAGCTCCAAACATTTGTTGCTTATTATATCGTTTTAGTGTATACCAATTTTTGTCTTAAAAAGCAAAGAAAATTTATTACAAGAATTAATGGCAGACAGAAAAATCTAGGGTGGGGAAGAAACGGGCCCCATCCCCAGTCTCCAAATTCTATTTAGATTTGTTACTTATTATATCCTTTTAGTTTATACCAATTTTTGTCTTAAAAAGCGAAGAAAATTTATCACAAGAATTTTTTGTGAACAGAAAAATCTGGGGTGGGGAAGAACCGGGCCTGCCCAGTTCTTCCCAACCCCCAGTCTCCAAATTCTATTAACCCTTGTCCTGCTGAATATTTATATATGCCACACCCACTACCGATTATCAAATTATTGCAACAAATTCACAATCTGAATGGCAAACAATGTAGATCCTGATCAGATGGCCCAGTCAGAAGCCATCTGATCTGGATCTACATTATTTCAAAGATAAGGCATATCCGGGATTAGCAGGACAAGGGTTAAGATTTGAGCTCCAAACATTTGTTGCTTATTATATCTTTTTAGTTTATACCAATTTATGTCTAAAACGCAAAGAAAATTTATCACAAGAATTTTTTGTAAACAGAAAAATCTGGGGTGGGGAAGAAACGGGCCGGCCCAGTTCTTCCCCATCCCCAGTCTCCAAATTCTATTAAGATTTGAGCTCTAAACATTTGTTGCTTATTATATCTTTTTAGTTTATACCAATTTTTGTCTTAAAAAGCAAAGGAAATTTATCACAAGAATTAATAGCAGACAGAAAAATCTGGGGTGGGGAAGAAACGGGCCGGCCCAGTACTTCCCCACCCCCAGTCTCCAAATTCTATTAAGATTTGAGCGCCAAACATTTGTGGCTTTTTATATCTGTTTAGTTAATACTAATTGATGTTTTAAAATGCAAAGAATATTCATCAAAGATGCTTTAATTGGGATGCATATTTTATTGCATCTCCATGAACGGTGTAGCATAGAGCCAATTTTGTCATTTAAGCTAAAAGTACTCAGAACTTATTCAGAATGGTCTCTTTTCTCAATTATAACAAATTGTGAACTGAAAATTACTCGTTGACTATGGTTCTGAAAAAAAATTCAGGTGCGAAAGAAACTGACTGGGTGGGGAAGAAACCGAGGAAGAACCGGGCCGGCCCAGTTCTTCCCCCGGGGAAGTTACACCGGAAACCCCAAAACAGGTACTTGACAAACAGTGCAGACCCAGATCAAACGCAGCAGAACGCGGCATCTGATCAGGGCCTACACTATTTGCAAAAAGTTCAGCCATTTTCTGAATAAATTTTGAATAAACACAACCTGTCACCCCTAGATTTTGAAATGGACACCTGTTATGTATAAGGAGGAAGATTCCATTTGGTACAAAAAGGGTTAATAAACTTATTTATATCTAACAACTGTTCATTGCTGTTTGTGTCTGATATTCATCATGTTGAGTGAAAGAGGGTAAGAAAAAAAAAAAAATTCTAAAGTAACTAACATATTATTTAATCTATTATACTATGAGTTGGTACATGTACATAGACATTACGTGTGAAAGATTATACTTGTGAGTTATCTCGGTGAATCCTAGTCCTTTTGCCCCCAAACCATTTCCTCCCCTAGTCGTTTTGCCCCAAGACGTTTCCTCCCTGGTTGTTTCCCCCTGGTCGTTTCGTACCCCTAGTCTTTCCAAAGTAAGAAACGAATTTCCACTGAAGACCTTTTATTCATCTTTAACCCTTTTTGTACCAAATGGAATCTTCCTCCTTAAATATAGCAGGAGTCCATTCCAAAATTTAGGGGTGTCAGGTTGTGTTTTCTTCAAAATTGATTTGGAAAAAATGGCTAAACTTTTCGCAAACAGTGTAGGCCCTGATCAGACGCCACTCTTTGTGGTGTCTGATCTGGGTCTGCACTGTTTGCCAATAACCCGTCATTGGGTTTCCGGTACAAAAAGGGTTAACAGGACAGAGTTAAGAAGAGGCAAATATTTAAGTAGCATCAACGACCTGTCATGTCAGCCTAATGATAACTAGCCCTTAGTTACTGACAGGCACCATGCCTTAAAAATAGCCACTCGGAGAGCTGTGACGAGGACTTGTTACACTTAAATTATTGAAGTTGTTTTCTTCAAACAATTTTCATCATTGTAAAAAATATCACATTATATTGCATAGATATGTTAACGTAAGGAAGTGTTTCGACAATAAGATTTAAGTTCAAGAAAAAATGGTCACTTTCTTGTCTGTTGCTGGATTCATGGTTTTATTCAATTTTGGGGTTTGCTGTTGTTCCTGGCAGGGGTACATGTACATGAGATGAGCTGTATTCTTTGACTGAGGCTGTTTCTTGGACTTTCTTATTATCATTGACAGACTGTTTTCCACTCAAGGCTTTGCATGCTTTGCAAATAAGTAATTTTAACTGTATGCATGAAATGCATTTATTTCATTAACATGCTCGTTGAGACGCAATGACACAATGAGCATGTTCATGGTATAAATTGACTGTAAGGACCTGCTGGACTGAGGGCTAATGACAAAAAATACACTTTGAGGAATTTATTTCATGTGGTTATTCTAAAGGCCATTTCATTGAAATGTTGCTGTAATCATGCAGTGCAGACAATTATTGTACACAAAAGATTCCCGACACTTCAAGATAAACTGCAAACTTGAAACACCTCAGCATCGTCTCTGACAATAGCCATTTTCGATATGAAGATTGATGTGCCACCTAAACCCAAGCGCAAGTTCACCCCCAGACTAAAAGTTTGGAAGCTGAAAGAACCTCAGACAAGAAATCCTTTCCAGGAGGTTTTCAGCCAGCATGTGAGTGCCTCAGCAGGTGTAGCTGATGTTACCACTGAGGATATATGGAACAGCATCAAGACCTGTCTGTTCAAGACAACTGAAGAGGTGTGTGGCACAACTCCGCCCCACCGCTGGCGTCGCGAAACCTGGTGATGAGCATGTTAGTAAGCTCATTGCAACCAACCGGCAAGCCTTTAAGGCGTGAAAGACTGGTAAGGACAGTCGTGCATCATATCTTGCAGCCAAATGCATAGCCATACATGTGCACCATGCTCACCAAGAAGCTGAGGAGATCTACAAGAATATTGAATTCTTAATAAGTCCTCAGAAGTAAACCCCCTTGCTAACCAGATGAGAAGAGAGAATGCCGATGTTGTAGGTGACAAACCAGTAAAGAATGATGCAGGGGAGATGTCAATGAGTGAAGATACAAAGCAGGGGGCCTGATTAGAACACTACCAAAGGCTACTCAAGTTTGACTGGGACCCAGACCACCTGTCTGATGAACCACCAGTGGAAGGGCCGCCCATCCCAATTACTATTGATATGGTTAAGCAGGCTATATCTCAGATGAAGGCAAAGCACCAGGCTCTTCTGGCATAGTGGTGGAGATGATCAAAGCTGCAGGTGATGTGGGTGCCTCAATGATCCGCGACATTGCAGCTGCAATCATCCGTGATGGAAAGGTACCCTCTGACTGGGAACAGAGTTTCATTGTCTGTCTCTACAAGGGCAAGGGCGATGCATTGGAATGGGAGAACTACCGCGGTCTCAAGCTGACAGAACAGGTCATGAAAGTCCTGGAGAGGATTGTGATGGCTTCATTAGGCAGTTGGTGTCCATCGAAGATTCCCAGTTTGGCTTCGTCCCAGGAAGAGGCACAACAGATGCAATTTTTGTTGTACGGCAGCTGCAAGAGCAGTATCTGGCAGCCAACAGGAGACTCAACATGGCTTTTGTAGACCTGGAGAAGGCATTTGATCGAGTGCCTCGGAAAGTCATCTGTTGGGCACTAAGAAAACTTGGAGTAGACCAGTGCATTGTGTGACTGGTCCAAGGGATGTATGCTAATGCTCGGAGCAGTGTCCGTGTTGGTGATGGTTACAGTGAAGAATTCGACATGAAGGTGAGTGTTCATCAAGGCTCTGTTCTCAGCCCACTGCTTTTCATCATTGTGCTTGAGGCCTTGTCATGCGAGTTCCGCTCTGGAGTCTCCTGGGAGGACCTGCATGCTGATTACCTTGTCATCATAGCTGAATCCCTTGAGGAATGTGTCAGGAGGCTCTTATTTTGGAAAGATGCCATGGAGACGAAATGCTGAGAGTGAATTCAGGAAAGACAAAGATCATTATCTGTGGTTCATGTCTGGACCTTCTGCAGAGTACAGGCCAGTTCCCTTGCGCTGTATGTCGCACTGGAGTGGGCAGCAACAGTATCTTTTGTAATGGCTGCAAGTTCTGGGTGCGAAAGAAATGCAGTGGGCTCAAGGGCTTGATAGAGGACCCTGATTACAGGTGTACATGGTGCCAAGGAACTGCACAACAAGTTGGAGGTTGTAGCTTCCTTTTGCTACTTAGGTGATATGCTAACAGCAGCAGGTGGTTATGACCTTTCAACCACATCACATGTGAAAACAGCCTGGAAGAAATTCAAGGAGTTGCTACCAGTTCTCTCTTCCTGCAACCTCTCGTTCAAGACACGTGGCTGTGTGTACAGCTCTTGTGTGCGGAGCGCAATGCTCCATGTCAGTGAGACATGGCCAATGACAAATCCGAACTCCAACATCTTCAGCGAAATGACAGGGCAATGATCAGACAAATCTGCAATGTCAAGCCACAGGACTCTGTCACTATCAGGTCCATTGAGTTACTTGAGCGTCTTGGCATTGTGCGTCTTGGCATCCTGAAAGAGAGAAGGCTCCGCTGGTATGGACATGTGGAACGCTCCAACGGTGCAGTCAAGACTGCATGTGACATACACGTAGGTGAAAAGCTGGGGCCTGGAAGGCCCAAGATGACCTGGAAGCAGCTGACAGAAAGAGATTGCAGAGAATGGAAGCTCTCTGCTATTGATCCTCATGATAGACAGGCCTGGAGATCTGGTGTAAGATCTGCCATGCTAGCAGCAAGCCAGCTACCTGGAAGGGGGCCCACTTATGTGGACGTTGCCTCTGTACCTGTACATTAAACAAAAATCTGTTGATGATGATGAGTAGCAGGTGCCTCTGAAAATGTGACATTATTTGTTTGTAAATTCTTATGTAAAGGCATATTTGGAAAAATATTGTTGAAGCCCGGGCTTCCGTCTGGCTATGCACCTGCAATGTTTTAAACACGTATACATATATGGAATGACAAACATAACATGCTATATTAAACAATTACACTGCGGCATATGTTTACAACAACTATGGAGACTGTTGCAGAGAAAATTTTGATAATGGTGTGTGTGGTGTGTGTGTGTGTGGGGGGGGGGGGGGGGGGGGGGGCGCAAAAGTAATGCCACGTTGATGTAGCGCTGCTTTAATGTGTACTTTACCATTACTTGGATTGTGAAGCACAGTGCTTCCAGGAGTGTGCATTTCAGTAACTGCATCTATGAATCAAAGTTGTTTCGGTGATGTGCTTTATTCGGTCAACACTGTACTTTAAATAATTTACCAATATTGTGCTAGACTGTAGGGTATGTGTACTCAATGCTTCACACGTGAGAACGTTGATAGGTTAAATTAAGGCCCTGTTTTGACGCAAGAACAGATAATTTATCAGACTGCGGGTATGTATCTTTTGGTAAACTATTATGCAGGCCGGCAGGCGCAAGGACAGCGCTGAACCAATGACTTTTCGAGGCTGCTCCATCGCAGTGTGCCTGCCTATCAGACAGCAGGCATGTATTTTTGATACGCCATTGTGCTCGCAGCTGAGATGGCGTCGAACCGACATTTTGGACTCCGTCCTACTGCGCGGATAGCAGGCGTGTATCTTTTGGACAGGCAGACAGACAAAACGTTTATTCTCTCAAGACATATAACATGTCATGTGATGAGAATACACATTGATACACGGTAGCGGAGATGCGTTAGGTTTTGGTAGTTACCCAGCAGGCACACGACGTACTTGCGACGTCACATCAACGTCGGTGCAACATCACAATGTGGGTGGTGCTTACGAGGACCAGGCATATATCAACAGGATCGGGGAACGTGTGTGAATCACATATCACTCATTGTGTTCATTACGGGGTAGAATATGTATTTTGTATTTTATATCTTTTTTTTGGTAACACAATTATCAAATTTTCTCCCAAGTCTACAGAATCATCTAAAAGTTTACCATAGCTTCAATAAAAACAAAGCAAAACATGGGGTCTTAACCCTTGTTCTGCTGAATATTTATATATACCACACCCACTACCGATTATCAACCAATCAGATTACTTGATGCAACTTATTGCAACAAATTCACAATCTGAATGGCAAACAATGTAGATCCTGATCAGATGGCTTCGTCAGAAGCCATCTGATCTGGATCTACATTGTTTCAAAGATAAGGCATATCCGGGATTAGCAGGACAAGGGTTAACATGGGGTGTGTCTTTTTAAAGATAAACCACAACATAATTGCACCAGAGATATTTATGGTAACTATTGTCTTTTAACAAGCTAAGACCACTTTATAGGGTACTGTTGCAAAACAGGTATCCGTTCCCTGGAATGGATGAAGCAAAAGCCCAAAGACTTAAGCGTGCAGAATTAGCCTACAACATTGTATTATTATTATCACTATTGTTATTATTATTTGGGCAAATAAAAGAGGTAAATCAAAGAGGTATTTTACGTTTACATGCACAACAAAACTGGGATTTCATATTCCGATTTTTTCCTCCATAATGGAAATTGTAGTTATTTGGAATAACAGGCTACCAAAAATTTGCCACGGCTGGATCCACCACAGGTAAAGCTCCGATAACTGAAATAAATAGCCATCGGAAGAGATGGCAAATCCCCCGACCAAAAGCCAATATGGCCTTCAGAAGATTGTTCACCAGTAGAAAGTGCACCAGAATTAAACCAGCAATATATCACAAAAGTATTGCAGTTATGGCCTTCACAAGGTTAGTGTCAGGGGAGATAACGAAACAAAAGGCCCATGGGCCAAGATGCTGACCGGCGCTCTGGCAGGCACTGCCCACTGGCAGCCATGTATGGTTTTAATTTATTGATTATAAAGTCTCCTAAATGAACCCCCATTTCATGAGGACTCTGTATCTGAAATATTAGGCCTTTTATGAAGTGGAGGGGTGGGAGATGACCCAACAGAGCCCAATTTGATATCATTGAATGCATCTTATCATAAGGAACAAGAAAATATATGGTTTATGGGTGGGGGGGGGGGGGGCGGGGATCTTAACGGTTTCTGAGATATTGGGCCTTTTATGAAGTGGAGGGGATGGGGAATGGCCCAGGCACATCCCAAGAGACCCCCTGGTTGGTGTCTCTGAATGCGTTTTATCATAAAAAACAAGAATGTATATATGGTTTAGGGGTGGGAATCTGATAGGTTTCTGAGATTTATCGCCTTTTATGAAGTGGCAGGGTGGGGAATGGCCCCAGCACACCCCTGAAGACCCCTAGGTTTGACTCATTGAATGCGTCTTATCATAAAGAAAAAGAATATATATGGATAAGGGGTGGGGATCTGAACGGTTTCTGAGAATTTGGGGCCTTTTATGGAGTGGAGGGGGTAGGACATCGCCCGGGCACATCCCAGACGACCCCCAGGTTGGTGTAACTGAATGCGTCTTATAATAAGAAACAAGAATATATATGGTTTTTGGGTGGGGATCTGAAAGGTTGCCGAGATATATTGCCTTTTATGAAGTGGAGGGGTGGGGCAATGGCGCGTCCCGGGGGACCCCTAGGTTGGTATCACTGAATGCGTCTTATCATAAGAAACAAGAATATATATATTTTTTGAGTTGGGGATCTGAATGGTTTCTCAGATATATGGCCTTTTATAAAGTGGAGGGGGGTGGGGCAGGTCCCTGACCCATCCATGGGGGCCTCCAGGTTGGTGTCATTGAATGTGTCTTATCATAAGGAACAATAATATATATGGTTTAGGGGTGGGGATCTGTAAGGTTTCCAAGATATTGGGCCTTTTATGAAGTGGAGGGGGTGGGGCAAGGCCCCGGCGCATCCCGGGGGCCCATAGGTTGGTGTCAATGAATGCATCTTATCATAAAGAACAAAAATATATATGGTTTAGGGGTGGGGGTCTAAACGGTTTCTGAGATATATGGCCTTTTGTGTTGTGGAGGGGGTGAGGCATGGCCCCGGCGCATCCCGGGGCCCCCAGGTTAGTGTAACTGAATGTGTCTTATCATAAGGAACAAGAATATATATGGTTTAGGGGTGGGAATCTGTACGGTTTCCAAGATATTGGGCCTTTTATGAAGTGGAGGGGGTGGGGCAAGGCCCCAGCGCATCCGGGGGGCCCCCAGGGTGGTGTCAATGAATGTGTCTTATCATAAGGAACAATAATATATATGGTTTAGGGGTGGGGATCTGTAAGGTTTTGGAGTTATGGCCATCACAAGGTTATATTGTCAGGGGAGATAACTCAAAAACCATGGCACCCAGAGTTGTGGTTCTTGTGCATGACACACGGTCTCGTCCTTGTGAACAACTGTGTCAGGTATCATCAATATATCTTAAAGGGTATTGGAGTTATGGCCATCACAAGGTAGTCACTCTATTTTATTGGAAGTGGAGATAACTCAAAAACCATGACAACCAGAGTTGTGGTTCTTGTGCATAACACGCTGTCTCAGCCTTGTGAACAACTGTGCCAGGTACCATCAACATACCTCAAAGGGTATTGGAGTTATGGCCATCACAAAGTAGTCATTCTATTTTATTAAAAAGGGAGATAACTCAAAAACTATGCAATCCAGAGTTCTGGTTCTTGCGCATGACACGCCGTCTCAGCCTTGTGAACAATTGTGGCAAGAACCATCAATGAATCTCAAAGGGTATAATAGTTAGGGCCATCACAAGGTTGCGTCTACGGACGGACGGACGGACAGACGGACGCCAGGCTGATCGCTATATCCCCCGAACCTATTCGGTCGGGGGATAAAAATCGATATCGTTCTGTGCCACTGGAAAAGCTGGATCTGCCCATACAGGTAAAATCGGAGCCATGACATCATCATATCAACAAAATAGGTATCAGCACTGTAGTTACAAGTCCAGGTATTGATGGGTCCGAGTCTTTTAGAGAGCGAATTTTCTCCAATTCCGTCCAGGTTGAACAGAATACCGAAAAAGTAGAAGGCTTTGAAATGAAATATTGATTAGAACAACTTGCACGAAACTGCGTTGCAATGAAATCGACTCGGGTCGATGATCTCTCTGCGCAGAGCAATACTTTATTTACAATCGCTATTTCTGGTTTTGGAAACACAATGCGGAAAATATTCACAATTAATGCATTTTGCTTCACATTCATCATTTATCGCTGAACAGCATATCAAGACATTTTCATGGTAGGAAATTGACTTGTCCTTACCAACAAACTACTTGTAAATACGAACAGATGAGTGTAAATTCGACTCTGCTGTAGAAAGGGTATTTGGGAAAACCGAAAACAAACTTTTACCGTAAATACCGGTAACCGAAAACAAATTCTCATAACTGAAAACAAACTATATCACCAACTAAACCATGATTATTGTACATTTAGACATATACATTTTTAAACACTATGTAAACAGATAATATGGCCAAGTTTGGGAGAATAATTTGAAATAATAACGATTTTATTGCATTTTTTAATATAATTTTCATACATGGACCGGGATCTACATTGCTTGTATTAACTGTTTGCCTTGTGGTTTGTGATCTAAATGAATACATTATACTTAGTAGCTTGATTGTTTGAAAGACAGAAATCTTTGTGACTAAAACAATTTATTTAACAGGATTCTGCTTAAGAAATTTAGTCAAAAATGGTTTAACTGGCTGGTAATCAAGAGGTCCTAGGTTAGGTAAATGCCGAGCCAGTAACATCAGGATCATCACTGATTGTACTTTACTGCTTGCCATGTTGTTTTTGATTTAAATGAATACAGCATGTACTTTGATAGTCTGGACTGGGTGTGACTAAATTAATTTATTCAGCCGGATACGGCTTTTGAAATTTCGCATATAAAAAAATACATCAAGTACATCCGTCGGATGCGCCAATCATTGGTCATCAAGAGGTCAAAGGTTTGATAACGGCCTTGCTGGGAACATCTTTTCATGAAGACTGATCATTAAATCCTTTCAAGAGCCACACTTCCTTCTGCTCATCCAAGAAGGGCAGTTATCAGTATATAATGAAAGAATCTGCACTGGACTAGTTAACAGTATAGGTGATTAAGCCTTTCCAGGAAAACGTGATTAAGTAATTTACTCCCTTGATGTGACCTTAATAGTGTTGACAGGTCTTTTAAACTTTAACTCACACATCAGTAGAATAGAGTGCATACTTTCATATCTCCAAACAATCATTTTTATTGGTTACTGTTTGTTTGCTACTGTTTGTTTGTTTGAATTGATGTTTAATGTCCCCGTCAGCACTGTAAAGGTCATTTTGGAGACGTTGCCTCCAATTCTGTGGGACTTTTACCCAACATTGAGATGAAATGACATCTCAAGCCCTGTGGCCCAATGAAACCAAAAGGGTTTATAAGCATGGACGGAGCGACTCACACGGTATTGCTTGCGTAGGCTTACCGTATTCGGGTGTGTACTACCCGCAGTTTTTTTCCTCAAATGATAGGCCCAAGTTCAGGGTGCGGGTAATCCGTCCGAATTATTTTTGGACCGTTTTTTTTTTACTTTTGTCAGCTGAAAATACGATGCATCTCAATGTTATGCTCTATCCCTTTACGATTCCCGACATAAATAACGTTAATTGTCGACTCAATTTTACTTACACATGAGTAATAAAACAATATTCATTACTAGCAAGCCCGATTTGGTGCTTATTATTCTTAAAACTCTGATTTTAAACGAAATAAACAAGCAAGTTCAATGCTAACATCAAAGTTTTCCGGCATCCAAAACGCCGCCCACAAACTACCGCTACAATTTTTCTGCACGCGATCGGTGAATGACGTCATCGGAACCCCAGCAACGACACACGTGTCTATTGTTTTATTTTAATGCGGTGTATCTCTTTCATTAAAAAAATGTTTGGAAACGGTAAAAATAGTCGATAGCTCGGAAGCTCCGTGTCAATAACCAACAACAGCATACAGATGTGTTTACATAAATTAAAGCGTTCGACATTTTGGCGCCAAAACATAACCATTCACGAGATATTAGAATATACACAAATCTACCGTAAGATTTAGCAACTCGTCTTAGGAGCAATTAAATCATTTTCACATTGATTGTGGATTAAATTATTGATTGGTGAATAAACATAACTTGACCATATTTTCACACCTTATTGACACGCACCGCAGGGTGGCAATTATACGACCGGGATTAACAATAGTGTCATAATTGAACCGTTATAAATCATCAAACAGTGTAAATCCAAATCGGACGTCTGCGGTTTCTTTCTGCGGTGTCTGATCTGGGACTGCACTGTTTGCCGATGTCCCCCCAAAAGGGCCGCTGGGTATATATTGGTTAATAAATAAATAACAAGGGTGAACAGGTTAAGTTTTTTCAACGTTTTAGTATAAAATACATGCATTCTGGTGATACTCGCACGCACGTGCATTTTCCCGCCTTTTGAAGACAATCGCGCGTTCCGTTGTGTGTTACAAAAACTGGCCAAATTCTTACTTTTTCTCACTTACGCACCCACCAAAATTTCAGCAAATATTTCATGCGGGTAATACTACAGAATAACAGTTTTTCCCCAGATTTTGGCTAAAAAAGGGGGGTGCGGGTAGTACGCAAATGCGGGTAGTACACACCCGAATACGGTAGATCCTCTAAGCGGTTTACCAGTACTCGTGTGCGGGTCGGTTTCAGCTCTGCGTGGAAGCATCATGTAGCCCATCTATTTCTTCAAGCCCCGATGGGCGGGGGCTACTTTTTTATTGGTTATAATATATTATTTGTTCTTATTATACAAAATTTCTAAAGCCGTATCCTGCTGATCCTGAGATTACTGGTTGAGCAGTAAGCTAACCTTGGACCTCCTGATAGCCAGCCAGATAAAACATTTTGACAATTTTTTTAAACAGAATCCTGCTAAATAAATTGTTTCAGTCACAAACATTTCTGACTATCAAACTATCAAGTGACTAAGTTTTTGATTTGTTTGATTTGATGTTTAATGTCCCTGTCAACACTGTAAAGGTCAATTTGGAGATGTTGCTTCCAATTTCGTGGGACTTTTACCCGACATTGAGATGAAATGACATCTCAAGCCCTGTCGCCGTTTGAAACCAATAAAGTTTATAAGCATGGACGGTCCCGCCTCGCACCGCAGTTCCCGGACAGGCTTAGATCCTCGAAGCGGTTTACCAGTACTAGTGTGCGGGCCGGATTCAGCTCTGCGTGGAAGCATCATGCAGCCCATATATTTCTTCAAGCCCCTAGGGGCGGGGGCTTTTCAAGTTACTAAGTATGATGTATTCATTTAGATCACAAACAACAAGGCAAACTGATTCACCATATTTGCATAATTTGCTGGCCCCCAGCTTGCACATTGTCAATATTGGAAAAACAGGTAACCAGACCCCCTTACCTGTTAAGGTCAGGGGGGTCTGGTTTCCTGTTTTTCCAACATTGATAACCTTCAGACTAGGAACCAGCAGATAATGCAAATATGGTGAATAGTACAAGCAGTGTAGATCCCGGACCATCTATGAAAATTGTATTAAAAAAATAGGTTTTAGGAATTCCGTTTATAATCATTTAATGTCATTCTTGCGCATGCGCAAAGCACTGGCCGTCAACTGAAACAGCCATTGCTATTCAAATGTATTGGCGGAACTTAAAATGCTAACAATATTCAGACATTTTGAAAGGAAATATACTTGTTTACATTGAAATAATACCTCGAGAAGGAAAGAATGATATTATGCTTTTATTACTGAAATTCATTTATCCTGGATCCGTTTTTAATTGTCGAAAATCTCTTCGTGAATGACCCATGTCAATGACTTGAGATGCCGTTATTCATGAAAGCTTACTAACAAAATAAGTTTTTTACGTAACTTTTCGATTTATTTGCTACATGTATCCAAGTATAGCTGTCACATACCAAGGTTGGTCGGTAAATACCGGTGGTGGGAATTCCCACTGGTATTTACCGGTAATTACCGTCCTGGGAAATACTCCAAATTTCAGCAAAAGTGGGAAATACTGGGAAATAGTGGGAAATATGATTTTTGTTCAGTTATTATATAGAAAAACACTATTAATATTTGTGTAATTTGATTGAAATAATGAACAGCTATTTTGCAATTCACCATATTTGCATTATTTGCTGGCTCCCAGCTTGCACATTGTCAATAATGGTAAAACAGGTAACCAGACCCCCCTGACCTTGAAAGGTCAGGGGGGTCTGGTTACCTGTTTTTCCAACACTGATAACCTTCAGACTAGGAACCAGCAGATAATGCAAATACGGTGATACATATACATATATATATATATATATATATATCCCAATACATATATGTCATAAGTCTGCTTTTACGCAACCAAACACAAGCCTAAATATAAAGTGATCAGTTGTTATGTGGGGTGCAGAGAGTTATTTAAAGACCCAGATCAGAATCACTCAGGTTCTTTAAGAGATTTTGCCTTGGAACTACATGTTTTGTATGCTTAAGTGTATCACTAAACCACACTTTTCAATTTTTTGGAGATTTATCATTTACAACAACTCTTTGGATGTTTGAATTTTAAGGATGTTTGTACACTAGAAAAAAGCTTGTTTCCATGTTTGTCATGTAGTCATACTCCTAATGCTAAAAGGTGTGATAATTTAATTGTTTTATTTGTTTGCAAGTTTATCAAGTTATCATACTCCTAATGCTAAAAGGTGTGATAATATAATTGTTTGTTTGAGACAGGTATTAAAAGAAAACAGGTAATTTAAGCATAAAAAGTTTCTTTAATCATCTACAGATACCCACCTGTGTATTAAAATTACATGTATACAAGTCAAGGGAAATAGCTGAAAGTTAAAAACTAATATTTTAGAATCCCGTTTGAAAAGAAATTATATACATTCTATATGAAGGCAAGGGACTATAGATCTTTCAAGTTATTCAGTATAAAAAGGGCTGGAACATTCTTAAAAATTTCACTTGTCCTACATGACTAAGTGCATGTAAACTAAATGGTAAATGTTGGAAGGACTAGACAAACTTTTTACCTGTCCTTCAATTTTTTTTGTCATTGCAAGCAGACAAGTGGAATTTTCAAGCCCTGCATGAACTTGAAATAATTTTTCTTTCAAATAGCTAGGTAGTTGGGGTATATTAAGCAGTCTCAATTGGTATCGCCTATGTTAATATGTATTTCCCTGTATTTCCTGGGAATTTCCTGTATTTCCCGCCGTCCAGGGAAATATGAGTATTTCCCGCTTTTTTGCCAACCTTGTCACATACGGACAGAACTTTGATCTTTCTCTCTCTGTCTTTCTCTCTCTCTCTCTCTATTGAGAAAACAGTTCAATGATCTGTCAAGAAGTGCAGGTAAAACATGTCCAGCGATATGTCTACATGTATATTTGCAATTTTGGTAAATTGAAGATTCCGTGTTTCTTTCTTCAAAATTTATTCCGAAAATGACTAAACTTTTTGCAAATAGTGTAGGCCCTGATCAGAAGCCACGTTCTGCTGCATCTGATCTGGGCCTGCACTGTTTGTCACTTACCTTTTTTGGGGTTTCGGGTACCAAATGGCTTAATGTGAGGGCTGGGAAGGTTGAAGAAATCTTCCAGATTTTACTGTAAAATCTTGCACTTGCGAATGTGTGTTTCATTTTCATACACTGAAAGGGTGTTCTATGTTTGTTTTGAATTCAATGTTCCAGTCCCACTGAGACTTAGTGGGTCCAAGCACGGGGCAAATGGTAGACTTTCTGACGAGTCTTTAAACCGAGGTCCCGTCTCCGTATGACCTTAGATGTTGGTGGGACGTAAAACTGAAACACTCACTCACTCGGCAAATGACATTTTAATAAGCGCCATATTATCGCTAACGCAACGTTCTGACGTTTCATCAACGTTGCAAAGTCAAATTCAATGCATCACTTTGATGTTGGTTTGCTGTAGACACGACGTTGTTGACCCATTACATGTCAGACATTAGTTATTTAACGACAAACTGTAATTTACATTTACCTACGCTCGCTAATTGCTGGTACGCTAAGAGAGAGAGAGGACGGAGAGAGAGAGCAACATGTTGGCTATGACACCCTCACAGAGAGAGGGTCGCGGGACGATTCGGTCCTGAGTCTTTTCGGTCCCTGAGTTGTTTCGGTCCTGAGTCGTTTCGGCCTGGGTCGTTTCAGCCCAATTTTGGGGGTGGGTCGTTTCGGCCAAATTGGTGGGTCGTTTCGGCCTGATTTTTCTGTCACTTTATTTACATGTATATATATTTTGTTTGTTGAAGATCAGCCTGTGCTTTTGATATCTTCGCTCGTTTTAAGCCTTTAATAGGCCAGAAAACAGAGTGCTTTTTCGAACTGGGTAGACTCGGGGATCAACCTATGTGCTTGCTATCTTCGCTCGTTCAGTTTTTAATAGCTCAGAAAACAGAGGGCTTTTCAAACTGTGTAGACTCTGAGCACAATGAACAGATTTATAGGTTATTAAGTCTTTGAAGGTGTCACAACGACAGATGCAGGCTGATCATATAAAATAATAACATCGTTCATTTTTTTTATCTATCTATCTATCTAATATAGACAAAAGTTAAGAGGGGATAGATAAATCAAAATTAAAAACATCACTTTCGGGAACTAGGGGCGGGAGTGGTGCAGTTAACCAACCTCACCCTTGAAAGCCTCAAGGGTTGGCAAACATACAACGGATTCTGGGATGGCATTCCATTGGACAATAGCCAGGGGGAAGAAAGAATATTTGTTAAAGTTCTTGTACGTGTGGACCTCGCGAAAGATCTTTGAGTGGCAATTTTTAGAAATCAAAGTTTTAGGTTGTATGTAATCTGGCATGGGTATTGCCACTAGCCCGTAGACAATTTGGTAGAATAGACATAGGCGAGCGCCTGACCTTCTTTGTTGGAGGGTCCGCCAGCCTAGGTCTTCAAGCATCGTTGTAACACTGGACCTAGAATTATAATTGTTAGTGGTCCATCTAGCGACTGGGCGCTGTATTTTCTCGATTTGAGCTGTTTTGTCTTTAGTGTATGGATCCCATATCTGGGAAGCGTATTCGAAATTTGGGCGGACCAGCGTGTTGTAGGCAGTCTGTTCACAATGAACAGATTTATAGGTTATTAAGTCTTTGAAGGTATCACAACGACAAATACAGGCTGATCATATAAAATAATTAGGCTACATTTAGCCAATATTTCGCACACTGTTCTCAAAATGTACGTGTCATTGATACTAGTATGGTAGAATTCCCCTTAAAGACCACTCCTATATTAATTAGGACCACTCCGCTACGAGTATTAAGACCGGTTTTCGCCAGACCCAAACAGAGGTGTAAAATTTCCCTCAAACTTACTCGCCCTTATCGCCTAAACTTTTCATTTAGGTGCTAAAAATGAAGGAAAAGTAAGGTCAATTCTGAAAACCTTACTCGCCCTGACTAAAAACTTACTCGCAAATGCGAGCGGGCGAGTGGAATTTTACACCCCTGCCAAATTATTTCTTATATAATTAAGACCACCCCGCTATTCAGTATTAAGACCGCTGTCAAAAGACTGAATCTACCATTACTGTTCTTTATTGAGACCACTTTTTGGCCAAGTCAAGTTAATTTGTATCTCTCAGACCATTGGTCAATATAATTTTTGCTGGATTCCTCATCATTACAAAAGATCTTGGTAATGTTCACACAGTTCCCTCAAGGTGTGAAAAACAGCAGTTTACCTGTACTTATCAATGTGTTGTTTTGACAAGATTTTTTTTTATGCTAGGTGAATAAAAAGTTTTAATAATTTTGGTAATGTGCAGCGTTGTGTTCTTCAGAAAGAAGATTATTGTGGAACAATTGTTATCATTAATGTGATTTTTATTGCTTATAATTACATATAATGAGGAAAAGAACAGTAAAGTTAAAGACTGCAAGATTTACTAAAAAGCAATAAAATAGGCACAGTGCACATAAAAAAATATTTAAATCAGTCTTGCCAGCACTTTTTTTTTTTTCACCAATTCCATTATAAGAGACCACCCCGCTAATAAGACCACTTTTTAGAAGTCTAGAAAGTGATCTTAATAGCGGAATTTTACTGTAAATACTGATCATTCTCAGACAATAATGAAGTCCTAGTCACATCTCCTCGTTGGTGCTAACTGGAAACATGGCTATGGATAGAACTTTTAAAACACTTTATTTGGGCTATCATAACCATGGCTAACGTGACAGGTCGTTGAAATAATATTCAAAAGTTTTAAATAATAATTACTATTCAATTTGTTTTATACGGAAAAAAATGCTATATAATAAAATCGGACCGAAACGACCCAGGCCGAATCGACCGAGGGCCGAAACGACCCACCGAAATAGGCCGAAACGACCCAGGTCCAAATTTGGGCCGAAACGACCCAGGCCGAAACGACTCAGGACCGAAACGTCCCGGATTCAGAGAGAGAGGACCCTGTTGAGCCGTGCGAACAATAAATATGTCTTTAAGAGCAGTTAGTGTTTCCCGCAGACTGAAAATAGGGCAGGGTGCTACTCCAAAAAGGGCATTTTTGCAACGCGTCACTGCATATCAAAAGGGCACACCTTACACAGACTCTTGCCAAAGAGGGCAAGGCAGGGGTTTTGCACCCCTTTTAGGGAATGGGGATGGGGCCTTTAGAATTGGGAAAATTATCGATATTTTGACTGAAATTTAGAAAATGTACTACAGATCACTGAAAGGTTTTCTTTAATGGCATTGTTATTTGAAGAGCATGCCTATGTCAGACAGCAGACCGTGGAATAAACAACAGGGATAAACCTTAACCTGCCCAAGGGCCCAAACTCTCAAATGTTTGGGATCCGGATCAATATTCAAGGGCCCGTAAATTGTTAGGTAAGATAATAATACTTGACAGACACTTCCTGATGGTGACTGCAGTAAGAATTTTATCCAAAAGATTTAAACTAGGGTAATTCTACTATGAATACAAAACATGTGGTAACTGTGAATATCATTTGGAGCATTAGTGCACTTGCCTCGGATGCTAGAGGTCACGGGTTCAATCCCCGGCAGCGGTGATAAAATTTCGGTGTTCGTACACACGCTCCATTGGCATCATTTGCAGGGATGAATGTCATAAAGTGCACCGTCCTTCGTATCTGGGCGTTAACTGGAGGCCCCAACCCCTGTGCAGGGAGACCCATCCCTGTGCAGGTTAAAGAACCCTACTGCAATTACATGATTACTGTGTAGGCTTTCATCCTGCAAAACTGGAGTGTATGTACATAACATGCCCCTTATGTGTACCCTCCTAGGGTTAAAGTGAAATCAGATAGAGATAGATAGAAGTACCTGGGACTCCTTAAATTCATTCAGGTTCATACAAGACAAAAACACAGAACAAAAAAGATTATTGCACAGAATGATTGTTGTTTTAAACTTTTTGGTCAATTCTCCCATCATCTAAACGTTATGAGATTTTTGGTGACTGCTACCTTAATAAAAACGTAGTGACGGACCTGAAGGAGGACACACATTTCACTATGATTTCAGTGCATCTGGCGACTTTGTTCTGAAGCAAAACTTTATTATTTTTTCTTAAGATTGTCACAAAATCATCATTTATTTTATTTGTAACAAAAATCTTGCAAAAAAATAAAAATAAAAAGTGAGCATATTTAGGCCCTCAAAATCCGTAATGTAGTGGGTGGGGTACTTACGTAAAAACTACATCGTAGAATGGACAAGAATAATTTGGTAAACCTTAATAGCATTACTGAAACTATACACCATGCATTTATACAGAGAGTTCTAGAAGAACTGCAACATTTCTTGGACAAAGTGTGCTTGGCCAGATTGGAAATTTGTCTTCCGGAAATTGGACACTTTTAGGAATTCACCATATTTGCATTATCTGCTGGTTCCTAGTCTGAAGATTATAAGTGTTGGAAAAACAGGTAACCAGACCCCCCTGACCTTTTAAGGTCAGGGGGGTCTGGTTAAAAGTCAGATGGTCTGGTTACCTGTTTTTCCAACACTTATAATCTTCAGACTAGGAACCAGCAGATAATGCAAATATGGTGAATGGGCCGAATTTCGGCCCTAAATTTGGGTGATCGAGACCTCTTGTCAACAGTTGCGGTCATTAATAAATTTCCTGGTTATTTTCATTTGTATACCCGAATAAAACGGGAACCATACTATACACTCGACTGAACACAACACAGGTATTTTACATTGTGTGTATTTATTGCGATTGTCGCATGTCGGTAATTACGCATGACTGTCCCGTGATTATTGGATAAACGGTGAAAAGATTAGGTCTATTGCATTGGCGTAAAGGGCAATGCGGGGCACAAAAGGGGCAAAAATTTCAAATTTTAGGACAAGAGGGCGGGAATTTAGGGCACCGGGGCGCCACGCCCCTCTGTTCCGCTTTAGGGCAATCACTAGCAGTTAACTAAGAAAATAACACTTGGGATTTTGCGATCATGAAAACACGCCTATGCGAATTTGACCCTCTAAAACCCCACTTTTATATAGTAAAACTGGGGTTTACAGGGGTAAACATTATTTTTTTAAGGTCTACTCATAAAGGTAGATTGAGGGTACTCGATAGAACAGCCTCGTCAAGGCGGTTCTATCGATTCCCTGCCATCTATGTTTTGAGGAAAAATAAGCAAATTATCCCAATTTTTCATCTTAAAATTACCATTTTTGACCGAAAAAATTGATAATGTATTTGTATAGGAATGTTTTTGTAATACGAAATTTCACACCTGGCAGCATATCAGTGTTTCTCTCATTATCTTACATTAGAATTCGTCAAAAGTTTGAAATAATTTCACTGTTTGACGCTATAATTAACATTTTATCTGTCCCACTGCCTTGAAGCAATACAACAGTTGACGGCCAGGGCTTTTCCCTTTCTATTTTTAGAACCAGAAGTACGTCACGAAAATAGCTCCTTTAGAATTGTTATTATTTCAAATTATTCTATCTATCTATCTATCTTCTTATACTGAGTCGGTCATATTTGGCCATTACCTCAGTTGGGTGCGTAGCTAAATTTAGAATTTAGCTTAAAAAAAAAGAAAAAAAAAAGAAGTCACTGGATGAGTCCTTAAAACTATTTACAATCTGAATAACAGAGGTATACTAAAACGCATACCTCTGAGTCTCAATCTTACACTGTATGGGCTTTGAACTCCTCTGCAGTCTTAGCATTCACCACAGAAGAGGGAAGACTATTCCACTGGGGAATAGTCCTAGGGAAGAAGGAATTTTTCAGGGCATCACTGTAGGACTGGTACCTGTGATACTGTGAGTTGTTTACATTTGATGCCCTTGTTCGAGTTGAAACTGTCACAGGGGTCAAGTATTTATCTTTATTAACGGCCACTGTTCCTGAATGTATCTTATAGAAGAAGGTTAAAGAGGACTGCTCACGACGGGCCTCTAGGGACGGCCATTCTAGCTCGTTAAGCATGTCACCGACGCTGCTTCTATTGCGCCATCGTCGGCAGGTCCATCGAGCAATTATTCTCCCAAACTTGGCCATATTGTCTGTTTACATAGCTTTTAAACATGTATATGTCTAAATATACAATAATCATGGTATAATTGGTGAAATAATTTGTTTTTGGTTATGAGAATTTGTTTTCTGTTATTTACGGTAAAAGTTTGTTTTCGGTTTTCCCAAATACCACTGTAGAAACGATTACACGATCAATCGTCGCGAAAGAATGTGGTCGGGTATAAAAGCCAAGGCCGCGCCGGGCCGAGCCAAAAATGCCGATCCGAAGATTTTATATTTCGTCTCTTGTTAAAATTAAGATAAATATTGTATGCAGTTGGGTATCAAATTATTATAAATAACATATTTGATAACTGCACGAAGGTTTATCTCTCTACTTTGTTAAATTTTCTTGTAATAACCGTTTTGCCGAAATTGAGGGGTATAAAAGCCAAGGCCGGGAAAAATTATAATATTTCTTAGTTTCTTGCATATTTACAGGTTAAAGTACTTCTTTTTTCCTGAAAATATTTGAATTTGATTATTGTCATCATTTGTCCATAGAAAAAATCTAACAAAACATATAACACTACCTTAAATTATCAATTTTCTTATTTTCTAATTGTTTCTATTTTTAGATCGACTTAATTAAATAAAACGACCGAAAAGGGCCGAAAGGGAAGAAAGTTTTGTTTTCTGCTAGCTGGAATTAATGAAAAATAAAAAATAACATTTTTTCTTTATAATTTTAATATACACATACATGTTAACAAATAAAAGAACCAATTTTTATATTTCTTTAATTCCAGCTAGCAGTAACAATATATATTTTTCCTTTTCGGTATATTTTCGGTCGTTTCCTTTAGTGAAGTTAATCTAAAAATAGAAACCATAAGAAAATAAGAAATTTGACCATTTAAGGTGATTTTGATATGTTTACTATATTTTCTATGTACACATGATAAAAATAATCAAATTTAAATATCACCAGGGCAAAAAGAATTTCTTTAGCCGATAAAATCGTAAGAAATTAAGAAATATTTCCATTTTTCCCGGCCTTGGCTTTTATACCCCTCGATTTCGGAAAAATAGTTATTGATATATATAGATTATGCTCCAACGGCGATATACCTCACTTTCTTCCGCTATATCACCGATTGGAGCATATATATTATACCACAATTTTCCAACGGCGATACAAACTATATCGCCGACTTCCAACGGCGATATAACTCACTTTCGTTCGCTATATCGCCGATTGAAGCATTATACATAGCATAAAACAATGTAAATACAATTTTTGACACAATATACATCAACAATACACCACAATATATACACTATATTTTATACCTCTATAAACAATAATGTTAATTTCCAAACACATCCTCTTTCAAATACATCTATATCTGAGATATGAAATGACATACTGGACTGATTCACGGATAAAGGTCATGACCTATACAGATAGGCTTGCGCAGGCCTTTTTATCAGTTATAGTGTGTGTGTATAGAAAAATGAACTTATAACTATAGTCCTCAACAAAGATTACAAGAAAAATGAATCAATGTAAATCATGATTGGCGTGATTACTCAGCAGAACAACAACTAACACACTATAGACACATCATACCACATATATTCTGCACCGCAGAACTAACACTCTATCCTATTCAATCTTGCAAACGACTTTATAATCACCGAAAGACACATTCATATTTTATCCTGAGTTATATGAGCAGACAGACAGATAAATCGACTATTACATGTCAATTTATCTTTACCTATCGCCACACTGATAGCGTAGTCATTTATTTACGTTCAATTTCTTACTATTCTAGTACAAGCCGTGATAGCCGAGTGGTCTAGATGGTTTGGACTGTAAATGGTGAGGTTTTGTGGGGCATGAGTTCGAATCCCGGAAATGACATATTTTTATGTGTGTTGTTGATGGAATATTGAGTAAAATGTTATACGCCGTCATCGGTTTAAATAAAAAGTGTTGCTAAGCGATAAAAAAGGTTGAAAAAAGAAAAAATACAAAAAAATCCTGGTAACACTGTAATCGGTTTAATTAAGAAAGGTTGCTAAGCAACTCGATAAACAAGAACCGTCACCAGGCAGCATATCTGGGCATTCTAAAAATAAATTGTAGAAAACTCTTACTTTCGTTCGTTATATCGCCGATTGGAGCATAATCTATATATTATACCACAATTTTCCAACGGTGATACAAACTATATCGCCGACTTGAGCATAAAAAAATTAAATTATCATCCTCAACACTCTATCATACTCAATCTTGCAATTTCCTGCTTAAAAGGTTTTATAGAGTTAAAATATCTCTGTTTTTCTCTAAAATTCTTTCCACCACACTTATCACAGATTTGATATTTTGCTGTAGTACCTTTACCACATTGCAAACATTTCACTACTTTACTTTTGTTATGTTTTATAATAAAATTATGAGCCTTGCAGTATATAGAATGCTTTACTGATTTGTTTTTACATGGTTTATTTGAACCTAACGGCAACATAGCACATATATTTTGCATCTTTGCTTTTTCTATATCCATTTTTATTATTATATTTAAAATTTTTTTTTTATAGTTTAAAAGAAAACAAAAAATGAGTTCTGTAGAGAGACTAATACAATTGCATAGTGAAGGAATAATTAGTGATGAGGCTTTAGACAAGGGTCTTAAATCCTTAGATATTGAGAAACAGAAGAGTGATGCACCACAACAAACTTCTGCATTAGATAATCTGCGTAAAAGACGTAGAAATAAAAAGAAAAGAAAACGACAGCAACAAAATGCTGTTAAAACAAGTGAAAAAATTAATAATGAAGATATAGATGATGATACTAAAGAAGAGAAAAGTGCTCTGAAATTAGTTGATAAACCATTATGCAATTACTTCAAAGCGTATGAAATAGATGCTCATAAATATAAAGACCCAAATATTTTGTTTAATGATAAAAAATCTGTCATTATAGATAAAATTAATGAAAACATTAAAGAATACAATGGTATTAAATTTTCAATTGGGTTATCTATAAAGTTTTTTAAAGATGAACTTAATGGTGAAAGAAAAGAAGTTATCGGTGCATCACACGGAGAACAATGTGCAGTTCTTAATGAAAATAATTTAGATGAAAACTATAACAAACAAACAACTTATATACAAACATGGATTGAAAAATTCACAAATACCGCAACAGGTTTAGAAATTGACCATTGTATCAAACTCTATGTTAACATAGCAAAATATGAACCACTCAAAGGTTCTTCATATATTCCTCTTCCAAAAGTAATAGCAAACAAACAAGCAATAATTAATATGAAAAACAATGATAATAGATGTTTAGAATGGGCATTAAAATCTGCCTTATATCCAGCAAAGAATAACTTGAATAATGTATATAGTTATAAAAAATGTCCTAATCTGAATATGGAAGGAATTGACTTTCCCACACCAATCTCACAAATACCAAAAGTTGAGAAACAAAACAATATAGCAATCAATGTTTATGGATATACAATCACAAAAAAGACAGAGAAACTTACTGTATTTCCATATCATATTTCAAATCAATCAAATGATAAAGAAAGAATTAACCTGATTTTGATAACAGAAGTTGAAGAGGAAATTGATGAAAATTATAATCCAGATGAAAAACCACAAAAGGAAACAAAATATCACTACTGTTGGATTAAAAGTCTAAATAGATTACTTCGTAATCAGAATAACAAACACGGAGCTACTTACTTTTGTGAAAGATGTCTTCACGGTTTTTCAAGAGAAGACCTACTAATCAAACACAAAGAAGACTGTGAAGGCATAAATAAATCTCCAATGCGAATAGAAATGCCATTAAAAGGTCTTATCAAGTTTAAAAATCATCAAAATCAAATGCCTGTTCCATTTGTTATCTATGCCGACTTTGAAAGCATAATCAAACCTAAAACAGAACAAAAAGGAGACAAATCAGAAATAACAAGCGAACACGAAGCGTGTGGATTCGGTTATCAAGTTGTCAGATATGATGGTAAAGCTAAAAAACCTGTTATCTACAGAGGTAAAGATGTTGTTGAAGTATTTTTGAATCACTTAAAATGTGAGGTTAGCAATATCAATAACATCTTTGCTCACCCCAAACCATTAACAGAGCAAAACACTGAAGACTATGAAAATGCCACCAAATGTTGGATATGCGAACAAGAAATAGGAAATAACAAAAACAACCCAAAAGTAAAAGACCACTGTCATTTCACAGGAGAATATAGAGGACCAGCACATAAATCTTGTAATCTCAAACTTGCAATCAAACCAAATAAAACCAAAATTCCAGTTATCTTCCACAACTTAAAAGGTTATGATAGTCATCTAATAATGCAGAAAATACACAAAGCAAGTGGAAACATTACTTGTATTGCAAATAATTCAGAGAAATTCATCTCATTCAACATTGGACAGCTAAAATTCTTAGACAGTTTTCAATTTATGGCTTCCTCTCTTGAAAAGTTAGTAGATGGAGCAATTGGTGTAGGAGAATGTGAAAAATGTAAAGATACAGAAGAAATAAACATCAATGAAAATTGGTTATTAACAGCAAAATGTAAAAAATGCCACAATACAAGATATAAAGAACTCAACAAATCAGACTTACCATTAACTGTAAAACATACAACTAACTCACATCTTCTTGCTCGTAAAGGTATCTATCCATACGAATATATTGACAGTCAAGAAAGATTCAATGAAACTGAACTACCACCAATAGACAAATTCTACAGTTCTCTAACAGATAAAAGTATCAAACAAAAAGACTATGAACACGCTCAAAAAGTATGGAAACAATTTAACTGTAAAACACTTGGTGATTATCATGATTTATATCTCAAAACAGATGTTCTCTTACTTGCAGATGTTTTTCAAAAGTTTAGAGAAACCTGTATGAATAACTATAAACTTGACCCTCTACATTACTACACTGCACCTGGTCTATCTTGGGATGCTCTTCTAAAATACACAAAAATAGAATTACAACTTCTATCAGATTTGGATATGCATCTTTTCATTGAAAAAGGAATGAGAGGTGGAATAAGTATGGTTTCTAAAAGACACGCAAAAGCAAACAATAAATATGTCGCAGATTATAATCCAGATGAAGAAGACAATTACATAATGTATTTAGATGCAAATAATTTATATGGTCATTCAATGAGCCAACCACTTCCATATGGTGGTTTCAAATGGATAACTAATAAAGATTTAATAGATGGAGAACTTCAACCACTAAAAAAAGGTAGAGGAAGAATATATGAAGTAGATTTAGAATATCCCAAACATTTACATAAACTACATAATGACTATCCACTTGCACCTGAAAAATTAGCAATTAAAAAAGAATGGTTATCCGACTATCAAAATGAACTAATTGAAAATAGTATGTTAAAAACAGAAAAACTTGTCCCCAATCTAATGGATAAGAAGAAATATGTAGTACATTACAAGAACTTGAGACTATACAAACAACTTGGTATGAAAATAACAAAAATACACAGAATATTAGAATTTGATGAGAAACCTTGGATGGAACCTTACATACGTCTGAATACAGAATTACGTAAAAAAGCAAAGACTACATTTGAAAAAGATTTCTTTAAACTTATGAACAACTCAGTATTTGGCAAAACAATGGAAAACATACGTAAAAGAGTTGATATTAAATTAGTCAAAACAGATGGCAGTGAAAATGAAAAAATCCGCAAGATAATAGCCAAACCAAACTTCAATCGTAGAGTAAAGTTCTCTGATGAGTTATCTGCCATTCAAGTGAATAAAACAAGATTAACTCTAAATAAACCAATATATGTTGGCTTTTGTGTTTTAGATTTATCAAAACATCTTATGTATGATTGGTATTATAATACATTGAAAAAGAAGTATGGTGATAACTGCACCTTGTTATACACCGACACCGACAGTTTATTAGTAGATATCAAAACCAAAGATGCTTACAAAGATATGTCTGAAATGAAAGATGAATACGATTTCTCTGATTATCCAAAAGAACATCCACTATACGATGAAACAAACAAGAAGGTCATAGGTAAGATGAAGGATGAATGTGATGGTGTTTCAATATCAGAATATATTGGTCTTCGTCCTAAATTATATTCAGTATTAAGAGCAGATGAACAAGTCATCAAAAAAGCGAAAGGAACAAAAAAATATGTAATCAAAAAACAAATCAATTTTGAAAACTACAGAGATGCATTATTCAACAAAAAGAAATACACACACTCAATGAACATGCTACGCTCAATGCATCACAACATATATGGATTAAAAGTAAATAAGACTACACTTTCTCCTTTAGACACAAAAAGATACATAGCACCAGATGGAATCACGACATACGCGTATGGGTATCAGCCGGAACAATAAGTAATTCCTCTTTGACAAACCCTCTCTTAGGTGCAGGAGATTTCAAATAATAAACTCTTATTCCCTGCGTTATAATATGATAGTCAATCTTATGAATATCAACAGACCATACTGGGTCAGTAGCCCTTCTCTTTCCACCACCTTTTAATTCTCCAGGTTGATACAAATATCTAACATTTGCATAAGGACAAATTTCAGCATCAACTTTTCTTGTTATAATTGGAGGAGGTTTTTTCGTCTCCTTATTTAATGCTTTAATAACATCAGATAATCTCTTAACCCATTCTCTGTTTCTTTTTTTAGTATCAATCTCTTTAGCATACTGATAACCAAACAATCTTTCTGCTAAGGTTCTATTAAATCTTTCTACTATTCCTTGGTCTCTGTGTATTTCTTTTCTACCTTTTCTTATTTTGGTATTATGCTTTTCCATCAAAGTTGAAACGGAACTCATAAATTCTCTACCAGGATCAACTTGCAATAGTTTAGGATACTTCAAATGTCTTTTATAAATCTTCTCAAAAGCATTTGCAACTTCTTTACTATCTTTCGACGTCAAAGGTTCGGCTTCTTTATATCTTGTTCCAATATCAACCACTGTCAATGCATACTTGTATGTTTTTCTACCAATAGTATCGTGAGGTAAAAACAACAAATCAGCCTGATGAACTTCATACTCTGCAGACACATCAAATTTTGGTCTTATTATTCTCTTAGGTGCAGGTAAATATATTTGCCAAATTGCTTGTTTCTTTAAGAACTCTAATGCTTGTTTCTGACTAACCTTTGCTTCTTTTGCTAACTTACCAACAGCTGAGTGTCCTTTCCAGAAACCTTTTGGACTATAGTATATCTTCTCCATTTATTTTTATTTAAGAAAAAATATTTATATATAAAAAGATGTCAAAGAACGCACAAACGCAAAATATAGCACAATTGCTTGATGATGACTATTCACCTACAAAAGAAGAGTTTGAAGAGCTGTTAAAGGAACAAAGTCAATTTGACACAAAGAAATGGACTGATTTAGAAATCAACAACATTTATACAATCACTGACTACAGAGAAATTAACACAGACAATGGTGTGAGTGTAATTTTAACTCTCAAAGACAATGGTGAAGTATGGAGTCCTGCACATCTCACAAAGAAGATAGAAGGTAAAGAACCACCATTTTATGTAAGACCACTTGGTTTGAAACCATGTAAGAATAATAAAAAAAATAAATATCATGCTTATGATTTTGTTTTTCCAAAGAAAGATTATGTCAAAAAATAATTTTTTTTTACCTACATCAACTTCCAAGCAACAAATCCTGTCAATGCCATACCACCAACAACAAATGCAATCTCTCTATTTTTCTGGTCTTCTGATGGAGTGTAAAAATCACTTAATGTAGGTTTTGGTGGCAATGGTGTGGATAAATTATCTGGCAATTGTTTTCCTGTAATATAGTAATACTGTCTCATAGCAGTATCAGCATCACTGAACTCATTCAAAGCATGATGTTCCTTTTTTAACTGTTCATTAATAAAATCCAATCTTTCTGTTCTCTTCTCATTCCACGCAGTTGTTGCTGATTCTAATTGTTCCATCGCCTTATCATGTCTTTTTCTCTCTTCATCACTATTACTACCCATATGTGAAAATAAATAATTACTACCTGAAAAGGCTAAGGCGTTTGTAATTGCTCCTCCAACCATTAATGCTACTGCACTTGCCATTTTTATATAATGGAAAAAAAATATTAAAATTACTTCATAATATCTGCAGGAATAATACCTTGCTTAACAAGCATATCCTTTGTTGCCATTGCAAGTAATATATCAATTGACAACATACCAATATCTGTCATATTAAAATCTACTTTTGGTGGTGGTCTTTTCAATAGTTTTCTACCTAATTCTGAATATCCAACAGTTAATACAGTTTCCACTCCAGCATGATATAACATGTTTGCAATTTGTTTTCCGTCTATTGAGGTTGTCATTTTTTTTTTAATGAGAATATTATTTTTTTAAATTAATTAAATTCAAATGGGTCAATTTCTTTTTGTTGTATAATAGGTTGTTGCATCATAGGTTGTTGTGGTACAACTTGTTTAGACTTGTACATATACAATCCTATTCCAACAACTCCAACTGTTATGCATAATGGTATATAATTTTTGTATATATTTATATTCTGTGAATTTGGAGAGCCGACTTCATCATCTTTTGTTATAGATTTTAATTCCATGTTTTCTTTCTTTATAGTTTCAGTCTCCTTTCTTCTTAATTCTGCATTTCTTTTTCTTGCTTCTGCACCTTTCTTACCAGCAGATACTCGTCTTGGGTCTTTTGTTTTAACTTCAGTATCACTCATTTTTTTCTAAGGGGATATTTTCTTTTTTATTAAAATCAATATGTCTTGCTGTTGTTAGCATTGCAGTTAATGGAGCAAGATACATTCCATATCTATAATACAATTCACAACACGAACTTGTCAAAGCGTGATTGATAAAAGGGTCTTCCTCTAAGTCTTGTATCAGTTTAGGTGGATTAACAACATTGAAATACTTTGATACACCCATCACATATAAGCTAATAAAAGAATTACCTAATGTCTTAGTCATACTTGCTCCCAATCTTGCTTCATATCTGCAGTAAAGTTTGTTTATTTGTTCTGCTGTCATTGTATCAATGTCTGATAGTTGTAAGTCTTTACCAAGATACTGCTTACTACCACCACCAGCAACAATGGCTGATAATCGCTCACGTTTTGTTTCTTGTTCATTATTTTCTACATAAGTGCTTTCACATTCAATGTCTTGTAATAATTCTTCAGCATTCATTTTTATTTTATGTAATTTATTTTTTATTTTTAAAAAATAAAACATCGCATATCCGACTATTGATAAGATTGCAGTGTTTGTTATGATTATTGATAAGATTGCAGTGATTGATAATATTTCTAACAGCATTGTTTTTTAGTATTGCTATTTTACTTAAAACATTGCATAAGCATTACTTAAGATTTGCTACAGCATTGAATAAGCATTACTTAATCATTGCTAAAAAAAATAATCAATCAACCAACCAATAACCAGTAGGCTGGTCAGTCTTCAAAATCAACTTACGATGCTTCTTTTTTTTCAGTTCTTCTTTTATTCTCTGTCGTTCTTCCAAAGTAGGAATAACATCATTCTCTCTTAAACAATTTTCAAAACTATCTCTATCTTTTGTGTAGAACATGCATAGCCATTTTGTTTGTTCTCTTAAATCTTTTAACACAGAATTATATCTCTGCGAAATAACCCACACTGATTGTTCTGCATGCCTACCAGAAAATGCTAATTCTGATAACATATCTTTTTTCTTTGTTAGTTCTTTCGTTGCACTGCAATCATCAATAATGTAGAGAGTAGAATGACCAGCATATTTATTAAAGAACATTCTTAATAGTTCTTGTAGTTTTTCTTCTCCATTAACAATAGGATTAACAATTGTTATATTTTTTGTTTTAGGCTTTCTAACATCACCAATCCACTCACGATTTTTATAAGCCTTGTTCCATTGAATGGTTGGGCAAAGTATAACAATATGTTTAAATACTTGACGATATTCCTCTTCCAAAAGGTCAAGGACAAACTCTGTTTTCCCGCATCCAGTTTGACCACATATAATAGCACAATGAGGATATTTTGGTAGTTCCATTTTTATTTGTAAAAAAAAATATTAATAACTGACTTCTTTAAATCTACCATCTTCAAAGTTGATTTGTGCATCTTGTATAACAAACAAATAAAGATTGATTGGTTCATCTGCTCCTGCTTCTTTCGTTATTTGTATTGTGATACCTTCTGATGCATTTTCAATTCTTCTTCCAGAACCATGAAGTGTATTATCATCAGTTGAACGTAAATCCAACCATAAAGCATACCTGTTCGTTAGATATTTCTCTATTGTTGTATCAGTAAAATATAAATCTTTAACAACCATACTTGTTTCTTTGTTTCTTTTTGAATTCAAAGCAAAGAATTTATTTATTTCGTCCCAGTGTTGGTGGGACTTCATTCCTTGACTATACAATTGATTCGGAATCCCTTCTATTGTCATTTCCACTTTTGTAATTTCTGGATTATAATATTCTTCTGTGCTGGCCCTTTCAGGATCTTCGAATAGCATAAGAATTCCTTTCATACTTCTTGCAGGAACATTTAGATTGATATTCCATAGTGTATCAGATTTGTTTTTAGTTATTTTTCTGTGTCTTAGTATTCTGTCATACAAAATAACCATTTTACCATCAACTTGCTGTCTTATTTGTCTTGCTAATTCAGTATCAGAAACAATATCAAATTCCAAACAAATATTTTTGATTGTATAAGATGAAGTTGCATCGCCTGATTTAATTACTTTATTATAATCATTGAATGTAAGTTCATATTCAAGTCTATCTCCTAATCCAGCTTGATAAAAAGGCATATGGGTTTCCAATAATTCAAAATCAAGTGGGATGCAAAACCTGTTTCCATATGCTTTTGCGATGGCTTGATCTTCTTTATCTGCTGTTGCGTTTCCTGCACCCACTCTATGTTTCAACATGTTCTCTTTGCCAACGCCTTGATATACCATAGAAGCCTCCGTGGTGCAGTGGTTACGCTACTCGCCTTGTAAACCAGGGATCGCAGGATCGATCCCGGGCTTCTTCAGACTTTCGGATGAGTCTTTAAACCGAGGTCCCGTCTCCGTATGACCTTAGCTGTTGGTGGGACGTAAAACTAAAACTCACTCACTCACTCACTTGATATACCATATTTACACGTTCTGTAATAGTCTTCCATAAATCAATATAACAATGATAGATGTCACTATCGTCAATGGACATAACTTCATTTCCACTTATTCTAATTGTTGTTTTCTTAATTATTGCTCTTCCTATGTTTTGAAATATAGTTGCATTTGCATCTTTAGAGGTTAGTTCAATTTCAAATGCTAATCTGACTGTTCCGGGAACAATAACATCATTACCACTTAGATTAGGAAATCTCACTAACAATTGTTGATTTTGGTCAATAGTTGAAGGGTTATTTGTTATTACTACACTTTGGCGAATGCCTTTTACACCACGTGGTTCTCTTAATTTTCTGTAAGGGTTTAGTTTATCTCCGTAAGCTGACATGTTTTTATTAAAAGATAAAAAATATTTTTAAATAATAAATAAATAATGGCTGAATATGAAAATCCTGAGTATGACAGGGAGGATTATGATGAAGAAGCAGAAACATCTTTTACAGATGAAGAGCAGTTTCAGAGAACATTAAATAGTCAGTTTGCTGGTTTGAATGATTTAACCGGTGATGATTGGAAAACTCTGCGTAATAGCATAGGTCAAAAAATGATAGATAGATTTTACGAAAGGAATGATGAATCTAAACGTAAAATCAAAGGTTTGTCTCTCAAGAAAGATGATATAGGGAGACCAATGTTATATGTTAAAGATGAAGGTGGAAAGGATATTGCATTAACATATTATCGTTCCAATGCACCAGATGAAATAGCAACATTTTTATCATTTAATACTTTGCAAAGGAAATATGGTGTTGATTTTGTTAGGAATGTATTAGGTGTAGATGATTTTAAACCATCTGCTACAAGACTTAAAGAAGGTAGAACAGCATTCGCACAATTACTTCAAACGAGAACTCAAATAACACAAACAGAAGAAGAAATACCTTTACAAGATATATCATCACAAGAACAAACTCAAGAACTATTAAATACAACAGTTGATGTAGAAACTGCTGTGAAAACATTGGAGACATCATTTACTAATGAACAAGAAACACAAACAGATTGGACAAAAAGAGAGATTGATGGAATAGCAAATGCAATGACAACAGTCAAAGAAGAGATAGCAAATGAATTGGCAAAACTGAATGAAACAAATAAAGACTTAGCAAAAGAAAATACAAAATTAGAACAAGCCAAAGCAGACAATGATGAATTTCAAATAGAAAGGATAAGTAGTCGAATCAAAGAGTTAGAAAGTGAGAGAAGTGCAAGATTGGAAGTTATTAATGTTAATAAAGATAAACTACGTAGTCAGGTAAATAGAATCAAAGAGATTATAAACAAAGTATTAAAAGAAGACACTACATTGGGTGAAAGAATTAGAACATTATTCAGAGAACAAGGCATTACAATTGTTAGTATTTTAACCGCTTTTGGAATGATTATTGGAGTTATTGTTGAGGCTGTTATTCCTACTGGTGGTGGTACTACTTCAACCCCTCCTTCTCCACCAAAAGGTGGTGTTAAAGATTGGGTTAAGAAACAATTATCAAATCTTGGTAAATTACTTTCTACCCTTGCAGGAAAAGTAGCTTCTACAATACCAGGTATTATTGGTTCTATTGTGTCTTGGTTGTTGTCTTCTGCGGGTAAAGTTGTTAATTGGTTTGGAGAACATCTATGGGCATTAGTTGTATTGGTTGCTGGATTGTTATATGCATCTGCAAGAGAGTTTATAAGAAAAAAAAAGAACTTAATAAATTTCATACATAATTAATAGTCCAATTGCAATACTACCAACTATTAATGCTGTTTTGTTGTCTTCGTGTTGTATTGCTTCTTTTTTTTCAACGGGTTCTGGTAGAGATTTGATTTTTGGTTCTGGTAGAGATTTCTTTGTTTCCTGATGTTTTGGTTCTGGTAGAGATTTCTTTGTTTCCTGATGTTTTGGTTCTGGTAGAGATTTCTTTGTTGGTGTGCCTTGTATAGTTGCAGGTTGTGAAGTAGGTGCAACAGGTTTAACATTTACATCACTATTGAAACCAAGTGTTTGATTTTCTGTTGCAATTACAATTTTATTATTATATCCAGCGATAGTGCCAATTTGTAAAATCATATTACTGGGAGACATATATAATCCAATACCATAAACAAAATCTACTTTACTTCTTGCATATTTGAGTGTGTTTTGATATCTTTGTATTTGACTTGGTAAATCAACTGGACTATTAATAGCGTCTTCAATGTTAGCAAGAAATTGTTTCTGAGCATCAAATCCTGTGCCTATTTTTAGTATTTCTACACGTGTTTGAGATTGTGCTCCTAATAGAGCCCATACAAACATTCTAATACTTTCGTTAATTCGTTCAATACCTGTTTTTGTTAATCCTTTTGATTTGTCTAATATAAACATTGTCCAGGCGTCACTTATATCTACTGTATGTGCTATTTTATCATTTGGATTAAAGAATGGTCCATCACTTCTATGATCTTGTCTATATTTTCCACTTGGTTTAAAATATTGTGTGTAACTCCCTAGACCACTGCATTTAGAACTACTTTCTAATTTTTGACGCCAATCTGTATTAGGTGAAACATTGAATTCATTGCATAACTTTTGATAGGTTGCTTTGTCGTATGGGTTTTTGTAATAACAAAATGATGCATCTGTTGGTAAAGGTGTTTGAAGTTCTTTCAAAATACGAGCAATACAATAATAAACATGAAATGTATATACTGTTTTAGTTAGTCCTGAAGTGTTTTGCAAATGGTCTTGATAACTTACTCCACATCCTGCAGTGGCACACCAGACAGCAAAATTTAATTGACATTGCCACCAGTCAAATGATGAATGAAGCCATGTATTCCACGGTTCATTGGTGTGTAATGTTGGATTTTGATAGTTTTGAAATAAGTCGGGAAACGTTACTGGAAAATGGTCGTCTTTATTAACATAAATCGTTTGTTTTATAAGTTCAATATTCTTTTCGGTATATTTAGTATTGGGGTTATATGATGCATTGGAATTGTACTTGAATTCTTTAGGTATCATTTTTATTATTGATTATATATAAAAAATAAAAATGTATCATACAATTTCGAATATTGACAAGACAATAAACTTGCAACAATACATTGATAACAGAGATGGGAATAAACGTATTGGTTTGAAATCTATAGCATATGGTGTTGGATGGTATAATGTTGTTGATGAATATTTGCAGAAGACTAAAGAGAGACCTCATAAGATTATAGATGGTTATTATAGTTTCCAACAAATAGCAGATTTATTTCAAAGTAATAATATTACATTATCTGTAAATGAAACAAATGGAATTGCTTCTTTAATTACACCGGATGAATTGAAGATAAGCAAGGGCTTAAAACAAATGTTGGGGTTTGGAAATAAGCGAAAGTTTGCTGTTAATGAAACTCATTATGGTGAGAGAGCTGTAGATTTTGCTGTTTATAAATCATTGTATGTTCATTTGGAACAGATTAATACTTCAAATAATTATTTAGATGGTATGCCGAGTACTGTGTTGGCTGTTGTTCCAGTGGAAAATAAAGAGTTTGGAGAGATAACAACAGTGAGATTTGAGCATCCAGAATATAAGTGTTTGGTGAATGATGCTATAGCAGAATTGAAATTAGAAATCAGGGATGAAAATAACAACAAGGTAATTAATCATCTACCAATTAATTGCGTTTTGGAAATTATATAATTATAATAAAAAAATGAGTATATTTGGTGCTAAGAGAAAACACGTAGATGCATTGGGGCTGAAACAAGAAATATTTAATATGAGAAGTCAAGCATTTACACAAATAAATACATTGAATGATAGACATACAGGACTTCAAGATAGATTTCGGGATATGTATGTCAATCATCGATTATTATATAATAAGGTTGATAATATGTCAGACAGAAAATTGATAAGCATTTGTGCGGAGAGTAAAGGTTCCTTACAGAAGAATGAAGTGTTTGGCTTTGGAAATGGTGGTAGAGAAGTAGGTGTTGGATATGTGATGAACTTTCCTGGCCAGATAATAGGTGTTGGACTGTCGAGTAAAAGAACAAAAGGCGATGTGTCTGTGGCGATTGCAATTAATGGAAATCCACAAGCAGGATATGATATATCATTGAATAATATTTTAAGAAAACACGATAACTTTGCTACACCGTTAAAGGTTGAGGCTGGTGATGCAATTGATTTTGTTTGTCAGACTAATAATGCTACATGTGTTAATACTGTGGCTTCGATGATAATTGAATTATTTATTGAATAAAAAAAAATATATGTTATCAAGAAAAAAATGAAACAACCTACTGCACCATTATATCCTGAATTGCCTGTTGAAGATGGGCAGAACTATAGATTACAGAAGATATCTGAGATAGAGAAGACGTTAATTAATGAGAGAGATGTGAGAAAAGCATTGTATAAAAAGTATAAACGAGGTATAAATATTACCGACGGTGTTGATACTGGTTTGATATCAACAAGTGTTATTTTGGCAGGTGTTGGATTGGCTGTTCCAATTATGTTGCCTTTAGAGATTGGTGCTGTTGTGTGTGGGAGTTTGGGTGTGTGTGTTAAACTTGTTAGACGTAGATTACATGCAAAAACACAAAAACATTATGAGATTAAAACTATTGCAGATTCAAAACTGAATAGTATAAAGGATTTGATTTCTAAGGCTTTGACAGACGGACAGATATCTGAGAATGAATTTAAATTGATTTTAGATGAATTAGACAAATATAATAAACTGAAAGATAGCATACACTCAAAACAAACAGGATTAAGTGAAACGGAAAGAAAAAAACTTATTGAGGAAGGTAAGGTACAGGCTTTAGCCGAGGTAAAAAAAAAAATAGGAAATGTTTGATTTTATTGAATAAAATTACAATAGTAAATAATGACCCACCACCTATTTATAGGAGCACAAACTAAATATGCAGATTTCTTCATTCTAATTCTTTGCAAATTTCTTTTACTGACTGTTAAAAGCTACGCATTACGGTGATTCACGGTCCTTTCTGTGCTTTGATTATTCCCGTAACGACTTTCAGGCCTTTCTGTACTTTGATTATATCCGTAACGACTTTCAGGCCTTTCTGTACTTTGATTATATCCGTAACGACTTTCGGACTATAAGGGTGCGCAGTCTGGTCAGGGTCTTCCCTATTCATAAATGCTAAAAGATACCTTTATCTCAATGGTGAAAGTGTCTAAGAATCTGACAATGACGAACGTCGTTTTAGAGGCATTAAGTGTTATTCAAAAAAAGATAAAAGACACATAATTTTGTTCAATAAAATAGTAATAAAAAACGATCCACCGCCTTTGTATCAAAGATGAATACATGGGTGAATATTTTTTTGTCCACCTCTCTACTGGACTATCAGTGTAAACATCAGAGGAAAGTTTTTATCTTATCACCGATGACGTATATGACACGCGTGTCACATAATAATTTAACCTATCACCGGTTTACAGTTTCATCAGGTTTGAGAAATCTACCATACAACTGGATTACAAAATGGCTCATTCAATTAAATCAGTTTCAAAATTTTCTGAGGATGCCATTAATGTTGCTTTAAATTCCATCCCCTCTCAGGAAAAAGCAGCTTTTGAAAAGGCGGCTTTAGGAAAAAAAAACAGAGAAAACTACGCCCAGGGAAACAAAGAAGGTTTGTGATATTTTTCTTATCTCGACTTTCAACGAATACCCACAATCTATGTTTTGAGCAGAAATAAGAAAAATAATGTATACATCTGCAAGTCCATCTTTTCCCTATATAAAGTGATGGTAATTGGGGTATCATTGTCCAATGTTGGTGTCTGTCCATCCATTCATTTTCATGTTGGTTGTATCACCGTCGGAAAATTGTGGTATATTATATATATGTAAAGTGCTTCAATCGGCGATATAGCGAACGAAAGTGAGGTATATCGCCGATTGAAGTCGGCGATATAGTTTGTATCGCCGTTGGAAAATTGTGGTATAATATATATGCTCCAATCGGTGATATAGCGGAAGAAAGTGAGGTATATCGCCGTTGGAGCATAATCTATATATATTTATTGCAAGAAAATAAAGCAATAAAGAGTGATAACCTTGCGTGCAGTTATCAAATATGTTATTCATAATAATCCGATACCAAACTGACTTCAATATATATCTTTATTGTGACTAGAGACGAAATATAAAATCTTTGGATCGGCATTTTTTGGCTCGGCGGCTCGGCCCGGCCTGGCGCGGCCTTGGCTTTTATACCCGACCAAAGAATGTTGCCGACCGGGGCAGGTATCAAACCCATCAGACGCACATGCAGCTGAACTACTGAGGCTGGCAGTTTCTAATCCAGGTAAATCAAACTTGCCCCAGTTAGTGTTATGAAAATGAAAGTAGGGCTTCTTGTATTCATATTCAAAGTCATTTGTGTATCAAACCTGTAAACACGTTTAGCTTTGTCAAGATCCGACTTTATTTCCACATATTTTTCTGGTGACTTCTGCATCTTCTGAAAAGATGCATTTAATGGAACTCATCGACGATTAGACTGTCGTTTTTTCCAAATCAAGAAATCTCCAATTTTCTCCTGCGTCGTGAAATTCTTCGTACTGTGAAGATTGCATTTCCGGTTAGGAGGTTCCGGTGTTGCGTGAGAGCAGTTCGGAACAAGACAGTTCACCGATAAGACATCTCATACTCCCGCACTGCATGACCAGTGGTAAGTGCACTTGCCTCTGATGCTAGAGGTCTCGGTATTTATATTTTGCATTTTTTTCTCCTATTACTGCTACTCGCTCACATCTGAGCATTACGAGCAGGATTTCCTGGGTGGTAACCAGTACCTTTTTTTTTTTTTTTAAGCAATGTGGATGAAGTGCCGTGCTCAAGGGCACAACACTTTGGTCAGCGTGAGGCTCGAACCCGCAACCTCTCGATCACTAATCCGATGCGCTACCACTGCACCAAAGCTCTCCTTTTGATCCCCGGCAGCGGCGATAAAATTTCGGTGTCCGAACACGCTCCATTGGCATCATCTGCAGGGATGAATGCCATAAAGGGATTGGCCCATAGGTAAAGGTGGAGGTGTCTTCATACTTGTCAAGGACAACTTCTTACCATCTGAGCTACCGAAACTGAACACTGATTGCGAAATTACTTGGATACAGCTGGAAATGAAAGGCAGCAAACCCTTTCATATGTCTGCATACTACAGGCCACATGTGTCCGACATGAATAGTATCTTGGAGTTTCTAGAACTGGCGAGTAATGCCAAAAGTACAAAACTCATTTTCGGCGATTTCAACTTTCCGAAGCTGGACTGGGACCAAGACCACACCCCGTCACTGAAACCTGGTTTCAATACTAGTGCAGTGTATGTCAAATTCACTGAGATCATAGATGATCATAGTCTAACGTAAATGATAACCCAAAGCACTAGGAACAAAACCACTCTTGATTTTTTTTTACCTCCAACCACACACCGATGATATTGATGTCAATCCCGGTATCTCTGACCACGACATTGTCTCTGCCTCAGTCAGTGCTTGGCCTATTATCCCTAAGCAAAAACCTAGATCCTGTCCTCTCTACAAGAAAGCAGACTGGACCGGTTTGAAAGAGTTCACCCGAGACGCGACCTTCAGGATCCTATCTGACCCCGACCTTCCCTCAGCCACTGTAAATGACCTCTGGACCAAACTTGTGAACTTGCTGGAGACCGGTATATCTAAATATGCCCCGATCAAGAAAATTGGTAGTAAAGGTCCCAACCCTGGATAACTCACAGAATAAAAAAAAACTCATCAGTAAGCGTAATTTTTTATATAAGAAGGCCAAAGCCAATAGGAAGAACCATGAAGTCTGAAAGAGATTTAAGTCTCTAAAATTGCATATTAAGGCTGAGATAAAGTCCTCCTACAATAAATATCTGGAAAACGTCTTGGACATTGCTGACACGGATGGTGTGGATACAGGTGGCAGGTTCTCTTGCAGGAAACTATATACACTCATAAAAACTCTAAACAGGACTCTAAAAATTCTGCCCCTCTCAGAGACAACGTCTCAGGCTTACCCAAATCAGGCAATGAGGACAAAGCCAACATATTAAACAAACAATTTTAGCCTGTTTTCTCTGGCATTTCTCCTCTCTCCTTGAAGCAGTCCTGCATGCAACAGCTGAGACGCCTGGTCCATGAACGTTTCTGTAAATATCCTCAGATGCCTGATATCCCTGTCAGCAAAGAAGGTGTACTGAAGATCTCAAACCCGACAAAGCTGCGGGCCCGGATCAGATTAAACCAGTGTTGCTGAAAGAGCTTAGACACGAGCTGGCAGAGATCATCACCCTCCTCTCTCAAAAGTCTCTGTCTACAGGTGAGGTTCCAAGCGACCGGACCAAGGCAAACGTCTGTCCACTCTACAAGAACCAGTGACCCGGCAAACTATCGGCCAATATCTTTAACTTGCATTCTCTGTAAAACTCTTGAACATATAGTGGCCTTCCAGCTTTTTTCGCACTACACTTCTTACAACATCCTCTATGAGCTCCAACATGGCTTTTTGGAGAAACGTTCCTGCGAGACAAACTAATCGAACTCAGAGAAAACCTTGTTAACAATATCTCCTCTGGTAAACAAACTGGTTCTTTTAGACTTAAGCAAGGCTTTCGAAAGGTAAACCATCAGAAACTGCTGCTTATTCTGCAGGGATATGGCGTCTCTCCACAAATCCTCAACTGGACTCGATCTTTCCTCTCTGGCAGGAGTCAGTCTTTTGTTCTTGATGGCGACTGTTCGACTGAGCTTCCTGTCACTTCTGGGGTTCCCCAAGGATCAGTCCTTGGGCCCCTCCTCTTTCTTGCCTATATCAATGAACTTCCCTCTTCTGTCTCTAAATTTCAGGTGCGTCTTTTTGCCAATGACACGGCAATCAATCTTACTATAAACTCTCTATCTGACTGTGAATCTCTCCAACAAGACCTAGAAGCAACTTACCAATAACTCTAAACAAACTGACAATTGATAATAATATAAAAACTTTTCTGTTGCCATTTATATACAATTAATATTAATATTTAATAAAATATATAAGTATATATACTTAAATAATATAATTCTGTTTCATACTGCCCAATACACATTTAATTTTCGCAAAATATATTTTTAACATATGCCTTGGTACCGAACTAGAATAGCCGTACGATTAGCCAATATAGCCTATATTGGCTAACCATACGGGACAGTACGATTAGCCAATAGATACATTCAAAGTCTACGTCACACAAGGTCATAGGCCATTAGCCTCGTTTTATCTGGTGGGCAAAAAATTCCGGTTCCATACTCTACCGTTGATGTAGCATGAATCATTTTCTGTATAACGATTGTTAAATCGTCTTTCTATCAAAACTGTTTGCCACAAACCATTTTTGACATTAAACTGCTTCTTTTTCGTATAAAATTGGATTGAAAATATACATGCTTTAATCTTATTTCCATTCGTTAAATAAAGCGCATCGACTACTTTTTGGTATGATGGTGGGTAGTTTTATAACGCTTTTTAGACAACAAAATGTGCGATAAAATGTCAGAAGAGACTGGTTCTATATCATTTATTACTTCAAAAACACAAACTGACAAGAATCAGTTAATTTTGTGGAGAAGAAATGAGTTTGATCACACGATAAATATTCGAAATTTTCATTGACACTGTACGGCAACAGTCATGTTTTGCCAACCAGATAAAAGAGTACCTCTACAAGGGAGGTAATTGGCACATGCGCAGTGAAATGTAAACAAGGTCACGTGTCAAAACATTGGATCCGTCTGTACAGGCTAAATGTACGGGGCCGTACGATTAGCCACTGCCAGTTGTCAAATGTGACCGACGCAGTATAAGTAGAAAGAAAGAAAAATTATATCGGTTAAAGAAATTCTTTTTGCCCTGATGATGTTTAAATATGATTATTTTTTATCATTTGTACATTGAAAATATAATAAACATATCAAAATCACCTTAAATGATCAAAATCTCTTATTTTCTAATAGTTTCTATTTTACTAAAGGAAACGACCGAAATGTACCGAAAAAGAAGAAAAAGTATTGTTACTGCTAGCTGGAATTAAAGAAATATATATAAAAATGATTGCTTTATTTGATAACATGTATGTGTATATTGAAATGATAAAGAAAAAAATGTCATTTTGTATTTTTCTTTAATTCCAACTGGCAGTAAACAAAAGTTCTTCCCTTTCGGTCCTTTTCGGTCGTTTTCTTTAATTAAGTCAATCTAAAAATAGAAACAATTAGACAATAAGAAAATTGATAAGTTAAGGTAGTCTTATATTATTGTTATATTTTTCTATGGACAAATGATGACAATAATCAAATTGAAATATTTTCAGGACAAAAAGAAGTACTTTAACCTGTAAATTTGCAAGAAATTAAGAAATCCTATCATTTTCCCGGCCTTGGCTTTTCTACCCCTCGATTTCAGAAAAACGGTTATTATAAGAAAATAAAGGAATGTAGAGAGATAAACCTTCGCGCAGTTGTCAAATATGTTATTACTAATATTTGGATACCAAACTGACTACAATATATATCTTAATTATAACAAGAGACGAAATATAAAATCTTCGGATCGGCATTTTTGGCTCGGCGGCTCTAACGAGCAACTCTCAGTACTTGGCTGTAACTAAGAAGCTAGGAAACAAACGACGTTCGGAGGGCTTACGCAACTTCAAGTCCTCAGGTGGAACAAATTTGGTCATTCTATTGATCTTGGCCTGAGAAATTGAAACTAACCTCGGTCCAAGGTTTCGCTGTGGGCTATGCAAAATATTGCAAAGACTCTCACCAACCACATATTGTGGCTATTCAGGAAACAAAGATTGACAGTTCAATTATGACTTCGGAGCTTTTCCCTGAAACTTGCGAATACAGTGTCTACAGAAAAGATAGAAACACTCATGGCGGCGGGGTGATGTTGCTCGTTCACAGAGACATCTCTCAGATGCCATTCATGGAACTGGAAAGCGACTCAGAATCTGTTTGGGTTAAGGTTTTTGCAAACAAAACTTCCCACTTTATTGCAAGTTGGTATCGACCACCTAACGACACTGTCGAAAACGTCCAGTTGTTTAAAGATCAGCTTGATAGCAATAAGTCTCAGAATAAGGGTAAAAAACTTCCCGCAGTGCATGTTCTAGGTGACTTCAACTTCAGAGAGATTGTTTGGCCAGATAGGCTCAGCAAACAAGGCACGATGCTCAGTCCGTCAGAGGGACAGGTGTTGGTTGACATGATGACTGATCATGGCTTGGAACAAGTTGTTGACTTCCCTACTCGAGATAGAAACACTTTGGATTTGATTCTTACATCTTTGCCAGGACAGTTTGGTAATATTCAATCCCCGGCCAAACTAAGTGATCATGATATTGTCTCTGGATTTTTGAAAATCTTCATACCACCTATTAAGAAACCTCGTAGAAAAGTGTACTTATATCAAAAGGGTGACTATGAAACTATGAGGAAGGATGCCCTAAAATTTGCAAGAGAGAAATACTTTAATGGTCATTCAGACGCTCAGTCTGTCCAGGAGGACTTTGATTTGATAAAGTCTTTCATTCAAGCTTGGTCCGAAAATCATATCCCCTCCAAAACTAGCAGGTCTGTATATTCAATTCCTTGGATCACACAAGAAATAAGAAGAAAAATTCAGAGGAAAAATAAGATTCATACTTAGGCAAAAAAGTTGGGAAGTGGCAAAATTTGAAAACTTGAGACGAGAAATTAAAAATGACATAAAAAATCAGCATGATCTGTATGTAAATAACTTGGTAGGTGATGTAAAGGCTAATCCCAGAGACTTCTACAGATATATCAATAGCCAGAAGAAAGATAGGCAAGGTATCACACCTCTTAATAAAAGAGGAGGGAACGGGGTCGCTGAATTGGACTCTGAAAGGGCAGAGGAAGTGGTTGGTATATTCAATGATGCATTTAATGAAACTGAGTTCAACGAGGTTGCATTGACTGGAAGATCGGCCCCTTTCATGGAAAATATTGTTGTATCCTCGGCGGGAGTGATCAAGTTACTTAAAGTCTTGAACCCTTCTAAAGCTTTAGGGCCTGATGAGCTTCATCCTAGAGTCCTGAAGGAACTAGCAAACGAGTTAGGTCCAGTTTTTGCTAATCTTTTCCAACAATCTCTCGATACGGTTGAAATTCCCAAAGAATGACTCCTAGCGAACATCTGTCCACTTTTCAAAAATGGAGACAGGGCACTTGCTCCTAATTATCGCCCGGTGTCACTGACCTGTGTTCTGTGTAAATTGCTTGAACACATAGTCTGCACAAACATCATGGCCCGCTTGGATGAACATAAACTTTTGTCAGACAGACACCATGCATTTAGGAAAAGGCATAGTTGCGGAACGCAGTTGAGCACGGTTATTTATGATTGGGCAAAAATCCCGGACAAAGGGGTGCTGGTGGACACATTTATTCTGGATTTCGAGAAGGCTTTTGACACCCCTCCTCATGAACTACTTAAATCCAAATTATTTTGTTATGGAATTGGAGGGAAGACTCTCAAATGGATAGATTCCTTCCTTTGCTACAGAAAACAGCGTGTTGTAGTTAATGATGAATCTTCAGTATGGGCGCCAGTTTTATCTGGGGTCCCCTAGGGGACTGTTCTTGGTCCGCTGCTATTCTCCCTGCATATCAATGATATTTCCACTGTTATTGACGACTGTGTTTGCTATCGGGAAGGACTCAATGAAACTTCAGACGGATATAGATAGATTAGGATGTTGGGCACGAAAATGGGGCATGAGATTTCAACCCGTTAAATGTAATATTATGCAGATAACTAGGAAAAGAATAAATAAAAATAAGGCTTCTTACACCTTAGAGGGAAAGGCCCTCGAAAATGTGAATTCCAATAAATACCTTGGTGTGACAATCACTCACGATTTGAGATGGAATACACACATTAGCAGCATGTGTACAAAGGCCAATAGAACACTTGGTTTCCTGAGGCGAAATCTTCATCAGTGTCCTCAGGATGTGAAAGAGACAGCATATAGGGGACTTGTCCGCCCAATCTTGAAATATGGTAGTTGCATCTAGGACCCAAGCGGAGTGGTCCTTAATGAAGAAATTGAAAATGTTCAGAATAGAGCTGCTAGATTTGTAACAGGAAATTGCTGCTTTGAAACTGGGAGCATGACTGGAATTCTAAGAAAATTAAGATGGGAGTCTCTCAAGAAAAGGAGAAGAGACAGTAGGCTCATACTCTTACACAAAGGTCTAAAGGGTGCTGCCAGCATTCCAACAGATGATCTTGTTCCCCAGCTAGGCACTGTAGAAAGCACCATTCAATGACGTTTCAGACCATTACTGCAAGAACGGACATTTATAAAGAATCGTTCTTCCCCCGAACCATTAGAGATTGGAATGCCCTTCCCAATTCGATTATTTCGACGGCTGAAGGTGCTGAGGATTGTGAAGCTAAGTTTACCTCTCTGGTTAGAGCTAGGGACTAACTTACCATATCACAGGTCCTTGTGTATGAATGTCATTTGACGGGTCACCAGTAACAATTCTGATTCTGATTCTGAGGAGTACCCACAACCTATGACTTCGAGCAGAAATAAGAGAAATAATGTATACCCCAGTTTACTCTATATAGAATGGGAGTGGGGTCTTCGTTATACTGACCTGTTGACGTGATGTGTTTTTGTTTGTATTGGAGTTTAACGGCCCGGTCAACACTGTTTTAGGTCATTTTTGAGCCGGTGAGTTTACCTATCCACAATTTTCCTGATGGTTTATAAATACGTAAGCGGTTAACCAGTACAGTGCACATTCTTTCGCCAGAAACTGACAACTGCCCTTCTTGAATCAGTGAAAGGGAGAGAATCTCCACGAAAGAATGTTGTCGACCCCGGCAGGAATTGAACCCGTGTCCTCCTGATCACCAGTCAGATGCGCATCCGACTGAGCTGCCGAGGCCGGCTCATGATGTGTAAACAATGCAAGATTTGACATAACTACAAGTTTCTGTGAATTGAGTTAATTATTGACCCACCAGTGCTGTCAGTGTTTTTATTGCATGTAGCTCACCTGTCACGAAGTGACGAGGTGAGCTTTTGGGTTCACTTTTTTGTCCGTTGTGCGTTCGTGCCTAAACAATTTCTTCAAACGACAACTCGACCTAACCCACAGATCGGATTTTGACCAAACTTCACAGGAATGATCCTTACTTGGTCCCCTTTCAAAGTTGTTCAAATGGTTCCGGTCCATTGCACATCAAGGTCATTGGAGCCAAAATTAGAAAACTTAAAGAATCTTCTTCTCTCAAACTGCAAGGTCCAGGTCTTCAATATTTGGAGTGTAGCTTCATCCAGCGGACCTCTAACAAGATTGTTCAAATTATAGCCCTGGAGCCAAAAATGACAATGTGGTCCATATAGAATTCGCAATAGATAATGCTTATTTATGCCCATGGCATCTACAATCATTTTGTTGATGGAGTCAACCTCTTCACAGAGAACGAAATCCCTTGAAGATTATGGTGGGTAGCTATAGCGGCTCCTTAGTGATCAAATAGCTCAAAACGCCTCCTTCGTGATCAGGCATTGTCTCCTGCGTTGAATTTTTATGAAAACTCAAGGTTAGGAGTCCAATCTCGGGCGATTTGTCGACAAAAAGAGTTTGTTTGTTTGTTTGAAAAGGGGTTTAACGTCCCCGCCAATACTATTTAGATCATTTTGGAGACGTTGCTTCCAATTTTGTGGGACTTTTACCCGACATTGAGATGAAATGACATCTCAAGCCCTGCCACCCAATGACACCAGAAGGCTTATATGCATTGGACGATCCGACTCACACGGCTTTGCCTGGGCAAGCTTATATTAGTCCAGTACCAGTACTCGTGTCTGGTCAGAGTCAGCTCTGGGTGGAAGCACCATGCAGCCCAATCTATTTCTCCAAGCCCCGATGGGCGGGGGCGAGCAAAAAAGAGTAAGTTTATATCAAGATGTATTGTACGGAACCCTATAGGTAGCAGGCATAGCAGTAGTAACCGTCAGCAAATGTTATTTGATGTGTCATATTTATGCCGGGATCCTGCAATTCATGTCGTGTGTCTATCTTTGTACCAACACATGCACCATTTACAGCAAAGTTTTTACTGTTTAGACAACTTCAAGTCGAACTGCCAGTCATTGGCTGCTTGCAATTTCTTTGTTCTTTCAAAAATGACGTGAACGTTCCTTTGTCGAAAATGCAATTTATTGATCTGTTGTAGAATTCCTGCAGGGATGGATTCTTTGTGATCGATTTCTATGGCACGGTTTTAAATGTGATCATTTGGCACCAGATCTTAGGCGATTATTATGATAAGCAATGTATAAAAGTTTGTCTATTGGAACAAAATCCGCATTCACAGCATGTCACTTATAATAGTTCCGTTTTATCCATTGAAAACTCTATTTCGGCGGTGAAGTAAATTCAGACAAAGAAAGCTGATTTCTCAAACAGATGTTGGTACTAAATGTCTCGTAATATTCAGGAACTATGTTCCTATGTGGACTTTTATGTATAAACATTTTTCCAAACTATTATAAAAATACACACGCTTTAGCTCCACCACTTATGAACTGTTTTCACTGTTTTCTGTGTTTGGGAAATCGTTTTAGCAGGAGTTTTAATAATAAACCATGTGACTACGTGCATTGTTTTTCACATCTCCAAAACGATTTGGATTCTGATGAAAATTGTGCACACTGGATGACGCTTGGTTTGTGTTTTCCATCATTGTTTAGTTTTCAGGAACTTCAGAGTGCTGTTGAGGTTCTACATGTACTGACTCTTGTGCAGTTAATAAGGCTGTTTGCTCTGCATTAAGTCTATATGTACTGAGGCGCCTTGTCATAATTTCGTCAGATATTTCAAACCTTTCGGTTATATTTTTGGGGACGTTTCTTTTTTTGTATTTCATTGGTTGTATAGGCTTGTGTTTTATCTTCTACTTCACTAAAACTGTAGGGTTGATTGAATCCAAAATACTGTTTGAGCCTCTTTAAGAAGGGGGAACGAGGACTGGGTCAAATGACCAGTATGACCGTCATGCCCATATATGGTGAGTTTGGGTTTTACGTCCCACCAACATATAAGGTCATACGGAGACGGGACCTCGGTTTAAAGACTCATCCGAAAGTCTGGAGAAGCCCGGAATCGATCATGCGATCCCTGGTGTACAAGGCGAGTAGCGTAACCACTACACCACGGAGGCTTCTGAAGAGAGAGCAAAATCGGTTTATGGTGTCCACTCTCACTTGTTTCATAAGTAATTGATTGCAAGGCTTGGAAAAAAAACTCCCAACCAAAGAAAAAAGAAAAAGAAACAAAAAGTCACATAAACCAAAATTAAGACAAGAGAAATATGACTAGTCATAGAAACAACAACACTGCAATTCCGTAGTCGAAGAAATAGAAGTGAAGCAATGATCAGGAATCAAGACCATTAACTTAATTGAGTAAACCACCAGCTGGGTCCGTCCCAAGATACCCCGAAAAGGACTCTAGGCTTCAACCGCCCGCAAACGCAAGGACCCTACAGAGACCGAAACAGACACTTAAAGTCAAATTAATGGATTTTTCTCTGGGATAACTGATTAGCTGTGTCGGTGCTGTGAAGCTGTTATCACCAATGAATGTGACTAGACAGTCGCGCAAAACGAATGAGAGCCTGTATTTCATGAATAGTTGTGATATCGATGTCTAAGTATTTGCTGCCAAGAAGAACCACTAAGGTTTATGTGCCAGCATATACATAACAAGAATTCCACAGAAGGCGGCGTCGCACCCGCTGGAGGCAAAAATCATAGGAGCTACAATCAGAATGTTGTTATTAATTAAGTAAATTTCATCCTCAGCAGTTGATAGTTGATGTTAAATGTGTCAAAGTCACTGAGCCAAATATATAGGCCATGGTCACCAGGTCAAGGGACGTGCCAAATCAGTACATTGAGGAGAAGCACTATGCAAGGTTTGGTGGCTGTATAGGCCATTTATTTTAGGACATATCGAATATTGACGTAAAATGTGTTAAAGTCACTAGAGTGCATAATATACGTTAAGGTCACCAGGTCAAGGTACCCACAGAGTCAGTAAATGTAAGAGAAGCACTATGCAAGGTTTGGTGGTTGTAGGCCTTATAGTTAAGACGATATGGAATGCCAACCTAAAATATGTTAAAGTCAATGAAGTACAAAAATAGGTCAAGGTCACCAAGTCAAGGTACATGCATAGTCAGTACATCTAGGAGAACCACTATGCAAGATTTGGTGGTTGCAGGTCTTTTATTTGAGAAGATCTGGAACATTGACGCAAATTGTGTCAAAGTCACTGGAGCGTAAAATTTAGGTCAAGGTCACCTGGTCAAGGTACCTGCAGAGTCAGTACATCTAGGAGCAGCATTATGCAAGATTTTATGGTCGTAGGCCTTTTATTTGCAGAGATCAGGAACTTCGACGTAAAATTTGTCAAAGTCGCTGAAGCGTAAAATATAGGTCAAGGTCACCGGGTCAAGTTTCTTCCAGAGTCAGTCCATCTAGGAGAAGCACTATGCAAGATTAGATGGTTGTGGGCCATTTATTTGAGGAGATCTGGAACTTCGCCATAAAATGTGTCAAAGTCAGTGGACCGTAAAATATAGGTCAAGGTCACCATCTCAAGGTATCTGCAGAGTCAGTGTATCTAGGAGAAGCACTATTCAAGATTTTATTGTTGTAGGCCTTTAATTTGAGATCTGGAACATCGACGTAATTTGTGTAAAACTCACTGGAGCGTAAAATATAGGTCAAGGTCATGGGGTCAAGGTGCTTGCCTACTCAGGAGCTCAGGGTGATGTTTCATGAAAGGTTTGATGGTTGTTTAGTCTTATAGTTGATTAAAATACAAACTTCGACGTAATGTCGAACTTCGGCGTAATGGTCGAAGTCACTGGAGCGCAAAATATAGGTCAAAGTCACCGGGTCAAGGTGCTGCCTTGCCAGGAGCTCAGGTTGATGTTTCATGAAATGTTTCTTACAGTTGGTTACAATACAAACTTCGACGTAATGTCGAACTTCGACGTAATAGTCAAAGTCACTGGAGCGCAAATTATAGGTCAAAGTCACCAGGTCAAGGTGCCTACACAGTCACAAGGTCATGGAGGTTTCATGTAAGGTTTGATGGTAGCTGAGGTTTGTAGTTGACTTAATAAAAACATTGACGTAAATGTCGAACTTCAACATAAATGTTAACAGACGGACGGACGAACGGACGGACGCACGGATGCACGGACGGATAAGCGGACGCCTATATCGCATCCTACAAGCAGGTGCGACAAAAAGTCATAAAGGTATAGGCGACAAAATGTCTCAGGAGTCGTTTCAGGTATTTTCGTCTTTTTTGTTATAGTACTAGGATTTGATTTCAAACTTGACAACTGGAAGCATACAAAATGACCTTAATAATCATATAATTATGCTTTTAGCTCACCTGTCACGTAGTGACTAGGTGAGCTTTTGGGATCACTTTTTGTCCGTCGTGCGTGCGTGCGTCCTTGCGTGCGTAAGCTTTTTCTTCAAACGACATCTCCTCCTAAACCAGTGAATAGATTTTGATATAGCTTCACAGGAATGTTCCTTGGATGCTCTCTTTCAAAATTGCCTAAATCATTCCGCTCCGTTAAACAAAATGGCCGCCAGAGCTAAAATTAGAAAAACCTTTAAATGACATCTCCTCCTAGGCAAATGGCCCGATTTGAAAATAATTTCACAGGAATGTTCCTTGAGTGACCCTCTTTCAAAAATGCCTTAAGCGTTCCGCTCCGTTGAACAAAATGGCCACCAGAGCTAAAAATAGATAAACCTTTAAATGACATCTCCTCCTAGGCAAATGGTCCGATTTGAAAATTATGTCACAGGAAAGTTTCTTGAGTGACCCTCTGTCAAAATTGCCTAAATGGTTTCGCTTAGTTAAACAAAATGGCCACCAGAGCTAAAAATAGAAAAAACCCTTTAAATGACATCTCTTCCTAGGCAAATTGCCCTTTTTGAAAATAAATTCCCAGGAAATTTCCTTAAGTGACCCTCTTTCAAAATTGCCTAAACTGTTCCGCACTGTTAAACAAAATGGGCACCAGAGCTAAAAATAGAAAAAACCTTCAAATTCAAATACAATGAAAAATAGCCTCCAAAGATAAAAGTCTTTGGTCCACATCTCCTTAAAGCAATGAATCATTCATTTCCATAAGCTTTGAAACATCTGGGATTCAGGTGAGCGATTCAGGGCCAACATGGCCCTCTTGTTATGATATGTGCCCAGTTGCATGGTCACAGGCGCTATCTATTTCGCTTTTCGCGTGCGACCGGTCAGTTTGCAGCGGGACACCTGGCGATTGTGCTTTGTCTCTCGCAAAGACATCTCTACAAACGTCATTACAAACTTTACACGTAAATGCTAAAATCCCTTCTTAGTTCCGTAAGGGTTTTACTGTTTACCTACCAGATCCGATTTTTTAGCTGTTCATCATTGAAAGAGGGCGCTGTGTGTGCGTGTACACAAAACATCCACGCACGATTTGATCACTAAGTATAGTTTCTTAACGACCTTTGAGAGTTCAACGTTCAAGCGTGATAAGATTATTCCATGTTTTAGGGGAAGCAGGTTTCGGATTTCTTTTTTTACAGGATTTGAAAATTATAAACATGTTTTTTGATATTGCCATTATGTAGCAGTCGTGACCGAGTCGTTAACATGATGCAGTACTATCCTCACTAAAACTATTATCGCCCGGTATAAAATCCCAACTGAAGGCGATTTAAATAAAACGCGGACTATTTCAAAAATAAAAGTGCAGCCACGTCTCACTGCGTTTTGAAAGACTTATAGCCGTTATGGCTACCCACCGTGACTATGATGTAAAGGGGGTCTTTCAAGGTATAGGAAATTTGCATTGGTTTCTGCCAACGCTTGGATTTGGATGAAATTATGCACAATAATTGCCTTGGGTATAACCATTATGAATACGATGCATTCACTTTTAAATTTTATTTCCGTAGTAAATTTATTACATATTTTATGAAGTCTCTATCACAACAGAGAGTACTCTCATATAAACTTGTCTACAGTATTCAGAGATTCATATATCTAATGCTGCTATGTTTTATGAATTAAAGCCATAATTGGTGAGTTAGTTGATACTATGAATGACCTCATATGTCTAGTAATAGTGGCTGGGCATTCAGTTTCCTTTGATGGTGTCCCCATATTTCAGCTCCTATTTTTGTATTCATTAAAATCTTATATGCATTTTTACCATGTTCGAATTTTTGTCAAGACACCATTTTAGAATAAAAACAACCCACATATCTTAGGAACATGTTGATGATTTTTGATGGATATTGCGGACCGGTAACATTGTGTTTTAACTGAATACTGATAGTCCTGATTCAGCAAAATGTGAAATTATATGATTATCATGTTTTGGTCATGCTGTTTAATAATACTTTAATATTGCTTTCAATTTGGATGGCTATAGTATAGTATGGTTTGTGTAAGTAGTTCATAGCATAATTATAAAAAGTAGAAGTAAAACAAAGATCAGGAATTGATACAATTAACTTACTCCACCCATAAAAGACACCAAAGGGAAAGAAATACAAACATTAAGCGACCAGACCATAATGGAAACCCAAACAAAGGAAGTATTATTTCAAAACATCCATTTCAGTAAATTTGCCCCCTATGGAACAAACTACAGAACTATACCGCAAAGGTTTTGATGACAAACGTCATCAAACGCACCCATGTAATCATGTGCACAGTTTTCTTTCTGTCTTTCTTGTCTAATTTGGTAATGCTGCTAAGGTGATGTTTAGATTTAACATTCAAATCAACAACATACCAGTCACTTTAGATGTTGCTTCAGATTTTGTGAGATTTGTTATCCTACTCGAGATAAATGACTCTCAAGTCAAACTGTTGGTTGTTTATTTAACCCTAACTGTCCATTTAAAAAGAAATGTTTACTCTAGGGAAAATCAATAACACCTGAGATTGCTTTTCCCGGATATTAAGTTTTCAGAATATGTATCTGCATAGGCACTAGCCAATCTGTCTCTTTTGTATAGCCCCTATGAACGAAATCAAACGGCTTCCTGAAGCTGTATTCCAAAGCCATTTGAATTTGCTTTTAGAATTCACATGGTCGTACATTTGTCAGTGTTTCAAAACTTATGTGATCATGATTGTGTTGTCTATATATTTGTATAGGTCTTTCACTTCATTTACCTATCTCAGCAGTTGTTTCAGTAATTACAAAGCACATTATGTAAGATATCAAGAAGCATTTAAACTGTTGATAATAATTATTCAATCTGTGAGTAGTTATCGCATTACTCATTGGATTTTAAATTATTTTCAGTAAAAACATTGTGATGTTTTTTTCTGTCCAAACACTGCAATGCTCTTTCTAAGCTGAAAGATACATTGCATGTACTGGATTATTAATGAACAAAAAGCAAGCAAGAGCAGTGCTTAAAAACAGTGAACTTGCATTCAGCAGAAACATTCAAGAAGTGGTTGAAAGTTTTACAACCAGAAAAAAATACTAAAAGCTCGCTTCCGATAAATTAACCACTATGTTGACAAAGAAAATAGAAAAAAATAAGACACTAAAGGAACGTCAACAATTACAATACCAATGCAGAAAAGAGACATGGTTATGCATGTGTACAACAAGGAAGGAAACTGTTTCTCTCCCTGTCTAATAGCCAAATTTCTCTAGGTCATGGGACAGCTTTGTTTGCACCAAATATTCTGCGCCCCATCCACCAATGATATCTTTTGCAACAGAAACTCAATATCAGTGACATTTCGATTTTTGGAAATACTAACCAATAATTACTGCAACTTTTTTGTTAGGATAATTATCCAGCGTTCATAAAGACAGAGTATATATAAAGTTTAATCTGGCCATGGATTTATCAAAAGAACTATTTTACTATTAAAAACAAACCACTGACCATTGCGTCCTTGCATACCAGCTTGGTATGGAAATGAAAATAATGGATCTCCTTGCCTTACACCTATTTCAGTAGCATGACTTATGCAAAGTTATTAAATAAAGTTGCACATGTTTACAATAATGTTGTTGCTAATAAAACAGCAATATATGTTGTTAAGCCTAATTTGTTGATTAGAATACCTTTTGATTTAGTGTTTTACTATCTACTATTTTGGATAAATCATAGTGTATAAATGAAAGGAAAATATCAGAAATTCATGATATTTTAATAGTTTCTAAGCTAGATCAGCTCAATATGTATTCATTTTGATTTGTATAATCTCATTCTTATTACGTTAGTGTTACGAATTGCCTTTTTGTAAGGTTCTTGGATGATTTCAATAAAATGGTAAATTTTGCAGAAACGACTTACATCCATTAAAGGCGTAAAACTGCAGTGTTACCGGTTTCGGATTTTCATGAAATTTTGCATAGCTCAAGAAGATACATATGACAAGTTTTCCTGGCAAAATGAAATCTTGACAAAGACTAGAACATATTTATCTTAGGGATTGAATTTTGATAATTTTTTAAAATTTTAATTAAAAAATGAGATTTTTGATAATTATTTTATCAGAAAATGTAAACTTTAATTAATTCAAAAGGTTTTTTAGTATCAAAGGAATGCCTATGGAGTTCTGCATTCAATCCAATTCACAGATCTTGAAACTTAATAAAACATAAGATTTAAGACGCAGCTATTTAGAGACAGACACCAGCTCATGGAGGGAGTCAGTTAGAGTGACCTCCTGAGTCCTACTTTGATTTATATAATTTATTAAATACATTTTATAGGTTGTATATGCTGAGTTATTAATATACAAAGTTTAAAGAAAAAACATGCATGGGCACAGATGAAAGACCCCCTTTGTACATGTTTCACATGACACAATACATTGATCAACCAATGGTCACTGACAAGTGGGTGGGCTCTTGATCTGGTTGGGTGGTTCTTGTGCTGGTGAAAAATATTTCATTTCATGTCTTTCATTTTTACATAAAAAGAAACATTTGTAGCAGTGCCAGAATTAGAATGTTACAGCTAAAACAAAATTTGTAGTACATTCTGAAATGGTTTGAATTCAATATAAGCGACAGAAAATTTACAGCCGAACTTCAATGACTCGAATGGGATTCTGATAATTCACTCTAGACGGAAGTTCCAACCACTGAGGATTAATCAAGGGGTCAGGTGGCATAACGAGGAATATAAGGGGTTTATAAAATAAAGTTTTGTCGCGTTGCCGAGGCGATTCTAACGACTATATGCAACTTAAATTTTTCACGATAATGTAAGAAACATCTCCCTAAATTACATGTAGTTCTTAAATGAGCCAGCGCACGACAAAACCTACAATAAGACATACGCGCCCAACGAAGACTCACATCAGCCTGCGCATCCGCGCAGTCTGATCAGAGTCTTCGCTGTGCACTCTAAGGATAACTAAGGGCCAAATGCTCCTCCATGCAGTAAGAGAAGTCTGTGGTTAGACTATATGGATGCGCAGGCTGATCTTATTCTTCGCTGGGTGCACATGTTAGTTGTAGGAAATGCTGTGCCCCGGCTCAAATGTTTTCTGGCGCTATCGGAAGAGTTTCTAAGACACTAAAGAGCAAGTTTGAAATAGCCATGATAAATGAGCCATCGGTGTTCGAGCCATTGGAGTTCTACTCTATAATGATAATCTACACACGTGAAACATCAAATCAAACAAACAAAATGTTGATTCTAGAATGCATCTACCTCCCAGAAAACATTACGCAAACACGCCTATACAAATACATAGCCACCTTTATCGCCGAAAAAATGAAAATTTTATGATGAAAAAAAAAAGCGATATTTTTCTTATTTCTGCTTCAAATATAGATTGTGGGCACTCGTTAGAGGCGGTTCTATCGAGTACCCACCATCTATATTTTAGAGCAGGAATAAGAAAAATAAGGGATACCCCCGGAAACCCCAGTTTTACTATAAAAAAGTGGTGTTCACGGGGGTCAAAATTATACAGGCGTGTTTTCGTGATGATGAGCCCTACACAAATAAGCAATTGGTTCCGTCTTCATCTACATCTACACAGTTAAGTACTGCTTGCTTTCGCTGAGAAGAAACGTGTGGGATCTTGTGTAGGGATAAGCCTTCTTATTTTACCTGACCATACAGCAACTAGTCAACAAAGTGTAAAAAGAAGCAAACATTTCGTCTTCTACAGTGAATGTGTACCAGGAGGCAGCTCCTTTTTCACCCCCCTGTATCCACCATACAACCAAACAGCCGACTACGGAGATCAGATGCAACATAACACGTCACGTGCAGTGATGGAGACAGGTAAGAGGACGCTTTTTTTTCTCATTTTGTTCCTATTTAGAAAAAGATATATGATCTGAAAGTTTTGGAAGAAGAAAAGCGTAACAATATACTGCTATTTTGGCCGTTCTCGTTGTTTTAAAAGACAGCTTCTACTGCCTGAAAATTATACATTGAAACCGGAAATATCGCGTGAGGAACACCAAACCCAGTTTCAACCGCAGATAACTTGGCTTAGAACTGCTCTGTCGAATTACATCGTGGATGTGTCTGTGCATACAATAAACATTCCTGGTCGCGTAATAACGAACGATATTATTCAAATCAAATACTTTTCCACACAATATTGCCCCAAACACATCCGGGGTCGGATTTTATGGATGTAACCGACTTCGGTGTGTATTTTTAGAGGAAACAACCGAGATCGTTCGTCGAAAATGATGCAACCGACTTCGGAATAGGCGACAGAAAATGATGCAACCGACTTAAGTGAAAAACAAATCAAATAAGATTGCTGTAGAATGTTGAACAAACATCGAATTTACGTCTCCATGCCAGTCTAGACGTTGCGTTCACTAATTTTCAATGTAACTTGAATAATGACAGTGATTTCAGGCGGATAGTAGATTACAGCGGATCCTACTAAGCAATATACCAGTTGCTAATTCCATACTTTCAGTTGGATCTCGTCATTGTTTGTGCATCCATCGGTTTTGGAGAAATAGATAGCAAGACATTTTGCAGACTTATTTGGAGACTGTTCATCGATATTTCTATTTTGACTCTGTGACTGTTTTCAGTCCAGTTCTTAAAGCAAACAGAATAGAATGCGGCGCCTTTGTTTGCCTAACTCGGAATGTAGTTCACCTTTTAAGCGCACATTAGCACAAGGTGCTAATCATCAGACGAGCTATTTTGATCAGTCAATGTGTGTCTTGTCGCGTCATCAATTTGTTTTGAATATTAAATTTTCTTAAATGTTAGGGCCGATTTCATTCAAACTTCATGGAATAGGTTCGATAGGTGAGCATTAGTACGCATGTTGCTAATACGTGTATTCAATCTCGAGTTCTGTGTGATTGTCACACCAAGGTATTTAATGGCGTCCATATTCTCGAGGACCGCTCTCTCCAAGGTTTAAAAAGCCTCAATTTTATTAGTTGTCTTCCTAGGAATCTGCATAATATTGCATTTAACGGGCTGCAATCTCCTATTTTCGTGACAAACATCCTAATCTATATATATCATGCTGACGTTTCAATGAGTCATCTGAATCTCTAATTTCCCGATAGCAAACACAGCTGTCTTATTTCTGAGTCAGTGTCACTCGAAATATCATTGGTGAACAGGGTACAGGGAGAACAACAGTGGACCAAGAACAGTCCCTTGTGGGACTCCAGACAAAACTGGAGCCCACTCCGAAGAGTCATCCTTAACAACAACGTGCTGTTTTCTGTAGCAAAGAAAGGAATCTATCCATTTGAGAGTCTTCCCATAAATGTCATTACCAAATAACTTAGATTAAAGTAGTTCATGTGTTGGGGTATCAAAAGCCTTCTTGAAGTCCAGAATAAATGTGTCCACCTGTCCCCCTTTGTCCAAGATTTTTGTCCCGTCATTAATAATTGTGCTCCGCTGAGTTTCACAACTATGCCTTTTCCTAAATGCATGTTGTTGGATTTGGCAAGAGGCCTTAGAATGTTGGAATTATTTTAGCATCCCGGTACCAAAAGGTCACCTTGCAATAGAAAAAGTACACCTTTCTATATGATTTATTATGGCTTGAGTTCCCAATGCTGCATACCAATTTCCATAATCATCGGACATTTGATTCCAGGAAATTTCAAAGAGATTTTCGTGACGGACTACGACGACGACGACTTAAGATTATAAACTTGCATGTAAACTTCCCCACAGCCTAGGGTGAGGAAATTTAAAGATATTTGTCCGTCCCCGAGGGTATCATCAGCTCAGTATCAGTTCCTCAGTGCTCAGGTTGATACTGCGGTGTTGACGTCAGTACTCAAGTACTGATTTAAATAACTATATTATATTTTTAATTTTTGCAGTATAAATTTCTATTTTTTCTAAAACTAAGACTGACTTGTCAGGTAAGACATGTATCTTAGCGGGTTTGGTTGCCACATTTTGTAATATACATTTTGCAAGTCTCGCTACTTTGGGAATCTCCTTCCTGATGCCCGGGACTTCCGTTGAGTGTGGGCAATGTTTGCTGATGTTGGCTCGGGGCGGGGGTGGGGTGGGTGGGTGGGTGGGGGGGGGGGGAGACGCCTATAAGTTCCCTGGCGGGCGTCTCTTGCCTGATGCCTCCAGTTGACCTGTCTCCATGATGAGCTACGTCGGTCGTCGGTCGGTGTGTGCTCGGAGGGGGATGTGCTGTGTTTGCCAGGTCTTGTCCATCATCCGTTTCGGTTTCAAAACTTTTGGGTTTAGACACACTGATGAAGATTAAATATCAGAAAGGCCTCTGTGTCACTAAATTTGGTAAAGTTACGCATTAATTACAAAGAAAACAGCAAATTAAAAATCTCTCGCTAAAACCTTAAGTGGTCATAAGGCATGTAGCTTGGGCCAAGAGGAAGACGCGTTTCTGCCAACTCATACTGACGCATATGCAAATTTAAAATAATAATAATAATAATAATAATAATAATAATAATAATAATAATAATAATAATAAACCTGACAATACTATACACATTTTCTCGTGTGTTGTGTCTGTTTAAAAAAAAAGAAAAAAAAAAAAAAACTGGTTTGGTGAAAGACAAAGGCGAATTGATGGATTTCGGTGGACTGTTTGTCAGTCGACCCAAATTTACTAAGCACAGTGGCTTTTCGTTGTTGGTGTCAACGTGACTATCATTGACTTGTTGGAAACTCAGGTTATAAAAACAGCCGTGCTATTCTTATCGCTGAGGTCGGTGGTCAGTGTTGCGTAAGAGGATTTATCAATAGAATCTGGACTTGAATTTTATATTGGGTTTGGCAAAGTGGGTAGACCCAGATTAGAACACTACGAATGCGGCGTCTTATCAGTGCCTACATTGTTTGCTTACAACAAGGTCTAAGACACTTTGGTGACCAGTTATCCAGCTACACTACACTCTTAGATAATCGACCCACATGTGGTCTGATTAACATTATTGACCGAGAGTACAGCATTTCCTACTAGTGTTCCGTCGCAAACATTTAATCCGCTATGCGCGTGTCCAAGGTCTTACCAGCAATTCCAGGACCATATACTAACCAAAAGAGCCAAGCAATTTGCGCAGGGAGAATGGTGTCATTGTTTGGCACACACGCGATTTCGTTGGGAATGCTTTGCCAAGGGCCCAAGAAAACATCAACTGTCCATCTTAGAAGAAGATGGAACTGCCAGCGACTGATTTTCATAATAACCTATATGGTAACCTGGCCGGGCACACAACACTGCAAGAACATTGCTTTGGCGCAAGGTTTCTTTATTCCATATTGCCTGTCATCTTATTTCACCAAAAATCGGTTGCATACTTTTCTGTCGCATATTCCGAAGTCGGTTGCATCATATTCGACGAAAGATCTCCGTAGTCGGTTGCTTCCTCTAAAAATACACACCGAAGTCGGTTTCATCCATAAAATCCGACCCCCGATGTGTTTGAGGCAATATTGTGGGAAAACGTGTTTTATTTGAATATTATCTTTTGTTATTACGTGACCAGGAACGTTTATTGTATATACAGACGCATCCACGATGTAATTCGACAGAGCAGAAGCCAAGATATCAGCGATTGAAAATGGGTTTGGTGTTCCTCATGCGAGATTTCCGGTTTAGATGTATAATTTTCAGGCAGTAGGAGTTGTCTTTTAATAGAACGAGAACGGCAAAAATAGCTGAAAAGAACGCTTTTCTTCTTCCAAAACTTTCAGCCCATAGACCTTTTTCTAAATAGGAACAAAAATGAGAAAAAATCGTTCTCTTACCTGTCTCCGTAACTGCTCGTGACACGTTAAGTTGCATCTGATCTCCGTAGTCGGCTGTTTGGTTGTATGGTGGATACAGGGGATGCTTTTGCCTTTAATAAATTGCTGATAACATACACAGGCTGGAGTACAACTTTTTCCAAGGTAGGTATCTTGGCCAGTGAGAATGCAGGTCATGGGGTCAAGACTCAGCATATTGACAGGATTTGTTTTTGATTTGGGGTTTAACGTCCCCGTCAACACTGTACATGTAAGTTTGGAGACGTTGCTTCCAATTTGGTGGGACTTTTACCCGGCATTGAGATGAAATGACATCTCAAGCCCTGTTGCCCAATGAAACCAATATGGTTTATAAGTATGGACAGTCCGACTCGCATGCCTGGGCATGCCTATGCGGTTTAACAGTACACGTGTGCGGCCGATTTCAGCTCTGTGTGGAAGCATCATGCAGCCCATCTATTTCTTCAAGCTCCGATGGAATTGACAGGAGGTTGAAGAATGTGATACATGAGTCAATGCGTTGGAAATTTTCAAAGAAAGATGTATCCACAAACGCTTGTTAACCCTTATACTGTTGAAGACGACAATAAATACCTTTACATTTGCAAACAGTGTACTTCAGATCAGATAGAAAGCTTATGAAGAAGCCATCTGATCAGGATCTACCTTGTTTGCCATTTAGTTTTTTTATTATATACAATTTGGTTGATTGGTAATCAGAATTGAATGTGGCAAAGTTATCCTATGCAGTAGGACAAGAAAAAGGTACTCTATCAGCCGTGATCAAGTTGTTTTGTTTGTATGTTTGTATTTGAGTTTAACGGCCCAGTCAACACTATTTTAGGTCATTTTTGAGCGGGACACTATCTATCCACACCTTTCCTGGGCAGGCTTATACGTAGTAGCCTTTCGCTAGAAACTGACAACCAGGGGGAGAGAATGACCGTAGAAAATATTTCATGATCAATATCTACGAAAGAATGTTGCCGACCCCGGCAGGTATCGTACCCGCGTCCTCCTGATCATCAGTCAGACGCGCATCCGACTGAGCTGCCGAGGCCGGCCTGATCAAGCTGATCGATTATTATTTCCGCGTCGCTGTATCAGCAGTGTAGTTGCGCAACACATGAGAAGCAGGATACCAGACAACGAAGAATAAAAATAGAACAGGATTTTCATAACTACTATGAAATTTAGGTAAACGGGTATTAATCAGTGTGATATCAAGATACGTGATAGGCATGTGATATCAAGAAGAAATTGACAGATACAAAGAGATAACACGTAAGTCGATCGTGTTTTATTTACAATTTACCGGTATATGATATTTCATTTCCACAGTCGGTAGGCTGTACGCGTGGCCGGCTTAAACTACGTACCACTTTTTTTTTTTTTTATTTTGGTTTAACGACCCATTCAAATTATTTCATTAATATTGCGGCGCTCGTTAATGTGGGCGAAAGCTGGAGTACCCAGAGAAGGACCAACAGACTTTCCGTGCAAAACTTAGCGCCTCACATGGGACCCTAAGGGTGCTTTCTTTCTTTCTTTCTTTCTTTCTTTCTTTCTTTCTTTCTTTCTTTCTTTCTTTTTCTCCTTTCTACTGATACTGCGTCGGTCACATTTGACCATTACCGCAGGTGTACATTACATACACTCCAGGTTTTGCAGGATGAAAGCCTGCACAGTAATCATGTATTTACGGTAGGGTTCTTTAGCCTGCACAGGGGATGGTTCTCCCTGCACAGGGGGCCTCCAGTTAACGTCCCGATCCGAAGGACGATGCACTTTATGACATTCATCCCTGCAAATGATGCCAATGGAGCGTGTTCGGACACCGAAATTTTATCGTCGCTGCCGGGGATCGAACCCGGGACCTCTAGCATCAGAGGCAAGTGCACTAACCACTGAGCTATCACGCTCTTACATACTCAGATACTATGCCTCGCTGAGAACCGCTTGCGAGTGCCTCGACTTTTTGGGCATTTGGTTCGAGTCAGCGTGACACAACCGCTTCAAGGTAGGAACATAACGTTGCACCGACGTTGATATGACGTTCCCTGGCGATGTGTGGCTGCTGGGAGGAAGTTAGTCCCGCCTTCAGCAGTGAATATGATCGAATCGGGAAATGGAATGGTTTGCAGGAAAGAACCATTCTTTATAGATGTCACCTGTTGCACTACACTGAGCGGCTAGCTGGCTGTGGGGAAACAAGGTCAACTGTTGGAATGCTGGCTGCACCCTTTAGAACTTTGTATAAAAATATGAGCCTACTGTCTCTTCTCCTTTTCTTGAGAGATTTCAATCTTAATTTTCCCAGTATCCCAATCATGCTCCCAGTTTCAAAGCAGTAATTGCTTGCTACAAATCTAGCAGCTCCGTTCTGAACTTTTTCAGTTTCTTCATTAAGGACTACTTCACTGGGGTCACAGATGCAACTACCATATTCGAAGAACGGGCGGACAAGTCCCTTATAGGCTGCCTCCACCACATCCTGAGGACACTGATGAAGTCCACTTAAATTCCGCTATTGACACCAACTAAAATGAAGACTGATTCTGCTTTAAACATCTTATTAAGATGGACGCGTTATTCTTTCTTCGTGTTTCTGCGCAAAATATCCTCTAGACTCAGGGACCACCTTTGGAACTGATCAAAAAGACCACTTTGAACAGTCCCAAAGGTGGTCTTAATATAGGCATTTTACTGTATTCGCCTTAGTACACGTTTCTAATGTGTGTACTCCATCTTAAATCGTGAGTAATTGTCACATCAAGGTTTTTAAAATGGAATTCTCTTTCTCGAGGACCGTTCCCTCAAAGGTGTAAGAAGCATCAGTTTTATTGATTCTCTTCCATATTATCTTCATAAATATAATTCTCATGCCCCATTTTCATGCCCAACATACCAAACTATCTGTGTCATTCTGAAGTTGTAAATGGGGTGGGGATAGGGGTCAAACAACGTATAGGCGATGTTGAATCAGCGTCGATGCAACGTCTTGTTGATGCGACGTGAGTGTGAGTGTTTTTCAGTTTTACGTCCCACCAACAGCTAAGGCCATATGGAGACGGGACCTCGGTTTAAAGCCTCATCCGAAAGTCTGGAGAAGCCCGGGATCGATCCTGCAATCCCTGCATGGTTTATCAGGCGAGTAGCATAACCACTACTTCACAGAGGCTTCTTTTGATGCGACGTTGCTTAAACGGCAGATGCGAAGTGGGTACTAATGGCCGTGTTTGACTGTGGTACGACCTTAAAGCTTATGGTTATACCTACTCCTTTAAATTGTATTTTGTTATTATTACTATTATTACTATTATTATTATATTGGAGTTGTTTTCACACTGCAACTGTTTCCCTTCGAACACGTTCCATTTATTCATGTTTACATGTAATATGCCATTCATACTGGCTCATGGTCAAGTACAGGAGATGATTCACATAAGCCTATGACTTGTTTTCAAATCTTGTCATGAAATTTGTATTATGTTATTTAAACATGTTCTTACTTTATTGAAATGAATATTGTTTAAATCAAATTATATTTCCGAACTATATAATTTTATAAACTTGCCTAATTAATCTCTAATGAGAAAAGCTGTCTTGGCTCCAGAAACCCTTAACGTCTTCCCAAACAGACCGACAGCAAACACACAACGTGAAGAACACGTTTTATCGATGTCGATGCGTATATAGCTGTACCGAGTTGGTTGGTTTGAAATGGACTGCAGACCAGTGAGGCATTGATCTTCGCTTCAGAGTTACCTACATATTTTTATCTATATTATTTGTTTGTTTGATTTGAGGTTTAACATCCCCATTAACACTGTAAAGGTCATCTTGGAGATGTTGCTTTTGTGGTACTTTTACCCGACATTGAGATGGAATGGCATCTCAAGCCCTGCCGCCCAATGAAAGCAATAGGGTTTATAAGCATGGGCGGTCCAACTTTGCCTGGGCAGGCTTAGATCCTCTAAACGGTTTACCAGTACTCGTGTGTGGGTCGGTTTCAGCTCTGCGTGGAAGCATCATGCAGCCCGTCCCGATGGGCGGCGGTCGTTATCTATTAAAGAATCATAATACAGTAATATCTATATTAAAGAATCATAATACAGTACTATCTATATTAATCAATTATAATACAGTACTATCTATATTAAAGAATCATAATACAGTAAGATCAATATTAAAGAATCATAATACAGTAATATCTATATTAAAGAATCATAATACAGTAATATCTATATTAATGAATCATAATACAGTACTATCTATATTAAACAATCATAATACAGTAATATCTATATTAAACAATCATAATACAGTAAAAATTCTTGTATTGAGACCACTATTGGGACTGTTCAAAAGTGGTCTTTAAGACCACTTTTGAACAATCCCAAGGGTGGTCCCAAACCAGTGGTCATTGTGTGCAGAAAACATGAAGAAAGAATAACTGCGACCCACTTAATACATTTTTAAAGCAGAATTAGTCTTAATCTTAGGTGGTCTTAATAGCGGAATTTCACTGTACATATCAGAAGCCTCCGTGGTGAAGTGGTTATGCTACTCGCCTTGTAAAGCAGGGGTCGCAGTATCGATCCCGGGCTTGTCCAGACTTTCGGATGAGTCTTTAAACCGAGGTCCCGTCTCCGTATGACCTTTGCTGTTGATGAGACGTAAAATTCAAACCTCACTCAATGCTGTACATATCATATGACCATCCAATGTAGATTCTTTCTTGTCCTGTGAAGTGTGGCGTATGTCTTATCCTGGTGAAAACAACAACCTCTACCTTTGGTAACAGTGTAGATCAAGATCAGATGGCTTCTGAAAGTTATAGTCTTCCCTTTGATGTATACAGACATGGTGCACCGATGTATAGGGATTGTATTTTTTGAAAATTGGATTCGTGTGGATAGTATAGCTAAAGCAATTTGACATGAGACTGATGACCTCTATAACATTGGCTATATTCGACTGGGAAGGTTCGTGAAATTTCCGTGAAATTCCACGCAGGAGTGTGGTGTCTTTCTTGTAATAACCGATCACATGGTCCAATCAAATACGAGTTATTTTTCAAATAAATAAGCAATCGTGGAGCACGATTCTATTCGAAGGAAAAGTCGAACCTTTCGCGCACCACGATCGCTTATGAGCTATACACAAATAAAATATGTGATTGGACCATGTGACCAGCTATTACAACTAGGCACCACCCTCCTACGTGGAATTTCACGGAAATTTCACGAAACCTACCAGTCGAATACCGTCAATGATTTCACACCCGACTGAATGCATTATAATTATTTATCTTGGCCTTTTTCGATCGATATTGTCTTCAACACATAGAGGTCGGTGAATCGGTCGCCATACCAGGGAGTTATCGCGAAATCGCGTCACCGTAATTTTGCTCCCACGACACATACGGAAACACTCGCGATAGTACCTAGGACCTGGAAATGGTAAACAAAGGCAGGTACCCTTGTGCGTTTTGATTTATTGTAGAAGAATGAGAGAATAATATGAAATTTAGGCGATGCTAAGCAATGTTAAAATGGTTTGTCTTTATAAGCAGGCCGAAAAAAATATTGAAGAAATCGTTGCTGAAAGTAGGTGACCGTAACAAAATCGAACACATGGTAATCTGACCATAGTTTTATATCAACACGAATGAATGATGCAACTGTTTTGTAAGTTTTCGCTTAGAACGAGATCCTTTGGCACATATTCTGTGTATGTCAGCACTCATTCATCATTTAGACGTTAAAAAAATGATCAATCCATGTACAGTGAAGAAGGAGTAATGCTGCAAATTTTTTGACGGAGTAGCTCCCACCTCATCCCGGCAGCTCCCAAAACACGCTCTAGTTCCCAATAGCCTATCAGATACTGAGGCTGTTACATTTGACCATTACCTCAGTTAGGTTGTTCGCTAAATTAAGCAAATTAAAATCAATGGATGAGTTCTTTAAAGTAATTACAGTCTATTACAGAGGTATACTAAAACGTATACCTCTGAGTCGCAATGTATACCATGCGGGCTTTGAACCTTTCTACAGTTTTTGGCATTTTCCACAGATGAGGGAAGATTATTCCACTGAGGAATAGTTCTGGGAAAGAAGGAATTCTTCAGTGCATCACTATAGGCCTGATACCTATGATACTGACTGTTATTTTCGCCCCCGCCCATCAGGGTTTGGAGAAATAGTTTGGGTTGCATGGTGCTTCCACGCAGAACTGAATCCTACCACACACGTTAACTGTAAACCGCTAGGAAGGACTAAGCCTGCCCAGGCTTAGCGGTGTGAGTCATGTGGCCCAATGCATATAAGTCTTCTGGTTTCATTGGGCGACAGGGCTTGATATGTCATTTCATATCAGTGTCGTGTAAAAGTCCCGCAAATTGAAAGCAACGTCTCCAAAATGACCAACACAGTGTTGACGGTGACGTTTAACCTCAAATCAACAAACACAATCCTCCAAGAGTGGCCACTTTTCTGAAAACAAAATTCCGGAATGTTCTCCAAACACTGTCGGAAATTCAATTTTTTTGGCTCAAAATACTCTACTTGTAAGTTGTAACCAGCCCTTTTTGGCATTATTTACAATAGAAAACCGTAACAATGCCTTTTCCGGCAGCCGATAGCCAGTGATTTTACCGATTGATGGTCGCTCTGTGGACCCCCCATCATCCTATTTGTTTCTTCTTGAAACATTTATGGTAGAAAAAGCTGTGGATCGTTTCATTTTTCGATTTGTGTAGGTATTGTGAAAAAGAATTTGCGTGAGATGAGGTTCGGTGGGTCTGGGTGGTATTATTGTTTAGGGTAGGGCATCATGATACATTTTTCATAAATCATTATTTAAATTTATTTATTTAAATTTTCTAGAAAACTGGACTTCGGTCTCAATTTAGGAAAGGAGTCTGGTAGCTCAGTGGTTAGTGCATCTGCCTATGGTGCTAGAGGGCCCCGGTTCGATTCCCGGCAGAGTTAGTAAAACTGCGGTGTCAGAACATGCTCCTCGTGCACGAATGAATGCCACAAAGTGCGCCGTCCTTGAAATCGGGCCGATTACTGATGGGCCCCCCTGTGCAGGGAGAATCATTCCATGTGCAGGTGAAAGATCCTTACCGTATTTAAATGGTTACTGTGTAGGCTTTCATCCGGCAAATCTGAAGTGTATATAAATTACACCAGCCGAAAATGCCCGAAAGAACGTAGGCATATTTTTGTTTTGTTTATTTTGAAGTTTAGCGTCCCCGTCAACACTGTAAAGGTCATTTTGGAGACGTTTCTTCTATTTTTGTGGGACTTTTACCCGACATTGAGATGAAATGACATCTCAAGTCCTGCCGCCCAATGAAACCAATAGGGTTTATAAGACCTGTGGTGCTGTGATAAAGCATCGGATTTGAGATCGAGAGGTAGCCGGTTCGATCCTCGCAAGCGCTACGTGTTGTTTCCTTGAGCAAGAAACTTTATCCATATTGTTTAGTACTGGGTCTGCCCAGGAAAAGAGGGCCACATTGAAGATTAAGTACTTGTACTAAATGTGTTACCCTCTATAAATAAGGTCGATAATAATAATAAGCATGGACGGGTGACTCGCACCGCATTGCCTAGGCAGGCTTAGGTCCTCTAAGCGATTTTTCAGTACTCGTGTGCGGGTCGGTTTCAGCTCTGCGTGGAAGCATCATGCAGCCCAACTATTTCTTCCAGCCCCGATGGGCGGGGGCTAACGTAGGCAGGATAGATAGATAGATAGATAGATAGATAGATAGATAGATAGATAGATAGATAGATAGATAGATAGATAGATAGATAGATAGATAGATAGATAGATAGATAGATAGATAGATAGATAGATAGATAGATAGATAGATAGATAGATAGATAGATAGATAGATAGATAGATAGATAGATAGATAGATAGATAGATAGATAGATAGATAGATAGATAGATAGATAGATAGATAGATAGATAGATAGATAGATAGATAGATAGATAGATAGATAGATAGATAGATAGATAGATAGATAGATAGATAGATAGATAGATAGATAGATAGATAGATAGATAGATAGATAGATAGATAGATAGATAGATAGATAGATAGATAGATAGATAGATAGATAGATAGATAGATAGATAGATAGATAGATAGATAGATAGATAGATAGATAGATAGATAGATAGATAGATAGATAGATAGATAGATAGATAGATAGATAGATAGATAGATAGATAGATAGATAGATAGATAGATAGATAGATAGATAGATAGAGCTTGTGCCGTGACGTCACACACCTGGTCAATCTTACTGAGGGGTTACCGCAGGCCGTAATCAACAGAAAACAACTGGAATTCAAGAGATTTTTAACCGCAGATTAACTGTGAATAAAATCAAAATCTTCCTCAAATTGCGATTTTCTACAAATTTATACATCCAGGCAACGATTTCCAATAAACGCTTATGATTTCTGACATGTAGCAGTATGGAAATCTTGCATAATTTGCCAACGGTGTTTTAACCGTACTTGAATAAAATGGGCATTAATCTAAAAATTTATCCCAATAAAATAACTAATTAATTATCAGAAAGAGCTTTAAAACGATAATCTTTTGATAATTGTAAGAATTTTAATTTCTTTGGCTGCAAAATATGAATATTTTGAATTTTAATTCGTATTTCTATCCAATCCTGACATAGACTATCCAATTTCTATCCAATCCTGACGGCGACAACTCCGAACTTATAAAGACAACTCTTGACCGGGGACGGGGTTAAAAGTAGAGTAGCAGCCAAACACATTAAAATTCTTACAAGTATCGGAAAAAATCTTTTTAAAAGTCGTTCTAATAATTTATTAGTTATTTCATTTGGATAAATACTGAGATTAATGCCGATTTTATTCAAGTATCGTGCAGACATTGTTGACGATATATTCAAGATTTACGTACTTTACTAGAGCTGCCGCCTAACGGGCGCCAATTATACCCCCGCATGCGTTGTCAGACAAATTTTTACAAGTATTTGACCTTGAGGAAGGTCAACGTAAAGGTCAAGGTCAGGTTTGTGTATATCAATCTTAAGTACTAGTGGCAAGGTGTGTGGTATGTGAATATTAAAGAAATCGGTCAAAGAATAAGGAAGTTATGAGCAATGTTAAAGTTTTTTGTAACGGACCGACGACGACAGACGACGACAAGCTGACTCCTATATACCCCCTTCAAACTTCGTTTGCGGGGGTATAAATATATCAGAAATCAGAAAAGAAGAAAAGAAATATTATTAGAAATTGTTGACTGGATGTATAATTTAGTAGAAAATGACAATTTGGGGAGGATATTTCTTTTCTTCTAAAATTCCCCTTGGTTTTCCAATGATTACGGCCCACAGTTCCCCACGGTTAATATAGACCAGGTGTGTGACGCCACGGGATTTCGCTCTTTGCCTTAAAAACCTGTTGAATTCCATTCTTGTAACAGTGCGTCATTTATATCATGTGAGCGGTTGCCTGGTGGTTTAAATCGACATACAATCTAATCTAAAAACTTACCTACAGGGGATGGAATGATAGACTCGTGGGAACTAGAGCGTGTTTTGGGAGCTGGCGCGATGATGTGGAAACTACTCCGCCTGAAAATTTTGGCATTACTCCTTCACAATACATGAACTGATAATTTTTTTACGTCTAAATGGGCAGCCCCCGCCCATAGGGGCTTGTTGAAATATATGGGCTGCATGATGCTTCCACGCAGAGCTGAATCCGGCCCGCACACTAGTACTGGTAAACCGTTTAGAGGATCTAAGCCTGTCCAGGAACCGCGGTGCGAGGCGGACCGCCCATGCTAATAAACCCTATTGGTTTCATTGGGCGACAGGGCTTGAGATGTCATTTCATCTCAATGTCGGGTAAAAGTCCCACAAAATTGGAAGCAACGTCTCCAAAATGACCTGTACAGTGTTGACGGGGACGTTCAACCTCAAATCAAACAAACAAATACAATCTAAATGGTGAATTAGGGCCGACATACACAGAATTTGCGCCAAGTTATCTCGTTCTAAGCGAAAACTTACGACACAGTTGCATCATCCATTCACTATGGTCAGATTACCCTGCGTTCGATTGTGTTACAGTCACCTACTTTCAGCAACGAATTTTTGAATATTATTTTCGGCCTGCTTAGAAAGATAAATCATTTTAACATTGCTTAGCATCGCGGAAATTTTATATTATTCTCTCATTCTTCTACAATAAATCAAAACGCACAATGGTACCTACCTTTGTTTACCATTTCAAGGTCCTAGGAACTAACTATCGCGAGTGTTTCCGGATGTGTCGTGGGAGCAAAATTACGTTGACGCGATTTCCGATTGCTCCCCTGATGTCCACCCGTGTATATGTTGACTTCAACACACTGGATAACGATAAGGTCTTAAACAGTGGAATTTTCTTAGGGGATATCTCACTACTTTTTAGATACCAACACTGATGATTCTACAATTTGAACTATCTTATTTACCCATAATTGGCACTACCAAAATTGAACTGAGACCCTACATTGCAGCAAATACCTTGGTGTGATAATCACACATAATTTGAGATGGCAACATGAGGCGAAATCTTCATCAGTTTTCTCATGATGTGAAGGGGGTAGCATATATAAAGGGCTATTTCACCCAAACTTGGAATATGGTAGTTGTATCTTGGACCCCAGTGGAGTGGTCCTTATTAAAGAAATTGAAAAAGTTCAGAATTGAACTGCTAGATTTGTAACGAGCAATTATTGCTTTGGAACTGGGAGCATGACTGGAATAGTAGGAAAATTAAGATGGGAGTCTCAAAAGGAGAAAAGACAGTAGGCTCATACTTTTATATATAGGTAGAAAGGGTGCTGCCAGCATTCCAACATATGGCCTTGTTCCCCCAGCTAGGCACTGTACAAATCATTCATTGGCGTTGTGTCGGCGACACTATCAATTAATTGCTAAGGTTGGATTAAATAGACTTTTACTGCAGGGGATGTCACAGCCAGAGTTTGTTTTTTTTTGGCGACATTATATATATATTAAGAAAAATTAAAGGCAAGCCCAACTTTTCGGAACAATTTCAGAATATTATTGAACGTTACAAACGCATTGGATATAATATAAATTCTATTCAACAGTCTGCATGCATTGTGTTTGACCCAATCACCGTCAGACGTTATGCTTTCCTCTTTAATTCGGGTTCAGACTCCATGATGGCGTTGGCTTAAAGCTATTTATTAGGTGGTCGGAGCCGGAACTTTTATGTCTGTTGCTTAGTTCAACGAGGTTCAACTCTCGGTTTCTTTTGCTCCAGTGTTCCGGTGGCGTGTTCAGCACCGGATGGCTCAGTCCGTTTTACTATCGAGTCCTCCAACTTTGCTCTACTTCGGATTTCTTTGTTTACCGAGTTGATTCACTGATGAGTAAGAAAACCTTCACACGGACCAAACAAATACTTGGTTGAACCACAATGACAGTGAGGGTGAGGGTTGGGATCCCGTAAAGTGAAATTAACCCACCAGTAATTTTACAGACCATTCCAAGTCGGTGCTTTTCTTCATGTTTTGTGTTGGTGGTTCTGATTCTTTTCCTAATCATATGTTGTTACGTTGATGATTCTTATTCCCCCACTCTTTTAGTTACGTCTGTCATTCCAGTTTAATATTTGTCATGTTGGAAACATAAACATGAAGCGACCAGACCATAATGGAAACCTAAACAAAGGAAGGCCATAAGGACAGTTACTTTCCCACAAAATGGCCAAATGTCCATCCAAAATAAAAAGACACAAGTGATACACACAGTAAGTAACAAACAACAACATAAATAAATCGTGACAGAAGAACCGCCTTGGGTGGTCAGTGGAAAGAATTCCACTGGGGGTGTGGGGGGGGGGGTTTAAATCGATTTTACATGGCTATAATCCTCGCCCTTACCTCTGTCGCGGTATACATTAATTTTGTTTAGTCCGCATGAAGGCTTCTTACTGATCGTTGTAACATCTCCGAGAACATAGATATAAAAAAACTACAGAGATGAAACTAGGTTGAGGACTCGACAGCATACAACAACAGGATTGCTGGAGCAAAAGAAAACCAACAGTTAGACTCCGAGGGGCCCGACCAAAGACGGAGCATCAGGCGCCAACCAACATAAAGAATACTAAAATACAATAAAATACCATTTATGTTTTTTACGCTTGAACCGTCATATAATCTTAGGCCCGACCCACCGGTGTGCAATCAAAGAGGGAAGCAAAGTTGCCAACAGTGATTGGGTTAACCACCATCCATGCAGTCTGTTTTATAATATTTATGTTGTACACAATCTTTATATATCGACAAACGATTTTACGAAATTGAGTACTAAAGTCATTACAGGCATGTATTTTTCTAAATTTATATACTAAGTCACCATAGAATTCGGGTTCCGATAGGCCTTGTTGCAGAAGTGTTTTAAGTCCAACATTGAATTTTGAAACCAAATCAGAATGCCGTCTATAAAACTTAGAAAAGTAGAAAAGGCTTTGCGTAGTTTATGATACCGATTAACTTTGAGGTTTAACGTCCCCGTCAACACTATATAGGTCATTTTTGAGACGTTGCTTTCAATTTTATGGGACTTTTACCCGACATTGAGATAAAATGACATCTCGAGCCATGTCGGGCAATGACACCAATAGGGTTTATAAGCATGCATGGTCCGATTTGCACCACTTTACCTTGGCAGGCTTAGATTTAGTTTACCAGTACTCGTGTGCTGTCGGTTTCAGCTCTGCGTGGAAGCATCATGTAACCCATTTATTTCTTCAAGCCCATATTGGCGGGGCCGTTGTATTGAAGAGGAGCTCGCGCAATCGCCAAACTGAAAACAGTGAAACTTCAAGAAGTCGAACACGGATAAGTCGTAAGCCTGGAGCACGATTTGCGTTCGACTGGGAGATTCGTGAAATTTCGGACAATTTCGTGGAGCGCAACGACCACGTTTCAAAAAGAGCGTGAAATCAGTCACGTGACTGAATTAATATGACTGAACATAACGCGGAAGTAAAAGCAGCACAGAAAGTTGTTTCAATGTGATTTTCTTATACTGATGAAAAAAAAAAAAACAACGTTGAAATTGAAATTCGTGCATCCTGTCTGGAACTGATGAGAGAGCCAAATATTGACCATTGTAGCTTCCATGATTTTTATGCTCCCCGAAGGGGGAGCCATACAGTCGCCGCTTTGTCCGTCCGTCCGTCCGTACGACCGTCCGTCCGTCCGTTACACTATATCTCTCTCAAAGTATTAAAGGTATTTAAGTGAAACTTGATATACTGATAGAGGGCGATGAGGGGAATCGTAGAATAGAAGAACCATAACACTGTCACCAGTATTTATGGAGTTACTTCCCTTCTTAACTGTTTCAATGTAAAGATTGTCCGTCCGTCCGTCCGTCACATTCTATATCTCTAAAAGTATAAAGGGATTTAAGTGAAACTTGATAAACTGATAGAGAGCGATGAGGGGAATCGTAGAATAGAAGAACCATAACCATGTCACCAGTATTTGTGGAGTTACTTCTCTTCTTAACTATTTCAATGAAAAGATTTTCCGTCCGTCCGTCCGGCACACTCTATATCTCTAAAAGTATTAAAGGTATTTAAGTGAAACTTGATATACTGATAGAGGGCGATGAGGGGAATCGTAGAACAGAAGAACCATAACCCTGTCACCAGAATATATGGAGTTACTTCCCTTCTTCTTAACTATTTCAATGAAAAGATTGTCAGGAGCATATCTCTGAAAGTATAGAAGGGATTTAAGTGAAACTTGATAGATGGCCATCAGAGGAAGTGCAGGGTGCAAGAACTGTAACTCTATCACAAGTAATTAAGAGTTATTTTCCTTTTTAGTTTTTGCTATATTAAGCTTGTCCGGAGCATATCTATAAACGTCTTAAAGGTAATTTAGTGAAACTTGATACACTGATAGGGGGCTATAAGAGAAATCGCAGAATGCAAGAAGCATAACCCTGCCTACAGTATTTACGGAGCTACTTCCCTTCTTAATTAGGGCCCCACACAGTATTTTGGGTGCCCTATACTAATCTCCTTGTCAGTCAGTTTCAAATCTAAACCAAAACATTTAACCGGTTATAACTTCAAACGTATAGTCCCTACTTCCATGAAACTTCACACTCGTACTAACAATCACAATACCTATATTCTGACAAACCATATTGCTTTTGTCTGTGTGTTTGTCACGCCTTAACCAAAAAACTTAACCTCAGTCATAACTTCAAAATAATTTTCCCTACCTTCATGAAACTACACACACTTACTTACTATCACAAGACCGTCATTCTGACAAAAGGCCATAACTATATTGCTTTTCGGTGTGTGTTTGTCAGGCCATAACCAAACAACTTAAACTCAGTCAAAATTTTAAAAGTATTTATCCTACTCTCATGAAACTTCACACACATACTTACCTTCACAAAACCTACATTCTGACAAAGGGCCATTATTATGTTGCTTATTTTCACTGAATTATCTCCCCTTTTCCAAAAAATATCTCCTGTTTTTTCATAACTATGGGTAATAGGGCTTTCATATTTCACATATGTATTCCTTGTGACATTCTTGATTGGAAATCACTTACTAGGGGACACAAAACTGAGTTTCTTTGTCTTATGGTTTAAGATTTACATTCCCTTGCACGGAAGGGGCATACATTTCTCCTTATTTTTGCAGTCTTTGTTGAAAATCACTAACTAGGGAATTCTTAGACTTTCGGTTCAACCCATTTGGTACCGGAAACCCCAAAAGGGGTAAGTGGCAAACAGTGCAGGCCCAGATCAGACGCCACGGAACGCGTGTTTGTCACGCCTTAACCAAAAAACTTAACCTTGGTCATAACTTCAAAAGAATTGGCCCTACTCTTATGAAACTTCACACACATACTTACCATCACAAGACCTACATTCTGACAAAGGAGAATAACTCGTGTGTTGTCACACCTAAATCAAAAACCTTAACCTCGGTGATAAGTTCAAAACTATTTTGTCTACTCTCATGAAACATCACACACATAATTACCATTACAAGACCTACATCCTGACAAATTGCTTTTGGGTGTGTGTTTGTCAGGCCATACCCAAACATCTTAAACTCTGGTCAAACTTTTAAAAGTCCTACTCTCATGAAACTTCGTTCACACACATACTTACATCACAAAAACCTACATTTTGACAAAGGGTCATAACTATATTGCTTATTTTCACTAATTATCTCCCCTTTTTTCAAAACAAATATCTCCTGTTATTTCATAACCATGGGTAATAGTGCTTTCATGATTCACATGTGTATTTCTTGTGACATTTTCCATTGAAAATCACTTACTAGGAAACACCCAACTGAGCTTCTTAGCCTTATGGTTTAAGATTTACAGGTCCTTGCAGGGAAGGGCCTTACATTTCTCCCTTTTTTTGCATTCTTTGTTGAAAATCACTACCTAGTTTCTTTACTTGTACTCAAAACATCAGCTGAGGGTACTTATTAGAATCTCCTCATTCAGACGGTTCTAACGAGTACCCATAACCTTTGTCTTCAAACAAATCTTATCAAATTTCAAAGTGTATAGGATCATTTCACTAAAATACCCCTACTACTGCGCATCTTCGGGGAGCATCCCTCGGTTTCACCGATGCTCTTGTTATCAGATCTTGCACGGGCGCAGCCATTTTGTTTTTAAAAATTTACTGTGACTATCACGTGACTAGCTTTGACATTTGACCTTTCGACATGGTGCCTATCCGTGAATCTATTACGAATATATTTGATCATTTGTATTTGCTTTTGCCTTCTGTGCAACCGAGGGGCTTACAAGAATGCTAAACATTTGTTTTTCATTTTCTTGCTTTAGGCATCAAACCGGAAGCCGTTATAGCAAGTGAAGCACATATTACAATCGACTGGAGCACTGTTACATGTGGGTTTACGGCGTCCCGCAAACCCCCATGCTGACAAGACAACCGAGCGTGATCTCTGACAGGTGTACGGGCAGCTGTGGGGTAAGGCACAAGAAAGATGTTAAATGAATGACATGAATTATTTACAGTATCTACATACAACACTTACTAACACAAAACATCACAAATTGTTGCTTCTGTAGCCAACTCACGACGTCCGCTCCGAAGGCAAAACACTGTTCTGTGCTCGGAACGGGTGACGTGAATACCTACAGAAGCAAACAACAAAAACAAGAAAAACAAAAAAAAAAGAATCAACACAAGACGCGACTGGCCAGTTTATAACTTAGGGTGAATCCCCCACTCGCGTGACACTTCCTCTCGCGAACTAGTAAAACTAGTCTATCAACATAGTTGATAATCCTAGGATTAGCGATCACGTTTGCTGATCAGCCGTTTAGTGATCGTCCAAATAAGGTAAGTTGACCTCTTCCATGATCACATTTGTTTACAACGAACAATGATTTAGAAGAATCTGCTTCTATCCTGGTAGGCGCTGATTACGGCGGTCTGTCCGCCCTTGCTGGACCCTAACGCCTAGCGTCGTACCAGTACCTGCTGCTATGAAGCAGGGAGCAGCAGGTCACACATTGTTATGCCTGCAAATTACGATAACGGGACTAGAAACGAGTCACAAAACATACATGCTATATCATGATCCCCCTCCCGGAGAAGTAAGAATATGTTCATGCATATACCGTTATTGCGCATGCGCCGACCAGACCTACAGGCTGATTAGTGCATGCGACAAATAACCGTACAGCAGAACTCAACTTGACTGTGCATCAAATTATCAGCACCCAGCGCTTGACACAATAATACTCAAAGTTCATGTTTCCTTACTGAGCACTACAGAAATCAATTAATGCTCACTACTACTGAGCATAATACTCATCAAATTTGTGCTCACTACATTATCACAAGTAAGAGGCAATTGAACAGACCACGCCTTTGCGCTACCTGGTCAACCGCCAATTACAGGAAACATAACAATCTCTATTTCATATCCTTCTCCGCGACACGGCTCACAAATATAGCTATTCACAAATTCAATACATTAATAACAGATAGAAACTACAACAGAAGATTTTCATCAATAATCTACAACATTTGTTAGTGTCTCATATGGGCCAACACTGTTTGCCGTAAATTCTCTCTATTTGGTAGGCACCCCGTCACAACCGTCCTCGCGACGCCGATGACGCAGCTGACGTCATCCCCGCCGCTCAGGCCGTTATGACGTGTGGCGACCAAATACTCCCACTTATCATCATCACGTTCTTTATATGTACATACATGCACAAACTGAGTTATCAGACAAAAACGGCATCATTACAAAATGAACTCGTAATTCTTCTTGAACAAAATTATTTCTAATCAACGTGAACATGCTTGTAAAATAAAATTCATTACGGTTCATCATCACGGATAACCCAACAGGCTCTTGTATGAGTTTGCCCTGATGATGAAGATGTGGTTAAACCCGTCTTAAGTTTACGTCCCCTCTACACCTAATATCATATTGGGACGGAACCACGGTTTTCTAACCACAGCCAGTCACAAGTCATGGATCAAACAAGTGACCCGGCGTTTATTAATTACATTCTACAAAAGGGGTCTAAAAGCCTAAATGAATCTAGAATGAGCGGGTGTCCAAACTTTACGTCTCACCAACATCTAGGGTCAGCATGAGACAGGACCTCACTTAGAAAGACTCATTCTACTACTGGAGAAGCCTGGGATCGATCCTGCGACGTCTAGCTGGCAAAGCTAGTAGCCTAATCACTACAGGCCTCAATAGTGAATTCAGAATAGGCTTCAGAAAGTTGGGGTATACTAGAAGTAAACCCCTCCAAAACCTACAAGCATGTTCATACAAAAATAATACTAAACATAGATTAAACATACCTTTCAATATACTTTCTATTTCCCCGTCACAATGTTGTGTTTACTCTTTACAACTTGACCTGCTGCTAAGGTGTCCGCTTTTTTCAGGGTTTATATATCTATGAATACTACCGGAAAATCATGCCTACTCGTATTACCTTGCCTTGTTCGTGGGGAAGTGGAGATACCGGCCACAAACAAAGCCAGATAGCAAAATCGAGTAGATAATGGATTTGCCTTCAAATAGTATATTTCCCATAGGAAAAATTTATGAAACGACCCTATAATCAATGACATGACTCCTGTCAAAACGAACACCCACACAACACGTGACGGGAATAAAAATCATATATGGCACAATTTGGCGGTTGGCGATTTTTAGGCAAATTTTATAGGACTCGGCCTTTTAGCGGCCCCCTGTATTGTAAAAACAGCTCGCTATAAACCACTCATGCATACATCGTATGATATGTGCATGACTTGTTCATGGAGCCGCATAGTTTGCGTACCATATTTCACCTAAAATATTTCACTCGCACCGCCCTACCATATATCTACTAAAATAATTTAGATGTGCATAAGCACCAGAGAGGTTTCCTATTCCATCTCGTAACAAAGGTTTCCCCTTTTGGAGAAAAAACAATCAGAAATGTTTTTTCTTTGTGTATAGAGATGGAATAGGATGAACCTATCTAAACAAGACAGCTATTTACACAACAACCGTGCGAAGAATTACCTACTAAGGTAGTCTGCCCCCAAATTTTCTTGGCCCCGAATTGCAACAATCCGAAATCTATACGGCTGTAGTTTCATTGCCCAACGCATAATTCGAGGATTGAGAACTTTTGCTGTTTGCATATAAGACAAGGGCTTGTGGTCTGTCTCAAGCAGGAATTCTACTCCGTAAAGATACTTGCGAAATTTCTCAACACCCCAGATAATAGCCAAACATTCCTTCTCTATTACAGAATAGTTTTTCTCACGAGGCAAAAGTTTCTTGCTGGCATAAGCAATGGGAAGTCGTCCTTCCCCTTCAAATTCTTGGAGCAAAACGGCTCCTATACCAACATCAGAAGCGTCCGTCCGGAGTATGAACGGATTCCCATCATGAAAGATAGGAAGACGAAGAATAGGACTAGACGTGAGTCTATTCTTCAGGGTCTGAAAAGCCTTTTCATGATGGTCCTGCCAGTCTGTGATCTTGTTTGGTCTACTTTTCTTAGTTAAATCTGTCAAAGGGGAAGCGATAGATGAGAAATTTGGAATGAAACGGCGGTAGAAACCAGCCAACCCAAGAAATGACTTTATTTGTCTCTTAGTAGAAGGTCGAGGAGCATCCTTTATAGCTTGTATCTTGTCTTCTTGCGGTCTAACTGACTGAGCAGCTACACTGTGACCAAGACATTCGATACTGCTATACCCAATCATACACTTGGAAGGTTTTGCCGTCAACTTGGCTGTCCTGAGTCTATCTAAAACTTCACGTAATGACGTCAAGTGGTCTTTCCAAGTTTCGGTAAAGATCCACATATCATCGACGAAGCTATCAACGTTAGAAAGTTCGGACAGAATCTTTCTCATCAACCTGCAAAATGTTGCTCCTGAGTTTACCAAACCGAAGGGCATAGTTTTGAATTGAAACAAGCCTTTGGGGGTTTCGAACGCAGTTAGGGGTTTTGCCTTAGACGTCATTTTTACCTGCCAATAACCTTTTGACAAATCTAATTTGCTAAAGTATTTGTGCCCCGACATTCTATTTATAACCTCCTCCATATTTGGCATTGGTTCTGCATCGAACTCCGTCACTTTATTAAGTTTACGGAAGTCAATGCAGAACCGCACCGAACCATCTTTTTTAGGGACAAGTACTACAGGGGATGAATATGGAGATATTGATGGCTCAATAACTCCTAAATCTAACATATCTTGAATTTCCTTTTCCATTACATCCCGTACTTTATATGGTATGGCATAACCTTTTGACCTCACTGGTTCCGTCGTCAGCAACTTTATGTCGTGTTCTATTTGGTCAGTTCGTCCTGGTACACTGGACAGTACGTCCGGGTATTCTTTTATCAACGTCTCTATTTCTTTACGCTGATCCTGCGTTAACATTTCTGAAATATTGACGTCCTTAAACGTCTCTGGTTGCTTTGCAGTAGGAAAAGCGCAATCTTCCAATGAGAATTCGTCAACGTCATCATTTTCAGTTGACGGAATGGACTCTACAGAAAGCAAGCAATGTGACGTCACATTCTGACGTTCCACATATTGCTTCAGTATGTTAGCGTGATATGTGTTAACATTTCCATTGACGTCAATCTTATAATCCATTCTGTTCACTACCTCAACCACTTCATAAGGACCTTTCCATTGAAGCAATAATTTATTACTGTCTGTCGGTAGTAACAACAGTACTTTGTCGCCGACGTCAAATTTACGCGACCTCGCGCCTTTATCATAATAAGCTTTCTGCTTAATCTGAACCTTCTTTAAATTATCACGCGCTAATTTGCATGTCTGCTCTAACCGTTCCCTAAGCTCAATAACGTATTGATACGTCGAAAGAACTTGCTCATCGCGTACCTCTTCAGCCCATAATTCTCTTAATATTGCCATTGGACCTCTGACGTTACGTCCATATAACAACTCAAAAGGGGAGTATCCTAAAGACTCTTGTGGGACTTCCCTTACCGCAAATAATAAGGCTGGAAGATATTTATCCCAATCTTTTGGACGTTCAGCACACATGCGACGTAACATCTGCTTTAACGTAGCGTGGAAACGCTCTATCAGTCCGTTGCAAATTGGGTGTCTCGGACTACACGTTAACTGTTGAAGAGAAAGAAGTCTGCTGACTTCCTTCATTACCTCAGCAGTAAACTGTGATCCACAATCAGTCAACATTTCATCAGGAATGCCAACCCTACTAAACATTTCAATAAGCGCTTCCGCGACACGTTCCGTCTCAATACTCGGTAAAGCTATCGCCTCTGGATACCTTGTCGCATAATCTATCATGGTTAAAATATACCGAGATTTCCTATCAGATCGAGGCTCAATTGGACCAACTATGTCCACTGCCACCCTCTTAAATGGCGTATCAATCAATGGCATTTTTCCTAGAGGTACTTTAGTGACCCGACCTTTCTGAATAGTTCTCTGACAAATATCACAAGATTTACAAAATCTAGCGACATCACCGCAAATACCGGGCCAGTAAAACTCAGTTACAACTCTATCCAATGTCTTCCTAATACCCATATGTCCAGACATAAGCGTTTCATGAGCCAGTTTCAACACCTTTCCTCGGAAACTTTGAGGGACCACAAGTTGGAAAGAGACTTTGTTACCCTTGGTGAACTCCCTATATGCCAACCCTTTTTTCTCAATAAACCTAGTTTCACCTCGGTTTAAACCACGACTCACAGTCTTGTTCCCAGATACAACCCTTTTCCTGATGTTTTCCAAAGTTGGATCATCAACCTGAGCTTGCTTGAAAGCCTCCTTGTCATCGTTAATGATCTGATCGGGAACCTTAAGTTTCCTGTAAGGCTTCTCATCCTGCCTAGTTTGAGACCTAGTTACAGCCGCAGCTGAGAAATGAGACATATCAGGAAGTTTTGATCCATCAATGTTACCGATAACCAAATCGTACAACGTATCATCCATACACAAAGCTTCAGTTTTCCCAGTGAAAAAAGGACAATCAATGTCAATCATTGCCAAAGGATACCTTTGTGTGGATTCATCAATCAACGTAACATTTGATTCCTTCCCTATTAACTGACTATCCGAAACCAAACTTCTCCGAACGACACAGCCTGTACACCCAGTATCTCTTAATACAACCACCTTTTTATTATTAACCAATCCTTGTGCCGTCGGTAACCTTGCCTTTAAGAAGTAACAGACACCTTCCCTAGTTTCCTTACTACACTCCTCCCTATCCGAAATCAAAGGATCACCAACCTTATTTTCAAAAATACTTCCAATCTCATCACCTTTCCTAGTTACTTCCGTCTGACAAAAACTAACTTGGTGTGCTGCGCCACGTGGTGTGCTATTATTTTTACCGCGTCCGCGAAAAGACCCTCTAAAATTACCACGACCACGTGTATAACCACGACCTACATTCTGCGTATTCTCATTCTTAACCTGAGAACCTTGAGTCTCTACGCGCGTGTTAAAATTTTCCTTAACACCGCTATCCCCAACTCCAGTTGCTCCTACCTCTGCGCTATACAATTGTTTCCTGTCGGGGTTCTTAAAACATTTAATTGTTAAATGCCCCTTACCACATATGCTACACTTGATATCCGGTCTACCACTCGGTTTGTTCGAGTCAACTTTGTCCTGTTTACCCTGCGCTGCGCCTCTATTATCGCGTTGCCCCTTATTAATGCAACTATATACGCCCCCGCGCGCTTCTGCAAACAAATCTGCCTCCCTAGCCATTTCATCTAAATTACCAAACTGTTTTGGCTTCAGATGCACATACAGTTCTCTATTACATGACTCCAGGAACTGATCCCTTGCCATGAAATCACAGACAGCCGGAAAAGATTTTTCTATCTTTGCCATATTAAGCCATTTTTCTAAATAACTTCTCAGTCTACTACTGAACTGTATGAACGTTTCTGATTTCTCGGGCCTACTATAACGAAACTGTTTCCTAAATCCGCGCTCTGTCATGTCAAAATTCTTTAATAAAGCGTCCTTTAACTTTTCATAATCCGCCGCATCCTCATTTGACAACCGGTCATATACATCAAGTGCGCGCCCTTTGAGCAATGCACTTAAATACGCGGCCCAAACACTCTTATCCCATTTATTAGCCGTAGCATATTTCTCAAACCTAGATAAATAACTATCCATTTTATCTTTACCCTCTTCAAAATAAGGTAACTTAGGATCCCGGGCATGCGCCACCTTCTCAGCTTTTTGCTTTTCAAATTCTAGCTCGAGCTTCGCTCTCTGCATTTCTAACTGATTCCTTAATTCTTGATGCTGTAGCTCAAACCCATGTTTTATTTTTTCTAAATGGGCCTCACTAATCTCTTTTGCCTCCCTTTCAGTCTTGATGCGTGCTATTTCAAGTTCCTTATTAACATTCAACATAGCTAGTTCATGTGCCCTTTCCTTTTCCTTTTCCTCTAACTTAGCTAGTTCATGTACCCTTTCCTTTTCCTTTGCTTCTACTTCTAACTTAGCTAGTTCATGTACCCTTTCCTTTTCTTTTTCTGCCCTTTCCTTTTCCTTTTCTTCAGACCTTAACCTTTCTAAATCCCTTTGCTCTTGCCTTTCTGCCCGCTCAATATCTTGCTGCTCTTTAACAAAACCTTGTAACTCCTTCCCCTCATAACCTAAGTCCTTTCCCATTTGCATTAAACGCTCCATTATTGATAACGTAAATCTCACGTTACTATCAAAACCACTATAAACTGATCAGTTATGATCAGTGATGATTGAATGGGCTTAACTAAAACGTTAAGACATGTGTTATACGCGTTAATCTAACTAAAACGTTAGTTATTAAAGCACACGCGATTTGAAATGTCAAATGCTTTCAGCACAGTATGACGTTGCGTACTGGTAGTCTAATATGACGTCATAAACTGACGACGTTTACAGTAAAATGCTACAATCCGAAGTTTTATCACATTACAAAACTCCGATCATAACAAGTCACCATTAATGTTTCTATTACGTCATACCTAACCTCAAGCCACAGCGTAAATATTAACGCTACCGTTATGTCAACGTCAGTAAATTGTTAACGTCACTACGTCAGAACCATGTGTGGGTAAGATCAATTAGTAACTCCAATTTAACTTAGTAGAATGTCAGGTAACACAATTAAGTGGGGTCTACTTAAGTTTTTCGTTACCAAGAAAAAGTGGGGTTTGCCTTGCCTTCCTGCTCAGAAATTATCGACTTGTCAGTATCCATTCAGTTGAATACATGGGTTTCGCACTTCATCAACGCAGGAAGGAAGATTCAAGTTAATTTCTAAATGTGGCTGTCAATACATTTTTTTTTTTTAAATTGATGATTCAGAGTATCAATGTGCTGTTCCACAGCCGGGAACACCAGCCAGAGATCAAATCCTCACTTTTCTGACACCAAATGTTACATGTGGGTTTACGGCGTCCCGCAAACCCCCATGCTGACAAGACAACCGAGCGTGATCTCTGACAGGTGTACGGGCAGCTGTGGGGTAAGGCACAAGAAAGATGTTAAATGAATGACATGAATTATTTACAGTATCTACATACAACACTTACTAACACAAAACATCACAAATTGTTGCTTCTGTAGCCAACTCACGACGTCCGCTCCGAAGGCAAAACACTGTTCTGTGCTCGGAACGGGTGACGTGAATACCTACAGAAGCAAACAACAAAAACAAGAAAAACAAAAAAAAAAGAATCAACACAAGACGCGACTGGCCAGTTTATAACTTAGGGTGAATCCCCCACTCGCGTGACACTTCCTCTCGCGAACTAGTAAAACTAGTCTATCAACATAGTTGATAATCCTAGGATTAGCGATCACGTTTGCTGATCAGCCGTTTAGTGATCGTCCAAATAAGGTAAGTTGACCTCTTCCATGATCACATTTGTTTACAACGAACAATGATTTAGAAGAATCTGCTTCTATCCTGGTAGGCGCTGATTACGGCGGTCTGTCCGCCCTTGCTGGACCCTAACGCCTAGCGTCGTACCAGTACCTGCTGCTATGAAGCAGGGAGCAGCAGGTCACACATTGTTATGCCTGCAAATTACGATAACGGGACTAGAAACGAGTCACAAAACATACATGCTATATCATGATCCCCCTCCCGGAGAAGTAAGAATATGTTCATGCATATACCGTTATTGCGCATGCGCCGACCAGACCTACAGGCTGATTAGTGCATGCGACAAATAACCGTACAGCAGAACTCAACTTGACTGTGCATCAAATTATCAGCACCCAGCGCTTGACACAATAATACTCAAAGTTCATGTTTCCTTACTGAGCACTACAGAAATCAATTAATGCTCACTACTACTGAGCATAATACTCATCAAATTTGTGCTCACTACATTATCACAAGTAAGAGGCAATTGAACAGACCACGCCTTTGCGCTACCTGGTCAACCGCCAATTACAGGAAACATAACAATCTCTATTTCATATCCTTCTCCGCGACACGGCTCACAAATATAGCTATTCACAAATTCAATACATTAATAACAGATAGAAACTACAACAGAAGATTTTCATCAATAATCTACAACATTTGTTAGTGTCTCATATGGGCCAACACTGTTTGCCGTAAATTCTCTCTATTTGGTAGGCACCCCGTCACAACCGTCCTCGCGACGCCGATGACGCAGCTGACGTCATCCCCGCCGCTCAGGCCGTTATGACGTGTGGCGACCAAATACTCCCACTTATCATCATCACGTTCTTTATATGTACATACATGCACAAACTGAGTTATCAGACAAAAACGGCATCATTACAAAATGAACTCGTAATTCTTCTTGAACAAAATTATTTCTAATCAACGTGAACATGCTTGTAAAATAAAATTCATTACGGTTCATCATCACGGATAACCCAACAGGCTCTTGTATGAGTTTGCCCTGATGATGAAGATGTGGTTAAACCCGTCTTAAGTTTACGTCCCCTCTACACCTAATATCATATTGGGACGGAACCACGGTTTTCTAACCACAGCCAGTCACAAGTCATGGATCAAACAAGTGACCCGGCGTTTATTAATTACATTCTACAAAAGGGGTCTAAAAGCCTAAATGAATCTAGAATGAGCGGGTGTCCAAACTTTACGTCTCACCAACATCTAGGGTCAGCATGAGACAGGACCTCACTTAGAAAGACTCATTCTACTACTGGAGAAGCCTGGGATCGATCCTGCGACGTCTAGCTGGCAAAGCTAGTAGCCTAATCACTACAGGCCTCAATAGTGAATTCAGAATAGGCTTCAGAAAGTTGGGGTATACTAGAAGTAAACCCCTCCAAAACCTACAAGCATGTTCATACAAAAATAATACTAAACATAGATTAAACATACCTTTCAATATACTTTCTATTTCCCCGTCACAATGTTGTGTTTACTCTTTACAACTTGACCTGCTGCTAAGGTGTCCGCTTTTTTCAGGGTTTATATATCTATGAATACTACCGGAAAATCATGCCTACTCGTATTACCTTGCCTTGTTCGTGGGGAAGTGGAGATACCGGCCACAAACAAAGCCAGATAGCAAAATCGAGTAGATAATGGATTTGCCTTCAAATAGTATATTTCCCATAGGAAAAATTTATGAAACGACCCTATAATCAATGACATGACTCCTGTCAAAACGAACACCCACACAACACGTGACGGGAATAAAAATCATATATGGCACAATTTGGCGGTTGGCGATTTTTAGGCAAATTTTATAGGACTCGGCCTTTTAGCGGCCCCCTGTATTGTAAAAACAGCTCGCTATAAACCACTCATGCGTACATCGTATGATATGTGCATGACTTGTTCATGGAGCCGCATAGTTTGCGTACCATATTTCACCTAAAATATTTCACTCGCACCGCCCTACCATATATCTACTAAAATAATTTAGATGTGCATAAGCACCAGAGAGGTTTCCTATTCCATCTCGTAACAAGCACAATTTTCCACTGCGCATCGTGGGCGGAGCTTAGTGGTGCTCCACGAAAGGTCTCCAGTCGAATATCGTCTATGACTAATTCTAAATCACCAAGGGAACGCCACCCCTAGGTCCAGATATCCATGTATTTAGCAAGATTTAGTGCGTTTTTCTTTTTCTGATTTTAACAGAAAAAGATGTGTTATGTGCACACATTAGAATCGCGATTCTAATGAATACACACAACATTCCGCTGTTTTATTGTAGATTGAAAAGACATCCTCTGGTCATTCCCATCCTACCCCTTGACTTGCAGTATAATTAACCCTCAGTGTGTCGAGCTATCCCAATCTCGAACAAATATTCGAGTGACGTAAGATAAAAGACATCTTCAACACATCGAGGTATAGCCAATACTAGAGGCTCTCTCCTTCCGCCACATACTTATGCAACACAGTTCTGTTTCTGTTCCATGTTGATCATGTCTGAATCCCCTATTAGCAACAATGGGCGTGTTTAAGTTCTAAGATAAAGAAGTTCACTTTCAAACAAAACAAAACAAAAAAAAAAACACAGACACAAAAAAAAAAAAAAAAAAAAAAAACACAACAATCTCGGGGACGAAATGACTAAACAGAAAATTGTTAAAAAACATTCGAACAGTTTGTTCGCCCCCGCCCATCGGGGCTTGGACAAATAGATTGGTCTGCATGGTGCTTCCACGCAGAGTTGAAACTGACCACACATGCCTACTGGTAAGCCGCTTAGACGGGCTAAGCCTGTCCAGGCAAAGTGATGCGAGTCAGACCGTCCAGTGCATATAAGCCTTTTGGTTTCATTGGGCGGCATGGCTTGAGATGTCATTTCATCTCAGTGTCGGGTAAAATTCCCACGAAATTTTAAGCAACGTATCCAAAATGACCTAAGTGTTGTTGACGAGGACATTAAACCTCAATTCAAACAAGAAAAAAATCGATCAAATTGAGCAGGTATCGAGCCAGTGCATGCTAATACATACCTATAATAAAACCTGTGCAACCTGCAGAACTCAGGTCCTCTGTTAGGTGAGAGTGTTTGCTTATCTCTGTTTGGATAACCCGGGGGTGAGGTGGTGGGGGGTGGTGGCTATATAAGACATGCGATCAGCGAAGACTCTGATCAGGCTGCGCGTATGCCATTACGTTAACACATCCGTGGCAAAGTCCATTTTTCCCATTCCCAAAACATCCATTTTTCTGATGAAATTTTGTGAAATCTTCTCCGTTGTTCTCCGAAAACAGGTTGTGGGTGCTCGTTAGAACCGTCCGAATGAGGTGGTTCTTACGAGCACCCTTAACCTATGGCTTGAAGTAGAAAAAAGTAAAAACATGTGTAATAATTAGGGTCGCCTCGTATAGGTGATTCTTCCTTCTGAGCACACAAAACATATTAATTTCAATATTAATTGAGCAAAATATCTCCTAATATTCATGATTTGTTTGTTTGATTTGAGGTTTAACGTCCCCGTCAACACTGTAAAGGTCATTTTGGGGATTTTGCTTCCAATTTCGTGGGATTTTTACCCGACATTGAGATGAAATGACATCTCAAGCCCTGCCGCCAAATGAAACCAATAGGTTTATTAGCATGGACAGTCCGCCTCGCACCGCGGTTCCTGGACAGCCTTAGATCCTCTAAGCGGTTTACCAGTACTAGTGTGCGGGTCGGATTCAGCCTAATATTCATGAAATGATAACTTGGGTTTTCGGAACATTTCCTCATGATTCAAGAAATAGTTCTGCCAGCACGTGAATAAGTCCATGAAATAAACACTTTATATGAGAAAACTGGAGTTTACGGGGGTATAAATTATTCTTCTTAATTTTACTCCAAGAAATAGGTTGTGGGTACTCGTTAGAACCGCCTTAAATTGCGGATTTTCATCAGAACGTAGCCTTTTTGATTTGTTTGTTTGTATTGGAGTTTTACGGCCCAGTCAACACTATTTAGGTCATTTTTGAGCCGGTCAGTTTACCTATCAACACTTTCCTGGGCAGGCTTATACGTAAGCGGTTAACCAGTACAGTGCACATTCTTTCGCCAGAAACTGACAACTGCCCTTCTTGAATCAGCGGAAGGGAGAGAATGACCGTAGAAAAGATTTCATGATCAATCTCCACGAAAGAATGTTGCCGACCCCGGCGGGAGTCGAACCCGCGTCCTCCTGATCACCAGTCAGACGCGCATCCGACTGAGCCACTGAGGCCGGCCTAGCCTTTTTGAATACATAAAAGAATTTAGTGTTTTGCACGGATGTTATCGTAATGAATATCAAACGGCTTATTGGTGTTCGAGCGCCACGCCCATCGGGGCCTGGAGAAAAAGATAGGTCCCATTGTGGTGATATCGACCGCACACATGAGTACTATTACACGGAAAGAAGTAATAAGTCAAATTGACTGACACTTAGTCAGTTTGTCTTAAAACAAAAGTATGTTGATTAATTATTTTTCTGTGTAAACCATTTAGAGGCTTGAAGAAATAGATGGGCTGCATGATGCTTCAACGCAGAGCTGAAACTGACCCTCACACGAGTACGGTAAACCGCTTAGAGGATCTAAGCCTTCCCTGGCAATTCAATGCGAGTCCGCCCGTGCATGCTTATAAACCCTATTGGTTTCATGTGGCGGCAGGTCTTGCGATATCATTACATCTCAACGTCGGGTAAAAGGCTAAAAGCCCCACAAAATTGGAAGCAACGTCTCCAAAATGACCTTTACAGTGTTGACGGGGACGTTAAACTTCAAATCAAACAAACAAACAAAAACCGTTTAGAATGTCTTAGCCTGTCCAGGCAAAGTGGTGCGAGATGGACCGTCCATGCATATAAACTCTGTTGGTTTAATTGGGCAGCAGGGCTTGGGATGTCATTTCAATGCCAGATTAAAAGTCCCACGAAATTGTAATCACGTTATAAACAGTGTTGACGGGGGCGTTAAACCTCAAATCAATCAATCAATCAATCAATCAATCAATCAATCAATCAATCAATCATCGGTGTTCGAGTTACTGAAGTTTTCCTGTATGTTGTTATATTGTTATTGTAGATACACAGCACAAATGAGGACAAGGGCGTCGGATTCTGTTTTGGAAGTGAAAGATGTTGCTTTAAAAATCAAGGAAAAGAATATTCTACATAACCTGAGATGTACGGCTCGGAGCGGAGAGCTTCTTGCCATTATGGGACCCACCGGTAATTCAAGCATATGTTTAGTTTCCGATAACAGAAGCAATTGTCATTTATGAAACTTCAACTTAGGGATAAACTGGTCCCGATAGCTCAGTTGATAGAGTGTCCGCTCCGTGGAACGGGAGGTCACGGGTTCGATCCCGGGCCGCGACATACCAAAGTCGTTCAGAATGTTACTAGCTGCTCCTCGCTTGGCACTCAGATTTACGGGGTAGAGCTGGGACTGGTAAACCCAGTGTCAGAATAATGTGACTGGGTGTGGTATCATGTAATGTGTCGTGGACATGATACTTCAGTGAGGCAGCACTATAAAAGTGAGCATTGAGCTCCTGTCACAACCAGACACCGTCGTGATATGACTGAAAAATTGTTGAAAGCGACGTTAAACCCGAATTCACACACACACACACACACGCACGCACGCACGCACGCACGCACACACACACAACTTAGGGATATTTTTTTTTATTTCTTGTTAGAATCATAATTATATTGCGGGCACTTGTTGGAATCACCTAATTGGGGCGATTATAACAAGTACCACAGCAAATGGTTTAATGTTTGAACTAAGAACAATTATCTCAGAATTGTTCTTAGTATCCATTCTTTAGCTATGTCATATGAATTTTGTTAGACTGAGTTCATTATATCAGTGATATCCGTTGGATCCCTCTTTAATAGTAGCGAAGTCCTGCTTCAAGCCACAATAAAATGATTACACAAAATTGAAATAGACAGACATGTACTTTCGTTGCTACTTACAGGATCTGGTAAAACCACGTTACTGAACGTCATATCAGGACGTCTGAAACCTGACTCGGGCAGCGTTACACTAAATGGCACTGAGTTCAACAAACGTGAGCGACGTCGTATGGCGTTCGTGCAGCAGCAGGACGTCTTCTTCACACATTTGACAGTATGGGAAACGTTGTATGTAAGTAATAATCGTTAAGTATTGTTAAAGTGGTTTAGCGTTTAACGATCCAGTCAACACTATAGTGAAACTTCGATCGCTCGAACACCGATTGCTCGTTTACCATGGCTGAGTCGAACCAGTTCTTCAGCCCTTAGGGAAATGCTCTACATAACAAAAAGTGGGGGATAATTAAGGAGAGTTTCGTCTTTTATATTACAAATGATGCTGTGTGTACTCATTAGAATCGCCCCCAGTGGAGGCGATTCTTTTGAGTACACACAGCATACATTTTCATTATAGAACACCGAAAAGTTGTCCATAGGTATCTTGTTATGCCTCCATACAATAACCCTCAGTGGCTCGAACTATACCCTGCCTCGAAAAGATTTTCGAGGTCCCTAAGGTGTTCGAGCCATCGAAGTTCGACTGTACTTAGATTATGTGGAACCGGTCAGTTATAGAGGATCTAAGCCTGCCCAGGCAAAGCAGTGTGAGTCGGACCGTCCTATCGGTTTCATTGGGCGACAGGGCTTGTGATGTCAAACATCTCAATGTCGGGTAAAAGTCACACAAAATTAGAAGCAACGTCTCCAAAATGACCTATACAGTGTTGACGGGGACGATAAACCTCCATTCAAACAAATCGGTTTATCTAACCATATTTTCAGGGTTGGTCAGAGAGGTCAAGAATTAGATCACACTAACTTTGAAGTCTCACAGCGCAGTTCGTATCTTTGTAACTTTCGGAGTTCATATTGGCAATGGTTGTTCTTGTAAGACCTGATTAAAAAATTTCCAAATATGTCATAGATACCTAAAACAAACTTGGAAATCCATTCGTTGCCAGAGGCATGGCTATTGGCAAATTATGGTTATTTACGGTGAAAGAAACCAGACTTCCCGGAGACGATTCTCGGACTCCGGGATTGGAAGCTGGGTCCCAGCGATGTCAAGCAAAGGACACGCCCCTGTGCTATTTTAGGACTTTGTTAACAACAACAACAAAAAACAGACTACAACATTGGAATATGTTGACAGAGTTTAGTGAACAACTTCAAAATGTCTTGAAGTGTTTGTTTACACAAGGTATCGGCATTCAGTGGTGTTTATAAAGTGTAATACATGACGTCAATTTCATACAGTACCGATGCCAAATTTGCTCAAAAAGCCAGAACAAAGGTTCTGTTTAACCCTTATCTTGCTGAATATTCATTTAAGTCACGCCCATTTCTGTCTATCAACCAATCAGATTACTTGATGTAATTTATTCCTACAAATTCATAAATTGAATGTCAAACAGTGTAGATCCTGATCAGATGGCTTCTTCAGAAGCCATCTGATCAGGATCTACACTGTATCCAAAGATAGGGGTTGTCGTGAACAGCATGATAAGAGTTAAGATACAAATTACAGCAGACAAACACAAACAAGCCATGAAAAGTCATGAAAATCGTCTCCATTTAAAATCCCAGACACAATAATCAGTTGTATGTTTTGACCTTAAAAATATAATTACCACCACGTGACCAAGTCCGTTAAATGAACACCACCTAATCCCCACTTTACACAGAAAAAACTGGAGTGTACAGAGTATCCATTATTTTCCTTATCTTTGCTCAAAAACATAGATTGAGGGTTCTCGTTAGAACCGCCTCAATGTTAGAAACGTTTTAATGAGGCATTTCTAAGATGCACCCACAATCTTTGTCTGGCGTTCGAATTAGAAAAAAGTATGAAAATATACATTATGTCACACGGATATGTTATCGTAATGCACTATCATACGTTTTATCAGTTTGCAGCGCAGATACGGCTTCCTGAAAGTTTCACAGAGAAGCAGAAAAGACAAAGAATGGATGAAATCATTGATGCTCTGGATCTGAAGAAATGTCTTAATACAGGTATGGTGGTTTATGATACACAAGTTTTCTTGCCACAAGCCAGCATGCCATTCATTAAAAATAATAGCTTGCGGCTCTCAAATACTCCAAGAACAATCTTTTATCGTTGATACAAAACGATACTCTTACAATCGCACTTGATTTATCTCGGGGTGTACGCCATGTATTTGGTTTCACTTGATTCAGGTTGCTTCTCCGACGCGTTCTGAGCGACACAAAAAACAAATCAAGCCCACCCAAGATCAACCTGTTTATCCACAAAATCTTCTCTTTCGTCTGTGTGGATTGTCGTTGGCTAACATCAGGTTAATTAACAAGTCTGCGTAATGAATATCCCTCTAAATGCCACTTCATATATAGACAACGGGGTTTATGGGGTATTCATTATTTTCCCTTTGTTTTGCTTAAAAACATAGATTGCTGGTACCCGTTAGAACCGCCTCAATGCGGCGGTCTAATGGGCACCGACAATCTACATTTGTACTAGAAATAAGAAAAATATTGAAAATAGTCATCTAAAAAGACTTGTACTTCCCTTTGGTGTCTTTGATGGGTGGAGTTAGTTAATTGTATCGATTCCAGATCTTTGTTTTACTTCTACTTTGTTCGAGATTTTGAAAATCACCATTTAAGCGCAAGGGTGTGTTATCGTAATGAGATTGAAGCAAACTTAACCCATTCATTACTTGAAACCCCTAAAGGGGTACCTTGGCAAGCAGTGCAGGCCCAGACGGCGTCTGATCAGGTCCTACACTATTTGCAAAAAGTTAAGCCATTTCCCGAATAAATTTTGAAGAAAACACAACTTGACAACCCTTAATTTCGAAATGGACTCCTGCCATATACAAGGTGGAAGATTCCATTGAGTACAAAAAGGGTTAAGGAAATAATGCAAAATACTGTTTATTGTTTACCACAGACTGCCAACAAAAGAGGTCATTACACTGTGTTACTTTTATGTTAACCTGTTTCTAATTGTAGATTCAGTATACTTGTAAACCCCAATATATGGAGAAAATGGCATTTCCGCATGAGAAAACACGCCTATTCAATTGCAAACTCTACCGCCAAAAAAGAAAATTTTAAGATGAAAATTGTGATATTTTTCTTATTTCTGCTCAAAATATAGGTTATGGCTGCTCATTAGCACCGCCGCATCGAGGCGGTTCTAACGAATACCCACACTCTATATTTTGGAGCAGAAATAAGAAAAATAAGGATTACCCTTGTAAGCCCTAGTTTTACAATATAAAAGTAGGGTTCAAGGGGGTCAAAGTTATACAGGCGTGTTTTCGTGATGAAGGGTTTGCATTTGTGAGCTTAATTTGGCTCAAAACATCGATTCTGGGAACGAACGTGTTAGAGCCTCCTTCATGAGGCGGTTCTTACACACACCCACAAGCTATGTTTGTTGCAGAAATAAGTAAAACACCACAATTTCACCAGAAAAGGGTAATTTTTTCGGACAATTATGGAAGCTTTAGCTCACATACTTGTGTGATCCAAAATGGAGAATGAAATGTTTGTGGCTTTCTTTCAGTGATTGGAGATATATTTGTTCGTGGTATCTCAGGTGGTGAAAAGAAGCGAGTAAGCATTGCCTGTGAGCTCCTAATTGACCCAGATTTTATGCTTCTTGATGTAAGTTTTCTTCGATTTTGGCCAAATATTGGACAAAGACACCAATTGAATCCAGTTGCAGATTTAATGCGACGACGGATTGAGTTACAACCCAGCAGCCACATGACGTAATTGTGACGTCGCATCAACGTCGGTGCGATGTCATGATGTGCGATGTCATGATGTGCGATGTCGGTTGATTTGACGTTGCCCTAGGAACGTGTGCCTGCTGGGAAAAAGTGCAACAACCATACACTGGCATTATAGAATAAACTTTTGGAATCTGGACGTAATCTCAGAGGCAGGTGTATGATTTTTATGCAGCTGAAACGGCTTGCCATTTTGTACAAATAGGTTCAGCTGTCAAACCAACAAACAAACAAGTTTATTAGACTAGTCTTAGTGGCATATATAATTGTCATTAATTGGGTTAAACCAAAAAATCTGAGACAGTTTTAAAGACATTTATCTGTAAATTCCGAAGATGGTTTCAAAACAGTGGACTTCCTTTATTGAAAGCACTTACACATTTGACCTACTCACTTTTAAGAGTGGGTTTTACCAGTCTGAAATATTTTATGATCAGTAATAAAACAACCCCATTAATGAGACCACTTTCGGTCTGTCATTCAGTTCGTCACAACAGCCATATTTTACTGTGTTCATACCAAATCAAATGCTTGATGTTCTTAAATGAAGTTGACACGTTCTGGCGCATCTTAATGTCTGTCATGTGCTTTTTGAAATTTCATTCTTAATTGGATTTTAGCATATTGTAAAACACTTCATTTTTAGAGAGTTTTATATTAAATCTTGTATTAAGGCCACTTTGAACAGCCCCAAAGGTGGTTTCTAAATTAAGTGCACTCGGTGTAGAATACACAATGAAAGAATACTGATCTGAAACCTATGTATACGTTTAAACACCTTAATTTTAACTTGTCTTAAAAGCACAATGTCACTGTATAATAGCAGGCTTCGGCAGCTCAGTCGGATGCGCGTCTGACTGGTGATCAGGAGTACGCGGGTTTGATACCTGCCATGGTCGGCAACATTCTTTCGTGGAAATTGATCAGGAAATCTTTTCTATGGTCATTCTCTCCCTTCCGCTGATTCAAGAAGGGCAGTTGTCAGTTTCTGGCGAAGGAATGTGCACTGTACTGGTTAACCGCTTACTTATAAGCCTGCCTAGGAAAAGTGTGGATAGGTAAACTGACCGGCTCAAAAATGACCTAAAAAGTGTTGACTGGGCCATGAAACACCAATACAAACAAACAAACAAACAAAGTCACTATATTTCTGCAGACTACACCAACATGGGGAAATAGGATGGTTGGGTGAGGTTAAAGTGTCTTGTAGCTTTGGACAACAGGGCGCCCAACTTATATTCGCTTACATTTGAGGTGGGCTTTGTATGATACGTTACTATTTCGTTTCTAAACTATCATCCAGTGTCTTCTTCTCCGCCCCCTAAACAACTTCTATCTCCGACCATTGGGGCTTGAAGAAATAGTTGGTCTGCATGATGCTTCTACGCAGAGCTGAAACTGACTGCACACGAGTACTGGTAAACCGCTTAGAGAATCTAAGCCTACCATGCTTATAAACCCTATTGGTTTCATTGGGCGACAGGGATTGAGATGTCATGTCATCTCAATATCGTGTAAAAGTCCCACAACATTGGAAGCAACGTCTCAAAAATGACCTATACAGTGTTGAAGGGGACGTTAAACCTCAAATCAAACAAAATCTCCTCTATTTCGTTTCTCCCATTCTTTAGAAGACAACACAGTCTGGCCCTCAAAGCGTGACACGCCGTTAAATCCCATCAAAATCAATCAATCAACCATCAAGGTAAAGTGATCTAAATACGATTAATGTGCAGTTCAGTAACTCCCGACCTTTATAGTGTTGACGGGGACGTTAAACCTCAAATCAAACAAAACAAACAAAATCAGTAACTGTCTGAACATCGGCTTATTAAAATGGAGAGAAACAAATACTGACATGGATATATTGTAAGATCAGCTGCAGTGTCTCATCACATTTTCATATGAGTAAAAGGCCCTCTCGTAGGCCATGTCAGCATAAGACAGAGGGCTAACGTCACTGTCGACCCGACGCTTGCCTCGCATTGTTTACTGGCAGGGAGATAAGCTGCAGTGTCTCAGCCCATTTTCATATGTGAATACTAATTAGAATCTGACCATGCACGTTAGAGGGCGTAAGCAGTTTTTGAAACTATAGCACTTTTCATGAAGCATTTCAGTGAAACTAAGTATTTTTGTTTCTGTCTGTAATATGTTCTTTGTATCCAAAGGCAACCGTTATATCCTTTCTGGTCTATTGTTTTTCAATCGACCCAGAGTCATAAAGCACGCAAGTAGAAAATAGCCTAGAGTTAAGTGTTGTTTAACCCATTTTGTACCGGAAACTCCAAAACAGGTACCCGGGCAAACAGTGAAGGCCAAGGCGGCGTTTGATCAGGACTGCCACTGTTTGCTAAAAGTTTAGTCATTTTCCATATAAATTTTGTTGAAAACACAACCTGACACCCCTAAAGTTTGAAATGAGTGAGTGAGTGAGTGTTTGAGTTTTACGTCCCACCAACAGCTAAGGTCATACGGAGACGGGACCTCGGTTTAAAGACTCATCCAAAAGTCTGGAGAAGCCTGGGATCGATCCTGCGACCCCTGGTTTACAAGGCGAGTAGCGTAACCACTGCACCACGGAGGCTTCTTAAGTTTGAAATGGACTCCTACTATATATAAGAAGGAATATTCCATTTGGTACAAAAATGTTTAAGAAGATTATCTATAGGATCTGAACTGGAATCATGGGTTTGGATTGGTAAACAGTGCAGACCCAGATCAGACGCAGCAGAATGCCTCATCAAGATCTACACTGTTTGCTTAAAATGGAATTTATGGGTTAAACGGAATAGTTTAAATCTCAGCTTTGGATTATTTTTCCTAGCCAATCAGAGACAATCGAACCACCCATTACGCAAAAACGCCTAAACAAATACATTGCCACCTTTATCGCCAAAAAAAAAAAAAAAAATGAAAATTTTATGATGAAAAAGTGTGATATTTTTCTTATTTCTGCTCAGAATATAGATTGTGGGCACTCGTTAGAACCGCCTCATCGGGGCGGTTCTAACGAGTACCCACAATCTATATTTTAGAGCAGAAATAAGAAATATAAGGTATACCCCTGGAAACCCCAGTTTTACTATATAAAAGTAGGGCTTGGGAATTGGGGTTCAAGGGGGTCAAAATTACATAGGCGTGTTTTCGTGATGTGTACTTTCAGTGATTTGATTATCTGCCATAATTATATTTCTTTTAATGCTGTTGCAGGAACCAACATCGGGATTAGATTCTAGTACAGCTTGTTCCCTAATGCAGAGACTGAAGTCCTATGCTTTGAATTTTAACAAGACAATCATCACAACTATTCATCAACCTTCTAGTCAAATATACCACATGTTTAGCAACCTTCTGCTTCTAGTTGATGGCCATGTGAGTATATCATGTTCTCATGTACAATCTAGTGCATTAGATATTCAGTCTAATGACTACACATCACAGAGGCTGTCGGCCCCCGCCCATCGGGGCTTGAAGAAATAGATGGGCTGCATGATGCTACCACGCAGAGCTTAATCCGACCGCACATGAGTACTGGTAAACTGCTTAGAGGATCTAAGCCTGCCCAGGCAAAGCAAAGCGAGTCGTACCGTCCATGCTTATAAACCCTTTTGGTTTCATTGGGCGACAGGGCTTGAGATGTCGTTTCATCTCAATGTCGGGTAAAAGCCCCTCAAAATTGGAAGCAACGTCTCCAAAATGACCTATACAGTGTTAGTGGGGATGTTAAACCTAAAGTAAAAAACAAACAAATTACAGAGGCTGTCAGATGCAATATGTGATATAGGGCCACAGACCACCGCTTTTGGAGGTTAAATTGAGAATAGCATTTTTAGGACATATTGCAGCAGTCTCATTCCGATATATCTGATGCTGATAAGTTTTCCAACTCATGCATTTAGCAGTCTGGATCATAGTCGGCTGCTCTGCTGGGTTTGGAACATTGTGTTTACACTTTCCAGGTAAGTATATAGAAGTGAAGGCAATGATCAGAAAACAATACAGGTAAACCATAGCTCCCATCAGAGACACGAAAGGCAAACAAACACAAACGTGAAATAACTAGACCCTAATGAAAACATCAACAGGGGAAAGCAGAAAGGACAGTTATTTTCGCACAAAATGACTGATTGGCTATCCAAAACAAAAACATATAAGCGATACACACACTCAAAGGCAAGCCATAACAAAAACAAACTGCGACAGAACGGAACTGTCAGTGAAACAAATTCCACTGGGGGGCTTAAATCGACACTACGCGGACACAATCCAAGCCCTTAGCCAAGTGGTGTCTTTGGATCCAGCAGGTTATGGGACAGGATATGCTACAAGGTGCGCTTAATAGCCTCTGTGATAGTTCGGAGTATCTCAGAAAGTTAAAAGAAAATTCCAGAGAGAGCCATAATGATAAGACTTAGCCCACACTGGGCACCAGGAGGAAGAAAATCCCGCAGATTACTAGCAATAATGCAAGCGCTTAACACGAGGAGCGATCAGCCCTCTCTTATTTAACCATTTTTGAACCATATGGAATATTCCTCCTTATATATAGATCAGGAGTCCATTTCAAAATTTAGGGGTATCAGATTGTGTTTTCTTCAAAATTTATTCGGAAAATGAATTAACCTTTAGCAAACAGTGGAGGCCCTGATTAGACGTAGCAATCTGGGCCTGCACTGTTTGCCATGGTACCCATTTTGGGGCTTCTGGTACTAAAAGGATTAAACGGGGTGATTAGACTGCAAGGAAGTACAACAATAAATAGAGGATCTTACATGAGTGTTCATTTATTATTGAATTTATTAAACGAGTTGAGGAAAAGGGATAAAATGCGAGGCTTTGCCGAGCATTTTATCCCTTTTCCTCAACGAGTTTAATAAATTCAATAATACATGAGCACGAATGCAAGATTCTATTTATCAGATGACATTTATTACGCATTTTATTCACGTTTGTTTACAAAAATGTCAATATTCCGCCATTAGTAAACGCGACGTCGTTAAGGACGTCGTATATGTAACGTTACGGAACGTATGTAGCTTATTTGCATATTTAATCCACCAGTGGATTATCGAAAATAATACATGGCATTATTACACGCTCAGACGCGACGTCATGTGATAAATGCACAATAAAGCTTAAAATGCAGCATTGTTTTGTCGAAATACAAAAAAATACAACAATAATGAAAGAACAACACTCGAATTACCACCTCAGAACTGTCGACAGCACAACTAGCGGGTGATGGGGAGAGGGGTGAGGGGACATCTCACACTATGTTTTTGAAAGAACCGTTTTTTATAAACTCCGGAGTTGAAGCCTCCAGTAGTTTTACTACTGTCCTTCTCAAGGCAGCCATCCTTTTGCAGTGTCTTATTTGTTTATTGGCTTTATGCCGTTGGTTTATGTCTCGTCTGATGTTTATATGTGTGCCTTCACGTCACTTACATTCGTTGCACACTTTGATTGTTGTGTTGTGGTTTATTGTTGTCCTTTTTAGTCTCTGTATGTTTGTTCTGGTAATATCTTTTATTTTCGATAGCCGCTGGGCCATTTTAGTAAAAAATGAAACTGTCCTTTTGGCTTTCTGTTTGTTTAAACCCATTGCATGCGGGACAGCCCCTAAAGGGATATCTTTGCAAAGAGTACAGGCAGACACCGCAGAATCAGAATCAGATCAGCGCAGCGTCTGATCAGGGCCTGTACTATTTGCTAACAGTTTTCTGTCAAAATAGAATAAATCGAAAAAAAAAACAACAACAACAAAAAAAAAAAAACAGGGCTTACACCCCTTACATAACAAATGGACTTGTAACAATGGAAGAGTACACTAGTATACAATGGTTTATTTTTGGTGCCGCTGCTTTATGTATTTGCTTCTATCTCATTGGTGTCTTGAGTAAGGCTGACACGATTGATCGTATAATCGATTAATCGATCGATAAATTCCACAAACATGATTATCATGTCCGATTTGCTTTTAATCGATTACTTGATAGGTACAATTTACTACCCAAAGTTATGCCTAAAATAGTTGGATGAGTGGCAAATAGTGCAGACCGTGATGAGACGCCGCGTCTCATCTGGGTCTGCACTGTTTGCGCAGGCCTGTCAGTTCAAATATACATATGGTAAAGTGCAACATATGGTTAGAGTCATGCTCAGAGAGGAAGCCAGACAGGTAAAATTATGACAAAAACCTTAGCGATTACTAATCGATTATCTATCGCAATGACAGGGCTGATAATCGATTATCTTTTCAGCTCCGATTAGCCAGCCCTAGTCTTGAGTGGAGGGTGTAAGGTAAATTTATCGCTTCCTGATCATTGCCATTTAGTTCCGTTTTCACTTCTGTTTTAGAGAAGTCCAGACAGCATACATTTTTTAACAAGTAGGTATGTAAGTATTGTTGAAGGTTCAGTGTTTAGGGATTGCATAAAATGTAGATGAATAATTTATTACCGTAAAAAGCCATTGTGGCTCCTGCGCACATATTCACATGGCGATTCACAACATACAATACAGAATTCCGAGTACTATACAAATGCAAACTCAATATCAACTTTAAATATTCATATATATCTGCATATATTCAGTAAACATCAAACCATTATCGACTCTGATGGAACTAATTGGTGAAAAATGTTTGACCATTGTTCTAATTTATCATAACAACGTGTTTAATGAAAAAAAAAACAGCGTATATCGGACCCAATGTTCGTGTCCTTTTGACCTTACTGTAATTTTAAAGTCCAAAAACCCTCCAAAATATTTCTTATCTGTACTCACCAGCAGAACGCTATTAACAAGGAAGATAATACTATGCTAAATGTAATGCCTTCCCTGAATATGTAAACAATACCTTTAATGTTCTAAATGTTAAATTTTGTTTTTATTAACAGGAGGCATACTATGGACCAAGTAAAGATGCGACGACTTACTTTGCTACTCTAAATCTAGTTTGTGAGCATGATTATAACCCTGCAGACTTTCTCTGTAAGTGTTCTTGCTTTAATTTCTTTATGATTGATTGTTTTGGGTTTAACGACACATCGACCCTTGTGGGTCATTTTGTTTCATCACTCAGAGAAATGGGGAAAAGAGATGAAAATGAGGGACAGAGGAGAAAGAGGAAAATGATTGGAAGTATAGAAACAGAAGAAATAACATTCCCCCCTCTTCACTTACCTGCTGCAAGGACATCAGGCATTGTCCAGCTGTAAGCCAATATCAGATGGACGCCCCAGTGATGCAAGATACACGTCATCTTTGCCTCACCCAACTAACCCATTTTTATTTCTTAAGCATATTCTTATAAAGATATATAGAATCTTTCGCTAATTAAGTATGGAAAGCACACCATGTTTTAATATTCATTATGACGACCTTCCCACTATTAACACCATTACTATAAGTTCCAAAAGGAGGCATTAATAACAGGTTTTGCTGAAACAAGCCTGTCCAACGTGGGACCAGCATTGCTACAATGTTAACGGCGTAAAGATGTTGGCCCCGGCGTCGGCCCGCCAATTTATGCTGAATGATTTTTGCATTCTTGACGAGCTTTTTGTTTTACCAAATATCCATCGAACTGTCCTATCGACTCTATTACGTAGTGATTAAAGTTTTTAGCTTACCGTTGGTAAACTGTCCATGTTTCACATGCATACAATAGTGTTGGCAGCAGACTTTCAGTTTTGTATCAAGTCTGGATTAAGTGGCAAGACACTTTCTTATAATACAGTACTTAGTTCTGGGGCAAGACAGAGTTTGGTTCATATGTCATGAATTTGGACTTGGAAAATCTATCCATTAAGCTACTCACAATTTACTCCCATGTAAATTTTGTTAAAACTGTCGTTAAAATGAAAGAGTATGCATCCTTTTAAATGGTGGTCTTTCGTTCTGGTGGTTTGGTATTATTTTTGTCTACACGGAGGTCTTTAGATGCCTATACACGCTGTTATACTAAGAATCCTCATCTTTGCTATCTTTCCACTGACGGTTCCAAGGCGAATCTTCTGTGGCGATTTACTTATGTTGTTGTTAGTTACTTACTGTGTGTATCACTTGTGTCTTTTTATTTTGGTTGGCCATATGGCCATTTTGTGGGAAAGTAACTGTCCTTATGGCCTTCCTTTATTTAGGTTTCTATTATGGTCTAGTCGCTTAATGTTTGTGTTTCTTTCCCTTTGGTGTCTTTGATGGGTGGAGTAAGTAAATTGTATCGATTCCTGATCTTTGTTTAACTTCTACTTTATTGATTTCGTTGTTGTCGTGTTACTCACAAATGAGCTTGGATGTCGTAATTCGAGCCGAATTTACAAATACATGCCTTGAAACTAAGTGTGAATTGGGGATCCCATATTCCCTAAAGTAGTAATAAAATACTGACCGTTCTAAGACGGTACTTTCACTGCGGTATTTTCTATGTTTAGGAGTGTAACTTACTTTTGATCGTGTCGTGTAAATTGCTTTGGTTGTCGGCAAGACATATGTACCCACTAAAAGTTCTAACCAGCCTTGTAGTTGTCATCGATTTTCTTTGAAACAAACAAAATAGTGTACTTCTGTTTATAAGCCGGCATCGGTAGCTATTAATGGTGCGAGTCTGAATGATGATCAGGAGGGCGGGGGTTCGATACCTGCCGGGTCGGCTACATTCTTTCGTGGAGATCGATGATGATATCTTTCTTCTACGGTCATTTTCGCCCTTCCGCTGTCGCAAGAAGGACAGTTGTCAGTTTCTGGTGAAAGAATGTGCATTGTACAGGTTAACCGCCTACGTATAATAAAAATCTAAAATGAGTTAGCCTAAGCCTGCTTAGGAACAGTGTGGATAGGTTAATTGACCAGCGGTATTGGTATCATAAGCTACGTAAAGCCTTTTCTAAGTTTTATAGACGTCATTCTGATTTGGTTTCAAAATTCAATGTTGGACCCAAAATACTTCTGCAACAAAGCCTATCGGAACCCGAATTCTGTGGTGACTTAGTATATAAATTAAGAAATATACATGCCTGTAATGACTTTAGTACCCAATTTCTTAAAATCGTTCGTCGATATATAAAGATTGGGTACAACATAAATGTTATGAAACAGACTGCATGCATGGTGGTTAACCCAATCACGGTTGGCAACTGTGCTTTCCTCTTTGATTGCACACCGGTGGGTCAGGCTTGAGATTATATGACGGTTCCAGCGTAAAAACATAAATGGATTTTTTTTTATTTTAGTATTCTTTATGTTGGTTGGCGCCTGATGCTCCGTCTTTGGTCGGGCCCCTCGGAGTCTAACTGTTGGGTTTTTTGCTCCAGCAATTCTTTTGTTGTATGCTGTCGAGTCCTGAACCTTGTTTCATCTCTGTAGTTTTTTTATTTGTATGTTCTCGGAGATGTTACACTGATGAGTTAGGAAGCCTTCATGCGGACTTAATAAAATTAGTGTATACCCCGACAGAAGTAAGGGCGAGGATTGTGGCAATGTAAAATCGATTTAAGCCTGAGCGTTCCAAGGCGGTTCTTCTGTGGCGGTTTATTTATGTTGTTGTTTGTTACTTTCTGTGTGTATCACTTGTGTCTTTTTATTTTGGATGGCCATTTGGCCATTTTGGGGGAAAGTAACTGTCCTTATGGCATTCCTTTGTTTATGTTTCCATTATGGTCTGGTCGCTTCATGTTTGTGATTCTTTCCCTTTGGTGTCTTTGATGGGTGGAGTAAGTTAATTGCTTTGTTTTACTTCTACTTTACTAAAATAGTGTTGACTGGGCGGTTAAACTCCAGTACAAACAAAAGTTCTGTTTACATCCCCAAAAAGCAAATGAATCAGATAAATACGACATATAAAGCTTGTAAACTCCACGTTGTACAGTTCTGTCTGAAAGGATTATCCTTTTGAGAACTTCAGCTTTACCACAAATGATGTAACTGGAAATTGTCATCACGAAAACACACCCATACAAATTCTTTTACATTTTTTTCCGCCAAAAAAAAAAAAAAACATTTTCAGAGGAAAAATTGTGCTATTTTTCTTATTTCTGCTCAAAATATATAGATAGTGCGTACACGTTAGAACCGCCTCATTGGGGCGGTTCTGACAAGTAGACACAATCTATATTTCAGAGCAGAATTAAGAAAAATAAGTTTTACCTCTGTAAACACTAGATTTGCTATATAAAATTGGGGGTCAGAATTATACAGGCTTGTTTTCGTAATGGTGGCGGCAGTAGAAGTCTCCTTGCCCTTCATCATGGAGTGGGTTATATTTTTTAGTCCTTTGGGATCTTTGGTTCCACTGCAGAAATTTGAAAGTGTTGGAAAATAGCTAGTTTAGCCAAGAAAAAAGGTCGGGTTTGGGGCTTTAATCGATTTTACGTGGCCACAATCCTCGACTTTGGTCTGTTGCGGCCAAGGTAATTATTTGCCCAGTCTGCATGAATGCTTTGTCTTTGAGTGTGTGTATCGCTTTTATTATTTTATTTTGGATAGCCCGTTGGCCATTTGTGGGAAAGTAACTGTTCTTTCGGCTTTCCGTTATTGTTAGGGTCTAGTTATTTCATGTTTGTATTCCTTTCCCTTTGGTGTCTCTGGAGGGAGCTAAGGGTTATTTGTATCGATTCCTAACCATTGCCTTCACTTCTATTTTCAAACTCATCAGTGCTACAGTGCTAAAGTTTACAATATGTTAAAGGATTTAAACGGAAGCAATATGCGGCTTATGAAGTTCATCTGATAAACTGAGATAATAGCGTTTGTACATAAATAGTTAGATTCACTTAGGTACAGTCAGGCGTAGATGACAAATACATAGTTTAACTAACCAAAGCTATGAAAGGGTGAAAAACGAAAAAAATAAAACAACAAAAAAAAAAAAACAAGAACAACAAGAAACATACTGTAATGAAAGAAGATGAAGAGAAAAATTTTACATGTGAAAATACAGGCAAAGATAGTAATCTAAAGTGGTTTTCAACAAACCGACCCTTGCTTTAGTCGAAGCTTTCCATGTGCAGAAATTGTGGGGAGAATGCTTTTTGTAATTATATAGAAATGCTTTTATATCAAAACCTTGCACTAGATTCTATAAATGAGAATAAATGACGGAAAATCTGTTCATTGTCTTCAAAACGTCTTGATACATCACCATATAACTGTACTTTAAGATTTATATTGGGTAAAATTGATAGTTCTCAGATTTGATAATTGCGTTGATTTTTGTTATATGCACAAAGAAGAAAGCATGCTATGCGTTTTCGACGAGCCCGCAAGTACAAGACGTAGTGTCAGCCATGTTTGTTTTTAATTACTACAATTAGTTTTCAGACGAGCATGCATGACTTGCCATATTTTCTTACCTTGAAAATAAAATATTGGTATTCTGACCCTGTTTTTAGTTAAGGCTGTTTTGCAACGTCCGTTTAGTTGTTTCCTTAGCATGAATTCTTTACCATTGGTGTCTTTGTTAACCCTTTTTGTACGAAATGGAATCTTCCTTATGTTGTTTAGCAGGAGTTTTAATGCAAATTTAGGGGTGTCAGTTGTGTTTTCATCAAAATTTATTTGGAAAGTGGCTGAACTTTTAGCAAACAGTGGATGCCCTGGTCAGACGCCGCGTTTTGCTTTTGTGGCGTCTGATCTGGGCCTGCACTGTTTGCCAGGGCACCTGTGGTCTGGTTTCTGGTAATAAATGGTTTAATTGTACCGCTTTCTGATCCTTGCTTTCACCTCTGTTTATGCAGCATGCATCAATTCTTTGACGGGCTGATATTCTGCAAGACTAATATTGTAGTTATTCCTTTTAACCTTTTGCGATGCAACTGTCCTATTTCGTACGTGACTGGTTTGTGGTAGACGCTTCTGTTGGCTCCAGTGTGTTTGAGTCCTTTACATCAACTATGCACTTTGACAAACCAGGGGTGATTGATATGTTCTGAGCCTCGTATTGAAGAAGGTAAGCAGGGATGTTCCTTTTAAGTCCTACTAGTCTCTGACTATATAAGGCCGTGTACCCAAAGACTGGTCTCATTTGGTCAGTTTATGTCGACGAGGTAGCACTCTAAAGTAAAAAAGACAAGCAGTATTTGTAAAATGGGCAAAGTCGGTGAAAGAGCAATGATCGAATATTTGCATACAAAAACGTTTTAACACCTAAGGATATCCATAATGACATGGTGCCAACACTAGGAAAAGATGCCTACTTCACATGGAGTAAGTTAATTGAATCGATTCCTGATCTTTGTTTTACTTCTACTTTTCATATGCTACAGTGAAAAGGTGGCTGGCAGAATTTAAGCGCGGCACACAGAGCCTTGAGGATGACCCCCGTCCTGGAAGGCCTGTCAATGTGGCAACACCAGAAATGGTTAATAAAGTCCATGTTGTTGTTTTGAATGTCAGACGAGTCCCAGAAAGGAATAGAACTGGCATTTCACAGGAAAGAGTACATTCCATTCTGACAGAGGATCTTGCAATGAGAAAGCTTTCGGCCCGGTACCCGGGTACCAAAACTTCTGACAGTTGATCAGCATCCGCATTATTCACCTGATCTCGCTCCATCAGACTTTCATCTATTTCCAAACTTGAAAACGGTTCTTTCAGTCACCCACTTTCAGTCCGATCATGGCGTCATATATGCAGTGGATGACTTTCTGAACAGCGGCCCCCGCCCATAGGGGCTTGAAGAAATATATGGGCTGCATGATGCGTCCACGCATAGCTGAATTCGGCCCGCACACGAGTACTGATAAACAGCTTAGAGGAGTGAGTGAGTGTTTTGAGTTTTACGTCCCACCAACAGCTAAGGTCATACGGAGACGGGACCTCGGTTTTAAAGACTCATCCGAAAGTCTGGAGAAGCCCGGAATCGATCCTGCGATCCCTGGTTTACAAGGCGAGTAGCGTAACCACTGCACCACGGAGGCTTCTACAGCTTAGAGGATCTAAGCCTGCCCAGGCAAAGCGGTGCGAGTCGGACCGTCCATGCTAATAAACCCTATTGGTTTCATTGGGCGACAGGACTTGAGATGTCGTTTCATCTCAATGTCGGGAAAAAGTCCCACAAAAATGGAAGCAACGTCTACAAAAAAATGACCTCTACAGTGTTGACGGGGACGTTAAACCTCAAATCAAACAAACTTTCTGAACAGCCAAGAAAAGGAATTCATAAAAGTGGCACTGAGACCCTTAAACACCGCTGGCAAAAGTGTATAGATACTGAAGGGGATTATATTGAAAAATAATACAACTTGTCTGACAAGATTCAAATCCTTCAATATGAGGCTCACAACATATCGATCAGCCTTCATATCAACAAGTGCTGTCCGGAGGCATTATTCTTGCACACCAGACAAGGAAATCCGTGATTTTACCCTTGGATAGAATTTATGTTCTGAGCCTGGTGTTCCGACCCAAAATCGAATATGATCGCGTGTTTGATAAATGCACTGGTTGATTACGACATCGTAAGATCGACGTCACAGCACTTTACGTGACGTCACTAAACATTCCTGCAGTGTCATCGCAATATGGCGGACGTCGGTAACCGAAGTGATTGCAGCATTAAAAATCCGCGCTAAGAAATGGCAGGTGTGCACGAAAAATAATCCTATATGGGTGTGACGGGCGGATAGAAAAATCCGTCTCCGCGATCACTGTCTCCGGCATCACTCAGCAAGCCCCATGATGCCGGACAGTGACCCTTGGAACGGATTTTTCCATGCACCCCTCACACCCATATAAGATTCTTATAGTGTTTCACGGGCATATCTTGTCCTTTCTTGCAGTAGAGATTGCGAAATCTGATGACAACACAAAACAGATGGTCATTGAGGAAGCAATATCTCGGAGGTAATGTTTACAAATCAATTTTATGAAATAATTTCTACCGTCCGTGTCCAGTTCTATGGCACATATACAAGCAAATTGTCCCAGTATTCCCAAAACCATAAAAAACATATTTCTGACTGAATATAGGATTTTTATTTTCCATTTGTGCTTAAATGGCGTCCTCGTCTTTTCTAGATCAACACTTTTCAGGTTAAAATGTTTGATATTTTTTGGATGTCTGGTCCAAATATAGATTGTTGGAACAACCGGAGGTATTTCTAACAAGCAGCTACAGTTTACCTATCCACACTTATCCTGGGTAGGCTTGTACGTAAGCGGTTAACCAGTACAGTGCACATTCTTTCATTCAGTACAATGCACGTTAGAACCGCCTAACGAGTATCTACAATGTATTTTTGAGCAGACACGAGGAAAATAATGAATACCCCGTAAACTCACTTTTCTCTATATATTCAGAGGTTTGGAGGGTGTTCCTTACCCGAACTTTTTAATCTGATGCTAAATAGCTTCTTATTTTATTGTTGGTACACTAATAAGATGTGTCTTCATTAGAAATACATGTATACCCGTTTTGCTGCATTGAGGCCATTATATATGTAGTACTTGCATTTTGGAATGAAAATATATTTTTCCCAAGTTTGCTCCAAACACTGACTGTGCCAGCCTCGGTAGCTCAGTCGGATTCACGTCCGACTGGTGGTCAGGAGGACGCGGGTTCGATTCCTGCAGGGTCGGCAACATTCTTTCGTGGAGATTAATCATGAAATCTTTTCTTCGGCCATTCTCTCACTTCCGTTGATTCAAGAATGGCATTTGTCAGTTTATGGCGGAAGAATGTGCACTATACTGCTCAACCACTATCGTATAAGCCTGCCGAAGATAAATGTGGATAGGTAAACTGTAGCTGTTGAGATAACTTGTGGCCCGACCCCTTGCATGCAAATATAAACAATAAATATGTTTAATCTAACTGTAGCTGCTTGACAGAAGTGCTTCCGGTTGTAAGGATAAGCAAGGTCTTTGTTAAAGGGCAAAAATAAGAAAACTTACGTTCATTTAAAAAGTGGGTAAATCACAGTGTATTTTATATTTTCTTGGCCTTTGGGATTGTTGATTCCGTTGAGGAATTTTGAAAAAAGAGGGTCACTGATGAGGCCTTATTGGCCGAACCTATCTAGTCTGGCCAAGGAAACCTGTACACTCCATACTTTTTCAGATCTGTGGTGTATTCTATGCTTACAAAGGATAAAAAGCTGAAAGGTTGCCTTTGGAAACAAAAAAAACACATAAAAGAAAGAAAATAGGAGACTCGTTTTTATTGAGTCTCTTCATACACAGCAGTATAGTTTGCAAGGATAACTCTTTTATAGCGCCGGCCTCGGTAGCTCAGTCGGATGCGCGTCTGACTGGTGATCAGGAGGGCACAGGTTCGATACCTGCCGGGGTCGGCAACATTCTTTCGTGGAGATTGATCATGCTATCTTTTCTATGGTCATTCTCTCCCTTCCACTGATCCAAGTGGGTCTGTAATCAGTTTCTGGCGCAAGAATGTGCACTGTACTGGTTATCCACTTACGTATAAGCTTGCCCAGGAATCTTGTGGATAAGTAAACTGACCGGCTAAAAATGACCTACAACAGTGTTGACTGGGTCGTTAAACTCCAATACAAACAAACAAACCTCTTTAACAGAACATATTTAACGTCACTACAGCTGATGTTAAAGGAATGTGTGGCAGCCATAAAAGTATCCCTGCTCTTCATCATAGTGTAGATGCCCCCGCCCATAGGGGCTTGAAGAAATATATGGGCTGCATGATGCTTCCACGCAGAGCTGAATCCGGCCTGCACACTAGTACCGGTAAACCGCTTAGAGGATCTAAGCCTTCCAGAAACCGCGGTGCGAGGCGGACCGCCCATGCTAATAAACCCTATTGGTTTCATTGGGCGCAGGGCTTGAGATGTCATTTCATCCTAATGTCGGGTAAAAGTCCCACAAAATTGGAAGCAACGTCTCCAAAATGACCTTTACAGTGTTGACGGGGACGTTTAACCTCAAATCAAACAAACAAATCATCATAGTGTAGTTTATATGTTCTTGTCCTTTGGGAAAATTGATTTCATTTTGACAATAATTGAGGGTCACTGATCAGGACTAATTGGCCGAAACTAGCTAGTATTGACCAGGAAACAAGTACACCCCAATACTTTTCAGATCTATGGTGTATTATGTGCTTCCAAAGGATAGCCCTTTTATAGAACATATTTACAAGGGTATCAGTACACAACACTGACTATTGCTATCGGCCCCCGCTTGAAGAAATATATGGGCTGCATGATGCTTCCACGCAGACCTGAATCCAGCCCGCACACTAGTACTGGTAAACCGCTTAGAGGATCTAAGCCTGTCCAGGAACCGCTGTGCGAGGCGGACCGTCCATGCTAATAAACCCTATTGGTTTCATTGTGTGACAGCGCTTGAGATGTCATTTCATCTCAGTGTCGGGTAAAAGTCGCACAACATTGGAAGCAACGTCTCCAAAATGACCTTTACAGTGTTGACGGGGACGTTAAACCTCAAATCAAACAAACAAACTGACTATTGCTATATTCTGGCTGGTTTGAGATAATCCTGCCACGGTATTTAATATGACTTCTCCTGAGGCAATCTGTGGTTTTAAACACTGTGTAATCTTGTCAATAGTTCTATATTTTTTATTAATGGAATTGGATGCAACTAACATATTTTCCTCCATTGTTTTCAAGAAAATACTTTTTGTGACTTTTAGTTTGCTTTCCTGCAACTACGACCCTCCAAAAAGGTACCACTCTTACAATGAAAATAGTGATTTTAAGGCACAAACTCTTTCAACTTGAAGTAGGCCTCTACTGGGAAAGGAGGCAAAAGGGTCTTGGAAGCGTTGCATCCTCTTAAGATATTCCCATTTGCATTTACTAGGGTTGATAGACATAGCTGTAATAAACTGAACGAAACTTCAAGAGAAGAAACAGAAATTGAAGCGGCAGAATCAACCGATGGAAAAGACAGCATATCAATGAAAAATACAAAGCGTGCGTCACCAGAGAAGACAAGTGCACCAAAAGATGTCGATGTACATATACCAGTGGCTGATGCAGAGGAAGATAATGATATTAGGTCATCATTAATACAAGGCTTAGGTAATCAGTATACATTCAATAGAGCCAGAGCAAGACATAACGTACAGTAAGACCAGTTCTTGCATGCACAAATGACTAGGGCAACGTCAAATCAACGTCAGTGCAACGCCATGACGTTGCACCGACGAAGATGTGACTTAACATAAACGTTATGATGTTGCATTGACCTAGATTTGGCGTTGCACACATGATGGTTTGGTCCTTTCTGTCTGCCGCAATCACTATATATTATGAATGCCCTAAAATGGAGTTGACATTTTTCTTTCAGTACGCTGGTCATAAATATCAATTATTGCTTAATTTTTCTAATGGCCAGGTCCCAATTCTTTTTAAAATCTCACCTCAACCAAGTTGACCATAAAATGTTTTCCTGTTCATAATGTTGCAATGTGAACAAGTTGCATTTGATGTTTATAAAATTGGACAGCATGTGAATATTTTTAACATTTAAATATTTAAGAACAGGACATTTATGATTTTCTGTTGATCTGAGTATAAAAAAGAATGCAATATTGGTATTTCAAAATTTATGATGAAGATAAATTACATATTCAAGTGGATCGACCATGAATAAAATTTTATGTCCTCGGGATCGATTTGTTGGTTTGATGGACTTCTAAACTTAAGCTCTTGTACCAAGTAGAAGTAAAACAAAGATAAGGAATTGATAAAATAAACTTACTCCACACATAAAAGACACCAAAGTGAAAGAAATACAAACATTAAGCGACCAGACCATAATGGAAACCTAAACAAAGGAAGGCCATAAGGACAGTTACTTTCCCACAAAATGGCCATATGGCCATCCAAAATTAAAAGACACAAGTGATACACACAGTAAGTAACAAACAACAACATAAATAAATCGCCACAGAAGAGCTGCCTTGGAAGGGTCAGTGGAAGATTTCCACTGGGGGGCTTAAATCGATTTTACGTGGCCACAATCCTCGCCCTTACTTCCGTCGCGATTTAGACAAATAATTTGTTCAGTCCGCATGAAGGCCTCCTAACTCATCAGTGCAACATCTCCGTGAACAAAAAAATCAAAGAACCACAGAGGTGAGACAACGGTGAGGACTCGACAGCAAGAAACCACTGAAATGCTGGAGCAAAAGAAAACCATCAGTTAGACTCCGATGAGCCCGACCAGAGACAGAGAATCAGGCACCAACCAACATTATCTCTCTAATTCTCAATAAGCCTTTACGTTGGAGCCGTCATAGAATCTGAGGCCTGACCCACCGGCGTGCAATTAAAGAGGGAAGCAAAGTTGCCAACCGTGATTGGGTTAACTACCATGCATGCAGTCTGTCGTATAATATCCAAGTTGTATCCAATCTTTTTATATCGAAGAATGATTTTACGAAATTGGGTGCTGAAGTCATTGCGGTTATATATTTTTCTCAATTTATATACTAAGTCACCATAAAATTCGGGTTCCGATAGACCTTGTTGCAGAAGAGATTTAAGTCCAATATTGAATTTTGAAATTAAATCAGAATGGCGTCTATAAAATTTTGAAAAGGCTTTTCGTAGTTTATGGTACTGATAACCCTGATTAAGGAGTTTAGCCGTTAATAATTTATTACGAGTGTTGAAGTCAGTTACATGACTACACACTCTAGCAAATCGAATTAATTGCGAAATATAAACGCCATAGGATGGCGCACGAGGAACATCACCATCCAAAAAAGGAAAATTTACAATCTCAAAATCAAAGTCATCGCGTTTATCATTAATTTTGCACGAAACAAATCCATCTACAATAGATAGATGTAAATCCAAAAACGGGGCCTCGGTATCATAAGAATTTGCTTATTTAACTGAAGCTCTAGGGGGTAAATCTGACTGATCAAACCATCAAAATAGGTATTATCAATATTTAATAAATCATCTAAATATCTAGAAGTAGAGCTAAAAGCTTCAATAATTTCAGATTGGTTATCAATGGAAAGCGACAAAATGAAGTCTCTTTCATAACAATACAAGAACAGATCAGCCACAAGAGGTGCGCAATTAGTACCCACTGAACTTTCCAAATTATTCACTTTTGCCCCCGCCCAGGGATGGGTTGCATGAAACAGACTGCACACAAATACTGGTAAACCACTAAGAGGATGTAAGCCTGCCCAGGCAAAGCGGTGCGAGTCGGACCCTCCACGCTTGTAAACCCTATTGGTTCCATTGGGCGACAGGGTTTGAGGTCCTACAAAATTGAAAGCAATGTCTCCAATATGAATGACCTACACAGTGTTGATTGGGGACGTTAAACCTCAAATCAAACAAACAAACAAATTATTCACTTCATGTTGTACTGATATCAAAAGCGTGATAAAATATTGCGACAAAGTCTTTGAAAGATCAGGGACAAATCTGTTTTGGTCTATAAAAATTCTAATAGTGGTTTAGAACAAATTGAAATCTAGACGTTTTCATGCTTCAGGACTGTCTTCTTGTGATTTTTTCCACCGTTTACACTACACTTCCTCGTAATCTTATAAAATAGAAGTGGAGGAAATGATCAGGAATCGATACAATTAACCCTCAGCTCCAGGCAAATTTAATGATTCAATTGAATGGACTTGTTTGTAACGTCCCCGTCAATACTGTATAGGTCATTTTGGAGACGTTGCTTCCAATTTTGTGGGACTTTTACCCGACATTGAGATGAAATGACGTCTCAAGCCCTATCGCCAAATGAAACCAATAGGGTTTATAAGCATAGACGGTCCAACTCGAACCGCTTTACTTGGGCAGGCTGTACTTCTATTTAGATCCTCTGAGCGGGTTACCAGTACTCTGTGAGGTCGGTTTCAGCTCTGCGTGGAAGCACCATGCAGCCCATTTATTATACCCCCGGCATACGAAGTATGCAATGGGGGTATATAGTTTTTGTCTTTTCCGTCTGTCTGTCTGTCCGTAAACAATTATTTTGTGTCAAAGATATCTCAGGAACTGCTTCACATAGAAACTTGAAATTTTGCACACATGATCAGTATGACTACTTGTATTGTGGGAAAGAAAATAAGGTCCAAGGGGTCAGGCCTTTTAGAGTTATTTCTCTTTGTAGTTCTTGCTGTTTAATAGTGTAGATTTTTATTTTGTGTCAAAGATTTCTCAATAACTACTGTACATAGAAACTTGAAATTTTGCAAACATGATCAGTATGACTAGTTGTATTGTGGGAAAGAAAATAAGGGCCAAGGGGTCAGGCCTTTTAGAGTTATTTCCCTTTGTAGTTCTGTATATGCAAAGAAGCTTTTGACATTGCTATTTTCAGCTGAGGTGATGGCACTGGCCGGGGGTATAAGTGCCCCACTGGGCACTTTTGTCTAGTTTCTTCAAGCCCTAATGGGCGGGGCCGTTAATTGAATGGATATTTCACAGGGAAGATTCCCTCTGTATCTTGCATGTAATGTAAGAAATGTCTTTTCCCTTCAGAAGAGCATAACAATTATACTTTATGGTCATGTCAGAAAGTGTTTGAAGCTCTTACCTTCCTACTTAACAATATTTACATAAGATCTGGTACTAAGTTATTTAGACAAATTGTAGGCATTCCGTTAGGTACGAATTGCGCTTCCATTGTGGCTGATCTGTTCTTGCATTGTTATTAAAAAGACTTCATGATGTCTCTTTCCGTTCAAAACTAATCTGAAATCATTGAAGTCTTTAGCTTGACTTCTAGATATTTGGATGGTTTATTAAATATTGACAGGTTTGATCAGTCAAACTTACACCAGAACTTCAGTTAAATAAAGCAAACTCTTCTTATACCGAGGCCCCGTTTTATGCCCCCGAGATCTAGATTCGGGGGGCATATAGTTTTTGGTCTGTTTGTTTGTCCGTTTGTCCGTTCCTCTGTCTACAAAAACCTTAACATTGGGCAAAACTTTTGAATGGTAATAGATAGAGCTTTCATATTTCACATGTGTATACCTTATCACAAGACCTTTCCAGTGGTACCATAATTTTGATCTCGTGACCTTGACCATGAGCTTTGACCTACTTTTTATTTTTTTTAAAAACATTAACATTGGCCATAACTTTCGATTGGTAAGTGAAAGGGCTTTCATATTTCACATGTGCATTCCTTGTCACAAGACCTTTCTAGTGGTACCATAAGTTTTGACCTTGTGATCTTGGCCTTGATGTTTGACCTACTTTTTAAAAAATTAACATTGGTAATAACTTTCGACTGGTAAGTGGTAGGGCTTTCATATTTCACATGTGCACACCTTGTCACAAGACCTTTCTAGTGGGACCAGAATTTGTTTACCCCGTGACCTTGACCATGACGTTTGGCCTAGTTTTTAAAAACCTTAACATTGGCCATAACTTTCGATTGGTAAGTGGTAGGGCTTTCATATTTCACATGTGCATTTCTTGTCACAAGACCTTTCTAGTGGTTCCATAATTTTTGACCTCGTGCCCTTGGCCTTGACGTTTGACCTACTTTTTAAAAACTTTAACATAGTCCATAACTTTTGATTGGTAAGTGATTGGGCTTTCATATTTCACATGTGTATTCTTTTTCACAAGACCTTTCCAGTGGTACCATATTTTTTGACTTCGTGACCTTGACGTTTGAACTACTTTTTAAAACTTTAACATTGGCTATAACTTTAAATTGGTAAGTGATAGGGCTTTCATATTTCACATGTGCATACTATGTCACAAGGCCTTTTCAGTAATCCCATAATTTTTGACCTTGTAACCTTGACCTACTTTTTTAAGACTTGAACATTGGCCATATCTTTCGATTACATAGTGATACTGCTTTCATATTTAACATGCGCTGTCCGGGAGCATCAGTGTTTCACAAACACATCTTGTTGGATTTACATCTATCTATTGTAGATGGATTTGTCTTCATGCGGACTGAACAAATTATTTGTCTAAATCGCAACAGAAATAAGGGCAAGCATTGTGGCCACATGAAATCGAAGCCCCCACCCCCCCCCCCCCACCCCCCGGTGGAATTCGTTTCACTGACCGTTCCAATGCGGTGTTTCTGTCGTGGTTTATTTTTGTTATGCTTTGTCTTTGAGTGTGTGTTTTGTTTATATTATTTTGTTTTGGATAGTCAGTTGGCCATTTTGTGGAAAAGTAACTTTCCTTTTGGGTTTCCGCTATTGATGTTTCAATTAGGGTTTAGTTGTTTCATGTTTTGCTTCTTTCCCTTTGGTGTCTCTGATGGGAGCTGCGGGTCATTGTATCGATTCCTAATCATTGCCTTCACTTCTATTTATTTCCTGTAAATTTTTTGATAAATGCGTAGATTTTGTTTTTGATATTGTACATTTTCCTTTCTTGGATTGTGATGTTCCTTGTGGTGCATCCTGTGGCGTTTAAATTTCGCAATTAATTCGGTTTGCAGGAGTGACTAGTCAAGAAACTGACTTCAATGCTCGTAATAAATTGTTAACTGCTAAACTTCTTAATCAGGGTTATTGGTATCATAAATTACGCACAGCTTTTTCAAAATTCAAAGGGGGTCTTTCATTTGTGCCCACGCATGTTTTTTCTTTAAACTTTGTATATTAATAAGTCAGCATATGCAACCTATAAAAATGTATTTAATAAATTATATAAATCAAAGTAGGACTCAGGAGGCCACTCTAACTGACTCCCTCCATGAGCTGGTGTCTGTCTCTAAATAAGTGCGTCTTAAATCTTATGTTTTATTTAGTTTCAAGATCTGTGAACTGGATTGAATGCAGAACTCCATAGGCATTCCTTTGATACTACAAAACTTTTTGAATTAATTAAAGTTTACATTTTCTGATAAAATAATTATCAAAAATCTCATTTTTTAATTCAAATTTTTAAAAATTATCAAAATTCAATCCCTAAGATAAATATGTTCTAGTCTTTGTCAAGATTTCATTTTGCTAGGAAAACTTGCCATATGTATCCTCTTTAGCTATGCAAAATTTCATGAAAATCCAAAACCGGTAACATTGTAGTTTTACACCTTTAATGGATGTAGGTCGTTTCTGCAAAATTTACTATTTCATTGAAATCATCCAAGAACCTTATAAAAAGGCAATTCGTAACACTTACAGTATAAAAATGATATTATACAAATCAAAATGAATACATATTGAGCTGATCTATCTTAGAAACTATTAAAATATCATGCATTTCTGATATTTTCCTTTCATTTATACACTATGATCTATCCAAAATAGTAGATAGTAAAACACTAAACAAAAAGGTATTCTAATCAATAAATTAGACTTAACAATTATATTGCTTTTTAATTAGCAGCAAAATTACTGTGAACATGCGCAACTTGATTTAATGGCTTTGCATAAGTCATGCTACTCAAATAGGTGTAAGGCAAGGTGATCCATTATTTTCATTTCCATACCAAGCTGGTATGCAAGGACGCAATGGTCCTTGGTTTGTTGTTACTAGTAAAAATAGTTCTGTTGATAAATCCATGGCCAGATTAAGCCTTAGATATACTCTGTCTTTATGAACGCTGGATTATTATCCTAACAAAAAAGTTACAGTAATTATTTGTTAGTATTTCCAAAAATCGAAATGTTACCTTACTGATATTGAGTTTCTGTTGCAAAAGATATCATTGGTGGATGAGGCGCAGAATATTTGGTGTAAACAAAGCTGTCCCATGACGTAGAGAAATTTTGCTATTAGACAGGGAGAGAAACAGTTTCCTTCCTTATAGTACACATGTATACATATGTCTCTTTTCTGCATTTGTAGTGTAATTGTTGACGTTTCTTTAATGTCTTATTTTTTCTATTTACTTTGTCAATATAGTGGTTAATGTATTGGAAGCGAGCTTTTAGTATTTTGTTCTGGTTGTAAAACTTTCAACCACTTCTTAAATGTTTCTGCTGAATGCAAGTTCACTGTTTTTTTAAGCACTGTTCTTGCTTGTTTTATTACCAGTACATTTCTGCGCAATGTATCTCTCAGCTTAGAAAGAGCATTGCAGTGTTTGGACAGAAAAATGCATCACAATGTATTTACTGAAAATTATTTAAAATCCTATGAGTAATGCGATAACTACTCACAGATTGAATAATTATTATCAACAGTTTAAATGCTTCTTGATATCTTACATAATGTGCTTTGTAATTACTGCAACAACTGCTGAGATAGGTAAATGAAATGAAAGACCTATACAAATATATAGACAAGACAATCATGATCACATAAGTTTTGGAACACTGACAAATGTACGACCATGTGAATTCTAAAAGTAAATTCAAATTAGGAAGCCGTTTGATTTTGTTCATATGGGCTATACAAAAAAAAGAGAAAAGATTGGCTAGTGCCTATGCAGATACAAATTCCGAAAACTTAATGTCCAGGAAAAGTAATCTTAAGTGTTATTGATTTTCCCTAGAGTAAACCTTTCTTTTTATATGGACAGTTAGGGTTAAATAAACAAACAACAGTTTGACTTGAGAGTCATTTATCTCGAGTCGGATAACAAATCTCACAAAATCTGAAGCAACATCTAAAGTGACTGGTATGTTGTTGATTTGAATGTTAAATCTAAACATCACCTTAGCACCATTACCAAATTAGACAATAAAACTGTGCACATGATTACATGGATGCGTTTGATGGCGTTTGTCATCAAAACCATTGCGGTATAGTTCTGTAGACAAAATAGTTTGTTCCATAGGGGGCAAATTTACTGAAATGGCTGTTTTGAAATAATACTTATAATTATGCTATGAACTACTTACACAAACCATGCTATACTATCCAAATTGAAAGCAATAGTAAAGTATTATTAAACAGCATGACCAAAACATGAAAATCATATAATTTCACATTTTGCTGAATCGGGACTATCAGTATTCAGTCTGTTAAAACATAATATTACCGGTCCTCAATTTCCATCAAAATTCATCAACATGTTCCTAAGATATGTGGGTAGTTTTTATGCTAAAATGGTGTCTTGACAAAAATTGGAACATGGTAAATATGCATATAAAATTTTAATGAATACAAAAAAAGAGCTGAAATATGGGGACACCATCAAAGAAAACTGAATGCCCAGCCACTATTACCAGACATATGAGGTCGTTCATAGTATCAACTAACTCACCAATTATGGCTTTAATTCATAAAACATAGCAGCATTAGATATATGAAACTCTGAATACTGTAGACAAGTTTATATCAGAGTACTCTCTGTTGTGATAGAGACTTCATAAAATATGTAATAAATTTACTACGGAAATGAAATTTAAAATTGAATTCATCGTAATTATAATGGATATACCCATCGCAATTATTGTGCATAATTTCATCAAAATCCAAGCGTGGGCAGAAACCAATGCAAATTTCCTATACCTTGAAAGATCCCCTTTCAAAATTAAATGTTTGACTTAAATTTCTTCTTCAACAAGGTGTATCGGAACCCGAATTTTATTGTGACTTAGTATACAACTTCAGAAAAATATATACTTGCAATGACTTGAGTACCCATTTTCGTAAAATTATTCTTCCTTATAAAAAGATTGGGTTCAACATGAATGTTATACGACAGACTGTATGCATGGTAGTTAACCACATCACGGTTCACAACTTTGCTTCCCTCTTAAATTGCATGCCGGTCACGGTTGTTCAGGCGTCCGATTCTGTGACGGTTGCAGCGTAAAGGCTTATTGAAAATTAGAGAGAATTTAATTTTATGTAATTTTGGTTCGTACCGATGCACTGTCTCTGGTTGGGCCCATCGAAGTCTATTTGTTGGTTTTCTTTTGCTCCAGTATTTCAGTAGTATCTGGCTGTCGAGTCATCACCGTTGTTTCATCTCTGCAGTTGTTTGATTTTTGTGTTCTCGGAGATGTCGCACGGGCTAGTTAGGAGGCCTCCCTGCGGACTGAACAAATTATTTGTCTGAATCTCTACAGAAGCAAGGGCGAGGATTGCGACTGCCTAAAATCGATTTCCCCCCCTTGTGAAGAAAGGGTTCACTGACCGTTCAAGGCGGTTCTCTGTTGTGGATTATTGTTATTGTACTTCGCCAGCATGGGTTTGTTGCTGCTTTTTGTTTTTGGTAGCCAATTTGTCTTTTTCACAAAGGGCCAACCGGAGTCTGTCTGTTAGTTTATATTTCAGTTGTTTAGTGCTGTATTTGTCTAAACCGCTACGGACGTAAGGACGAGGATTGCGGCCGCTCAAAATCGATTTAAGCTCCCCAGTGGAATTCGTTTCACTGACCTTTCGAAGGCAGTTCATCTGTCGTGGTTTATTTTTGTTTTGGTTTGTTTTTGAGTGTGTGTATGACTAACTTTTGGTTTGGATAGCTAATTGGCAATTTTGTGGAAAAGTAACTGTATTTGACTTTCTGCTATTGATGGTTCCAATAGGGTGTAATTATACCCCCGGCATACGAAGTATGCAATGGGGGTATATAGTTTTTGCCTTTTCCGTCCGTCTGTTTGTCTGTCTGTGTGTCCGTAAACAATTATTTTGTGTCAAAGATATGTCAGGAACTGCTTCACATAGAAACTTTAAATTTTGCACACATGATCAGTATGACTACTTGTATTGTGGGAAAGAAAATAAGGGCCAAGGGGTCAGGCCTTTTAGAGTTATTTCCCTTTGTAATTCTTGCTGTTTAATAGTGTATATTTTTATTTTGTGTCAAAGATTTCTCAATAACTACTGTACATAGAAACTTGAAATTTTGCAAACATGATCAGTATGACTAGTTGTATTGTGGGAAAGAAAATAAGGGCCAAGGGGTCAGGCCTTTTAGTGTTATTTCCCTTTGTAGTTCTTGTTTCAGCTGAGGTGATGGCACTGGCCGGGGGTATACTTGCCCCACTGGGCACTTTTGTCTAGTTATTTCATATTTGTGTTTCTTACCCGTTGTTGTCTCTGATGGGAGATGTGGGTTAATTGTATCGATTTCTGATTGTTGCCTTCACTTATATTTTTCATATAATAAGCTAATAAGCTGTGCCAAGCAAAAATATGTCTTTTGGCAGGTGCACACATTGAATGCACTAAAGTTTTACCTTCATGAGTAGTCCTTTCTTGCCTAGCTAAGATAGGCATGGTCTTAAGTATGATGAAAATACCCCAATGCACACAGATAAACCTATTCTTATATTAGGAGATAAGAACAATCGCCATGCACATCAATTGTTCGATTTTGAAATAAATGAGCAAGACGAATTCGAGCTCAAGTGAATCGAGTCTGACGAAAGATTTTAGTCCAGCTGTTGGTTTACATTTGTATTTCGATTATTTCAAGCTTTCGAATCCTCATCGTTGTTTCAGCTCTGTATTCTTTTAATTTTTATGATCATGGAGATGTTGCGCTGAAAAGTTTGAAACTCTGCTCGTGGACTAATCCACCCTCGAACTTCAATAGCTTGAACCACTTTGGGACCATGAACATTTGTTCGAGACAAGGGCAGTTCGAGCTACCGAGGGCTACTACCGAGGGGCATAATAAAGATAATTTCTTGATATCGTTACAGTGTTATATATCACATAAATATATCTTGTGTGTACTCAATAGAATCTTATCAATGAGGCGATTCTAATGAGTAAACACAGCATATATTTGCAAGGTAAAAGACTTTCCCTCATTATATTATATGTAGAGAAATTCACTTAGGTCTCTTCTCCTTCGCCCATCGGGGCTTGAAGAAACAGATTGGGCTGCACGATGCTTCCACGCAGAGCTGAAACCGACCACGTGCATGAATACTGGTTAACCGCTTAGAGGCTCTAAGCCTGCCAAGGCAAAAATGGTGCGAGTCGGATCGACCATGCATATAAACCTTTTTGGTTTCATTGGGCGCCAGGGCTTGAGATGTCTTTTCATCTCAAGTCGGGTAAAAGTCCCACAAAAATGGAAGCAACGTTGCCGGGGACGTTAAACCCCAAATCAATCAATCCATCTCTCAGGTCTCTAGAACGAGTTCGAATAAGACATGGTAGTCGAACCATCGGTGTTCGAGCCATCGAAAATTGAAGTGAAGGCAATGATCAGGAATCGATACAATTAACCAACAGCTCCTATCAGAGACACCAAAGGGAAAGAAATACAAACATGAAACAAAAGACCCTAATGGATACATCAATAGCAGAAATCCAAAAGGACAGTTACATTCCCACAAAATGGCCAATTGGCTATCCAAAACAAAATAATATAAGCAATACAAACATTCAAAGACAAACCATAACAAAAATAAACCGCGACAGAAGTTCTATTGTAATTATTTCTGTAATCAATTGCCTAGTGGATCAGAGTCCTGACTCTTATTTATTAGGTCTCTCATAGCTGTGGTTCGGGTCACATGTGCGATAAGTTCTGCGGCGGGTACCTCTGTTTTCGCCCACCTTTGATTGGCACTCGGCTCGATATTAGTGAGAAAATATAATTGCAAAAATAAAAGTAAAAAAAAAACAACATTTAAATGACCTCTCCTCCTAAACCAGTGGACGGGTTTGAAATAACTTCACATAAATCATTCTTGGATGACTCTTTTCCGAAATTGCTCAAACTGTTCTGCTCCAATGAATAAGATTGCCGTCTGAGATAAAAAACTTTTAAGCGACTCCCGGAATTATTTCACAGGAATGTTCCTTGTGTTATCCTCTTTCAAAATTCCTCCAAGTATTAAGCGCGGATAAACAAGATGACTACCAGAGCTGAAAATAGAAGAAAAAACCAACAACAACAAATAAAAAAAACAAAACAAAAAAATCGTTTAACCAGCTTCTAGTTCTTATGACTTCTCCACAACAGATGGATGGATTTTGAAAAAAATCACAGGTGCCTTTCTTCCATATTGCTGAAAATGGTTCCACTGCTAGCGATAGTGCTTAAAAATAGATAACAACAACAACAACAACAACACCTTTATCATTCTGTTCTTATTGTTATTCTTTATCTTTAGATACTTAATTAAAAGTGGCCGTAAAAAGTCTCGCCGCCCTCCATCATAGGGTAGTGTATATTTTCTCATCCTTTTGGACCATTGATTCCATTGTGGATTTTTAAAAATATTTGAGGGCCACTGATGAGGCCTAAATGGCCGAAACTAGCTAGACCGGCCCATATAACATGTACACTCCATAGTTTCCAGTTCTGTAGTGTGTTCTTTGCTTCCAAAAGGATAACCCTTTCTAGAACATATTTGGCTGCACGGTGTTAGGTTATTATATGGATTGCTGAACATTGCCTTTCCTTTCATTCAATTACCTTCATGCCTGGTCATATGTACTTTAATGATATATAATAATACATTTTCTGCTTGTAGATCAAATTCCAAATGGAACGCAAAGTCTTTCGAGGGAAAATGGAACTTTCAGACAACGATGGCCTACCAGTTGGTTGACACAATACAAAATGCTGTCCTGGAGAGGCTTCAAACAGACCAAAGGCGTCTTGAAGCAGGGATACTCCATAGTTCAGAATTTGATAGTTTCATTCATTGTTGGTCTCATATACTGGCAGCTTGAGATGACCATTTATACAAGTAGAGACCTGATGGGCCTAGTATGTATATTTTGAATTTGCCGGTCTAATTTGGATTGTCTGTCAATTTGAAACCCATTTGTTTTCATGCTTTCAACAATTGCGTCACAATAGCCGGATGTTCAAGACCATTTTCAAGAACTGTAAATTATATCGGGTCACACAGGCGTGAAATAGTCTTTCGTGGAATTATTTTAATTTCGCTTCGGTGATTGAAACTTTTGTATTATTTTGCAAAGATGCTCTGCTCATGTGCTAGATACAGTGTAAGTTTTATTAGCTCACCTGTCACGTAGTGACGAGGTGAGCTTTTGGGATCACTTTTTGTCCGTCGTCCGTCGTGCGTGCGTCCGTGCGTCCGTCCGTAAACAATTTCAAATAAGTATATCTCCAATACCCCATGCCAATCTTGATCAAATTTCATGTGAATCATCATCAGGTAGGGGGAAAGGCTGCATCAGGTTTTTGGGCTGATCAGATTGGAATTCTGGTTGCCATGGCAACACATAGTTCCCATAGACTTATAATGGGAAAACATTTAAAAATCTTCTTCTCTGAAACCTAAGGGCCCAGAGCTTAGATATTAAGCATGTAGCAAGGGCAAGTGGTCAACTACATAATTCCTGCCAATCATGCCCCTCAGTGCCAAATGGGCCACGCTCTAGGGCCCCTTCGCTCCCATAGACTAATAATGAAAAAAAAAAGCTTCAAAAATCTTCTTCTCTGAAACCACAGGGCCCAGAGCTTAGATATTTAGCATGTAGCAATGGCAAGTGGTCACCTACATAATTCCTGCCAATCATGCCCCTGGGTTCAAAAATGGCCACGCCCCGGGGCCCCTTTGCTCCCATAGACTCATATTGGAAAAAAGCTTCAAAAATCTTCTTCTCTGAAACCACAGGGCCCAGAGCTTATATATTTAGCATGTAGCAATGGCAGGTGGTCACCTACATAATTCCTGCCAATCATGCCCCTGGGTTCCAAATGGGCCACGCCCCGGGGCCCCTTCGCTCCCATAGACTCATAATGGAAAAAAGCTTCAAAAATCTTCTTCTCTGAAACCACAGGGCCCAGAGCTTATATATTTAGCATGTAGCAATGGCAGGTGGTCACCTATATAATTCCTGCCAATCATGCCCCTGGGTTCCAAATGGGCCACGCCCCGGGGCCCCTTCGCTCCCATGGACTCATAATGGAAAAAAAAAAGCTTCAAAAATCTTCTTCTGTGAAACCACAGGGCCCAGAGCTGAAATATTTAGCATGTAGTAACAGCAAGTGGTCACCTACATAATTCCTGCCAATCATGCCCCTGGTGTCCAAACGGACCACGCCCCGGGGCCCATTAGCTCCTATAGACTCATAATGGAAAAAAAGCTTCAAAAATCTTCTTCTCTGAAACCATAGGGCCCAGAGCTTAGATATTTAGCATGTAGGAAGGGCAAGTGGTCAACTACATATTTCCTGCCAATCATGCCCCTGGGTTCCAAATGGTCCACACCCTGGGGCCCCTTCGCTCCCATAGACTCATAATGGAAAAAAGCTTCAAAAATCTTCTTCTCTGAAACCACAGGGCCCAGAGCTTAGATATTTAGCATGTAGCAATGGCAAGTGGTAACCTATATAATTCCTGCCAATCATGCCCATGGGGTCGAAATTGGCCACACCCCTTGGCCACTTAGCTCCTATATACTCATAATGGAAAAAAAGCTTCAAAAATCTTCTTCTCTGAAACCACAGGGCCCAGAGCTTAGATATTTAGCATGTAGCAACGGGAAGTGGTCACCAACATAATTCTTGCCAATCATGCCCCTGGGTTCCAAATGGGCCACGCCCCCGGGCCCCTTCGCTCCCATAGACTCGAAATGGCAAAAAGCTTCAAAAATCTTCTCCTCTGAAACCGTAGGGCCCAGAGCTTAGGTAATTAGCATGTAGCAACGGCAAGTGGTCACCTACATAATTCCTGCCAATCATGCTCCTGGGGTCCAAATTGGCCACGCCTGCGGGCCCCTTAGCTCCCATTGACTCATAATAGAAAAAAGCTTCAAAAATCTTCTTCTCTGAAACCACAGGGCCCAGAGCTTAGATATTTAGCATGTAGCAACAGCAAGTGGTCACCTACATAATTCATGCCAATCATGCCCCTGTGGTCAAAACGAGCCACGCCCTGGGGCCCCTTAGCTCCTATAGATTCATAATGGAAAAAATGCTTCAAAAATCTTTTTCTCTGAAACCACAGGGCCCAGAGCTTAGATAATTAGCATGTGGCAATGGCAAGTGGTCACCTGCATACATCCTGCCAATCATGCCCCTGGGGTCCAAATGGGCCACGCCCCGGGGCCCCTTAGCTCCCCTAGACTCATAATGGAAAAAAGCTTCAAAAATCTTCTTCTCTGAAACCACAGGGCCCAGAGCTTAGATATTTAGCATGTGGCAATGACAAGTGGTCACCTGCATAAATCCTGCCAATCAAGCCCCTCGGGTCCAAATGGGCCACACCCTGGGACCCCCTTAGCTCCCATAGACTCAAAATGGAGAAAAGCCTCAAAAATCTTCTTCTCTGAAACCATAGGGCCCAGAGCTTAGATATTTAGCATGTAGCAACGGCAAGTGATCACCTACATATTTCCTGCTAATCATGCCCCTGTGGCCCCTTAACTCCAACAAACTTATAATGGAAAAAAGCTTCAAACATCTTCTTTGAAACCATGAAATACAGACCTTAGATATTTAGTATATAGCAACACAAAATGATCACCTACATAAATCCTGCCAACCATGCCCTTTGGGTCAAAATTGGCCAAGCCCCAGGGCTCATTAGCTTCTATAGACTTATACTGAAAAAAAAAACTTAAAAAAAAATCTTCTTTTCCAAAACCATAAGGCACAGATTTTGTTTGATTTGAGGTTTTACATCCCTGGCAACACTGTATAGGTCATTTTGGAGATGTCTCTTCCAATTTTGTGGGACTTTTTACCCGACATTGAGATGAAATTACATCTTAAGCCCTGTCACCCAATGAAACCAACAGGGTTTATACGCATGAACACCGCTTTGCCTGAGCTTAGATATTTAGTATGTAGCAATGTCAAGTGGTCTCCTACACTAATGATTTTCTGGTACACAGGTGAGCGATATAGGGCCATTGGGCCCTCTTGTTTGTTTTTGTTTTCCACATTTTCGTGCCAGGTGAGTCATTACCATCTTGTTTGTGTAGCAGGCGGGATGATGTATTAGGACTACACTATGCGAAGATTGGTCTTCGAGCATGTCCACCCATTGAATGCTCAGATCAGCCTGCGTATCATTGCAGTCAGATCAGGGAATTTGACTTGCGCTGTATGGATGTCCATTGATCCCAATTATAGCATTACAGACTGAGAGACTGTATAATCCAGATGTTGGTTTCGCAGGCTGATTTGAATCTTCGCTACGAAAACATGCTCAAACAACAATTTCGGCATGATGCAGCACATATCTGGTTATTTGTGCTTTTGGTCATCTTATTTTTTCTTTCCTAATAAGATGCAGTATCAATGATCGCCTAATTATGTATCCCCCGAATTTCTGTCTGTCTGTCTGTCTGTCTGTCTGTCCATCTGTCACAAAAATCGTGCTCGCTCTATAACTTGAAAACCGTTCAAGCTACCTTCACGAAACGTCATATAAATATTAATCAGTATTCGACGACGTGCAGTGCACAAGAACTATAACTCTCGCATTTATTTTTTGAGTTATCTCCCTTGGAAGTTTGCCAGTATGTATGTATGGGCAAATCGTGTCCGGTTAATAACTTTCTTATTTCCAGATGGATTTTGAAATTACTTGGCAGAAATATTAACAACCATGAGACGATGTGTGGCGCGCATGAGACAGGTAGGTACCTCAAAGGTCAAGGTCATACTTAGAGGTCAAAGGTAAAAACAAGGGGCCTTTTTTCGCGTTTTCTTATTGTTAGATAGACTTTGTAATTACTCGGCAGAAATGTTAACTATCATGAGACGATGTGTTGCACGCATGATTGAGGTTGGTACCTCAAAGGTCAATGTCATACATATAGGTCAAAGGTAAAAAAGGGGCCTTTTTGTGTTTGGTCAATAACTTTCTTATTTGTAGATGGATTTTGTTATTGTTTGGCAAAAATGTACACCATGTGTGTCGCGCATGACCCAGTTTGGTAACTCAAGGGTCAAGATCATGCATAGAGGTTAAAGGTAAAACAGTGGCCTTTTTCTATTCGGTCAATAACTTTCTTATTTTTAGATGGATTTTGAAATTACTTGGCAGAAATGTAAACCACCATAAGACGATGTGTTGCGTGCATGACCCAGGTTGGTACCTTAAATGTCAAGGTCATACTTAGAGGTTAGAGGTCAAAAAGAGGTCTTTTTCGTGTTTGGTCAATAACTTTCTTATTTGTTGATGGATTTTAAAATTACTTGGCAGAAATGTAAACCACAATGGGACGATGTGTCTCTTGCATGACCCATATTGGTACCTCAAAAGTCAAGGTCATGCTAAGTGGTCAAAGGTAAAAAGGGGCCTTTTAAGTGTTCAGTCAATAACTGTCTTATTCCTGGATAAATTGTGCAATTACTAGGCAGAAATGTTAACCATCATGAGACGATGTGTTGTGCGCTAGCCCAGGTCGGTACCTCCAAGGTCAAGGTCGTACTAAGAGGTCAAAGGTCAAGTCAATAACTTTATTATTTCTGAAAGGACTTTTTAAAGTAACCATACAGAAATGTTCGCCATCATTAGATGATGAGCTGTGTGCAAGATCAAGGCCCATATCTCCAATGCCAAGGTCATACCTAGAGGTCAAAGGTCAAAAGGGGGCCTTCTTGTGTACAGTCAATAACTTCATTATTCTTCGATGGATTATGAAATTACTTGGCAGAATTGTTAACCATCATGAGACGGTGTGGTATCTCAAAGATCAAGGCCATACTTAGAGGTCAAAGTTAAAAAATGGCTTTCTTTGTGTACAGTCAATAACTTTCTTATTTCTCTATGAACTTTTTTAAAGTTACTTTGCAGAAATGTTCATCTTCATTAGGTGATGATGAAGACCCAGGTCAATACCTCCAATGTCAAGGTCATACTTAGAGGTCAAAAAGTGGGGAGACATCTGTGTTTTTAGTAGAAAAATAAATTCTAGTGTTCTACTGGTAATATGCCAGCCTCAGTAGCTCAGTCGGATGCGCATCTGCCTGGCGATCACCAGAACGCGGGTTCGATACCAGTAGGGGTCGGCAACATTCTTTCGTGGAGGTTAATCATTGAATCTTGTTTACGGTCATTTTCTCCCTTCCGCTGCTTCAAGAATGGCAGTTGTCAGTTTCTGGCGATAGAATGTGCACTATACTGGTTAACCACTTACGTATAAGCCTTCCCAGGAAACGTGTGGATAGGTAAACTGACTGGCTCAGACAGCCCCCGCCAATAAGGGCTTAAAGAAATAAATGGGCTGCATGATGCTTCCAGGCAGAGCTGAATCCGGCCCGCACACTAGTACTTGTAAACCGCTTAGAGGATCTAAGCCTGCCCAGGAACCTACGATTTTTCCACTCGTTACACTACACTTCCTCATAATCTTATAAAAGAAAAGCTTAATGATTTAATTGAATGGACTTTTCACAGAGAAGATTCTATCTTGCATGTAATGTCAGAAATGCATTTTTCACTTCGAAAGAGCATAAGAATTATACACGTTGGTCATGTCAGAAAGTGTGATCCCCTCACCTTTCTACTTGACAATATTTATATAAGTTTCGGTACTAAGTTATTTAGACAAATTGTGGGTATTCCGATGGGTACGAATTGCACACCTTTTGTGGCTGATCTGTTCTTGTATTGTTATAAAAGAGACTTCATGTTGTCGCTTTCCATTGATAACCAGTCTGAAATTATTGAAGCTTTTAGTTCTACTTCTAGTTATTTAGATGATTTATTAAATATTGACAATACTTACTTTGCTGATTTGATCAGTCAGATTTATCCCCTAGAACTTCAGTTAAACAAGGCAAATTCCTCTGATACCGATGGATTTACATTTATCTATTGTAGATGGTTTGTTTCTTGCAAAATGTATGATAAACTTGATGATTTTGATTTTGAGATTGTAAATTTTCCTTTTTTTGGACGGTGATGTTCCTCGTGCGACATAGAACGGGGGTTTATATTTCGCAGTTAATTCATTACCTAGAGTGTCTAGTCATGTATCTGACTTCAATACTCGTAATAAATTATTAACCGCTAAACTTCTTAATCAGGGGTATCGGTATCATAAACTACGTAAAGCCTTTTTAGACGTCATTCTGATTTGGTTTCAAAATTCAATGTTGGACTTAAAACACTTCTGCTACAAGGCCTATCGGAACCCGAATTCAATGGTGACTTAGTATATAAATTTAGAAAAATTAATGCCTGTAATGACTTTAGTACCCAATTTCGTAAAATCGTTCGTCGATATATAAAGATTGGGTACAACATCAATATTATAAAACAGACTGCTTGCATGGTGGTTAACCCAATCATGGTTGGCAACTTTTCTTCCGTCTTTGATTGCACACCGGTGGGTCGGGCTTAAGATTATATGACGGTTCCAGCGTGAAAACATAAATGGAATTTTATTTTATTTTAGTATTCTTTATGTTGGTTGGCGCCTGATGCTCAGTCTTTGGTCTGGCCCCTCGGAGTCTTAACTGTTGATTTTCTTTCGCTCCAGCAATTCTGTTGTTATATGCTGTCGAGTCCTCAACCTCGTTTCATCCCTGTAGTTTTTTGATTTGCATGTTCTCGGAGATGTTACACTGATGAGTTAGGAAGCCTTCATGTGGACTAAACAAAATCAGTGTATACCGCGATAGAGGTAAGGGCGAGGATTTTGGCCATGTAAAATCGATTTAAGTCCCCCAGTGGAATTCTTTCCACTGACCTTTCCAAGGCGGTTCTTCTGTGGCGGTTTATTTATGTTGTTGTTTGTTACTACTTACTTGTTTCTTTTTATTTTGGATGGCCATTTTGTCTTTGTTTTACTTCTACTTTACCTTATCTTTTGCTATGTATAAGGAGAAAAAAGTTACAAAAAGCCACAGACACACATCCCTCGTCCCCCACCCATAGGGGCTTGAAGAACTATATGGGCTGCATGATGCTTCAACGCAGAGCTGAATCTGGCCCGCACACTAGTACTGGTAAACCGCTTAGAGGATCTAAGCCTGTCCAGGAACCGCGTCCATGCTAATAAACCCTATTGGTTTCATTAGGCGACAGGGCTTGAGATGTCATTTCATCTCAATGTCGGATAAAAGGCAACACATTTGGAAGCAATGTCTCCAAAATGACTTTTACAGTGTTGACGGGGACCCTAAACCTCAAATCAAACAATCAGACACACATCCCGCCTAAAGAACAGGAAGGTGTAGCATATCTTTTTATTTTGAAAATCTTTTTCGCCATTATATCTTGTAGTTTTATAATCTTCGCCCTTATTTCCGTTGTTTGGACAAATAATATGTTCAGTCCGCATGGAGGCCTCCTAAGTTTGGTTTGCTTTTTTATTGCTAGATTTATATGCCAAACTTTCTTAAAACCAAACACTTAAGATAACACACCTGGGTGTAATGCATTTATTCAGAGTTTCAAATTGATATTAATTTTGCTGGTTGAAAAGGGCTGCGTGTGTCCGTTATAACAGACAGTTCTAACCAATTTGAGGAAAAAAAAAACAAACAAGGAAAAATTTTAACCTTTTTGTGCGACATGTTTCCCATTATAAAGTGATGTTCTCAAGGTTGTTTATTCCATAGGCTTTTCTCTCAACCTGATGTGTTATAACTTGTTTGTATTTTTCTTTCTTTTCTTACAGATTTTCTTTGCCGTGTCATACTGGTCATTTAATCCAGCATTTGAATGTATCACACAGTGTAAGTATTGCCAGTGTTTTAAGCCTTCAATAAGCAGCTCAGGAGAAACGGGAACCTGTCGCATAAGCAACCAAGCAAGGTTCAGCCAAACGTGCGCCATATTTAGGCCTAGGTGTATGAACTTTAGCAAATCAATGTGTTCTCTGAATGTCTGCAAACAGCAAAGACCCTGGTGAGACTGCTTATAAGAGCAGGCAGGAAATGAGGCATTGATCAGGAACCCATATAATTACCTCACATCTACATCCAAGACTCCAACGGATAAAAATGAAACACAAACATAAAGCAACTTCACCACATTGAAAAAGTCAAATGGAAAGCGCAATAAAGACAGATAATTTCCCACAAATTCGCCAAATGGCAATCCAACATGCGATAACATGCAAAGATAATCTCTTACAATATTAAACCTCAACAGAACAGCTGCATTGTTTGTTTGACCCCCTCCCCCTCCACCGTCAACACTGTATGGGTCATTTTGGAGACTTTGCTTCCAATTTTGTGAGACTTTTACCCGACTATCGTAAAATGAGAAGGCCTTAAAATGTTAGTTTCCTTAAACGCAATTTTAAAGGTACTAATCATTCACTGGATGGTATTTCTATACAAACAGCTGGAATATAAATTCTACAGTTAGATTTAAACTGGCACTTGCGGTAGCAGCTACCACCAGAAATAGAGGCGGGGCTTACTGATTACTGATCAGCTGTAAATATATTTACTTGGGGTCTGCTGGCTCAGGCTACTGCAGAATAATGCATATACTCACACATTATGAATAGTGATATTTTTCTTATTTCTGCCCCAGATATACCAGTATATTGTGGATGCTTGATTAAACTGCCTCATAAAGTTTACAAGTAAATGAAATGAATACACCTCTAAACCCCACTTTATACAGAAAAAAAGTTTTGTGTTTTGGGGTATTTTTTTTTGGAATATATTCCTATTTTTAATACAAAGATTGTGGGTACTTGTTAGAACAGCCTCACTGAACTAGAAGGGAGCAAAATGTCAAACATTTTTATCTGAAAAAAATGCACCCCTAATTTTTAAGATTTGTTTCTAATTGATCAAGACTAATCATTTCTAGACAAGTATGTTTATATAAGCTGTAGCATAGGGTCTTATCAGGCTTTGTTTATAAACATTCTCCATGTTAAAGCAATTAAACTGGACCAGTTTATTATTTCTGCCAGGGCAAACTTTGCAACATTTAATTATTTAAGTTAATCCGGTCCTTATTTTAGCATGATTTTGGGTTACAATACAATGTATTTTTTATTATTAAACAATATCCAGATGTATTACCTTTTAAAAATCAGATACATTTGTTGAAAGGTGATGGCATTCCTTTACCGAAACACCTATTTTGTAATGGATCAAGCTACTTAAAAAGGTAGGTGCGATTTCCTTCCAGGATTGTATACATTGCTGGAAAAATGGCAGAGAATTCTGACAAAAGAGAAATCATATAAAAATTTTACAAAAGAACAGTTTTTGACAGTATTTTATTTCTTCAGATTTACAAGTCTGAATGGGCATTTTATGAAGATTAAACTATCATAGCAGTAGCTGAGACAATAACAACAACTGATAACAATGATGATGATGATAATGATAATTAAAATTCTTTGAACAGTCATCTGCAGGACAATTTTCTGGGCAATTATGAACATGATCAGGGATATAATGATGATTATTGTACCAGAAACCCTGAAATGGGTATTTGACAAACAGTGCAGGCCCAGATCAGATGCCACTGAATACAGCATTAGCTACCTGTAATATACCTATAAACTGGAATCGACAAGTTCCTAGCTGTGTATCATGGAATATGAATAGATTTTTTTTCTGTGAGACTCTGAGGTAGGATTATTTATCTGCTTTTACTAAGCTTGCCATCTTACAAGTGGAAAGTGTTTGGATTCCACACTAACAGTTGCTTTGTTTATATCACATGGCCAAGGTTCAAAGGTTATATCTAGCTTGAATTTCTGAGCACTTTTCAGTAATTTCATTCACCATATTCAATTAATATTGTTTTTTGAGACAATATTTTGGTGTTGATGTATAAAGTAGGGATATGCCTCCTTACAGAACAAGTTTGGTTTCTGAAGGTTTTCTAAGTATTTTATTTTCATTGATAAAGCATCTGCAATCAACAAAATGTAAAAATCAGGCACCATTTTGAAATAAGCTCCGCCTACATCCTTTTATAGAGCAGGTGGGGGTTTAAAATCATCAAAATATATAATAGAATTAAAATGGATAAAAATCATTACAGACACCTTTTTCATTTGGGTTTTGACGACAAGCTTATCACGAGGTAATGTTTCTGAAACGCCCGATATATTCTCTCTATTGGAAAATAGAACTGAAAGCAAAGATCAGGAATCGACACAGGAATCGTGTGTTTGAATTGTATAACAAATAAAACTGCTATATGTGTTTAGTATCTTTAAAGAGGCAGGATTCAGGCTTTTAAGTCTATATACATCATAGTGTAGTTTATATTTTCTTGTCCTTTGGGATCATTGATTCCGTTGTTGAATTTTGAAAATATTTGAGGGTCACTGATGAGGCCTTATTGACCAAAACTAGCTAGTCATGAGGCCTTATTGGCCGAAACTAGCTAATCGGGCCCAGAAAACATGCACACTCCATATTTTTTAGTTTTGTGGTGTATTCCTTGCTTCCAAAGGATAACCCTTTCTAGAACATATTTTAAAGTAGAAGTAAGACAAAGATCAGGAATTGATACAATTAACTTACTCCACCCATAAAAGACACCAAAGGGAAAGAAATACAAACATTAAGCGACCAGACCATAATGGAAACCTAAACAAAGGAAGGCCATATGGACAGTTACTTTCCCACAAAATGGCCATATGGCCATCCAAAACCAAAAGACACAAGTGATACACACAGTAAGCAACAAACAACAACACAAACAAATCGCCACCGAAGAGCCGCCCCGGAACGGCCAGCGGAAGACCTCCACTGGGGGGGGGGGGGGGGGCTTAAATCGACCCCACGCGGCCACAACCCCCGCCCCCACCTCCGTCGCGATTTAGACAAATAATTTGCTCAGTCCGTATGAAGGCCTCCCAACCCACCAGCGCAACATCCCCGCGAACACAAAAATAAAAAAACCACAGAGGTGAGACAACGGTGAGGGCTCGACAGCAAGAAACCACTGAAATGCTGGAGCAAAAGAAAACCAACAGTTAGACTCCGATGAGCCCGACCAGAGACAGAGCACCAGGCACCAACCAACATTATCTCTCTAATTTTCAATAAGCCCCCACGTTGGAGCCGCCACAGAACCCGAGGCCCGACCCACCGGCGCGCAACCAAAGAGGGAAGCAAAGCCGCCAACCGCGACTGGGCCAACCACCATGCACGCAGTCTGCCGCACAATATCCATGTTGTACCCAATCTTCCTACATCGAAGAACGACCCCACGAAACCGTGTGCCGAAGCCACCGCGGACACACATTCCTCCGAACTCACACACCAAGTCACCACAAAACTCGGGCTCCGACAGACCCTGCCGCAGAAGAGATTCAAGTCCAATATTGAATTTTGAAATTAAATCAGAATGGCGTCTATAAAATTTTGAAAAGGCTTTGCGTAGTTTATGGCACCGACAACCCCGATCAAGGAGCTCAGCCGCCAACAATCCACCACGAGTGCCGAAGCCAGCCACACGACCACACACCCCAGCAAGGCGAACCAACTGCGAAACACAAACGCCACAGGACGGCGCACGAGGAACACCACCATCCAAAAAAGGAAAATTTACAATCTCAAAATCAAAGCCACCGCGTTTATCATAAATTTTGCACGAAACAAATCCATCTACAATAGATAGATGTAAATCCAAAAACGGGGCCTCGGTACCAGAAGAATTTGCTTTATTTAACTGAAGTTCTAGGGGGTAAATCTGACTGATCAAACCATCAAAATAGGTATTATCAATATTTAATAAATCATCTAAATATCTAGAAGTAGAGCTAAAAGCTTCAATAATTTCAGATTGGTTATCAATGGAAAGCGACAAAATGAAGTCTCTTTCATAACAATACAAGAACAGATCAGCCACAAGAGGTGCGCAATTAGTACCCATCGGAATACCCACAATTTGTCTAAATAACTTAGTACCGAATCTAATATAAATATTGTCAAGTAGAAAGGTGAGGGCATCACACACTTTCTGACATGACCAAAGTGTATAATTCTTATGCTCTTTAGAAGTGAAAAATGCATTTCTGACACCACACGCAAGACAGAGAGAATCCCCTCTGCGAAAAGCCCATTCAATTAAATCATTAAGCTTTTCTTTTATAAGATTATGAGGAAGTGCAGCGTAAAGAGCGGAAAAACCGCAGGTAGACAGACTAGAAGCACGAAAATGTCTAGATTTCAATTTATTTAAAACCTCATTCGAATTTTTTATAGACCAAAACAGATTTCTTCCTGATCTTTCAAAGACTCCATCACAATATTTAATTACATGCGTTTTAATAGCAGCAAGACAGGAAGTTAATAATTTAGAAAGTTCAGTGGTAGCGCAAGAGCTAGAATTTGCAATAAACCGTGCTTTGTAAGGTTTTTTATGAAGTTTTGGTAACCAGTATAGCGCAGGAAGCCCTCGTTAACACACACAGCAAACTTGGTGGCTGAAAGACAAACATGTTCATCTACTATAGCTCTCTCCCCAGCCAAAGGCCGAAGTTCACATGCCCCAGCACCACCAAGCTCCTGCTTAAGCGCGTCAACACAGTGGAGCCGTCACACAACGACGACGCCGTTAGCGGCCTTGTCTGCAGGGGCCAAAACAAACTTCTTATGAAACTCCCGAACACCCAGCTCAAGACGACGCAAAGACGTCCTGGGCCCAGGAGGTAATAAGTTAGTATTTTGAAAATAAAAAGAAATGCGTTTATTCACTGGTTTTAAAATGCTAAGTTTCCAGTCTTTAAGGGCTTTATGCTCAACATACTCTCGCTTACACCATCGATTACCGAATTCATTCAAGGAAGCAGCGACTTCATCTCTACATTTAATGAAAACAATTTTAGAAGGAAACCGATATTTCGGTCCTTTAGAAAGTATATTCCTTATCCTAGAATCAGGAATAATTTTCAAATTGCCAGTAATTACATGACCAGCAGCAGGATAGCAATAAGTCTGAACCAGAATATAAACTGGCCAAAAGAAGTGTAGCCCGACCCAAATGATTTGCAAATGACAATACCAAATGACAATACAAAATTCTCAAAAAATGATTGGTTGTAATCTTCTATTGGGTCTATATTTTTCACAGAACTTTTTAGTGAGGAAGCATAAATCATGTCTTAAAATCTGTTGTGTATGAAACATATTGCATATGACTGTCTTTAATTTCAGAGAGCTCTGTATTGGTCCTGTTTTCTACCCTATCATTCCAAAAATTGATAAACCTTAAAGCCCCAACAGCTTGTTAAGTACAATGCCATAGATTTCTCAAAATACTTTATAATAGATAACTTCAAATTAGTTTGATTATGAATGTCACAGTTTGTAGAGTTACCAACTGGGCTTATATGGCTTGCAATAGGTTAAAGATAATTGTCACACTGAATGCCTCTTATCATTATCTATATTTTGTCTATGTTTAATGTTGTGTAAGTAGATGAATACTTATAATTTCAAGTAAGTCATATAGCTTAACAATTACTAGTAACTGTAAGGTAGAAGTAAAACAAAGATCAGGAATTGATACAATTAACTTACTCCACCCATCAAAGACATCATAGGGAAAGAAACACAAACATTAAGCGACCAGACCATAATGGAAACCTAAACAAAGGAAGGCCACAAGGACAGTGACTTTCCCACAAAATGGCCATATGGCCATCCAAAATAAAAAGACACAAGTGATACACACAGTAAGTAACAAACAACAACACAAATAAATCTCCACAGAAGAACCGCCTTGGAACGGTCAGTGGAAAAATTTCCACTGGGGGGCTTAAATCGATTTTACGTGGCCACAATCCTCGCCCTTACTTCCGTCGCAATTTAGACAAATAATTTGTTCAGTCCGCATGAAGGCCTCCTAACTCATCAGTGCAACATCTCCGTGAACACATATAATCAAAAAACCACAGAGGTAAGACAACGGTGAGGACTCGACAGCAAGACACCACTGAAATGCTGGAGCAAAAGAAAACTAACAGTTAGACTCCGATGGGCCTGACCAGAGACAGAACTCACTTCATCCTTCTACTTCATTTTCTAAAATTCATGCCCTTTTTCATGGTAACACCTTTAACGGAAATTAGCCAGTATACCAGTGTTTAGTAATAAAATTGGAGGTAATATTCTTGCTTAGTAGTATATTTCTCCAAACTTTGCAAGTTATATTCTTAACATTAGATAAATGCAGGACTACAGAAATTGAAAACAATAACCATTCTGTTGTAGCTTTTGCAGTGATATATTCCACTTCCAACTTTGAAAAAAAAAAATGCTCTGCTGTCCTCTATATTCTGTTTGCAACATGAGTGGCTTAGGTTTAAAAAGCTGTACGGGAGGTTTAAAGGCCAAAATCAAAATTCTGAATTTTAAACAGAAGATAGCAGTTTACGTGCTGTTATTACAATATCTTTTTGCATAAATCAGAATAATCAGTATTGATATAAAACTGAGCTATTTGCTATAGCTATACAGAAAGGCTTGAATAAAAACATGTTTTCGTGATGGCCATGTATATGTCAGTGAAATTTGGATTGCCGTCAGGGAATTGTCAGGGAATTTTGTTTTCTCCAGTCTGTATGAACCATGATAATGGAAACCTAAACAAAGGATGGCCATAAGGACAGTTACTTTCCCACAAAATGGCCAAATGGCCATCCAAAATAAAAAGACACAAGTGATACACACAGTAAGTAACGAACACCAACATAAATAAACCGCCACAGAAGCACCACAATGGACGGTCAGTGGAAAGAATTCAACTGGGGGCTTAAATCGATTTTACATGGCCATAATCCTCGCCCTTACCTCTGTCGCGGTATACAATAATTTTGTTTAGTCCGCATGAAGGCTTCCTAACTCATCAGTGTAACATATCCGAGCACATACAAATCAAAAAACTACAGAGGTGACTTTTTACTGACTGTACTGACTTTTCCGGCATCCGCCCATCGGAGCTTGAAGAAATAGATGGTCTGCATGATACTTCCACGCAGAGCTACAACCGACCGTACACGATTACTGGTAAACCGTTTAGAAGATCTAAGTAGAAGTAAAACAAAGATCAGGAATCGATACAATTAACTTGCTCCACACATCAAAAACACCAAAGGGAAAGAAACACAAACCTGCCTGCCTAGGCAAAGCTGTGCGAGTCGGACCGTTCGTGCTTATAAACCCTATTGGTTTCATTGGATGATATGGCTTGAGATGTCATTTCATCTCAATGTCGGGTAAAAGTCCCACAAAATTTGAAGCAACGTCTCCAAAATAACCTTTACAGTGTTGACGGGGACGTTAAACCTCAAATCAAACAAACAAACGATAGTGTACAGCAAATTGTGTTTTTTGATTAGACTGATCTGTCCAGCATATCGCATTCCACAATTTACTGCAGTTCAAGGCAAAACATATATTAACTACTGAAAATCGTCTTCTATTTACAGGAATGTATACGACATTTTCACCTCTTAGCATTGTACTTAGAATACTAACGGACATTCAACGGATCGGTATATTTTCGAGGGATGGGTGATTCGAGAGGGGATTGTCTAAATCTAAGATTATTACAAATCATATTCTTATGTCCCAGAGCATTGTCCTTATAATTCTTGGGTCCCAAAAGGGGATATGGCAAACAATGAAAGCCCCGATCAGACACTGCAGCACTGTTTGTTTCAAGATGTTATGGATTGAACAAAGCAGTCCCTTTTAGGACAATTTTCCAGCTTACACTCAAGGGACAATCGACCCACCACTGTAAACTGTACTTTTGATTGCGTTATGTTGTTTTATATAGTTCCAGCAGAAAAGTCTGTCTTATACAAAGAGAGATCTTCGGGAGCGTATCGACTGTCGGCTTACTATTTTGCAAAAGTAACCAGTGACCTACCGCTTGTGTTCCTACTACCTACCCTTATGTACACGTCGTTTTTCTGGATGTCAGGATTAGGAGGTGCTGCGGAGTTTTTCCTCTCATATCTCATGATACTTCTACAGGTCCTGGTTTCTCAGGTAAGATAAGATATTGATAATATTAGCGACAATATCTTACACGAATGATCATTTCATCTGAAATTTGCTGCCAAACGATTACCCTTTCACAGAACATATTTAACTTTATCACAGCCGGTGTAACTGATGAGGCCTATTGGCCGAAACTTATTAGTCCGGTCCAAAAAGAATTGTACACACTGTTGTTTTCGGTTCTGTTTTGTAGTCTTTGCTTCCAAAGTATTATGGCCTCGGTGGAATGCAGATGGTATTCTGCTGATAGATTATCTCCTAAAGGGACAAACAATAAATGGCACATACTATGCTTCACTTCTGACGCAGTTACGGGAGTTGTTCCATCAGGACAATGCTCCTTGTCACAAGTCTGTCATCGCTATGGCTGCCATTCACGATCGTGGCTTTAAATTGATTGAGCATCCGCCTTATTCACCTGATCTCGCTCCAACAGACTTTCATTCATTCCTAATCATTGCCTCCACATCTACTTTTCATCTACTTTCAAAACTGAAAACGGCTATTTCAGGCACCCTCTTTAAGTCGGATGATGACTTCATTGTCTCTACTTCTATTTTTCATATGTGCAGTGGATGCCTTTCTGAACAGCCTAGAAAAGGAGTTCTATAAAAGTGGAATTGAGGCCCTAAAGCACAGCTGGCAAAAATGTATAGATACTGAAGGGGATTATGTTGACAAATAATGCAGTATGTCCGACAAAATTCAAATCCTTCATTATGAGGCTCAAAACATATCAATCAGCCCTCGTACATTGGACCAGGTACAATCCGCTTAATATCTTGGTAACACCATCACTGATTATCTCGATTGGGGTCAGCACATTTCTGAGATTAAATCCAAAGCACCTAGGACATTGGGATTTCTTAAACGGAATTTGGCTTTTGCTCCTTGGCAGACATAGGATCTTGCAAACAAAACATCGGTTCGTCCTCAACTTGAGTATGCATATCCCGTTTAGCATCCCCATGTAAAAACTCAGATTCAACAGGTGCAGAAGATCTGCGGGGCGACTGTTCGATGGACCTGCCTGGGATGACAAAACAAACGTAGTGCATGTGATATGCTGGCCATCGCTGTCGGCCCGCCTTGAGCAGTCCTCTTCAAACTTCTTTTGTAAGAAAAACTCTGATACAGTGTCCTTAATGAAAAATATTACTTGATCCCTGTGATTAGTTCAATTCAAACAAGGACATCAAAATTAAACAGCAGAAAATATCGTAGGTATCAGGCCTCAGTGGAATAGTCTTCCCTCTTCTGTGGTAGCCGACAATACTGCATTTTAGCATACCTCTGTAAACAGATTGTTAATCGTTTTAAGGACACACCCAGTGATTTTATGCTAAATTCTAAATTCAGTCACCCGCCAAACTGAGGTAATGGCCAAATTTGACTGACACAGTATTTGAAGATAGACACGTAGATAGGCCACATTGCTGTTGTCCACTTTTATTTTAGATCTTGTGTACTCTTAAATTGACAGAGTATGATTAACATTAAGGAACCACAGTTACTAGAAAGTTGAACTGGTTTACCCTATACATGTATATGCCAAAGGACCCTAACATGTACATTGTCATACAGTGAAAACTCAGATCAGATGTCGCAGGATGTGCCTTTTTGATCAGGGCCTAAACTATTTGTTTAAAGCATATGACCAGTTTTGTGTGCTAGATGCTACATTAGGGGCCAGTTGACACACCAGTGCTGTTAGTGCTTTGATTTTGTAATGTTTATAAAACACTGGTTGAAAGTAACAGCTACTATGCTTCCCATGCTTGTTTAAAATGAAAAATTGTGTTGTATTTTCTATATGGTACATATGACAATAGAAGTGGGGCAATGATCAGTTATCGATACAATTAACACACAGCTCCAATCAGAGACACCAAAGGGAAAGAAACTCAAACCATGAAACAACAGACCCCAATGGAAACATCAACAGCGGACAGTTACTTTCCAACAAAATGGCCAATAGCTCCAAATTAAAATACTATAAACGACACAAACACCCAAAGACAAACATAACAAAAATAAATATCGACAGAAGAACTGCCTTTGAATGGTCAGCAGAAACGAATTCCACTGGGTGGCTTAAATCCCTTTTACGTGGCCACAATCCTGGCCCTTACTTCCGGCGCGATTTAGACGAACAATTTGTTCAGTCCGCATGAAGGTCTCGTAATTCATCAGTGCAACATCTCCGTGAACACAAAAAATCAAACAATCACAGAAATGAAACAACGATGAGGACTCGACAGCAAGAAACCAATGAAATGCCGGAGCAAATGAAAACCAAGTTAGACTCTGATAGGCCCAACCAGAGACAGACTTTTAGGTACCATCCAACGTAACATTGAATTAGATCGCTCTAATTCTCAGTAAGCCTTTACACTGGAACCGTCATAGAATCTGAGGACTGACCCACCGGCGTGCAATTAAAGAGGTAATCAAAGTTGTCAACCGTGATTGGGTTAACTACCATGCATGAACTCTGTGGTATAACATTCTTGTTGTACCAAATCGTTTTATATCGAAGAATGATTTTACGACATTGGATGCCGAACCCTAAACATTCTGTTTGCATTAAGATAACCTTTTTATCCCTTGACCGAATAGGTTCGGGGATATAGCGATCAGCCTGGCATCCGTCCGTCTGTCCGCCCGTCCGTAGAAGCCTTGTGAGGGCCATAACTCCTATACCATTTGAGATTCATTAATGGTTCTTGGCACAATTGTTCACAAGGCTGAGACGGCGTGTCATTCACAAGAACCAGAACTCTGGATGCCATACTTGTTGAGTTGTCTCTCCTTCTAATAAAAAAGAATGACTACTTTGTGATGGTCATAACGCCAATACCCTTTGAGATATATTGATGGTACTTGGCACAGTTATTCACAAGGCCGAGACGGCTTGTCATGCACAAGAACCACAACTCTGGTTGCCATGGTATTTGAGTTATTTCCCCTTCCAATAAAATAGAGTGACAACCTTGTGATGGCCATAACTCTGATACTCTTAAAGATATATTAATGGTACTTGGCACAGTTGTTCACAAGGCCGAGACGGTGTGACATGCACAAGAACCACAACTCTTGGTGCCATGGTTTTTGAGTTATCTCCCCTTCCAATAAAATAGAATCACTACCTTATGATTGCCACATCTCCAACACCCTTTGAGATATATTGATGGTACTTGGTACATTTGTACATGAGGTTAAGCAGGTGTGTCATGTGCAAGAACCACGGGCCTGGGTGCCCTGGTTTTGAATAATCTCTCCTGACAATATAACCTTGTGATGGCCACAACTCCAATACCCTTTGAGATATATTGATGGTACTTGGCACAATTGTAAACAAGGTTGAGACGGCGCTTGATGCCTAAGAACAACAACTGTAGGTGCTATGGTATTTGAGTTATTTCCCCTTCCAATATAACACTATGACCACCTTGTGATCACCATACCTCCAATACCCTTTGAGACATATTGGTGGTACTTGATGCAGATGTACATGAGGTTAAGCAGGTGTATCATGCTCAAGAATTACAACTCTGGGTGCTTTTGTTGTTTAGTTAGCTCCCCTGAGAATATAACATTTTGATGACCATAACTCCAACACCCTTTGAGGTATATTGAAGGAACTTGGCGCAGTTGTATACAAGGTACAGAAGGGGTGTCATGTGCAAGAACCACAATAGTTGGTGCTGTGGTATTTGAGTTATCTACCCTTCCAATATAACAGTATGACAAGCTTGTGATCACCATATCGCCAATACCCTTTGCGACATATTTTAATGTTAATTCGTGCAGAAATACATGAGCTTAAGCAAGCATGTCATGTGCAAGAACCACAATTCTGAGTGCCCTGGTTTTTTAGTTATCTCCCCTGACAGTATAACCTTGTGATGGCCATAACTCCAAAACGTTTGTGATATATTGCTGGTTTAATTCTGGTGCACTTTCTATTGGTGAACAATCTTCTGAAGGCCATATTGGCTTCTGGTCGGGGATTTACCATTTCTTCCGATGGCTATTTTTATTTTTATAGAACATTAGCATTCTTTACAATGTGTGCATGTAACATAGGGAAGTGGAGATTGTTCAGGGAAAAAACAGTCTTTAATTTTGTATGACCAGCAGAAATGCTGATCAGCTGCATATCCCTGCAATCTGATCAGAGGGTTCACTTGACTATTGGACAGAGCCTCTGCATTGATTCAGGGAAGTTCTGTTTCTACACGTCCATTCATTTTTCTTGGCCCCGTCCATTTGGACTTAGAGAAACAGATTGGCTGTATGGTGCTTCCACGCAGAGCAGAAACTGACCACACGTAAGTACAGGTAAACCAAATAGAAGGACTAAGCCTGTACAGGCAAATTGTTGTGAGTCAGACCGTCCAATGCATATAGGCATTTTGGTTTCTTTGGGCGAGAGGGATTGAGAAGTCGTTTCATCTCAGTGTCGGGTAAAAGTCACACAACATTGGAAGCAACGTCTCCAAAATCACATTAATAGTGTTGACGGGGACTTTAAACCTCAATCAAACAAACAAACCAATTCATTTTCTTGTGTCGCTCAATTTCATCGTCTCTTCTAGCTCCTATCTCTTTTCTGCCTTTCTCTGGGAGATGACACAAAATGACCAAAAAGGGTTGAGGCGTTGTTAAACCCAATACAATCAATCAATTAATCAAACAATTGAGTTACGAAAGATTGCAATATCACGGTATCGAAATAGAAGTGGAGGCAATGATCAGGAATCGATACAATTAACCCACGGCTCCCATCAGAGACACCAAAGGGAAAGAAACACAAAATGAAACAACAGACCCCAGTGGAAATATCAACAGCGCAAAGCCAAAAGGACAGTTACTTTCCCACGAAATGGCCAGTTGGCTATCCAATACGAGGACTGTTCAAAGGTCAGGGGAATCCGGGGGGTGAGGGAGTCCAACAACCTTTTCCTGTTTCAGACAGTCTTGCGCAATGAACGCCTTATGCGATGACTTTCTTTGAAATATTTCTTCAATTTTCGAAGAACTTTGTTCTTGTAAAACTTCGCATTTACAGATTTGCCTTTAGGCACAGCAACCTGAATAGCAGGGCCCTGATTTGAAAAGAATATGGCATACATTACCTTCTTGACGCTCATGGTCCGCTTTGCAATGCATGGTCTTTTGCAATACTTTGTTGCCCATATTTTGTTCTGAATCTTTCGTTTTGGCTCAAAAAATTGAACCCATGTCTCGTCACCTGTGACGACATTAGCGAAAGACCGTGTATTATAATTTGGAAACTTTTTAAGCAACTTCTTGGCGCACTGAACGCGTTTCTTTTTCTGCTCATCTGTCAACAGATGGGGAATCCATCTAGCAAAGATCTTTCTCATTTTCAAATCCCGTTTCAGAATTGTATGAGCTGCTCCTAATGAGATGCCAACCATACTAGCTATTTGCCTAGTGGTGTATCGTGCATCGGTAGCAACTATTTCTTTCACTCTAGCAACCATCTTGGCAGATGTTGCTCTTTTCGGCCGACGATCATGTGGTGAATCTTCTGTTGAGCCTAGCCCACAGCTGAATTTCTTACACCAACGAAAAACTGTCGGAAAAGACATTTCATTATGCCCATAAACCGAGTATATTTCATCAAAAATGTATTTGCACCGTATACCAAGAATACAACGATTCTTAATATAGGACCGTATTTCAACGGCGTACTCTGACCTTCTTCCAACCATGTTTTGTATTAGTATACAAGAGTAGACAGTGATTATCGAGCGATATACATGGCGAAAGTCTACGGATTTTAACAGGGTTGGTATCAATGTATAGGTAAAATGTTTTTCTACGCTGTGATATTTATTTCCAGGTGATTTTTGCATTAGTTCATGAGAAAACGTTCCACTTGCATTCATATTTGAACAGTCCTCGTATAAGCTATCGAATAGGCTATCCAATATAAAATAATGTAAGCGACCCAAACACCCAAAGACAAACCATAACAATAATAAACCGCGACAGAAGAACCGCCTTGGAATGGTCAAGTCTGTGAAATGAGCACCCTTCTAAATCCCACTTTATATGTAGAGAAAACAGGGATTTAAGGGGGTATACAATATGTCTCTTATTTCTGCTCTGAGACATAGATTTTGGGGACTCGTTAGACTCGCCTGGATAAGGCGCTTCGAAAGAGCACCCACAACCTATGTTTGGACCCTTAATAAGAAAAATATTACCAATTTCATCAGAAAAGTAATTATTTTAGAGATATGAAAGAATGCACTATGCATACGGATGTGTTATCGTAATATTCTAAGTTTGTGTACAGACTTATTGAAGACCTAGCTGAATCACAACCCCTTTTCGCTTGTCACTGGCCATTTAATGTATGTATTGTTTCTAATTTACAGGCTTTTGGATTTGTCCTGGCGGTATCGTGCAAAGATTTGAGGCTGGCATTTACTACTTTTGTCAGCTACTCGTTGTCATCCTTTATGATTGGTAAGCTGTTGTCATCTAAATTTCATTTTACGAGTTCGTTTATTGCAGTTTAGGCATAGCCCCTTATTTGTAGAAATGTATTTTCACTAATTATTATGATCATGGGAGTGAAAGCCGATGTCAACGTGTATATTGACGCATTGCTGATTAGAGCCTTCTGTGCTCACCAGTATACATTACCTGTCAAAATCTAAAGAAGTATTGATATGCAGTCAAGGGTTACGGTAGCATTGATAACCTGTCAAATGTTGTAGTACTCATGTATTATAATGGCGTTTTTCTTACGTATAAAATCATTATTGCTAAAATATAAAAAAAATTTGTGGTACTCTTCTCACAACCTATGTTTTTGAAACAAAAGTAAACTTGTTTTCAAAAAGAAAAACAAAAAACCATACCCTTCTTACTATATAAAGTGGAGTGTACAGGGGTACCCATTGCACGTATTTGTTAACATGATGCAGTTTTCGGTTTTACACTTCCTCATTATCTTATAAAAGATAAACTTAATGATTTAATTGAATGGACATTTCATAGGGAAGACTCCCTGTATCTTGCATGTAATGTAAGAAATGCCCTTTTCACTTCTGTAGAGCATAAAAATTATACTTTATGGTCATGTCAGAAAGTGTGTGAAGCTCTCACCTTTCTACTTGACAATATTTACATACGGTTTGATACTAAGTTATGTAGACAAGTTGTGGGTATTCCGATGGGCACTAATTGCGCACCACTTGCGGCTGATCTGTTTTTGTTCTATTATCAGAGAGACTTCATCATGATCCCTTTCTGCTGAAAACCATCCTGAAATCATTGGATGATTTATTAAATATTGATAATACCTAATTAGATAGTTGATCAGTCAAGTTTACCCCCCCCCCAACTTCAGTTTAATATAGCAAATTCTTCTAAATACCGAGGCACCGTTTTTGGATTTACATCTGTCTTTTGTACATGGGTTTGTTTCTTGCAAAATTTATGATAAACGCGATGATTTTGATTTTGAGATTGTAAATTTTCCTTTTTATCCCCCGACCGAATAGGTTCGGGGGATATAGCGATCCTATATCATTTGAGATTCATTGGTGGTTCTTAGCACAATTGTTCACAAGGCTGAGACGGCGTGTCATGTGCAAGAACCAGAACTCTGGATGCCATACTTTTTGAGTTATCACCCCTTCTAATAAAATAGAATGACTACTTTGTGATGGCCATAACTCCAATACCCTTTGAGATATATTGATGGTACTTGGCACAGTTGTTCACAAGGCCAAGACGGCGTGTCCTGCACAAGAACCACAACTCAGGTTACCATTATTTTTGAGTTATCTCCCCTTCCAATAAAATAGAGTGACTACCTTGTGATGGCCATAACTCTAATACCCTCTAAGATATATTGATGGTACCTGGCACAGTTGTTCACAAGGCCGAGACGATGTGTCATGTACAATAACCACAACTCAGGGTGCCAAGGTTTTTTAATTATCGCCCCTTCCAATAAAGTGGAATCACTTCCTTATGATGGCAACATCTCCAACACTCGTTGAGATATATTGATGGTACTTGGTAAAGTGGTACATGAGGTTAAGCAGGTAAGTCACGTGCAAGAACCACGACTCTGGATTCCCTGGTGTTTGAATTATCTCCCCTGACAATATAACCTTGTGATGGCCATAACTCCAATACCCCTTGAGATATATTGATGGTACTTGGCACAATTGTATACAAGGTTGAGACGGCACTTGATGCCTAAGAACCACAACTCTGGGGTCTATGGTATTTGAGTGTCTCCGTTCCAACATAACAATTTGACCACCTTGTGATCACCATACCTCCAATACCCTTTGAGACATATTGGTGGTACTTGATGCAGATGTACATGAGGTTAAGCAGGTTTGTCAAGGTCAAGAATTACAACTCTGGGTGCTCTGGTTTTAAGTTATCTCCCCTGACAATATAACCTTGTGATGGCCATAATTCCAACACCTTTTGAGATATATTGAGTGAAATTGGTGCAATTGTATACAAGGTACAGAAGGGGTGACAGATGCAAGAACCACAACTGTTGGTGTTGTGGTATTTGAGTTATCTACCCTTCCAATATAACACTATGACCAGCTTGTGATCACCATATCTCTAATACCCATTTTACTATTTATTCCTACAGAAATACATGAGCTTAAGCAGGCATGTCATGTGCACGAACCACAATTCTGAGTGTCCTGGTTTTTTAGTTATCTCGCCTGACAGTATAATGGTATATGATGGCCATAACTCAAAAACTTTTGTGATTTATTGCTGGTTTGATTCTGGTGCACTTTCTATTGGTGAACAATCTTCTGAAGGCCATATTGGCTTTTGGTCGGGGGATTTGCCATCTCTTCCGATGGCTATTTTTGGATGGTGATGTTCCTCGTGCGCCATCCTATGGCGTTTATATTCCGCAATTGATTTGATGTGCTAGAGTGTATAGTCATGTAACTGACTTCTACACTCGTAATGAAATGTTAACGGCTAAACTTCTTAATCAGGGTTATCGGTACCATAAACTACGAAACGGCTTTTCAAAATTTCGCCGCCTTGCATTGGGGCTTGAAGAAATAGATGGGCTGCATGATGCTTCCACGCTAAGCTGAATCTGATGGCACATGAGTACTGGTAAACCGCTTAGAGGATCTAAATAGAAGTTTTTCAATGATCATGAATCAATACAATTAACCCACAGCTCCCATCAGAGACACCAATGGGAGAGAAGCACAAACATAAAACAACATACCTAATGGAAACATCATTAGCAGAAAGCCAAAATGACAGTTACTTTCCCACAAAATGGCCAATAGGCTATCCAAATAAATGTTATATGCATCACAAACACCCAAAGACCAACCATAACAAAAATAAACCGCGACAGAAGAACTGCCTTGGAACGGTCAGTTGAAACGAATTCCATTGAGGGGCTTAAATCGATTTTACGTTGGCCACAATCCTGGCCCTTACTTGTGTCGCGATTTAGACAAATAATTTGTTCAGTTTGCATGAAGGCCTCCTAACTCATCAGTGCAACATCTCCGTGAACACAAATAATCAAACAACCACAGAGATGAAACAACGGTGAGGACTCAACAGCAAGAAACCACTGAAATGCTGGAGCAAAAGAAAACGAACTGTTAGACTCCGATGGGTCCGACCAGAGATAGAGCATTTGGAGCTAGCCAACATTTTACACTGGAACGGTCATAGAATCTGAGGCCTGACCAACCGCCGTGCAATTAGAGAGGGAAGCAAAGTTGTCAACCCTGATTGGGTTAACGACCATACATGCAGTCTGTCGTATAACATTTATGTTGTACCTAATCTTTTTATATCGAAGAATGATTTTACGAAAATGGGTGCTGAAGTCATTGCAGTTATATATTTTTCTAAATTTGTATACTAAGTCACCATAAAATTCGGGTTCCGATAGACCTTGTTGCAGGAGAGATTTAAGTCCAATATGTTGAAATTAAAACAGAATGACGTCTATAAAATTTTGAAAAGGCTTTGCTTAGTTTATGGTACCGATAACCCTGATTAAGAAGTTTAGCCGTTAACAATTTATTACGTTTGTTGAAGTCAGTTACATGACAACACACTCTAGCAAATCGAATTAATTGCGAAATATAAACGCCACAGGATGGCGCACGAGGAATGTCACCATCCAAAAAAGGAAAATTTACAATCTCAAGATCAAAATCATGGCGTTTATCATAAATTTTGCACTAAACAAACCCATCTAAAATAATAGATGTAAATCCAAAAACTGGGTCTCGGTATCAGAAGAATTTGCTTTATCTAAGCCTACCGAGGCAAAGGGGTGCGAGTCGGACTGTCCATGCTAATAAAGTAGAAGTAAAACAAAGATCAGGAATTGATACAATTAACTTACTCCACCCATAAAAGACACCAAAGGGAAAGAAATACAAACATTAAGCGACCAGACCATAATGGAAACCTAAACAAAGGAAGGCCATAAGGACAGTTACTTTCCCACAAAATGGCCATATGGCCATCCAAAACCAAAAGACACAAGTGATACACACAGTAAGTAACAAACAACAACATAAATAAATCGCCACAGAAGAGCCGCCTTGGAACGGTCAGTGGAAGATTTCCACTGGGGGGCTTAAATCGATTTTACGTGGCCACAATCCTCGCCCTTACTTCCGTCGCGATTTAGACAAATAATTTGTTCAGTCCGCATGAAGGCCTCCTAACTCATCAGTGCAACATCTCCGTGAACACAAAAATCAAAGAACCACAGAGGTGAGACCACGGTGAGGACTCGACAGCAAGAAACCACTGAAATGCTGGAGCAAAAGAAAACCAACAGTTAGACTCCGATGAGCCCGACCAGAGACAGAGCATCAGGCACCAACCGACATTATCTCTCTAATTTTCAATAAGCCTTTACGTTAACCCTATTGGTTTCTTTGGGCGATAGGGCTTTAGATGTCATTTCACCTCAATTTCGGGTAAAAGTCTCACATTGTTGGAAGCAACGTCTCCAAAATTACCTATACAGTGTTGACAGGGACGTTAAACTTCAAATCAACCAACCATAGACGTCATTCTGATTTAATTTCAAAATTCAATATTGGACTTACCTCTCTTCTGCAACAAGGTCTATCGGAACCCGAATTTTATTGTGACTTAGTATATAAATTCAGGAAAAAAATATATAACACTAATGACTTCAGCACCCGGTTTCGTAAATTCATTCTTCGATACAAAAAGATTGGGTACAACATAAATGTTATAGGACAGACTGCATGCATGGTAGTTAACCCAATCACGGTTGACAACTTTGCTTCCCTCTTTGATTGCACGCCGGTGGGTCAGGCCTCAGATTCTATGACGGTTCCAACGTAAAGGCCTCTGTTGGTTGGTACCTGATGCTCTGTCTCTGGTCGGGCCCATCGGAGTCTAACTGTTGGTTTTCTTTTGCTCCACCATTTCAGTGGTTTCTTGCTGTCGAGTCCTCGCCGTTGTTTCATTTCTGTGGTTGTTTGATTTTTGTGTTCACGGAGATGTTGCACTGATGAGTTAGGAGGCCTTCATGCGGACTGAATAAATTATTTTCTTAATCGCGACAGAAGTAAGGGTGAGAACTGTGGCTACGTAAAATCTATTTAAGCCCCTCAGTGGAATTCGTTTCCGCTGACCGTTTAAAGGCGGTTCTTCTCTCCGGTGTATTTTTGTTATGGTTTGTCTTTGGGTGTTTGTGTCGCTTATATTATTTTATTTTGGATAGCCTATTGGCCATTTTGTGGGAAAGTAACTGTCCTTTTGACTTTCCGTTATTGGTGTTTCCATTAGGGTCTTTTGTTTCATGTTTGTGTTTCTTTCCCATTGGTGACTCTGATGGGAGCTACTTTAAAAGTTTCTATTTTACACTCTTGTGGCCTAGTATGTAAAATATTCTTAATCATGAGGTTTCTCGCCGCTGTTGGTTTGAGCCATGCTTGGGTCAAATTTGAGATGTCCTGTTCTTCAACGGAAGGTCTGGTGATTTTTCTCTGGTTTTCGCCCACGGAGGGTGACAGGTAGACAAACGAAACATTTGGCATTTCTCACCAAGGACATTTTGTTAAAAACTAACTATGTCATTAAGTAATGTGTCTGCAGTTAAAATTTTGGTCGTTTAATAAGATACATGCCCTGATATATAGGCCTGAATATAAGATTGTGTTCTTGCTAGAACAGATTACAAATTGACCAGTTATGAGCTTGTTAAGGTAACACCGCGGTATGAACAACTCGGTCTTGTTTGGCATACATCCAAATCAGAAACGTTAATCTGTTAATCAGTACAGACCCACGAGCACAGTCATCTGACGCCACCGAAAATAATAGAAGAATATGAAAGCATACATAAATATTCAGCATTAGAACATCACACCAATGAGGTATAGTGCATTCTTTCATTGTTATCTCTGTTGGGAGCTGTGGGTTAATTGTATCGATGCCTTCACTTCTATTTTTCATATCTCTAAATGAGCACCAACAATCTGTGTTTTCACTAGTACCCACAATTTATGTTTAATGATTGAAATAAGGAAAATAATGTGTATATGTATCCAGGTAAAGTGCATTTCGAACTGGCTTTTCTAATATCTGACCTTTAAAATAGCAACGTCGAGGTGGACCGGCGTTGGGCGTCGTGTAGCTGTTTTACCGTTTGGTTAACCGTTTTTGAAAAGCCCGTCCATAATTCCATTAGGCGTTTTCAAGGTTATGAATACAGTGTTGGATTTCATTTCACAGAAATGTTTGTTTGTTTTGTTGAGATTTAACTTCCCCGTCAACACTATGTAGATAATTTTGGAGACGTTGCCTCCAATTCTGTGGGATTATTTCCCGACATTGAGATGAAATGACATCGCAAACCCTGCCGCCCAATGAAACAAATAGGTTGTATATGCATGGACGGTAGGACTCACATCACTTTGCCAGGACAGGCTTAGACATTCTTAGCGGTTTACCAGCACTCATATTCTGTCGGTGCACAATGCAGCCCAGTCTATTTCTCCAAGCCCGGGGGAGGGGAGCGATTCAGCCAGTAAAGGGCTGGTTGTTGCGCTGGTAAAACGCTTGTTATGGAGCTCTTTTTATGAGACTTGTTTTTAGTTGACTACATCTTTTTTTTTTGTTTAGGTTGCTTTGATGTATATTTTTTTTATAATTTATTCTGAAGTCATACATAGACATACACAGCAAAATACGTGTATAACACGTTAATGAATATTTCCCAAGTATCAAGTACATATATACATACATAAACCTGTACACATATACATGCATACACATACACATACTACACATATACACGCGCCTATCGGTGTGTGCATATATACAACCACAAATATAAGTGCAATATGACATTGGCACGTCACATACGCACACATACATATATTCATGCGCATATGATCCTATGTATACTCATATACACGTATACATGGACTTGTGTTGCAGTAATAACGCTCAATTATTCACAATGCCTTTTAAGACGACATTTTTACTATCATAGTTAAAGGTTCTTAATTACGGTCAGACTACTTTTTGTCAGGCTTAATATAAGTCAGTTCGAATCTTCAAATATTGTTATCCATTTGCCCCAATATTATAGCGATAGTTTTTAATAGCGATCATTTTTTCTGACGCCAAAGCATTTTTAATTTCAAATTTCCATATGTTAAAATTTAAGGGTTTATTATTGATTCTACACTTATAATAAATAAAGTATTTTGTCAAAATAATGATATAGTCGAATGGCTTAATTGCAATCTTGGTTGTAGGAAATACCAAAAAAGACACAAAACATAGCTATACTAATAGACCCATTAATGTTTTCATTAATCCATTTTTCAATTTGATCCCAAAAATCAGAAACTATTCTACAATTCCAAAATAAAAGAACTAAAGTCTCGGGCTGTACGTGGCAAAAACTGCAGAGATTATCATTTTTTATATTAATCTTATGGAGAAAGTCGTTGGTTGCTAATATCCTGTGGAGAATCCTATATTGAAACCAATGCAATTTTGTGTTAGTACAAGATTTTGCAGGTATGTTATATATAGTTTTCCAATCTAGTTCTCTGTTAAAAATTTCATTCCATTTCCGTTGACTTTTTAACGTAATTACTTTTTCATTAATAAGATTATAATTATGTTTGCTTCCTTTTTTGTGTTTCATTATTTCTTTTATACTAAATGGAAGATAGCAATTACTCAATGGTATAGGAGTTAATCTGATATAAACGTTTCTGACATAATTTCGTACAGATGAAATTATGCCAAAATAATCAAGATAGTTAGTATTTATGTCAAATTTCTGTACAAACTGATCATAATTTAAGAAAGATCCATCTTCGCTTATAAGATCTCTTATAAAGCATATATATTTTTTCAAACCATCTTGGATAAAAAATCGATTTATTATTTATTTGAATATTGTTATTGTCCCATAGATTTACTGATAATATATCTTCAACAACGGAAATTTTGGTATGTTTATTTACTTCGACCCAGGCCTCTAAAACATCATTCGAAAATAGATTTGTATTGTAAGATCTTATTTGTTTTATAAATTGCACGACCCGCAGAAAAAGCGACCGACTGAAGTCGGTTGATTTTCTAAGAGTGCCCTAAAATCACCGTGTATTTCTGTCATTCTGTCAGTCTGTCATTCTGTCAGTCTGTCTGTCCGTCCGTAACCCGTTTGTGAAAATTGGTGATAATGACTTAACCGCTTGGAATATTTAAACAATTTTTGGCATACTGATAGATATCAATGAGATCTAACCAATGAACTTGCAAAATATTACATTCAATTTAGTATAGCCTCGCCGAGGCGAAGAATGTGAAAATTTTCGAACTGCTTCTCCTCGGAAACCGTTGGGCCGATTGAAGTCAAATTTCATATGGAGCCTCTATGGGATGGGGGAAACCAAAATTTGCTCATGGGGTCCAGATCACATGACCAAAATGGCCGCCAAGCCATATATGGTCTGTCTGTCTGTCCGTCCGTAACCCGTTTGTGAAAATTGGTGATAGTGACTTAACCACTTGGAAAATTTAAACAATTTTTGGCATACTGATAGATATCAATGAGATCTAACTAATGAACTTGCGAAATATAACATTCCATCTAGAATAGCCTCGCCGAGGTGAAAAATGTGAAAATTTTTGAACTGCTTCTCCTCGGAAACCGTTGGGCCGATTGAAGTCAAATTTCATATGGAGCCTCTATGGGATGGGGGAAACCAAAATTTGCTCATGGGGTCCAGGTCACATGACCAAAATGGCCGCCAAGCCATATATGGTAAAACCCTTCAAAATAGTCTTCTCCAGAACCACTTGGCAGATTTCAACGAAACTTGATATATGCATCTGGGACGTAGACCCATCATAAATTGCTAAAATGGTGACCCTGGGTTGACCTTGACCTTCTTTGTGCCTAGGTCAAACTTTGACACATATGCTTTTGTATTGGAAAAGTGAGAATGCATTTTATCCTGCAAACGATTCAGAATACAGTACTAAGGTATAAGATATATTTTTGCTCCTTACGATAAGGCGCATTTATTGGGGGAACCGTTTTAGGTCCAGGACACATGACCGAAATGGCCGCCATACCCATATATGGTAACACTCATAAAGCTAAAAGCATCCGGCGGGTCGTGCACTTCAGCTGAAGCACAGGTTCTGTTCTTCGTTTCATTAACTGGTCTAAAGGGGCATATTTAGATTCGAGTAGTGTCTTATATTTAGTGTCTTTTACAATTAATCTCCGTATCTATGTGGATTTAAGAGCTACTATATAATTTACTAAATTAATTATCTTTAAGCCACCGTATTCATAGTCTTGCACGAGTACATCTCTTTTCACCCTATCTACTCCGGATTACCAGATAAAATTAAAAAAATTGTTATGGAGGCTATAAATAGTATCTATTGATGGGTTTGGTAATGCTATGAATAAGTGATTTAACTTGGATATTATTAAGGTTTTGAGAATTGTTATCCGGCCAAATGGCGTTAAAATCCTTTTAGACCATTGTTTAAGCTCTTTCTCAATCTGCGTTATCTTATCTTTATAATTCAACTCTAATATATCATCTAAGTTACAAGAAAAAATAATTCCTAATATTGTAAAATTTCGCTCTGTCCAATCTAGTTTGAACCTATGGTTAAAGGTTTCTCCACAGAATTTTCTGCTCCCAATCCAAACCCCTTTGGTTTTAGAAGAATTCATTTTTAATCCTGACATATGAGCAAACATATTAAGAGTATCAAGCGCCTCTGTTATTGACTGCTCAGATCCATCTAAGAGTATTGTGGTGTCATCTGCATACTGCGATAGTGTATACTCTACTCCACCAATGTTGATTCCTTTAAGATTAGTGTTATTTTTAGCTCACCTGAGCCTTTAGGCTCATAGGTGAGCTTATAGTATAGCCATGGTCCGTCGTCCGTCCGTCCGTCCGTCCACCATTTTCAAAGATCTTCTCCTATACTGCAGGGCCAATCAAAGCCAAATTTCATATGGAGCCTCAGTGGGATGGGGGAACGAAAGTTTGTTCGCGGGGTCTGGATCACATGACCAAGATGGCCGCCATGCCCATATATGGTAAAAAGCCTTCAAAAATCTTCTTCTCCAGAACCATAAGGCCAGTGGCCTTGAAACTTGGCATGTAGCATATGGTACTCGGGCCCATCATGGTTTGTACAAATGGTGACGCTGGGTTGACCTTGACCTATTTTACAGCAATGTCAAATTTGTCGACTTAGGCTTTTGCATGGGGCAAAGTGAAAATAATGGATTTATAGGAAACCATTGAAGACAGTGTCACCAAAATTTGTAGATCAGGTAAAGTAACTGAATACATGAATGTATATGGATCAGAAAGGTCAAGGTCATTCATTGGCCTAGTTCGTGGGTCTGGATCACATGACCAAGATGGCCGCCATGCCCATATATGGTAAAAAGCCTTCAAAAATCTTCTTCTCCAGAACCATAAGGCCAGTGGCTTTGAAACTTGGCATGTAGCATATGGTACTCGGGCCCATTATGGTTTGTACAAATGGTGACCCTGGGTTGACCTTGACCTATTTTACAGCAATGTCAAATTTTCCGACTTAGGCTTTTGCATGGGGCAAAGTGAAAATAATGGATTTATAGGAAACCATTGAGGACAGTGTCAACAAAATTTGTAGATCAGGTAAAGTAATTGAATACATGAAGATCTATGGGTGAGAAAGGTCAAGGTCATTCATTGGCCTTAGACCAAGGTCATTCAGGATCCATATTTCAAACATTTTTTTCTCCAAAACTGCTGAGCCAATTTAAGTAAAATTTAATATGGAGCTTTTGTGAGTTGAACAAATGAAAAAATGCCAATATGGTCTAGATCACATGACCAAAATGGCCGTCACGCCCATATATGGTAAAAAGCCTTAAAATTTTTTCTCCTCCAGAACCGTAAGGCCAATGGCCTTGAAACTTGGCATGTAGCATATGGTACTCAGGCCCATCATAGTTTGTACAAATGATGACCCTGAGTTGACCTTGACCTATTTTACAGCAATGTCAAATTTGCCGACTTAGGCTTTTGCATGGGAAAAAGTGAAACTAATGGATTTTTAGGAAACCATTGAAGACAGTGTCACCAAAATTAGTAGATAAGGTAAAGTAGCTGAATACATGAAGATCTATGTGTAAGAAAGGTCAAGGTCATTAATTGACATTAGACCAAGGTCACGCAGGTTCCATATTTCAAACATTTTTTCTCAGAAACTACTGAGCCAATTGAAGTGAAATTCAATATGGAGCCTTTGGGAGTTGAACAAATGAAAAGCTGCCAATATGGTCTAGATCACATGACCAAGATGGCCACCACGCCCATATATGGTAAAAACACTTCGAAATTCTTCTTCTCAAGAACCCTAAGGCCAATGGCCCTGAAACTTGGCATGTAGCATATGGTACTCGGGCCTATCATAATTTGTTCAAATGGTGACCCTGGGTTGAACTTGACCTATTTTACAGTAATGTCAAATATGCTGACTTAGGCTTTTGCATAGGAAAAAGTGAAAATAATGGATTTTAGCTCACCTGAGCCTTTAGGCTCATAGGTGAGCTTATAGTATAGCCATGGTCCGTCGTCCGTCGTCCGTCCGTCCGTCCACCATTTTCAAATATCTTCTTCTCCAATACTGCAGGGCCAATCAAAGCCAAATTTTATATTGAGCCTCAGTGGGATAGGGGAACGAAAGTTTGTTCGCGGGGTCTGGATCACATGACCAAGATGGCCGCCATGCCCATATGTGGTAAAAAGCCTTCAAAAATCTTCTTCTCCAGAACCATAAGGCCAGTGGCCTTGAAACTTGGCATGTAGCATATGGAACTCAGGCCCATCATGGTTTGTACAAATGGTGACCCTGGGTTGACCTTGACCTATTTTACAGCAATGTCAAATTTGCCGACTTAGGCTTTTGCATGGGGCAAAGTGAAAATTATGGATTTATAGGAAACCATTGAAGACAGTGTCACCAAAATTTGTAGATCAGGTAAAGTAACTGAATACATGAAGATCTATGGGTGATAAAGGTCAAGGTCATTCATTGGCCTTAGACCCAAGATGGCCGCCATGCCCATATATGGTAAAAAACCTTCAAAAATCTTCTTCTCCAGAACCATAAGGCCATTGGCCTTGAAACTTGGCATGTAGCATATGGTACTCGGGCCTATCATGGTTTGTACAAATGGTGACCCTGGGTTGACCTTGACCTATTTTACAGCAATGTCAAATTTGCCGACTTAGGCTTTTGCATGGGGCAAAGTGAAAATAATGGATTTATAGGAAACCATTGAAGACAGTGTCACCAAAATTGGTAGATCAGGTAAAGTAACTGAATACATGAAGATCTGTGGGTGAGAAAGGTCAAGGTCATTCATTGACCTTAGACCCAAGATGGCCGCCATGCCCATATATGGTAAAAAGCCTTCAAAAATCTTTTTCTCCAGAACCATAACGCCAGGGGCCTGGAAACTTGGCATGTAGCATATGGTACTCGGGCCCATCATGGTTTGTACAACTGGTGACCCTGGGTTGACCTTGACCTATTTTACAGCAATGTCAAATTTGCCGACTTAGGCTTTTGCATGGGACAAAGTGAAAATAATGGATTTATAGGAAACCATTGAAGACAGTGTCACCAAAATTTGTAGATCAGGTAAAGTAACTGAATACATGAAGATCTATGGGTGAGAAAGGTCAAGGTCATTCATTGGCCTTAGACCAAGGTCATTCAGGATCCATATTTCAGATATTTTTTCTCCAAAACTGCTGAGCCAATTTAAGTGAAATTTAATATGGAGCCTTTGTGAGTTGAACAAATGAAACAATGCCAATACGGTCTAGATCACATGACCAAGATGAAAAGTTGCCAATATGGTCTAGGTCACTAGACTCATCACAACAAAGTCTAAAGAAAGGGAATGACCTATAGCCATCATGAGACAATGTGTTGTGTGCAGGACCCAGGTCAGTACTTCCAATGTCAAGGTCATACTTAGAGGTCAGACATAAAAAAGTGGCCTTTTTTCATGTTTGGTCAATAACTCACTTTTTCCTGGATGAATTTTAAAATTACTTGGTGGAAATGTTAACCATCATGAGACATTTGTTTGAATTGAGGTTTTCATCTCCGCCAACACTGTATAGGTCATTTTGGAGACGTTGCTTCCAATTTTGTGGGACTTTTACCTGGCATTGAGATAAAATGGCATCTCAATAGGGTTTTTGTGCATGGGTGGTCCGACTTGCATCACTTTTCCTGGACAGGCTTAGAACCTCTATGCTGTTTACCAGTACTCATTTGCAGTCGGTTTCAGCTCTGCATGGAAGTATCATGCAGCCCAATCTATTTCTTCAAGCCCGATGGGCGGGGGCCGGGGGTCATGAGACAATGTGTTGCCCCCAAGAATCAGGTAGGTACCTCAATGATAAAAAAAGGGGGGAGACATCTGTGTTTTTGTAGAAAAACAAATTCTAGTTTTGTTCTGTTACTGCTCTTGAGATATGAAAATAAATTGGAACAAGTTTTCTTTTTGTTTCATTTGCTTCTGTATACAGTATACCATTTATGTCCAATGGACAGTTCCTCATATTTTCCCTTTCTGTGAGCCAGGCACCGAGGTTATAAAACTTTTTTCATGCTCAACTCACTTCAGCATGAAATTTACCCTGCTCATAAGTTTTAAAATGCCAACAAATATTGAGATGGCATTTTAAAATTTATGAGCAGGGTAAATGACATTTTCTGCTGATCTAAGTAGGAAAGTTGTCACCAGACAGGTGAGCGGTTCAGGACCACTGGTCCTCTGGTTTAACATATGGGACAAGATCTCTGCACATAGAAGAAAAATATAGGGAGACAGGGGATCGCCTTGGCGACAGCCTCTTTGTATTGAGAAAAATTCTGACAGAAATCCATTTTGTATAACCGAAGATGTTATTCCATTATAAAATGTATTAATCCATTTCTTTATTGAATTACCAAAATTAAAAAAACAGTAAAACTTTTTTGAATAAAGTCCCAATGAAATTGAATCAAATGCTTTTTAAAAATCCACGATTAAAAGCAAACCTGGTATACATATTTTAAAATATCATAACTAAATTAATTGACTACATCTTGTGATTGTGACTCTCCCTGTATTTCTATGTAACCCATTGTATACTATTGGACCCTTCCATAGATATATGTTGGACACGTTTATTTGTCATCTAAGGAATGGTAGGCCTACCTTTACATTTTTATTCTATATTTTATGGAAAATTCTGCTAGCAAATAGTGTAGGCCCTGATCTGATGCCGCGTTTTATGGCGCCTGACCTGGTCCTTGTTTGTTTGATTTGAGGTTTAACGTCCCCGTCAACACTGTAAAGGTCATTTTGGAGACGTTGCTTCCAACTGACCTGGTCCTGTACTGTTTGCCAAGGTACCCCTTTAAGGGTTTCCCGCCTGCAAAGGGTTAATTGTTTTGTTAAGCTCATAAGTGCGTCATACAACAGCAACTCTATGTTGTGATTCATATACTGTTTTATGACTGTTGTATGTGTCTACATGTCTGTGTTTTGAGTTGGTTATTTTTGTTGCGTGTCTTTTCCCAACTAGATGTTTGTTTGGCAATTAAATAGAAAGAAACATTAAGAACATGAGTACTGGTAAACTGCTTAGAGGATCTAAAATAGAAGCGGGGGCAATGATCAGGAATCGATACAATTAACCCACAGCTCCCATCAGAGAAACCAAGGGAAAGAAACACAAACATGAAACAGCAGACCCCATTGGAAACATCAACAGCGGAAAGCCAAAAGGACGGTTACTTTCCCACAAAATGGCCAATAGGCTATCCAAAATAAAATAATATAAGCGAAACAACCACCCAAAGACAGAACATAACAAAAATAAACCACGACAGAAGAACCGCCTTGGAACGGTCAGCGGAAATGAATTCCACTGAGGGGCTTAAATCGATTTTACATGGTCACAATCCTCTCCCTTAATACCGTCGCGAATTAGACACATAATCTGTTCAGTCCGCATGAAGGCCTCCTAACTCATCAGTGCAACATCTCCGTGAACACAAAAATCAAACAACCACAGAGATGAAACAACGGTGAGGACTCGACAGCAAGACACCACTGAAATGCCGGAGCAAAAGAAAACCAACAGTTAGACTAAGCCTGTCCAGGCAAAGCGGTGCGAGTCGGCCCGTCCATGCTTGTAAACCATTGCTTGGGTTCATTGGGCGACAAGGCTTGAGATGTCATTTCATTTCGATGTCGGGTAAAAGTCCCACAAAATTGGAAGCAACGTCTCCAAAATGACCTATACAGTAATGACAGTGACGTTAAACCTCAAATCAAACAATACTCATAACGGCTACAAAGAAAGAAGACAAACACCTCAATCCAAGAAAAGATTACAGGTTGTATGACATAAAAAGTACAATCAAATCAACACCTGCACAAACTAATGTAACAGTTATAGAAAAATACCACTTATACAGCCTTGCTGTAGGAGCCGGCTCTTTTGGCGACGCGGGTAAAGTGGTTGGCTTATTCACGAAGTTAAACAACGAAGAACGCGATTAGTACCTGGATGGTTGACCATGTTGCTTGACTTCATGGACGACCCGGTACACGCTACATTGTTGGCAGCGGTGGGATAGAACCGTGCCGCTGGTTTGTTACATAAACTCCGCCCTTGATTTGCCTAGTTAGGTATGTATGACTTCGGAACGAAGTTAAGAGATGAGGGGGGAGAAATGTAAAGGTACTTCTGCAGCCTTCCTGTAGGAGCCGGCTCTTTTAGCGACGCGGGAAGAGTGGTTGGCTTATTCACGAAGTTAAGCAATGAAGACTGCGGTTTGTACCTGGATGGGTGACCGTGTTGCTTGTCTTCGTGGACGACCCGATACACGCTACACTACACTCGATTGTACTCCATATTCCTCCACCTCTGATTAGCAATTAGTGCAAGTTGTTCAAAGCATCGTTTTTAATGATCTCGTTAGTGGTCCATTGTCAACTGTTCTAGCAAGTACGACATCTAATTATGTCTCCCCCGAAAAAATTTTTTTCGGAGAGACATATTGTTTTTCCCCCGGGCGTCTGTCTGTCCGTCTGTCCGTCTGTCACACTTTCGTGTCCGCTCTATAAATTGAAAACCGTTAGAGCTATCTTCACGAAACTTCATATAAATATTAGTCAGCATTAGACGACGTGCAGTGCGCAAGAACTATAACTCTCGCATTTATACTTTTTGAACTATCTCCGTTTGAACTTTGTCGCTATGTATATATGTATGGGCAAATCGTGTCCGGTCAATAACTTTCTTATTTTGAGATGGATTTTGAAATCACTTGGCAGAAATGTTAACCAATATAAGACGATGTGTCGCGTGCATGACCCAGGTTGGTACCTCAAAGGTCAAGGTCATACATAGAGGTCAAAGGTCAAAAAAGGGGTCTTTTTTCGTGTTTGGTCAATAACTTTCTTATTTTGAGATGGATTTTAAAATTAGTTGGCAGAAATATTAACAACCATGAGACGATGTGTGATGCGCATGAGGCAGGTCGATACCTCAAAGGCCAAGGTCATACTTAGAGGTCAAATGTCAAAAAGGGGCCTTTTTTTCCTGTTTGGTCAATAACTTTCTTATTTTGAGATGGATTTTTAAATTGCTTGGCAGAAATGTTAACCAATATAAGACGATGTGTCGCGTGCATGACCCAGGTTGGTACCTCAAAGGTCAAGGTCATACTTAGAGGTCAAAGGTAAAAAGGGGGCCTTTTTTCGTGTTTGGTCACTAACTTTCTTATTTTGAGATGGATTTTAAAACTTCTTTCTTATGAATGTTTTCATTGCTCTTAAAGGAACTCATTTTTGATTTTTATTTGCCTTCACTGCAGCTGGTGTTGTGCCGTGTGGCGGCCGTAAAAGGTCTCCCCGTACATCAACCATAGTGTAGTTTATATTTTACTTTTGGTCCTTTGAGATCAGCGTGAATATTCTGAGAAATCAGAAATAATATTTTGGTTTAGACTCATATTCTAGACAGGGTTTTTTTATTTTTTGGACCCCAATTTGATTTATATCAGTCTTTGTATCGACTGCCTATTCGAAATTTGCTAAATTGCAGTATGTTTCCTCTGGCTTTCTTTGCCGGATCATTACAGGGTCACTGATGAGGCTTAATTAGCCGAAACTACGTAGTATGACCCAACTTCTTTCTTATGAATGTTTTCATTGCTCTTAAAGGAACTCATTTTTTATTTTTATTTGCCTTCATTGCAGCTGGTGTTGTGCCGTGTGGCGGCCGTAAAACGTCTCCCCGTACATCAACCATAGTGTAGTTTATATTTTACTTTTGGTCCTTTGAGATCAGCGTGAATATTCTGAGAAATCAGAAATAATATTTTGGTTTAGACTCATATTCTAGACAGGGTTTTTTTATTTTTTGGACCCGAATTTGATTTATATCAGTCTTTGTATCGACTGCCTATTCGAAATTTGCTAAATTGCAGTATGTTTCCTCTGGCTTTCTTTGCCGGATCATTACAGGGTCACTGATGAGGCTTAATTAGCCGAAACTACGTAGTATGACCCAACTTCTTTCTTATGAATGTTTTCATTGCTCTTAAAGGAACTCATTTTTGATTTTTATTAATTGGCAGAAATATTAACAACCATGAGACGATGTGTGGTGCGCATGAGGCAGGTCGGTACTTCAAAGGTCAAGGTCATACTTAGAGGTCAAAGGTAAAAAAGGGGCCTTTTTTCACTTGACAGAAATGTTAACCAATATAAGACGATGTGTCGCGTGCATGACCCAGGTTGGTACCTAAAAGGTCAAGGTCATACTTAGAGGTCAAAGGTAGAAAAGGGCCTTTTTTCGGGTTTTGTCAATAACTTGCTTATTTTTAGATAGAATTTGAAGTTGCTTGGCAAAAATGTTAACTATCATGAGACGATGTGTTGCATGCATGATTCAGTTGCGTACCGAAAATGTCAAGGTCATACATAGAGGTCAAAAGTCAAAAAAGGGGCCTTTTTTCATGTTTGGTCAATGACTTTCTTATTTTTAGATAGATTTTGAAATTGCATGGCCGAAATGTTAACCACCCTGGGACGATGTGTTGCAAGCATGACCCAGTTTGGTACCTGAAATGTCAAGGTCATACATAGAGGTTAAAGGTAAAAAAGGGGCCTTTTTGTGTTCTGTCAATAACTTTCTTATTTTGAGAAGGATTTTGAAATTACTTGGCAGAAATGTTAACCCCCATGAGACGATGTGTTGCATGCATGACCCAAGTTGGTACCTCAAATGTCAAGGTCGTACTTAGAGGTCAAAGGACAAAAAGGGGCCTTTTTAGTGTTCAGTCAATAACTTTCGTATTCCTGGCTAGATTGTGAAATTACTTGGCAGAAATGTTAACCATCATGAGACGATGTCGTGCACGCTAGACCCAGGTCGGTACCTCCAAAATCAAGGTCATACTAAGAGGTCAGAGGTAAAAAAGTTTTTTTGTGTCCAGTCAGTAACTTTTTTATTTGTGGATGGACTTTATAAAGTTACCATGCAGAAATGTTCAACGTCATTAGCCCATGAGTCATGTGCAAGACCAAGGTCCATACCTCCAATTTCAAGGTCATACCTAGAGGTCAAAGGTAAAAAAGGGACAGCCAATAGCTTCCTTATTCTTTTATGGATTATGAAATTACTTGGCAGAAATGTTAACCATCATGAGACGATGTGTTGTACCGCAAAGGTCAAGGCCATACTTAGCGGTCAAAGGTAAAAAGGGGCTTTTTTGTGTACGGCCAATAACTTTTTTTATTTTTCTATGAACATTTTAAAGTTACTTTGCAGAAATGTTCATCTTCATTAGATAATGTGTTGCACACAAGACACAGCTCAATACCTCCAATGTCAAGGTTATACTTAGAGGTCAAAAACGGGGGAGACATCTGTGTTTTTGTAGAAAAACAAATTCTAGTATAACATTATTTTTGCTTAATAAATGAGAGCAATATTTGCGATTGCAAAATCTACTCGCATTTTTCACCAAAAATATTAGAAATGCAAATTAGAAGTGAAGGAAATGTTCAGAAATTTTTTCAGCAGAAATATTTGCATATTTGCAAAATCAAATGATCTGTTTTAACCATACGTTAATATACGATGTCGTTAATTTTGAACTGGTCCCTGCTTCATAATATTATACATAAAATGATCCTGAAATGGTCGGTAAGAACAAATCACAATGAAGAACAAGCATATGACAAACTGCAAAAGACCATCCTAGGAGAAAAACTACGTTGGACCTCGACTCTGTCATGTTATACACATCTAGCTAACAAGTCTGCGAAATGAACATCCCCTTTCACCCCACTTTATATAGAGAAAACTGGGGTTTAGGGGTGTAAACATTATTTTCCTTATTTCTGCTCAGAGACATAGGTGTGGGTACTCGTTAGAACCGCCTCAATGAGGCGGTTCTAATGAGCACCCACAATCTATGTCATAGGTGTGGGTACTCGTTAGAACCGCCTCAATGAGGCGGTTCTTATGAGCACCCACAATCTATGTTTTGATTATAAATAAGAATAATATCACTGACCATTTTTGAGATGTAAAAAGTGCAATATGATGCACGGGTGTGTTATCGTTATGCTTGTGCATAGCAATTTAAAAAAATTGGACATGAGCAAATAGTGTAGATGTTCTATAACAAAGAAAGTCGTATTTTTACGACCATATTTTTACGGTGTCTGCCCAGTATCTCAGCCATCTGTCGTACATGGTACAGTATAGAAAATAAAACCAGACATTCCTATTGGTGGACATGCATTAGCCCAAAACTGTGGTGGAGGAGTGTCTATTCCTTATTAATGGGCGAAACAAGGTCTAATCTGTCTTTTTTTCAGGTGGATTCTTCACGCAGAATATACCCGATTGGGTGGAGTGGGCCAAGTACTTCTCCCACATGCTATATCCCTTTGATATCATCTGTATCATTATTTTCAAACAGCTGCCTCCAGTACCGTAAGTTATCCAAATATGTGCATGTACTGTGTACCTGTTCCTACTGGTAATTAAGTCGTGTGTTTGAAGTCCGGCAACTTCATTACGTGGAGACTGATCATGAATTATTTATATATAATTTTACCTCCCCAAACGTAGTGACAAGGTGAGCTTTTGAGATCAATTTTTGGCTGTCGTCCGTCCATCCGCGCCTGCGTGTGTCCGTAAACAATTTCTTCAAACGACGTATACTAAACCAATGAATGGATTTTGACAAAACTTCATAGGAATGATCCTTAGCCGATCCCCTTTCAATGTTGTTCAAATGGTTCCGATCCATCCACATCTAAGTCAAAGGAGCCAGAAATAGATTTTTAATTGAAAACCTAACGAAGAGACCAATGGGCCACTACGCTAATCAGAGGTCATTCGTTTTCTATGGCGCCCATCTTAATCATGTGACTACAATCCCATGAATAACTTTTCATTGACTCACCCGTTAGAGGCTCTTTGTGCAATTTGGTTTCAATCAGCACAACAGTTTAAGCGGAGAAGAAGATGAAAATACTGAATCTAAGTTACCCAGGACAAAGGTCAGTAAATGACCTTGACCTTTGGAATTAATGTACGTCCATTCAGCTGATTGCAATGTCACAGGCTACCACGCAATCAGAAAAATTGTGTTGCCTTTTTTTCCATACAATGTCTAAGTGACCAAATTTGACCTTGGCGTAAAACATATCTAGGTCAAACAAAAGTCATTATTTATATAAACTTGGTAAGGCCCTAGTCCCTGATGTTGCATACCATGTTTCAAGGCCATCGGTCATTTGGTTCCTGGGAAGAATTTTTTTAAGGTTTTTACCATGAGTGGTAATGGTGGCCATACTGGTCATGAGACCCAGTCCTTACGAACAAACTTTCGTTCCCCTTCCCAAAGAGGCTTTATAAATAATTTGGATTCAATCAACCCAGTAGTTTAGTGGAGTTTAAGAAGATAAAAATGCTGGATTTGAACCATCCAAGGCAATGGTCGGTAATGGCCTTGATCTTTGGAATTGGTCAACTTCCGCAAGAATTTATCCAAAAAAATTACAGTTAAATAGTGCTATTTCTGATGACTCGGAGGCCCCATTTTTGGATTTACTTTTGACTTTTTCTAATTGTACTGTCTCTTCCAAAATGTATGATAAAAGAGATGATTTTAATTTTAGAATTGTAAATTTTCCTCACTTGGATGGAGACGTCCCTAAGGCTATGTCTTATGAGGTTTATATGTCACAGCTTATTCGTTTTGCTAGAGCTTGCTGTCATGTTGATGACCTTTAATTAGGGCAACAGAATTTTAACAGCTAAACTTCTAAAACAAGGCTATCAGTATCATAAATTGCACAAAACGTTTTCAAAATTTTATCCTCGACAATAGAACCTTATTTCTAAATATGGCATTTCTTCGAAGACACTTCTGCAACAGGAACTGTCAGAACCAGAGTTTAATGGGATTGTGTTTGCAAATTCAGAAGAATACTAGGTAATGATAATTGTTCTGGTCAGTTCAAACAATTGTTGCTAAATACAAGAAAAGTGGTTATAGCATGGATGTTATGCGACAGACCGCATGTTTGGTTGTCGACCCTTTTACAGTGGACAACTTTGCTTCGCTCTTTGTTTGCACGACGGGGGCTGGACCCAGGACTCTTTGATGACGTTCCCGTCCTAAATCCTTAGAATTCGGGAAGGGTTGAGCCGGATATTTCCTGGGTTCGACCCTCCGTGATCTAACTGGTGGTTTTCTTCTGCTCTGACTCCGGATTGTTGTTGAGTCCTCAACCCTGATTCATGATAGTATTAATCTGCACATTACCATATTACAATGCATTTTATCATGCCTCACTGTTGAGCTAGAAAGCCTCCATGCGGATCAGTTTGTTATTGTTATTTTGTTTGAAACTGTACTGAAAATGAGGGCGAGGGTTGAAATTTCATAAACTCAAGAGTTAAAGCCCCCCAGCAGTTTTACTACTGACCGTCCCAAGGCGGTCATTCTTTTGAAATGTCTTATTTATTGTTTGGCTTTGTGCCATTGGCTCATGTTTCGTCTGTTTTTGTGTGTGCCTCCGTGTCACTTTCTATAGGTGACTTAAGCCGGCTGCGTTCTTGGATTGTGGCCTTTCCTGAGTGCTTTTTTGTGCTAGTTTCCATTCGGCTGATCGCAAATATTTATGATATGACAGGCTACCACGCAAGCAGTAAAATCCACTGGTTTGCCTTTTTTCCAAACAAGTAGTCTGAGTGACCAAATTTGTCAATGAGGTAAAGCTGGTCAAGGTCATTATTTGAACAAATTTGAGTTTGATTGGGCCCGAGTCCCCGATTAACCAACACCTCCCGTCAGAGACGCCGAAGGGAAAGAATTACAAACATTAAATAACTAGTCCCTAATGGAAACACCAATAGCGGAAAGCCAGAAGGACAGTTACTTTCCCACAAAATGGCCAATTGGCTATCCAAAACCAAAAGATATAAGCGATAGACACACTCAGAGACACACCTTAGAAATAAATCGCGACAGACGAATCGCCTGAAACGATCAGTGAAAAGAATTCCACTGGGGGCGGGGGGATTAACCCATTCAGTACCAGAAACTTCAAAACGGATACCCTGGCAAACGGTGCAGGCCCAGATCCGACACCGCAGAACGGGCCTATCCTATTTGCAAAAAGTTCAGCCACTTTCCAAATCAATGTTGAAGAAAACACAAGCTTACATCGCTAAATTTTGAAATGGACTCCACTATATATAAGGAGGAAGATTCCATTTGGAACAAAAGGGGTTAAATTGATTTTACACGGCTGCAATCCTCGCCCTTGACGTCCTGCCTTTCTTCAGTTTCTTTTTTGTTTCAAAACATCACTAATGATTTTCTGGTCCACAGGTGAGTGCTACAGGGCCATCTTGATCCTCGTGTTATTTCCTGTGTTTTATTTCCTGTGTTTTATTTCCTATGTTTTATTATTTTCAAAATAAAGTACCACTCAGTAAGAATGTAAGAACAAACACAGCGCTGCATTTGAAGACAGCTGAAGTCGAACTTCAATAGGCTTAGAATAATGGTTGTTTGAAATGCTGTCTCTGTATTTGCAATTATGTACATAAAGGTGCAAGCAAGCCTCTACACATACTCAGTCTGATCAGCGTATATGTACAATACATTGGGTTCTATTTCCAAACTATGAAGACCCATGCTAGACAGTGAAGCAAGGCTATATAGTATGCATCTTACACAATGCAGGATCTAACATAATAGAGGTATAATGTTGATGCAGTTCATTATTTATTTATAGAATCTTATACAGTAAAATTCCGCTATTAAGACCACCTTAAAATTAAGACTAACTCTGCAGTAAAAAGCTTATTAAATAGGTTGCAGTTATTCTTTCTTTGTGTTTTCTGCATACAGTGTCCTCTGGTTATGGACCATCTTTGGGACGGTTCAAAAGTGGTCTTAAAGACTACTTTTGAACAGTCCCAAAGGTGGGCTTAATACAGGAACTTCACTGCACTTTTAAATTGTTCTTTCTTCTATTTCAGCTGTAATGTTACCAGTATAGAAGAATTTCCTCAGTGCAACTCAAGCACAATAACACACATCACTCATCACGATATCCTTCATAAATCAGGGATAACCCTGCCACTTCACTGTTACTTGTTGACTATATTTATTTTGCTTGCAGTTTTGCGATCTATAGGATACATTGTATTGAGACTTAAGAGACAAACTATATTATGAGAAGAGAGACTGATTAATATAAACACACTCCACAAATCTGTGTAATGAACATTCCGTTAAATCCCACTTTATACAGAGATAACGGGTTTACAGGGGTATACATTATTTTTTCTTATTTCTTTTCCAAGAAATAGCATCACATAAACATGTCTATATGGTTTTGACCCCCTTGAACCCCAGTTTTATATAGTAAAACTGGGGTTTACAGGTAAAGCTTATTTGCTTTATTTCTGCTCGAAAAACTACGCTATTTAACATCAAAATAGGCAGTGTTGTGCAATGTTTGGACGACGAAGCTGATTGTTCATTGTATGTTGATGATTTTTGCGTATGTTGCCGTTCAAGGGATGTGAAAGCGATTGAACGAGGGTTACAACAGAATTTAGGAAGAATGGAAAAATGGTTTCATGTTCTCCAAGTCGAAAACGCAGTGTGTTCATTTTTGTAAACTACGGAAGGAACACGAACATCCTCCCCTGTTTTTATACAGATCACAAATTCCTGTTGTTGAAGAAGCCAAATTTCTTGGGGTCATATTTGACCAAAAGTTATCTTTCATTCCCCATATTTAATATCTTAAAGCGAAATGCTTAAAAGCTTTGAATCTTTTGAAAGTTTTAGCTCATACAAGTTGGGGGGCAGATCGGTATACTTTATTACATCTTTACCGGTCTTTAATAAGATCTAAATTAGATTATGGGTCTGTTGTTTATGGTTCTGCCAGAAAGTCCTATTTAAAAGCCTATCCATACTATCCATCACCAAAGCCTTCGTCTGGCTATGGGAGCTTCCGTACTTCTCCCGTATTAAGCCTTTATGTAGAAGCAGGTGAACCATCTTTAACTTCGCGCAGAGAGAAACTTTCTCTTCAGTATGCTATTAGACTTGCTGCAAATCCATCTAACCCGGCATCCAAAATTTCATTTCCACCTCAATTTGTAGATAAGTATGGAACTAAACCCACAGCAATCAATCCTTTTGGATTACGTATTTTACCACTGCTAGAAAATTCAGGTATCGACCTTAAAAATATTCAAAAACATGAAACGGCCGAAGTTCCATCTTGGTGTATTAAAAAACCTTCTATTCTGTTTGACTTATATGATGGAAAAAAATCCGAATCCAATCCAATGCTACTCAAACAAAACATTCAGGTACTGCAGTCACGTTACAATGATTACCAGCAAGTCTATACTGATGGTTCCAAAGAAGGAGATAAAGTTGGTTGTGCGTATGTTTCTAAAGATACGCACCAAACCTTGCGCCTTCCAGATAGTTCATCTATTTTTACAGCTGAAGCCAAAGCAATAGACCTAGCTTTTGATTTAATCAGTTCTTCAACAATTCAAAAAGGAATTATATATTCTGATTCACTTTCTGTGCTTAAGGCTTTAGACCATTCATCATCTAAAAATCCTCAAATACAAAAATTGATCGAAAAACATCATGAAATTTCTAAAACACACCAAATCTTGTTTTGTTGGCTTCCGAGCCATATTGGCATTGTCGGCAATGAGTATGCTGACAAGAAAGCAAAGGAATCGCTCTATCTTGACCGGTCTGTTTTTAAAATTACTTTTTATAATTTTAAACCATTTATCAACCGATACAAGGCGAATTGCAAGGCGAATGGGACCGTACAATAAATAACAAACTCCATGCCACTAAACCTGTCGTTGGAACAAAATGCTTTCCTCCACAGTTTTCCAGGAAAGAGGATGTAGTATTAACACGACTGCGCATTGGCCATACTAGAGTTACTCATTCTTATATTTTGAATGGTGATGATCAGCCTTCTTGTGTAGGATGTGATCAGCCATTCACTGTTAAACATATCTTAATTGCATGTGTAGACTTTTCGCAGTCCCGTGACTTATACTTCAAAGCTGACACTTTGCAACAGTTGTTTCAAGATGTACCTGTTGATAATATTATTTTATTCTTAAAAGATATTGGACTTTTTCATAAGATTTAACTGTTTCAGATTTTTATAAATATCATACTTGCCTTTTTTGCTTTTGGTGTCCTCGTGGCTCTTCATGCCGTTTAGCCATTAACCGCTTGACGCTTATGACCCACAAAGAGGGTTGACGCGTCGTTAAACACGAACTCATCATCATCATCATCATCATTCTGCTCGAAAATATCGATTGTGGGTACTCGTTAGAACCGCCTCGATGTGGCGGTTCTAACGTGTACCCACAATCTATATTTTCGAGCAGAAATAAGAAAAATATTCCAATTTTTCATCTTAAATATTTCCTTGTTATGGCTGTAAAATTTTCAGTGTATTTGAATAGGCGTGTTTTCGTAATGTTGTATGCCCTCAATAGAACCACCTCACGGGTCTAACGGGCGCCCACAAATAATGTTTGGAATGTAAATAAGAAAAATATAAGAAATTTTTATCAGGCAGACTGTTTTGGAGATCTATAAGACTACACTTTGTCGCACGCCTGTGCTTAGTTACTGCTATCATTATGGTAGACCTTACTAAGGTAAAACTTCAATGACTCGGACACGATTGTCTCGTCCATCTTTTTAAATTTGAACTCACTGTTGAGTTCGTAGAAAATTCTTCCATAAGCACCAGTTATCCTTATACAGCAAAATTCCGCTATTAAGACCACCTAAAATTAAGACTAAATCTGGTATAAAAAGTTTATTTAGTTGGTTGCAGTTTTTCTCTCTTTGTGTTTTCTGCATACAGTGCCCTCTGGTCAGCGACAACCTTTGTGACTGTTCAAAAGTGGTCTTAAAGACCACTTTTGAACAGTCACAAAGATGGTCTTAATGTAGGAATTTTACTGATTTTGCGTTTGTTTTTAGTTTTATCTTGAAAGTATCTTGTGTGTATTCATTAGTGGGGCGATTCTTATGAATGCGCACAAGATACCTTTATTTTAGGAGGGGGCATTTGAGTTAGGCGGTGCAGTCGTGAATCTTGCGTCAATGGGGCGTCAAACAGATATTGGGCTAAAATTCGGCAAGACCTGCTGTCTTTTATTTTTCCAGTTTCTACACTTATAATCATTTTTCTCTTTCTCTTCTGTCCTTCAGTTTTATTTCCTCCACTGCGTCTTCTACCTTTTTCCCTTTCTCTGGGGTGAAGCTTCATTTATTGAACCTCTATCAAGATTGTTCAAATTATAGCCCTGGGGCCAAAAATGTCACCGGCGCTTGACCCTTTGGTTTTACATAAACTCTAATGTAGGGAAAATCTTTAAAGATCTTCTTCTCTGAAACCAGAAGGCTCAGGTCTTTGATATTTGATATGAAGCTTCGTCTAGTGGACTTCTATCAAGATTGTTCAAATTATAGCCCTGGGGCCAAAAAAGTTTTACAGAACCTTGTATAGGGAAAATCTTTATAAATCTTCTTGTCTGAAACTAGAAGGCTCACTTCGTTGATATTTGGTATGAAACTATACCTTGTGGACCTCGACCAAGATTGTTCCAAAATAGCCCTGGGGCCCAAAATGGATCCACTCCAGGGCCCACTGATTTAACATAGACTTGTAGTGAAAACCTTCAAAAACCTTCTTGCCTGAAACCAGAAAGCTCAGGTCTTTGATATTTTGTATGAAGCTTCATCTTGCAGACCTCTTGTGGACCTCTAACATGATTGTTCAGATTATAGCCATGGGGCCAAAAATTGGTTCTCCCCGGAGCCAGCTGGTTTTACATATCTTATGTAGGGAAAACCTTTAAGAATTTTTTCTTGTCTGAATTCACAAGGCCAAGTATTTGATATGGCCCCCGCCCATAGGGGCTTGAAGAAATATATGGGCTGCATGATGCTTCCACGCAGAGCTGAATTCCAGCCCACACACTAGTACTGGTAAACCGCTTAGAGGATCTAAGCCTGTCCAGGAACCACGGTGCGAGGTGGACCGTCCATGCTAATAAACCATATTGGTTTCATTGGTCGGCAGGGCTTGAGATGTCATTTCATCTCAATGTTGGGTAAAAGTCCCACAAAATTGGAAGCAACGTCTCCGAAATGACCTTTACAGTGTTGATGGGGACGTTAAACCTCAACTCAAACAAACAAAAAAACAAGTATTTGATATTTGATATGAAGCTTTGTCTAGTATACCTCTACCAAAATTGTTCAAATTATAGCCCTGAGGCCAAAAATGGGCCAACCACGTTGCCCACTGGTCTGACATATACTACAGGGTTATCGGTATAATAAACTATGCAAAGCCTTTTCAAAATTTTATAGACGCCATTCCGATATAATTTCGAAATCTCTTCTGCAACAAGGTCCATCGGCACCAGAATTTTACGGTTACTTAGTATATAATTTCAGAAAAAAAATTCAGAAGCCTCAGTGGTGTAGTGGTTACGCTACTCGCCTTGTAAACCAGGGATCGCAGGATCGACCCCGGGCTTCTCAAGACTTTCGGATGAGTTTTTAAACCGAGGTCCCATCTCTGTATGACCTTAGCTGTTGGTGGGACGTAAAACTCAAACAATCACTCACTGACTCAGAAAAAAATTGCAAAGACTTCAGCACCCGATTTCGTAAAATCATCCTTCGATATAAAAAGATTGGTTACAACATAAATGTTATACGACAGTCTGCATGCATGTTAGTTAACCCAATTAAGGTTGACAACTTTGCTGTCCTCTTAACCCTTTTTGTACCAAATAGAATCTTCCTCCTTATATATAGCAGGAGTTTATTTCAAAATTTAGGGGCGTCAGGTTGCCTTTTCATCAAAATGTATTTGGAAAATGACTGAACTTTGAGCAAATAGTGGAAGCCCTGATCAGACACCGCATTCTTCGGCATCTGATCTGGGTCTGCACTGTTTGCCAGGGTACCCGTTTTGGGGTTTCTGGTACGAAATGGGTTAAATTGCACGCAAGTGGGTCAGGCCTCAGATTCTATGACGGTTCCAGCATAAAGGCTTACTGATAATTAGAGAGAATTTTGAATTATGTTATATTGGTTGGTGTCTGATGCTCTGTCTCTGGTCAGGCACATCAGAGTCTAACTTGGTTATCTTTTGCTCCAGCATTTCAGTGTTTTCTTGCTGTAGAGTCCTCACCATTGTTTCATCTCTGTGGTTATTTGATTTGTGTGTTCTCGGAGATGTTGCACTGATGAGTGCGGACTGAACAAATTATTTGTCTAAATCGCAACTGAAGTAAGGGAGATGGTTGCAGCTGCGAAAAATTGATTTAAGCCCCCCAGTGGAATTTGTTTCTTTGACTGTTCCATGGCGGTTCATCTGTTGCGGTTTATTTTTGTTATGGTTTGTCTTTGAGTGTGTGTTTCGCTTTTTTATTTAGTTTTGGATAGCCATTTGGCCCTTTTGTGGAAACGTAACTGTCCTGTTGGCTTTCCATTAGGGTCAAGTTATTTTGTTTTTGTGTTTGTTTTCCATTGGTGTCACTGCTGGGAGGTGTGGGTTAATTGTATCGATTCCTGATCATTGCCTTCACTTCTATTTTTATATAGGGAAATCCTTTGAAAATGTTCTTGTCTGAAACCAGAAGGCCAAGGGTTTTGACATTTGGTATGAAGCTTCATCTAGTGGACCTAATTGATCAAATTATAGCACTGGGACCAAAAATGGGCCCACCCCGGGGCCCACTTGTTTTATATAAACTTATATTGTGAAAACTTTTGAAAATCTTGTAGGGCTGATTTCTACAAAGATTGTTCAAATTATAGCCCTGAGGCCAAAATTGGCCCCGCCCTGGGGCCCACAGGTTTTATATAGACTGATATAAGGAAAACCTTGAAAAATCTTCTTGTCTGAAACCAGAATGCTCTGGTCTTCGATATTTGATATGAAGCTTCACCTTTTAGGCCTCTACTTATAGCCCTTGGGCCAATAATGGCCCTCCCCTGGGCCCACATGTTACCCTATGGATCAGGTAAGCGATCCAGGGCCAGGATAGGGCCATCCTGGCCCTCTTGTTGGTTATTTGTTTTTGTTTTGGTTTTATGGCCCCTTCAAGATAATTTCACTCATATCGAGCTGATCGTTAATAACCGGAGCACCCGGAGAAAAACAACCTGTCCTTCAGAACTTAGCGTCTCACATGTGACTTGAGCCAGGCTTTAAACCACAGCAGTGAGGGACCTTATGAATAAGAGTCGGCGCTCTTATCCACTAGGCCACAGAAGCCCTTCATTAGAACAATTTAACGCTCCAGAGCCGTCATTACCCTCTTGTTGTATTCTTATTTAAGTATGTTATATCAGAATTGTCACTTCTAGCTGAGATTAAATGAGTGGAGTCCATATTGGTTGAAAGCCAGTAAAGGTTAAAAGGAAATGGGGTAGTTGGTTAGTGTTTCTGTAGCGTTGTTTACCAAGTTTAGCCATTAAATGTGAACATAAATAATCATATAAGCGCCCCGCACAACGGGGCCTGGAGAAATAGATTGGGATGCACAGTGCTTCCGCACAGAGCTGAAACCGACCAAACTTGAGTACTGGTAAACAGCTTAGGCCTGAGCATGTCCAGGAAAAGTGATGAGAGTCGGACCACTTCTTAAACCTAGCGGTTTCTATGGGCAGTAGGGCTTGAGATGTCATTTCGTCTCAATGTCGGGTAAAAGACCCTCAAAATCGGAAGCAACGTCTCCAAAATTACCTTAATAGTGTTGATGGGGACGTAAAACTTTAACTCAAACAAACAAAAAATAATCATTTAAATCATTTAAAAACATCATTTTGAAGAAACCTACCATAAGAAGAGCTGTGACGTTTCAGCCAACAAGTGACAATATATTTGAAATTCAATCACCAAAGTGGTCTTGGTTTGATTATAATACTTTGCTCTAGATAATGTTGGAAGTGTAATGGGGATCTTTTAATGATATATTTTGAAGTTTTTTATTAAATAAATGTATTTGTTGTGTCTACTCATTAGAATGCTACTTAAAGAAAATTTTTATATTGTAACTGAGGTTTGCAGGGATATACATTATTTGTCTTCGTTTTTTGCTCAAAAACATAGATAGTGGGTACTCGCAAGACCACCCTATCTTTCACCTGAATGTAGGAGTCCCTTTCTCAAGAACAAAAAGAGCTTCATTAATGAAGTTTGTTTGGTTTTAACGAGTTCCTGCAATCTATGTTTTAGGTGAAATAGGAAAATTATCGGATTTTTCTCCGAACATTTTCATTTTTTGGTGGTAAAACTTTCAGTATATTCGATTAGGCATGTTTTCAAAATGACAATTTCTGTTTCTATGAATCTCATTGACAGTATACTCTTTTTACATTATGCATGTCCAACAAAACTTAAAGTTAAAATGCTCTTTTTTGTTAATTATAGTTTGAAATTTGTTTTATTCGTTTTGACTGCTATCATGATTTACTTTATTCATTGGTTTTGTTGTTTTTCATAATTAAAATCCTTGCACATGACTTTGTTTGTTTTTTTTTTTGTTTGTTTGTATTAGGGTTTAGCCCAGTCAACACTACTTAGGTCATTTTTCAGCTAGTCAGTTTACCTATCCACGCTTTTCCTGGGCAGGCTTATACTTAAGCGGTTAACCAGTACAGTGCACATTATTTCGCCAGAAACTGACAACTGCCCTTCTTGAATCAGCGGAAGGGAGAGAATGACCGAAGAAAAGATTTCATGATCAATCTATACGAAAGAATGTTGCCGATCCCGTCAGGTATCGAACCCGCGTACACCTGATCACTAGTTACACGCACATCCGACTTAGCTACCCTGGCCAGCCGTACATGACTGTCTGTGTTAATAACATTGCCAGCCATATTGAGAATGCATTATTTTTAAGAGGTTTGCAGGCTTTTATCACGGGATTTAAGACCCTGCCAAGTATATTTTACTTATCCAGGGGCAGTGGGCTCGATTCTATGCTTTTCCAGACATTCGGATGAATCATTATACCGATGTCCAATCTCCGTAACTCTAACACTCACACATTTTACTTATACAGACAGAAGGGCGAACATTACCATAACACACCCGTGCGATAGAGTGCATTTTTTCATAGCTCCAAAATGTCTACTTTTCTGATGGAAGTCCGAGATATTTTAATACTGCAAATATAGGTTATGGGTGCTCGTTACAACAGCAATAACCTATGTCTTGGAGCAGAAATAAGAAACATAATGAACACCTCCATGCGTCGGTGCAACGTCAGGGCGCTGCATAGGCGATGACCTGTAACCCCGGCTGGGATTGAGTTATATTCCTAATATAAATGTTTTGTATCTTCTCAGCAGGGACATGACGTAAAAATGACATCACACCAACGTCGGTACAACGTCATGACGTTTATGCAACGTCAAATAAACGTCGGTACCACATCGTGACGTTGCACCGACGTTGATATGACGATTCCCCAGCGACGTGTGCCTGCTGGGTTAAATTACGGTTTCAAGTGTATTTATAGATGAATATTGATGTTAACAGTACCACTCAAAAAGGACTGAAATAGGCTATGCCTAGGTCCAATCCAATTGCACATATATATGTACTCTTCTGTGTGTATGTATGTAACCATGAACTTTCTAATAAATAAATAATACCCCCATAAACCCCATTTTTCTTTGTATAAAGTGGGGTTTAAGGGGTGCTCATTACAAGTACTTTTAACGTGATTAAACCAGATAGCCGGAGAAAATAAGTCACATCACGTGAACAAGTCCGTGAAATGAACACCCCCTTACATCCCACTTTATATAGAGAAAACTGGGGTTTACGGGGGTAAACAATATTTTTCTAATTTCTGTTCCTAGAGATAGGTTGTGGGTACTCGTTAGAACCGCCTCAATGAGGCGGTTCTAACGAGCACCCACAACCTATGTTTTGAGCATTTATAAGAAAAATATCATGAATTTTCATCAGAAAAGTAGCCATTTTGGAGATGTAAAAATTGCACTATATCGCACGGGTATGTTATCGTAATGTATAGAGTGATTTGGTTGTGACTGCTTTGGTTTTTTTTGAAAGGAAAATGCAATGATATCTCACTTATTGCATGTTCATTTATAAACTAGAATTATTACATTGTGTCCACATGAACACAGGATTTGCATTGTTGAATTCAACCTGACAATTTTGGTATTCGATAGATAAATACAAATTTATGTAAATATGTTCTAGAAAGGGTTATCCTTTTGAAGCAAGGGATACACCACAGAACAGGATAATATGGAGTGTACATGTTTTCATGGCCAGACTAGCTAGTTTCGGCCATTTAGGCCTCATCAGTGATCCTCAAATATTTTCAAAATTCTACAATGGAATCAATGATCCCCAAAAACAAGAAAATATAAAGTCCAGAAACTATAAAAAATATAACATTAGCTATGTATAGCTATTAACCGACTAATAGATTGAATAGCTCAATTGGTCAGCCTAATATTTTGGAAACTGTTGAATTCTGAAGTGTTGAATTTAACAGTGAAAAATATGACACAGTTGTATTCGATAAAGCTTGACCGTGTGGAAAGTGTCACAGCAAACTTACAAACCTGTATGCACGATCAGCGAATGGACTGGTCTGTTTATTTACCCTCCATTTTAACACCAAGAACAAAGCAAGTCCATTTATGTACTTATACATCACCATTATAATTACTAGTACTGGTAAACCGCTTGGAGGATCTTAGCCTGTCCAGGAACCGCGGTGCGAGGTGGACCGTCCATGCTAATAAACCCTATTGGTTTCATTGGGCGACAGGACTTGAGATGTCATTTCATCTCAATGTCGGATAAAAGTCCCACAAAATGGAAGCAACGTCTCCAAAATGACCTTTACTGTGTTGACGGGGACGTTAAACCGCAAATCAAACAAACAAACAAAACCATTATAATTATCATAAACTCCACGCTTTTCGAAGAAAAAGCAGAGATATTGTTTTACCATTCGTCCGTCCGTCCTCCGTCCATCTGTTATGCCTCACCATTGCCCCTAGACCATTTAACGCATTTAGTACCAGAAACCCCAAAACGGGGTACCCTGGCAGACAGTGCAGGCCCAAATCAGAACGCGGCGTCTGATCAGGGCATCCACTGTTTGCTAAAAGTTCAGTCATTTTCGAAATAAATTTTGATGAAAACCCAGCCTGACACCCCTAAATTTTGAAAAGGACTCCTGCTATATATAAGGAGGAAGATTCCATTTGGTACAAAAAGGGTACAACAAGAATCTCTAAATTTTCATAGGCAATAGCCCTATGACCGATGAATGCAGGAACGTATCAAGAATTTAGATGTGATCCTCTCCGCCACCCCCCCCCCCCCCACCCTCACCACCAACAGGCAGAGGGTGGGGCCCAACACTGCCCGACTGGTCAAAGCATTGTCATGTTGCATATGAAATGGCAGTCAATGAGGAGACGATTACAGTGATGCAAACCATTTTGCGCTGTGGCATGTTTTGGGGTCACCAGAGGTCAAAAAGTAGGATTTGGGTTCCTTTTTCGAGTGTAATACAAGTCCTGCTGGGGTTTTGATCTAGAATTTTGCGATTCTTACATTTGATAGCCCTATGGATGAGGACTGGAGGAACATATTTAGAATGTTGTTGTGAGCTGGGGCGAGGCAAGTGGGTGGAGTCTAGGGGTCAAAGATCCATTTTATACAAACATAGACACGTTGCATATCAGAACGAATGTAGTGAAGAGAGGAATAGTCCTGAAACATTTGCCCGAGGCATGCCTGTGGGCCACCAGGGGTCTAGAAGCAGGATTTTTGGTCTTTTGTCGTTTGTCTCACAAAGGTTTTCTTATATATGGGCATGATGGCCATCTTGGCCATATGACACAGTCATTTCATTCCCACTACCCATAGAGGCTCGATATGTAATTTTTAACTGCATCAGAGCCATCCTGAACAAAGGCCAGTAAATTACTTTGACTTTGGCAATTGATAAACTTCCATTCAGCTGATTACAAATATGAGCCAGCGCACGGAAAACCCTACAATTAGATATGTGCGCCCACCGAAGACTCAGATCAGCCTGTCCATCCATATAGTCTAACCAGAGACTTCTCTTGCTGCATGAAGGATCAATGGGCCCTTAGCTAGCCTTAGAGCGCACAACGAAGATTCTGATCAGTCTGCGCGGATGCGCAGGCTGATCTGAGTCTTCGTTGGGCGCATGTGTCTTATTGTAGGTTTTGTCATGCGCTGGCTCATATCATTTTCGACGCAAAACGTTACCATGTTATCAGAAATATCCGCCGTTTCGCGTTTTTCCCATACAAATGTCTAAGTGACTAAATTTGACCCTGGCATAAAATAGACCAATGTTAACCAAAGGTCATCATTTGACCAAACTTGGTTGGGCCCAAGTTCCCGATGCTGCATACAAAGTTTCAAGGCCATCAGCCATTTTGGTCCGGAGAAGATTTTTTAAGGATTTTTTTATCATATATGGTTATGATGGCCATATTGGTTTTATGACCCAGTCATTACGAACAAACTTCCGTTCCTCCTTCCGATAGATCCCTATATGTATTTTTAGACCCCCTCCCATCGGAGCTTGAAGAAATAGATGGGCTGCATGATGCTTCCACACAGAGCTGAAACCGACCCGCACACAAGTACTGGTAAACCGCTTAGGGGATCTAAGCCTGCCCAGGCAATGCGCCTGCCCAGGCAATGCGGTGCGAGTAGGCCCGTCCATGCTTATATAAACCCTATTGGTTTCATTGGGAGGCAGGGCTTGAGATGTCATTTCATCTCAATGTCAGGTTAAGTCCCACAAAATTGGAAGCAACGTCTCCAAAATGATCTTTACAGTGTTGACGGGGACGTTAAACTTAAAAAAAAATCTATATGCAAGTTGGTTTCAATCAAGCCAGCCGTTTATGTGGAGAAGACGATAAAAATACGGATTCTGAGCCATTCAGGACAAAGGTCAGTAAATAACCTTGCCCTTCGGAGTTGACAACCGTCCATTACATTGATTGCAAATGTCATTTCTGTCAGGCTATCATGCTATCAGAAAATCCACTGTTTTGCTTTTTTCCATACAAATGTCTGAGTGACCAAATTTGATCTTGACGTAAAACAGGTCAAGGTCAACCAACGGCCATCATTTGAACAAATTTTGTAGGGACAGTGTTCCCGATGCTGCTTACCAAGTTTCAAGGTCATCGGCCATCGAGACAGTTTAAGTCGACGATAAAAAAGTTGATTTTGAGCCATCCAGGACAAAGGATCTTTGGAATTGATAAGCCTCAATTAAGCTGATTGCAAATATCATTTCTGATGCCACAGGCTACAATAGAAACAGAAAACCCACGATTTTGCCTTTTTTACATACAAATGCCTTAGTGACCAAATTTGACCCGGACGTAAAACAGATTTGGTAGGGCCTGAGTCCCTGATGCTGCATACAAAGTTACAAGGTCATCGGCCGTTCGGTTCCTGAGAAGATTTTAAAGGTTTTCACCATATACGGGCATGGTGCCATGTTGGTCATGTGACCTAGCCCTTACGAACAAACTTTCATTCCCCCTTCCCATTGAGACTCTACATGTAATTTGGTTTTAATCAACACAGGCTATAATGTATATAGTTTTGCCTTTTTTCCATACAAATGTCCATGTAACCAAATTTGATCTTGACGTAAAATTGGCCAAGGTCAACCAAAGGCCATCATCTGAACAAACTTGGTAGGGCCCGAGTCCCTGATGCTGCTTACCAAGTTTAAGGTCATCGGCCATTCAGTTCCTGAGAAGATTTTCCAAAGGTTTATCCCATATATGGGCATGGCGACCATATTGGTCATGTGACCAAGTCCTTAAGAACAAATTTTCGTTCCCCATTCCCATGGAGGCTGCATATACAGTTTGATTTCAATTGGCAAAGTAGTTTCAGAGGGGATGTCGTTTGAAAATGTTGACGACGCAGACGACGACGATGACGGACCAACGCCTATACTATAAGCTCCCCCAGAGCCTTCGGCCCTGGTGAGTTAATAACTATAGAAGCTTCGCCCTGATTGAAATTCAGATCCCTTGGGTGAGATTTCTCTGTACGATATAAACAGTCGTGATGGATTCGTATATTCTTGCGGAACTGCTTGTGTACAAAGTCGTGTGAAGAATGTATTGAAAATACACAATTTCAATTAGAGCTCCTCTATGAAGAGGTTTAGGTAATGCAAAGTTCGAGTCTCAAATAACATACCTGTGACAGAAGGGGGCTTGAGCCCATTACGAAAACACGACTATAAAAATACATTGTAAACTTAACCGCCGAAAACAACGAAATTTTAAGATGAAAAATTGTGATATTGTTGTAAAGTAGGTGACTTATCTATCCGTCGACCAGGCAGTTTCCGAGCAAGGCGTCGTACTTGACTGTTTGGTTTCAGGATAAGAAGTGATGATAGGATGGCCACAGCTGGAGGTCACGTGGTTGGAGAAGCGGGAAAAGCGCATGAAAATCTCGGAATGACGTCAGGGGGTTGAACTTGTTTGGTTGGGGCGGAGTCTTGTAGTTGAAGATAGAGAGACGATAGTCACGCTTGTACAACACTCCACCTCTTCCTTGAAAAACCTGGGCTTAAGTGAGTTAAACAGTCAGGCGTGCTCGAAAGTTACGAAAGTTACAATGATAAGATGTATGATAACCCCCATGAGTACCAAGAGAAAAACCACTTCGTGAGACTAGAGAAAAAACCACTTATGTGATGAGACTAGAGAAAAAACCACTCTTGTGTGATTTGATTTACAAGATGGAATATGAACCTCCAGCAGTGGGAACAAATTAATGAAAAAATGACCTATCCTGATATCACAGATAGTTAAATTGATCACAGATTTACTTGTCACACATATCACAGATATATCACAGATATTTATCACAAATCAAATTTATCACAGATTGCTTTATGATTGCAAATGGAAGTTATGATTTAATTGGATGATACAATGGAATATGAAAATCTTAATGATTTTAACAATAAATAATTATGAGTATTTACACTGAAAATATTATGAAAAACTGTTTGAACAATAAATATTTATGATTATTTATACTGAAGATATGGTTATGAAAACAAATGATATTTACATATTTACTATGTTTACAATATTTACAAAATGTACACCATTATAATACACATATGCCATTGCCTGCATAGAGTCAGATAATTTTGGGCACAGTGTAAATGTATATACAAAGGGAATGGCCGTTCACCTGCTCAAAGTGGGTCCTAAAGGCTCGACGATAAAAAGGAAATCTAGCTAAAAAAGGAAATAAGTAGAAAACTGAGCTGAAAAGCGTTAACACCCAGAAATCACTGATGATACATAGTTGATGATCCAACTCACATAGCTATTATTTTAACATGTGGGAATGCATGAATTTCTACACATAGATCAAAACAATCAATCTACATGCTTGAAAAGGATAGCTAGTGCACAGAAATACATACTACATAAACATTAACTTCAAGTGATTTCTGGGACAGTCAACCAAAAGACAGTAAATAAACAACGGAAACTAAAGATAATGGAAGAACAGCGGTCTGCCGTCCAAATAAAAATAACTCATTTGAACAGAGCATACTCACTTTTCAGCTGTAACTGTAAAACAAGAAAAAGATGTGATTATAATGTGGGAGCACATTACAATGTGGCAACCTTCGCGTTTAAACTGATTTCAATACAACGCGTAGAAAAATGACCAGATATATGCTCCAGCGATAGCAACTCACAGGCTCTCTACCACTGAAGCAGTCGCGCTAGAAAAATTGTCACATGCTTCAATGATAGCAACTCACAGGCTCTCTACCACCGAAACATGATAGTCGCGCAAGAATAAGCTTTCGCATGCTTCAATGATAGCAACTCACAGGCTCTCTACCACTGAAACATGACAGTGCTAACAATTTGAGATTAAAGAATGCAGTATATCTCGACAACACTAATTGCCTTCATCCAATAAGAGGTGTCATCACCAGGGTAAGTTGTACAACCTGGCAACATTTTTGTTACACGCTCTCACCAGCTCCATGGTTTCCAATCCCATGATACGAGCAGCCCCTTCCCCAATGGAATAAGCAATCCATGGGTTATCAGCCAAATAAGGGGAGTCCGTCTCTAAAAGTAGACGGTCAAGCCTTTCCACAGACTCTAAACAAGCTACAGTTTTTCTGTCTGTCAATGATTTAGCAGAAAGACTAAAGAAGCAATTTGGGAGAGAAGAGCTCCATTGGGTGTATTCTTCTTTTCCTCCCGTGAAACAATGGCGATGAATATACGCCTCATTCAGACCCAATTCAAGGAGTAAGTCGAGTACTTCCTTGGCAGCTTTTCCAGAGTCATCGTTCTCTCTTATATGAAGAACAATTACCTTGCCGAGAGTTTTTGCCCATTGCAACACAAGACGTAGAAACTGGCGTTGGGTGCTAATCTTTATCTGTCGACATCGATTTTTGTCATGAGAATGACGGCATCGGCATGTCGCAGTCAGATCTAACCCAATTTCACCAATCCCTACAGCTTGTGGGTACTCCTCGAATTTAGACTTTAGTTTTTGGAATTCTGAGGTGGCTCCTCCCTTAACAAGCACATGAGGATGAATACCCAGAGTGAATCTCAACCTGGGCTCATCCTTCATCTGCCTGTCAATTTTGGACCACCCCCCAGGAAAAACATAATTAGTGATACCAAATATTAAGTTTTGAGATGGTACCGCCGAGCGCTCCAGATCCGACAGTGTAGTGATAGGTCGACAAGTGAACCGATCCAGATGGAAATGGGAATCACAGATTCCCACTTTCATTCGTGGAAAGCCACTTGGCGGACTGGAACCATCCAATCGGACATACTGGGCAACCGATTTGAAAGCTAACCGTGCAGATTGACTAAATAAAGACAAAAGGCGTGTCATTATTGTGTAGTTCGACAACACAATCAACCTCACGGGGGGTAATTGTTTATAACCATCAGTTGTCAAAGGTTCCAGTCCGGATCTCTTGTCGAATTCCCTGAAGAAGAAACATTCATCCTCAGAGAACCTGAAAGTTGTGGGAAAAAGCCCCCTTGCTTCCACGAACCCCAACAGGTCGTCAGGAGACCCAAGGCCCAGCTCCACCATCACAAAACGGAATAATCCGCCCATGAGGAGGAACCAGGCCCCAAATAGGGAATCTCCTACAACCCGCTGGTGTCGCGCATGAAACGACTCTAGATCTCTCCCACAACCCTCAGACACCTGGCAATCTACACAGGCAGTGGAAGGGTCCATATACCATGGCATATGGGCCCTTAGAGCATGCCTACGCAACTTATGCATCACTATGCCACAGGTTTCACAAGCCGCTCTTGCGTTTAGCCTTGGCATCCTAAAATACAAATTCCAAAATGGGTTAATATCAGCTAGTGATTATATGATGATGATCTGATTTTAATGGATTTTGTATATATTATTTTTTTTTTTTTTATATATATTTCAATTTATGTAGCGATGATAGAACAATAAAACTATATACATATTGTACGATGTAGGATGAATTTTTGGCGCTTTTTTATTAGGTTTACAATTTTATATACTTTTTTTTTTCTTATTTTTTACAACAATGCTAACAACATGAAATAAACAATAAATACAATTAACCCATTTTGACTTTACATATTTGTTAAAATTCACTGTGAGCTGACCATTAATTAAGGTGGACAATAACTGGAGTACCCGAGGAAAAACCACTGAAATGCAATTGCTCAAGTCAGGTAAGCGATAACTGGAGTACCCGAGGAGAACCAACGACTTGACATCGTAGAGGTCAGCAGCTCATATGTATCACCATAGGCATGCTCTTAATTAAAAATTTAAGGAAAATGTGCCAATGGGATGAGCAACCCTGCCCAATTACTCACACCATTGCCACCAATATACATTGTATGTTACATCCACCACCACCACACCCTGAGGTCCCCAGAATGTGATGATAGTGGTACACTGTTAAAAATTATGGTAAAGGTACCATGGACATATACCGGCCATTAAAAATCTTAGACATACTGGGAGGCAGAGATGCCCATCACTGCCTCCCCCTATGCCCGTATAAACAATAAAAATGCTGGTTCAGCATACGCGGACATAGTAGCCAATCAACATACAAGCTCTATCAGCCATCCACATCCGCGTACACTGAACATGCTACCTCAGTTGATTCCCCCGACCCAGACACACAGATCAAACTGCTTGCCAAAATCGAGAGAACCAATGAATATAGATCATTTTCTGGCACACACAGCCATAGTGACCAGTCAGCCACTGGCCCACCAGTCGACCACACCTGCGTGCGCCTGAATACGTATATATAGGTTCACAAATCTGTACACGCCAAACTACATACAAGCACTTTTGGCATATACTGATGTGCGAACCCAAGGTCTGGGCACCTAAATACGTATATATAGGTTCACAAATCTGCACATGCCAAACTACATACAAGCACTTTTGGCATAAACTGATGTGTGAACCTAAGGTCTGGGCATCTAACGAAGGTATCTAGCCGGCATATGAATTTTTCGGCCCCTACGGGTGGTTCTGGGCTCTGGAAGGGATGCTGATAAGTCTTCCAGATCTCCCTCTGAATCTGGATCACCAGAATGGGTCTGTGACATGGTGTCAGTGACAATGGCGGATGGCGTTTCGCGATCGGGAAACGAACCGGTATTACCGTTGTCATCCACCAACCCGTCAGAATTATCCCCCAACATATAGGGAAGCGTCTCATCAGGATCATAGACCACCAGTGTCTGATCAGGATCAGAGGCAATCCCGACATCCGGGGGATCATCCTGAGTAGATTCATCAGGTTCCTGATCCCCAATCCGATCCATCTCCCCATCTATGGACAGAGTCTGGAGAAGATAATGCCTCCGCCTCTGCAACCACAATGGGAAGGATAAATCAGTGCACGGCTTCAGCCTGTCATGGTGGACAACCACAGATTTCTTCCTGCCCCGGAGTCTATAGATTGGAGGGCGAGCGGCCACTACAAGGAGAGGGCCAGTCCATGGGGGTCTAATCTTGGAACTTATGCCAATCTGTGTGGATGAGTCTCTCAAATAGACAACATCACCAACCTTATAGGACCTTTCAAACAACCTTAGATCGTAATCTCTCTTCTGGCGCAGTTGAGTTTCGCCAATTTTCTCTCTGGCCAGTTTATGGATCTCTGCGAGATTACGGGACAATGAACCAACCCAGTTTGGTTGGTCCTGGGGAGATGGCTTTGGCAGCCCCAAAATCAAATCAATAGGTTGAATAACCTCTCTCCCCAACATGAGCATATTGGCCGAAAAACCTGTTGACCTGTTTTTCATTGAATGTAATGCCATAGAGATCAGGGGGAGATGCTCGTCCCAATCCTTCATACCCCGGGACACATATGATCGAATCATCTGCAGTATAGTTCTGTTAAAAACCTCACATTGACCATTACTACATGGTCTGTAAGGTGTAGTCCTGGTTTTGGTGATCTCCAGGAGATCACAAAAAGCTCTAAACAAGTCGCTTTCAAAATTCCTTCCTTGGTCTGTATGGACCTCGAGGGGACAACCGAAAGTTACTACGAATTGTCTCAAAAATGCCCGAGCTGTTAATTCTGCATTTTGGGCTGGCAAAGCTGCAAGCTCAACCCATTTTGTGAATTGATCCACCATAACGAGTATGTAGCTAGAGCCAGATTTGCTACGTGGATTGATAGGACCAAGAATGTCCAGATGAACCCGTTCCATGGGGTATCCAGCATGGTATAGCTCCTGAGCACCCCTAGGGGCTCGATTCCCTTTTTTGGTTTGGTTACAGCTAGTACACTGCTTTACATATATGTCACTATCCCTGGACATTCCATACCAATAAAATCTCTCTCGTAACCTGTTCAGGGTCTTAATTTGGCCAAGATGACCAGAGCTTTTAGAGTCATGACAGTGATAAAGGACTCTAGCTCTGAGTTCCTTAGGAACAACTAAACACTGAGAGTGGCCATTCTGGTTTGTCCACAAATAGAACAAAACACCATCCTGCATTTGCAGTTGATGCCTTGCGAGCCACAAGGCTCTGGTCTCAGGGCTACATAACTGTAGTTCCCTAGTGGTAGGTTCATAGGAGTGCTCAAGCCAATACAAGACTACACCAATATCTGAATCCCCCAGCTGATGTTGCCGGAGTTGGAGAGATGACAAGTTGAGCACCCAATTTGAGTCTGTCTGGGATTCTGGTTGAGACTGTTCACCCCCCAGGTCACCAACTGAACGAATAGCCAACGGGACGACATCATCAACATCCTCATCAAACTTAGCCCACTGCCTATGAGCCCGCCAGCAATAAGTGCAACCTCCGCAGGGGAGATCACCGACATTAACACCAGCTTTATAGCAGTCACACTCCTTCAAAGGATCTCTTATGCGGCTTAAAGAATCCGCATTTATGTGTTCTGCGCCACGCCTATGTAAGATCCTAAAGTTATATTGTGACAGTTCTTCCAGCCAACGTGCCAGCTGTCCTTCTATATGCTTAAAACGGGTTAACCAGACTAGGGAGTTATGATCAGTTCTGATCAGAAAGAATCGTCCAAGCAGATAATGCCGAAACTGGCGACAGAACTTTACTACTGCTAATAGCTCTTTCCTGGTGGTACAATATTTTCTGTGCTGCTTAAATAAAACATGGCTGGCATAGCAGATGGGCTTAACAACACCATTTTGGACCTGAGACAATTCAGCACCTATTTGATTCCCACAAGCATCAGTATCAAGAATGAACAAACCGTCAGGAGACGGATGAGCCAACATTGGAGCAGAAGTTGCCATTTCTTTCAGTTTGTCAAAACAAGCTTGATGTCTCCGGGTCCAGACATAATCTTTAGCATGGCATAAAGTATATAGGTCAGCTGCGACCTGTGCAAAATCAGAAATATGATCCCTGTGGTAGTTCATAAACCCTAGAAAAGACATTAACTGTTTAGCATTCAATGGAACTGGCCATCTTTTGACAGCCTCCAATTTATCAGGAGCTATAGAAGTGCCATCTCCACTCACCAGTTTGCCCAGAAACTCCACCTCTTCCTTGAAGAAGTGGCACTTCCTGGGTTTGAATTTCAAATTGTGATGGCGAAACCGACAGAAAACCTTTCGCAAAGCGCCAAGAGTATCTTTGAAGTTAGTGCCAAGAACAATGACATCATCAAGATATACTATAACTTCCTCCCACTGGAGCCCCCGGAGGACAAGTTGCATGGCCCTCTGGAAGGTCGCAGGGGCTGTACAGAGCCCCATTGGGAGGCGGGTCCACTGGAAGCTACCGAAACGGGTACTGAATGAAGTTTTATGCTTCGAAATTGGGTCCAGGGGAATCTGATAGTAACCAGAAGACAAATCGAGCAAGCAGAACAGTCTCTTCCCATATAAAGAATCCAGGCAGTCCTCAATAAGAGGAATATTATAATTATCTTTATATGTTTTAGAGTTCAAAGCCCTATAGTCAATACAGTAACGCAGTTCACCAGATTTCTTACGGACAAGTACAGGAGCAGCAGACCATTCCGACACTGATTGTTCAATCACCCCTTGTTTAAAAAGTTTTTCAATATATTCTTTTTCATGTGTTTGAAACTGGAGTGGCGTACGCCTAAATTTTTCAGCTATTGGAATTTCATCATGAGTTTGAATTTTATGTTCCACTCCAGATAAACAACCTAAATCAAAATCATCTTTAGAGAAAACGTCCTGAAACTCACATAAAAATTGCTTAAATTCCATTTTTTGGTTAAAAGAAAGACCGGAAATGCTTTTGTCATACATTGACTGGAGGTGTTCGGGTAATTGCTGAACATCAGGGTCTTCTTGATCCCCTGTATAATGCACTTGCTCTGATCTGGATACTGTACAATGATCAGAGTCGTGAACAAGCTCGGCTGATTCTGCCTGTCCAATAGATTTACCCTTTTTAAAGGTTACAAAACTATCAGAGTCATTTATTACTTTCAAAGTGACCATAATACCGTTGCCGTAGACGTTAGAAACCAGGGCTTTGTTACTCTTAATACCTGATACCATATATGGCCCCTCAATGGGAGTATCCAACTTACCTGTAAGATAACCTACGGAATGCGGCTGTAGAACAGTGCGACGTACTGTGGTTACATTAGACACTTGAAGTCCTGGGTTCATGATGACTTTCACCGGGACAACATCATCTTTCACAGTCAGCACATGCCTATTTAAATCTAATACAGTGCCTGTGGCAACCATAAAATCTAGACCCAATAAACAAACATCTTTTATCGGTGCAGCACAGACAGTGTGCAAAAATGTTTGCATACCAACAGTGATAGGCACATTATGTACAAGTCTACCATGTACAGGATCTGCACCTATCCCTGAAAGTATGCAAACTGGGCCCAAACTCTCTGGTTCAAACACTGACTGCAAAAAATCATCCCTTACCAAAGTCACCATAGCCGCACTATCAATAACCGCATCTGTAGGTTCTCCATTAAAATGAACACGGACAGTCGCGGTTAAATTACGTTGACTTGGTAGCGTCACCTCCAACACGTCACATGGGCGACCCAGATCAGAGTGGACTAGAAGCCTGTCGCCGGAGCCCCTAGTCCGTTGAAGTTTAAATCCTCAACGGATGAACCCAGCGACACGCCTCCAGTCTGTATGGAAGACTTTGGAGGTGCGGGACCAATGTCAGGGGGCCGTCCACCAGGGCTCCGAGCATCCCCGGGGGCACCATGATACCCCTTATGGACTTGGGGTCTCGACTTATACCCATCTTTATAAGGACGGGAGTACTGGTGTGAGGGTGAATTACCTCTAAAAGTATTTGGGGAGGGATTCCTAAAATGTTGGGCAGTTGGGGATGGATACCTTGTGTTGTATTCATTAGGGGATGGATACCTTCTATTATTGTATCCATTAGGGGATGGATACCTATTATGGTATCCATTAGGGGATGGATACCGGTCAGGTGGGTATCCATAAGATGGTGACGGGTTCCTGTTAGATGGGTTTCCATAAGATGGGGATGGATATCGATTTGAGGGATATCCATAAGGGGACCTGTTGCGTTCTGATGGGTATTTTGCATCAGGATACCTACTTCCAAAATTAGGGGATGGATGCCTATCATCAAAGCGATTTGGGCTTTGATTGAATTCTGGGGAACGAGGCCTCCAGGAAGGATATGAGTGGTATCCACGAGGAGACTGGAATCCGGTGGGTACAAATGACTCCTGATTGGAGAACCGCTTATCCCCACCACGGCCTCTGCCACGGAACCCCTGATAGGACCTCTCAGTTGGCGAATAGCCCCTTGATTCGGCCCTACCACGGTCCCCAAACGGCACGCGACCCGGTGGTGACAGACTGCGGTCCCTAGACCAACGGTCAGGCTTTGGCGAGATGGACCGAAGATAATATGAAAGGTTGTCAACCTTTCTCTCCAAGTCGGACACTCTCCTTTCCTCTTGGGCGGTGAAGAGTCTTTCCTGGAAAGACACTTTACCTCCCAAGATTGCCCTCCGGTTAGCCAGGACGGTCTTCATTTTTCTGCAGGCCTCCTGAATGGTCCCTGGAGGCTCCTGCATGACTATAGCTGCAGCCTCCTTGTTCTTGCAACCTCGCAGGAATGCTTCAGTTGCTAACTGTTGCATTGTGGGCAAATCTGTCTTGCCATATCCATCCATGGCAATTGTTAGGACTCTCTGAAGAAAAACCTCCAAACTTTCATCCTCTAATTGTTTTACGAGATGCAGCCTCTGGCGAGCAGCCACAGGCTCATCTCGTAAATCAAACCTTAACTTCATTTCTCTCTTCAGATCGTTAAAACAATCACCATGGTGACATCTTGTAGCATATTCCAAAGCTTTATCAGTCAAACAACTGAAAAGCCTGTCAAATGCCTTCTCATCAGTCCAGTGTCTCCTCGCCACAATCCTGTCGAACTTTATTATAAAGTTCGACCAGGATATTCCTTTGGGGTCACCTGTAAAGGACTCCAATTTAGGTGGTAAAGGAGACACCGATCTAGACGAGGAGGCTGAGTCATTCCTGCTCAGTTTAGATTTTCTGCCATGAGACCTGCCCTGGCGTTTTGGTTTTTTATCACCATCATCATCATCATCATCATCATCATCAGGTGCCATATTAAGGGCAGAATCTTTGGCAGAAAATTTGTCCACCCCAGGCCTTCCAGAGCCATAAATGTTATCTGAGGGCAGCACATCTTTTATTTTTTCCAAGATTGTATCTTTTCTTGGAGATTCCTGATCGGTATAATGTGCCCCCTCTGACTTATCCGGTAGAGTATCAGTATAACTGGCGCTGGTGTCTGCGCCAGTCATCTGAAAGGCTGTTGTTTGAGCAGCTGAGCCCATCTTGGCATCCAAGATAGACCCCTCTGCCCGGTACAGCCTTCTATCAATAGCATTTAAGCTATCATGGAGCTCAGTGAACTTTTTATTTATTCTGAGCTCCAATTTTGTTTCTACCTCGGTTAATTGAGCCGAACTCTGTGAAGCCAAGGACTGTATTTTCTGCTCTGTATGTTGTATTGCAGCAGTATTGGCTCGCATTATTTCCTCAAACTGAGACGTCATTGTTTGTGCAATGACGTCAAATTTTGAGTCGAATCCCTCTTTCAAGGAATTCATCTGCAGTAAAAAATCATCAGAAGTGATGAAATTGGTCCCAGGTTCGACTCTCCTGAATTCACTCGTTAGCTCAAGTGAAATAACCTGGTCCTGGATTAACTGAACCCAATGGGCTTCAGTCAATCTTATGAGGGCCAAGTCTTTAGTGGTTATGGGTGCATGTTGCCCAATTCGGACTTTCTCCCTTAGCTCCACAATTCGGCTTGCTGTTTGGGTGCCGATTTTGTCTATGCCGGCCAGATCCTTCTGGGATGCGGTATAAATATTTAGCATTTTGCTGGGATGAGGAATGCCGGCCTAAATAAATAGATATGACCTAAACATTTTGATGCATAATACACTCTGACACGTGTCAAAATATGTATATATGGCTAAAAAAATGTTTATTGGCTAAACACTAACGAGAACATTATACTGAATTGCCATCTCACTCCCCAAATATTCAAAATGTGCAAAAATTTACCTGTAAAAATGAAAAAAACAGTTGAATAAAGATGTCTTCCGGAAATGAATAAATGCTGGTGCGGTTTGGAAATAGTCCGGTGCCGCACCTGAACGGCAGACGAAGTTCCGGCGGTTGCTGGAATGAACCGCAACGGACTTCGTTGAGATTAGACCTAATTTATTCTAAAACTGTGTAAATGTTGAAATAAATAATATTTAATAATAAATTAGGGTTTCATGAAGTTATTATTTTCCAACACAATAAAGTAAATTATTAAATTTCTGAAAAATTATTATTTGGGAAGGGGCAAAAATAGCAATTCCGGCGGACAACGCAGGAATAATACATTACAAAATAGCACTGAATAAATAACACTTACCGCGTTTTCCAATTATGTCTCGCAGCGCCAATTGTTGTAAAGTAGGTGACTTACCTATCCGTCGACCAGGCAGTTTCCGAGCAAGGCGTCGTACTTGACTGTTTGGTTTCAGGATAAGAAGTGATGATAGGATGGCCACAGCTGGAGGTCACGTGGTTGGAGAAGCGGGAAAAGCGCATGAAAATCTCGGAATGACGTCAGGGGGTTGAACTTGTTTGGTTGGGGCGGAGTCTTGTAGTTGAAGATAGAGAGACGATAGTCACGCTTGTACAACACTATGTTTCTTATTTCTGCACAAATTATAGATTAGGGACACTCCTTAGAACCGCTTTATCGAGGCGGTTGTAACGAGTACCCGAAATCTATATTTTAGAGCAGTAATAAGAAAAATAAGATGTACCCCCGTAAACCTCTGTTTTAATTTATAAAAGTGGGGTTCGAAGGGGTCAAAATTATGTAGGCATATTTTCGTGATGGGGCTTGAGCCCACAGCGGCGAAGTTTTGCAGACAGGGTTTGATTCAATAGCATTAGCTCAGAATCAGAATTGTAACTGGTGACACGTCAAATAACATTCATACACCAGGACCTGTGATGTGGGAAGTTAGTTCCTAGCTCTAACCAAGGAGATAAATTTAGCTACACAATCATCAGCACCTTCAGCTGTCGAAATAATCGAATCGGGAAGGGCATTCCAATCTCTAATGGTTCTGGGGAAGAACGACTCTTATAAATGTCAGTTCTGCAGTAAGGGTCTGAAATGCCAACGAATGGTGATTTCTGCTGTGCCTAGCTGGGGAAACAAGGTCATATGTTGGAATGCATGTTGTGTGTCTGACAAAAGTATATGTTCATCCAAGTTGGCCATGATGTTCAAGCAATTTACACAGAACACAAGTATGAGACATAGGGCGATAATTACGGGCAAGAGCCCTATTTCCCTTTTTGGAGAGTGGACAAATGTTCGCTAGGAGTCATTCTTTGGGGTGTGCACCCGTACCAAGAGACTGTTGAAAAAGGTGTGCCAAAACTGGACTTAACTTATTTGCTAGTTCCTTCAGGACTCTAGATAAAGCTCGTCAGGTCCTAAGGCTTTACTGGGGTTTAAGCCTTGCCGTAACTTGATCACTCCTGCAGCTGACACAACAATATTATCCTTATATGGGGCCGATCTTCCAGTCAATGTAACCTCCATGAACTCAGTTTTATTAAACGCATTATTGAACTGACCAACTAGTTCCTCTGCCCTTTCAGTCTGATTCAGCAACCCCAACCCCCCTCTTTTATTAAGGGGCGGGATACCTTGCCTGTCTTTATTCTGGCTATTGATATATCTGTAGAAGTCTCGGGGATTTGCATTTACATCACCTACCAAGTTATTCACATATAAAGCATGCTGATTTTACGTCTCAAGTTTTCAAATTTTGTCCGGAGTTTACCACTTCCCGCCCTTTTTGCCCTTGCATGAATCTTATTACTTCTGCGAACTTTTCTTCTTATCTCTGGTGTGATCCAGGGAATAGAAGATACAGACCTTCTAGTTTTTGACGGGATATGGATTTCGGCCGAAGTATGAATGAAAGAAGTTATCAAATCAAATTTCCTGGACAGACCGAGCATCTGAATGACCATTAAAGTATTTCTCCTTTGCACATCTGAGTGCATCCTTCCTCATTGTTTCATTGTCGCCTTTTGGTACGAGTACACCTCCCTCCGAGGTTTCTTTATTGGTGGAATGTGGATTTTTAAATATTCGGAGACAATATCGTGATCACTTAGTTTATCATGGGACAAAATATCTTCAAGCTGTCTTGGCGAAGCCATAAGGATCAGGGCCCTGTTGCATAAAACTTCATTAACTCTTAACGGCAGCTTGAAGTCTCTGTTAACTTAATGACAGCTTTAACCATGTTGCATAAAAGTTCATTAAGTTAAAGCCGACATTAACATTGAGCTTAAGCTGTCATTAACTAATGTACATGTAGCTCCGGAGGTACAGTAAAGCCGTCATTAATACCACTGTCGCACGTGTTACTCGCAGATCAATATCAAGATGGCGGACAATTTTGACGTTATCGCCCCGCAGTAACAATATTTCGGGAGGAGAGAGTGAGTCTTCAGTGAAAGGATTCATCATTTGACAACAATGAATTCCGAACAGCTTGGGTCGCGCTACCGCTTTGGGCTACCCGCTCTCAATCATATGTTTACCCTTATATCCCCATCTGGATGACAAAACAAACAGAAATAAGAGCCTCTCCAAAGAATTGCGGGTAAGTAGGCCTACAAACAGAAAGTTCTACATGTTGAGCATCCGTAAGTAGTGTGTTAAATGAAGCGTGCCTATAAATAAACAGCGATACTGCTATAAAATGCATGTGCAATGGCTAAATATTGATCTTCTCAACTTATTTCATAAACCATACAACAACAAACAAACAACTACAACAAAAACACTTTCAAATATATTTTATTTACTCCTGTCTGTCTATTATTTGTATCAGCTGTTGAGTACATAAAATGTACATATAATGACCACGTCACTGGATGACGACAGGGCTTTTGCTGACGTAGTTCCCAGAATGGGGCAACTAGTGGGGAATAAACAACACGTAAACTAGATGTATAATTCGCGTTTTCTGCCCTCAGTATTTGGTTAGAGAGAAACAAAAAGAGAAAACATCGACAAAAGAAATATTTGATTAAATGATTGAAATGAGGTTTAACGTCCCCGTCAACACTATTTAGGTCATTTTAGAGACGCTGCTTCCAATTTTGGAAGGGACTTTTACCCGACATAGAGATGAAATGACATCTCGGACGGTCCCTGCCGCGCAATGTTACCAATTAGGCGAGGTACTTTAATTTTTATGGTCAAACTAATTCCTTGAGAAATTCTTTCAACACCAAAACACAGTGCTATGTTATATTAATTACCAAAAAAAAAGTCCTCAAAAAATATCCGTGCCAGTTCTCAGAAAATTAGGATTTAATCCGCAGAAAAAACATTAAATAAGTAATGGTCAGATAACAGCACCATACACTGTTTTACCGGCAATAAGGTTCCTCACGCGCAAACAAATGACGTCATCAAAATCAAAACTTACGTCAGAAATTGATAAAGGCAGTCTTTCTACATTCTATTTTTTAATACATGCCATTTATATTTTCCTTGTATGCTATTGATAAACAAGATCAATGTTCAAGTTATAAGAATAAACATTTTTTTTGGGGGGTCGGAAAATACATTTGTCAATGTCTCATGACAAAATTTTAATGTATGGAAGCACATTTGTGCAAACTGAATCAAATGAATTAATATCGTAAATATGTGCATACGGTGTATTCCGGTAACAGGGCGCACGTAAGATTTTGATAGCTATGTGTGACTTTGTGGAAGCAACCACTAAAAATCACAATCAGAACAATTGCAACACTGTCCTATCTACTTACTGCAATAGAAATTGGCCGCTGACTTTTTAACAGGCAGGAACAATAAAAGGGGTGTACCCCCTTGAAATTGATTTACAAATTTTGTCTCCCAACCTTGCACACAATAACTGTTTTGAGCTGACTGAACACAAAGGTTGACTCAAACAACCTTAAAAGGGGCAAAATCCGGATGAGAAAAATATCTTTCAGCTAATTTGCCATGAGGAATCCATATATGGAATTTCAAAACCCTGGCATACAAGGTTCTAAAGGTTTGATATGCATCACAAAGCATAGGCCTACAATGTACCCAAAGTGACAAAGGGCCATTAGCCACAAAGTATTTTTCGGAATTTAGTCAAAAGTTTATCAGGACATCTACTTGTCGCCAACTTACAAGGCTCTAGCTCCAATAGATTTTGAGATATTTTGCTGACAAGATTTTATAAAAAAAAATCAAAGGGCAATAACTTTTGAAAGGGGCATAATCCGGATAAGAAAAAAATACGCGTTAGCTAATTTTCCATGAAAATAGATATATGAAATTTCAAAACCCTAGCATGCACGTTTCTTCCGTTATGCTATGCATCAAAGGCGTAACGGAAAGTCGAATGGACGAACCAGAAGCAATATGCCCCTCCAACTTTTTGAAGTTGGGGTCATAAAAAACATAACGAAAACACTCATATTCAAATCTATTGGAAGATTTGATCACCCCCCAAAAAATCTAGAGAAAAATTCTGAGGTTTTTCTTATTCATCACGAAAACGAGATGTTGCTTCCAAGTTTGGTGGACTTTTACCTGACATTGAGATAAAATGACATCTCAATCCCTGCCGCCCAATGAATCCAAAAGGGTTTACATGCATGGACAGGCTGACTCGCAGCAACTTTTCTGGATATTCTCAGTGGTTTAGCAGTACTCATATACGGTCGGTATCAGTTCTGTGCGGAAGCATTAGCAGCCCCATCTATTACTCCAAACCCAGATGGGTGGGGTAAAAAAACACGCCTATATAATTTTGACCCTTCGAACCCCACTTTAATAAAGTAAAGGGATAAAAATTAAATTTCTTATATCAGCTCAAAAACATAGATTGTGGGTACTCGGTAGAAACCGCCAAGTTCAGGCGGTTCTGTCAAGCTCCGCAGTCTATGTTTTGAGCAGAAATAAGAAAAACATCATTTTTTATCTTAAAATTCCATTTTTGGGCTGAACAATCGACAATGTTTTTTGTTTAGGCGTGCTTCTTAATGTCTGCTTAAAAGCATAGATTGTGGGTACTCGATAGAAACCCACTCCTGCTGGAGTTTTAGTTTATACTAATTTATTTTACTTCGATTGCGATGAAAGCCTCAAGCTTAATTATTCGCTCTCGAACACTCATTCCGGATGTTTTCACGCGCACGAGGGAGAGGCAGTTGACTTTTACACCACTGCTACACATTTACACCTGGGTGGGTGGGGCAGTGGGGAGTTTTAGGGGGTGTACATGTACATATTTTTTCTTATTTCTGATAAAAGAAGCCTCCATGGTGTAGTGGATAAGCTACTAGCCTCATAAACCAGGAGTCGTGGGTTCGATCCAGGGGCTTCGCCAGACTCTCAGATGAGTCTTTAAACCGAGGTCCGGTCTCCGTATGCAGGTATTTCATTAATAGACGGGTAGTGGGGATTTTCCCGTTTACTTAGACATTATTCCCCTGCTACGCTTGATAAATTTGTAAGGGCTTTATTCAGATAACATTTTCAATCACACTCCTATCTTTCCTTGAAATCTAGATGCCGAAATGTTTTTGAAACCACTGCATATGACATTTTCTGTTGACGGGATGTAAACCTCAAACACACTCACTCACTTATTTCTGCTCAAAACATAGATGAGGCAGTTCTATTGAGTATCAACAATCTCAGAAGCTATGATTTTGAGCAGAAAAAAATAAATAAAATATAACCCCTAAACCCCAAGTTTTTCAAGTATATAGATAAAAGTGGGTAAGTGGGGGTAAACATTATATAGGCATGTTTTCGTGATATGTTTGCTTTTGATTCCCCCCCCCCCCCAAAAAAAAAAAAAAAACAAACAAACAAAAAACAAAACAAAACAAAACTCTTTTGCACAGAAACTATCATTATTTAATGATTTCATGAAGTTAAGTACCGATATGGATTTACTTTTAAGATATATGTCAGTGAATTAATTTTTTCTTGTTTTAAGCGACATTCCTTTATTGTCTATGCCCACGGGTGTAGACAATCTTAATGATAGCTTTTGCTCCGGAAGCATATAATGAAAGGTCATGACTGGTATTCTGTTGACTGGTTCTACTTTTCATTTTCCATCTAGTTACCGCCAGGACATCCCAACTCTGGTCATACTGGAACGCCCACTTGCATATTGAAACCCAGCAATTACATGAAAGCTGCCAAAAGTTTATCACATGGATATGCACGATTGCTCTCACACTTGCAAAATTAACATATATTTGCCCTTATCTATTTCATCCCACATCCAATTCTTAATGTTTTCATTTCTAGACGGCAATCTTGGCAGATTGTTTTTTCATGACGTTAACCTAGAATGCAAAATGAAAGTTTAAACTAGAATGCGAAATGAAGAAACCGTAAATGTAGGCATGTAGTACAATTAGTTGTAATGGATAGTGAAAAAAAAATCGGAAATTTTGTTTTATGTGACATTGGTGATAAGATTTGGAAATCCTCATTTGATATGTGACTTTTTTTTTTTACACTTTGCGGTAACTGACACATTTTAGTTCTACACAAATTAATGTGTGCTTAGCATAGACTAAAGTTTTTTTATAAAACCTAATACTTGTTTTTCGATATTTCACACAAAAAATATACAAAAATAAAAATAAAAAATAAAAGAAAACTTTTATCTTCAGAATTTTTAGTATTTTTCCCCAGATAGAAATATTCATTTTGAATGATTAATGAAGTCAAGTATTAATTGTTTAACGTACGCCTGCTTTTTGTGAATTTTCTTCATTTTTCGTATTTTTTTCACCCCCCAAAAATACCCTTTCCCCTCAGATTTTTTTTGAGGACTTTTTTTCTATAAAGCAGGACACCTTCCTGATACTAAAACTGCTGATAACATTTCTCAAGGAATTAGTTGTGGGTCAAGGGTCATTTCCGGCTAAATGTACTGGCCTATTGTCAGAATTTATACTTTTTTATCATGGATTACTGGCCGCCGTGGCCTAGTGAATAAGAGCGCTCGCTGACTCTTAATAATTAGGTCTCTCACCACTGTGGTTCGAGCCTGGCTCGGTCACATGTGAGACGCCAAGTTTTGCAATGGAAGGTCAGTTGGTTTTTCACAGGGTAGGCTACTCCGGTTTTCGCCCACCTCTGATTCACGATCGGCTCGACAGTAGTGAAATAATTTTAAAGGGCCGTAAAACTAAGGAAATAAAACAACAAAACAAAAAAACAACAACTCAGTAATCACTGGATTATCCCCGTCAATGAAAATGTTCTTTATTGCACCACGCATTGCTTTCCCCCATGTTTATATATATATATATATATATATATATATATATATATATATATATATATATATATATATATATATATATATATATATATATATATATATATATATATATATATATATATATATAAAATATATATATATATATATATAATATATATATATATATATATATATATATATATATATATATATATATATATATATATATATATATATATTTTTTTTTTTTTTTTTTGGCGGGGGGGGGGGGGGGGGGGGTGGCGATGGAGTGAGGGGTATTCTATGGATTCGTTTTCGAAAACTGGGAGTCTAATTGCCTACCCATGAGTCAAAACTCTATGCCAATAAAACCCTTATGCGGACACTCAATTTGTCATATAGTTCTTCTAAAATACCGTGTTCAGCTACTTAAAATCCCGCCCGTGCGGTCAAATTTCCAATTGTTGGGATTATTGCCCTAGGATATCCAAGCCACCCCGCCCATCCACTCTGATGGGAAACAGGTGCATATCCGTGGAACTTGTTTATCACCTATGCCGCCGTGTGTTGTGGGTACTCATTGGAAATGCCTTGGATAGTTGCTTCCAGTATGAACCGTTGCGGCCCCCGCCCATCGGGGCTTGAAGAAATAGATGGGCTGCATGATGCTTCAACGCAGAGCTGAAACCGACCCACACACGAGATCTGGTAAACCGCTTAGAGGATCTTAGCCTGCCCAGGCAAAGCGGTGCGAGACGGACCGTCCATGCTTATAAACCCTATTGGTTTCATTGGGCGGCAGGGCTTGAGATATCATTTCATCTCAATGTCGGGTAAAAGTCCCACAAAATTGGAAGCAACGTCTCCAAAATGACATTTACAGTGTTGACGGGGACGTTTAACCTCAAATCAATCAAACAAAACAAAGCATGTGTTATCTTTGGGATTTTAGCGAAATGTCCGTTGTTCATTTTGTATGTAATGTTTACCGTTTACCTTACTCATGAGCTGTGTTGTTTCTCCGCTGCTGTTACTCATTGGAGGCGCCTCGGTTAGTTGCATTTAGTGGATATCCACAACATATTCAGATTACTTATTATAACTATTCAAACCGTACGTATGTGAGCAGATAGTTGAATTGTCGGTATGTTTGAGCTAAAAAGTGCACCTTATCCGGAGCTATGTCACGGGTGGACATCAGGGGAGCTATCGCGAAATCACGTCAACGTAATCACATCCGGAAGCTCTCGTGATAGTTCCTAGGACCTTGAAATGGTAAACAAAGGTAAGTACCCTTGTGTGTTTTGATTTATTGTAGAAGAATGAGAGCATAATATAAAATTTCAACGATGCTAAGCAAAGTTAAAATGATTTATCTTTCTAAGCAGGCCGAACAAAATATTGAAAAAAATCGTTGCTGAAAGTAGGCGACCGTAACAAAATCGAACACAGGGTAATCTGATGTTAATTTTTTTGTCAACACGAATGAATGAAGCAATTGTTTTGTAAGTGTTCGCTTAGATCGTGATCCTTTGGCGCATATTCTGTGTATGTCAGCCCTCATCTATCATTTAGACGTAAAACATTGATCAATGCATGTACAGTGAAGGTGTAATGCCGCAATTTTTCAGGCGAAGTAGCTCCCTCACCATCGCGGCAGCTCCCAAATCACGCTCTAGTTCTCACGAGTCTATCAGATACTGAGTCTGTTGCATTCCACCATTACATCAGCTAGGTGGTTCGCTAAAGTTAGCAAAATAAAATCAATGGATGATTTCTTTAAAGTGTTTACAATCTATTACAGGGGTGTACAAAAACGTATACCTCTGAGTCCCAATCTATACCTTGCGGGCTTTGAAGACTTCCGCAGCTTTGGCAATTTTCACAGAGGAGGGAAGACTAAGCCACTGACGAATAGTTCCGGGAAAGAAGGAATTCTTCAGTGCATCACTAAAGGCCTGATATCTATGATATTGAATGTTGCTTTTGCCCCCGCTCATCGGGGCTTGGAGAAATAGATTGGGCTGCATGGTGCTTCCACGCAGAGCTGAATCTGACCACATACGGGTACTGGTGAACAACTAAGAAGGACTAAGCGGGCCCAGGCAAAGCGGTGTTAGTCAGATGGTCCAATGTATATAAGCCTTCTGGTTTTATTGGGCGGCAGGGCTTGAGATGTCATTTCATCTCGATGTCCTGTAAAAATCCCACAAAATTGGAAGGTCTCCAAAATGATGTAAATAGTGTTGACGGGGACGTTAAACCACTATTCAAACAAACAAATAAACATTGGCTGTTGTTTAATTGTGATGCCCTTCTTTGAGTTGAACTAGTCACAGGGGCCAAGTATTTATTTTTATTAAGAGACACTGTATCAGAGTGTATCTTATTAAAGAAGGTTAAAGAAGACTGCTCACTACGGGCCTGCAGCGATGGCCAATACAGCTCATCAAGCATATCACCAACACTACATAGGTTCCGCCATCCATCTGCAGGTCCATCGAGCAGCCGCCTTAACATGGGGATGCCAAACAGGTGATGCATACTCAAGTTGAGGACGAACCAATGCAACATCCATTGTCTGCCTAGGTGCAAAAGTCAAATTACGTCTAAGAAATCCTGATGCCCTACTAGTTGCTTTCGATGTAATTTCAGTAATGTGTTGATCACAATCGAAATTGTCAGTGATGGTGATTTCTGACATGAAGAAGTATGAAAATCTTGCATAATTTATCAACGGTGTTTGAACCGTACTTGAATAAAACGGGCATTGATCTCATAATTTATCCAAACAAAATAACTAATTAATTACCAGAAAGGCTTTAAAATGATACTCTTTTGATAATTGTAAGAATTTTAATTTCTTTGGCTGCAAAATATGAATATTTTGAATTTTAATTTATATTTCTATCCAATCCTGACATAGACTTTTAACCCCGAACTTATAAAGACAACTCTCGACCAGTTACGGCGTTAAAAGTCAGTATGAGGAGCAGAGCAGAAATATTGAAAATCAAAACATTTATATTTTGCAGCCAAACACATTAAAATTTGTACAAGTATCGAAAACTTTCGTTTTAAAAGTCGCTCTAAGAATTTATTAGTTATTTCGTTTGGATAAATACTGAGGTTAATGCCGATTTTATTCAAGTATCGTGCCGATATTGTTGACGATATATTCAAGATTTACTTACTTTAACATATCAGAAATCATAAAGTGTTATTAGAAATATATTCACTTGATGCATAATTTAGTAGAAATGACAATTTGCGGATGGTATTTCTTTTCTTCTTTTCCACAGAGTTATATCGCGGTTTAAAATCTCTCAAATTCCCGTTGTTTTCTAATGATTACAGCCCGCAGTTCCCATCGGTTAATATACACCAGGTGTGTGACGTCATTGGATTTCGTTCTTTGCCTTAAAAACCAGTTATATTCCATTCTTGTAACATTTATATGATGTTAGCGGTTGCCTGGTGGTTTAAATCGACATATAATCTAATCTAAAAACTTCTCTCCGGTTGATTGAATGATAGACTCGTGGGAGCAAGAGCGGGTTTTGGGAGCTGCGCGATGATGTGGGAGCTACTCCGCCTGAAAATGTATGAATGTTTATATCTACATGTCAAACCTACAAACTTCATTCTGACTTCCCTCTCCCTTTCCCCGTCCCACTATACTTCATCATTCTGTTCTATGTTTCTCTTGTATTTTTTTTCTTTTTCTCTATCTCCTTCTTCAATCCTATGCTATGCCATACACTAACGTTTATATATGTTTTCTGGATATTATCTCATATGTCATACTTTGACCTGAGATGTAATAAAAGTTGTTGTAATTGTTGTATACATTTTTATTTTGTTCTTTTATTGTTAAAAAATAGTAGAGTCAGCTGCTCTGAAGCAGGGTGGGTCGGGTTATCGGTAACACGGCTTTTAGGCCCTAGTAAGACGAGTGTAGATCCAGCTTAAACGTCGTTTTACTGATATGACATTTGGACAAAGGAGGACAGGTTAATCCATACATTTATCCTGGATTTTAAAAAGCTTTTGACATGCCCCCTCATGAACTACCAAAATGCAAACAATATAGTTATGGCATTGGCGGAAATACCCTAAACTGGATAGATTCCATCATTTGCTATAGAAAACAGCGAATTGTTGTTAACGGGGAAACTTCAGAGTGGGCTCCAGTTTTCTCTGGTGTCCCATAAGGGACTGTTCTAGGTCCATTGTTGTTTTCTTTGTACATAAATGACATTTCTACTAATATTGATTCCGAAATAAGACTGTCCGCAGATGACTGTGTTTGCTATCGTAAAATTAGACGACTCATTGAAACTTCAGAGGAATATAGATAGGTTAGAGGGGTTGGGCTAGATATGGGGTATGAGATTTGCAGCCAGTTAAATGCAATATCATGCAGATAACTAGGATAAGAACAAACAAAATTGAGGCTTCTAACACTTTAGAGGGAACAGTCCTCGAAAATGTGGATACCATTTTATACCTTGGTGTGACCATCTCACATGACTTGAGATGGAATACTCATATCAGCACAATGTGTACTAAGGCTAATAGAACACTTGGCTTTTTGAGGCGAAATCTTTATCAATGCCTCAAAGATGATTTTGTTTGTTTGTATTGGAGTTTAACGACCCAGTCAACACTATTTAGGTCATTTTTGAGCCGGTCAGTTTACCTATCAACACTTTCCTGGGCAAGCTTATACGTAAGCGGTTAACCAGTACATTGCACATTCTTTCGCCAGAAACTGGCAACTGCCCTTCTTGAATCAGCGGAAGGGAGAGAATGACCGTAGAAAAGATTTCATGATCAATCTCCACGAAAGAATGTTGCCGACCCCGGCGGGAGTCGAACCCGCGACCTCCTGATCACCAGTCAGACGCGCATCCGACTGAGCCACCGAGGCCGGCCAACCTCAAAGATGATAAAGAGGCAGCATATAAGGGACGCGTCCGCCACATCTTTGAATATGGTAGATGTGTCTAGGACCCCCATGGAATAGTCCTTCTGGGGGAGATTGAAAAAGTTCACAGTAGGGTAGCTAGATTTGTTACGCGCTATTACAGCTTTGAAACTGGAAGTATGACTAGAATACTGAATAAACTTAGGATGGGAGTCTGTCAAGAAAAGGAGATACAGTAGGCTTAAACTAGCTAGTCTGGCCCAGAAAACTTGTACACTTCATATTTTCCAGTTCTGTGGTGTATTCCTTGCTTCCAAAGGATAACCCTTTTATAGAACATATTTAACGTCCCTGCAGCTTGTGTCTGGGAATGTGTGGCGGCCGTAAAAAGTTGACCTGTCCTACATCATAGTTATAGGTTATTGACTTTATACTGTGAAATATTCGGCCCAAGTTCATATGGCGAAGGACGCACGAGCTTGCGAGTGCGTCTCCGCCATATGAACGAGGGCCGAATATTTCACAATATAAAGTCAATAACATTTTTATTATATATCTAAAACTTTAACTCTTTTAAAACTCAGGACCGCCTGGCATAGAAATCTGAATGTAAAATGATAATATATACTTTTAAGTAGCTTAAAATAGAAAATAATGCAGCTCGTTTGATGTCTTCCTACACATTGCAAAACCACGCCCAATGGCGCCAAAGTCAATATGACGTTAACGTCGTTTGATGTGACGTCATTAAAAACATCGACGTTTGCCAACGCAGAACGCCATTTTTTCCGGAGTTTCCGTTTAGTTTCTTTCAAAGTACTCCTGATTTACTGAAAGAAAGTTTTGTTAATCTTTACAGATTGCAGGTAGGTCATATTTGTTACCATAAAATTCGCTTTGTGCTCTGTGTCACAGCCTGCATTCGTTTAATTTCTTCGTTCTCTCAGTCGATTCGCACGACAAGATGGCTGCCGAGTGCCATGATTCAAAACTAGGAAATTTGAAAGTAGTCCTATTATGCACGAGACTCCTTATCTCCGGGCAATATCAACTTGACTACGGGCAATATGGAAAACATGTACACTTTATATTTTCCAGTTCTGTGGTGTATTCATTGCTTCCAAAGAATAACCCTTTTATAGAACATATTATACTCTTGTACAAGGTCTAAAGGGTGTTGCCAGTATTTCAACAGTTGACCTTATCCCCCAATTAGGAGTGGCAGAAAGCATCACTCTTTGGCATTTCAGGTGCCCACTGCAAGAACTGACATCTATAAGGGATCCTTCTTCCCTCAGACATTTAGAGATTGGAATGCCCTTCCGGGTTCTGTTATTTCATCCACGGAAGGTGCCAATTAAGGATAATGTAGCTAAGTTTACTTCTTTAGCGAGAGCTAGGAACTAACTTCCCTTGTCATAGGTCCTGGTGAGTGAATGTCATTTCACTCGCACTGTACTGGCTAACCGCTTACGTTCAAGGAAAAGTGATCAATGCGAGTCGGACCGCTCCTTCAACCATAGCGGTTTCTATCGTCGGCAGGGCTTGAGATGTCATTTCATCCCAGTGTCGGGTAAACGTCCCACAAAATCGAAAGCAACGTCTCCAAATGACCTTTATAGTGTTAACGGGGACGTAAAACCTCAACTCAAACAAACAACCGCTTACGTATATGTCTCCACAGGAAAAGTGTGGATAGGTAAACTGACAGGCTAAAATAACCTAAATAGTATTGACTGGTCCGTTAAACTCAAACAAACAAAACTTCACAGAACGTTGGAACAATTTTGAATCAATGTTGATCGGAAGTCAAGTCGTTGAATCAACGTTTTTTTGTTTTTCTTTCGACGCTGACACAACGATGAATCTACCTACTTCAATTCTTGATTGCCTGCTCATGTAAATCTCGTTGTGCGGACGAACTTAAACTGTCCTAAGAGTCACTGAGTTTGAGCCATTCTTCCACGCCTCATAACACTCCATTTTTTTTTAAATTCACAATTCAATATCATCTGTTTAAATAATGCTGTATTTAACTGGATTGCTATTATTGTGTACCTGTGACGTCATTTGCGGTTTAAAAAATTATGACGTGTGTGGTAGTCATATTGTGTACTGAGTACGTATACGGCTTTGGATGTGATTTTACTTGTAGTTTCTGCTTTAAAGTGATTAAAATACGGATAGATTTTTAACTTTTATTCTTAACAATGAATTACTGTGGATAATACAGTCGTTATACATTTGCACACAGTGATAGGTAAGAATATTTTTAGTTTTGATTTATTTCTGTTTTGTTGTGTCAGCATTAACCCGTTGGGGACCCCAAATACTTGACGCAGAAAAGTGAAAAGGTACCTGTGTTGTTATTTGAAGATTGTGCGACCTATTTAGTGATTATGGGATGTAATATTTTCGTTTCTTTGTGCGACATACAGGTCTTTCTTATACAATATAGATGCTTTTAAGCTTGCATCTCTTTACCTAAAAACATTAGCTTTCAGGTCCTCTTTTTGTTTCGCGTAACCATGTTGTGATGTTTTGGTCTCAGAAGATCGCGATATCCCTCGAAGAGGTCGATGAGAAGAGATGTTTCCTTCTAAAAATGTTTGGCCCTTTTCCTGAGCAACTTTAACAATTCACTCATTTCTTCAGCCATTTTGTTTCTTGGGGAATTATGGGATTAAAAACTTAATTGCAGCTTAATGCCAAGTTAACCTCTCATTAGTAAAGCTGGCATTAAAATTGTTTTATGCAACAGAAAATTAATGCAAACTTGAACTTAGCTAATAGAGTTCTTTAAATTTAATGCCAACTTAACGTTTAATGGCAGCTTAAGTTAATGAAGTTTTATGCAACAGGGCCCTGATCCAATGTGTTCTTATCACGAGTGGCGAAGTTAACAATTTGTTCCAAGCCATGATCGTTCATAATTACAATTAATAAATATCCTTCGGACTGACTCAGCATTGTGCCTTGTTTTCTACGCCTGTCAGGTCAGACCATGTCTCTGAAGTTGAGGTCACCTAGAACATGTACAGCCAGGAGTTTTTTTACCCTTGTGCTGCGACTAAATGCAATCCATTTTCAAGGATGCCACAAGGACCCGTTCTTGAACTATTTTGTTCTTGTACATAACTGATATTTTCTCAGATAAAACTGTTCGCAGATGACTGAAAATAGTGAAGCAGAGAACCAAGTGAAATTTCAGAATGATATAGATGAATCAGTATGTTGGACATGAATATGGGGTATGAGATTTCAGCCCCTTGACTGCAATATAATGCAGAGAGCTAGAAAGAGATCCAATACAATTTAGGTTTCAAACGGTCCTCGAATACATTGGATTTCATTAAATGCATGTGCCATAGCTTGACAGTCATGCATATCTTGAGATGGAACACATATTAGCTACGTGTGTCCTAAAGCAAAAACGATACTTGGTTTCCTGATCCGAAACATTCTTTTGTGGAGATTGATTGTAAAATCTTTGACTCTGCAGTTTACCCCTAATCTTGGAATCCTGGACGCTCAGGGAGTGGTCCTCCAAGTAGAATTTGAAAAAGATTTGTTTCTTGCAATTGCTACTTTAAACTTGGAGTTTGACTGGAATAGTTGAAAGATTGGAATCTCTCAAGAAAAGGAGAAAATACAACAGGCCTGTACTGTTGTACACAGATCTAGTGGGCTAGCAGGAGATATCGTTCAAAGAATTTTCTATTTTTAGCTCTGGTGGCCATTTTATTGAACGGAGTGGAACCATTTTTGCAAATTTGAGAACAACCACGAGTTTCTTTAACATAAATTAAGAAATAAAATGTGTATATTAGAAACGTAATTGCTGTTTTATATAGCAGCGGAGTTCGATGATGAGTAAATTTTACTTTAGCTTCAGAATTATTTTTCTGTTCTCTGGCATACATGACAGGTCGAATCTTTTATCAGCTGCTTAAAGTTCATCATAGGTGTTGAGTGTTAAAGCAAGGTTTTGTTGCTCAGAATCGAAAACCAAATCGGAAAGACAACCTAACTAGTTGTTTTATTCGGAAGTTGGACCTGGCAGCTCATTATACAAAACTCTCATCCATCAAAATGGCACGAATCTTGTATCCAGCTGACGGAAAAGGATCTAAACCCCATTGGTTCCATTCAGGAATGATTAACTGTCAATAAATCGATTTTCTGCAAAACACCCCCATGTATTACCTTTGTACGAAATTTGGACGGCAAACATGGTAAAACCAGAAAAGATGCCGCATAACGCAGCGTCTAATGTGGGCTACAACGTTTGCTTATTGTAAAGTAATCTGATCCGAGTCCATACTGTTTGCTTAACCCTTTTTGTACCAAATTGAATCTTCCTTCTTATATATAGCAGGAGTCCATTTGAAAAATTAGGGGTGTCGGGTTGTGTTTTCTTCAAAATGTTTTCGGTAAATGACGTATCTTTTAACAAACAGTGTAGGCCCTGGGCCTGCACTGTTTGCCCAGGTACCCCTTTAGGGGTTTCTGGTACTGAATTGGTTAAAGTACAGGAATCTTTTGTTAAATATACTTTCTAATGCACTTGCGTATATAATGCGGCATTTAATTGGATTGTCAAACAAGAGGCCCATGGGCCATTATGCTCATCAGAGCTCAGGTGGGCACTGCCCACTGGCAGACATGTATTTTAACAAAATATGATTCTAATATACCGATTATAAAGTCTCCCAAAGAACCCCCATACTCATATGAGCATCCATGTGGACTCCGTATCTGACCTGTTATGTCTTTTATGAAGTGGAGGGGTTGGGCATGGACCTAACAAAGCCCTAGTTGGTTTCACTGAAAGTCATCTTATCATAAGGAACAAGAATATATATGGTTTAGGGCTGGGAATATGTACAGGTCATGAGATAAAAAGCCTTTTAAGCAATGGAGGGGATGGGACACGCCCCTGACGGACACTAGGAAAGCCAAGATTGTTGTCACTTAAAGGGTCTTATCATAAGGATCAAGAGTATACATGGTTGAGGGATGAGGATCTTGACGGTTTCTGAGAAAAAAAGTCTTTTTATGAAGTGGAGAGGTGAAAAATGGTCCCTAGGGCTGGACCCCAGAATTCGGTGTGGCAGAATGCGTCTGATCATAAGAAACAAGAATACACATAATTAAATGGTGAGAAGCTGAATGGTTTCATATATATATGGCATTTTATGAAGTAGAGGGTAGGGCATGGGCCCATCCCACTCCGGGAGACTCCCAGACTAGTGTGATAGAATGCGTCTTATCATAAGGAACAATATTACAAATGGTTTGGGGTGGGGATCTGGACAGTTTCTAAGGTATGACCTTTTATGAAGTTGAGGGTTGGGGCATGACCAAAGTCAACACTGAGGGACCGCAAGGTTGTTATCACCGAATGCGTCTTATCATAAAAACAGGTATATATGGTTTAGGGATGGGGTTCTGAACAGTTTCTCAGATATATGGCTTTTTATGAAGTGGAAGGATGGGGAACGATGCACCACAGGAGACCTTCAGGAATGCGTCTTATAAGAAACAAGAATACATATTGTTTAGGAATTTTGATCTGAAAGGTTTTTGAGACATGAGGTCTTCAATTTTCACCATTATAGTCTATATTAACCCTAAGTCGCCATAGCAACCAACCCAAAGAGCAGATTTAAAACAACATCAACACACACACACACACACACACACACACACACACACACACACACACACACACACACACACACACACACACACACACACACACACACACACGCACGCACGCACGCACGCACGCACGCACGCACGCACACACACACACTTTCAATCCCCCAGCCAAAGGATGCTACAGATAAAATTTGGGCCCAATCGGTCAATTGGCTTCAGAGGAGATGCCGTTTGAAAGTGTTGACGCCAGATGGCGACATACCACGAACGACGACGGCGGTGGACAACTGCCTATCCTATAAGCTCCCCGGCGCCTTCGACACTGCTGAGCTAAGAATTTGCGACGGTATATTCTGCGATATACTGTTGAAAACCCGACGTAATGTCACCTTTCTTTGGCTGGCATTGGTTTTACGCAGCCCACAACGCTTGTTGTTTTGTGCAAAATAGTACAGTTTTTTTTAACAAAACAACCTAATAAGTGCATCAAAACGGAGATAACTGTATTGCAAAATTGTCATTGAGGGAGTAAATCGTCGGTTTTACGGTTGGCAATTCCGTTTTACGGCTCCGCTGACGCGTCACCTTAAAACGAAATTTCCGACCGCAAAACCTGAGGTAATGGCCAAGTATGACGACTCAGTATATGAAGATAGAAATCGACGGTTTACCTCCCCAAAAGACACTTTTGAAGACAGGTAACCCCTAAATAAAGGAATTTAAACCCAAATCCCTTAACTAGGTAATGGACATGTCGTGAACTTTAGATGGAATGATCTATGTGTGATATATGGGTTAACCCATTGTATGCTAGTGGACTCTTCCATTGCTATATATTGGACAAGTCAATTTGTCACAGAATAAGAATTGTTACTGGTGACACGTCAAATGACATTCATACACCAGGACCTGTAATGTTGGTAGTTAGTCCCTAGCTCTAACCAAAGAAGTAAATTTAGCTACACAATCAAAAGCACCTTCAGCTGTCGAAATAATCACATAAGGGGTGTCAGGCCTATTTTTTCACTTTCTTTCTATTTTTGATGGAAAATTCTGTCAGCAAATAGTGCAGGCCCTGATCAGTTTGATCTGGGCCTGCACTGTTTGCCAAGTACCCCTTTAGGGGGTTCTCGCATGCAGCTGGTTAAACTAAACATTAATTTCGTCATGCTAACAAATCCGTGAAATAAAGACCCTTCTAAAACCCACTTTATATAGAGAAAAGTGGGGTTAACCGGGATGTCCATTTCCTTCCTTCGTTTTGCAAAAATATAGATTGTTAGTACTCGTTAGAACCACCTCAATGAGGCGGTTATACCGAGTAGCACCAGTAACCTATATTTGGACTAGAAATAAGGAAAAAAAACCAATCATTTTTATATGAAAAATGGTAGTTATAGAGATATGGAGACGCCAATATGACGCACGGATGGATTGTCGTAATGACTTTGGCACCAACATGTTGAAACATTTACAAATATCTGGGACACACGTGAACGGTACATTGCGATTCACTTATAACGGTATAAATGGCGTTCATGCAAAACAATATTCATTGAAAGGAATGGATTTATTTTGTATGATCCATCACGACCGTGTATTGAACACCTCTGTAAGCCCAAGTGCCCCCGCCCATCGGGGCTTTGAGAAATAGATCGGGCTGCCTGGTGCTTCCACGCCGAGCTGAAACTGACGACACACACGAGTACTTGTACATTAACCACCAGAAGGTCTAGGCCTAACCAGGCAAAGTGGTGTGAACTTGCCATGCATATAAACCCTTTTGGTGTCAATGGGCGACAGGACTCGAGATGTTATTTCATCTCTATGTCGGGTAAAAGTCTCCAAATGACCTAAAAAGTGTTGACGGGGACGTTAAACCCCGAATGAAACAAAAAATAAGAGCGTCCAGAGGGCCCTGATTCCTTCTCCTGAATGTCACTGTCTCTAGTGCTTTCTATTTTAGCTCCGGCGTCCTTCTTGTTCATCAGAGTGGAAAGATCTTAGGTACTTTGGTAGGGTGTCACCTAGGCAACATTCATATGAAGTTTGAATCAGGGTTTAGGAAGAGTTCGCATTTAGAAAGACTTCGTGCTCAGGTGAGCTGAAACGCATCCTTATATACATAAAAGAGGTCCATGGACCACTTCACATACTAGAGGCCAAGTGTGAAAAACTCACCACGGCCCTTGGAGACCACATTTTCAATAATCCATGGTGACTTGAAACATCTAGCCTTTCAGTTCCTGAAATGGAGAGTTTTTAGTCTGTTTTACCATATATGGACATGGGTCCAAATCCCCAAAGCTACATACCAAGTTTCAAGAGGAGCAGATTTTCAAATGGTAATTGCCTCCACTTCTATTTTATATGGGCATGGCAGACATAATTTCCTGTAACTCCAATCCCACTACTTGATTTTAATTGCCTCATTCCATACAGGCTCCACATGTAATTGGATTTTATAAGCTCAGCTGTTTTAGTTGGGAAAAAGATAAAATACTGAAATGAAGCCATCCAGGTCAAAGGTCAGTAAAAGACCTTGACCTTCCGAGTTGATAAGATTGCAAATATCAATTCTGATGCCATAGATCCTTAACATAATCAGCAAAAGCTATGGTTTTGCCTTTTTCCCATACAAAGTTCTTAGTTTCCAAGCTGACATAGACGTAAAATGGACCAACGTCAACCGAGGGCCATCAGTTGAGCAAACTTGCTAATGCCCATGTCCCTCATGCTTCATACCAAATTTTAAGGTAATCGGCAAATCGGTTCCTAAGGACAATATTTTCAAATGGTTTTAACATATATGGGTAGGGCGGCCATCTTGGTCATGTGACTCAGACTCCGACCCCTCGAAAAAAGGTTTCATTGCCTCAGCTCAGAGAGGCTCCACCAGTAATTTGGTTTCAATCAGCACAGTAGTTTAGTGGAGAAGATAAGAATACTGAATGAGAGCCATTCAGGACAAAGGTCAGTATTCCATTCAGCTGGCTCCAAAATTATTACTGATACTATAGCCTTCAACAGTCGGAAACAAATCAATGTCAAAGTGACCAATGTTGACCTTGGCGTAAAATAGGTCAATGTCACTATTTGAACTGGATTTGACTCGAGTTCATAATACTGCCGACCAAGTTTCAAGGTCTTCGGGCTTTGGTTCCTAAGAAGAAGATTTCCCAAGTGGTTTCACCATATACGGGCATGGTTGCCATCTTGGTAATGTGAATCCAATGCCACGAACAAATGTCCATTGCCTCATCTCAGAGGGTGTTTGCATATAATTTGGTTTCAATTAGCCCAACTGGTTTAGTGGAGAAGATAAAAATACGTAATTTGAGCCATCCAGGACAATGTTCAGTAAACGACATTGACCTTTGAAATCGATAAACTTCCAGTTATTTCAGTTTTTCCATGCTGCCGACTGCCTACCGTTAATTCATCTCTGAAATTGTTTGCTTTTTTGTATTTTTATGTTCTCGCAAATGCTTCACTGATGAGTTAGGAAGCCTTCATCTGCGGCAGTGTAAAATTGATTAAGCCTCCGACCCCAGCGAAATACGTTTCACTGACCGTACCAAGGTGGTTCTTTTGTCGCGGTTTATTTTTGTTGTTGTTCGTCTTTGAATGTGTATATATAGTTTTGTTTTCGATAGCCAACTGGCCATTTTGTGGGAAAGTAATTGTCCTTTTGACTTTCCGCCAGTGATGATGTCATTAGGATCTAGTTATTTCATGTTCGTGTATTTCTTTCTCTTTGGTGTCTCTGAACGTTGGGGCTAATTCTATCGTTTCCTGGTCGTTGCCCCGACTTTTTCTCTCCATTCAGCTGATTGCAAATATCAATTATGATGTCATAGGCTACAACAGAATCAGAAAAAACAACAACAGTGTTTACCCTTTTTGCAGCACAAAATTTGTAAGTGATCACATTTGACCTCGACGTAAAATAGGTCGAGGACAAGATCAAGCAAAGGTTCGCATTTGAACAACTTTCGAATAAGATTTTAAATGTTTTACCATATATGGGTATGGCGGCCATCTTGGCAATGTGACCAAGATCCCATGAACACAATTTCTTTCCCTCAACCCATGGAGGTACCACGTGTATTTCGTTTCAGTTCGCGCAGCAGTTTCTGAGAAGGTGCCATTTAAAAATATTGACGACGACGACGCCAACGGACGACAGACCAGTGACTGCAGAGATCTTCCCCTCTGGTAAGCTAAAACTCGGGTTACAGAGAGATAAAATTTTCTTATTTCTTGTCCAAACCATAGGCTGTTCTAATTAACACCGAAAACCATTGTCGACGGGAATTTGTAAGGAAATATCACACCATCACAAAAACACGCCTGTACCATTCTTACCCCGCTTGAAACCCACTTTTATATAGTAAAACTGGGGTTTTACAGGGGTAAACCTTATTTTTCTTATTTCTGCTCTAAAGTAAAGATTGTGGGTACTCGTTAGAACCGCCTCGATGAGGCGGTTCTTACGAGTGTCCACAATCAATATTTGGAGCATAAATAAGCAAACTATCACAATTTTTCATTTTAAAATTTTCATTTTTTCGGCGATAAAGGTTGCAATGTATTTGTATAGGCGTGTTTTCGTAATGATTTTTGCCAGAAGATATCCGATGTGGGGATATGAACGAATGCTCTATGACACACGGGTATATTCTCGTAATGATACGATCCGTTCGTTTTTGCAACCACAAATGGACCCATATTACGCAAACACGCCTATACAAATACATTGCCACCTTTATCGCCGAAAATATGAAAATTTTATGATGAAAAATTGTGATATTTTTCTTATTTCTGCTCAAAATATAGATTGTGGGCACTCGTTAGAACCGCCTCATCGATAAGGGATACCGCCGGAAACCCCAGTTTTGCAATATAAAAGTGGGGTTCAAGGGGGTCAAAATTATATAGGCGTGTTTTCGTGATGAGTTTCATGCTCAAATCTAATTAACTTCTCTTTTGTTTAAATGTCTGACATAAAGTACAGCATTGTGTCAATAGAATTTTAAACACAATAGTGCTATGTTCTTTTAAAACTATGTGACGAATTTTGTTTTAGTTAACATCTTCAGAAAACTATTCATGCATTACAAAGTAAAAGCCACATTTAAAATTGGGGATATACCCTAAAAGATAGGGGTCCGTCAGTGTCTTAGAAATCCGGTTTGACCAGTATCGTTTATTTTGACCCTTTAGGTACAACCAAGCATAGAGTGTTCAAAGTGAACTAGGCCAAACTTAAGTAAAGGTTTGCCGACGCCAACTTTGCCTTCAGTTGGGAATGTCAAATATAAATACTTGATTACTGATACTTACATTACATCTCTTTGTTAAGCCTGACTGATAAGCCTTATTAGGCTGGATATCATAAGTTTTCCATGCATTTACCTTTGTATGTCTTGTAAATTATCTCGGTTTGGCATTTGTATTTTGGCTTTGGAAATTGGTAGCCTAATCATATTTATTTAGTCATGTTTACATGAACACACCTTAGGCATAAGCCGTTAACTAGTCACAGAATATTTCATCAGAAACTAAACGAGCCCTGCAAAGCGAATTTGTGTCTTCGAGCATTCCGTCATGACAAATTTTAACTGCGCATGCTCAGCCATTCAGAGGGGCCAGGGATATGGCTTTCTGTCTGAAGGTTCCTCTTGATTCACTGCTTGTATGAGCTAGCAGCGTAGGTTCTGGCGAGACTGCGCTGATGCGCAGGCTCGCCTGAACCTTCGCTGCTCGCATAGGCGATAAGTACCAAAATCGCTTGACGGGGCCCAAATAGAAGTGAAGTGAAGGCAATGAACAGAAATCGATACAATTAACACACAGCTCCCATTAGTGACACCAGGGGGAAAGAAACACAAACATAAAATAACTAGACCCTAATGGAAACATCAACAGGGAAAGCCAAAAGGACAGATACTTGCCTACAAAATGGCCAATTGTCTGTTCAAAACAAAATAATATAAGCGATACACACACTCAAAGACAAATCATAACAAATATAAATCGCCTTGGAACGGTGAGTAAAAACAAATTCCAATGGGTGTTGGTGGTTGGATGGGTTAAATAGATTTTAACTGCCCTGTTTGAATCGGAGGAAGTGAGACTATGATTTCTTGATCACCCATCATGAAAGAACATTGCCAGACCCGGTGGAGATCGAACCCTAGACCTCAAGATCATGCGTAAGCAGCGCATCCGAACCACCGATGCAGGGGAGTTTCTAGTCTTTCTTCTGACCCCATCTTAGAATGTTTTCAGATGACAGCGAAACAAAGACAGGTACAGTTTTTTTTATAAAATATCCCTTTACAGCTTAATAAAAATCAAAAATGAGTTCCTTTAAGAGCATTGAAAACATTCATAAGAAAGAAAATGGGTCATACTACGTAGTTTCGGCTAATAAAGCCTCATCAGTGACCCTGTAATAAAGCCGCGTCTTGAGAAAACTGTTATTAGGGGCTGCCAATCATGATAGCACAGAACAGCCTGTGTGTCCAAGGAGCTAGGTAGGAACCATTCCTCTCCGCAATATACTAAAATGTAGATAGACAAGGGTCCAGTGAAGATGCGGACAGCAAACGCTCAGATCGGACTACGCAGATGTGCAAGCTGTTCTGAGCCTATCCAGTCCGCCAATTTGTAAAATCACATTTTCTCATGACTTAGAATATTTAAACGTGCAAGTTAAATAATATTTTTTTTTGATTTGCACGAATCATAACTGTATAATGGCACAGATAATTTAGAAGGGCAAGTTTTAAAAAGCATTGTTTTGTATTTGTATTACAACACGGCTTATTTAAACGTGCAAACTTAAATGTTATTTTTTTTATAATTCAAATCATACCAACCTTAAGACGGAGATTATTCAAAAGTGCAAGTTAAATAATCATTGTTTGGATGTGTCCAAATCATAATTATCATATGACATGGTTATAATAATCATTGTGTAGAGATGTCCGAATCATAACTATCTTATGTCGCGGATCATATAAAAGTGCAGATTTGAATAACCAGTGTTTTGTAGTACCCAACTCATCACTATCTCATTGTGCGATTAATTAAAAGGACATGCTTAATTAATCATTGTTTTGTGATGGTATAATCATAACATAACTATTTTATGATATGGGTATCTAAAGGTACAAGTTTAAATATTCAATGTGTTGTGCTGTCAAAAGCATACCCACTTTATGACGGGATCATTTGAAAGTGCAATATTTTTGCAATCATTCTTTTATGTTATCCACATGATAATTATCACATGACGGGCATTATATAAGAGTGCAAGTTTAAAATGTATAGTCATTGTTTTGTGTTTTCTAAAGCATAGCTTTCATATGGGGGGCTCATTTGAAAGTGCAAGCCACAGTAAAAACGTCCAGTCACAGGAATCATATAAGAGTTCAAGTTTAATTTTTTTTCTGTGTGCTCTCCAAGATATAACTACAATATGATGTGGATTATCCAAAGGCGCAACTTTAATCATTGTCGTTTTGTGTTGCCCAAAGCCTAAATGTCTTATGACAGTATCATTTAATAGTACAATATTTAAACCTGTCCTGGGCCCTGTTGCATAAAACTTCATTAACTTAAGCTGGCATTAAACTTTAAGTTGGCATTAAATTTAAAGAACTTCATTAGTTAAGTTGGCATTAATTTTCTGTTGCATAAAACAATTTTAATGCCAGCTTTACTAATGAGAGGTTAACCTGGCATTAAGCTGCAATTAAGCTTTTAATCCCATAATCCTCTGAAACAAAATGGCTGAAGAAAGAACCGAATCTGTGAAGTTGCCGAGGAAAAGGTCCAAAAATTTTGAGGAGAAAGAAACAGCACTTCTTCTAGACCTATTTGAGGAACATCGGGATCTTTTAAGATCCAAACATAATAATATGATAACACAAAACAAAAAGAAGGCTGTGATGCAGCTGATTACAGATAAAGTCAACGCCCTGGGCGTCTGCCAACGTTCAGTGCAGCAAATAAAAAATAAATGGACAAACATTGTTGGCGACGGCAAGGAAAAGGACGCCAAAATGAAAAAAAGTCACGGAAAAACCGGAGGGGGGCCAACCTGTTCACCGCCCACGGCTATACAAGAGAAGGTTATCAGCCTAATAGACCCCAGGCTTTTCCGGGCTGGATGATAACCTTCAAAGTGAATGTTTTTCAGGTAAAAAGGCCTGTATATTGTATAAGAAAGGCCTCTATGTCGAACAAAGAAAAAAATATTAAAAAATCATGTATATACAGGAATAATGATCATCATAAAAATGCATGTAATGCAAATAAAAAGTTGTCGTCTGTTTATGTTTACATTCAGTGTGTAACGACATCCTGACCTACAGAAAAGAAAATAAAAGTACGTCTAACAAACTTCCGTATTCATATATATTATATTTTTATTTATTTATGCATCACATTTATGTCGTCTTTTTCAACCCGCAAATCACTAAATTAAAGCCCTAACATACAATCATCAAATACCAAATCGATGATTCGTACACAGGTACCTTTTCTCGTGTCTCCCCATTGTGTTTATAGTTGTCAAGCAGTTTGGGGTTCCCAACGGGGTAATGGTAATGCCACAACAAAACTAGATCGCAACAGAAATAAATCGATAAAAAAAATATTCTTACCTCTTATTGTGTGGACATGTAAAGTAATGTCTGTATAACTCATTTATAATCCACTGTAATTCATTGTTAAGAATAAAAAACAAAAATGTATCCGTATTGCATTAACTTAACAATGTTTAGAAACTACAAGTAAATTCCCAACCAAACCATGCACACAAATGTGACCGCCACACACGTCATCACTTTTGAAATGGCTTATGACGTCACAGTTACACAGCATGACCAATCCAATTAAATATTGGCAGAGCCCGCCCAGTTATATGTATATGTGAAGCTTATACTAAGTTTTAACTATTTCTATGAACAAATATAGAAATGTGATTTGGTTATTTTGTTTGGTTTGAGGTTTGACGTCCCCGTCAACACTATAGGTAATTTTAGAGACATTGCTTCCAATTTTGTGGGACTTTTACCCGACATTGAGATGAATTAACATTTCAAGCCCTGTCGCCCAATGGACCCAATAGGGTTTATAGGCATGGATGGGCCGACTCACACCTCTTTGTCTGGACATGCTTAAATCCTCTAAGCGCTGTACAAGTACTCGTGTGGGGTCGGTTTCAGCTCTGTGTGGAAACTTAACGCAACCCATCTATTTCAAGCCCCGATGGGCGGGGCGGTATAGAACTGTGAATATAAAAATATTGTTAAGAAGCATGGTAGACTAGTTCAAATGACCATAGGACTTCACGACGAGATTTACCCCAATTGAAGCTTCTCTGAATATACGTTGATTCATCGTTGTCAGCGTCGAAAGCCTGCTGGGAAACATAACTTCCGATCAACGTTGATTCAACATTGTTTCAACGTACCCGCTGCTCAGTTTGGCTAGGGTTCGGTTAATAATTATTGCACACAATAATTTTTTATCACAAGATCTTTCAAATGTTCATTAATAGTAATTATTTATCGTTAACTCTATTGCGAACGAATGTGCACTGTACTGATTAACCGCGTGAACGTATAAATAAAGTTTCCCTTTAAAAGGAAGTCTTCCCAAGTTTGTAAAGTAGAAAATCCGCCATTTTGCTCGCCTTTCGAAAGTAAGGTGGAGCTATTGCCATACCCCAGCATCCGTCATCGGCGTAAGCGTCGGCGTCCGCATTTGGTTAAAGTTTACCTGCAAGCAATCATTTGAGCTGTTGAACAAATTTATTTTCAAGTCAATTTATCAATTGGTATAAAAACAATATTTGACATATTCTTTTTCCCTCCATTCCCCAATAGTTTGGGGCTTAGATTTGTCCTTTTGAGAAGTGAATCATTTCCTCTGAATTACTTCCCTTACTATCAAATTTACATACATTTTGTAAAATGCATATGCGGCATCGTCTCTTCTACATATCCGAAAGCAGCAAAGGCTCTGTAAAGACTGCTTGTCCGCGCAGGCTGGACTGAGTCAGTGCTTGTCGCCTTCATGGATAAAACCCCTGACGAAGTAATAAGCAGATGCAATGTCATTACGTTGCATCAACGTTGTCGCTATAAACAAGCACTATTTTTTTCGGAAACTGTTTCAGTGGTATCTATCCTTCTTAAATCATTGAAAGGAGGACAATGCACGTATGAACTATTTTAAAATTTTAATTCACGGACCCGTCGAGGAGCGAAACCTCAACCTCGGTGCGCATGTCATATAATGGTTCTAAAAAATATCATGACGCGCAATTTGATTTCAGATATGAACAATGGCATGTCATGTTGGTAGGTACGAGCGCTGACTCCTAAATATGAGGTCTCTTTTTGCCTAATATTGTGGCACGATCAATGGCAGGACAGGTGGTTTAAAACTGTTTTTCTCCATACATACAGGTATTGATCCACCCCTGATAAAAGAATCATGCACGGGGTACCGGGAAATGGGAAAGAATTTGAGATGACTGGAATCAAGTACTATTGTTAACCCATACATGCCTAGCGACCCTTTTTGAGACATTAGCAAAGAGTGGAGACCCAGATCAGACGCCGCATCTGATTTAACGTCCCCGTCAACACTATAAAGGTCATTTTGGAGACGTCGCTTCCAATTTTTGTCGGGATTTTTCCAGACATTGAGATGAAATGACATCTCAATACCTGCCGCCCAATGTAACCAATATGTTTTATAAGCATGGACATTCCGACTCGCACAGCTTTGTCTGGGCAGGCTTTGATCCTCTAAGCGGTTTACCAGTACTCGTGTGCGGGTTGGTGTCAGCTCTGCGTGGAAGCATCATTCATCCCATCTATTTTTTCATGCCCCGATGGGCGGGGGCCGCCGCATCTGATCATAATCTAAGCTGTTTGCTATACGTACATACATTTTGTACAACACACACACACAAAGAAAAAACAATAATACTGAAATCCCTATGCCTATAAATTGACCACACCAGACTTATAAATAAGGGATATTTTATTGGTATCTATTTGTTAATAACCGCCACTGGTACATCGGAAAAAAGTGAAAGTAGGATCTGTTTCTACTGTAATTTTGTTTTCTTTGCTTGACTTCCATGTATTTTGCTTGGTGGGTGCGAATCTAAAGAAAATCTTGTTCTGGAGCCCAAAGTTTTGTACGTTTGATTTGATGTTTAACGTCCCCGTAAACATTATAAAGATAATTTTGGAGATGTTGCATCCAGTTTTTAGGATGAAATGAAATGACATCTCAAGCCCTGTCGCCAAATGAAAGCAATAGAGTTTATAAGCATGGACGGTCCGACTCTCAAATTTAGGGGTGTAAAGTTGATTTCTGTTGAAATACTGCAAGCATTCGATATAATATTAAAAATAAAATATAAGGCAAAATAATGGGGGCGGTTGGGGGGGGGGGGGGGTGATGTTTGTTTGTTTGTTTGATTTGAGGTTTAACGTCCCTGTCACCACTGTAAAGGTCATATTGGAGACGTTGCTTTCAGCTTTGTTGGACTTGTACCCGACATTGAGATGAAACCCCACTTATATCCCCCGCCTATCGTGGCTTGAAGAAATAGATGCACTGCCTGATGCTTCTACGCAGAGCTGAAACCGACCCGCATACGAGTACTGCTAAACCGCTTGGAGGATCTAAGCCTGCCCAGGCAATGCGGTGCGAGTCTGCTCGACCATGCTTATAAACCCTATTTCGTTCATTTTATTAGGCGATAGTGCTTGTGCTGTCATTTCATCTCAATTTCTGGTAAAAGCCCCACACATTTGGAAGCAACGTCTCCAAAAATGACCTTTATAGTGTTGATGTGGACGTTAAACTGCAAATCACCCACACTTCTAAACTCCGGTACGGCCCTGAGCCCTTTCGTTGTATACTTGCAGAAGATGAGGAAGACCATAATATTGAAAACTGGCTGCAAATTGAAATTCCCGGCACCTTAGATGAATTGGTACCAGTTCCCGTTTGTTTTTGTGTAGTTGTGTTGTTGCATTTTTTGAAGTTTATGTTTATATTTATCCTTGATAGTGAGGAAGAGAAAGGGAAAATAATTGTCGCCGAACAGAATAGCTCAGCACAAATTAATTAGGTCGCTATATTACTATATCGCACCAAATCAAAATTCCCTCAATCGCTCTTTTCAATAAAAAAAAAAAATGAATATTTCCATAAATCATCACTGGTAAATATTGTGGGTACTCATTAGAAACGGCTCGATAGTAATTTATTGAGTGTATAATGCGCTTTCTAATGAGTACACACAACACATGTTTTCGTGAAGAAATAAGAAATTAAGTTTACCTGATTCCAACCTTTATCAAGACATATTTTCTCTCGATGCCGGAGGCAGTATAATGTTCTATAAAAGGGGTATCCTTTGGAAGCAAGGAATACACCACAGAACTGAAAATATGGAGTGTATATGTTTTCTGGGCCAGACTAGCTAGTTTCGGCCAATTATGCCTCATCAGTGGCCCTCAGATATTTTAAAAATTCCATAATGGAATCAATGATCCCAAAGGACAAGAAAATATAATCTACACTATGATAAGCCGGGATGGAAGATAAGCTATACATGAACTTCGTAGTTAAGACGAGCTGAAAGTAACGTACCGCACATGTGTGTGTTTCCTAAATAGGTAAGTAACAAGCATGTCTGTATTAACGAGAGCATGCATTTTGAGTTTAAAATATAATTTGAACCAAATGTTGAGAAAAAGGACAGAAGACAGAACTAATTGCTTTTCTTTATTTCTTTCTTTCTTATTACTACGTATACCCCCGCACACGAAGTTAGAGAGGGCGTACATAGTAGGAGTCAGTCTGTTGGTTGGTTGTTTGGTTGGTCGTTCAGTCTCATTGCATTTTTTTCTTGTTATACGAACTTCCACATTTCTGCACCAATTGACTTCAGTTTTTGCACATGCATTTACACTGTTGTGTAGATGTGCGTGACATAAATTCAATTTGCGCCGAGGCTAAAAGAAAGTTAGATATCCATAACTATAATCTTCCCGCCCATCGGGGTTTGAAGAAATAGATGGGCTGCATGATGCTTCCACGTAGAGCTCAGTCCGACCACACACGAGTACTGGTAAACCGCTTAGAGGATCTAAGCCTGCCCAGGCAAAGCGGTGCTAGTCGGACCGTCCATGCTTATAAACCCTACTGGTTTCATTGGATGAAAGGGCTTGAGATGTCATTTCATCTCAATATCTGATAAAAGTCCCACAAAACTGGAAGCAACGTCTTCAAAATGGTATATAGTGTTGACTGGGACGTTAAACCACAAATCAAACAACTATTGGCTTCAAATTTTGCATGTGCATTCAAAATGATATGTGAATGTGCGTGACATATAATAATTCATTTGCGTTCACCGAAGGTCATGGTGAGCTTTTGTGACTGTGAGATGTCCGGCGGCGTCGTTCGTCGTGCGTACGTAAACTTTTCTTGTTAACACTCTAGAGGCCACAGTTTTGATCCAATCATCATCAAACTTGGCCAGAATGATCATCATGACAATATGTCGGTCAAGTTCGAATATGGGTCATGTCGGGTCAAAAAGTAGGTCACAGGGTCAAATCAAATGAAAACCTTGTTAACACTATGGAGGCCACAATTTTGGTCCAATTATCCTCAAACTTGCTCAGGATAATCATCTTGATAATATCTCGGTCGTTCGAATATGGGTCATGTCAGGTCAAAAAGTTGGTCAGTAGGTCAAACCACAGAAAACCTTTGTTAGCACTCTAGAGGCCACAGTTTTTGGTCCAATCTTCCTCAAACTTGCTCAGAATGATCATCCTGGCAATATCTCTGTCAAGTTCGAATATGGGTCATGTCGGGTCATTAAGTAGGTCAGTAGGTCAAATCATAGAAAAACCTTGTTAACACTCTAGAGGCCACAGTTTTAGTCCAATCTTCCTCAAACTTGGTCAGAATGTTCATACTGACAATATCTCGGTCACTTTTTGAATATGGGTCATTTCAGGTCAAAAAGAAGGTCAGTAGGTCAGATAATAGAAAAACCTTGTTAACAATCTAGAGGCCATAGTTTTGGTCCAGTTATCCTCAAACTTGCTCAGGTCATAATGATCATCCTGACAATATCTCGGTCAGGTTCGATTATGGCTCATGTCGGCCAAAAAATAGGTAATTAGGCCAAATCATAGAAAAACCTTGTTAACACTCTAGAGGCCACAGTTTTGGTCCAGTCATCCTCAAACTTGCTCAAAATAATCATCCTGACAATATCTCGGTCAAGTTTGAATATGTGTCATGTCGGGTCAAAAAGTAGGTCAGTAGGTCAAATCATACAAAAACCTTGTTAACACTCTAGAGGCCACAGTTTTGGTCAAATCACGATCAAACTTGCTCAGAATGATCATCTCTACAATATGTAGGTCTAATTCGAATATGGGTCATGTGTGGTCAAAAATAGGTCAAATCTTATAAAAAACCTTGTTTACACTCTAGTTTATTTGTTCTTCTCTGTCTTCTTCTTCTTCTTCCTCATTGTCATCTAGTTTTAGCTCACCTGAGCAAAGCTCAAGGTAAGCTTTTGTGATCACCTTTTGTCCGTCGTACGTGCGTCATGCGACGTGCATCATGGGTCGTCAACATTTACCTTGTTCATCCTCTAGAGACCACAATTTTGCTTCAGTCTTCATGAAACTTTACTAGAATGTTTGACTTGATGATATCTGGGTCAAATTCCAATATGGGTTATGCCAGGTGAAAAAGTAGGTCAGCAGGTCAAATCATAGAATAACCCTGTTAAAACTCTAGAGGCCACAGTTTTGGTCCAAGCATCCTCAAACTTGCTCAGAATGATCATCCTGACAATGTCTCGGTCAAGTTCTAATATAGGTTATGTCGGGTCAAAATGACCGTAAAAGTATAAACCTCAAATCAAAACAAACAGAATTGGTTAAATCATACTTGAGACTGCATTTTCGGTTCAAGCTTCATGAAACTTGCCAAGAATGTTTGCCTTTACAAAATCTTGAATATGTTTAAAGATGGGTCATGTGGGATCAAAAACAAGGTGATGAATAGACTCAGGTGAGCGATACAGGACCATCATGGCCCTCTTGTTTCTATATAAAGTAGGCTTATGGGGCGTTTATTTCATGTGCTTGTTTACTTGATAGTTTTACGAATAGCATTGGCCGAATACAATCGTGATGCATGAAATTCCAATCTTTCCGTCCTTTTTCTCATGAGTTGGTTAATTCGTTCATGCATTTTAGTTATTGCTAAAATATTTCATTTCTTGTTTTATGGAATTTGAATTGTGTAGAACAAAATAATGAGATAATTATGCAAATTTCAATACCCCACTTCGATTTTATAAATGCTCATACACATTTATCATGCCATTTTTTAACTTGTATATGAATATGTCTAAAGAAAACAATGCAGTTCAAGCTTCAATGGTCGCACCAAGTCACATGATTTTCAGTTACGTCAAGTGTATTTTTGTAAACAATTGTGAATAAAATGCGTTTTACATGTCATATGATAAATATTAAATAGAATCTTGCAATCGTGCCCATGTATTATTGAATTTATTAAACTCGTTGAATTAAACTCGTTAAAGAAAAGAGATAAAATGCGAGGCTTTGAAAAGGGATAAAATGCTCGGCAAAGCCTCGCATTTTATCTCTTTTCCTCAACTCGTTTAATAAATTCAATAATACATGTATACTCATATAAGATCCTCTAAGAAACATGTTTTCACGTCTTCGAAAACAAATTTACTCATATGATCGTGTCCTTTCAGTTTCCATCAACCCCTAACGCCTCTGGTGACGCCTGTCAGTTCTCGTTGCGAAATCAAGATGAAAGACCTTCAGGTCCATGTGTTCCAGAGAATTTACCAGTGAAAGAGAAAGTACAGGTAATGATACTATAGATGCTTACCGCACATTGGGGATACTATAATCATGAAACACTTTAAGGGAAGACTTCGCTCATTTTTGTGTAGCTCCATTGAATGATAGAAGTCATGAAAAACTCGTCATATTGGTCAAGAGCTTTTCATTTAAGTTTAATAAGGGCCCCGCACTGAAAGTGTGGGTGCCCTATAGTAATCACTCTGTCCGTCCGTCCGTCCGTCTGTCTGTCTGTCTGTCCGTTTGTCCGTCCACAAAGTTTCCTACTCTGATAGCGCTGCCGGGGCCCTAGTCAGTTTCACTGACAGCTCTAGTTATAATGAACAAGTTTGAAATTTAACTGTAGATTATTATGTTCTCGTTGTGCTAAAATTACGTAAGGTATGGGCTCCATTGATCTGTATAAACGTCAAACAAGCAGAGCAGTCCGTTGTTTTGTCATACTGTTTGACCTTATATTGTCACATGACGTCGCGTCTTGAGAGTGTAATAACGCCATGTAGTAAATCCGATCATCCATCATTTTTTGTAAAACATTCGTTAATAAAATGCGTTTTAAATGTCACATGATCATAAGAATCTTGCATTCGTGTTCATGTATTATTGAATTTATTTAACTCGTTGAGGAAAAGTGATAAAATTTTCGACAAAGCCTCACATTACATCCATTTTATTAAACGCGTTTAATAAATTCAATAAAACATTAACACTCCTGTAAAATGTTCTTTATCTTTCACGTGTTAACAACTTTCAATACAAAAGTAATTGTTTATATGACTGTGTCCTTTCAGGGTCCATCAGTTGACGCACAGCCCTCTATGCCCCAAGAAAAAAAAAACAAAGCTGCCAACCATCTAAAATGACCCTTTCACGGAATGGGGAATCTTCAAACGAGAAAACACAGGTAATGACGCAAAGTGGATTTGAAAAGTACATTGTTTTTTTTTTCGTGACTGTAACAACAGTGCAAATACAGTCTGGAAAGTTTCAGCCCTTTGTTCTGCCGGCTGTGCAACTAAGTCCAGCAGAGTGAACACTCAATTTCTGCTCATTACGAATAACACGAAAATACAGTGTGTTGATATGGTTTTGTTTGTTTGATTCGAGGTTTAACGTCCCCGTCAACACTGTAAAGATCATTTTGGAGACGTTGCGCAGAGCATCTATTTCTTCAAGCCCAGATGTGCGGGGCCCTTGTTGATATAGTATTTATGTGCACGTTGGTTGATGTACTATTACATCGACATCACGGTTAATAATTTTGACGGTAGGCGCGAGTCTGCCCTCAACGGAACTACATTTGGCAAATTCCAGCCAATGAAAAGCGCTGTTACGTGATGATGCCATGATTCCGAGAGTATATTGCAGAATATTTACATCTAATGCAAACCTGTAGAAAACGATGCAGTTCATAGTTCCTGGAACACATCGAGACACATGGTTATCGGAGACGTAAAGTGACATCAGTATAAACCATGCTTATCTACGGGTGTTGGTGACATCAACGCTGGTCCGCACTTTGTAGAAAAACAGTGTGTAATATGTCTTAATCTGTTAGAGTTTTTTTTTCTGCTTTTCATTACAGTATATTTACATTTTCAATGTGAAGCCTAATGTAATAATTCCTTGAACGCATCGAGTCATGAGATTTTCAGTGACGTCAAGTGACGCCAGTCTAAACCATGGTTATATACGGGCTTTGGTGACGTCACCGTCGTTCCACTCTATGTAGAAAAATAGCGTGTAAATGTTTTTCTGCATTAAAAACATGCCGTATAAACATTTTTGCCCAATGATGAGGGGCAAAAAATGTAAATATAAAAAATATAAACTTATTTTTTCTGCTTTCATGACAGCGAGCGATAGCAAAGGTTACATGACCCCGTCAGAGTTCATTTACTAGCACGCAACCCTCTTCCATTACGAAAACACGCCTGAATAAATACATTGTAACCTTTAACGTCGAAAAAATGAAAATTTTAAGATGAAACGTGATATTTTTCTATTTCGGTTCCAAATTTTGATTGTGGGTACTCGTTAGAATCGCCTCATAGAGGCAGTTCAAACGGATATCCACAATCTATATTTTAAAGCAGAAATAAGAAAAATAAGGTTCACCCCTGCAAACCCGAGTTTTACTGTATAGAAGTGGGGTACAAGGGGGTCAAAATTTTAAAGGCATGTTTTCGTTATGGTTCATAGTTTCATGAACAGCAGAGAAATAAAATTCATTTCTTAAATAAACGTACGCATTTTTTGACGTTATCATGTGAGACGCCAAGTTCTGCAACGGAAGGTCAGGTGTTTTTTCTCCGTGTACTCCGGTATTCGCCCACCTCTGATTAACGATCGGCTCGATATGAGTGAAATAATCTTGAAAGGGCCGTAAAACCAAAACCAAAAAAAAAAAAAAAAAAAAATGTCAGAGGTCGCATTAAATACGCTAATGCATTATAATTTACAACATAGTACTTCTAAGCAACAATCTGTGCCTAAGTGTACTTTGACTGAATGTTGAAAGTTTCTTACGTTTACAATAATTTAATTCCTTTCAGGTAGCTACTAAACAAACTCTGAAAAGGAAAAGGCCAATGTCAATACAGGAGCTTCAGAAAGATGTGCTAGTACTCCAACGCAATAACATGCAGCTGCAGCACAGCACCCTCAAGCTACAGCAAAGCAACCTGCTATTAGAAAAAGAGCTGCTACGGTTGAAAGTTCAAAAACTGAAATCAAAAATGAACTTGTCCTGAAATGTTGCATATAAAATGAAGTAACAGATAGAGAGAACAGTTACCAATTTCAATGTCAATATCACAAGAATTCTGTATATATATATATATATATATATATATATATATATATATATATATATATATATATATATATATATAGTCAGCACAGATATAGAGGAAACCAGATTCGTGTCTTTTGATATAAAGTTTGTTTATCATGCAAGGATTCCAGAAAACATGTAGAATCACGTGGCTTGCCGAGCGGTTCTACACACGTACTCGAAGCCGGGACTGTTAAATAAACAATACATCATAAGACACGAATCTGGTATTCTATTTATAGGTTTACCCCTTTGTACTTTCTTAAATTATAGTACGATCATTTATCGATTGTTATTGCGTCCCAACATTCCGGCGCTCAATGATCGGTCGATATATTTAGTCAGCTGACTATAAATTTCAATATGATATTTTTTTCAAGTAAATTTTCAAATTTTGATGGCAGTAATAACATTGTTCTGCAATTTTTTCAGTAGTAAGGTACATGCATAAACGTGCAATGTCATGTTGACCTGATAAACTCACTTGTCCTGAGATAGCAGCTCATCATTATCAGGTCAAGGTGTTACATTGCAATTAATAGAGGGTGTAAATTTATAAAGATAAAACAACAGTGATATCTTTAATATCCATAATTCGACATGTTTAAAGCATTTATAACAGAGATGATATCATCTTAGCACAGTGGTCATTGTATATGACATTTGGGAAACGAGTATTCGACGAGTTTCATAAATTTCAAATGAAATGGCCATGAATGTGAGATTTTGGTTTATCATATAAACACATTAAATTGTCCTTATCGACCTTAAATGTGAAAAATTATCCACAAACTAATTTATAGTCGAGACTGACGTCGTTCTGACTATACTTAATCCCACCAAAATATTATTACACGTGTGGCCATGCGTTTTTTTTTTTACTAAACGGTGCTATCCAACGCATATCAACGACGTCATAATATAAAATATGTTATTATGTTATGTCGCTGATAAGCAGTGGTTAACTTCATGTAATTAAAACCGTATGACCACACGTGTTATAACAATTTGGCGGTACTAAGTTACGTAACGTCATTCAATGTAACGTGGTCAAATGATAAACAGAATATTACACTCGTGGTCATTTCTTATGAAATTTATGAAACTCGCCGAATGCTCGTTTCATAAATATCATGTAAAATGACCACTTATGTAAGATCCGCTGTCTATTAATAGTTCAATGAAAATGATAAAATAAAATGATAGTTTCAAGTAAAATAGACTTCGGCAATCCTGTTCCTTATTCTCCGTCCGTCTCTTCCGTCAACCTGTCCTTCCGGTATGTCGGTTTGAATCTGTACTTGTTGTTCTACCTCGGGCTCATTAAATGTTACAGCTATGTTGTGCAGCACTGCACAAGCCAATATCACACGGCATGCTTTGGTAGGAGTGAATCTAATCTCAGAATGTAGGCAGCCAAAACGACTCTTCCACCTCCCAAATACCTGCTCAATTAGACTACGTGTCTTTTTATGGGCGACATTGAACCGTTCCTCACATCCCTGAATCAAGACAAAAAAAAAGGAGTAATAACGCATCTTGGCGGAATTCGGAACTGTCGTGCGGCGAACTGCTCCTAAATAATGTTTGCTATGTCATTCTCATGGCATCATTTTACGTGATCAATGAGGTCAGGTAAGAGGACATCCCTTAATTCAGACTTAGCCTGCTTCACACGTCAAGAGGACATAGTAGGCAGTCATTCTAGTTTAGTAAGTAGCAGGATTAAAAAAAGAATTGGCACCAGAAACAAACATGCTATCTAGAATCTAATATACTATTAGTGGTATATAATGTGTGTGTGTGTGTGTGTGAGAGAATTCGGGTTTAACGTCGCTTTCAACAATTTTTCAGTCATATCACGACGGTGTCTGGTTGCGACAGGGAGCTCAATGCTCACTTTTATAGTGCTGCCTCACTGAAGTATCATGTCCCAGACACATTACATGATACAGCACCCAGTCACATTATCCTGACACTGGGTCGACCAGTCCTAGCTCTACCCCGTAAATCTGAGTTCCAAGCCAGGAGCAGCTAGTACCATTTTTAACGACTTCGGTATGTCGCGGCCCGGGATCGAACCCGTGACCTATCGAAGGAAATATATCGATGGGACGCAAATATTAATGAATTTGTAAAGTTAACTCGTTTACGTTAATTATGTGGAGTAAACAACGAAAAACATATGCATGTATATGGCAATGATGAACATTCATTACGGTTTTAAAATATGAGCCAAATTATCAGATAACGTGCCTTCCAACTATTTGGTTTGTGGCACTTCAAGCATCTTGGTTTGTTCATATGCATGGCTGTTTCTTGTTGCTGTTTATTTGGAAGAGTCCTCTATACAGATAGCTAGTAGGCGAGTAAAAAATGAGGTAAGTAAGCATTATCAGGACTGTCCAGATGTTTATCATTGCTCTTAGTCAATGTGCTTGGAATCCTTTCTATTGTTGCTTGGTAATTGGTATGCATTCGCGACTATCTTACCTTAGATGGTCTCAGGAATGGCGTGATAAGGAACGGACGACAAGCATAACCACTATCACCTAACAAAATTCCATCTTCTATGGATCTGCATCTTGTTTCCAAATGATGGCAAAGCTTTGATGTTCTGAAGATTTGACTGTCGTGTGTAGAACCTGGCCACTTAGCAACTACGTTTGTCAAGTGCCCTGCAAATAGATAACGTATGGATAAGGTAGAAGTAAAACAAAGATCAGGAATCGATACAATTAACTTACTCCACCCATCAAAGACACCAAAGGGAAAGAAACACAACCATGAAGCGACCAGACCATAATGGAAACCTAAACAAAGGAAGGCCATAAGGACAGTTACTTTCCCACAAAATGGCCAAATGGCCATCCAAAATAAAAAGACACAAGTGATACACACAGTAAGTAACAAACAACAACATAAATAAACCGCCACAGAAGAACCGCCTTGAACGGTTAGTGGAAATAATTCCAATGGGGGGGGGGGGGGGCTTAAATCGGTTTTACATGTCCATAATCCTCGCCCATACCTCTAACCCAATCCGGAATCGATAAGTGGGGACAGATTTGTAAACTAAGACGAGTAAGTAATGGACTTTGGTTTGCTTACACTGACTCAAATGGTGTTTATATAATTTAACGTAGCTGTTAACAGGGCAGTAAAACAACAGCCAACAATTGAGTGAAACAAGGAGAAAGTAATGTCTGTTCAATCATGCAGATTTGACTATTTCATTCATTTTACAAATACACACTACCTATTCAGACCATACAGTTTGTGCTGTGAACGCCATACATCATTAGGACATAAAGTTTTTGATGTGAACACACAACATCATTAGTCCAGCTATTTTGTGATGTGCACGAATCTTTATGATTAAGGGTTTTTGGCTTGCGTTGACGTTTTACGGCCTACTGTAAGAAAGTTTGCGTACTATTTAATCAGATTGTTCGCCAGTATAGAAAATTTTCATAAACGTAGATATGAGTGCATACATAGAGGATCTTACATGAGTGTTCATGTATTATTGAAATTACTAATCGAGTTGAGGAAAAGGGATAAAATGCGAGGCTTTGCCGAGCATTTTATCTCTTTTTCTCAACGAGTTTAATAAATTCAATAATACATGAGCACGAATGCAAGATTCTTTTTATCATATGACATTTAAAACGTATTTTATTCACGATTGTTTACAGAAATGTGAATATTCCGCCTTTATTAAACGCGACGTCGTTAAGGACGTCGTATATGTAACGTTACGGGACATATCTAGCTATTTTGCATATTCAATCCAATAGTGGATTATCGAAAATATTACATGGCGTTATTACACTCGCAGACGCGACGTCATATGATAAATAGAGGATCTTACACGAGTGGTCATTTCATATGAAATTTATGAAACGAGCCTTCGGCGGGTTTCATAAATTTTATATGAAATGGCCACGAGTGTAAGATTCTCTTTATCATATGACTACTTTAAATTGGATTTTAAAGCCTTTTAATTTGACAATTTTTCTGCGAAAAATGCATTGTTGACATGGACGTCGTCATGACATAACTTAGTCCCGCCAAAGTGTTATTACACGTGTGGTCATACGATTTTTATTACACGACTTTATCCAAGTGCATATCAACGACGTCATGTGATAAATACGTATTTAGACAGAAAATTGTACTTAATATATATGTTACTGTATTCACCTGCATGATCACAGACTGCCTGGACGTTTATTGAATGGTATCTCTTCCGATTCACATAGTCTGCTTCATACTCCGATGGCGCTATTATCCGCACATGGGTTCCATCAATGCAACCTAATAAATAATTTGACATTCATTGATTACAATTAATTGTTCCGCCACATATGTGATCTGTAAGTGTATATGTCAAAAGAGTAAAACGAATGTTAAGCTGGGACTACACCGCTAATAATAGGGCATAAAAAAAACCTTGTTTCCGCTAAACCGACCGACCACAGACTCTACTGTTTTTATCAATAAAAGAACAAAATAAAAATTTAAAGCCCGGCCCTACCATTTTCCAGTCTCGTCTTTGCATTTTTCCATAGCAATTTTGCGTTTTAAGCACATTTAGGTAGTTTACGGCAAAGTGCCAGTCTCAATATGGTAATTTTATTAAAAAAAAGAGAAACAACATGTACAAAAACAAACCAAAAAAAAAAAAAAAAAACATACATAAGAGCTGTCACTATAAGCCAGCAATGCCCCCGTGGGAGCCAATTTGAGGAAAGGGTCGTAACTCCTTCGAAAATGATAGGACCAAAAGTGAAATTTTTGTTATGCATCACATCACATCACAAGGAATGCATGTGCAAAGTTTCAGCTCAATCATTGAAGAAATGTGGAAGTAGTTCGCATCACAAAGAACGTACAAACGCACAAACCCACAAACGAACAGTGCAAAAACTATATGCCCTCCTAAGGGGGCATAAAAATACAGACTACAGGCCCGACACTGTTTTTTTTTTTTTTGGAGGGGGGGGGATTATTTATTTATTTATTTTTATTTTTTGGAGGGGTCGGTGGGGGGGGGGGGGGGGGGGCGCTGGTGGTATACAATTGGAAAAACATTACTCCTACCTACCGACCAACATTTTTTTTTCAGCATGTTAGTAGAAAAACAGCATTTTTTTCATTTTCTTATTATCATTATGCCTAATGTTCATATTTTCATCGAACGGATCATATTGTAGGAATAAAGTACATGTATTATATAAGAAACAACATTGTCAACAAACCCGGACCCCGATCATTAAAATGTATCTAGCAAATTGGAGTGAGTGTTTGAGTTTTACGTCCCAACAACAGCTAGGGTCATACGGGTACAGAACATTGGGTTAAAGATTCATCGGAAAAGCCCGTGATCTTTCCTGAGATACCTGATTTACAAGGCGAGTAACGTAACCACTACACCACGGAGGCTTTTTTCTAGCAACTTGGAAGGTCAGTTATATGCTATCAACAACTTAAACATTTTCTACCTGAGAAACTATTCAGACGAGCTACGCCACATTTTCTAACTTAAAAACTATTCAAACGAGCTACGCCGTCATGCAAAAGGTATAAACCTATTAATCGATCAACAGTCATCTTATTAAAACAAACGTACCAATAACAGCAGGAAATTCCGCCACTTGGTAGAATTCAGACTTTGACGTCTGCCTCTGATCGGCGTTAGGCCACCTGACGTACTGGTTAAGCATGGAGGCAAGAACATCAGTCACTTCATCAATGGCTCTAGAAACAGTAGACTTGTGTATACCAAAAGTATCTCCGATAACACTCAAATGATCACCTGTTGCGTAATAACGTAGTGCTATCATTATCTGCAAACAAAATTCATGCGAACATTCGAAAAAATATACCAAGGAAAAAAAATCTTATTATTGTATACACACATTGACGTAGACACTATAGACGTACGGTTTGACATGGAATTGACCTTTATAATAACAAGAAGCTTTCACAAGAAGGGAAATGGCCCATAACAATTGCAAGATTTCACACAAAATAGGTGCATACAAGCAGAGGACTTGCATATAATTGTACAATATATTACAGAAATAGTTATCCTTTGGAAACAAGAAATACACCATATGGAGTATAATATTTTCTGGGCCAGACTTGCTAGTTTTAGCCAATAAGGCCTCATCAGTGATCCTCAAATATTTTCAAAGTTCCACAATGGGACCAGTGATCCAAAGGACAAGAAAATATAAACAACATCATGGTGTAGGGCAGGGAGACCTTTTTTACGGCCGCCACACATTCTCAGATAGCAACATGGTTTAATAATCGGTTATACACATCATGTCACTTAGGCCATGGCCAACTGCTGAACAAAGTTTAATGAAAATTCTTACAGGGTAAAAGACATATGCAAAGGACCAAAAACTTCAGGGCTCATTTTGTGACCTTCAGCTGTGAAATTGACCTTGAGTCGGCATGATTTATTTAATTAAACATTTCTGGGATATAAATCTAATTGTGATAAGCGTTGGCCTAGCTTTTTGTAAAGATAATCTTGTACAACTTTAAGCATTGACATTGGCCTAATTTATAACAAAGTGGGTGAGTTTTAGTTTTACATCCCACCAACAGCTAAGGTCAGACGGAGATAATTTATAACAAAGTCAAAGGTGGCTATAAAGGCTTTTGTTTAGAAAAAAAAAAAAAAAAAAAAACAGTTAAAAGAATGGAAATTTTCCACCGAGTTACAGCTTAGTCGGTTTAGTATCTGCTCCGGGAAACGGAAAGCTGAAATGACACGCGCTGATATGCAGAGTCAGGGGGGCGTTCCGGATATGTTAGTGTGGGTGTGTGGCTTTGAAAATGTTTACAACCCTTAAAATATTATTTATAGAACACGTTTTAAGTTTTGGGTATAGCGTAACAAACACACACACACACACACACACACACACACACACACACACACACACACACACACACACACACACACTAGCCGAGTAACCACATAGGAATAACATAGCTCCAGCTGAAGTATACATACAGGCAAGTCAAGTATCTGCCCACATACGTACGATTTGAATGTTACAATAAGTAATCTGAATATGTTGCGGTTATCAACTATATGCAGCTCACCGAGGCGCCTCAAATGAGTAACCACAACACAGGTAACCGCGGAGAAACAACAAAGCTCAAGAAAAGGGGCATACAAAAGGTACAACAGACATTTCGCTTAAATCCAAGAAATAAAATATGCAAGCATCGGTGCATACTAGAAGCAACTCGTCGATGACTTCCATTGGATAAACATGCCCCAACAGATATGCACCAATTAATTTTTCCCTCAGAGTGGATGAGGGTGGGGGGGGGGGGGGGGGGTGTTTGGCAGGGTACCCTAAAGACTCGAAAGAACAATAATCTAAACAATAAATTATTTTTTCAGTACACTTTGACACGTTCGGGCGCGAATTCAATTAACAGAACACGGGAATTTTAGCAGAACTATAGGACAAATTTAATGCCTGCATAACGGTTTTATTAACATAGATTTTTGACGCATGGGCAATTAGACTCCAAATTTTCCACAAAATGAACCAAGAGCATTCCCCGCGACCTTCCCCCCACCCATCCCCCACCCCAACAAAAAAAAAAAAATGGGGGAAACAATGTTTGGTGCAATAAGGAACATTTTCAATAACGATAGTTAATCGGAGGTGGGCGAAAACCGGAGTAAACGGTGACAAAACAACTGACATTCCACTGCAAAACTTGGCGTCTCACATGTGACCCGAGTCAGGCTCGAACCATAGTGGTGAGAGACCTAATGATTAAGAGTCAGCGCTCTTATCCACTAGACCACGAAGGTCCGTATACCATGATCATTAAGTAGCCTATTAATTCTGACAACTTTGTTAAAGATAAGGATAAACTTATTCGGCCTTATTTAACGTCGCATATCCCAAACAAATAACATAAGCTCTGCAGAGCTTTTATTGCGACAAACAAAGTATCCTTTAACAAATACTATATTACTTCATATAACTTCCTAGGACCACCCCTGATAATGCGAGCGTCAGCCAAGGGAGCGCCTAGTACCATTTTGTCACGCCGTTGGTATGGCGCCGTCGGGGATCGAACCCGCGACCTCCCATTCCCGTAAAGGACGCTCTACCACTGAGCTGTCGGGGCCGGTATTGTTTTCCCTTGAATCATACATGAACCACTGATACGTGTGTTTTTTTTTTTGTTTTTGTTTTTTTGTTTTTTACAACGACTGATAGGACTAACAACGTGGGGGATTGTGTGTGTGTGTGTGGGGGGGGGGGGGGGGAAGGGGGGGGGGGGGGGCAGTTTCTTCTTCACATTCTCTTCTTACATTTATTTATAAGAAGATGCTTAAATTTATATCTTTTGTCTTGGAGAAATAGATTGGCCTGCTGCACTATGCTTCCACGCACAGCTGAAACCGATCGCACATGATTACTGATAGACAGCTTGGAAGGTCTAGACCTGCCAAGTCAAAGTGGTTCGAGTTGGCCCGTCCATGCATATTCATTGCGCGGCAGGGGTTGAGACTTCATTTCATCTCTATGTCGGGTAAATGCACCACAAAATCGAAAACAGCGTATTCAAAATGACCTAAATAGTGTTAACGGGTACGTTAAACGTCGGGGCAATCAATTTATAAATTATTTCTTTTGTTGATGTTTTTTTTTCTCTCTCTCTGCTTCTCTCCCTAACCAAATGCCCACGCCCATCGGGGCTTGAAGAAATATATGGGCTGCATGATGCTTTCACGCAGAGCTGAAGCCGGCCTGCACATGAGTAGTGGTAAACCGCTTAGAGGATCTATGCCTGCCCAGGAAAAGCGGTGCGTGTCGGCCCGTCCGTGCTTATGAGCCCTATTGGTTTCATTGGGTGGCAGGGCTTGGGATGTCGTTTCATCTCAGTGTCGGGTAAAAGTCCCTCAAAATTGGAAGCAACGTCTCCAAAATGACCTTTACATTGTTGACGGGGACGTTTTACCTCAAATCAAACAAACTAACCAAATGCCGTGGGCAGAGAACGCGAATTATACATCTAGTATGCATATCGTTTATTCCCCACTAGTTGCCCCAATTGGGGAACTACGTCAGCAACATTGATGTCGTCATACATCCAGTGACGTAACCATTATGTGTACATTTTATTTACACAACAGCTGATACAAATAATAGACAGACAGGACCGAGGAGTAAATAAAATATTTTTGTAAGTAGTTTTTTTCTGTGGGTGCTGTTTTTGTGATTTATGAAATATGTTGAGAAGCTCAATATCTAGCCAGTGCACAGTGCCGCTGATTATTTATAGGCACACTTCATGTAACACACGACTTACGCTTTACGTTCTGTTTGTACTTACCTTCATTTCTTTTGAGATGCTTTTATTTCTGTTTGTTTTGTCATCCAGATGGGGGCATATAAGGGTAAATATATGATTAAGAGCGGGTAGACCAAAGCGGTAGCGCGACCTCAGCTGTTCGGAACTCATGCTTGTCAAATGATGGATTCTTTCCCGGAAAACTCGCTCTCTCCTTCCGAAATATCTATATTGCGGGGCATTCACGTCGAAAATGTCCGCCATCTTGATAGTGATCTGCGAGCACCGAACGTGCAACACGCGCGACTGTAGTCTTAATGACAGCTTTAATGTACCTCAGGAGCTACATTAGTTAATGACAGCTTAAGCTCAATGTTAATGTCAGCTTTAATTTAATGGAGTTTTATGCAACAGGGTTAAAGTTGTCATTAAGTTAACAGAGACTTTAAGCTGCCGTTTAGAGTTAATGAAGTTTTATGCAACAGGGCCCAGATCATAACTATCATATCACTGGGATCATATTAAAGTGCAAGTTTTAATAATCATTTAAGTTTGCCAAATCGTAACTACCATATGGGCCCCGTCAAGCGATTTTGGTACTTATCGTATATGCGAGCAGCGAAGGTTCAGGCGAGCCTGCGCATCCGCGCAGTCTCGCCAGAACCTTCGCTGCTCGCTCATACAAGCAGTGAATCAAAAGGAACCTTCAGACAGAAAGCCATATCCCTGACCCCTCTGAATGGCTGGGCATGCGCAGTTAAAATTTGTCATGACGGAATGCTCGAAGACACAAATTCGCTTGGTGGGGCTCATATGATCTCGATTATTAAAGAGTGCAAAGTAGAAGTGACGGAAATGATCAAGAATGAATACAATTAACTCACAGCTCTCATCAGAGACACCAAAAGGGGAAGAAACACAAACATGAAATAACTAGCCCCTAATGGAAACATCAATAGCGGAAAGCCAAAAGGACAGTCACTTTCCCACAGAATCCGATTGGCTATCCAACCCAAACGGATATAAGCGATACATGCACTCAAAGACAAACCATATCAAAAATAAACTGCAACAGAAGAACCGCTTTGCCTGAAAATTATCATCGCTTTGTGTTGTCCAAATCATAACTACAATATGATGGGGATTTTCCAAAAGTGCACATTTAATAATAAGCGTTTTTGTTGTCCAAATCCTAGCTGTCTTATGGCGGGATATTTTAAAGTACAGGCAAAATATCACTGGGATCATTCAAAAGTGTAACTTTAAATATTCATTGTTTTCTGTTTTTTTTTTTAACGAATCATAGTTTTCGTATGATCCGGATTATAAAAAAGTGTAAGTCTGAAAACTGAAAAGAAGTCATTGTTTTGTGTTGTCTAAATCATAACTATCCAGAAATCCTTCATCCTGAAATGCTTCTTCTTCTTTCTCTCCCTGTTTGAACTCAAATTTATATCTATTGTGTTGTATTCTATTTTCGTCTTTAAGGTCTTCATCGTCCGACTGCAGAGAATCATCAGCGTTCTTTGATTTATTAGTCATCTCTTTGTTGCCATCCAATACATTGCTCACCTGGAATAAAATGCATAAGAGTAGAGGATACGTATTTTTAAGTGAGTACCACAAATATTTCATCGGATGTGTTGAAAACATCAGAATATTCACGAATGTAAAAGAAAAGTGAAATTTTAACATGCGAAATGAAAATTGTTTTCATGTTCACCCCACAAAAATGACTTTTTATTTTGTATTTATCTATAGTAATAGTTCCGGTTTGCAATGTACATATCGATTAAAACTTTTCACTGACTGTTCCAAGGCGGTTCTACTATTGTTGCTTTAATTTTGTTATAGTTCGTCTTTGAATGTATGTATGGCTAACATATTTTTATTTTATTTTGGACAGCCTTTTGTACAAATTGTGGAACAGTAAATGTACTTTTTGGCTCTCTGCTTGTAGCGTTTTCATCATGGTTAAATACTTCTTCCCGTTGATGCCTCGGGTGGGAGATGCGAGATAACTGTATCTATTCCTGAGCATTACCATTACTTCTTTTTTACTACACAGAAAATAAATTTGCTACAGCGAACTTGCATCAACTTGTATACTAGGCAAACCAATTGACCCGACTAGAGACAGAGCATCAGGTACTAACAGACATTACCTAAAAGAAAAGTATGTCTTTGCGCTAAAGCCGTAATAGAATCTGAGGACCGAACCGCCGGTGTGCAATTAAAGACGGAAGCAAAGTTATCAACCATGACTGGGTTAACTACCATGCATGCAGTCTGTCGTATAACATTTATATTGTACCAAATCCTTTTATATCCAAGAATGATTTTACGAAATCTGGTTCTAAAATTATTGCCGGTATATATTTTGTTCTGAATTTAGACACTAAGTCACCATCGAATTCGGGTTCCGATAGGCCTTGTGAGTTCAACATTGAATTTAGGAACTAAATCGGAATTAGGTCTATAAAACTTTAAAACTAAAAGAAAACTTTAAAAAATAATGCATGCTATATTGCTAACTCCGACTCTTCTACTACTGATCTTCTAAATCATTAACTCCGTGTCTCACCTATATTAAGAATCGATATTGCGAAACTGTTCATGAAAGATAAAAAAACTTGGTTTGGTTGATTAAGAATTCCGGTGAGGTACTAAATTTGTCGAGCGATTACTGAGTTCACCTACATATGTTTTTCCCCACTCTATACAACACTTTACCTCGTTTGATTAAGGAAAAACTCATAAATTTGGTTGAAAGTACTTTTAAAGGGCAACACGAAAGAAAATTTTGAAATTCTTATTATTAAGCAGGGTAAAAGCAGACACATAAGGGGGGAATTTTATCGAAAACCGCATGAAATATTCCCGTTCGCTCTAAAGTTACGATCATTTATATTCTATGCATACCTGTTTTCCTCTAAGATTAAACCCTTTGAATTCTCTTTGCTTTAGACTTATAATGCAATATTCTGTGATGTCATAGTGGATTTAAACATTTTTTTTTTTAAAAATAATTTACTTCCATTTTCAGTTGCCTAATACATTTTCTCGTGCACTTTGATTTCTGCGTATGTAGTTCATAATGTAGGCACCAGGCGAGTGCTTGGTTGGGTCGCAGTGAAATTGGGGTCGGGTGTTAGGATCCCGTGAGGTTGGCTTGAACCAACCAGTATTTTTACTGATCTTTCCGGGTCAGTGCTCTTGCTGTTGTTCCTTCATGTTTTGTGTTGGTGGTTCTGGTTCTTTCCCTGGTTGTGTGTGTTGTTACGTTGATGATTCTTTTTCTTCCCCCTCTTTGGTTGTTCCTTTCAGTTTGTCATTTTGGTGATTCAGATTGTTTCCCCATTGTGTTGGTTGCTCCTTTTTGGTTGGGTTTGGTTAGATTCACTGTTGAGTTAGAATACCTTCACGCGGACAAAACAAAGTAAAAGTGAATGCAATGACGACAGAACCAAGGGCGAGGATAATGGACATGTAAAATCTATTTACCAACCACTCCTCCCCAGTGAAAATACTTCTTGTTGACCGTTCCAAGGCGGTTCTTCTGTCGTGGATTATTATTTGTTATATTTTAGCATGTATGTACTGCTTTTATCTTTTTTATTTTGGATAGTCGTTTGGCCATTTTGGGTTTCGTTACTTCATGTTCTTCTTTCATTCCCTTTGGTTTCTCTGATGAAAATTGCGAGGTACTTGTTTGAACCACAGTGAAAATAAGGGTAGGGGTTGGGATCTCGTAAAGTTAATTTAAACAGACCATTAATTTTTACTGACCTTTTCAGGCAGGTGCTTTTGTTGTGGTTCCTTCATGTTTTGTGTTGGTGGTTCTGATTCTTTCCCTTATCATATATATTGTTGTTACGTTGATTCTGATTCTTCCTCCTATTAGGTTGTACAATTGTAGGTACGTTTGTCCTTCCAGTTAAACGTTTGTCATGTTGGTGGTTCTGGTTCGTTCCCCCTTGTGTGTGTTGCTCCGTTTTAGTTAGGTTTTGGATATTCGGAGTCAACGCCTGTTTTGGAAAGAGCTGCTGACTTGTCAGTTTTGTTTACTGTCGTCACCCTATGTTTTGACATCTTTCCCTAGTGATATTGTGGGAAGAATTTGGGATCTGATTGAATCAGTTTCTTATCGTTACTCTTTTTAAAATAAATGAAAAGCTTGATTTCGAAATCCAAATCTAAAAATTTAAGGTTTATTTTTAAAATGTTTAAAACTACCATTTCATTCAAAATGTCTTAAAACCAGTTGAGGGAAGTGTTTTTACATGCGTTTTAAACACATTGGTAAGTTCTGTATGATGTTTTATCTATATGTGTAATTACAAACACAGAAGCTGGAATTGAAATGATTTTGGTAAATAGTTAACATTTTGTATTTAAGGTGTGTGATTGAAAATAGGAGGAAACTGGCATAGCATATCAGTTTAGATCAGTTTCAATATTCCAAATAGGTAATTTAACCATTCCTGAGGACTGTAAAACACAAGATATGTCATGTTTGAAAAATTTAAAAATGTTCTCGTGCATCTATGGCATCACAGAATACCTCAGGAATATTAATGAGGCAGGTTGAACATGCTCTCTTTTTTTCACGAAATACTTCACACTTCAAATCTCAAAGACTAAAAAAGATAATTTGATCCGGTTTTCTCTCTTGACACCTAGAGTCAGTGTCATTTTAAAATTAATGATCTCTATCATTTTGTATATGACCCTGAAGAGAAAACGAAATACATTTCTTCTTTACCCCAAACAGAAACTAAAAATATATAAAAATTCAAATATCACATTTAGTCTTGTCAAATTATGTGTGACACCTAAACAGATCTTTGAAATAATATTTACATTAGATCTGGTACAAAGCTGCACAGACAAATCGGAGGTATTTCAATGGGTATAAACTGTGTTCCCCTTATAGCTGATTTATTTTTGCTTTGTTATGAACGAGATTTTATGATGTCCCTTTCTGAACAGAATCAAGCTGACATTATTGAAGCCTTTATCTCAACTTCAAGATATTTAGATTTTCTTTTAAATATTGACAACCCTTACTATCAAAGTATGGTTAATCAAATTTATCCATCTGACGAACAGTTGAAAAAGCTAATCATTTTGATGTCGAAGCCCAATATTTGGATTTGCAATTCAACATTTCAAATGGTTTTGTTTCAATTAAAATTTATGATAAATGCAATGATATATATTTCAATATAGTCAGCCTACCATTTAAGATGGTGATTTTCATCTTCACGATCTTACGGCGTTAATATTTTGCACCTTATTCGCTTTGCTAGAGTGTCAAGTCATGCCATCGATTTTTACAAATAATAAATGTTAAACTGTCAAATTTCTTTATCAGGGATATCGATATCATAAACATCGGGAATTTCTAAGTTTTATCGCCCACACTGAATTAGTTTCAAAATTGTTGGATTGCATACACTTTTGCTGCAAGGGGGTGTGTGTGTGTGTGGGGGGGGGGGGGGGTAGGAAGGTGTCACATCCTGAGTTTTTTGCGACATTATAAATACATTAAGTAAAGAAAGGCAAGCCTAACTTTTCAGAACAATTTCAGAAAATTATACACGCATGGGTTACAATATTAATATTAACGCTATGGAACAGTCTGTATGCGAGCCAAATGCTCGTCGGTGGATCGGGGTTCTTTTTTGCTGGCCGTTCAGGGGCGGTTTTTCTGTCGCGGTTTCTTTCTGCTATAGTTCATCTCTGCGTGCGTGATTTTGCTTGTGTCTTCTTGTTTTGGATGGCTGTTTTTGGCCATTTTGTGTGCGCGTGACTGTCCTTTTGATTTCCGCCAGTGTTGTTTTCATTGGGGTTTATTTCATGTTCGTGTTTCTTTCCCTTCGTTGTATCTGGTGGGATTCGATTCTTGCCCATTGCCTTCATATCTATTTTCCATGGTGACTATGGCTTAAAGTTAGGAGCCGGAACTTTTATGTCTATTGGTTTGTCCATCGGGGTGGCTTGAGGCGGCTGCGTTCTTACATTGTGGCCTTTCCTGAGTGACGTTTTCTTACTAGTTTCAATTGTGTTGGTTTTATTTTTCTCCTGTGCGACAGTGGCGTTGTGTGCAGCACCGGATGCCCTAATGCGTTTAATTGTCGACTCCTCATCCTTGAGTCAACTTGTGTATCGCTTTTACATTTATTATGTTTTTGGATAACCAACTGTCCATTTTGTGGCAAAGTAACTGTCCTTTTGGCTTTCCGCTATTGGTGTTTCCAGTGGGGTCTGGTTGTTTCATGTTTGTGTTTCGTTCCCTTTGGTGTCTCTGTTGGGAGCTGTGGATCAATTGTGTCGATTCCTGATCATTGCCTCCACTTCTATTTGGCATATTTTGTGATTTCTTCGTTGCCCAAGTTGATTCATTGATGAGTTTGAAAACCTTCACGCGGACCGAACAAAAACATGTTTGAACAGCGCTGAAAGTAAGGGTGAGGGTTGGGATTCCGTGAAATATACTTATAACCATCGGTATTTTACTGACCGTTTCAAGTCGGCGATTTTGTTGTGGTTCCTTCCTGTTCAATGTACGTGCATTTTATGTTGATGATTCTGAACGCCCCTCCCCCACAATATATATTCTGTTTACCTGTTAAGTTTCCGAGTCACCAACTGTTTGGGAAAGAGCTGCTGACTCAATTTCCAAGCTGTCTATAAATTGTTTACTGCCGTAATTCCAAATTTCTATATCTTTCCCTTATGATACTGTGAGCGGAATTTGGGATCTGATTTTATCAGTTCCTGTTCGTTTCATTTTCCATTCTTTTTCAGTAGAGAAAATATTTAGGAACAAGGTGTACTATGGCGTTTTACCTTTAATAGTTCGAACTACCTCTATCTCGAAGTAATTTTTAATGGTCCCAAAGATATTCGAGTTATCGAAAGTCAACTGTATTTACACCATCATTGCAGTTACAGCAACCCCTATATTTAACTATAAGAACCCAATGTTGTTCATACTTTATATCTGCATTCGTTTAAATTTTGTTCCTGATGAGCTAGAATTCCTTCTTGCGGAGGATTGAACAAATTATTTGTCCAAACTACGACAGAAACCAATGACCATGGGCGAGGAATGAAGCCACGCCCCTCCCTCCGCAGTGAAATCCTTTTACTGACCGTTCCAAGTTTTTCTGTTGTGTTTTACAATATGTCTTTGCATGTATATAATGCTTATATCTTTTTATTTTTGATAACCGTTTGGTCATTGTTTTGAAAAGTAACTGTCCTTGTGGCTTTCCGGTTGTGATGTAGTTATTTCATGTTTGTATTTCTTTCCCTTGGATGTCTCTGTTAGGAGGTGTGGGGATTGTTATTGAATCGATTCCTGATCATTGCCTTCTATTATTCAATAAACACATTGACTCACGCAACGTCACATGATAATAAAGTGACTTCAAAATTCAATCAAGGTTCTCTCCAATATGATTGGACGATGGCGACATTATGACATCAATGGCTCTCTACAGCTGCTAAGAGGCTGGCAAATGTTTTCTTGTGTCTGTTGCAGCCCCAAACCATTATTTGTGCCACATAACGCTTGGAAAATAACTTAAAATGAGTAAAATAGGTAAATTATCTAATGTTCAATGAAGTATGAACAACATCGGGTTATGAAAAAGTTTAAACAAATCCCTTTGGGGTTTACAAATTGTGTTCATCACTCGATGTTGTCCATTCACCATATTTGCATTATTTGCTGGCTCCCAGTTTGCACATTGTCAATATTGGAAAAAAAAACGGTAACCAGATCCCCTGACCTTTTTCCAACACTGATAACCTTCAGACTAGGAACCAGCAGATAATGGTAATAAGGTGAATACTTCAAAGAACGTTACATAAATAACATTCATTTCTTTTGTAAACCACATCTAGATCATGTAAAGTGATTTTAAACCTTAGAATATGCGAACAAACATTTTAAACGCAGAGTTGAGTGTGACTCTGTTTGCCAGCAAATGCATGAAATTTATATAAACTGTACACGACAACATCTACTACTAACCTCACTCCTACTGTCACACAAACTAGTGACGTTTTTGACCTGAAATCACCAAAAGAATATATGAACTAACTCTAGATATCAAACCGGTGTATGTGTTGGAAGGTAAAATTATTCTGCGATCGGCACCGTTTATCATGCACATGCGCAACTTTTTTAGATCTGGCCGTCCACCAGTCTGCCTGTTCGTCTCTAGCGTCGATTATGCCAGCTCATCCATGTGAAAAGTGTTTTGATGGCAGTTGAAGTAGAAATTTTCAGATGCAATTCTGTGATATATTTTTGTCTTATTTCTGCTTCAAATATTGACTGAGGTGCTCATTCAAACAATACCCGCGGCCTATACAGGGATAAGGAAAATAATGACTGCTGTACAGTGAAATTCCCCTTTAAGACCAGCTAAAATTTACACATTATTCTTGTTACCAAATATTAAACCCGTAAAATGCCAGTCACAACAATTTTCGTCTGCTTTGTTGTCTGCAAAAAGTATGGACCCGGATCAGACTGCTCAATGATGCGCAGTCGGGACGGTGACGTCATCGAACGTTACGTGACGTCACTAAACATCACTGTAGTGTCGTCACAATATGGCGAATGTCGGCAACCTAAGTGACTGCAGTATTATAATAGTTCAGAAATGGAAGGTATGCAAGAAAAAGAATCCTACATGGGTATGAGGGGTCGATAGAAAAATTCCGTCCCTCGGGATCACTGTCCGGCACCACACGGCAAGCCTCGTGATGCCGGACAGGGACCCCCGGAACGGATTTTCCATCCACCATTCACACACATGTAAGATTCTTATAATCACACATGTGGACCAAACGAGGCCAAAACCAAGATCACTGAGACGCATATTTTAAAGACTCGGTGCTCTTAAGCACTAGGCCCGTACTGAGGCGATTCCAGTAAGTATCAATTGCATATATTTGAAAGAAGAATAAGGAAAAATAGAAGTGAAGGCAATGATCAGGAATAGATGCAATTACCCAACATCTCCGATCAGAGACTACGTTACGGATCTCCGTGGCCTAGTGGTAAGAGCGATGTCTCCTAATCATTAGGTCTCTCTCCGCTGTGGCTTCGTTCCTCGCTCGGGTCACATATGAGACACCAAGTTCTGCATGGAACCTCACGGGTTCTCCGGTTTTCGCTCTTCTCTGATTAATAAGTGAGTTTCGTAAAGCCAAAACACAAGATATACTTTAGTTAGCCTACCTGGAGTAACATATCAATTAAAAATTTGACTACAGGCGTGTGTGTTCAGCATAGATTCAGCAAAGTCAGCGTGAATATATAAAATCCTATTAAAATAGCTGTTTGGAGCTATACTTGTGTGGGACAGAAACCGTATTCAAACAACAAGACCATTTTCAAATCGGGAGATTCATGTGCTGTTTGAATGTTGGTTTGTGGGAAAGTAACTGTCAACGTTCTGAACTAGCCGCCATCATTGTTGGTTTTACGGTCGCACTTGATGAATTTACGAGTATGTGGAGTTTCAAGATGTTTCGACACAATTTGCGGTTAGAATCGTAACTTATGCAAGAATGACGATCCTCTGTGGTTATTTCATTGCAATAACAGTTGCCGGGTAGACCGAGCTAATGTAATGCATAAGACCTCTAGTCAAAAATCACCCTCTCAGTTCCACATAAATTAGGTTTGAATCAAAGGCCAGCCACACAATGCACTGCGAAGCATGATCAGAGACTTCGCTGGGCACACATGTTCCAAACCACACTTTCACTTAATACAGCCCATTTCGTAAAGACTTACCCATTCATAAAATGTTGCGGCACTGAGACTGGCCGACAAAGCGTAACTTTTAGGCATTTCTTTAAGTATGTGTTCCACTTGTTTCTCCACATGGTCGTCCACCTGTCCACCCTGTTCCTGGAAGTCCTTCACCCGATGCTTGATACTCTCTCGACCGGTACGGCGTAGCAGGCCTTGGATATTTCCCCATTGCTACAACGAAAATGGACTTAAGGGGAATGGGAACACACTCAGGGGAGGCAACTCCTGCCCAAGTTTTTTTGTCTCCCATGTCAATAGGGGTCAACTCTTAAAGGAAAGAATTTGCTCCTGAGGAGCAAATTCGCAAATTCTTTCCTTTAAGAGTAGATCCCATTTACAGTGGGACAGGGCTTGTAATAAAGCGAACAGGAAGTTCCAAAATTTGGCTCCCTTTGGAAAATGGTGGAATATTTGCTTCCCTTAAGCCAACGTGTTGTGACAGTATATTTATCCCATTTCCAAAACGGTTATTTTCCTTATGAGAATGTGTGATATATTTCTTTTTTTTATAGCTTAGACTCATTGGGGCGGTTCTAACGTGTACTCTCAGCATATGTATTGGAGCAAAAATAAGAAATAGAGGATCTTACATGAATGTTCATGTATTCTTGAACTTATTAAACGAGTTGAGGAAAGGGGATAAAATGTGAGGCTTTCCCGAACATTTTAACGAGTTTAATAAATTTAATACTACATGAGCATGAATGCAAGATTCTATTTATCATATGAAATTATGAAATTTAAAACGCATTTTATTCACGGTTGCTTTACATAAATGTCAATATTCCGCCATAAGTAAACGCGACGTCGTTAAGAACGTCATAGACTCGGTACCGTGATAGAATCGGATAAGCTACTCGCCTCATAAGCCAGGGGTCGTGGGTCCTCCAGACTATCGTATGAGTCTTTAAACCAAGGTCCCGTCTCCGTATGACCTTAACTGTTGGTGGAGCGTAACACTCAAATACACTCACTCACTGTTATCGAATATAGATGAGCTTCGAACCAGCCGGGCTCCCAACGACTTATGTTTTCTGCGACCATTCTTTCCCTTTCTCTGTTTCAAAAACGCCAGGTTTCAGTTTGTGGCTAAGGAAAATTCCACTGTACTTGTTAAGCATGCCCAGGAAAATCGTAAGCCCCCGCCCATCGGGGCTTGAAGAAATAGATAGGCTGCATGATGCTTCCACGCAGAGCTGAAACCGACCGCACATGAGGAGTGGTAAACAACTTAGAGGATCTAAGCCTGCCCAAGCAAAGCGGTGCGAGTCGGACAGTCCAAGCTTATCAACCCTACTTGTTTGATTGGACGACACGGCTTCAGATGTCATCTCATCTCAATGTCGGGTAAAAGTCCCCGAAAATTGGAAGCAATATCTCCAAAATGACCCTATAAAGTGTTGACGGGGATGCTAAACCTCAAATCAAACAAACAAGACCAACGTGATTATGTTAATTTATCTGCACAAGAACGCCATGTTTCAGTTCCTCCCTACTGGTTAAGCATGCCGAGGAAAAACGTGTTTAGGTTAATTTAACGGCTCGACATGACCATAATAGTGTTTATTGGGCTGTAAACACAAACCAAATGACGGGATGGCTGACCACCAAGCAAATATAACTTTAGTATAATATTGATTTTAACAGTCATGAACCAATCAATCACTGTGCTGCATTACATGCTACCGTCCCGATCCATAACGTGCGTTTGGACATGCGCAGCAAGCGCAGACTCAGAATCAGAATCAGAATCAGAATTGTTACTGGTGACACGTCAAATGACATTCATACACCAGGGCCTGTGATGTGGGAAGTTAGTCCCTAGTTCTAACCAAAGAGGTAAATTTAGCTACACAATCATCAGCACCTTCAGCTGTCGAAATAATCAAATCGGGAAGGGAATTCCAATCTCTAATGGTTCTGGGAAAGAACGACTCTTTATAAATGTCAGTTCTTGCAGTAAGGGTCTGAAACGCCAACGAATGGTGTTTTCTACAGTGTGTAGCTGGGGGAACAAGGTCATCTGTTCGAATGCTGGCAGCACCCTTTAGACCTTTGTATAAAAGGTTAGCCTACTGTCTTTTCTCCTTTTCTTGAGAGACTCCCATTTTAATTTCCCAAGTATTCCAGTCATGCTCCCAGTTTCAAAGCAGTAATTGCCTGTTACAAATCTAGCAGCTCTATTCTGAACTTTCTCAATTTCATCGTTAAGGACCACCCCACTGGGGTCCCAGATACAACTACCAAATTCCAAGATTGGGCGAACAAGACCTTTATATGCTGCCTCTTTTACATCCTGAGGGCACTGATGAAGATTTCGCCTCAGGAAACCAAGCGTTCTATTTGCCTTAGTACACATGTTGCTAATATGAGTATTCCATCTCAAGTTGGGTGAGATTGTCACTCCAAGGTATTTGATGGAGTCCACATTCTCGAGGACCGTTCCCTCTAAGGGGTAAGAAGCCTCAACTTAAATATGAAATAAAGGCACTGCCTTTTGTGCAAACACACTCATTTACACCGGTAGCGGGACAACTCGGCACATTTTACACCCCTACGTAGTTAACAGTAGTGTATCAACATCAAAAATATCAATAGTGCTAGCGTGGTAGCTCAGTGGTTAGGGCACTTGCCTTTGGTGCTAGAGACAACCGGTTCAATTCTCGGCAGCGACAATAAAATTTGGTATCCGAACATGTTCCATATACATAGATATGAGCTGTCAGTCTTAAAAACTTGAAAGTACCTGGGCATCATTTATTTCAGAAACATGTCCTGGGAATCCCATTTTGATGCAACGTTTAAAAGGCAAACATCAGCCTGGCGTGTCTTTGGAAGGAAGATAACCAGCTGGTCTGAAGATGTTAAAGCATGATGGTAGAGACTATGAGTAAACTTATCCTTGATTATGCCACATAAGTATGTGCCCCATATAGTATCCAGCTGCACGAGACCGTGCAACAGCGAGCAGCTCGGTTTGTCAGAGGTGACAAAACCTGAATTACCTCCCAAGTGATACATAACCTTGGCCAGCAAACTCACCAGCATTGACATACCAGCATTGACATCAAGATGCCAATACTGGGCATGATCTGTCTCTGGGCTAAGTGGACAGCCATTCTTGTAGGTTGTCCGACCAGAAAACAGCGAACAGTAGAGGATACTCCCTGGGGTATATTGACTGACATCTTCTCTCAGCTCTCCTTCATTGACATGGGCATCAGGCTTAAGGGCCAACTTACACAGAATATTGTTAAAAGACCCCACCCCCCATCCGCGGTGTAGTGGTTATGATTCTCGCCTTGTAAACCAGGGATCGCAGGATCGATCCCGGGCTTCTCCAGACTTTCGGATGAGTATTTAAACCGAGGTCCCATCTCCGCATGACCTTAGATGTTGGTGGGACGTAAAACTCAAACACTCACTCACACAGAATATTGCCACTTCAGGGATCCTCGGGGACTCCAAGAGAAATCTTGCCTCAATTACATAAAAACAGTTTTTCAAAGTTTTTAATCTGTTCTGTTGTGAGGCAAAGGTGACGGGAGTCCAACTGATAATGACTTACAGTTGGGCAAGGCATATTGTCCTTGCAGAGGTAGGGGTAGGGGGGGGGGGGGGGCTTGCTACTTCTTCTGTTTGTACACTTTTATTCATGTTCCCCTTTCCCCTTTGTACATGTACCTCTCTCTCTTCTCCTCTACTACCTCTTCTATCACTTCAGTCCTTTTCTCTGGGAGATGACACAAAATAACCGACCAGGGTTGATATGTCGTTTAACCCAAAACAATTTTTATGAGCTTCACCCACGCTTTGCACATAGCCTTCGTATGACGATGCTCCTGTGTTGGTCCTGTGTGCACTTTAGCCTGCACTTCAGAAAATTAGATATGGTGACTCAGTTAGTTTGCATCAGTTAGTTTGCAGCATGGACATTTTAAAGTCTCCCGAAGCACTAGCGTTATGCTGTGGATTCAGGGCTTATAATCACTTTGTAAATCTTGGGAAGGTAGAAATCCACAGGTAGCCAGATAGCTCATTGTGTCTCTTTCTATTCCCAGGGCTTAATTTTATACCCCTGAGTAATAGTTTTTGAAAACATTTAATTGCTTGGTCAGACGAAAAGCGCTTGTCGCCCTACCGAGAAGCTCCGGTAAATGCTTCAGTAAATGCTCCGGTAACTCGTTGGTCCAAACGCGGTGTTGGGTTTTACGTTTAGTTCATTTAGACGCGTGACGTAGTTTCGAAACTTTCCCGCGATAAAACCTCAGCGTTGGACGCAACGGTCTTCGAAAATAGCTTTTTAACATTATTTCGACGCTTTTTGTGTTTCTTTTGTAATGGGACTTGACTCCTTTTGGTTTTGAAAAGAATTTTTGGATGTGAATACAATTCTCATGAACTCTGTAAAGATGGTGGATTATCGCGAGAATATGAACGAGATTCCAGGCGAGATTTGGGTGCCTAAGTATGTTGTTCCAGCCTCTCTACAGTAATGCAAACACTTCGTGTGTTTGTTTTTAGATCTCTTCCTAGTTATCTGCATATTATTGCATTTAACTGGCTGAAATCGCATGCCCCATTTACGGGCCCAACATCCTAATCTATCTATGTCAGCCTGAAGTTTCAATGAGTAATCTGTATCTCTAATTTCCCGGTAACAAACACAGTCATCTGCGAACAGTCTTATTTCTGAGTCAATGTCAGTGGAAATATCATTGATGTACAGGGAGAACAAAAGTGGACCACGAACGGTCCCTTGCGGGACTCCTGACAAAACTGGAGCCCACTCCGAAGATTCACCATTAACAACAACCCGCTGTTTTCTGTAGCAAAGAAAGGAATCTATCCATTTGAGGGTCTTTCCACCAATTCCATAACCAAATAACTTAGAATTAAGTAGTTCACGAGGAGGGGTGTCAAAAGCCTTCTCGAAGTCCAGAATAAATGTGTCCACGTATCCCCCTTTGTCCAAGATTTTTTCCCAGTCATTAATAACTTTGCTTAGCTGAGTTTCACAACTGTGCATTTTCCTAAATGCATGTTGTCTGTCTGACAAAAGTTTATGTTCGTCCAAGTGGGCCATGATGTTTGAGCAGACTATATGTTCCAGCAAATTACACAGAACACAAGTCAGAGACACAGGGCGATAATTACGGGCAAGAGCCCTACTCCTTTTTTGAAGAGTGGACAGATATTTGCTAAGAGCCATTCTTTGGGGATTTCACCCGTATCAAGAGACTGTTGAAACAAGTGTGCAAAAACTGGACCCAACTCATTTGCTAGTTCCTTCAGGGCTCTAGGATGAAGCTCATCAGGTCCTAAGGCCTTACTGGGATTTATGCCTTGAAGTAACTTGATCACTCCTGCAGCTGTCACAACAGTATTATTCATGAATGGGGCCGATCTTCCAGCCAATGGAACCTCCGTGAACTCAGTTTTATTAAACGCATCATTGAATTGACCAACTAGTTCCTCTGCCCTTTCAGAGTCTGATTCAGCAACCCAGTTCACTCCTCTTTTATTAAGGGGTGGGATACCTTGCCTGTCTTTCTTCTGGCTATTGATATATCTTTAGAAGTCTCTGGGATTTGCCTTTACATCACCTACCAAGTTATTCACATACAAGTCATGCTGATTTTTATATCAGTCTTGATTTCGCGTCTCAAGTTTTCAAATTTTGTCCGCAGTTTACCACTTCCCGTCTTTTTGCCTTTGCATGAATCTTATTCCTTCTGTGAATTTTTCTTCTTATCTCTGGAGTGATCCAGGGAATAGAAGATACAGACCTACTAGTTTTTGAGGGGATATGATTTTCAGCCGAAGTATGAATGAAAGAAGTTATCAAATCGAAATTCTCCTGTACAGACCGAGCATCTGAATGACCATTAAAGTATTTCTCCTTTGTAAATCTGAGTGCATCCTTCCTCATAGTTTCATAGTCACCTTTCTGATATGAGTACACCTTCCTCCGAGGTTTCTTTATTGGTGACTCAGCATTGTGCCTTGTTTGCTGAGCCTGTCTGGCCAAGCAATGTCTCTGAAGTTGAGGTCAACTAGAACATGTACAGCCGGTTTTTTTTACCCTTATGCTGCGATTTAATACAATCCAGTTGGTCTTTAAACAACTGGAAGTTTTCGATCGTACCATTTGGTGGTCGATACCAACTTGCTACGAAGTGGGAAGTTTTATTTGCTAAAACCTTAACCCAGACCGATTCGGTGTCTTTTTCCAGTTCCATGAAAGGCATGTGAGGGATGTCTCTATGAATGAGCAACATCACCCCACCGCCATGAGAGTTCCTATCTTTTCTGTAGACAGAGTACTGACAAGTTTCAGGGAAAAGCTCAGATGTAGTAATTGAACTGTCAATCTTTGTTTCTTGAATAGCAATAATATCCGGTTGAGATGTATCGAGGAAAGCTAAAAGTTCAAGAATTTCTCCTCTAATTCCATTTATGTTTATACTGTGATCAGATCAGACTGTGAATCCGCGAAGTCTGATCACAGTCTGCCCTGCGCTATTTGGAAAGCCACTTACCAATACTTTCTTAAAACTAACAGAGAAGGTTGTCTTCAGGGTCGTAATAAGTGCGCAGGTTCATTTTTCTCTTCATATTGCGCATGTCCCAAAACACATTTTTACACAGAACGACTCAGCAATCGCTGTTGTTATTTAGATATATGTGCCCATCGGGGCTTGAAGAAATAGATGGGCTGCATGATGCTTTCACGCAGAGCTGAAACCGATCGCACAGGAGTACTGGTAAACCGCTTAGAGGATCTAAGCCTGCCCAGGCAAAGCGGTGCGAGTCAGACCGTCCATGCTTTTAAACACTATTAGTTTCATTGGGCGACAGAGCTTGAGATATTCTTTCATCTCATTGTCGGGTAAAAGTCCCAAACATTTGGAAGCAACGTCTCCAAAATGGCATATACAGTGTTGACGGGGACGTTTAACCCCCCCCCCCCCCCCCCCCCCGCCCCCAAATCAAACAAACAAACCTCCCCCGCATAAATCAGTGTCATCGTAAGACTGGGATAAAATATTGGCGTTTTATTTTGTTGGTATATATGCAGAATCAGTAAATTATTATGGAATACTCATCTAGTTCTGGACAAGGGTACTCGTGATTCGAACAACTTATCATAACGTCAACTAAAGAGACATAATGGGGATTATTACGGGATATTTTGTCAAGCGTCTATTAAAGAAAGGTATGTTGTGTGTAGACATTAGAATCGCCTCGATGAGAATCACGTGTCTGTCAGATAACCTATTTTACACGACGCGGCTCATGTCTAAAGAAAGGGCAATAACTAACTTTCAACGTTTTCATTTCCTCTCCAAGAAGAAGATAGGTAGCCTTCATAATACTATGAACGTCCTGCGGTGGGTTGGCGAAGTTGGCGAGCTCGGACACTGTTGCCTGGTTCATCTCCAGCACAGGGTGGCAGTACATCTCTAGCTTACTTATGTCCTCTTGTAGCGCCCGGCAGCGATCCAGGCTCGGTTTCAATGCCTCTTTGAAGTCAGAGTTCTCTGCGTCAAATATGGCGTTGTCAAGTATTTCTTCGTGGCGACGTAACAAGCCATCACGGAGCCCTGAAATATGTAATGATTAAAAATGTTACAACAATTGTGACGCGCCAAGCGAACAATTACATTCGAATATTTGCGCATATCAGACTATTCGTTGGCCAAACAATTCTTCATGTAAACCGGGTAAACTATATTCTGACCAAATGTTAAACCGTTTAATTTTATTTCGGCCTAAAGAACCGTTTCACTTGGCACATGACAATGCTCCATTTTAACTCACCTGAGCAGAAGGCTGAGCGGTGAGCTTTTTGTATGGCAGTGGTTCGTTGTCTTTAGTCTTTCGTCTGTCTGGCGTCTGTTGTCTGTCAACATTTTTAAATACCTTCTCAGGCCGATTAAAGTCAAATTTTATGCTGAGCATCCATGAGACTGGGGAACGAAAGTTTGTTCGCAGGGTCCAGGTCACATGACCAATATGGCCGCCGTACTCAATTAACCTAAAAACCTTTCAAAATATTCTTCTACGGAACTAGTGGGTCGATTATAATGATACTTGTTATGTAGCATTGGAGACACGAACCAATCATAGTTTGTTCAAGTAATGACCCCCTGGATGACCTTGACTTATTTTACGTCAAGGTCAAATTTCGAATAGGTTTCTGTATGGGAAAAAGTTCAAACCATATATATTTTAGAAACTAATTTATGCACCCTGTAGTCTGCAAATTATTAGATGCAGTAAGCAAAAGGAATACATGAAATTGCATGAGTATTCAAGGTCGAGGTCGTTCCTTGACCTTGGCCAATGGTCAATAGGAAATTAAAATACAAAACGTGTTTTTCTCAGAAATCACTGGGCCATTTGTAACCAAATTTCATATGGAAGTTTTGAGGAACACGGAAATGAAAATGAATAAATATGACTTTGGTCTCATGACCAATATGGCTGCCCTGCCCATATAAGGAAAAAAGCCGACAGAAATCTTTTTCTCCAGACCCAGTAGGCCGATTTTTACGACACTTGGTACATGTATGTAGCATTCGAGACCCAAGCCATTTATAATTTATTCAAATGATGACTCTTGATTGCCTTGTCTTCTTCCAGTCCATGTTCAACTTGGATTGCATATTCTTTTGTATGAAAAAAACAACAACAAAAAAAAAAACACATACACACACACAAAACACGTGTATTTTTCATTTTTCGGGAACACTTGCAGCCTGTGGTCTGAAAATCTGAATATGCACTAAGCTAAGAAAATAAATGAAATAAATGGGTATTCAAGTTCATTCTTTCACCTTTGCCTAAGGCCATTCCTATATGAATTGTTTTGCTCAGAAACCACTGGGCCGTTTGCAACCAATAATTATTATAATATATATTAATATGGGTAACAAAAGTCCATTACTGAATGTGATCCTCCACCTTATATATAGCATATGTCCATTTCAAAATTTAGGATGTCAGGTTGTGTCTTCTTCAAACTTTATCAGGAAAATGGCCGAACCTTTCGCAAACTGTGTACGCCTTGATCAGACGCAACGTTGTTGGGCATCTGATCTGGTCCTGCACTGTTTGCCTGTTATCCGTTTTGGGATTTCTGGTATAAAATGGGTTAATTGTACTGAGCTATAAAGACGCTTCATGGCATATTAATGTACTATGTTTTCATTTACATTTTGTATACGGAGAACCCCCGCCCCCCGGCCCCCAAGACAAGCAAACAATCTTAGTAACGACTGATAAACAATCGATCTAACATCACGTTAACAAGTCCATAAAATGAAGACCCCCCTAAACCCCACTTTATATAGAGAAAACTGGGGTTTACGGGTGTATACATTATTTTTGTTATTTTTGCTCCAAGACATATGTTGTGGGTACTCGTTAGAACCGCCTCAATGAGGCGGTTCTAACGAACACCCTCAGGCTATCTTTTGAGCATTTATAAGGAAAGTATCACGGATTTTCATCAGAAAAGTAAACATTTTGGAGATGTGAAAAATGCACTCTGTCACATGGGTGTGTTATCGTAATGATTTACAGTGATCAACTGGTTACCCAGAGGTTGTCCATGTGACTAAAGCTGGCATGCAGGAAAATCGGGGCAACAGTTATTTATAGCAGTGCTACTCTTGTCGCGGTAACGTCAGATGTTTTTGTTTATGCTGAGGTTTTACGTCCCCTTCAACACTGTTTAGGTCATTTTGGAGACATTGCTTCCGATTATGTGGACCTTTTACCCGATATTGAGATAAAATGACATTTCAAGCTCTACCGTCAAAAGAAACCGCTAGGGTTAAAGGGGCGGTCCGACTTGCAACTCTTTCCCTTGGTTAGACCTTCTAAGCAGGTTACAAGTACTTAACTTCGGTCGGTGTCAGCTCTGCGGGGAAGCACCATGCGGCCCAGTCTAGCAGAGTTCTGTTTGTGTGTGTGTTTCAGTTTTACGTCCCGCCAACAGCTAAGGTCATACGGAGACGGGACCTCGATTTAAAGACTCATCCGAAAGTCTGGAGAAGCCCGGGATCTATCCTGCAATCCCTTGTTTATCAGGCGAGTAGCACAACCAATATACCACAGAGACTTCCAGAGTGCTGTTTGAAGAACGTTTTTGTATATCCATGATAAGGGGCAAACCTGTACAAAATAATTTAAAACGATAAAATCACCTTTCTTCGGCCCCCGCCCGTCGGGGCTTGAAGAAATAGATGGGCTGCATGATGCTTCCACGCAGAGCTGAAACCGACCCGCGCCTGAGTACTGGTTAACTGCTTAGAGGATCTATGCCTGCCCAGGCAAAGCGGTGTATGTCGGTTCGTCCATGCTTATAAACCCTATTGGTTTCATTGGGCGACAGGTCTTGAGATGTCATTACATCTCAATGTCGGGTAAAAGTCCCACAAAATTGGAAGCAACGTCTCAAAAATGACCTATACAGTGTTGACGGGGACGTTAAACCTCAAATCAAACAAACCATCAAAATCACCTTTCTTCAGTTTGAGATATTTCAGTCTTCGTTGCGCCCTAAGGAAATCATCGTCAGCCTCGCTGAGTTTTGATTTCTTGAACTTCTCAATAGCAATCTCGAGCAGTTCTAGATCAGTCCCGGATGTAGCCTCTCGAAGGTTTATACGAGCTTTCCGTTGAAAGACATTCTAAAAGGAAAAAAATGATCATTTATTAAGCACAAACACCTACCCAAAATCTTCCCACACTATCGTTTGAGCCAGCGCATGACAAAACCTACAATAAGACGTGCGCCCAACGAAAACTCAGATCAGCCTGCGCATCCGCGCAGTCTGATCAGAGTCTTCGTTGTGCGCTCTACGGATAGCTAATGGCCAAATGCCCCTTCATGCAGCAAGAGAAATCACTGGATAGACAATATGGATGCGCAGGCTGATCTGAGTCTTCGATGGGCGCACATGTCTTATTGTAGGTTTTGTCGTGCGCTGGCTCATTTACCACATAGACAGGTTAATACAATAAAGAAGTTTTCAGTGCATGTATTAAAATAAAACTGTGCTTTCGACACATAGATTTGCACACAATTTGCACAGACATCCCGCTGTAGTATTCTTACCCCTTATCCCGCCCTATTTTGCGAACAGTGTAGATCCTGATCAGACAAGTTTGCTCATTGAAGGAATACTTTATATCAGGTAATTTGATTGGTCGATTGTCAGGATTTGGTCTAACATAATTTACTCAGTTCTCAAAAAGCCCAAACAGAAACTACGAGATGCAAGTTTTACCCAAGCCGAGGTGGGCAATATCCTGTTCTATGGCGTTTGCGAACAAAGGTTCAGATTAGCCTGTGCATTCACACAGTCTGATACTTTCTATATCTAGAATTTTTAGACTGTTGCTAGTCTGTAAAGCTGAGCAGACATGTTTATGTTTTTTTGGTCAAAAACATCGGAGACAGCTTTTCTCGTGACGCGGCTAATATGGTATACAGTGAAACTTGATAACACGAACAGGGATTAATCGTTTATCATGGCTAATTCGAACTCGTTCTTGAGTCCCTTGAAAATTATACCAATATCTCCAGATAGCCATGTATTTTGATAAATTTATGATCCTGAAAATGTATGTATGTATGTTTGTTAATTTGTTTTGGAGTTTAACGGCCCAGTCAACACTATTTCAAGTCATTTTTGAGCCGGTCAGTTTACCTATCCCTACTTTTCCTGGGCACGCTTATAGGTAAGCGGTTAACCAGTACAGTGCACATTCATTCGCCAGAAACTGACAACTGCCCTTCTTGCATCAGCGGAAGGGAGAGAATGACCATAGAAAAGATTTCATGATCAATATCCACGAAAGAATGTTGCCGACCCCTGCGCATCCGACTGAACTACGGAGGCTGGCATATGTATGTATGTATGTATGTATGTATGTATGTATGTATGTATGTATGTATGTATGTATGTATGTATGTATGTGTGTGTGTGTGTGTGTGTGTGCGTGTGTGCATGCGTGCGTGCGTACGTGCATGTATACTGATTTGAATCGCCTAAATGATGCGATTCAAATTTGTACATACAACAAATGTTTGTTTGATAAAAAAAACGAAAATATATCCTCAGCCTACTCGCGTTACGTCTGATGGCCTGGCGGTATGAGTTACCCTCAGTATTACAAAAACCCTTATCTCGAACATAGTAAATGCATGGGTTGTGTCTTTAATAATAAAATATAGTGGGTGAGCCTTAGACATTTTTATAGGGGCGAGCTTTAGCGAGCCCCTATAAAATTGTCGCGGCGAACCGATAAAATTTTATTATTAAAGACACTAATCTTGTATTTAGTTTATACCCCAATTCAAAACAATCAAGGGGTTTTGCAATAATTAAGCAAATTTAAGCAAAAAGACAGCAGACAGTGTGGCATGTTAAACGACATTCCGTGCCATGGCGCGCACACGTAGTATAACGTGACGTCAACGAATGCAAAGTTTTTGACGTCACCGCGCCCCCAAAAAGACATAGGAAACAACATGGACGCTCGAATAAAAGTTTCTTAGCGCTTTAATTTCTGTACGAATATCTGCAAATAAATAGTTTATTTCAGCTTAAGAAATTATTTTCGAGGTTGAGTCGCAACTGCAGTAGCAGTGTGCAGTTATTCCAACGGGCCATTCAAACCTGGAAAGGCCGAGAAGGTAAGATTTCAGCTGAAATTTCTGTAAATCTGTTAAAATAAATATTGCAAAGATTTTAACTTGCAGCTTCGTTGTTTTCCCATGTGTAAAAGGTTGCATGTTATTATTTTCACTTGTAAATTAGTGACCTGAAAAGGAGGTCCGGTCTATAAACGGTCACTAGACGTAATATAGGTCAGTAGAAGGTATTATAGGTCACTACCGATCATAGCGTGCGGTTATTGGATCCCCTTTATTAAATTATTAGGTTCCTATAATGCAAGATTGCGGTACAAAATACCATTGTCCTGATGGTATTTGAGTTACTGAAGTTAAACTGTAGTTTCTTACCTCGCGTGCTTTTGTATTATCTGCGTCCGTCAGCCAGTAAATACAGACTTGTACCCTCTCGTCCGTCTCATCCATAACGAATATCTTCAACAAAAATTCTCCGGTATAAGGGAGATTGAACATAAAGTCCATTTCGTTGCCATGGATCTTCTTTTTGACGTGCTGCGTGAGCTCCTCAGTGCTCCTCCCAACGCCTGCAATTTCACACTCTGCTCGCACTCTTCGATTGAGGAGGAATTTAACAACGTGTTGTTCATTCTGTTTGTAGAAGACAATACCGCCTTGATGCGAAGCGCAAAGTAGTCCAGCTGCCTCCGTTCTGGATGTTGGACCTAGTGGTTCATTCTTTCTAATGGATGGCGGCCGCTGAATGTCCTCCATCGGGTGATCGCAAATTATTTTGAAATCAGCCAGCCAGTAAAACCAGCCTTCAGAAAGCCCGTACAATGCTAGTTTATATACACCAACGGCGTAGCATCTCACTTGTATATTCCAAGTGTCTTCCGTCCGTCCACAGAAAACTAAATCACTCCATTCTTCTTCCATCTTAAAATCCGTATCTGAAGAATATAAATCATACTTTAGGACTGTGTCTCTCAGGTTTTGTTCGTGTCCTCTTATTCTAATAGTGTATTGCCCATTGTCTGTCTTCAGATCACTTTTGGCGTCACTCAGGAGCAGAAAATGGCGTCCATAAAATACAGAACGTAAGAAAGGCAGGTAGATAAACTCACTGTAGGACAGTTTCTTTTCTAGCAACTGCCAGTTATGCATATGCTCTTCTGGGAAACAAATGTGGATAAAGTCCGAGGGCCTTGGAGCGAAGAAGAACCCATTGAATGTAGCATGGCTGTCCTTGTTCTCTGGCCTTTCATCAACTGAAGATTCCACTAAAGTCCAGCCTTCAGTCGGGGACTGTTGAGACGCCGGGGTACAAATAAAGAAAGGATGCATTAATTGCCACTGTCCGTCCACGTGCACGGCATTCCACGTGCACTTGTTGTCATGAACATCATCCATCCCGACCAAGTGTAACGCCGTCTTACAATAACCTTTTATGATCACACACGGAATATTAATAGCCCTGTCAAAATAAAACAGAAAAAAATGTATCACGATAACACGCCTATGTAATTTTGATCCTCTATAACCCCATATTTCTATCGTAAAACTGGGGTTCACAGGAATGTACAGGGGTATACATTATTTGTCTTATTTCTGCTCAAAAACATAGATTGAGGGTATCCGTTAGTTTAAAGAGTACCCACAATCTATGTTTTAATAAGAAATGAAAACAACAAAAAACAACAAACAAACAAAATAATAAAACAAAAACATAATTTCATCTGAAAAATTCCATATTTTGGGGGTGGGGGGGGGGGGTGTAAAACATCGTATTTTGAAAGGCGCTTTTTTTTTTTTTTGGTAATGTGAACGATACTGCCACTTTTAGAAAGCCACTTCATACGAACAGGAAAACAACAGCATATGCGTTTGGTAAGAATTCAGATGAACATTACATCGAAAACACTGAACGAAGTTTGATCTTTCGCTCAGTTTCCAGTTTAGCTTAACGAACTTGTTACATATGTAATGGTCAAATAAGTAACATTTTTACGAAGTATAATATCTTATACTTTGGATTTTTGCTGGAAAAAGTGAGCAGCTTTGCATCTGCAAAAGCTGCTCACAGTTTTTAGGAAGACAAAATAGCGTATGGGTCATATGAAAAGATTTTAAATTTATTGAAAATTTCGTTTAATCAACTGGACCCAGAACCGAATTATGCTTACATTTAAATAAAGAAATATGTTTGTATAAATATTTTACGCTAGACGTGTTCCATAGCATGGGTGGTAGTGAACCTGACATAGGTCACAATGTTTATAACGTAATGGCGTTGTCATTCATCAATGTTTTGTTTCTGCTGAGCTATGCAATTACAGTAAAATTCCTATATTAAGACCACCCTCGGGATTGTTCAAAAGTGGTCTTAAGACCACTTTTGAACAGTCCCGAAGGTGGTCTCCGACCAGAGGACACTGTATGCAGAAAACACAAAGAAAGAAATACTGCAACCTACTAAATAAACTTTTTAAAGCAGAATTAGTCTTAATTTTAGGTGGCGTTAATAGCGGAATTTTACTGTATATGAAGTACATGTAGTAGTTTATGCCTGACCTAAAAGTTTGAGTAAAATAACTGGCGTAATTTTTACAGTGTTCAAATAGCATTCACCACATAAAAAGCATTCACATTCGAAAATGCATTATTACACCATACAAATATCAAGGCACCAGTCAATTACGCGTACACATTCAATAAAAATGTTTAAATACGAATACACTATTCAGATACGCATACGCCATACAAATACCAATGCAGCACTCAATTACGCATAACCATCCAATTAATTATACAGTTTTCCCTGCACTATTTAAATACGAATACACCATTGAAACAACCATGCATCATCAATTAAGCAAACATATACCCATGCACCATTGGAATCGGCATACACCAGTCAATTGAGAACACCGATGCAAGGAAATACGGATTTACTAAGGCCTAAAAAAATAGCAATGTTTCCACTAACATACTGAACACGAGTATGGGTCGGGAGGTCGCAAAAACATTTTATTTTGTCAAAATTTTATTCGATGGAGAAAAGCAAACCATTAAAACGGCTAACTTTTAACTATTTTACCTGCGAACATTTAAATAACAAGGCTAAAAGCATCAAGGAAGCGAAAGTGTTTCAAGTATTAGTCTAGCTATTTTGACAGTTTTTAATGACAGATTCAATCTGTCATCTCTAGCTATCCTGCAAGTTTTAAAGTAGTTCCGGCTTTCTTCTGGCTTTCTTCCGGCTTTGACCGCCATAGAAATATGAGTCCGCACAAAATATAGCCTATTTTGGCGCAGTAATCAAAATTGTACAAGCGTATTAGTTATCCTATAAGCGCAAAACAAACGATTGAAGCAGACGACTTGACGATTTTATCTTACCTTTCAGCATTTCATATGAATCAGCTGCATCATGTGACGGGTTTGGCAAATATACCCAGATCAATGCGGCGTCTGCTCAGCCGTCTGCTCAGGTTTTACACTGTTTTCTAACAGTGCTGTCAATATTTAAAGACCAGCCTCTGACTTTCGAGGTCAAGTCTAGGTCAGTTACAACTTAGGTTTAGATTAGACTTTGCGTGGAGAAATTGGAAATAAAGGCTGTCCCTTTCAACTCTGAATATGGCACAGATACTTATGCAAACAGTGTAGGTCCTGTGATATAATTCTAGGTGCCATATTTAGCAGAATGGACGAGCCCAACTTCAGTGATGGAAGAGTGCACTCCAGAAACTCAAGACAGTGAATAAATCAAAGCACTGACAACATTCATACCGATTGTCTCTGAATGCAGGCTGGTCACGAACGGGGACTTGGACTGATTCGTTTAAACTTAAGATGTTAGTATAAACTAATGCAAAAAAAGTGTAGAACAAGATCAGCATCGTGTTCTGTGGCGTTTGATCTGAGTCTATATTGTTTGCCAGAACCAACATTTGATTTAAGTGCAAATTTTACAGATAACACTTACATGTACCCAACACTGACAAACGACGCGGATATGTTTGGGTTGATTGTTTGGCATTCGACCCGAAGTTGCTAATAAGAAAAGCGCTTAAGTGCTAACGTCTACGTGATTATCACTGACTTGTCAGAATAACCTTTTTTCTTGTAGAAAATAGCCGCAATCAGGGTATTCCGAAAGACTGAACATTTTGTTTGTTTGATTTGAGGTTTAACGTCCCCGTCAACACTGTGAAGGCCATTTTGTAGACGTTGCTTCCATTTTTGTGGAACTTATCCCGACATTGAGAGGAAATGACATCTCAAGCCCTGTCACCCACTGGAACCAATAGGGTTTATAAGCATGGACGGTTGGGCTCGCGCCGCTCGGCCTGGGCAGGCTTAGATCCCCTAAGCGGTTTACCAGTACTCGTGTGCGGTCGAGTTCAGCTCTGTGTGGAAGCATCATGCAGCCCATCTATTTCTTCAAGCCCCGATGGACGGGGGGGGGGCGCATAAGACTGAAGATGGTTATCCTGGAATCAAAGGGCGAGCGTGGCAAACAGTGTAGAACAAGATCGGACGCTACAGAACGCGGCTTCTTATCAAAATCTTCACTGTTTGGATTTTCAGAGTTAAATGAAACAGTTTCAGTCTCAGCCCAGGACTATTACCCCAACCTACACCCCACCAACACTCCCAGTGCTTTGATTCTGAAACCAAACAATTGCATGGTTACAACACGCTTAGGCACCATAAAGGTTAAATCATCAACCGTAACGTCTGGTTATCAGTCCGGCGACGTCGATCCTGTGCACCACCTTCATACCACTACGGATAGAAACAACATGTTCAGGATCAAACTTTTGATATTTACTGTAAGGTCGTGCCTAGAAAAGAATAAACTGAAATTTGTTCTCAAAAAGCAATATTTACATTTCCAGTGTAAAGTCTAATGTAAACCTATAGAAAACAATTGCGTTCATACTTCCATGAACGCATCGAATCACATGATTTTCAGTGACGTTAAGTGACGTCATTCTAAACCATTGTTATCTACGGGCGTTGATGACGTCAACGCTGCTCCGCTCTTTGTAGAAAAACAGCGTGTAAATATTTTCCAGCTTTCATAGTTTGCCCTATAAGCTTTTTTTCGCCCAGTGATGAGGGGCAAATAATGTAAATATAAAAAATAAACTTAATTTTTCTGCTTTTCATGAAAGTATGAACGACAGTGGGTCGCTAGCAAAGTTTACTTTGCACGCGACCCACTGCGTTCATACTTCCATGAACCGCAGAAAAATAAATTTCATTTCTTAATTGAGAGCGTATTGCAACATTTTTCATTAAAGGATCGTAAGCGTGCCCCTTGGTCGGAAAGCGGATGACGATGGCTCTGATTTTGGGCGCCACATGTGTGTGATCTATCGTCTATTGGAGCGACATCTTACTATATACAGAATACGCCAGTGGACGTCGACGTAGCGGAAGACCGACGTCAGTACGTCAAGATCAATTCATCCGTCAGACGCATATGCGAAACAGATTTCCGCCGGCAGCTGCTAGACTATACCTGTAGATAAACAAGGGGTCTCAACTACCGACTAATATGCACTGACACTGTTCGTCGCCTTTATGCGATGCATGTTTGAGAGCTAAACGTCCCTGTCGTGACCAAAATTAACGCGTCGACACAGTACGGAACACTTACATGTACGCTGGTGCATGAAATACGTAAATTGGCGTCTAAGCGACTGACGTGATATGCGTTTTATTGACAAATCGCACTTCAGCGTGAATCATGCCGATTGTCGTTTCCGGGTGTTTCGACGTATAGGTGTAAGGTATGCCGAGGCGACGCGTGCGTAATAGAGCGTGACATATCGGGTGGAACAGTGTAATTGTGTGGCGTGGTATTGCAGGCAGTTAGCGAACGCAGCTTAGTGTCATTAATAACATTCAAGATCATGGCTGAGACGTGAACTGAACAGCGAGACGATACATCAATCAAGTGCTTCGGCCTTACATGGTTCCATTTTTATTTGTTTACGCTCATAATCCGGGATATCTTATCCAGCAGGATTACGCGCGGGCTCATAGTGCTGTTCTTACTCAAACTTTTCTTCCGGCCAATGGAATTCATGTACAGGACTAGCCAGCCTTTCTCCTCCGATCTCTTTCCCATAGAGTATCTTTCTGGAGAGGTATCCACAACCGACCAGACAAAAACTGTTACTTATGGACAGTAGCATTGTTAAAACTTGAATTTAAATGTTTGGTTGTGAAAACGTAAAAAAAGAATATTAATTCCAAAATTTGAAACATCGAATGGCATTTCATAATACCACCGGTGTATAGAAATCTGCAAACATATCTTATAATGGAATTTGCAGAACTACTTATCTAAATTTTAAGATCTTTTTAGAAAGGATTTCTGTAAGTTTTCACAGTGTTATGATTTTCTCTTAGAATCTGTCATTTCAGTGCCTTTTCGCGCTTTGATATAAACTTTGTCAACAGTGCTAGAAAAGATTAAGGTCGGTAGGTAAGAAACTCTTTTTTATTTTTTTCTAGATGGCAATAAAACTTGCAGAGTCGGCACAAAAATCAGGGTCGGTCGGGTTAGCGGAACACGGCTAATTTTTTAATGCCTAATCAGATTCAACTATCGCTCGAACAAATTAACCTGAGACTGGTGAACTCTATTAACATAATTTCACACCCGACTGAATGCATGAATTTATCTTCGTCGTTTTCCGAAGATGGTGATATTGTTATACAATACATAGAGGTCGGTAAATGGTCGCTTTACACGAGATGCCGACAATTCACGAGACGTTTACGAAAGCTGACGTATAAGGCGATAGCAGTTACTGATTTATTCCTTGCATAAAGGTCAGTCTCAGGTCAATTTGTTCGAACTATACCCATACACCATTCAAATACGCTCACACCATTTAATTACGCATACACATTAAAACACGCAAGCGCTTTGCAACTACCACTTTACATACACCATTCAGTTGGACATACACATTCAAATATCGGCCCCGCCCATCGGGGCTTGAAGAAATAGATGGGCTGCATGATGCTTCCACGCAGAGCTGAAAAAGACCCACAGACGTTACTGGTAAACCGCTTAGAGGATCTAAGCCTGTCCATGCTTATAACCCCGTTTGGGCGGCAGGGCTTGAGATGTGATTTCATCTTAATGTCGGGTAAAAGTCCCATAAAATTGGAAGCAACGTCTCAGAAATGACATTTACAGTGTGGAAGGGGACGTTAAACCTCAAATCAAACAAGAAACAAAACCCATTCAAATATGCGTAGATCATTTAAATTACCGTGTGCCATTCAAAGACGTTTATATTCGTGTTTAACCCATTCTATACTAGTGGGCTCCTCCATTGCTATATGCTGGACAAGTCCATTTGTCATATAAGGGGTGTCAGGCCTATTTTTTCGTTTTTATTCTATTTTTGACGGAGAAAATTCTGTTAGCAAACAGTGCAGGCCCAGATCAGACGCCGCGATCCGCGGCGTCTGATCTGGGCCTGCACTGTTTGCCAAGGTACCCTTTAGGTGTTTTCCGCATGCAACTGGTTAAAGCTTACCGACAAAGTTGAGCTAACAATCCAGCAAACGTTCCCTTTCCTTCTTTTATCTTTTTCATGTACCCTAGGGGCGTGCCTTCTTTAGCATCTGCACCGTACTGTCTGGTGCGAATCTTTTGCATACACATCCAGATGACCAGTAGGCGAACTTTTTCCAAGTCGTGTAAGTTGTCTTGCACAAATATAATATCTCTTGCGAGGTCTGTGAACGATGTCAGTCGTGGGTTGACCTGAACAAGGCAATGAAAACTGCACTTTTCAAGTAATAAAGATGAAAAAAGAAACAACAAGAAGGACAGTAATTAGATGGGAATATCAAACCATCTCTCTCTCTCTCTCTCTCTCTCTCTCTCTCTCTCTCTCTCTCTCTCTCTCTCTCTCTCCGAGCACGGATAAGAAAATAATTTACTCCCCTCCCCCGTAAACCATCTTATCTTTTTATATAGCGGGGTTTACAGGGTGGGCGTTGTGGGGTTTGGGATCTGACTGGTTCCTGATCATTTCCCTTTCCAAGTTTCAAAAGTGGATTTGGGATTTGATTGTTTCGGTTCCTGGTCGTATACCTTTTCAACTTGTTAACTTGGTGCAACCTAGTCTATTTGATAGCCATTCAAGCGACATTCTATAATTTGTTTTCGCTAATGATAAAAACTTGCCGTTTGCTGTACAATTTTCTGCCGCGCGCTTGAAGTATGTCTGTTTATCGGACTAGGCAGTTTGGACAGTGTATAGGATCTCTGTGAGTCGCTTTGAGTGTCATAATAGTACGATTGCTCATCTCTATGTGAAGCATACGGTTTGCAGCATAAAGTTCCACAATCGCATGTTCAAAGTAATCGAGTCATTGATATGACAGTGTATATATTTCTTGATATCTTTGTTTCGATTCTGTCACACATAACCAAATGACTGATATCTATACATATAATTGGCAACTTGGAATACCGTTTTTGAAGAGTAAGGTGAAATTCCGTTGTTGCTTATTTTAAACTGAGCATATGTAGAGGTTTTCAGTTATTCGTTCTTTATGAATTCAACTCCTAGCTTCCTTTAGTAAGAGACCCTCTTTGGACCTGTTCAAAGGTGGTTTTAAATACCATCTTTGTGGTCTAGGTTTACCCGTTTATGTGTAAACAAGAGGACCACGAGGTACTGATCGCTCCCCTGAAATCTGTGTATCATTTGGTCCTTTTTCGCCATCTAAGTGGCTACTACCTTTGGCACTGATAAATATCAAGGGCAGATGATGCAATAACCACAATTAGCAGAGTGACTGTTCTTGGCCGTAAAATGCTGCCTTTCGTTTTTATATATTTGTAAAAAGTCCAAGATATTCCATATGGCAAATGAGAATAAAAAAAACATCACGAAATCACGCCTATATAATTTTGACCCCCTTGAACCCCACTGTTATATAGTAAAACTGGAGTGTACAGGGGTAAACTTTATTTTTCTTATTTCTGGTCAATATATAGATTGTACGTACTCTTTAGAACCGCCTCATCGAGGCGGTTCTAAGGAGTGCCCACAATATATATATTTGATTAGAAATAAGGAAAAATATCACAATTTTTCATCTTAAAATGTTCGTTTTTTTCGGCGGTAAAATTTACAATGCATTCGGATAGGCGTGTTTTCGTAATGAAAGGAAAAATACAAACAAACATTTTTCAAATCCACACAGGGCTGATTGCTCAAGATCAAGGATGGTCAGTGTGGTGGTCCTTGGCTTTAGTGGTCTGTATATCTGTGAAGTTCCATCAACATAATCCATTATGTAAAGGGAAACCATTTAATCGGAATTGTTAACGGCCAAAACTCTGTCAAATGTTAACGTATTTTGCAAATTAACAATCCCAAACAGGCTTCCTTTAGTGGTTAATTTATCTGTGAGGTTTCATCTAAATATTCAATAAAATAAATGAATAAAAGTCCAAAAACCATTTTATGGAAATTGCTAATGACCATAACTCTGTCAAAATGATAAAATGTGAAGAAAATCCATGAAATAATATTCAAGTTATAGATCGGAAACGTCCAAAAACCACTTTTTTAAAACAGAAAAGGTCTGTAACAAATATTAACAGATTTTTCCCATTTGCAATCCCATACCACTCATTTCCGGTATAAACATGTATGCAAAATTAAAAAAAAAATCTGTGAAAAGTAACTCAAGTTGTCGATCGGAAATGGTGCTGACGGATGGACAGACGGATGGACAGACACTTGATGGTATATCATAATACCCAACCACTATCTTGTGGCGGGGCATCAAAAATTGCTCCACCTTTTTCCCATTTAAAAGACAAATGTCCCAAATTTGACCTTCGTGTATAATAGGTCGAGGTTAACGTAGGGTCATCATTTTTGCAGGTTTGGTAGTACTCAATCACCTGGTGCTACCTACCAAGTTTCAAGACAATGAACCACGTGATTCTGGAGATGATTTTTTTTTTATGGTTTTTACCATACTTTAGCAAGGCAGCCATCTTAGTCACATGACCTGGCGCATTAAAATAAACTGGCATTCCATCAGTGTCCTTAATATATTTATCATATTTAGTCGCGTCTGAGTGACTGTGTAATAACGCCATGTAATATTTTCGATAATCCACTAGTGGATTAAAATTTGAATAAATGTTAGTTCCCTTACTGTCCTATAGCTGAACGTATAATTTAAATGAATTGAATGAGTGGTTTTATAGAAAATGTATTCTAATATGTCAATGGATCTGCAATACAAGTGACCTTGGGCCAAGGTCACGGAATGGCCTTGATCTTAAGCATTCATAGACATTAATTTTTTACCTATTCGCATATCACAGGCGACAATATTTTTCGAAAAAATAAGCATTGTTTTACCCACTTCCCATTGAAAAGGCAAAGGAGCCAAATATGACCTTGACTTAAACTAGGTCAAGGTCAATCTAGTGTCATCATTTTTGCAAACTTGGCAGTACTCAGTCTCCGATGACTTCATACTAAGTTTCAGGACATTATGTCCAGTTGTTCTGAAGAGGATGGTTTTTTAAAGGTTTTTACCATAATCGGGCACGGCGGCAACTTGGTCACGTGACCTGGAACAGGTGAATGATTTTTGTTCCCTTACTGTCCTTAGGCTGCATGTAAAATTTAAATGAAATTGACCCAGTGGTTTTAGAGAAAATATATTCTAATATGTCAATGGACATGCAATACAAGTGACCTTGGACCAAGGTCACCGAATGACCTTCACCTTAAACATTCATAGACATTTAATTTTTTACCTATTCTCATCACATAGACCACAATTTTTTCTTCGAAAAATGCATTGATTCACCTGTTTGCCATTGAAAAGCCTAAGGAGCCAAATTTGACCTTGGCGTAAAATAGGTCAAGGTCTGTCAATGGTCATCATTTTTGCAAACTTGGTTCATGTAGTACTCAGTCATCCGATGCGATATACCAAGTTTCAAGACAAACGGCCCAGTGGTTCTGGAGAAGAAGATTTTTTAAAAGGTATTTACCATATTTGGGCATGGGGGCCATATTGATTATGTGACCTGGACCATCCGAATAATTATTTGTTTCCTAAGTGTCCTAAGGCTGCATATAAAATTTAAATGAATTTGGCCCAGTGGTGTTAGAGAAAATATATTCATATATGTCAATGGCCAAGATCACCGAATAAGCTTGACCCTTAGCATCCACAGACATTCATTTTTTACCTTTTCTCGTATCACGGACCACAATATTTTTCAAAAAATGCATTATTTTACCTATTTCCCATTGAAAAGCCTCAGGGGCCAAATTAGACCTTGGCGTAAAATAGGTCATGGTCAACCTACGGTCATCTTTTTTTTGCAAACTTGGTAGTACTCAGACACCCAATACTACATACCAAGTTTCAAGACAATCAGTCCAGTTGTTCTGGAGAAGAAGATTTTTTAGGTTTTTGCCAAATCCGGGCATGGCGGCCATCTTGATCATGTGACCTGGTCATACTTGCAAACTTTTGTTGCCCTATTGCCTGGGTTGGGGGCTGCATATGAATTTAAATTGAAATTGGCCCAGTGGTTTCAGAGAAAAAATTAGGGGAGCTAAAAAACTCCGTCCCTATGTCAAAGTGTTGTATAAATACAAGGTATTGGTATCTTTTATCGTTCCCACCCCCACTCCTCCGAAAGAAACCCCACCACGACCGGGCTTGTGATGGTCTAACCTGCTGGTAGGTCAAATCTGTTGATTGCTTTCTTAACGCATCTCGATTCTAAGCGGAAGAGGTATGTAGATCAGTCAACAGAATAAGAGTCCTGAGCAAACCGGCCCCCATATCATGTATACAAGTATAGCTTTACATAAAGCTAGGTCTACGCATATTAAATATGAATGTCAAGAGTGTCTTAGGCAATATTCTAATTGCCATCCTGCCGACTGAAGTGTAGTGTCTAAAATTTGAAAGTTGCAAATGCTGTAATTTTGCCAAAAAGTACTTTTTCACCTTTAAAAAGGCACATGTGCAACTTCAATATGTTTGTGACGTTTTATCAAATGGAATGGTTGAAAACTGTTAGAGAAGTTAAATAGACAACTTTCCTACATTTTATAGAAGACTAAATGAAGATTACCCACCCCCTCCACCCCCCCAAAAAATGCTAATGGCGAGGTAAGTTTGTTAGCTCCCGGATACGAAGGGTCCTGGGGAACTTATAGGAAAGGCGATGGCCCGTCGTGGTCGAGAGTTTGTAGATTTATATCTTGTATTAGCCTGAACAAATATGACAGCAAATATGGACTTGAACAAACGTGATAGCAATTCTAGGCCAGAGCTCTGCCCGTGGGCCTCTTTTTTGTGTGAAAGCTTATACTAGTTATGGGCCGCTTTTTTCTTCTGGTGAAAGCTTATACTTGTTGTTTCATAAAAAAGAAAAGGTCAAACCAGCATTGTGGATAATTTGTGGCTGTACTTCCGTGTATAATGTCTACGCCCATGGGCGCAGACAATCAAAGACAGCCGTATTTCATATACATACCTGCATCCCCAGCTTGTCGATCCGATGGTAGTCGGCCTTGTCCGGATTGTGGTGTGTCTTAGATATCTTGCACACTGGGTAGTTGTTCTCTGTTAGAGGTGTGTCTTCCTGTATAAACGCAAAGAAGTTTATTTGAATTTAGTTTTGGACTTTACGGCCCTTTCAAGACAATACTGGAGTACCCCAAAAAAGCACCTCACCTTCCGCTGCAGGATTTTAGAGTCTCCCATCATGGTAGCCCGAACGAGGCGCGAACCAGAATTATAAGGAGTCACCACTCTTACACATTTGGTCACGAAAGCCCGTAGTTTTTATTCATTTGTTTACGATGCGACAAGCGAAAATGTATCTTCAGACAAATTCGCCTAGTGGAGTCTCATATCAGCCTGAGCATGCGTAAATGGTGGTGGTGGTGGTGGTGGTGGTGTGTGTGTGTGTGTGTGTGTGTGTGTGGGGGGTAATGCATGATCTTAGAATTTTCTGAGAAAGCGCGGAAACAAAAACCGTAGAACCACACATAACGCATCGCTTTCTAGCCAGCCATATATTTATGACGGTTATGAGGTCAGAGTGTTGCGCAAGATGGTTATCTATAGAATATGACTGTGTTGTGCTTGGCAAACAGTGTGGACACGGATCAGATGCCACGGTACGCGGCGTCTGATCAGTGTCTACGCTGTTTACATGAAGTGTTAAACGAAACAGTCCAAGTCCTTCTTCAGTACCATTATTGTTCAGCCTACGCTCAGAGACAATCGACCCACACATGCCACAGTGCTTTGACTCTGAGAGGAAAAGGCAATGAAAAACTGTTCATTTAAATGTAATTTCATACACGTGGGTATTCATTTAAAATTGATAAATCTTGCCAAACCGCCATTCCATATATGCGCCACACCATGAGATATCTGTTTTTGCCTTTTTCCATTTGCCAACAATAGAAGCGCAGATCCGCTCAGTCACATCGGAATAATTTTCCTTTAAGAAATCGTCATTAGTCTGAGAGGAAAAGACAATGAAACTGGTCATAATATGATAAGCTTAATTTCAAACTCGTGAGTGTTCAAATCACTGAATATTATTAATCTTGCTTAACGTACATTTCATAAATGAGCCACAGCATGTTAAAACTTTTCATTATGAGAACTCACCCGTGCGACATAGAGCATTTTTCACATCATCAAAATGGCTACTGATCTGATGAAAATCCGTGAATTTTTTCCTTATAAATGCTCAAAAAATAGGTTGTGGGTGCTCTTTAGAACCGCCTCAATGAGGCGGTTCTAACGAGTACCCACAACCTATGTCTTGGAACAAAAATAAGAAATTAAAGTTATGTTTACCACCGTAAACCCCAGTTTTCTGTGTACAAAGTGGGGTTTAGTGGGGTCTTCATTTGACGGACTTGTTCACGTGATGTCTTGGCATTTGCGACAGTCCTTGGAGTGTGATCATCGCCTTAAGTTTCGCAGCTTGGATAGGGCAATAGCATCTAAAATTTCAAGACTCGCGCTAGTCAGTGTTGCCCAGCATGCTGGTCTGTGATCTATCAAGTCGCCAACCTCGAAGATAGGTTTCTTGTAACGGGGGATATATTTCATACGAAATGTTCAGTCGTCTAAGCGAGTCTTTTTGAAGACCTGTTTCCAAGGCATCACGAAAACATGCCTATATAATTTTGACCTCCTCAAATCCCACTTTTATATAGTAAAACTGGGGTTTAGTGGGGAAAACCTTATTTTTCTTATTTCTGCTCTAAAATATAGATTGTGGGTACTCGTTAGAACCGCCTAATCGAGGCGGTTCTACGAGTACACACATTCTGTATTTTGAGCAGTAATAAAAAACGTCACAATTTTTCAGCTTAAAATTTTTCTGCGTTAAAGTTTACAATGTATTTGTATAGGCGTGTTTTCGTAATGGTTTGCGAACCAGGTTACAATGACGTCAGCTTTTCTGTTGGTTGTCCTTGAAGAAGAATGCTCTACCTTTTGATAGAGCTAGATATCTGTCTCATAGATTGAGATAACTAGATGCATCGGACGATTTCTGCCTCAGAGACCATCGAAAACCAATGTTTGACGCATATATCTGACAAACATAGGTTTTCGATGGCTAATTTCAATAAAGAAATGTAACAAAATCAATGGAAAAACATCATTCCTGGAGCTACAAAGGACGATGTGTACATGTACATTCTATTAAGTGTAATGCAGTTTTATCCTCAAAACGATGAAACGACAAATAATTACCAAGAGTGAGTGTTTGAGTCTTACGTCCCACCAACAGCTGAGGTCATACGGAGACGGGACCTCGGTTTAAAGACTCATCCGAAAGTCTGGATAAGCCCGGAATCGATCCTGCGATCCCCAGTTTACAAGGCGACTAGCGTAACCATTGCACCACGGAGGCTCCTATATAATAACCAAGAAATACAGTCAAATTCCGCTATTTAGACCACCTAAAATTAAGACTATATCTGCTCTTAAAAGCTTATTGAGAAGGTTTCAGGTGTTGTTTCTTTGTGTTTTCTATACCTCGTATCTCCTAACAAGGGACCACCTTTGGGACTCTTCAAAAGTGGTCTTAAAGACCACTTTTGAACAGTCCCAAAGGTGGTCTTAAAATAGGATTTTTACTATACTTACATCAACTGCAGTTTCTAGTTCCCAGTTGCCCGTCAATGGTAAATTCTCGCCCTCGAAGGGAACAGATCTTTGAAATAGTGTTGAATTTGGCTCCGATTCTCGCCGTTTCGGTACATACGCTTTCTTCTGTTTTGGTTCGCGTCTTTGCGGAGTACTTTGAGTAGACTGTGTTGTTTTTGAACGCTTTCTTCGTTTTGGCGTTCCCTTTAGTCCATCTTTTCCTTTCGGTTCTTTGGGGTCGTCGGTTTTTGATCCACCACAACCCATGCTCGTAAATATTTTTCCACTGCAATTTTCGGGCTAGCTATAATTTCAAACCTAAAAGGACAAAAAAAATTCAAAAACGATCAATCAATCAATCAATCAATCAATCAATCAATCAATCAATCAGTTGATCGATCTATCTATTGATCGATCAAATAATCAGTCAGTCAGTGTGTCAATCAATCAATCAATCAGTCAATCAATAGATCAATCAATATATCAATCAATAGATCAATCAATTGACAGATCAATCGAAAAATCAGTCAATAAGCTTCGCCGCAATACGATGTATTTTCGGAGTCGAAAAACACGTCAAGACATACATAGTCCTTTTTAGTGAATTCAGATTGGCCCTGAAAACTATGTTGCCTCAGCAATTGATCTACCATGACAGTTCAATTTTAAATTCCATCACGAAAACATGTCTATATAATTTTGACCTCCTTGAACCCCACTTTTAGATTGTAAAACTGGGGTTTACAGTGGTTAACCTAATTTTTTCTATTTTTTTTTCTCAAATATAGACTGTGGGTATTCCTTGGAACCGCCTCGATGGTGCAGTTCTAATGAGTACCCACAATCTATATTTTAAGCAGAAATAAGAACAATATCACAATTTTAATCTAAAAATTTTAGTGTTTTTTTTTCGGCGCTAAAGTTTACAATGTATTTAAATAGGCGTGTTTTCGTAATTTTACATGCAACAAACTGTCGCGATGAAAAGGCAAATATCAATATGGGCCAAGTTGAGCGACTCTTGCCCAGTATAACTGAATACTACAAATTCAAAGCCACATTTCTTAACTAATCCAGAGAGTTAAGAGAACAAGGAAAATATACAAAAAACATTTAATTTGCATGGAACTATTTGTCAGAATTATAAAGTTCATTTTATTAAATCACTCCTTGAATACCTCATTATTGTCATGTGGGCTTCCATAAGCAGACGATTCCATATCCCAGGCATCAGCCCAGGCTCAAACAAACATAGGCAACGCACGCCAGCAACCGATCTGCGGAACTCTGCATACATCAAGTCTTTAAATATCTAAATGCGTAAAGTGAATTTGCCTTCTTTTGTTGGACGAACTTAAAATAAAAGCTGACGAGATTTTAGCATGTATGGTCGCCTTGAATGGAATGCATCATTCTGATAATGTGAACATACTAGGAGAAATTGATATTCATGTCCGACTTCTTTCAAGTGGCCTGAACGGATACATTTTCTGTCATTCAGTTAAACGCCTTCCCATCGCCCACTTTCTGCTTATGATTTCCTGTTCTGAATTTCTGTAAGATCAGTGCATACTGTTCGCGTATTAAACCATTTCGTACCAAATGGAATCGTCCTCCTTATGTAAATAAAAATCAAAGATGAGTTCCTTTCAGAGCAATGAAAACATTCATAAGAAAGAAGATGGGTCATACTACGTAGTTTCGGCTAATAAAGCCTCATCAGTGACCCTGTAATGATCCGGCAAAGAAAGCCAGAGGAAACATATTGCAATTTGCGAATTTCGAATAGGCAGTCGATTCAAAGACTGATATAAATCAAAATGGGGTCCAAAGATTTAAAAGCCTTTCTAGAATATGAGTCTAAACCAATAACTTATTTCTGATTACTCAGAATATTCTCGCTGATCTCAAAGGACCAAAAGTAAAATATAAACTGCACTATGGTTGATGTACGGGGAGACGTTTTACGGCCGCCACACGGCACAACACCAGCTGCAGTGAAGGCAAATAAAAATCAAAGATGAGTTCCTTTAAGAGCAATGAAAACATTCATAAGAAAGAAGATGGGTCATACTACGTAGTTTCGGCTAATAAAGCCTCATCAGTGACCCTGTAATGATCCGGCAAAGAAAGCCAGAGGAAACATACTGCAATTTGCGAATTTCGAATAGGCAGTCGATTCAAAGACTGATATAAATCAAAATGGGGTCCAAATATTTAAAAGCCTTTCTAGAATATGAGTCTAAACCAATAACTTATTTCTGATTACTCAGAATATTCTCGCTGATCTCAAAGGACCAAAAGTAAAATATAAACTGCACTATATGTAAAGCCTGAGTCCATTCCAAAATTAAGGGGTGTCAGGCTGTGTTTTCATCAAAACAGCGGAGGCCCTGTCTGATCTGGGCCTGCACTGTTTGCCAAGGTACCCGGTTTGGGGTTTCTGGTACAAAATGGGTAAAGAAACGAGAAACTATTTTTAAAAGAAAAGATGTTTGATTGGCCAAACTGTTGTTGTCACTTGTTTTAAAATACGGCCATAAAGATGTCCCTGCATTTGAAACATATCCAGCCTACCTTTTACAGTAAATATGCTTTTAATGTACGATGGTTGAGTCGGCAACATCCTTTCGTGGAGATTGATCATGAAATCTTTTCTAAGGTCATTCTCCCCCCTTCCGCTGATTCAAGAAGGGCAGTTGGTCGTTTCTGGCGACAGAATGTACACTGTACTGGTTTACCGCTTACGTACAAGCCTGCCCGGAACACCTGTGGATAGGTAAACTGACAGGCTCAAAAATGACATAAATAGTGTTGACTGGGCCGTTAAACTCCAATGAAAACAAACGAGTAATGTACGCATAAGCAGGAATACTCGTACTACAGGTACTAATCCACACTTAAGTCACTTCTGTGACGTCACAGTCAGTCGCTAATTTTCATACAGGTAATACTAGGAAAATGTATAGAGTTATATAGGAGCCCGTCATTTAACTAATAAAATCTTTTATTTTCATTTCTACAAGATATTATTATAAACTCGCATTTGATAGAAAAATGTATCTGCTTCATTTTGGTACCAAATTTGTTGAAATAAAATAAATTTTAAAGTGGCCCAGATTCTAATGAATGCCACTGGGGTATTTCCCTATTAAGTCTTTGTATTTTACAACAAAAAGGAAAAATAGCCTTAATTCGAAGGCTCAAAAGTCATATTTGTTAAAATTTCTCCGTGCGCTATAACCTCTCACTAGAAAGATCTATTTAATATCTATATTCATGTGGTAAAAAATTTAGAAAAACAGTTTATTAAAAGTGGCCCACAGGTTGTAGAAAATAGCTATATTTGAAGTTTCGGATCACAAATGTGTAAAGATTACACAGACCCAGGGCTTGTATACACAGGATACTAGAATGAATCGCAAAAGAAGTTATCAGAATTGAAAATCGGTATCAATATGGATAATATTATTGATAGAATTAGAAAGAATATTTAACTTTAAATAAACAAATATACATCCATAATTAAAAACTTTGCACTCATAACTTATTTATTTGTTTTTGATAATGTAAAATTATGTTTTTAATTTGCAACCTTTTAAAGCTTGTTTTAAGATTTGCTTTAATTATATTTTCGCCTAGGAAAACTACTAACTGCTTAAATAGAAAACTTAAAGGATACGATGTATATTTCCACCATTACGAAAACACGCCTATACAAATACATTGTAAATTTTACGGCCAACTTACAACAATTTAAGAAAAATCATTCTTATTTCTGCTCTTAATTATAGATTGAATGACTCGTTGGAATGACGATGATGACTCGATAGAACAATCAAACGTATAATTTTAAGCTCAAAGTTTTTTTTTTATTTTATCTCATTTCTGCTCAAAATATAGATTGTGGGTACTTGTTAAAATCGCCTCACTAAGTCGGTTCTAACGAGTAAACAAAATCAATGTTTTTAGCAGAAATAAGACAATTATTGTTTTTGAGGATCAAATAATTTTCAGTTTTTGACGGTAAAATTTTCAATCTACATTTGAATAGGCATGTTTAGGTAATGTTTGTTAGATTTTACACCAGTCCTGTAGATGCAGTGTTTTAATTCATGTGTTTAGAAAACTTTAGTGTTCTCGATAAGTTATAATTTATATAATACGATGCATCTTTCCATCATTACGAAAACACGCCTATTCAAATACACTCTAAATTTCACGGTCAAAACCAGCAATTGTAAGAAAAAAAATACAAATACTTTGTGGGTACGCGATAGAACTGCCTCTGCGTGATGGTTCTAACGAGTACACACAATCTCTATTTTAGAGAAGAAATAAGAAATATGAGCACCCTGAATTTATGGTTCGTGGCTAAAAGTCATACACAAGAAGAAAGAATCTTTCGTGCGGATCGTGTTATTTTTCTCTTATGAAGTCCAAACATAGTGGTTCTTTTCTTTGTCTCATTAATTAATTTTAATCTTCTCTGGGTTTCCCGAAATTAAATATTAAATTTGGCAAAATATCTCATTTGTGCAATCGTTTCAGACGCTGTGTTTCTTTCCCGCACCTACTCCCTTAAACTATAATATACGATGTTGTCATTTTTAAACAATTCACAATGGTTCACCCGAAGGCTATGCTATGAAATTGATCGTTTATGTCAAAAGGTGTATGTGGGGTGGGGTGGGGGTGAGGCGTGGTATACCGCGCAAGACCACGCTAGTTTTATGGATTGTTTGATTATCTTAATTGCATAGAAAAAAGTGAGGTTTATAATGACAAAGAAATTTACAAACCAATTGTTTTTTTGTTTTTTTTTTACATTGCATTAACCCTTATCCTGCTGTTCACGACAACCCCTAACATTGCAAACAGTGTAGATCCAGATCAGATTAGTTCTAAAGAAGCCATCTGATCAGGATCTCTACTGTTTGTCTACCAGTTTGTGAATTTGAACGAAAACAGTATACAATGTAGTCTGATTGGCTGATAGTAAAAATGTGACTTATTATATTATTCTCGTTTGATCAGCCTCGTCGAGGCGTTTCTACCGAGTATCCGCAATGTATGTTATGTGCAGAAATATAAAAATTAACAGGATTTTTTAATCTGAAAATTTCAATTTTAGGGTGGTAAAAGTTTTAATATAATATAATATAATGTGGGTATAGGCTACTTTCGTTGTGTCTTGTTTAAATCTTAAAGTAAGAAAATTACGACACAAACCCACTTTCTTTATTCTGAAATGACTTAGGATGTATCGGTGTGTATTGAAATAACGTGAGTTGCTCGCCTAGGGCGTCCGAGATATGTTTATTATCCAAAGTTTGTGAGTGTTGTGTATTAACTCATTTTGTACCGAATCCCACAAAACGGGTAATAGCAAAAATGGGAGGCCCAGATCAGACGCCACCGAGCTCGGCTTTTGTTCAGGAACTTCTTTTTGCAAAAAGTTCAGCCATTTTTTATTTTTTAAATATATTTAGAGAACACTTCACACCATCAAATTTTGAAATGGACTTGTGCTATGTATGAGGTTGACAAATTCCGGTCGGTACAAAATGGGTTAAACTGATATGGACGACAGAGCTTTAGTTGCTTGAATTAGCACATCCCAGTTTGTGAGTGTTGTGCATTAACCCATTTTGTACCGAATCACACAAAACGGGTTATAGCAAAAAGTGCAGTCCCAGATCAGACGCCACCGAGCTCGGCTTTTGTTCAGAACCTTCTTTTGCAAAAAGTTCAGCCATTTTTTTATGTTTTAATCAGTAAACATGCAGGCTGATCTTGTCTTCACCTTAAAAACTACCACATTATTTGAAATCCTGTGTCGAAGCTGAATTCCAAACATACGCCACCGTGTCTACTAGGGCCTATGTTCGGATGCATAATTGTTTTACGACGTAACAGTCCTCACTAGAGGCCAGAGCTTTATAAATGGCATGTCATTACTATATGCTGAATTTCATTAATTAAATAAATTCTTTTATATATTGTCATCATTACGTTTCTTTTATTGTTTACCAAGGGCCACAATATAGAAAGGAACAAAATTACATGAATATACCCATGAAATATATAAAAAAGAAATAATATATTTATACATGTATAAACGTGATCTATTTTTATTTCCCTATAATTTTGGATTAACGGCCCGGCCATGAATATTTAATTTATATCGAGGACAAAACACCTGGTCATCCGTTAGCAAAACATGCCTTTTTTATATAAAATATCAGAATTTTTCATCTTGAAATTTTCGGTGGCAAAAATTACAATGTATACCCATTCTAATTTTAACAGGGCACTGGACAGAACACAGATTGGTTGTGTATTGTAACTCAAACCGATAGACCTGTGTGAAACTGCTATTACACACCATTAACACAGGTAAACGACGCTATCTCGACTACGGTCTAAGGGAATTAACTGATGTCAATCAAATATGGGATATCGGTAATCTGAGTGACAGTTCCTGTAGTGCGAGAATTCCTGGTAATGATGGCCACCATTTGACAGTTACCCGTGCGATATAGTGCATTTTTCACATCTCTAAAATGACTGCTTTTCTGATGAATATCCGTGATATTTTTCTAATTTATTCTGCGAACATAGGTTGTGGGTGCTCGTAAGAACCGCCTCATTGAGGAGGCTCTAACCAAATACCACAACCTATGTCTTGGAGCAGAAATAAGAAAAAATAATGTATACCCCGTAAACCCCAGTTTTCATTATATAATGTGGGGTTTAGGGGGGTGTTTATTGCACGAACTTGTTCACGTGATGTAAGATATTGGTGTAATATTCAGAATCAATAACCTGACGAAAATCAGACGAGAAGCAGTTAGACAGGCATAGGTAATACCACTATGGCGCTTTCCAGTTTGTTAATCGACCCCAAATTATTAAGCACAGAAACTCTTCAGAGCTGATATCCACGTGTCTATCGCTGTGAGTTCAGAGTGTTGCATGAGAGGATAATCTGTAGAATCTGGACTAGAATAATGTGTTGGGTATAAAAAACAGTGGAGACCCAGATCAGACGACACAGAACGCAGGGTCTGATCATGGTGTACACTGTTTGCTTGCAGTACAAGAAGGGTCAAACGAAACAGTATAAGTCCAAGTTCAACACCATTTTCCCAGCCTACATTCAGAGACAACTTTTTGATTCCGAAACCAAAAATTGCCCGTGATTATTTAAGAACAGTTTGTCATATTCTGGAGCAATTGTCTGGAATAGTATTCCAACTCATATTAAAAATGCAACGTCAGTACAATCATTTACTATTAAATGTGCCTCTTGGTTGAAAAACTAATTTTACTACATGTTAACCAACCACCACCAACTATTAATAAAAGGGCACTTTCATTATAAATTAGAAAAAACAGTCTCACAGGGTGCTTGAAAAAAGTACCCTCCCAGAGTGTTTTTCCTCATTCTATTCAACTGTACATACCTTGAATTGTATAGGAAAAAATCAGAACTGGTTCCCATTAGGCTTATTAAAAAAAAATCATGGTTTTAAGTCAAAAGTATCTTTTTTTAAAAAAAGTGCAATGTTTCATTTTTCAGGCTGCCAAAAAGCATGCGATGATATGTTGCTTAAGAAACTGTTTCATATTGGTGGAATGGGGTGGTTTAAGTGACTTGAAGTACCCTAAACCTTTCATTCAAAAAGATTTTTGATACCTTACAAATGTCCTTTTGGGACCTGTCTTAAAAATTTGATTTACCCTTCTTTCATTAATTGTATTTTCAATCATGGGCACAGCAGATCTGCTGTGTTTAGTAGAAATGCTAGTTATGTTGGTTTAAACATGCTCACAAAGTTTTATTTAGATACCTACTGTGATTTTGATGCTGGTAGATGTCCCAAATATATGTCCTCTACAGAACAGTGTTCTGGAGAGGACATTAGAAAAGGGACACTATATAAAACAGGAAACACACAGGATTTAGGTCAAAACAGAAGTTTATCCTCAAATGTGAATCTGAACAGTAAAAACAATCTTTATTAAAACTAGTTTATATATCAAAGTGGCTAGTTTTTCAGCTAAAACCAGTTACTGGTAAATACTATAAAAACTGCTGAAATAGAATAATATATCTTCCTACATAAGCTTTCAGTTACAAGCAAAACTCGTGTATATTTATGTCTGTGTATCAATCTAACAAATGCATAATGGCTTGGTTCTTTTCTTTACAGTGTCAATTATCCTAAATAATTAGTTCTGTAGGGGACATATTTTTGGGACATTATAGTAAAACTCTGAGAATTCAACAGCATAAGTGCAAATTGCCATATTCTTTCAGTTTATATCTATTAGAAAAACTGACACGGAAATCTTATGAAATCAAAACAAGTATTCTTCCCAGCAAAGAGTTACAAAGAGATGAAATATGAATAGGTTCGTGTAAAATTCTGAGCACAACTAACAGAGTAAAAATAAAAGTAAGGTTATCAAGTGAATTGTTATTTGAACACTAGTAGTATACATGTGATTGTGAAAAACAGACTTAAAGTAAGACAGTTTAATGCTGACATACCTATTTACTAAAATAACATGTCCCAAAAATGTGTCCTCTACAGAACATAAATTTTTGAGCCACATCAATGTAAAAAAAACAACAACAAAATTTGCAACAAAGCAGTGTCAGAAATATTAGAGGTTATTTAGCCCAGCGTTCATAATTATAATAAAATTGTGGGCAGTTTCCTCCTAAATTACAGAAACGAAATATGAGCACACATGTCTAAAACTTTATATTTTCGGTTGTAATATGTTTTAAATAAAATATTTGGTTGTTAAATGTGCCACAGGCTACCCTTTTACAACTGCTTGTGTAAGTTTGTGGTGAATATGCCCATTGGTTCTGTCAGTATTTTGGGATAAAAAGGCAGTCTCTGAATAGAATATCATTTATATCTAATGTTAAGCATGTTGCCACGCTATATCTGTGATGAATGTTTTAATGAGTTTGTGGTAATTGCTCTTAGTTCTTGAATGCCTAAATTATAGGGTATAAAAGATGAAGAACTCTTGCTAAACTTATTGCAAAACAAAGACTTGACCACATTTTCAAGGCCACATATTTTATTGGCCCATATGCTATTTATGCTGGTGGGATTTAGTTTTCTTCTGAAAACATTTTTAAATTTCTTAAATGTGTTACAAATATGGATTACTGGTCTTATAACTGTGTCAATGAGGCAGTTTTTCAGCAGTTGTTATAATAAAATATCCTGGTGATATATGCCTAAAAAGCTGGTATCAAGAGAACTGCTGATAGTTACAGTAGTTACTGACTTTTTTCACAAAGCTCAAAAGCATTCTTGATGGACAAGTTAATTGGCCAGTGTCAGATTTCTTTCTATACTAAAGAGGGCATATTTTACTGCAGATCTCGAACAATTATCGAAAATTAATATGATAACTTTAATTTTTTAGGTGTGTCAGTCAACCAACTGGCAAAAGTACAGGAATAAATAATTTCTGAATTTCCTAATTTTACTGTACAGATGAATCTGTTGAAAGACCAATCTCTGAAAGGACAGACAATTTACTGAAGGGTTAGATCGATCCTCGGATCTGTTTAAAATATATACAGCTCGAACAGCCTGCCTTGTCATCTGTCCGAAGATAGAAGTAGTCTTGTCTGCCTACCAAATCTTACATAGCAAAAGACAATATCTTTCAGCTTAATGAACCTCATATAGGACAGTTTAATCATCTCTAGATAGCAATTATCCTGAACATTGCATGTATGACCTACCCAAACAAACTGCAGTGGATAAACCAACCAAACTGCAATGGGCATGACAATATTTTATGGTTGAGTAATTTTGCTTCATACAATTTGTATCTCTGTCTGATACTGGGAAAGTTGAGTGAGGCAAAGGTGGTCGATTCAGCTCTGCGCGGAAGCATCATGCAGCCCATCTATTTCTTCAAACCCTGATGGGCGGGGGTGCCTGATTGGTTGTACACCTGACAAATGATCTTCAGTGTTCTTACAAATGATCAAGTTTCACTGCTGATGAGGAATAGATAGCATACAAGGATTAGGGCTGAGGGTTCGATGTACAGGTTTTATGCAGCTAGGCACACTGGCAGGGTATAGTTTATCTCTGAATAGCTGTAAGCCTGAATTTGCAGTTTTGTCACACCCAAACAAAATTCAGGGTTGGCTAGGAGGAAAACAGGTACATGTATCTCATCTTGCCAACTCTTACTATGCAATCCCAGTATCTGATAAAATACTCTGTATCCCATATGCCCTAAAATAAATCATTTCTTACCACTCGGCCCAATTTGCAAATATGATAGCTCCCCAGAGGGGAATTTGAGATATTTAAATTTTCTGTAGAAAAAAAATCACAAAATAAATAGTGTTTTTAAGAAATGTAGAAAGAAGGGAACACATATAATGTGACAGAAGAATTTGTTCAGACAGAGGTAAGTAGAAATATTGAGGCAGGGGCTGGTAATAGGGGACTATGGTCTCTTGTCCTTAGATTTTACACGAGTACAGGTAAGTCGCTTAGAGGATCTCAGCCTGCTCAGGCAGAGCGGTGCGAGTCCTACAATCCATGCATATTAACCCTACTGGTTTCATTTGGCGACAGGGCTTGAGATGTCATTTCTTCTCATTGTCGGGTAAAACTCCCACAAAATTGGAAGCAATGTCTCCAAAATGACCTATGCAGTGTTGATGGGGATATTAAACCTCCAATCAAACAAACAAACAGTATATCAGCAACATTTCAATGTTAACTTGAGGGACTGTTTAATTTATTAATGTAAACAATTGTAATCTTCTGTTGAACAATAATGACAAAGGTTTTATAATGTGCTGAATGAAGAAAATATTTATGGAATAATAGAAAAAATAGCAAACAATAAAATAGACGAAACAGGACAGAAAAATTAGCATACATGTAGATATTCAAAAATAGAGGAAACAGGAAGGGAGATAAGATACCGTCCATGTATAATTATGATGACATAATTCAGAAAATGCTCTATTTGGGACTTCTGAAAGTTGTCCCAAAAATATGTCTTCTACAGAACGATATGTACTTGTCTTCACAGGTGGAATATTTTGGAATCCATGCTATACCAGGTAGCTCAAGAAGAATCAAATTTGGAAAATATGGCCAGGGGAGTATTATTATGGAAAAATATTCAACACTTTGTGGATAATTCTAACTTCTGTTTTGATTCCCCAACTAAACTGTACATATGTCAAGCATCAAATCTGTGAATTCACTTAAATGAGAAAGTCATAAGCATGATGCAATGCGATATTTAGGGACAAAAATCAATCTGGATGGAACACCTGATAAAAGTAGGGTGTGTGAATGAGCAATGTTAGAGTATAGTGAAGATTTCAAAATCAATAATTAACGTTCTGTAGAGGACATTTGCTATTTTCTTGTATTTGGTTTTATTTCCACTGAAATGTCAGCTTTTATCTTTCTAAAATCCTCTATAGGTATAGATAATCTACTAATGCATGCTCTAAAACAACCTTTTTTTCATCATAGAAAGTACAGAACAGAAAAAAAGGCAATTCTGTAGAGGACATTTTTTTGGGACAAATGAATGTGCACCACTTTGGATTGACACAATACATTAGATATGATATTTACCTGAAAGGAAGGTGTTTTATTCACTTATTTAGATTTTGAAGTTGTTTTTAAATCAAAATCCTGTCCTTATAACATACAGAAGTTAATTTTTTATGGCTATGTTCTGTAGGGGACATTTTTTGGGACAAATTCAAGGTTATTATCTTTTGATGATTTTTTCTGAATTATAGAATGGACGATTATAATTTTTTACACACTATAATTTTGGCATATGAGCATTTACAAAAACACAAATCCTTTTGAAAAATCACCACAGATTTAGAGTAGCAGCGTGCTTAACATTGAATATTCCATATTGAGACTGCCTTTTTGTCCCAAAATATTGACATATTTATGTATTGTAAAAGAACCAGTGGGCACATTCACCTCAAATTTTCACAGAAAATTGTTGGTACCCAGTGGCACATTTTACAACCAAATATTTTGTTTAAAACATACAGATACCAAAAATATTTATACCTGTATGCTCATATTTTGTTTTTCTAATTTATAATGAAAGTGCCCAAAACGACATGAACGTTACATTTATTTAATTGTATAACAAATATATGCATTATTTTCAACTTAAAGATTATAAGCTTTTATACATGTATTCTCACCTGCACTAGACACGCGAATTTGGTCTTCTGGCATATGCACACAGAAAGGAACTGTACGAGCCTGTATATGTGTGCAGTCGCGACGGGGTCCTTCCTTTGTGCAAACTACAACATGACCTCTCAGTATGACGAAACATGCGCATTTGATATTAACGAGGGCTAGAAGGCATTTTTTCGCTTGACAGGGTTGGTGTTAAAAATTGTAATCATCATTCGTGTGCCATGTAGTGTGATAATGATGGTTAATATGTACTTCATGATTTTTCCCCGTTGTCATGTAAATATTTGTATATTCGTTGCTTTGCAGAGGGCCTCAAGGAAGATTGTTTCGACAATTGAGTCGCCCTCTTTAAATAAAGTATTCACTTACTTGCATGCTTACTAACTTACTTACAATCGACCCATCTGTACTGTCAGTGCTTTGATTTTTAATTTGATTTTCGACCTTTTCATTAAGCAGAGTGGGTGATAATTAAGCGGAGGTAGGCAAAAACGGGAGTACCCATAGAAAAAACACTTGACCTGATCAGCAGAACTTCGTGTTGCATGCGTAATTTATCGAACCACAGCGTTGATAGACATAACATTAATTTAAGAGGGTCAGCGCTCTTAATCCTAGGCCATTGACCCATCCCCCGCCCCAACCCCCAACACACGAAACACACCACCACCACCACTACCCCGTCTGCGTAAGAAACCGAGTACAATACCTTCAAGAAGATTTTGTTTTATCACTTAGTCCATCTCTGGCTTTGGTTGCAGCTCATCCAGATTACTCCCAATTTGAATTATATTATTTTATAGTTTATTTACAATTTACCTCTTTAAAAGAACCTATCTACATAATTCATCCCTAAACAAACAGACAACCTTAAGACTCCCATGATGAATTGTGTATCCAGCCTACGAGAAATCAAAACAATAGTTCAAAAACAATAAAATGATACCGGTCTAAAGAAACCCTATTGTTGTCGTTTTTGAAACATGAAAGACAAATCGGGCCCTCTCAATTACACAGACAAGGACTAGTCTTGAAAGCTAACATGTAGAACTTGGAGATATTCTATTTATCAAGCAGCGAACAACTGAGGAACTGATCAGCCTGCGCATTTGCGCAGGCTGATCAGTTCCTTAGTTGTTCGCAAATGGCAAAAGTAGGTTTTCTTACGATGTGACCAACTATCGCGCTGTTTGCAATAGTGTGATGCAAAATCAATGATCGAATTCAATAAATATTTAAACAGTTTTATTCGATCAAATATCCAAGTATTGATTAGCCATTTCTTTAAATTGTAACATGTCAGTTGATGCTGGGCTCTGTCTCAACCAAAGCTCAGACAACACTAGTGGGTCAGGTTAAAAGCATCATGACAACAAGTCTATGTAAAATCCACTGGTACTTGGGTATGTGTGACGGCAGTAAAAAGTCTCCCTGCCCTACATCATAGTGAAGTTTATATTTTCTTGTCCTTTTGGGATCATTGACTCCATTGTGGAATATTGAAAGCTGGTGTTTGGAAATGTGTGGCGGTCGTAACAAGCCTCCTTGCCCTACATCCTAGTGTAGTTTAAATTTTCTTTTCCTTTTGGATCCATTGATTCCATTGTGGAATATTGAAAACTGGTGTTTGGGCATGTGTGGCGGCCGAAAAAAGTCTCCCTGCCCTACATGATAGTGTAGTTTATATTTTCTTTTCCTTTGGGATCATTGACTCCATTGTGGAATATTGAAACCTGATGTTTGGAAATATGTGGCGGCCGTAAAAAGTTTTCCTGCCATACATCATAGTGTCTATATTTTCTTTTCCTTTCGGAGCATTGATTCCATTGTGGAATACTGAAAGCTAGTGTTTGGGAATGTGTGGCGGCCTTAAAAATCACCCCTGCCCAACATCATAGTGTAGTTTATATTTTCTTGTCCTTTGGAATCATTGGTTCATTGTGTAATAGTGAATATATCTGAGGGTCACTGATGAGGCCTAATTTGCCGAAACTATCTAGTCTGACCCAGAAATCATGTACACTCCATATTTTTCTGTTCTGTGGAGTATTCCTTGTTTCCAAAGGACACCCCTTTTGTAGAACATATTCATATAGAACAAACAGGGTTTTACAGGAGTATATGTTAATTTTCGTATTTCTGCTCCAAGATCTAGGTTATGGGTACTCGTTAGAACCGCCTCAATGAGGTTCTTTTGAGCACCCCAAAACCTATGGTTTGAGTATAAATAAAACAAATATCATAAATTTAATCAAAACATGACCGTTTTGGAAAAATGAAAAAATGTACTATAGTTCTCACGGGTGTGTTATCGTATTGGTGGTCCCATTCATGAGCTGTGACAGTTTCGTTTTTAAAGGCCTTTCCAAGATTATTTCACTTATATCGAGCCGATCGTTAATCAGAGGTGTGCAAAAAACCATATGAACTTACGTTCTCACATGTGATCCGTGACGTGAGCCAGGCTCTAACACACGGCGGCGAGAGACCTAATGATTATGAGTCGGCGCTCTTATTCCCTAATCCACGGAGGCCATTACCAAAACATGCCTATATAATTCTGACCCCCTCGAACCCCACTGTTATACAGTAAAATTGGGGTTTACAGGGGTAAACCTATTTTTTCTTATTTCTACTCTAAAATATAAGCTTTGGGTACTCGTTAGAACCGCCTCGATGAGACTGTTTTAATGTGTAAACCCAATTTACAATGTATTTGTAACGCGTGGCTGTTTCGTTTAGACGATTTTTCCCGGTACTGGTGGTTATTTTGTTCCAATTCCCTATATTTGCTTGGTATAAAGCCCCGCCGTGCCCCGCCTATTGGGGCTTGAAGAAATGGATGGGCTGCACACGAGTACTGGAAAACCGCTTAGAGGATCTAAGCCTGTCCGGGCAAAGAGGTGCGAGTCGGACGTCTTTGCTTATAAACGCTATTGGTTTCATTAGGCAATCATTTCATCTCTATGTTGGGTAAAAGTCCCCCAACAACGTCCCCAAATGACTATACAGTGTTGACGGCGACGTTAAACCTCAAATCAAACAAACAAGAAAACAAATAAAAATAGGTGCCACCCAGCGGGGCTTTGAGAAGTTGATTGGGCTGCATGGTACTTCCACACAGATCTGAAAGCGATTACACATATGGAATAACACTTGTTCTTACATACCGTACACCCATACGTACGCACGAAGAACGGTGTCCGTGCGACATATTTTGATGTCTGTTTGACCTTTAATATTCAAAGTAATGCTGCGTGCTTTTTGTTTGTTTGATTTGAGGTTTAACGTCCCCGTCAACACTGTAAAGGTCATTTTGGAGACATTGCTTCCAATTTTTGTGGGACCTTTACCCGACATTGAGATGAAATTACATCTCAAGCCCTGTAGCCCAATGAAACCAGTAGGGTTTATTAGCATGGACGGTCCGCCTCGCACCGCGGTTCCTGGACAGGCTTAGATCCTCTAAGCGGTTTACCAGTACTAATGTGCGGGCCGGATTCAGCTCTGCGTGGAAGCATCATGCAGCCCATATATTTCTTCAAGCCCCTATGGAAGGGGGCTTAAATAATGCTGCGTGTACTCATCGGCATCGACTCATTGAGGCTAGCCTAATGCGTACATTACAAGATATAAAAAAATATCTCCCTAAATTACTTTTACCCTTCACGCTGTTGAATCATGTTTTATGAAAACAGTTAAGTTCCAGACCAAATGGCCATTCAGTTTCCATTACGCAAACACGCCTATACAAATACATTGCCACCTTTATCGCCGAAAAAATAAAATTTTATGATGAAAAATTGTGATATTTTCCTTATTTCTGCTCAAAATATTTTAGAACACAAATAAGAAAAATAAGGTATACCCCCGGAAACCCCAGTTTTACTATATAAAAGTGGGGATCAAGTGAGTAAAAATTATATAGGCGTGTTTTCTTGATGTGAATCCATTGTAAAAATTGAAATCATGAAAGACAAATGGCTGCAAATCTGGGAGGAGTGTAGTCTATTGAAACAGTGTATTCAGCATGGTCAGTGTTGATCTATTAAGATGTGGAACTGTGGGAAGAATCGTTTAGGGACTTAAAGGGAATGGGAACACCTGACAGATTTTACGCCATTTTTCAAATGGAGACAACTTTCGGGATCTTATGTTCGCTTTTCTGTAAACACTGTCCCGCGGGAATGAATTCGCCATCAGGAGCAAATTCTTTCCTTTGAGGGTTGACCCCTATTGACATGGAAGACAAAATACTTTGCAGGAGTTGCCTCCCCTGAAGGTGTATCCATTCCCCTTAAGAGTGAGTTCGAATTAGCCATGGTTTACGAATTATTCGTGTTCGCGTTATCGCAGTTTCAGTGTTTAGGGAGAGATAATACATTAAAAGTGAATAAATAAACGGAAGAAATATGTCAGAAATACTGTTCCCTCTACTCTTGAATGAAAGAGTACTCCTTTTTTCCATTACGCAAACACGCCTATACAAATACATGGCCGAAAAAATGAAAATTTTATGATGAAAAAATGCGATATTTTTTCTTATTTCTGTTCCAAATATAGATTGTGGGCACTCGTTAGAACCGCCTCATCGAGGCGGTTCTAACGAGTACCCACAATCTATATTTTAGAGCAGGAATAAGAAAAATAAGGTATACCCCCGGAAGCCCCAGTTTTACTATATAAAAGTGGGGTTCAAGGGGGTCAAAAGTATATAGGCGTATTTTCGTGATGCAGACCGTTGCCTAGTGAGTAAGAGTGTTGTTTCTTAATCATTGTGTCTCTCACCGCTGTCGGTTCGGTTCCAGCCTCAACTCAGGTCACATGTAGGACGCCGAGTTCTGCAAGGGTAGGGGAGGGGGCGGGGGTTGTCAGGTGCCTTTTCTCCGGGTATTCAGGTTTCGTCCACCTCCTCTGATTTACAATCAGCTAGGAATAAATGAAGTAATCTTGCTTGAAATAGCCGTAAAAGCAGGAAAAGACAACCGTTTTAGGGGATACTGAGTATTCAGAAAAGCCAAAAGTTATCTCCAATGATAACTAGCACTTCTCTAATGATATATGGTGTATGATTCTTATTTCTAGTCCAAACATAGAATGTGGGGGTTCTTTAGGACCGCCTCCATGAGGCAGTTCTAAAGAGGTACCACAATCTATATTTTGAGCATAGTATATATAACCTGTATAAATGTGGGTAAATAGAGGTGCTCATTACAATATAACAAGTTTGCTGATTCCCCAGAACACCTAGTTCGTGCACTAGAAGAAAGATGCACCAGTGCAAATGAGCCTCCGTTGTTATGCATAAAAAAATTGCTTGCTGTTGTTATTAAGTGTCCGTCAAAATCAATTTTCCAATAAGCAGCGCACCCTGTTGTTGGTAACAACATACAAACAGAGCAACGAAATTGTCCGGGAAGTTTGTTCAATAACTAATTACAACACCTCAGAGCATAACTACGAAAGCCTAATAGGCTCACATAAGAGAAAATAAAATTCTGCGCGAAACAAAAGGCGTAATAACGCATAAAAAGGCGTACAAACGCAAAACAAAAGGCGCAGTAACGCCAATCAAAAGGCGAAGCTACGCGAAAAAAGGCGTGGTAACGCAAAGAAAGGCGTAGTAACGCGAAATAAGGCGTAGTAACGCAAAAGAAAGGCGTAGTAACGCGAATCAAAAGGCGTAGTAACGCAAAAGAATGGCGTAGTAACGCGAATCAAAGGCGTAGTAACGCGAAACAAGAGGCGTAATAACGCCAAAAAAGGCATAGAAACGCAAAACTAAAGGCGCAGCAACGCCAATCAAAAGACGAAGCTACGCGAAAAAAGGCGTAGTAACGCAAAGAAAGGCGTAGTAACGCGAAAAAAGGCGTAGAAACGCAAAAGAAAGGCGTAGAAACGCAAAAGAATGGCGTAGTAACGCGAATCAAAGGCGTAGTAACGCGAAACAAAAGGCGTAATAACGCGAAAAAAGGCGTAGTAACGCAAAAGAAAGGCGTAGAAACGCAAAAGAATGGCGTATAAACGCGAATCAAAGGCGTAGTAACGCGAAACAAAAGGCGTAATAACGCTCAAAAAGGCGTAGAAACGCAAAACAAAAGGCGCAGTAACGCCAATCAAAAGGCGAAGCTACGCGAATAAAGGCGTAGTAACGCAAAGAAAGGCGTAGTAACGCGAAAAAAGACGTAGTAACGCAAAATAAAGGCGTAGTAACGCGAATCAAAAGGCGTAGTAACGCAAAAGAATGACGTTGTAACGCGAATCAAGGGCGTAGTAACGCGAAACAAAAGGCGTAATAACGCGAAAAAAGGCGTAGTAACGCAAAATAAAGGCGTAGTAACGCGAATCAAAAGGCGTAGTAACGCAAAAGAAAGGCGTAGTAACGCGAATCAAAAGGCGTAGTAACGCAAAAGAATGGCGTAGTAACGCGAATCAAAGGCGTAGTAACGCGAAACAAAAGGCGTAATAACGCCAAAAAAGGCGTAGAAACGCAAAACAAAAGGCGCAGTAACGCCAATCAAAAGGCGAAAAAACAGTGACCTTGGACCCTGAAAATCGAACTTTCTCGAGATATTATCAAGCGCAAAATTCGCGTGACTTAACAATATATAAACAAATGCGAGGACCCTGAACGTCTAACTCACTCGAGATATCATCACACCCAACATTTGTATGACATTATCATTAAACCCATCAATAAATGTGGACACTATAGAGTAATGACCAAGTTTTTCTCAAAATAGCTACAGTAACCTTGACCTTCAGCCCTGGACTCTGAAAGTCAAAGTCGCTCGAGGTATCATCATGCCCAACATTTGTGTGAAGTTAAAATAAAATCCATCAATAAATAAGGGGCAAGATCGATGACAATGTTTTTCTCAAAAATAGCCATAGTGACCCTGACCCTCGAACTATAAAATTAGTGACCTAGACCTTGAGCCCTGGACCCTGAAAGCCAATGTCACTCGAGATATCATCATACCCAACATTCGTGTGAAGTATTAAAATCCATCAATAAATGAATGTGCAAGAGCGATGACTATGTTTTTTTTTTCTAAAAATAGCCATAGTTACCTTGACCCGCGGACCCTTGAAGTCGAACTCGCTGTGTTAGAAAAAAAATTATTCCTCCCCCGGGATTCGAACTCACAACCTCTTGATTAAGATCCCACAGGGAAGTAAGGGAAGTAATACAGAGGAAAATATTAACTTCTCAAAAAGTCTAATTTAAGCCCCAAAAATCTGGGAAATGGAGCAAAAAAGAGTATGTAAAATGCTGATTTTTACCCATTATTTATTTTACTTGAAAATAAATTTGTAAAACATCACAAAAAAGATCTTACATGTAAACATTAACCAAATGCCGACGCCGACGCTGACACCGAACGCCAGGGTTATTGCAATAGCCCCCCCCCCCCCCCCCCCCCCGTCCCCGCCACCCCCGTTACTATCGTAACGCGAGCTAAAAAGGCGTAGTAACGCAAAAGAAAGGCGTAATAGGTAATAACTCCAATAAAAAGGCGTAGTAACGCGAATCCAAAGGCGTAGTAACGCGAAAAAAAAGGCGTAGTAACGCAAAAGAAAGGCGTAGTAACGCGAAAGAAAGGCGTTATTACGCCTTTTGGTTCGCGTTACTACGCCTTTTGGTTCGCGTTACTACGCCTTTTTTCGCGTTACTACGCCTTTTTATTCGCATTACTACGCCTTTTTTCGCGTTACTACGCCTTTTAATTCGCGTTACTATGCCTTTCTTGTGCGTTACTAGGCCTTCTGCGTTACTACGCCTTTTTATCCCCGAAAGAATAGGTTTAGGGGATATAGCGATCACACTGGCGTACGTCCGTCCGTCCTTCCTTCCATAGACACAACCTTGTGATCGCCATCATTCCAATATCCTTTGGGGCCCCCGCCCATCGGGGCTTAAAGAAATGGATGGGCTGCATGATACTTCCACGCAGAGCTGAAACCAACCGCACACGAGTACTGGTAAACGGCTTAGAGGATGTAAGTCTGCCCAGGCTAAGCGGTGCGAGTCGGTCCGTCCATGCTTATAAACCCTATTGGTTTCATTGGGCGACAGGGTTTGAGGTGTAATTTCATCTCAATGTCGGGTAAAAGTCCCACAAAATTGGAAGCTACGTCTCCAAAATGACCTGTACTGTGTTGACGGGGACATTAAACCTCAAATCAAACAAACAAAAACCAATATCCTTTGACATTTCAGCCAGCGCACGATAAAACCTACAAAAAGACATGTACGGCCATCGAAAACTCATATCAGTCTGCGCATTCATATAGTCTAACCAGAGACTTCTTATGCTGCATGAAGGAGCATTTGACCCTTAGCTATCCTTTGAGCGGATGCGCAGGCTGATCTGAGTATTCTTTTCGCGCACATGACTTTTTGTAGGTTTTGTCATGTGCTGGCTCATTTATTGATGGTATTAAGTATAGTTGAACATGAGGTCAAGAAGGCCTGTCGTAAGAAAGAATCACAACTCTGGATGCCTTAGTATTTTGGTTTTCTCCCCTAACAATATAGCCTTGTGATCACAATGACTCCAATAACCTTTGAGATATATCGATGGGACTTGATAACAATATTGTACACAAGGTCTCCGCTGACAATTTAACCTTGTCATCGCACTAACTCCAGCCAATTTAAGATATATTGATGGTAGTTGGTTTAGTTGTATATGAAGTACAGAAGACATGTCATGAGCAAGAACCACAACTCTGGTGCACTGATATTTTAGTTATACCCTATATGTGTTTGATCTCCGTAACTAAAATACCCTTTCAGATATGTTGATGGCACATGTGAGGTTAAGAGGTCGTGTCATGAGAAAAAGCAACAACTCTGGATGACATGGTTTTAGGAAACACCCCTGACAATAAAACTTTGTAATCGCAATAACTTCAATACCCTTTGAGATATACATGTATATGATGGGACTTGATACAATTGTAGGTGATTCATGAGCAAGAACCACAACTCCGTTTGCCAGGGTATTCTAGTTATCCCCCAGACCATAAGATGTGTTGCTGGTACATGGAATAGTTAATTCAACGCCGCGAAGCGGAGCGGGGATTATAGGAATGAACTTCGTCTGTCCGTCTGTCCATCTGTCCGTCCGTTCGCCCCATCCGCCCGTCCGTCCGTCTGTCTGTTCGTAACACTTTCTTGTCCGCTCCATATCGCTTGATAGATTTTCGTTAATCTTTGGTAAAGTATTCGTCTTAGTGAGCTGATGTGCAGGGTCCATAAATGAACCATGCAGACTCAAGGTCAAGGTCACGAATTTGAAACTTTTTGTGTCTGTTCCATATCTCCTTTACCCTTGGAAGGATTTTCATTAACCTTTGGCCACATATTCTTTTCAGTGAGCTGATGAGCAGAACCCGGCATAAATGAATCATACCGACACCAGGTCAAGGTCACATTTAAAGGTCTCGAGTTTGAAACTTTGAATTTTGTGTCCCTTCCTTATCTCCTTAACCCTTCAAAGGATTTTCATTAAACTTTGGTCAAATACATCCTCCTCATTGAGCTGATGTGCATAATTCATAAATGCACTATGTCGTGTCAAGGTCACAGTTGAAGGTCTCGAGTTAGAAACTTCGTATTTTGTGTCCGTTTCATATCTCCTTTACCCCTGGAAGGATTTTCATTAAACTTTCGTCAAAACACCCCTCAGTGAGCTGATGTGCAGAACCCATAAATTACTCAAGGTCAAGAGTTTGAAACTTTGAATTTTGTATCCGTTTCATATCTCCTTTACCCCTGGAAGGATTTTCATAAACGTTTGGTGAAATACCACCCCCCACCCCCCCTAGGTGAGCTGATGTGCAGAACCCATAAATACAACATACAACCTCAAGGTCAAGGTCACAGGTGAAGGTCACGAATTTGAAACTTGGAAATTTGTGTCCGTTCCATATCTCCTTTACCCTCGAAGGATTTTCATTAAACTTTTGTGAAATATCACCCTCGGTAAGGTAAGCTGATGTGACGACGAGTTGAGCTTTTGGGATCACTTTTCGTCCGTCGTCCGTGCGTGCGTTCGGACGTCCGTCCGTCCGTAAACAATTTTTGCAAACGACATCTCCTTCTAAACCACTGATTGGATTTTGACCATACTTCACAGCAATGATCCTTAGTTGGTCCCCTTTCAAAGTTGATCAAATACTTCCGGTCCGTTGCACATCTAGGTCACATGAGCCGAAAGAAAAAGCATTTTTTTCACAGAAAAAAAAATCTTCTTCTCTGAAACCACAAGGCCCAGGTCTTTGATATTTGGTATGAAGCTTCATCTAGTAGACCCCTACCACGATTGTTCAATTTACAGTGCTGGGGCAAAAAATGCCCCCGCTCCGGAGCCCTTGGGTTTTATATAGATTTATATAGGGAAAATCTTTAAAACTCTTCTTCTCTGAAACCACAAGGCCTAGGTCTATGAAATTTGGTGTGAAATTTCATCTAGTGGACCTCTACCAAGATTGTTCAAATTATAGCCCTGGCTTATATAGGGAAAATCTTTAAAAAAAAAATCTTCTTATCTGAATCCGCAAGGCCCAGGACTTTGATATTTGGTATGGAGCTTCATCAAACGGACCTCTACCACGATTGTTCAAATTACAGCGCTTATACAAGACTTATATAGGGAAAAAACTTAAAAAATCTATTTCTGTGAAACCACAAGGCCTAGGTCTTTGATATTTGGTATGAAATTTATATCTAATTGACCTCTATTAAGATTGTACACATTATAGCCCTGGGGTCAAAAAATGTCCCCGCTCAAATCATAGGAAAACCTTGTTTACATTCTAGAGACCGCAATATTTAGCTCACCTGAGCAAAGCTCAAGGTGAGCTTTGGTGACCACCTTTTGTCCATCGTAAGTGCATTGTGCATCATTCATCATGCGACGTGCGTCGTCAACATTTACCTTGTTCATCCTCTAGAGACCACAATTTTGCTTCAATCTTCATGAAACTTTACCAGAATGTTTGCCTTGATGATATCTTGGTCAATTTCGAATATGGGCCATATCAGGTGAAAAACTAGGTCCAGGTCTTTGATATTTGGTATGAAGCTTCATCTAGTGGACCCCTACCAAGATTGTTCAAATTATAGTGCTGGGGCCAAAAATGCCCCCCGCCCCGGGGCCCTTTGGTTTTACATAGGCTTACATAGGGAAAATCTTTAAAAGTCTTCTTCTCTGAAACCGCAAGGCCCAGCTAGGTTTTTGATCTTTGGTTTGAAGCTTCATCTTGTGGACCTCTACCAAGATTTTTCAAATTATAGCCCTGGGACCCAAAACGCCCCCGCTCCAGGGCCCTTTGGTTATACATAGACTTATATATAAAAAAAATCTTGAACAATCTTCTCTGAAACCACAAGACCTCGGTCTTTGATATTTGGTATGAAGCTTCATCTAGTGGACCTCTACCAAGATTGTTCAAATTATAGCCCTGAGACCAAAATTGCCCCCGACTCTGGACCCTTTGGTTTTACATAGACTTATAAAGGGAAATCTTTAAACATCTTCTTCTCTGAAACTACTAGGCCCAGGTCTTTGATATTTGGTATGGAGCTTCATCTGGTAGACCTCTACCAAGATTGTTCAAATTAAAGTCCTGGAGCCACAAATGCCCCCGCCCCGGGGCCCTTTGGTTTTACATAGACTTATATAGAGATAATCTTTGAAAATCTTCTTCTCTAAAACAGCAAGGCCCAGGTCTTTGATATTTGGTGTGAAGCTTCATCAAGTGGACCTCTATCAATATTGTTTAAATTAAGGCCCTGTGGCCAAAAATGCCACCGCCCCTGGGCCATTTTGTTTTGCCTAGGCTTATGTAGGGAATATCTTTAAAAAAAATCTTCTTCTCTGAAACCGCAAGGACGAGGTTTTGATATTTGGTGTGTAGCTTCATCTTGTGGACCTTTGCCAAGACTGTTCAAATTATAGCCTTTGTTGATATTTGGTATGATATGCACATTATAGCCTTGGGGCCAATAATGGCCCTCCCCGTGCCTACTTGTTATGCCATGGATCGGGTGAGCGATCCAGGGCCATTATGGCCCTCTTTTTTCAGCATTATAACGCCTTCTGATTCGCGTTACTACGCCTTTTCTTTCGCGTTTTTACGCCTTTCTTGTGCGTAACTACGCCTTTTGATTCGCGTGACAACGCCTTTTGATTCGCGTTAGTACGCCTTTATTTGCGTTACTACGCCTTTTTTGCGTTACTACGCCTTTCTTTTGCGTTACTACGCCTTTTTTCGCGTTACTACGCCTTTCTTTGGCGTTACTTCGCCATTTGATTCGCGTTACTACGCCGTTCTTTTGCGTTACTACACATTTTTTCGCGTTACTACACCATTCTTTTGCGTTACTACGCCTTTTGATTCGCATTACTACGCCTTTTTTATAGCGTTACTACGCCTTTTTCGCGTTAATACGCCTTTCTTTTGCGTAACTACGCCTTTATTGTGCGTTTCTACGCCTTTCGTTTGCGTTACTACGCCTTTTTTCGCGTTATTGCGCCTTTCTTTTGCGTTACTACGCCTTTTGATTCGCGTTCCTACGCCATTCTTTTGCGTTACTACGCCTTTTTTCGCGTTACTACGCCTTTCGTTTCGCGTTACTACGCCTTTATAAAATTTTATTTTCTCATACCTGAGCCTATTAGGCTTTCGTACATAACAAAACCTAATGAGCATAACAATATTTATTTGTGAAACATAAGCATAGATCCATTCATAATTACACAAACTGAGGCGGTATCTGACAGAAAAACTGAACGTTGTTTCACTACTTATATCGCGAGAGCACGCTAGCAGGCAAGGGTGCTTGTTATCTGCACGTGTATCTTGAATCTGCAAAAGTCTTTGCGTCGCGAATTTCAAAGTCACTAAAATTTACTAAACTGGCAAACGTGAAAAGGCTTTGAGGAATATGACAATTAAAACTTGTTGCGAAACTTTGGCGTCAAAGTCTACGAAAATCGTACAAATATATCAAAATATTAAAATGTAACTCGTTTCATTTCACTCACCACACTGTTGTTGACTAGCAGCCATCTTGAATCCTTGCTTGTTACGTATGACGTCATTAGGTTTCAAACGTGACATGTGACGTCAGACTGCCGCGTTCGACGTTACGCAGGTAGGTGAAACGTCAAACGAGTTTACAGGAGCCAACAGATCCCTGAGAAAATACAGAGATGGTATGGAGTGTGATAGCTCACTGATTAGTTCATTTGCCTCTGATGGTAGAGGTTCTCGGCTCGATCCCCTTCAGGCAGTGGTTAAATTTGCGTTTACGAACATGCTTCATTGGCATCATTTACATGATATACTGTATACCGTCATCCGGGTCGGGACGCTAACTGGAGGCTGACTTTGAAGGGAAAGTTATCCCCTTTTCAGGTTACAAAACCCTACCGTAATCACATGATCTGGAGTGTATGTAGTATAAACCTGCGAGTAATGGTTAAAATATGACCGACCACAGTAAATACAGAAAAATGCAGCGTAGTCCGGTCTTTATCACACTTCAGAATCAAGTAGCTTCGCTTTTACGTACGACGAAACTCTAGAAATAAATAATCTTGTTGCTTTTGTTTGATTTGAGGTTTAACGTCCCCGTCAACACTGTAAAGGTCATTTTGGAGACGTTGCTTCCAATTTTGTGCGACTTTTACCCGACAATGAGATGAAATAACATCTCAAGCCCTGTCGCCCAATGAACCCAATAGGGTTTATTAGCATGGACGGTCCGCCTCGCACCGCGGTTCCTGGACAGGCTTAGATCCTCTAAGCGGTTTACCAGTACTAGTGTGCGGGCCGGATTCAGCTCTGCGTGGAAGCATCATGCAGCCCATATATTTCTTCAAGCCCCTATGGGCGGGGGCACATAATCTTGTTGCAAGAGGGTCTATTCTTAAGGGGGTACTATCTATTTTCTCCTTTTCTCTAGGAGACGACAAATGACCCATAAAGATTGGCGTGTCCTTAAACCGCAATACAACCAATCATAAGAATTTGCTATTGAAGGGAATAAATTCTGCCACCTGATATATCTGGACAAATCCAGTTGTAAAATAAAGGTTATCAGGTAATTACGCAAACACGCCTATACAAATACATTGCCACCTTTATCGCCGATAAAATGAAAAAATCAAGATGAAAAATTGTGATATTTTTCTTATTTCTGCTCAAAAATTTAGATTGTGGGCACTCGTTGGAACCGCCTCATCATCGGGGCGGTTCTAACGGGTACCCACAATCTATATTTTAGAGCAGAAGTAAGAAATATAAGGTATACCCCCGAAAACCGCAGTTTTACTTTATGAAAGTGGGGTTCAAGGGGATCAAAATAATATAGGCCTGTTTTCGTGATGTTTATTCTATTCTTGTATAGGCATGCATTCCACAAAACGACAAAGCTCGTTACAAGGACAAATCGAACAGGCCCGTCTCTTAATCACTAGGTCTCCCACCGCTAAGGTTCGAGCCTGGCTCGGGTAACATGTGAGACGCCAAGTTTTGCAACGGAAGGCCAGGTGCTTAACGATCGGCTCGAATAATCTTGAAAGGTCCGAAAAAGCAATCCCCACTTCCAAAAGAAAAAAAAGAAGACAAATTGAATTGAATAAATCATTAGACTGATCCAGATGACACGGATACTCAGATTATATGAAATTCACATAATGAAAGCACTATGTGGGTATTTCTTTCTTACTTTCTTTCAATATGTATTAACCTCCATGGAGGACATCGGACGGTGTACATCATATACACTTATGATTTGCAAGATGAAAGCCTACACAGTAATCATGTAAATACGGTAGGGGTCTTTAACCTGCACAGGGGATGCTTTTCCTTGCATAGGCTCCAGTTAACGTCCTGATCCGAAGGATGGGACCAACTACAACATTCATCCGTGCAAATGATGCCAACGGAGAGTGTTTGGACAGTGAAATTTTATCACCGCTGCCGGGTATCGAACCGGGGGCCTCTAGCATCAGAGGCAAGTGCACTATCCACTGAACTGTCATGCACCGATGCGATTCTAACAATTATCCATAACATATAACATATGTGTAGTACGGGCTGTTTAAGCTCTTACACGATACAACTCCTTTAATTGTTCTTTGATTGATACACATGTGTCAAACCACGATCCAGACCCCAAAGTCAGCAGAGGGTATTATACAAATACTTACGAACTCGAAATTGACCGGCCCCGATAGCTCAGTTGGTAGAGTGTCCGCTGCGGGGAACGGGAGGTCACGGGTTCGATCCCGGGCCGCGACATACCAAAGTCGTTAAGAATGGTACTAACTGCTCCTCGCTTGGCACTCAGATTTACGGGGTAGAGCTAGGACAGGTCGACCCAGTGTCAGGATAATGTGACTGGGTGTGGTTTCATGTAATGTGTCTGAGACATGATACTTCAGTGAGGCAGCACTATAAAAGTGAGCATTGAGCTCCATGTCGCAACCAGACACCGTCGTGATATGACAGAAAAATTGTTGAAAGCGACGTTAAACCCGATAAACCCGAATTCACACACACACACACACACACACACACACACACACACACACACACACGAACTCGTAATCAATAATAACGAACATAAATGTATGACGGGAACCGTATCACACAATATATGACAGTAATGTCATGTAAACTATGTGAGTATTTGCGTTTTACGTCCCACCAACAGCTGAGGTCATACGGAGACGGAATAACCTTCCTCGGTTTAAAGATTCATCCGAAAGTCTGGAGAAGCCCGGGATCGATCCTGCGACCCCTGGTTTACTAGGCGAGTAGCGTAATCACTACACCACGGAGGTTTCTATATGTAAACTATGTATGAAGCTACGATACCATCGAAACTGGATGAATGGGACAGAACAAGGATCACCGGCCAGTGAGGTAAGCTGCAGGACCAGGACGGACACAATTATACTATGTCACATATTTGTCTTGTAGTAAATGAGACAAGTACCGTACATAACAAGAATTAATTTTCTTAGATTATCTCGGAATTTAGCAATACGAGCATTTTGCGTTCATTCTTTAGACCGGTAAACATTTTGAGAACAAACATTGCCGTTATAGCGAGGCTCCCATTATGAGAATACGGTTATTAAAAAAATTCTGACATCTTTCTTATGCTCAAAACATGAATTGCAGGTACTCGTTAGAACCGCCTCGACAGTCTATGTTTTTGAGCAGAAATAAGATCTATCCATGAACACTCCAGTTTTACTATATAAAAGTGGGGTTTAAGGGTGTCAAAATTATATAGGTGTGCTTTCGTGATGCCCTGTATGTTTCACTAAACTTCGCAACTTTACGAAATTCGTAGACTTAAGAACTCGACTCACGAAATTCTTAAGAAAATCACGGGTGCGTATTACTAACGTCTTCGTAAGTTAAATGACTTACGAATTTCGTAGCTAAGAATTCGTAGCTACTCTCTAATGCTGAAGATAAAAATTTTACGTACGGAGGTTGAGATTGCGGGAATTTATTGTAATAAAAACACGTTTTAGACATGAGGAATCACATGTTTTGTTGGTTTAGATTTACTTTGACCGATTGCGAGGAGCAGAAAACGAAAAATTTTGAATGGGGAAAAAGAAAAATGTAGTTAACCCGTTTGCATAAAAGCTGTTTCAGTCCATCGGCGCTGTGAAGAAGGCATAGAGGGAACGGACAGGCCTAAGTTAAATGATGAAAGCTGGCAAATCTCTGTCATACCTGCACACTTAGTGTGTGTTGTCATTATTTATGTGTTACGTAGTTATCGATGACGTAATCAATTTAAATACACAAGGGAGCTTACTCCGACTCTTTTCTTAAGGTCGGGTAAAATCTAGGCATAGGCCTTGCCGGTATCAGTAGCCGATTCATCTAAGTTGTTTGTTTGAATTGACCTTTAACGTCCCCCGCCGTCAACACTATTTAGGTTAATTTGGAGACGTTGCTTCCAATTTTGTGTGACTTTACCCTATGAAACCAATACTCAGAGTATGGTTTATAAATATGCATGGACTGTCCGACTCGCTCTGACATGTGCGGTCGGTTTCAGCTCTGTGCGGAAGCACCATGCAGTCAAATCTATTTCTCATAGCCCGGCCAAACTGAAAACCATAGTTCTTCGCTAAACTTTCGGAATATTTCGAATGTCTAGCACCGACCGAGGAGTCAGTACTGTGTGTTGGTCGTTAAATCTTCAACACAATCCTATTTTTTTAATATTATTTTTTTTCCCATCTTCTCGCCTCATAACCATAACCATACATAGCCTATCTCTTATGGTCATTTTATAAGCATATCAGGACGTCTCTTTTTCAATTACGGAAGTCCCCCCCCCCCCCCTTTTCTCTGGTAAATCTGTAGACCTAGACATGTACCTTACATTAGACAAACACCCCCCCCCCCCACCCCCCCCCCAAAAAAAAAATAAATAAATAAAACTGGTTTCCTGGTTGGGCTCCCGCCTGCTCAGACAAAGTGGTGCGTATCGGACCGTCTTATTGGTTCACTGGGCGGCGGCACGGATTGTCATTTCATCTCAATATCGGTTAAAAATCCCACAAAGTTGGAAGCAACGTAACCAAAATGACCTATGTAGTGTTGACAGGGACGTTAAACCTCTAATCAAACAAATGGTTTCCTGGTAGTCGACCTGGGCTAATGTGCCAGTTAGCTTACAAGACCCGACCGTCCTAATGCATTTGGAGCATAGTGGGGCATTTGTCTAAGTTCTGTGCTTGGAACAGATGCGGAATGTTTATTTTTTTTATCTCAGTTCTATAACACACAAGGTTTCGAATTAAGTGTACCTTATTTCATTGTTTAATTACAAACACCAAATGTTCTGGTCACTTCCTCTTGATATGAGTTTTTAAAGTTTTAAAACATTTGTTTTAAATCATTTAAGAAATAGTGGCACGCGTGCGTGCGGGTTTTTATTTATTTATTTATTATTATTATTATTTTTTTAGGGGTGGGGGATCGGGGTGGGGGTCTCTTTAAGGAGCCTTTGGATTTCTTCGTCATTCTCATAAAAATAGTGCCTTGGTATTTACGAGATACTGGATACTGGTTCTAAAGAATTCACTGTCCCATCACGTGAACAAGTCCGTGAGATGAAGACCCCCCTAAACCCCACTTCATATAGAGAAAACAGGGGTTTAAGGGGGTATACATTATTGTGTTTATTTCTGCTCCAAGAATCGATTTTTGACCCCTAGGGCAGTGTTGGGACCCACTACCATACCTGCGGGGTCACCTCAAAATTATGCCTGTGAGATGTTTGGAGATTCTAGATTAAATGATGTATAGGAGCAATCGCGGGACATTACAGACGGACGGACGGACGGACATCCGGACGTGGGGTAATACATGATCCCCGCTTTTTCTCCGAAAAGCGCGGGGATTACAAAATAACATCGAATTGGCCTCGAAGCCTTTATGCGACAGATACTATTATCATTGTACCCCTCGCCTTCAGAGCTTGAAAAAATAGATGGGCTGCATGATGCGTCCGCGCCGAGCTGCAAAGGACCGCACACGAGCACTGGTAAACCACTTAGAGGATCTAAGCCTGCCCAGGCAAAGCGGTGCGAGTCGGCCTGCCCGTGCTATATAAACCCTATTGGTTTCATTGGGCGACAGGGCTTGAGATGTCATTTCATCTCAATATCGGGTAAAAGTCCCACAAAATAGGAAGCAACGTCTCCAAAATGACCTATACAGTGTTGACGGGGACGTTAAACCTAAAATCAAACTAACAAAACTATTATCATTGAAGAACATGGATGGGCTCTCTTTTGAAATGGTTTCATGTTATTTTTAATTGTTATTCATTTTGAAAATATATTTTTATAAGGCTAAAATATATTTTCGTTCCAACTTATCTTCCCGCTGGCCGGGTCAATTTACCCCCCGATTGCGGATTAAGTTGGTTCAGTTGATCTCGTCTCGGAAAACGACTATATTTATCCGAATTTGTCATTTTCCGAACGAAAAACTGTGTTATAAGTTAGAAAAATGATTAATACAATTTTCGGACCAACTATTTCCGGTCTCCTCTTTGTCCAGAGCAGATGAAGCCCTCAAAGCCCTGGCAATATATCTATGGCTTTGACTCCCAGTCAGCAATGAATGACGGGCCACCGGCGGCCCGAGCTGCCTCAGTAGCTCATTCGGATGCGCGTTTGACTGGTGATCAGGAGGACGCGGGTTCGATACCTGCCGGGATCGGCAACATTCTTTCGTGGAGATTGATCATGAAATCTTTTCTACGGTCATTCTCTCCATTCCGCTGATTCAAGAAGGGCAGTTGTCATTTTATGGCGAAAGAATGTGCACTGTACTGGATAACTGTTTAAAATAGTGTTGACTGGGCCGTTAAACTCCAATGGGCTACAAAAAACAAACGGCGGGCCGATAGAGTTATGACGTTGCAACGTCGTATCGCTGTCGGTCCGACGTTGGTCCGAACATTGAGTGCTGACTGGGCTGTGGACAGCTATGTTAAGTGAGAGGGGTGAGTGGGAGAGGGAGGCAGAGAGGTGGCGAGAGGGAGAAATACAGGGAGATATGGGAGAGTGTGAGAGTTTTGTTTGTTTGATTTGAGGTTTAACGTCTCCGTCAATACTGTATAGGTCATTTTGGAGACGTTGCTTCCAATTTTGTGGGACTTTTACCCGACATTGACTTGAAATGACATCTCAAGCCCTGCCGTCCAATGAAACCAATAGGGTTTATACGCACGGACGGGCCGACTCGCACCGCTTTGCCTGGGCAGGCTTAGATCCTCTAAGCGGTTTACCAGTACTCGTGTGCGGGTCAGTTTCAGCTCTTCGTGGAAGCATCATGCAGCCCATCTATTTCTTCAACCCCGATGGGCGGGGGCCGTGAGTGTGAGAGTAGGGGAAAGAGAGAGAGAGAGAGAGAGAGAGAGAGAGAGAGAGAGAGAGAGAGAGAGAGAGAGAGAGAGAGAGAGAGAGAGAGAGAGAGAGAGAGACTAACTGACTGATACTTTGTACCCTAAGGCACATGGGGCTACCTCTAAAGAAACAAATCCGTGTTTTACCCTGAGTATTCATCAATAAAATATGACGTCATGATGACGTATCTGATGATTTCTTTCTCCTCGCGCACAAATGTCTGACACCAAAACTTATGGCGAAGTAAAAGAAAAAAAAAAATTTCATGACGACTGACACAGGCAAACACCATTTATGAGTCGCAAGAGTCTTCAACAGGTGCTTTATGCTTCTGTCTCATCCTGAAGTCTCGAAATGATGTGTTTATCAAAGAAAACAGTAAACTGGGTCACTGACAATGTCGATGCTGCTAAGGATTACTGAAAACAGGTAAGTTTTTTTTTTATTTCAAACTTCACCAAGCCTGGAAATTGCGATTTATTGCTCTAATCGGGCGCGAATCGAAACCGCCGCCATGACACTTACGAAATTCTTAAAGTTACGACTGCCTACCCCCTATCGTAAAGTTACGAACAAACTTAAGCAAAAACTTAAGAATTTGACGTTAGTGAAACGCAAATTTTGATTTACGAATTCTTAAGATTGAACTTACGAAAATCTTAGAGTTACGAAGTTTAGTGAAACGGCCGCCAGTTGTTCAAAACTAACGACGTCGTTAGTTAACGTATCGTTAAAACTTTGATCATTAAATATAGCAAATATGCTGAATTTTTTTGCTGAAAAAAATGTGAGCAGCTTTTGCATCTGCAAAAGCTGCTCACATTTTTTTCCAGCAAAAATACCAAAATTTTTTGATAGTGTACTTGCTAGAAGAGATAACAATATGACCACTAACGAGCTCGTTAAGCTAACGATGCTTTGAACAACTGTCTCCAGTTCTTTATGCGGACAGTGAACACTCGAAGACTCTCATCAGGCAGCGGGGTCTGATCTGGGCGTTCACTGTGTGCCATGTTTTATTCGCTAGACTTTTTGGGCTAATTTAATAGCAGATCTTTATATCTAGGCAAGAAGAACCATCACATTACGCAAACACGCCTATACAAATACATTGCCACCTTTATCGCCGAAAAAAAATGAAAAATTTAAGATAAAAAATTGTGATATTTTTCTTATTTCTGCTCCAACTATAGATTGTGGGCACTCGTTAGAACCGCCTCATCGAGGCGGTTCTACCGAGTACCCACAATCTATATTTAAGAGCAGAAATAAGAAAAATAAGGTATACCCCCGGAAACCCCAGTTTTACTATATAAAAGTGGGGTTCAAGGGGGTCAAAATTATATAGGCGTGTTTTCGTGATGATTTGCTTTTTATTTAGACTGAATTGTTTTTCTTACTATTCATGGCGCACATGCAATTTATATTGGCGGAGAGCGATACGCATATAGATTAGAATTTGTGTTATTTGTTTCTACACAACATTTATTCACACACATTATACAAAGACGCTTATATACTTATGTCATGGTTTCGGCGGAATTCATGTTGCAAATGAAAATCAAAGCACTGAGAGTACTGCTGGAACGATTGTCTTTGAGGGTAGATTGGGAAAATAGTCCAGAACTGTTCGTATAACCCTTAAATTCCAGTATTTTAAGCATGTACAGTTGCCCTGATCAGACAGTTATGTGACGTCTGATTAGGAACACACTGTTTGCCAACGCCCACGAGCACAGTCCAGAATTTACTTTTTACGCAGCGCTCTGACGTCTTAGGCAGGCGACTATCGACGCTATAAACAACCCGGTACCTGGATTTTGTTCAGGGTCGGCGGCAGTCAGAGGATCAGTGATAGTCACGCTGACAGTAGCAAGCTTTATAACGTAGACGAAACACTTCGTGATAAGAAAAGTATTCAGTACATTTTTTTGTGGTAGCATTTTCCGTCAAAGTTTTTACAAATTATTTACTTATCATTTGTAAATGTGTTTTTAATTATTTACCAGCCGGCCTCGATAGCTCAGTCGGATGCGCGTCCGACTGGTGATCAGGAGAACGCGGGTTCGATTCCTGCCAGGGTCGGCAACATTCTTTCGTGGAGATTGATCATGAGATCTTTTCTACAGTGATTCTCTCCCTTCCACTCTTTCAAGAAGGGCAGTTGTCAGTTTCTAGCGAAAGAATGTGCACTGTACTTGTTAACCGCTTTCCTATAAGCCTGTCCAGGAAAAGTGTGGATAGGTAAACTGACCGGCTCAAAAATGACCTAAAATAGTGTTGCCTAGGCCGTTAAACTCCAATACAAACTAACAAACAAATTAATTATTTCCCTTTTATTCAACCAGCACAACAGATTCATCTTTCTGAATAAAATATTTCATTGATAATGCTTAACCTCATATACAACACTATCTGTGCTGGAAAAAGTTATTACATGTATAACATTTTAATCCATCTGCAAACAGATCCATCGATGACTTCTGATCAGAACCTAAAATGTTTGTCACAGTTTCAACTTTCTCTCTTCTCCGGCTTGCCAAGTCCCACAACTGCATCCCAACTCCTGAATAACAGTGATCAGAAACAGAGTCCCTGCAGAGATATGTTTCAACCAAAAAGTTCATCCTACCTGTTGATGCAGGCCCGCACCCCCACCCAATTTGTTTCGAAAATTCTCAAACTCATGCAGTTTTTCACCATCTGCAAAATACCTGAAATGCGCACCCCTCCCCCGATTTCAGAGTCTACGTACGGGCCTGACTCATGTTCAAATGTGTTGCTATATATACATGTATATAGCGAATAGTGCCGACCCTGACCAGAAGGAATGTAGTGTCTATCCAATTTGGGTCTACGCTGTATGTCTTATAACGATACCATCTTTAAAAGTATGGGCTGCTCATTTTTGCTCTTAAACAAATTCATGTTCTTAGCAGAAGTGCGTCCGCCCCCGCCCATAGGGGCTTGAAGAAATATATGGGCTGCAAGATGCTTCCACGCAGAGCTGAATCCGGACCGCACACTAGTACGGGTAAACCGCTTGGAGGATCTAAGCCTGTCCAGGAACCGCAGTGCGGGGCCGACCGTCCATGCTAATAAACCCTATTGGTTTCATTGGGCGACAGGGCTTGAGATGTCATTTCATCTCAATGTCGGGTAAAAGTCCCACAAAATTGGAAGCAACGTCTCCAAAATGACCTTTAGTGTTGACGGGGACGTTCAACCTCAAATCAAACAAACAATTAGCAGAAGTGCGAAACGTTTGTGTTTACTTTCTATACACTCGACTCTTTCTAACGGTTTTATGAATGGAATGTTCCGAAAGTCGTCACGTGATAGCGTGGCCTAGATTAAGCTATTGATATTGTTTTCATACGTGAGGAACCTGACATTCTTATACTATTTCATTTCACCCTTAAATGCCACTACTTAAGCAAGCAGTGTAGGCCCTGTGCAACCGGCTGAGCAGACTCCACATTCCGCGGCGTCTGACCTGGGTATTCGGGTTTGCCAAACCCAACACACGATTCATGTCCAGACTCTATTAATAGCCCTGAACTACGTGTAACATTGTTAGAAATAGCGCGACTTTTTCTATTAATAAACATAATATCGGTTTACCAGAAATTCAGATTTTGCCATTTAGTAAATTTGGCACGATTCTAAACAATCGACCCAAAAAGATACATTGTTTTTGTCAACATTTTTCGAAACATAAACAAATATTACAGACGTGAAAACCTCGCAAAAACCGCAAGGGGTCAGTGTGGCGACTTCGGGTGGCAGATGCATATTAAGTCATCATTTACACAAATTTTCAAGACAATGCACAAAACAATATATTTTATTCAACAATTCATTTCAGCAGAATTGAGGTTGCCCTAAACTAACGAAAAATTATAAATGCAAACGGGTTATGATTACGGGTACCAGAGTCGCTTACCTTCTTGTCCATGTAAACTTGATAGTTCTCTGCTGAACTTTTGCCTGGAAAATTACCGGCGTGCAAAGTCGCAAAATAGATCAGGTTGCAGGCCACGTCGAGTCGTCACCGTCATCACACATACCCTAGCTTTACATCCCATCACGAAAACACACCTACATGTATATAATTCTCACCCCTTTAACCCGACTTTGACATAGTAAAACTGGGGTTTACAGGGGTAAACCTATTTTTTTTGTTATTTCTGATCAAAAATATATATTGTGGGAACTCGTTAGAACCGCCTCAATGAGGCTTTTCTAAGGTGTAACCACAATCTATATTTTGAGCAGAAGTAGGACCAATATCACATTTTCTTTTATCTTAAAACTTCGGGATTTTTTTTCGACGGTAAAATTTACAATTTACAGTCAAACTTCAATGGCTCGAACACCTTTGGGACCTCGAAAATCTGTTCGAGACAGGGGTAGTTAGAGCAACTGAGGTTGCTGTCAGGAGGCATAACGAGATACTTTTGGACGTCTTTTCGGTGTTCTACAATGAAAATATATGCTGTGTGTACTCATTAGAACCGCCTCATCGAGGCGATTCTAATGAGTACACACAGCATACAATTGGAAGATAAAAGACTAAAATCTCCTTAATTATCCCCCGCTATTTCTTATGTATGTGGAGCCCCCGCCCATAGGGGCTGAAAGAAATATATGGGCTGCACGATGCTTCCACGCAGAGCTGAATCCGGCCCGCACACTAGTACTGGTAAACAGCTTGGAGGATCTAAGCCTGTCCAGGAACCGCGGTGTGAGGCGGACCGTCCATGCTAATAAACCCTATTAGTTTCATTGGGCGACAGGGCTTGAGATGTCATTTCATCTCAATGTCGGGTAAAAGTCCCACAAAATTGGAAGCAACGTCTCCAAAATGACCTTTACAGTGTTGACGGGGACGTTAAACCTCAAATCAAACAAACAAACAAACTATTTCTTATGTAGAGGATTTCGCTAGGGGCCCAAGTATGGGTTCGACACATCAATGGTAAACGAGCCATCGGTGTTCGAGCCATCGAAGTTCTGCTGTATTTGTATATGCGTGTTTTCGCAATGTAGCATGAATCTATAACACTAGCACAATTTTAAATCTCAAATGCTGTTCTCCTTACTAACCTGGGGCTACTTGTTCAAAACTTACGATGTCGTTAGTTAAAAAATCGTAAAACTTGGGTCATTTGATATGGCAAGTATACTAATATTTTTGCTGAAGAAATGTGAGCATCTTTTGCAAACGTAAAAGTTGCTTACTTTTTTCAGCAAAAAATTCCAGAGTATTTGATAATGTTGCCGGTAGAACAGTTAACACTTTGACACCTAACGAGCCCGTTAAGATAATGAGGCTTTGAACAACTGGACCAGCTCATTGAGGCAAGTGGTGCTTGTACTGCGCTACCATCATTGTTATCCCGGGAGTGCTATTCCTCCGTTTCTTCATTTTATCTATCTTCAAATGAATTTGCTTTTCTTTTATCACCGGGTCATATGCGAGACGCCAAGTTCTGCAACGGAAGGTCAGGTGGTTTTTCTCCGGCTACTCCGATTTTCGCCCACCTCTGATTAGCGATCGGCTCGATATGAGTGAAATAATCTTGAAAGGGCCGTAAAACCAAAACCAAAACCAAAAAAAAAAAAAAAAAAAAATGCATCTTAAAGTATATCCATTGTAATACAAACTGAGCCTTGGTGACTAATCCATCCGTAGTTTGAGAATTGTTTTCCATTTACTTACCCGACATACGCAGAGAGAAAGAGAGAGAGAGAGAGAGAGAGAGAGAGAGAGAGAGAGAGAGAGAGAGAGAGAGAGAGAGAGAGAGAGAGAGAGAGAGAGAGAGGGAGGGAGGACCAATCGACCATTCCACACGAAAACATCTTCCTCACGCAAGCCAATCCACTCCCCAACCCCCAACCCATCATCCCTCACCAAATACTTAGAGCACCACAATCAACAACATTCGCAGGTATTTATGCAGTCGCGTCAGTTGATGCCCTCAGGCCTCTGACATACATAAATACTTAAACTAAAACAATATGCAACCTATACAGTTCACGACCAAACATACATTACGCACGTACACGGACTGACAAATACCAAAATGTAATATGGACACGAGAGCGTGCCATGCCGATGTTTTAGTTAGCCCCAACAAGCTTTGATACAATGCAAAATGAAGTAATGAAGTATTTTTTTTTTTCATTTTAAACATTTTATTTCATTTTACGTTGACTTAGTCGATGCGAAATGAAATAAAATGCATTTTTTTCTTCATTATGTGTCGATACTAAGAGGTTTAATCAAAATTAAAAAAAAAAAAAAAAAAAAATCATTTTTCGATGATAGGTGGCATACTTAAGCTTATTTCATTTTGCGTCGACAGTGTTTTTTCTTTTTTGGTTTGTTTGTTTGATTTGAGGTTTAACGTCCCCGTCACCACTATATAGGTCATTTTGGAGACGTTGCTTCAAATTTCGTGGGACTTTTACCCGACATTGAGATGAAATGACATAGTGTCGGGTCTGGGCTAAATGAAGAATTGCCCATGTATTTTGCTTTGAAAGATAAAGATGGCACATCTTTTCAGTCATCACGGAAACAAAAGTAACCAAACATTTAAGGCTAAAACATGCACGTGGAGACTTTTATGACTAGAATGACAGTGCATAATCAACAGAAGATTTTTTGAAGTTTTTTTTTACCTTAAACGAACATTGTGGCCATCTCGGTCATATGACCTGGACCCCGGGAACAAACTTTGTTCTCCAGTCCCAAGCATGTTCCACATGGAATCTGAACTCAATCGGTCAAGTGATTTCAGAGGAGATGTTTGAAAATGTTGACGACGCAGACGACACAGACGACGAAAGACGCAGAAGCCTCCGTGGTGTAGTGTTAATGCTACTCGCCTGATAAACCTGGGATTGCATGATCGATCCCGGGCTTCTCCAGACTTTCGGATGAGTCTTTAAAACGAAGCCCCGTCTCCATTAGACCTTAGCTGTTAGTGGAACATAACACGGAAACACACTCACACACTCCTTAAAAGACGCATAGATGGACAGACAGACCGGGCCACGAACAGGTTTAAGACAATTTGACGCCCCGCTCCAACTTCTGTCAGCACTACACGATCATGTAATGAGCCCTTAATGCTAATGCACAGATGAGGGAAAAAACACCAGACATGAGACCAACATACTTTAAACATGTTTAAATCCTATATACTGACATTATCAAATGTTGCTCCCTTAGCTTTTGGTTTCCTTTCGAAGTCTATCATTATTTCATTTTGCGTCGATACGAAGCATATCAGCGCAAAAAAGAAATACTTTTTTTTTTCATTTCTTCTTGCATCGACTATGCAAAACGCAAAATGAAATAAAAAAAATCAAAATGAAAAAAATACTTCATCACTTCATTTTGCGTTGTATCGTGTACACATAAGCCAAAATCCGGAGTTAAATAATCGACCTTTTTTATAGAGGGTAACACATTTAGTACTAATCTTCCACGTGGCCCTCTTCTCCTGGGTAGGAACCAGTACTAAGCAATGTGGATAAAGTCTCTTGCCCAGGGAAACAACACTTGGCGCTTGCGGGAATCGAACCGGCTACCTCTCGATTTCAAAGGCATCAGAGGCCATAATAAAAATATAAACGTATTTTAGAAATTAAATTCTGTCAGTTTTAAAATTATTTCAAAAGTTAAAATCCACTATGATGTCACAAAATATTGCATTGTAGGTCTAAATCAGCCAAACTTCAAGGGAGGTTACACTTAGAGAAAAACAGGTAGGTATGAGATATAAATGAGCATAACTTTGCAACGAATGGGGACTTTTTTCATGCGGTTTTCAGTATAATGGTCCTCTTTATGTCTTTTTTTTCTCCAGTATACTTAACATTAAAAATATGTGAATATTCCTGATAAATGACCTTTAAGTGTTACGACTACAGCTATTTGTCTAGCAGACACTCAGCGTTGGTTCAACAACGAAACGGCGTTTCTAATGTTGTTTCAACAACTTTGATTCAACTAAGACACGACGTTTTCATCGTTGGCTCAACCTTGAGTGCCTGATTTGAATTTATTCTGGGTGTACAAATATAAAGAAGAGACTGTTCGATTTGGGTAAGTTTAATTTAGCACATAAATAAACTATCTTATCATATTCTTAACTGTTGAAATTCATCAACACAATAAACATACACATACTATAAGATGATTAGACGCACACGGCATACTGTCCGCCATTTTGCAAGGGAAGCAACCTTTTACAACTTCCTGTTTGAAATCCTATTATCTGAATTCCTCGGAGAAAAAGGGCATACTCTTAAGGGCAATGAATACACCGTCAGGGGAGACAACGCTTGCAAAAGTACTTTTGTGTCCAATGTCAGTAGGGGTCAACTCTTATAGGAAAGAATTTGCTCCTGTCTAGCAAATTCTTTCCTTAAAGAGTAGATCCCATTTTCCGTGGGACAGAGTTGAAAGAAAAGCGAACAGAAAGTCACGACAGTTGTATCCCTTTAAAACATGGTGGAAAATCTGCCAGGTGTATTCATTCCCCTTAAGGGGAATGGATACACTTTCAGGGGAGGTAACTCCTGCAAAAGTATTTTCGTCTCCCATGTCAATAGGGGTCAACTCTTAAAGGAAAGAATTTGCTCCTAAGGAGCAAATTCTTTCCTTAAAGAGTAGATCCCATTTTCTGTGGGACAGAGATGAAAGAAAAGCGAACAGAAAATCACGACAGTTGTATCCCTTTAAAACATGGCGGAAAATCTGCCAGGTGTATTCATTCCCCTTAATGGAAAGAATGTGCTTCGAAGAGAAAATTCTTTCCATTAAGGGGAATGGGAACACCTTCAGGGGAGGCAACTCCTACAAAAGTATTTTCATCTCCCATGTCAAGAGGGGTCAACTCTTAAAGGAAAGAATTTGCTCCTAAGGAGGAAATTCTTTCCTTTAAGAGTAGACCCCTTTTTTGGTGGGACTGAACCTGTAGAAAAGCTAACAGGAAGTCCCAAAAGTTGTCTCCCTTTGAAAAAATGGCAGAAAATGTGCTAGGTGTTCCCATTCCCCTTAAGAATAGACCTTGGGGCAACTTCTTTCCATTAAGAATATGCAACTATTGCCAAGAACATCAAACCTATTCTTATGTTTGCCAGAGTTACCTCCCCTGAAGGTGTATCAATACTTTCTTAGATTTCACACTTTTCACAAACCAATAGCTGATCTATGTGGTATAATGCTATCTTTCGTGGCTCCATAAATGGCATCTTTGATATGTAAACTTATGATTTTTGGTCGATTGTATATCGACTGACTGAAAGTTACTTTGCGCAGTAGCTTTACGTTTCTCCTATCCACGTGATATCAATCCAGGTAACGGTTATTTATAGCCACGCTATGTTTTCGTTGTGAGGTCAAAGTTTTGTGTAAAGAGGGTTACCTGCTGACTCGACCGGGACGCATATAGTGGGTTTGGCAAACATTGTAGATCCTAATCAGATGCCGCCGTTCGTTTAAAAAGTATAAATTTAAGCTATACGAAACAGTGTAAGTCCGAATTCAATACTATTTTCCGAGCCTACATTCAGAGACAATCGACCCACCAGTGCTGTCAGCGTTTTATTTTAGTTGGAACTACGATGAGGCAATTCTAATGAGTACACACAAAAAACCTTTTTTTTATAGAAGATTGTAAATTTATCTTTAAGAGATCCCAATAATTCCTAAAGCCCTGGTGCTATGGCTAAACCCAAGTTCGAACAACCCCTACATCGAACAAAAGTTCATGGTCCAAAAGTTATTGAAGTTCGACTGTATAAACAAAAGAGACGACACATATGCATGTATGCATGTATATGCAAAGTTTAACTTCAATTATTCGAACATAAGTGGATAATACTATTCACCATGACTGAGTCAAACCCCTTCTTGAGTCTCTAGATCTAGGGATCTTTTTACAATTGCAACAGATATAGAGGGTTTTACCCAAGAGGTCTTTACATATGAAATGTATGAAACGAGTCTTCGGCGAGTTTCATAAATTTGATATGAAATTACCATGATTGTAAGATTCTGTTTCTCTTATCGCGGGAAAAATGCAAAGAAAACATTTGATTGTTACGGACAGTCTCATGACGTCATGCACCTGTCACCATGCGTTATACATGTGCGGTCATTTGATTTTTGAAGCATGGTGTTATCCACTAAATATGATAAAAGAGATTTGAGGGGTATTAATAGTTGTGGGAAATATTTTCTTCTTTAATGATGAAAATGCAGTTTGTGTGTACTCATTAGAAGTGCCTAAATGAAGCCATTTAGGTACACACATAATACTTTTTATAGAAAACTGAAAAGATATGTACATGTATCTAAATTACTGACTTAGGCCAGCTAATCTAACGCTGGGATATAAAGTTTCTGTTTGAAAAATGTTCATGGTACCGAAGGGGTTCGAGAGTCATTAAGGCTGGACAGTAAATCTGATTGGTGACTTGGCTTTCCATTACGCTAACCCATCCGTGTGGCGTAGTGCATTCTTTCATATCTCCACAACTTTTTTTTTTCTGATGAAAACTTGTCATATTTTTTCTAATTTATGCTCTAAACATAGGCTGTGGGTGCTCGTTAGAACCGCCTCGCTGAGGCGGTTCTAACGAGTACCCACAACATATGTCTTAGAGCAGAAAAATAATGTATACCACTTTTATCCCCAGAAGTTTCTATATGAAGTGGGGCTTAAAGGGGTATTCATCAGATGGACTTGTTAGCATGACTTCTGAGATTCTAGTCAATACAAGTCAATATTATAACAGTTCCAGATATAAAGAAGTCGAGTATTTCTTTCATAAAATACGTCATGGTACTACACACATAATGAAAATACTTTTAAAAAACATAATAATTGGTCATTTATTAATTTACAGCACAATATAAAGACACCTACGGATTGTACGTTCATGAAAATGAAAACCCCTGCCCGTTCAAGTACTCACAGTATTTGATTTTTGAGCAACGAAAAGAACGTATCGAACACACTTGTTAAACCCACTTTTCACTTTTAAAGTGGGGTTTTCAGGGTTATTAATTACATGAACTTGCCAACGAGGTGTTAACAGACAAGGTCAACACACCTGTCTAATGCTATCTTCCAAGACTCTAGAATTGTCACATTTTTCAGATAAAAACAAATGTTCATATTTATGCTCAAGAGATGATTCATATTTTTGCTCTTCAATAGCATTTGGGTGCTCATTTTGATTGCCTCATTAAGGCAGTTCTGTCAAAAGCTGACAATCATAATTTCTGAATATAAACATAGTTCACTTGTGATTTGGAAATACAAACAACATCTCTCTTTACATAAATTTGGGGGTTTATAGTATTATCAATAATAAGGAATCGGAAAACAGTAGATAACCAGACCTATTCACAAAACTATAGGTGGGGTCCAATCTTAATCACTTGCAAGAAAAAATGTCCTACCAAGTGAGCTAAATATATGTCGTCGGGCGCATGTGCTCGGGTACACACACCAGTCTGATGTTTGGTTTCGAGTTTAACGACCCAGTTAACAATATTTAGGTCATATCGAGCCGGTCACATTTTTACTGGGCAGGCTTATACGTAAGCAGTTTACCAGTACAATCCACGTTCTTTCGCAAGAAACTGACAACTACCCGTCTTGAATCAGTGGAAGGCACAGAATGACCTTAGAAAAGATTTCATGACTAATCTCCACGAAAGAATGTTGCCGACCCTGGCAGGTATCAGACCTGCGTCCTCCTGGTCACCAGTAAGACGTTCATCTGACTGAGCTACCGATGCCGGCCTGACAGTACCAAACAAACGATATATTTCAACAGCTTCAGATAAGGAGGTGTAATTAGGAAACTTAAGGAAAGATTATCCGTATTGCGAAAACACTTCTGTTCAAACGTATTGAGAATTTTGTCACCAAAAATGAAAAATCCCGACAATTTTCATATTTCTGCTCTAAACATAGATTGTTGGTACTCGTTAGAACCGCCTCGGCGAGGCGGTTCAAACGAATACCCACAACCTGTGTTTTTGAGCACAAATCAGAAAAATGATGTACGACACGTAAACCCCAGTTTTACAATGTAAAAGTGTGGCTTAAGAGGGTCAGAGTTATATAGGCGTGCTTTCGTGATGTTAAATGTTTGTTTGAAACTTATCTGGTGGGTTCATGTTAGAATCGCCTCAATGAGGCGACTCTAACAAGTACCCACAACAAATGTTTTTTCCTGAGGAAAAAAACAACAACAAAAACAACTAAAAAAAACGAACAAAACAAAACAAAAACAACAAAAGACAAAAAACACATTTACGCCTCCTTATCAAGAGCTCTGTATGACCAGCTGTAGAACTTCATCAGCTCGTACAACCTTAGGACTATGAAAATGCATTTGAGATAGGGTTAGTTCGAGCCACTGACGGTTACTTATAGTGAAAGTTAAGGAGGCCAAGGGGGATATTCATATTTAATTTTCTATAAAACAACGGTATGGTGTGTGTACTCACACTGGTGATGCAATTGTATTGGTCACATAAAACATTCATGATAAAAAAAGAAAACTCCCCCTAAATTATCCTTCAACATTCGTTATGTGGAACTAGCGGATGAATTTCTTAGGGAGCGTGGGTGGGTGTTTGAGTTTTACGTCTCACCAAAAGCTATGGTCATACGGAGACGGGACCTCGGTTTATAGACTCATCCGAAAGTCTGGAGAAGCCCAAGATAAATCCTGCGACCCCTGGTTTACAAGGCGAGTAACGTAACTAATGCACCACGGAGGCTTCTAGAATTTCTTAGGGACTGCTGGAAGAGTCATCATCATGATAACACATCCATGCGATATAGTGCATTCTTTCGTTTCTCCAAAATGGCTACTTTTCCAATGGAAATTTGCGATATTGTCCCTATTTATACTCTAATCATGGGTTGTGCTCTGTAGAATACCCACAACCTATGTCTTGGAGCATAAATAAACATCAAAATGCACACCCCTGTGTACCCCAGTTTTCTCTATTTAAGGTGGGGTTTAGAAAGGTATTCATTTCACGGCCTTGTTAACATGCTGTAAGCCATGGTACATTAGACATCCGTGCTCCAGCCATTGAAGTTCTACTATATTTTGAAATAGATGGCAGATCATAACAATAAAAGTGATGAAAACACACTTCTTACCAAAAGGCTCATTTAAATGGCATACTATTGAACAAACAACGAAACAATAAAAATCTATATAAGACAGTTGAGCAATAGAACTCTTATCTACTGGCATTATGCTAATCCATTTCAAATATGTTTCTCCCACTTTCTCTAAATGCATCATCTCCTCAGAAATACAAAACTCGTGCCATAAAACTGTCTGAAATAATACAACTTTCCATATTTATGAGAATACCTATTTTTTGTCTTACAGTACTGTGTCATGATTATTGTACATAACGCTGAAAACGATGGACAAATACCACAAAAATAGAACAAGTTGAACCATATGCTTCTGTTATTCAACAGATGACCCTTCTTGCAGCAAAGTAACCTCGCTTGACGTAAACACTTCTTATATACACAATGATCCTGCTGCAGGTCTGAATAATTGCTTTCTAATTAGTTTATGAAACGGTCATATGGCGATTAATAATCGGTGTAACGTCATGGTTGTGATACGATTTTCCTACACTTTATATGTTTACTGGGATAAAATATCCCCTTCTTACTCATTGTTCTTATACCAGGCATATATTATTGGAGATACTCCTTTATGAGTCTGACATAAGATGTATTTCATTTTGCTTAATACTCTCATCTTCCATACTTGATGAGCCTACTATACTCAGACAAATGGCACTTGGGTGCACTTTTTCCAATTTTACCAGGGTAGCATGGCACAGGATCAATCCAGCTTGCTTAATTTTATCACTCATACCGTACTTTGTCAGTCAATATATCACATAATACGTTTAATACGAAATCTTCATAAACTTTCGACCCTTATTTCATTAGGCTCTCCGCCACGGTCTTCACTAGGAAATCGCTTAAAACTGCGTTTAAACATTCGCTGTCTCATGTCATTTGCTCTGGCTGATACTCTGAACGGCTCACTTCTCTGAAATCTGCCACTACGCCTAAACGCTAGGCTACCTTGTTTCCATTTTCTGTGTATATTTTCGAGTCTATCTTCAAATATTTGCTGCAACAGTGGAACATTGTTATCATTCGTATTACTTGATTTATGCCTATTTCTGCGGTTTGATATCCTCCGTTCTTGCCTTATCGTTCCACGTGGGTCTGGCGGTAGTGGAAGCTCATTATATTGCTCAGACGTTTCACTTAGTGACGTCAGTGTTCCGCATTCATCTTCATCGTCGTCATAATCGGGTGGAAGCTCGTCATAATCTGGGGCTGGTTCCAGTCTTTGCAATCGCTGGGCTTCGGAGACAACGAATCGAACGAAATCTTCTTCAGTAGAAGCATTTTTCAACCAGTCAATGCGGGTACTTGACATCAAATGCAGAAAGGTACCCCAGCGATGTATAAACATACTGAAAAACTGCAGTGTGATACAGAAAGCGAAAACGGACAAGAACATCAAAGAAAGAGGTTCATATTTTTGAATAATATAGAAGTCTTTAAGCTTGTCCTCCATAGACTGTAGCTGAAGGGTAATTACTGTCCATAAAAAGTTTATCATAAAATATATAAATACTACATTATTCTTCAGCGAAATCAAGTCATTATTGATTTTTTCTTTCTGTGTCTTGTCTTCATCTAAAGGATGTAGATACTTCTTGATAATGAATCGCCAGAATTCCATCTCATCGTCGCTTAACTTTTCTAGTCGACCGTTTCCCATATACTCCATGTGGAACCAATATGGTCTATCGGGATTGGGTTCCCACCCTGCTGGTGTCACATCTTCAACGATAGTTACAGTCTTACTAACCTGGCGCTCGGCTAAGGGTGACCTTTCCTTCGGTTGTGGAGGCGGCGTTTTTAAACCTTCTTCCGTCTGAACGAATTTTGAAACTAATTTAGAGTCATCCTTCACTCCCATCATTGTTCGTACCAGCTCACGCGCATCATTTATGAGCTTATATATCCCGAGACGATTAAGAATAGACTTGCTTTCTCTTTTCTTTTGTTTCTCTTCCTGTAACTTTTTCTCTTCTTCCTCTTCTTCCTTCGTCTTCTTTTTGGGTGTTTCTCGTGTACCCCATGACACGTTGTCCAAGTTACATAAGTAATAGACTGTCAGCAGAATGAATGTTGATGGTACAGTGAGAAAGTACAGCAGACCGTATACTAGGCAGAAGAACTCCTGAGGATGCAGAATACCAGCTATAGTAAAGACGGCGACCAATCCAGTCAAGAATACCACGTTCGGACTGCCGAAGTTCTCAGTGACGATACTAATTATCGTACCAACTGTAGCTATCATCATAACAACTGTGAAGATAGCACTGAGAACAGCCGCTGCTGTAATCTGATGGTTACTCTTCATCGTCATACAGATAACTATGTACACAAACACTGGCAATATTGACAGAAGATAGGAACCCCAGACATCTAAGCCGAGAACTGAATGGTAGGAACCAGTGATCATAAGAATGATGGTTGAGGGAGCCAGGATTGTAGACGCCATAAGGATGAATTGGTAGAGAATGTAGGGTCGGCTGATGTTGTCGTTGATGCGGACAGTATCGTGCCAGGATGACAGCAGATCCATCATGTTAGCCAATGTAGAGGGGGCCCAGCGACGTCTTTGATTAAAGAACTCATTGAATGTTTCAGGAGCAAATGTCAAGGCGTCTGCACCTGCGCAGTAGTCGATTCTGTGACCTTGTTGCAAAAGAAGAGTGCATAGCCATCGATCCTCACCTAAAACAAATATACACTAGCTATTTAAGGGGAATGGAAACGCCTTCAGGGGAGGCAGCTCCTGCAAAAGTATTTTTGTCTCCCATGTCAATAGGGGTCAAATCTTAAAGGAAACAATTTGCTCCTTAGGAGCCAATTCTTTCCTTTAAGAGTAGACCCCCTTTTCAATGGGACTGGGCTTACAGGAAAAGCGCACAGGAAGTCCCGAAAGTTGTCTCCCTTTTAAACATGGCGGAAAAATCAGCCAGGTGTTCACATTCCCCACAAGATTTTGACGGTGTTAGCGCTTATCCTGCTAACAACGACAGTCCCCACCTTTACAAACAGTTTAGATCCAATCAGAGGGTTTGACCAAAATCAGATTCCTGTTCAATGCCTTCACATCTAGTTTGAAGAAGCTATGTGATCAAGTTCTACACTGTTTGACATGCATTTTTTGAACTGAACAAATGAATTATATCCAGTAATTTGATTAGTTGATAGTCAAGAACGGGTGAGACCTAATTAATTTATGCAGCATGAAAAGGTTCCGAAAGTCCCATATGACATTATACCATATTTGGTGTATATTTGTAGATGGAAATTCTTGATGCTGTTCATATGTTTGTCCAAAGCATAAGGGAGTCAAAGGTATTTGAACAAGTTGCTTCCATTGATTATGTATCAAGTCTCCTTAACCCATATATGATAGTAATATCTTCCACCTGAAAGCTTCGGACAGGTCCATTTCTATTTACAGAGGTGTCAGGTTTGCTTAGTTTGTGTTGAGTTTTTCAACACATGTCTGATCATTTTGCAAACAGAGTATATCCTGATTCATTACGAAAACATGCCAATACAAATGCATTGTAAAATTTACAGCCGAAAAAAACGAAACTTTTAAGATGAAAATTGTGAGATTTTTCTTTATTCTGCTCAAAATATAGATTGTCGGTACTCTTTAGAACCGCCTCAATGAGGGGGTCCCAACGAGTACCCACAATCTATATTTTAGAGGAGAAATAAGAAAAGTAAGGTTCTAACCAGTACAAATGATTTATATATTAGAGCAGAAATAAGAAAAATAAGGTTTACCCCTGTAAACCCCAGTTTTACCATAAAAGTGGGGTTCATATGCCCTACATGATAGTGTAGGTTATATTTTCTTGTCCTTTGGGATCATTGATTCCGTTGTGAAATTTTAAAAATATTTGAGGGTCACTGATGAGGCCTAAATGGCCGAAACTAGCTAGTCTGGCCTAGAAAACATGTGCACTCCATCTTTTCCAGTTCTGTCGTGTATTCATTGCTTCCAAAGGATAACCCCTTCTAGAACATATTTAACGTCACTACAGCTGTTGTCTGGGAATGTGTGGCGGCCGTAAAAAGTCTCCCTGCCCTACATCATAGTGTACTTTATATTTTCTTGTCCTTTGGGATCATTGATTCCGTTGTCAAATTTTGAAAATATTTGAGGGTCACTGATGAGGTATAAATGGCCGAAACTAGCTAGTCTGACCCAGAAAACATGGACACTCCATATTTTCCAGTTCTGTGGTGTATTCCTTGCTTCCAAAGGATAACCCCTTCTAGAACATATTTAATGTCACTACAGCTGTTGTCTGGGAATGTGTGGCGGCCGTAAAAAAGTCTCCCTGCCCTACATCATAGTGTAGTTTATATTTTCTTGTCCTTTGGGATCATTGATTCCGTTGTGAAATTTTGAGAATATTCGAGGGTAACTGATGAGGCCTAAATGGCCGAAACTAACTAGTCTGGCCCAGAAAACATGTACACTCCATATTTTCCAGTTCTGTGGTGTATTCATTGCTTCCAAAGGATAACCCCTTCTAGAACATATTCAAGGGGATCAAAATTATGTACGCGTGTTTTCATGATGGAAAGCCACGTTCTGTAGCATCTGATCTGGACCTACATAGTTTGCTAATGTCCCACAAACGGGACGCTAGGCATATATGAGTTAAGTGTACTGGTACATGAAATAGTTGTCTAACACTTTCTCAAACCCTTCCATAAATCAAACTAAATTTTGGGCAATGTGGATTTTGTTTTGTTACATGTTTTTTAGATTTCAAAAGTGCTGTTATCACAAACCAAACAGTTAAGACCCTTGGAGTTTTAGACAACTTGTATTCAACTGGAAGCAAATATGTATGCAGACAGAACCATTATTATAATGACAAGTTTTGTTCCCTAACATTTTTAATTACAAAAATGCCGTGTAAATACCAGTTACCCGTATCATAGTAGGCAATATAGAGTCTCAACCTTGTTTCATCTCTGCAGTTTTTTTTATTTGTATGTTCTCGAAGATGTTACACTGATGAGTTAGGAAGCCTTCATGCGGACTAAACAAAATTAGTGTATATCGCGACAGAGGTAAGGGCGAGGATTATGGCCATGTAATATCGATTTAAGCCCCCCAGTGGAATTCTCCCCCAGTGGAATTCTCCCCCAGTGGAATTCTCCCCCAGTGGAATTCTTTCCACTGACCGTTCCAAGGCGATTCTTCTGTGACGGTTTATTTATGTTGTCGTTTGTTACTTACTGTGTGTATCACTTGTGTCTTTTTATTTTGGATGGTCATTTGGCCATTTTGTGGGAAAGTAACTGTCCTTATGACCTTCCTTTGTTTAGGTTTCCATTATGGTCTGGTTGCTTCATGTTTGTGTTTCTTTCCCTTTGGTGTCTTTGATGGGTGGAGTAAGTTAATTGTATCGATTCCTGATCTTTGTTTTACTTCTACTTTTTATCCTGATTACCATATGAAACGTTTTGTTTGTTTGATTTAAGGTTTAACGTCCCCGTCAACACTGTAAAGGTCATTTTGGAGACGTTGCTTCCAACTTTGTGGGACTTTTACCCGACGTTGAGATGAAATGACATCTCAAGCCCTGCCACCCAATGAAAACAATAGGGTTTATATGCATGGACGGTCAGACTCGTACCGCTTTGCCTGGGCAGGCTTAGAACCTCTAAGCGGATTACCAGTACTCGGTTGCGGGTCGGTTTTCAGCTCTGCGTGGAAGCATCATGCAGCCCATCTATTTCTTCAAGCCCCGATTGGCGGGGGCCTACTCTATGAATCAAATAATATGGAGGGATTTTTGCAATTGTCCCAAACAACAGTATTTTGTTGTGTCATCTCATCTCCATAACATCCTTGTCACCTTGAGCTAAGGATTCGACTGAAATTGCCGTTATATCGGTTTTAGTTGTTATTTGAAACGTAGGTATGAAGATGGTTGACTGTACCTTGTTCGAACTGAATAAAGTGCCTAGCCTCAGTTGGTTTCGTAGTGTACATTTTCATGACGTTATCATCCATGAGAGCAGAGCCCCTGAACAAGGAGAAACACCCAGGACAACAAAGGACGCACCCAAACACGTGCTCAGCAGCCTTCTGAAGCCAGTGACCGACAGCATATTCGAATTGTTGATACCAGACCATTGGACCTAAAGTATAGAATGAATAAAAAAATCAACCAAATGTAAAGAAAGATGTAAAATAATATCGAAGTATATTGTACTTTTAACAAAGTCACTAATCAATTGACGTTCGATTCAGTGGTTTTATTGGAATATGTGTACTTTTACCTAACTGTACATCAAAGCTCATAGTTTCTGTGTCTGATATTGTTTCAAAATGATATAGATGAGCTCGTAAAACTTTATTTATGCTATGCTCGATTAATATTATAGAATTCAAAGTCACTGAAATGTGAATTTAATTAACAAATGATTTATTTGTTTCAAGAGCAATAAAGTTATAAACCAACTAAAACTTCTGCCAGTGTAAAGCAAAACTTGCTATCTGCGATTAACGAAGTCTCCAATCAGACTACGTATTTGCACAGTCTGATCAGAGTCTTCACTGCTCATAATTGTCTTCTATAAACTCGAAACTATCAAACGTGTTACCGACAAGGCCAGACCAGGACGGGCTGATGCAGATGTCACTGGCTGCCAAGTCAATTGCAAGTTTCGTTTTTCCTGGTTTAATGCAACAATGTATGTATAAGAAAGGTAACCTCAACCTTTTACTATTCAGTTAAACATTGTAGGCACAAAAAGAAAAGTAGCAGTGTCAGCAACATCAGTAAAGTAGAAACTAAAAATGAGGATTATTTGAGTCATGATCTCATAATTCAAACATATATGCTGCACATTAACATGTCTGAAAACATCATGATAACCAAATTTCGGGTTTGCCCTTTTGGTTTTCCGCTATTGATGTTTCCATTAGGGTCTAGTTATTTCGTGTTTGTGTTTCTTTCCCTTTGGTGTCTTTCATGGGAGCTGCGGGTCAATTGTATCGATTCCTGATCATTGCATTCACGTCTAATTTACAAGAAGAAAAATCTGGGTATTTGTTAGAGCCGCCTGACTAATGTGGTTTAACCCTTTTGTACCAAATGGAATATTCCTCCTCATAACTGGCCGGAGTTCATTTCGACATTTAGGGGTGACAGTTTGTATTATCCTTAAAATTCATTTGGAAAATATGTAGGTCCTGATTAGACGACGTTTTTCGGCGGAAGAATTTACAATGTATTTGTATAGGCGTGTTTTCGTAATGTGTAATGACCTTGGCATAGCCTCGGCTTCGATCGGTCCATGCATCCCGAGGAATGGAAAAAGCAGCACATACAAAATCCATACACATGAAATATTCTTAAGAAATCACCCGAAACTATCATTAAGCTTATGTTGTGCTTGTGAACAACCTTGTCATTACGAAAACACGCCTTTTCCAATACAGGGTAAATTTTACCGCCGAAAACACGAAAATTTTAAGATGAAAAACTGTGTTATTTTTCTTATTTCTGCTCAAATATAGATTGTGGGTACTCGTTAGAACCGCATCGATGAAGCGGTTCTAACGAGTACCCACAATCTATATTTAAGAGCAGAACTAAGAAAAATAAGGTTTACCCCTGTAAACCCAAGTTTTACTATATAAAAGTGAGGGTTCAAGGGGGTCAAAATTATATAGGCGTGTTTTCGTGATGTTTACTTCCTCTCAATTATTGTCATAAGGCATGTTCATGTTTACCTGATCCAATCGGGTGAATTCGTCCACACACAGCTCCAACTTTTCGATTTTTCTTCATCCTGTCTACGAGTAACTTAACAGATTCTGGTTTGAAATCGACATCTCCGTCAAGGGTCAAGATGAAGGTGTTTTCGGCCTAGAATGAAATTGACGAACCCACAAGTAAGATAAGGTCCTCAGCGTCCCACTATTTTTGTGCACGGAAAAAATCACATAACCTTTCGTTGCAGAACTTAAAATTGGCCTTCACTAACAGACTAGTGAAATGTGCGTGATCGTTAGAACCCTCTTCACTATGAAAGAGCACCCACATACTCTGTTGTGGAGCAAAAATAAGCATAAAGAAGTAAATCAAAAAAGCAACCCACACGTTTTCCTATTCTGTGTTGTATGATAGGATCGATTGTGTAATTTCATGTAATATAAAGAGGCGTATGTGGGAAGGGAGATTCCTTGCCTTTGGTTTGTTTCTTGCCTTGTTTAAGGTGCTTAAAATGATGCCCTCGACTGATCACTGCAGGACAAAACAGAAGACGCTTCAGCAATTCACCTTAAGGATCAATTTCTAACAAGGGCAACATCTTTCGGGACTTAACATTACATAACACACCCATGCGACATAGTACATTTTTCAGATCTCCAAAATGGCTATTTTTCTGGTGAAATGTCGTGGTATTTTTCTTATTTCTACTGCAAATATAGGTCGTGGCTGTTCGTTAGAATCGCCTCATTGAGGCGGTTCTAACGGGTACCCACAACATATGTATATAAACAGACATACAAATAATGTAAACCCCTAAAAATCCCAGTTTATTCGTGTCTTTAAGAGTAGACCCCTTATCGATATGGGAGGCAGTATAAAAAGGTTGTTTCCCCTGATTGTGTATTCATACCCCTGTGAATAATCACCTTTTCATACTGTTCTGTGTCCATGCGGCTGAACAATGACTTGATGGGTCGTGACAAGTTGTCTTTCTTAGACTTGCCCTTTTTCCTGTTTCTAGTCTTAGACATTTTACTCTCCAGTTCAGAATCCTCTGTAAATGCCTTATCAGTCTCATTACCACCCAGCAGCTTGTATCCCAACAGATAGTACATGTACAGGCACTGTAGGTGATAAAAAGATTACGACTTAATGACGTATGAACAGCATCGGGTCACGAGCAAAGTCAGCCTCGATGGGGTTTACTTAAACTTTTTCCGTGGCCTGATGCTGTTCATACTCCAATAAAGTATTAACAACGTCGGGCCAGGAGCAAAGTACTTATATTAACCATTATCCCACTGTTCACAACAACCGCTACCTTTGCAAACAGTGCAGATCCAGAGCAGATCTGATCAGGATCTACACTGTTTGTCATGCAGTTTGTAAATTGAACAAATATAGTGTATCAAGTAATTTGATAGGTTGATAATCAGCCATGGGAGTGGCTTAATTAGTTTATGCAGTGGGATAAAGTTTAACATTATATTCCATCCATTACTTGACAAAACATTCTCGTCTCCGGGCTAAAACTAAAACAAAAAGACAGTTGCACGCAGCTTTCCTAGTAACGCGGAAAGAACTACGTTGAGGTCATTACACAAACACGCCTATACAAATACATTGCCACCTTTATCGCCGAAAAAATAAAATTTTTATGATGAAAAATTATGATATTTTTCTTATTTCTGCTCAAAATATATATTGTGGGCACTCGTGAGAACTGCCTCATCGAGGCGGTTCTAACGAGTACCCACAATCTATATTTTAGAGCAGAAATAATAAAAATAAGGTATTCCCCCGGAACCCCAGTTTTACTATATAAAAGTGGGGTTCAGGGGGGTCAAAATTATATAGGCATTGTTTCGTGCTGTATAACATCGCCATCGCCAATTGAACAGACCCAAGGTTTATTTTGGTCACGGGGAATGGGAACACCTTCAGGGGAGGCAACTCCTGCACAAGTATTTTGTATCCCATGTCAATAGGGGTCAACTCTTAAAGGAAAGAATTTACTCCTGAGGAGCAAATTATTTTCTTTAAGAACAGACCCCCTTTTCAGTGGGACAGGGCTTATAGAGAAGCGAACAGGAAGTCCCAAAGGTTGACTCCCTTTGAAAAACAGCAGAAAAATCTGCCAGGTGTTCCCATTTCCCTTAATGATCTTGTGAAGTCACGTGAGTCAATGTTTTCATTGCACTATGATCGACAATGCGTCCCTACAGCTATTTATATGTGTTTTCTGTAAATGCAAATACAAATGCAAATGTAAATACAGTAAAATTCTTATATGAAGACCACTTTTAGGACTGTTCAAAAGTGGTCTTTAGATATGAAGTCCACTTTTGGGACTGTTCAAAAGTGGTCCTACAGACCACTTTTGAACAGTCTTAAAGGTGGTACTTAATCAGAGGACACTGTGGCCAGAAAACACAAGGAAAGATTAAGTAAATCCTTCAAAATAAGCCTTTTAAAGCAGAACTAGGCTTAATTTTAGGTCGTCTTAATAGCAGAATTTTACTGTATTATGAAACATCATATAGCACCACCATATCGCCCTGTCATGTCATTAAATTATTGAAAACAGACATTACATTTTGTTTGATTTGAGGTTTAACGTCCAAGTCAACACTGTATATGTCATTTTCGAGACGTTGCTTCCAATTTTGTGGGACTTTTGAAATGACATCTCAATCCCTGCCGCCCAATGAAACCAATACGGGCCGACTTGCACCGCTTTGCCTGGGCAGGCTTAGTTCCTCTAGGCTGTTTACCAGTACTTGTGTGCGGGTTGGTTTCAGCTCTACGTGGAAGCATCATGCAGCCCATCTATTTCTTCAAAGCCCGATGGGGGTCCGAAGACATTACATAATAGAAAGAAATGTTGCTCAAAATATAACACACACATCTCAAGCCACAGTGACATGGATGCATGAAACATATGTTTCGACAAAGGCATTATTCAATAAAGGAACCTCAAAGAATTGACTCCACTGGTTGACGCTGTGATGGCATCAGTGCCATCACTGCTGTGATAATTTCCTTCGTGTTAGGCAATAAAATCTTATTTAAAATGGCCACACGTTGAATATAGTCGTATATTCGTGGTCATTTCATAACCAATTTATATATTACTGAAATTTAATTTGAAATAACACCACTAACTAACCGTGTTTATGTAGGGTTTACCGACGCGAGTTTTGTATTCAGTGTCGGGTAACCGTATCAACACTGTAGACAAGTATAGATACATACACAAACAGTGTACATCCAGATGAGACGTAGATGCTGCATCAAAGTTTGACAGCGTGTTAATGGTTTTGACAAAACTCCAAATCTACATGTATGGTAGGGTCCAAATTTAAGAGAGGAACAGATCTGCAGTGAACGAGTTAAATTCTACTTATACTTGTTTTTTGTATCAAGCATTTTCCATGTTTCTGTCGTGTGTAAATAAAGACTTGTCTGCAGCTATTCCTATATCAGTGTATAGAGAGCTTAGTAATTAGGCTGCTCAAACACGCCTATATATTTCTGACCCCCTTGAACGCAGTTTTATAAGTAAAACTGGGGTTTACATGGGTAAACCATATTTTTCTTATTTCTGCTCTAAAATATAGATTGTGGGTACTCGATGGATGAGTCGGTTCTTTAGATACTCGTAACAAGCAACCATAATCTCTATTTGGAGGAGAAATAAGTAAAATATTATTTGTTATCTTAAATTATTTTTCGGCGGTGAAATTCACCACGTACTTTTATAGGCGTGTTGTTACATGTTCAACCTTTGGATTCAGAAGTTTGAATCTAGACAAATCTATTGAACATTGCATATAAAGGTTTCTTCATCATCATCAACATTCTGGTAAATAGTATAGATTGTCACGGATGGTTCATTTTGATCTACACCATTTGTAGAGGTACCTACAGAGATCTAAATGGTTAAAAGGATTAAGGTTTCTACTTGCAATGTAGGCAGCTATTTTGCTTTAATTTGAGTACTTGATAAAGCCGCATGGTTTAACGTCGGCTGGAATAAAAATAAAGCTTTTTCGTGATGGTGTTGTTTCAAATTGTTTAAATTAATTCAGGTGTCCTATAATGCATGATCTTTGTTCAAATCCTACCTGAGACCATCTTTTTCTGTGTCGAATCCTGTTCTTGTCCTTGATGTGAACATTCATCTGAGTGTGTCCAGGCATGGTCCAAACCAACTTACCACCATAGGGTGTTGCTATTTTAACGGGCGGGGCGATTATTATAGGCCCTTTCACAACAGATCTGGAGAGAAAGAAATCATTTTATTGTGTGTTTGGTCCCATTTGTTCGAATCCTTTGTTAGGTTAACAAAGTCTGCAGTGAAAGAAACGTTCATTAACTAATATACTGATACTTTCTGATTACACTCTCACTTTGTTGAACAAAAGCATTCAGTATAGTAGCCGTACTGAATAAATAATGTCAATGTTTTGTTCGTAAAGGACAATTTGTCCCCGCAAACATTCCATTTTAATATACGTAATGCTTTATTTGATGATAAGACCCTTGGTCAATCTACGAAGTATGTATATTTATGTATGTTAGTTAAATTCGGAACTTTCAATTTTATTTTTGGAATCTTTTTACACATACAATTCCTTGTGTTCTTCAGTTATTACATCAAATAGATTTCTGTTCGTGCAAATCCATTTAGTATTTTGCTTTGAATGTTGGAGAAATGAAGGTATGATTTACTGAGATCAAATTATATAGTGCCAGTAACTGACGACTCGGATAAATCCTCCGATCTTTGGATTTTGGACATTTCTATGTTTGCAAATTGGAACATAATTAAGAAACATTTACAGAATGGCTTATAATGAAAGTCCTACTATAAAGGCTAATTTAGAGCTGTATCTACACTATTAGTTTAGGTATCTATGTCAGTCTGCAGAGTTGTTAACTTTAATCTAAGCCAGAAAAAATAGAAAGGGTATTAAAATGTCACCTTGCAGCATCCTCCATACATTCCATTAACTGCTTGACGAAACTATTTGGTACAAACTTATCAACGTCATCATTCAACTCGAAAGCGTCATCGAAAATGACGTGAACTGAAATTAAAGAAAAAATACATGTATATGTATGGCTAAACGGCGCTTAAATCATATGCATAATGTAAGATCTTTATAAAACAGGAATCTCATCACGAAAACACGCCTATATAATTGTAACTACATTGAACCCCTCCTTTATATGGTAAAACTGGGGGTTATAAGGGTAAACTTTGTTTTTCTAATTCCTGCTCTAAAATCTTTATTTTGAGCAGAAATAAGAAAAATATCACAATTTTTCGTCATAAAATTTTCGTGTTTTTTTTTTTCGGCGGTAAAGTTTACAATGTATTTGTATAGGCCTGTTTTCGTAATGTGCGTCTGGTATAATAAATAATATTCCGCGTCAGAAGAACCGCCTTGGAACGGTAAGCGGAAACGAATTCCACTGGGGGGCTTAAATCGATTTTACGTGGCCACAGTCCTCGCCCTTACTTCCGTCGCGATTAAGACAAATAATTTGTTCAGTCCGCAGCTTGCTCATGCAAAGCGGTGCGAGTCGGTTTGCCCTTGCTTATGAACCCTATTGGTCTCATTGGGCGACAGGGCTTGAGATGTCATTTCACCTCAATGTCGGGTAAAAGTCTCACAAAAATTGAAGCAACGTCTCCAAAATGAGCTATACAGTGTTGGCGGGGACGTTAAACCTTAAATTAAACAAACACATCATTGTATTCTCGCGTTGCGGACACAAATTCATTATATCTGCGTCGTTAGAACCAATGTAGTTATGCCTGAAAATTGACACCTACGGCGACGTTTGCAAACTTTTCCTGTTTCATTGCCTTTAAACTGAGCTCTTTATCAAAAAAAGAATATACAATCAATTGGCAAGCCTCCCTTAGTAGACGCCTACTGGGTCACGACATACTGTGTCCTTAAGCACGCGAGCTAGGTGAACACTCATATAATCTCTTCTGCGCAGACTGATCTGAGTCTTCGCTGCGCTTTATGGATTTCCGGTTATCCAAACCTTTTTCATGCAGGCTCGGAATGGCTAGAATATGACTGATTGGAGTCTTCACAGTGTATCTATGGCCAAAGAAACGGTAACGCTTGTTGATGCCTAGTAGTTTGTTGAAGAGACAAACTAATTTTAGTGCATTTAATATACTTTTTGTTTCGTATCTGTCAGACAGTAGCAGCCAAAATGAACCAGATCCAGCGAAAACTATCTTCAGACAAGTGTGTTTAGTGAATAAGTAAATACGGAAACTTACTTTCCAGGTCGTAATAATCTGGGTCCTTGATTCGAAACTTCTCTTGGGCCAGTCGACTTGCACAGTGGACGTAATCTAACCTAGAAATTAAGAAAACAAATGATAATGACTAAATTGTAATCATGACAGGATTTAAGTCAGGATTTTGCATCGACACTGATACGATCTTGTTTAAACGTCGAGAGCCAAAAAATATATATAACCCGTAATCTGTTTAAATGTTCATTACATTACGATCAAACAAGTGCTTTGAAGGAACATGAAAAAAGAATGACGAAAATGTCATTAGGAGCTGTGATGACGGTAGTTCATTTTAATTCATCAAAACAATCGTAGTAGTTGATATGTATAATTTTACAGTGAAGGTATGAGAGATACTACCTTGTCTTAGGAAATACCATAGCTGAATACTGAAGGCCAAATGATAGCGTTATTGCAAGTAAAAGTAGTTTTCAGTATTTCAGATTCGAAAAGAAGCCAATACCTGAACAAAGATTTCAGAAGCTGCGTCATTTCCTGCCTCGTCTCGTGCCACATTGTTGCGCATGCGTATATCTGAGGAATCACATTGGGCTTGCTTGGGCGGATATTCTCCTCACCGAAAGAATCCTCGCCTACATAGCGGAAGTTGTCGAAGCCAGTTAGCTTTATCTCCTTGTCGTTGCGCCTTCTTCTCAAGGTCAATGTATAATCAGGGAAGATGCCATCGAAATTTGGTGTAATGAAGAGTCTGGAATGATAATTACAGTTTGTTACGTCTAATTAACAGGTCATCGCATATAAAAGTCAATGCAATCAATATCCGTGTAAACCTCATTTTAGATTTAAAAATGTGGATAACAGGGTCAGAGAATAGGACTAGTGCCTACAATGCATGCTAGGAGCAGGAATGAGGAAAATATCTTTTTAACTGAAAAATAAGTAAAATAATAGTTTTTTTTTCTGAAATCAAAGTCATTTTAGCCAGCTGTGTCATCGCAATCATAGCTATAACGCAGCCGTTTCCTAAAAAATGGCGTATTCCATACCTTTAGGCTTAACTAGCATTTTCAGAATATTGTTTTTATTTTTCTTGCTTTTAGTACAAACACAGACTGTGAGTACTCGTTAGAACCGCGATATTGAGGCGGTTCTAACGACTACCATCAATCTATGTTTTGAGCTAAACTAAGAAAACCACAATTGTCTTATTATGAAGAGGAGTTTCGTGTAGTCTAGTTTATATTTTCTTGTCCTTTGCGATCATTGATTCATGGTGGAACCTCGAAAATATTCGAGGGTCACTGATGAGGCCTAATTGGCAGAAACTAGCTAGTATAGAGGACCGCCTCAATGAGGCGGTTATAACGAGCTTTAGAACCGAGGCGGTTCTTACGAGCACCAAAAACCTATTTGTGGAGTATAAATAAGACAACTATCACAAATTTTCATCAGAAAAATTACCGTTTTGTAGGTATGAAAATCGTAATGCATCAGGCAAAACACTTTTTCTCTACAACAATCAATAGTCGTGTTAAACGCATGTTCTTGTCAACATTACAGAAAAAATGAAGGTTTACAAGGTCTTAATAGCGACGGAAGTAAGGGCGAGGATCGTGGCCACGTAAAATCGATTTAACCCCCCCCCCCCAGTGGAATTGGTTTCAATGAAAGTTCCGAGGCGGTTCTTCTGTCGCGGTTTAGTTTCGTTATGTGTTGTCTTTGAGTGAGTGTATCGCTTAGATTATTTTGTTTTGGATAGCCAATTGGCCATTTCGTGGGAAAGTAACTGTCCTTTTGGCTTTCTGCTATTGTCGTTTCCATTAGGGTCTAGTTGTTTCATGTTTTAGTTTCTTTCCCTTTGGTGTCTCTGTATCGATTCCTGATCATTGCCTTCACTTCTATTTTACAACCAAGTAAGTCTTATGTTCTTGTGCCTAGGGACTTTGCACCTGTATACATTGCTTAAAATTCATACACGCCTCTCTTCATGCAATTCTGTTTGAACTGACAAAGGTTCTAAATGTCGATCAGATTATCACTAACCAACAGAGATAGTCTGTTTAAAGGCAATCAAGGAAACGGTTAATTATTGTCGCTATGAGGTCAAAGTGATGTGTTAGACAAACAGTGTACACCCAGATCCATCATGTTCGTGTAATAAACACCCACTAAAACCCTCTTTATATAGAGAAATCTGGGAGTTACGGGGGTATACACTATTTTCTTATTTCTGCTAAAACAATAAGTTGTTAGTACTCGTAAGATAGAAGTTAGTAGGTAAAAATTATATAGGCGTGTTTCCGTGATACATGCTAAGTGGGAGTGTATACAAGAGTATATGTTATTTGCTTTATGTTTGCTCCAACATATAGATTATGGGTACTACTTAGAATTGCCTCAATGAGGCGTTTCTAAAGAGCACCCACAATCTATGTTTGGTGAAGAAAGACAATATGCCTTATACCACTGTTAAACATCACGTGAACATGTCCGTTAAATGAACACACCCCTATACCACACTTTGTACAGAGAAAACCGGAGTTTACGGGGAAATGTATTATTGTTTTTATTTCTGTTCCAAGGCATAGGTTGTCTTCAACGAGACGGTTCTAACGATTTTATTTGTTTGTTTGATTTGAGGTTTAACGTCCCCGTCAACACTGTATAGGTCATTTTGGAGACGTTGCTCCCAATTTTATGGGACTTTTACCCGACAATTTGTTGAAATGAGATCTGAAGCCCACTCGGTTTATAAGCATGGACGGTCCGAATCGCACCGCTTTGCCTGGGCAGGCTTAGATCCTCTAAGCGCTTTACCAGTACTCGTGTGCGGTCGGTTTCAGCTCTGCGTGGAAGCATTATGCAGCCCATCTATTTCTTCAAGCCCCGGTGGGGGTGGTGGGGGCGACAGTTCTAACGAGCTCCCAAAATCTATGCAGTATAAAAAAAGAAAACTATCACATAATTTCAACAAAAATTAGCCATTTTGGAGATGTGAAAAATGCACGCACGGGTGTGTTATCTTAATGGATATGAAAATAAAAATTATCTCCCAAGGGTGTGTCATTAACATGTAGTGTTATGATACTTACTTTTCCAGTTTTGCCATCCTTTCACTCTGTGGGAACCAGATATGTCCGACCACAATACCATATGAAAACCACAAGATCAAAGCGCAGATCATAGGAACCATCAGATCATGGAAAGAATCTGCAGCGCAGAACCAGCCACCCATGTGCCAGTGCGCAGGTAAGAAGCGGAAATGACACTGTAATCCTATGGTAGCCAAGGTCATAGCCGGAGCAAGCATGATAGGTAGCGCGAAAGCAACCCTCTGCATATGAAGTTTGCACGCCAATCCTGCCAGGTAAGTTATCACAATTCCCGAACCCATTTGCAAATACATCAAGCTATAATGATGGAAATGTTGTTCAACAGCTGACATAGCCATGGTCGAGTTCACAGGCGGGTCTTCCGGTGTGAAGAGTGCAAAATCGGTATTGTAGGTCAGCAGTCTTGCCAACAGAAGAGTAAACCCGATTTTAAAAGGAAAGATTAATATGCAACTAGTGTCTCTTGTTTCTTGAAGAATCTTCCGCCAGTGTTTGAAAGGAATGTGAATTTTGCCAAAAATGGTCCAGTCTCCTGACACGTAGTTCTCCCACCATCCAACCGATATCAACAGAAGTCCAACGGGGAGTTCCCAGTCTCCTGTCGGTGGCAGGGATACTGTATTTTCTTCGTAGGTTTTATGATCTAATCCTTCTAAAAGCGTGTGATTCCCTTCCTTCAAAAAGTTTCCAACAGAGAAGAATGGTATTGCAGCAATTTGTATGACAAAGGCAGTGATGTTCATGACAATTACCAAGATTTCACTTGCACTTGGGTTTGGTCTTCTCTCATGCACTATCACCTTGAGCAAACTTGGTACTTGACACACTGCGAAAGTTATAACTACACCACGAAAAAAGTCCGTTGCTGGAAGCACTCGAAAAAGAATCAAGGAAGCCCCAAATGACTGTAAGGTTTCAATAAATAAAAGCTGAAAAAGAAAAGAAACGTTGTTTGAGTATTATTGTAATTACAGCAAACGTCTAAACCCTTGCCCTGCTAATAATTAAATTTGCCTCAACCATTTCTGAGTATCAGCCAACCGAATACTTGATATAATGCATTCCTTAAAAGTTGCAACCTGAATTACAAACGGTGTAGATCCTATCAGAAAAGACACATATTCTTGCTTTTGTAGATATTGATCAGAAGCCAACTGATTCGAATATACATTGTCTACAAAAACCAAGACAATGATTAATTGTGGGCTGCAAAATGAAATCGTGAACTGGATATGACAGACTGGATTTATGCAAAAGGTACACGATATAAGACACGTCACGTAAAACTCTGCTTGGTTTCCATTACCGAACAACCAACAAAGGTGAAGATCGCCCTGTGCATCCACGAAATCAGCTCGTTTATGTTCGATGTTTGGATATTATAGATTCTTATATTACATTAGTAGCCGTTTTTCAGAAGGTTGATAAAAATCACTTTCGTTTTAATTTCAGTATAACAACAATTTTATTTCAGATAATTGAAGATGAATGTATTGTGCTACAGAAAATTGCGGCTGCCAGTCTCGGACCAGCGGCATTTAGGCGTATGACGTCAAATAATGATGACGTCCGCATATGTAATCAAATCCATACTCTGATAACTATTCTCTGATAAACTACGACAAAGAGTGTCCAAGAAATGATTAACCAGAAATTCTTAAGGAAGGTTTGTACGTTTTTCATAAGAGAAGGCAACCGGAAGTAAGAATACCGCAGCTATGGAGACCGCAGCAAATGCTTAGTGATAATTGTCTCTATCAACAGGTGATCCTTGCTTACGCTCTTTAATTTAATCAAGTTTATCCGTAAATTGCAAGAATGTAACATATTTCATAAACTTTTGAATTTGATGATGGTTAGAAAAACTAAAGTACACATTTTCTTCTCGTAAATTCAGGAGGGTGTGAAGGCCCAACAACTGTTATTATTATGACAGTGCAATGTCACGGTTCAGATTGCCAGTGAGCGTTTTCCAGGGAGATGTACATTATACTTAAAGAAACCACTTTTTTGTCCTTCAACATGGACATACATTTACTAGAATATGGTACATACAGACGCCTGTTAGTGCCATACATGGCCCCCGCACATCGGGGTTTGAAAAAATAGATGTGCTGCATGGTGCTTCCAGGCAGAGTTGAAACCGACCGCACATGAGTACATAATAAACCGCTTAGAGGATCTAAGCCTTCAGAGGCCAAGCAGTATGAGTCGGACCGTCCGTGCTTATAAGCCCTTGGTTTCATTGGGCGACAGGGCTTGAGATCTCAAGCCCTGTCGCCCAATGAATCCAAAACGGTTTATAAGCATGGAAGGTCCAACTCGCACCGCGTTGCCGGGGCAAGCTTAGATTCTCTAAGCGGTTTACCGGTACTCGTGTGCGGTTGGTTTCAGCTCTGCGTGGAAGCATCATGCAGCCCATCTATTTCTCCAAGGCGGTTCTTCTGTCGCGGTTTATTTTTGTTATGGTTTGTCTTTGGGTGTTTGTGTCGCTTACATTATTTTATTTGGATAGCCTTTTGTATCGCCTAGATTATTTTGTTTTGGATAGCCTGTTGGCCATTTACTGGGAAAGTAACTGTCCTTTTGGCTTTTCGCTATTGATGTTTCTATTAGGGTCTGTTGTTTGATGCTTGAGTTTCTTTCTCTTTGGTGTCTCTGATGGGAGCTGTGGGTTGATTGTATCGATTCCTGATCATTGCCTCCACTTCTATTTTGTATATTTTTGTACAGACATTTTATATACTACAGTTATCACAGTTGAATATTTAATGTTTATATGCCTTGGCTGTTTATGCACAATGCAGAACTTAACACATAGCACAAAAATTCAAATTTCCCTTTGGTGTCTCTGATGGAAGCTGTGGGTTAATTGTATCGGTTCCTGACCATTGCCTTCACTTCTCTTTTGTTATATATCGGAATCATTTTTAATTTCTATTTACACATATTTACATGTAAAAAGAAGACAAGTTAAACAACTGACAAAAAGGCAATTGCTTACTAAAATTACAAATTATTAATTTATACAAATATTCATGAGCAAAGATATTTTATACAACTTTATTTATACAGTAGGATATTAAATATATAATGTTTTGAATTATAAAATTCCTTAATTGCAATCATGTGTAAGCAACATTTGGGAGACTACAGAATACATGAAGCTGTAGCTGTCACAAGACCCCAAGCTGACTTAAATAACAGTAGTTCCAACCAGTATGCCCTGGTGGTGCCATGGAAACTACTTGATGGTACATTGGCTCTTTACACTACTGTAGATTGAGTTCTTCTAAATGATATGTAGTCATGTTTTACAGATACCACAGACATGTGGATGATGTGTCATACTGAATATCTGATCAAACTACACCTTGACTTGCTGTGGCAAGACTAAACTAGTAGTACATAGAAACCGCCGTACAAAAAGACCAACGCTTTTGTATTGGGGTCTGATATACAGTACTGTTCAAACCATTCTTGACACCAATGCTAATTAGGAGCCAACACCAGTCAGACAAGGTGTTAATTTCTAGGTAACTAGGGTGTTTACAATTGTTTATTAAAACATAGTTGAGTAAAGTTTACTCCTGGTTTACCTGCAGTTGACTTTGACGACTAGACACTGTTTTTTCCAAGTCGACTTCTTATTAACTAGGTGTAAAGAATTGATGGAACAGTACTGTAATTTATCAGATGAGGCAATAAATATATAGCATCTACGCAGAACAGGCATTGTAGCGGGAAAATTGTAAATGCCCAAGACACAACAATAGGGAAATCATGGCTAGTAAAGCAGTTGTGATGTTTTGCTCTTGTATAATATACTTGTTGTCGGAATTCTGCTTAAAAAACTTTTTCAAAAGTCTGTATGTAATGCATTTCCAATGTTTATTTAATAGGATTAGTGTGAAATTGCAAAAGAATTGTTCACGTGCTATAAGTAAGTACAATCTGAATTATCTATGGCTAATAGTGGCGTTCGAGACATATTGGCAAATAGCTCGCTTACGCCCGGTGTGCAATTCTGACACCTGCCAGGATCATGTAAGGCAGGTATTCTTCTGTATGAAAATGTAAAAAGTAGCGTTATACCGAAAGTAAAACGAAGAGGAAAAGTTTCCTTAAGGTTACCATTCTATATCTAAGATTTTGTAACTTTGACTAGGTTGTGGAGCTGAGAAGGTTTTCGAATATAACGACTGTAAAAATCATAAGCATGGTTGTGTCTATAAACATTCGGAATAAAATGTACATATTTAACATTTGGGACACAGAAAATCAAAGCACTGACAGTACTGGTGGGTCAATTGTCTCTATATGAATGTTGAGAAAAAGGTCCTGGACGGAGATTTAGATAGTTTCATCCTGCACTGTTTGCCTAACCCAATGCATAATTCCACTCGAGATTATATTGATAAACCTCTTAGGCAAAACTCTGACCGTAAAGCGATAATAATTACACAGTTATTGTTGATAATTAATCATGACCTGGATTTCCTACAAATCAGTGATAGTCACGTGGACATAAACAACGAAAAGCTATTGTGCTAAGCAGCTTTGGGTCGAATGATAAATAATTTGGCTGGTGACAATAATCGACCCAATTGTACTTACCATAAGAAATGATTTAAATGATGGCCATTCCTTCCCTCCAAAAAGTGTTTTCATTAGGGACATAAACCAGTTATACGCTAGTGGGCCACAAATACAAAATATCAATGTCGTCACATGTTCTCCCTTGGCTTCTTCGTCCTGAAATATTACAGATTCGATAATTAGATACACTTGAAATAAGTAGTCCAGTTGTCTTTTTTTTCAAAAAGCTGTAAGTTTCTTGAAACGCAACTGTCTTTTGATATCAACAATTGTATTTTAAATATGGCAACAATCCCCATTGAAACGAGAAAAGACGCCTTTTTATGGCGTCACTCGAAGATTCCATTCCATGACATCAAACATTCAAAATGTATTTTCCGGCATTAAACTCATTGCAAAAGGACAGAAATATGTGTGATAGAGTCAATAATGTTGGCGGGATTTCTTCTAATAATAGCTAAAGGTTAGAAGTTGAAGGAAACAACAAAATCGTTGAAGATTTTCCATCACGAAAACACGCCTATATAATTTTGACCCCATTGAACCCCACTTTTATATAGTAAAACTGGGGTTTGGGGGGGGGGGTATACCTTATTTTTCTTATTTTTGCTCTTAAATATAGGTTGTGGGTACTCGTTAGAACCGCCTCGATGAGGCGATTCTAACGAGTGCCCACAATCTATATTTTGAGCAGAAATAAGAAAAATATCACAATTTTTCATTGTAAAATTTTCGGCGATAAAGTTGGCAATGTATTTGTAAAGACGTGTTTGGGTAATGGTGTGTCAGAATCGAAACAGATCAGCTCTAGTTTTGTTGATTTATAAATCACAGACTTTCGGTCAGTTAGAAGTAGACATTTCATTCACACTCGTGATTTGATCTACTTAACAACTTACCTCCAAACTGTGATTTATTACTCAACAAATCTCTGCGAGATTTCTTCTAACAATAGCTAAATGCTGAAAGAAGCTGAAGGAAACAACAAAACCATTTATTACGAAAACACTCCTATACAAATACATTGTAACCTTTATCTGCTCAAAATATAGATTGTGAGGCGGTTCTAACGAGTACCCATAATCTATAGTTTAGAGCAGAAATAAGGAAAATATGGTTTACCCCTGCAAATAAAAATCTAAAATGAGTTCCTTTAAGAGCAATGAAAACATTCATAAGAAAGAAGATGGGTCATACTACGTAGTTTCGGCTAATAAAGCCTCATCAGTGACCCTGTAATGATCCGGCAACGAAAGCCAGAGGAAATGTACTGCAATTTTGCGAATTTCGAATATGCAGTCGATTCAAGGACTGATATAAATCAAAATGGGGTCCAAATAATTAAAAGCCTGTCTAGAATATGAGTCTAAACCAATAATCTATTTCTGATTTCTCAGAATGTTTACGCTGATCTCAAAGGACCAAAAGTAAAATATAAACTGCACTATGGTTGATGTACTGGGAGACGTTTTACGGCCGACACACGGCACAACACCAGCTGCAGTGAAGGCAAATAAAAATCTAAAATGAGTTCCTTTAAGAGCAATGAAAACATTCATAAGAAAGAAGATGGGTCATACTACGTAGTTTCGGCTAAAAAAGCCTCATCAGTGACCCTGTAATGATCCGGCAACGAAAGCCAGAGGAAATGTACTGCAATTTTGCAAATTTCGAATATGCAGTCGATTCAAGGACTGATATAAACCCCAGTTTTACTACATACAAGTGGGGTTCAAGGGGGTCAAAATTATATAGGCGTGTTTTCGTGATGGTCTATTTAGTGTGGATCAGCACTTGTGTTTGATTTGTTGAGTTATGAGTGAGTGTTTGAGTTTTACGTCTCACCAACAGCTAAGGCAATACGGAGACGGGACCTCGATTTAAAGACTCATCCGAAAGTCTTGAGAAGCCCGGGATCGATCCTACGATCCTCGGTTAACAAGGCGAGTAGCGTAACCACTACACCACATAGGCTTCTAATTTGTTGAGTTATAAATCATAGATTGTCGGTCATGTAGAAGTCAACATATCATTCTCTCTCGTGATCTGGTCTACTTTACAACTGACCTGCAAACTGTGATTTATTACTGAAAAATCCCTGCTAGAGCTGATATATTTCTTAATTGTAATTCTATAGGGCTCTAGATTGGCACTCGATGATGAGTGTCGCAAATTGATGCCGACCCATCCTAGTTGTTCTCTTGCTGACGGTCTCAAGGCGAAAATTCCATTGTAGTTTATTATATGTTTGTTTCTGGTCATTATATTTTCTTTTCAACGTGCCTTCACGTCGCTAAGTCATTCTCTCCTTAAGGTGGCTTGAGGTGGCTATGTTCTGTGTTTGTGGCTTTTCCTTAGAAATTTCTCTTTTCAATTTACAACAGGTAAATATATTTTCGGGTTCAGTGGTTTCTTGCCGTTGAGTCCTCATCGTTGTTTCATCTCTATGGTTGTTTGATTTTTGTGTTCAAGGAGATGTTGCACTGATGATTAGGAGGCCTTCATGCGAACTGAACAAATTAGTTGTCTAAATCGCGACGGATGTAAGGGCGAGGGTTGTGGCCACGTAAAATCGATTTAAGCACCCCCATCCCCCAGTGGAATTCGTTTCGCTGACCGTTCCAAGACGGTTCTTCTGTCGCGGTTTATTTGTGTTATGGTTTGTCTTTGAGTGTGTGTATCGCTTATATTAATTGTTTTGGATAGCCAGTTGGCTATTTTGTATGAAAGTAACTGTCCTTTTGGTTACTCGCTATTGATGTTTCCATTAGGGTCTAGTTGTTTCATGTTTGTGTTTCTTTCCCTTTAGTGTCTCTGATGGGAGCTGTGGGTCAATGGTATCGATTCCTGATCATTGCCTTCACTTCTATTTCACATATATATATGTGTTTAAATGATCTCAAATATAGCCTGTTTAATAAAAGTAAGGATACGAGACAAAACGATTAATTTTACGTAGTAAAGCCGCACTGCATCTATTCAAAGTAGAAGTAAAACAAAGATCAGGAATTGATACAATTAACTTACTCCATCCATAAAAGACACCAAAGGGAAAGAAATACAAACATAAAGCGACCAGACCATAATGGAAACCCAAACAAAGGAAGGCCATATGGACAGTTACTTTCCCACAAAATGGCCATATGGCCATCCAAAATTAAAAGACACAAGTGATACACACAGTAAGTAACAAACAACAACATAAATAAATCGCCACGGAAGAGCCGCCTTGGAACGGTCAGTGGAAGATTTCCACTGGGGGGCCCAAATCGACTCCACGTGGCCACAATCCTCGCCCCCACCTCCGCCGCGACCTAGACAAACAATTTTCTCAGTCCGCATGAAGGCCTCCTAACTCATCAGTGCAACTAAGTTTCACCTGATTAAAAACGTATAACTCCTAAACTCGAAATAAAAGTACCACTTTAACTCGAAAGTATGGTACACATTTTGACTATCGTTATACAAGAATGCTTATCATGCGCACCCATGCTATCTGACGAGTCTATGCTGACCACATCAGTCTTCTTCTACCTCCGGGCGATGCCAAAAAGACAATCGAAAGCTCTCGTCTTACCGGGTGAATGCACAGGCGATGCGAGTCCTTGTATGTCGCACTGGCCTGATGTACGTTTTGTCGTTCGCTCTCTTAAATACATTGTAGCACCATTATGTTTCAATATGCATTTCATAGAGCAATTATAAGAAATGTATCACCAATTTTCATGTTGGTCTTACCTTGCTAATACCAGAAATGATAAGAAGCAAAGAAAGTCTGTTGACCACAGCCCCTCCAAGAATGGCACAAAATAATACTAAATACATAACAAGCCGAACAATCTTCAAAATCTCCTTAAAAATGGCATCACTCTCCTCAAATTCTCGTTCCGCTACTTGGAAAATATCATATGGTCTCCTGCAAAATGAAATATTACAATACTTGTATGATCATTTGCAGCGAATTAATACATAATATTATGGTAACATGACTCGCTCTTCAGCAGCTTTTTCTGGCCTGTTTCAGGGTGTTCATATCACTATTCATTACGATAAAACATATGTGTGATAAAATGCATTCTTCCATTTCTTTCTTATTTTTAGACTGCAAACATGGTTGTGGGTGTTTGTTAGATCCGCCGTCGAGTATCAACAAACCATATCTTTTGAGCAGAAACAAAAAAAAAATAATGTATACCCCTGTAAACACCAGTTTACGCGGGTGCTCATTTCACGGACTCGCTAACATGATTTTCTTTATCTTTGTTTGGTGGTTTGGTTTTTTTCTGAGTTACATTTTCTTTCTACCTTGTTATTGTTACCATGTATGATTCTGCATTCATCTGAATGGAAACATTAGGGTTGAATATTCATTAACACTAGAGTTATCGCGCATCACTTCTATTATAACGTTTTTAAAGGAGGATACTCGTTTGCATTTTCTTTTAAAATATTGGCTTAGTGACGCATGTGTGAGTCTTTATTGGACATGCCTGCCCATAAAACACATATTTGATGATAACTGAATGATATTTTTGTCAATCCTCTTTAAAAGAGAAGTAAGTAGAAGGCTTTAAAAAGATGATGATCTATGCATCCATTAGAATCACCTTGGTGAGGCTGTTTTAAGGAATGCCCACAACATATGTTTATATGGAGAAACAATGGATTTTGTCGGCCCCCGCCCATCGGGGTTTGAAGAAATATATGGGCAGCACGATGCTTCCACGCAGAGCTGAATCCGACCCGCACACGAGTTCCGGTAAACCGTTTAGAGGATCTAAGCCTGCCCAGACAAAGCATTGCGGGTCGGACCGTCCATGCTTAAAAACACTATTGGTTTCATTGGGCGACAGGGCTTGAGATATCATTTCATCTCAACGTCGGGTAAAAGTCCCACAAAATTGGAAGCATTGTCTCCAAAATGACCTTTACAGTGTTGACGGGGACGTTAAACCTAAAATCAAACAAACAAACAAAAACAAGGGATTTTGTCTTCAATTATCACCAAATACCAACTTTATCTGTGTCTATGGCGCCTTCATTTTACGAAATGTTTTTTTTTTTTCTCTTTTCCGGCAGCCTGAAATTATCGTATTTTTGTATAAAAATATCCCGGAGTATTTTGTTAAGTTTTCTCTGCACATTACGATAATATACTCGTGCCACATACTGCATTTTTCTAATTTCCAAAATGGTTTCTTTTATGAAAAAAAAAACCGTTGTATTTTTCTTATTTACCCTGCAAACGTTGATTGTGTTTCCTCGTTAGACCCACCTCATTTGTCCTAATGAGTACCCACAACCGAGAGCCGAAATAAGAAAAACAATGTATTCCACCGAAAACCCCAGTTTTTATCTGTATAAAGTGGAGTTTATGGGATGTTCATTTCAAAGACGTGTTCACGTGATGTTAATGCTTTCCAGTACTTCGGATGCATATCGTCTACCAATATTCAATCATTGATACATGAGATACAAGCGAATATCTAGGTTTCATTTGAACTATGTCCTATATGCTGAAAAAACATTACTATACATATCTAATAATTTGCAAAATAAATGATAGTTTTGATGTATTTGGCATTGCATTTCATTGTAATTAGTTTAATAACGCGGACTGATATGGTATGGTATTTTAAATATGTTTATTGCAAATAACGAATTGATGTCAATAGTGCTTAGCTGAAACAGCATCCACTCTTTCTTTTGGTTCGGAGTTATACTGCTGCTATAGTAACTAACCAATGCTCGTTGGATCCTTCTGATTCATAGGACCCTGTCGTCGTACTTTTTCCGTCATCTGAGGTTTGCCGTTTTGGTGGAAGACTGACATTATCCTGAGTGTAAACTGACTGACTAGGGGGAGGAGGAGGAGCATATTTCTTTTTGCCAATGCCTTCAAGCTGGCCGTCCTCATTATTACTTAGTTGCTGTAGCTTTTCTTTCAACAGAGCAGCAGTATCTGTGTAACCACCAATTCCGCTGTCATCAGATTTCCTTGGCGTGCTGTTGTCGGGACCTTCATTGATGTCAAGTTCGTTTGACGTCATTGATAGCAATGAATTTTGAGAACGCCGGCGTTCTAATTCTTCAAGCTCCTCCTGCTGGCGTCGCCTAGCTTCTTCTTCAATTTGGCGCTCTCTTTCTATCCGTGCTAGCTCTTCTAACTGCAAAGGGATGAAAATATATCTGTACATGTACCGAAAACAGTGTAAACGGTGTCTTAATAATTTACCATTGATATATATTGTGCCATTTGAGATGGTTAATGATCGGTTTTAAGGTTAGAAAAAGACTCCGCTGGCGCGTCGCCTTAACACAAATTACCACCTATAAACTGGCCCAAATGACTGCTCGTAGCTTCCACTGTAACGCCTAGCCATCACATTAACAAGTCAGTGCAATAATTGTTAACTCTGTACTATTAACAGAAAAGTACTGACCGTTCCTATGAGGTGCTTCTATCATCACGAAAACACGCCTATATAATTTTGACCCCCTTGAACCCCGCTTTTATATTGTAAAACTGGGGTTTACAAGGGTAAACCTTATTTTTCTTATTTCGGCTCTAAAATATAGATTGTTGGTACTCGTTCGAAGCGCCTCGATGAGGCGGTTCTAACTAGTACCGTTAATCTATATTTTGAGCAGAAATAAGAAAAATGTCATAATATTTCATTTTAAAATTTTCGTTTTTCGGCGGTAATGTTTACAATATAATTGTAAAGGCGTGTTTTCGCAATGTATGGTTTTATTACTGTCATCGTTTGTCTTAACATGTATATCGCCCGCGCCCATCGGGGCTTGAAGAAATAGATCGGGTCGCATGATGCTTCCACGCAGAGCTGAAACAGACCGCACATGAGTACAGGTAATTTGTTTAGGGGTCTAAGCCTGCCTAGGCAAAGCGGTGCGAGTCGGCCCGCCAATGCCTATAAACCTTTTGGTTTCATTGGGCAACAGGGCTTGAGAAGTCATTTCATCTCAATGTCGGGTAAAAGTCCCACAAAATTGGAAGCAACGTTTCCATAATGACATATACACTGTTGATGGTGACGTTAAACCTCCAATCAAACAAACAAAAATATATTGTAATTTTAGGAGGTAAACGGTGGGTTTTAAGGTCACAAAAAAGACTCCGCTGGCATGTTGCTGTAAAACAAAATTTCCAACTAAAAACCGGCCGATGTATCTCTCCGAATGACTGCTCGTAGCTTCCACTGTAACACCTAGCCATCACATTAACAAGTCAGTGCAAAAATTGTTAACTCTGTACTATGAACAGAAAAGTACTGATCGAACCTATGAGGTGCTTCTGTCAGCAATAAAAACACGCCTATATAATTTGACCCCCTTGAACCCCACTTTTATATTGTAAAACTGGGGTTTACAGGGGTAAAATTTTATTTTCTTAGTTTTACTCTAAAACATACAGATTGTTTGTACTCGTTAGAACCGCATCGATGAGGCGGTTCTAACGAGTACCCACAATCTATATTTTGAGCAGAAATAAAAAAGTGTCAAAATCTTTCATCTTAAAATTTTCGTTTTTTTGGGTTGGTTAATTTTTGCAATGTATTTGTATAGGCGTGTTTTCGTAATGTATGGTTTTATTACTGTCATCGTTTGTCTTAATATACTTATATACTGCTGGGTTATTTTTGCGGGAAAGATAATATCCTTTTGGCTCTCTACTTGTGATGTTTTAATTACCGTTAAGATGTTTTGTTTGTATTTCTTTCTCTTAAGGTGTTTGTTTGTTTGTTTGTTTGATTTGAGGTTTAACGTCCCCGTCAACACTGTAAAGGTCATTTTGGAGACGTTGCTTAAGGTGTATTGGTGGTGAGCTGGAAGTTAATAGAATCGATTTCTGAGCATCGCTTGTACTAGTAATTTCCTCATTTCCGTCCGCAACAAAGACCAGGGACACTCAGTATTTTCTTGTACAAACGTGCTAGTCATCACGAAAACACCCCTATATAATTTTGACCCCGATTGAACCCCACTTTTATATAGTAAAACTGGGGTTTACAGCGGTAAAATAGACGTGTAGGCAATGATCAGGAATCGGTACAATTAACTCACAGCTCCAATCAGAGACGCCAAAGGGAAAGAAAGACAAATATCGCTTACATTATTTTGTTTTGGATAGCCAATTGGTCATTTTGTTCGAAAGTAACTGTCCGTTTGGCTTTCCGCTATTGATGTTTCCATTTGGGTCTTTTGTTTCATGTTTGTGTTTCTTTCCCTTGGAGCTGTGGTTTAATTGTATCGATTCCCGATCATTGCCTTCACTTCGACTTTGTGTACAAATAACTAGTGCGAAAAAAGAAAGTATACGCCTAATTGGAGCATTTTTGTCTAACAAATCATTTTCCCTTACAATAACTTGTAGTGCTTCCATGAAAGAGTTTTCAATATCTTTCTTGCATCATACTTTCTCACCAACAAATCGATTATCTGTATTAAGGAGACGCTCACACATGAAAACACAAACAGCGACAGACAAGCTTTCTCAGCTTTAGAACAGGCAAAATTTGTTCTAACTTTTTCTCTGAGACAGTGTGTGAGTGTGTGAATTCGGGTTTAACGTCGCTTTCAACAATTTTTCAGTCATATCACGATGTTGTCTGGTTGCGACAGGGAGCTCAATGCTCACTTTTATAGTGCTGCCTCACTGAAGTATCATGTCCCAGACACATTACATGATAGCACACCCAGTCACATTATCCTGACACTGGGTGGACCAGTCCTAGCTCTACCCCGTAAATCTGAGTGCCAAGCGAGGAGCAGCTAGTACCATTCTTAACGACTTTGGTATGTCGCGGCCCGGGATCGAATCCATGACCTCCCTTTCCCCGGAGCGGACACTCTACCAACTGAGCTATCGGGGCCGGTCTCTGAGACAGGGTTTTGAAAAATCACCTGAGAGAAGCCCATCGAATGGTTTATAATATAATTAGATGAAAGTATACGCAGAGCGTATGTTTAGTGTTAGCTGTAAATACAAACGACGATAGACAACCTTATTATGTTTCAGAACAAGCATAATATAATCTCACTTTTTCTCTGAGACAGGCTTCTAATTCGTCCTTTTGCCACGTTTTCATAAAAACCTGCAAAATAAAGAACATATAAGAAAATAACATAATCTTCATGATCGTGAGTCACAGTAGGATACAAATTGTTAAGTTTTATTTCTTATTTAATGTCCGTTGTAGTTTCCGGTTTAGCGAAGCTCCTTGAGAGCGAAATGCAAATGCAATGTTTCATTTTGGAGAACTGAAATGATATACTATTGAACTGAATGCAGCAAGATGTCCGCGCGCAATCAGACAAAACAAGCATTTAAATGCAAAACATCAGAAAATGTTACAGCGTCACTTAATGTTTGAAATTAAGCATTAAGCGTTACAAAAAGCTTCAGAATACGAGAGCTAAAAGTTCATTCTGTTTCTGTAAACTAGTAAGAAAAGGTCACTCAGGAAAGACCACAAGCCATCAAGTAACGTATAGAAATTGAAACAGAGGTACACACAAAAACGGACGAAACATGAGCCTTTTAGTTTAAACGTACAATCTCTATTGATATTGTGCAGCACCATATTATTTAGTGCCCTTCAGTTATTATGTGCGAACAGTTAGTCCAAATATGCAACACAACTTATTTAGTGCTTAAAGGCTTATATTCCTTATTTTAGAACAGGCCTCAGACGACCATAAATGCATCAATCAGGAATACAATTGAAAAGGGCTAAGTTTTAACTATTTGATCTGCACAACACGTGACCATCAACACGAAACAGACATGGTATATGCTGTACCTTTTCTCTAGCAGGTACTGTACGAAAAAAGAAAAGAATTCTGAATATAATATCGAAATGTACTGTTTGAATCATTCTCAGTACGGAGAATATTTAGTGAATTAGTTGTCCATTATCTCTGACACAGTCGGTAAACCTTTAAAACATAAATCAGTTGCCACCACAATGAACCCAGAAGTACAGAATGATGCGTGCAAGTCTATGTGTATTCGTATATCGATAAATAAAGTAAGATTTGTACGCATGTTTAGAGTATCAACCGCCTACCGTAGCAAGACTTAAAACTACTTTGGATGCAAAGTATATTCAAATCGTGACACGATGTAACTATAGTGGTTTATATATGCAGGATTGTAGCTACGAACTCCTATATTCAACATTGATATCTTTTACATAATACTGTGCAAAAGTAAACTAAATTAACCTGTGCCATTACGAAAACACGCCTATAATAATACATTGTAAATTTTACCGCCGAAAATCGAAAATTTTAAGATGAAAAAATGTTATATCTTTCTAATTTCTGCTCAAAATATAGATTGTGGGTACTCGTTAGGACCGCCTTGCGGTACTCCGCGGTCCTAACGAGTACCCACAATCTATATTTTAGAGCAGAAATAAGAAAAATAAGGTTTACCCCAGTTTTACTATATAAAAGTGGGGTTCAAGGGAGTCAAAATTATATAGCCGTGTTTTCGTGATGTTATTTCTGGTATTACAATGGAAGGTTTTAAATAAAGCTGGGGTAGAGGATATGTGTGGCGGCCTGTAAAAAGTCTATCTGCACTTCGTTACAGTTTGGGTTGTTATTTTCTGGTCCATCACGAAAACACACCTATATAATTTTGACCCCCTTGAACCCCACTTTTATATTGAAAAACTGGGGTTTCCGGGGGTATACCTTATTTTTCTTATGTCTGCTCTAAAATAAAGATTTTGGGTACTCGTTAGCACCGCCTCATCGAGGCGGTTCTAACGAGTACCCTCAATCTATATTTTAGAGCAGAAATATGAAAAATATCACTATTTTTCATCATAAATTTTTCATTTTTTCGTCGATAAATGTGGCAATGTGTTTGTATAGGCATGTTTGCGAAATTATTTGGGAACATAACGAAAACACGCCTATTTAAATACAGTTTACATTTTACCGCCGAGAAACTAAATTTTTAGATGAAAAATTGTGATATTTTACTTATTGCTGCTCAAAATATAGATTGTGCGTACTCGTTAGAAACGAATACCCGCAATCTATATTTTAGAGCAGAAATAAGAAAAATAATGTTTACGCGTGTAAACCCCAGTTTTTCTATATAAAAGTGGGTTTCGAGGGGGTCACCATTATATAGGTGTGTTTTCGTGATGGGATTTCATTTTTATAGAATATTCATTGTAAGTGTTATGATTAAGGCTATAAAAAGCACATTACCTTTGATTTCCCAATTTTATAGCCTTGTATTCTTGCCTCTTCCAAAATATGTATGCTCTTTTCGTAGTCGTCTAAATCAAATTCTTCTTCAAGAATTATTCCGAACCTATCATATAAACAAATATATAGAATCAGAAATTGATAATGCAGGTTTTACTTCTACTTAAGATCAATCGACAACGTTGTCAAAGCAAAATGCATTTGTTTTATTTCTTCAGAGCGTGAAGATTATTTGTTTTGTTTTTGTTTGATTTGTGGCTTTACGTTCCCGTCAGCACTGTATAGGTCATTTTGGATATGTTGCTTCCAATTTTGTGGGACTTTTACCCGACATTGAAATGAAATGACATCTCAATCCCTGCCACCCAATGAAACCAATCGGGTTTATAAGCATTGGTCGATCCGACTTGCACCGCTTTTCCTGGGCAGGCTGAAATCATCTAAGCGGTGCACCACTGCTCGTGTGCTGTCGGTTTCAGCTCTCTGTGGAAGCATCATGCAGCCCATCTATTTCTTCAGGCCCCGATGGGCGGGGGCCCGCGTGAAGATTTGCTCCAATTATGGAGGTAGGACTGAACTTCGAATTTAGCTGTAAAGATTATGTTCTTTCGAATATGCTGTTACATGATAATACAGATGTCTATACAAAAAAGCAATACTATAGGGATCAACCATGGTTTTTCATGCATTAACATTTGCCGGATCCCGAGGAAGCTGTTTGAACATGAGGCCGCTAGGCCGAATGTTCAAATATCTTCCGAGGGATCCGGCAAATGTTCATGCAATGAAATAACCATGGATGATCGTTGTTCTTGCATAACTTACGAATCCGACAGCGAATTTTGACGAAAACGCCCAAAAGCTCCATATAAATTCCACATGCGATAGGCAAACCAAAATGGCGGCCAGTTCAGAATGTTGTTTACAATGACGTTGTCATGCAGTGACGTCATCATAGAACGCTAAAACGCTACGTTCAGGGCGATAACGTTACGTCGCTCAACGTAACGTAAACAAAGCAAGGCCCGTCTTGTTATATCAAAAGGTCAAAATCTATGTTCAAACAGCACGCGAATTTCATGATTTGAACATGGTTTTGCTGTTTGAGCACCGCTTTCGGTCCATTTGGCAATGGCTTCAAACAGCCATGCGCATAGGTATTTATGCAAGAATCAATGTTTACCAGACTCGATGGCACTACAAGTGTCATCACAACGGTTTATGCCCTTCATCATAGTGCTTTTATATTTACCAGTCCTTTGGTATTATAAGGAGTGCTTTGAATTGTTAAAAATATTTGAGGGCCACCGAAATGGCCAAAATGGCCAAAACCAGCTAGTCTTGACCAGAGGAACTTTTACACTCCATAATTGTAAGTTCTGTAGTGTATTCCTTGTTTCTAAAAGACAGCCATTTCATAGAAAATATTTAACAACAATGCAGCTATTGTTCATAGGATAAATTATATTTGGAATTATTGATTACCTTTTGGAATTTTGAAAATATTGTAAGGTTTACGATGATACCTATTAACCGAAACTAGCCAGTCTGACCCAGAAACACTTGTACACTTCGTCAATATCAGTTTTGTAGTGCATTTCTTGCTTTCAAAGGATAAGACCGTGTAGAAATATTTATGATGCGGCTAGAACAAGCATTCTTGCACACCAGACAAGGAAATCCGTGATTTTACCCTGGGATAGAAATTTATGTTCTGACCCTGGTGTTCCGACCCCAAATCGAATATAATCGCGTGTTTGATAAATGCACTGGTTGATTACAATCTCATGCGCGCGTCGTCATGCGTGACGTCACTAAACATTCCTGTTGTGTCATCACAAAATGGCGGACGTCGGTAACCGAAGTGACAGCAGCATTAAAAATTCGGAATATAAATGGAAGGTATGCAAGAAAAAGACTCCTATATGGGTGTGAGGGGTGGATAGAAAAATACGTCCCTCGGGATCACTGTCCGGCATCACTCGGCAAGCCTCGTGATGCCGGACAGTGACCCTCGGGACGGATTTTTCCATCCACCCCTCACACCCATATAAGATTCTTATATTACACTCATAAGGGAATGTCATAAATGCTTAGGTTAGGAAGCGTTTTTGAAGCGCAATGCAGCAAAGCATGGAACCCGGGAAATTTAGAAAACAGAAGTGAAGACAATGATCAGAAATCGGTACAATTAACCCATCGATTAATTTAATAAACGTAGGATAAATCGTTTTTTAATCAAAACACGGGGTATCTTTTTTGTTGGTATTTTTACCCTTATCCTTTTGAATAAATTAATGTTGACACACCCAAACTTGACTATCGCCATACCAAATTACTTGATATAATGTTTCATTCAAATGCATATATTTATTTATTAACAGTGTAGTCCAGCTCAAAAGGGTTCCGAAGAACATATCTGAGCAGGATCTACACTATTTTCAAAGGTAGGATTGATTGTGTTCAGCAGGGTAAGGATTAAACATTGAGCTTGATAAGTTTTTTTTTCTGGCCTCAGGACCAGATCATTAATCCTCGCCAGAGAAGGTAGCACTTCTGTAAAAACCTATTTACATATACCATCATATATCGACCGGTTCACAGTATGACAGAATGTAGAACTAATATTAATAAGAAATGCATGAACTTAAAGTAGAACTCTGTTATTCAGTTTGTTTCTTCCATAAGTGTTAGAAAATAATTAGTGACTATGATGCTCGCCAAAGAGTTCTACGTCTATTAATACAGGAATGTATGCTAGAAAATTACTTACATACAGCGCATACATAAATCACACCGTCTGCATTTAACTTCATTATTGATTTATTTGTCTGTCAAGTTGCAATGATCATTTATATTAGAAAACATGCATAATTGCTCCATGCATGATAAAAGGCTCTATTTAATGAAGTTATTTCTGTTTGCCCTTAGTTGAACTTCTTTCGCGTTCTAATAGATCGAACGTATCGACTCATTAAAAAAACTTTGTAAGATGATAATGAAAATGTACTGTCAAATCACCTTTCAAGTTAGACATATCTGTTGCTGATCACTTTAAAACTATGTACATTGACTTTTGGCGTTGGACAATTAATTGTTCTACCACTTTAAATTGGAAAGAACTCAGTATATAAAACATAAAAATAGACTGACAGGGCAAAACATATACAGCCTGTTAACTAAACTACTTCTAATGATAAACATTAATTCCGAAAGATACTGATCATTGCTTTTACTTCTATTGGACAAATAGTATTTTAATTTAGGAAGCGTTTTTGAAGCGCAATGCAGTATACCATGGAACCCGATCATTGCCTTCATTTCTATTTTAGAATAGTCATCATTATTATAATGTTCTTGCTGCAATAAGAATGTATATATTCGACAGACGTTCCTATGAGTAAATGAGACACTACCATGGAACATCCAAATACATAAATCTTTCAGAAATTAAAGTTTAAAAATGCAAACAGGACCGGACTCAAACCGGAGACACATTGCTTATAAGGCAAGTGCTCTAGGGACTGGGTTATCCGGGCGCTGATGACACTTTTTTCAACTTCAAAGTTTTATAAGCTTAGTAAATAATCAGCGCTATTGATGAAAAATAGAAGTGGAGGCAATGATCAAGAATCGATATAATTAACCCACAGCTCCCATCAGAGACACCAAAGGGAAAGAAATACAAACACGAAACAACAGATTCCAGTTGAAACACCAATAGCTGAAAGCCAAAAGGACAGTTACTTTCCAACCAATAGGCCACAAGGCTATCCAAAATGAAATAATATAAGCGACACAAACACCCAAAGACAAACCATAACAAAAACAAACCGCAATAAAATAACCGCCTTGGAACGGTCAGCGGAAACGAATTCCGCTTGGGGGGGGGGGGGGGGGGGGGTTAAATCGATTTTACGTGGCCACAATCATCGCCCTTATTTCCGTCGCGAGTAAGACAAATAATTTGTTCAGTCCGCATGAAGGCCTCCTAATTCATTAGTGCAACATCTCCGTGAACACAAAAAAAAAATCAAACAACCACAGAGATGAAACGACGGTGAGGACTCGACAGCAAGAAACCACTGAAATGCTGGAGCAAAAGAAAACCAACAATTAGACTCCGATGGGCCCGGCCAGAGACAGAGCATCAGGTACCAACCAACATAAGCTTTTACGCTGGAACCGTCATAGAATTTGAGGCCTGACCCACCGTTGTGCAGTTAAAGAGGGAAGCAAAGTTGTCAACCGTGATTGGGTTAACTACCATGCATGCAGTCTGTCGTATAACATTTATGTTGCACCCAGTCGCTTTGTATCGAAGAATGATTTTACAAAATTGGGTGCTGAAGTACGGGGAACCCTTTTACAGCCTCCACGACTGCACTTAACACCGGTTGTTTCGAATAAATACATAAGTCTTTAAGAGATGAAGTTGAAAAATTGCGACCAGAACCGGACTCGTACCGGTGACCATTTGCTTACAAGGCAAGTCTCTACAGACTGAGCTCTCAAGTCTGAAAACTAATGGGTACCCATAATCTAGCGCTTCTTACGGGTACCCATAATCTATGTTACAGCATAAGGAAAATGGTATATACAGTTGTAAGTACCACTTTCCTCTATATACATTTGTAACGGTTCTGTTGTTTGTTACTAATACGACAAAAGTAAGTGTCGAGGGCGTAATATAGTCATTTGCATATACTGTCAAACAGTACAGATCAAAACATTATTATAATACAGTGTATATTATTGTTACATTTGAGGAAATAATTAAGTCGAAAAGGAAAGTGCCTCTGGCATGGAACTTGGTTTTAACATCATGCGCAATGCAAACTGGTTATTTTATATATAAAGCATAACGTGTGGAAGATTCTTTTGTAACAGAAAGCCAGTGCTAGCGATGCATTTATTATTAGATTTGACTTAACGCTTGTGAAAAGGTTACTTGTGACATAGGCGGTCGGCACAAGCTCAGACAAGCCTTGCATATGCAAACTATCGCTATAAACTTTTCTGGTCGTACATGTAGAAAAAGCCATGCGGTTGCTTGAGGCAACAAGACACGCGTCCAGACAAGTTGCCTGTGCACGTACACATCACTGTGGAAATATGCTTATTCAAATATATTTTAAACTTTACAACCAAAAGATTAAAAAGTCTGACATTTTCATATTTCTGATCAAAACTACATTTAGGTTTCTTGTTAGGTCCACCACTTCGGGGCGGTTCTAACGAGTACCCACAATCTATGATTTGAGCAGAACATTGAAAAATAATGTGCACACCTGTAAACCCCGGTTTTATAATACAAAGTCGGATTTTAGTGTGTCGAAATTATATAGGCCTGGTTTCGTAATGGAACAACATACCTAGGATAGTGCTAAGGTCATTTTTTTCATGTCGAGTCACATTTGCCCTTAATGCACTTTTTGGGAAATCTCTATTCGGATTGGACAGTTATGAGGATAGTCCCATCGCTACTCATCTAGGCCCACTTTTTAAAAACTGACGTAATCGGTTTTTAACATAACGTTAAAACTTCGACCATTTAAATGGCAAATTATACCACAGTATTAGACATTGTATACATTTTAATCTCGAATGAACTTGTTAAGCTACCAATGCTTTAAACAACCGGGCCGACGTAGAGGGAAACAAGCACCAGTAGTACATGCGTGATATGAAAAGAGACCCCCAACAGAACAAATGAATTTTATAGACGTCATGGGCAATGAAATTTCCAAGTCACATACCTCCAGATAAGAGGACACAATTAGCAATATGCCAGCTTCTACAGCCATGATAGGAACCGTTTTATTCTGTGTGTGTGGTATCTTTGGTGATAATTAAGAGATAGTTTTCATTCATCTTGTTGGCGCTAATTATAAACATCTCGTGGCAATTATTATAACGTCTAACTATGACGATTATAACAAGTACCAACGACACGGGTTGTTATGAAGAAAAAAAGGCACTCTGCTTTATCCTGCCACTATCTGGGGCTATGAAAACACATGGGTCTGGTTTTGATTTAGCAGCAGTTATCGTCCAGAAAAGCCAACGTCCCTTTGACAAAATAAAACAAATAATATAGCCATACTAGCTGTGGAGGAGGGTGTCCATGACACATTACGTAGACTCCCTTACAAAACAGTTACCACACGATTTTGGTACATGTATTTAAATTCTTAAAGTGTTTATGCCAACTTTCTATCATTTTATGTTGTGGAGAAATTTCTGGTGATTCATAGTTGTCCATTACGAAAACACGCCTACACAAATACACTGGAAACTTTACCGCCGAAAAAACTATCATTTTAAGATGCAAAAAAAAAAGATTGACATTTTTCTTATTTCTGCTCAAAATATAGATTGTGTGTCGAGGCAGTTCTAATGAGCACCCACAATCTCTATTTTAGAGCAGAAATAAGAAAAACTAGAACTGTCAGAGGATCTGACTATAGCCCCGGTATAGCCCTGTCAGAGGAGAAAGACTCATGAATTAAAGGTAAAGACTTGTGAGAGGGTTAAATCCCTAACAAGGTACCTACGCCTTATAGACTTTTCGCGTTATTAGATCTGAAAAACAGTCTAAGTTAAAAAATAAGTTTTGGATAATGAAAAAACCACTTGCACATCTTAAGACCTCTATAAAAACACCTGTAAAGTTTCAAAAGGATTGACCTAGAACTGTAAGAGGAGTTGCGGTCACAAGGTAGCTACTCCCTATACATTTTAACATTAGTAGATCTCAAAAATTGTCTTAGTTAAAAAAGGTGAAATAAGTGAAAAAAATTATTTAAGGATAATGAAAAAAAAATATGCACATCTTCAGACCTACATGAAAACACCTGTAAAGTTTCAAAAGGATTGACCTAGAACTGTAAGAGGAGTTACAGTAACAAGGTAGCTACCCCCTATACATTTTAACATTAGAAGATCTCAAAAATTGTCTAAGTTAAAAAAGGTGAAATAAGTCAAAAAAATTATTTAAGGCTAATGAAAAAAGAATATGCACTTCTTCAGACCTATATGAAAACACCTGTAAAGTTTCAAAAGGATTGACCTAGAACTGTAAGAGGAGTTACAGTAACAAGGTAGCTACTCCCCATACATTTTAACATTAGTAGATCTCAAAAATTGTCTAAGTTAAAAAAAGCTTGAATAAGTGAAAAGAATTATTAAAGGATAATGAAAAAAGAATATGCACATCTTCAGACCTATATGAAAACACCTGTAAAGTTTCAATAGGATTGACCTAGAACTGTAAGAGGAGTTGCGGTAACAAGGTAGCTACTCCCTATACATTTTAACATTAGTAGATCTCAAAAATTGTCTAAGTTAAAAAAAGCTGGAATAAGTGAAAAAAATTATTAAAGGATAATGAAAAAAGAATATGCACATCTTCAGACCTATATGAAAACACCTGTAAAGTTTCAATAGGATTGACCTAGAACTGTAAGATGAGTTGCGGTAACAAGGTAGCTACTCCCTATACATTTTAACATTAGTAGATCTCAAAAATTGTCTAAGTTAAAAAAGCTGGAATAAGTGAAAAAAATTATTAAAGGATAATGAAAAAAGAATATGCACATCTTCAGACCTATATAATAACACCTGTAAAGTTTCAAAAGGATTGACCTAGAAATGTTAGAGGAGTTGCGGTAACAAGGTAGCTACTCCCTATACATTTTAACATTAGTAGCTCTCAAAAATTGTCTAATTTAAAAAAGGTGAAATAAGTGAAAAAAATTATTTAAGGATAATGAAAAAAGAATATGCACATCTTCAAACCTATATGATAACACCTGTAAAGTTTCAAAAGGATTGACCTAGAACTGTAAGAGGAGTTGCGGTAACAAGGTACCCACTATCAAATATTACAGACAGACAGACAGACTGATAGACAGACAGACAGACAGACGGAATTCCGGACAAGCCAAATCCAATATAGCCCCCACTTTTTCAAAGCGGGGCTATAATAAGGTTTACCCCCTGTAAACCCCAGTTTTACTATTTAAAAGATGTTGCACGGATGAGTTAGGAGGCCTTCATGCGGACTGAACAAATTATTTGTCTTAATCGAGACCGAAGTAAGGGCGAGGATTGTGGCCACGTAAAATCGATTTAAGCCCCCCCACGCCCCCAGTGGAATTCGTTTCCGCAGACAGTTTCAAGGCGATTCTTCTGTCGCGGTTTATTTTTGTTATGGTTTATCTTTGGGTGTTTGTGTTGCTTATATTAATTTATTTGGGTATTCACTTTTGGCCATTTTGTAGGAAAGTAACTGTCCTTTTGGCTTTCCGCTGTTGGTGTTTCCGTTGGGGTTTGTTGCTTCATGTTTGTGTTTCTTTCCCTTTGGTGTCTCTGGTGGGCGCTGTGGGTTAATTGTATCGATTCCTGATCATTCCCTGTACTTCTATTTTTCTATTTGTCAAAATTATATAGGCGTGTTTTCGTGATGCAATGCGCAGACTTGATATCGTATTCTAGTCCTTTTGGACCACTTAGTTAACTGCGGAAATTCAAAACATTTTGAGGGCCACTCATGAGGCCTTACGGGCCGAAACTACTTTTCTGGTCCAGAAAAACTTTAACGCCCCACAGTTTTCAGTTCTTTGTTGAAGTCCTTGTTTTCGACGGATAGCCTTTTTATAGAACAGTTTTCTTTTTTCAAATTAGGTTGTCTATCTACGACTTCGGACAAGCTTGTTATTGTGTAAAATTTCTATCAAGATGTACAAATGTGGAACTGTTCAAGTAAACTGCTCCTTAGTTGAATGGAGACAATTTGTTTGTTTGTTTGATTTGAGGTTTAACGTGCCCGTCAACACTTTAAAGGTCATTTTGGAGACGTTGCTTCCAATTTTGAGGGACTTTTACCCTACCTTGATATGAAATGACATCTCAAGCCCTGCCGCCCAGTGAACCAATAGGTTTTATTAATATGGACGGGCCCGACTCACACCGCTTTTCCTGGGCAGCCTTAGATCCTCTAGTAGTGGTGTGCGTGTCGGTTTCAGCTCTGCGTGGAAGCATCATCTATTTCTTTAAGCCCCGATGGGCGGGGGCCGTGAATGGAGACAACCAATAAAATATTTGCAAAAGATAGATTACTTTTGACTTCCTGTTTGCTTTGTAAAAACAAATAAACCCCTCATTATGAAAACACTACTATGCAAATACATTGCAAATTTGTCCACCAAAACAACCGGAAAAGTTTAAGAGGAAAAGATTGTGATATGTTTTCGTATTTCTGCTCAATTTTAGAGCAGAAATAAACAAAATAAGGTCCCAGTTTTACTTCATAAAAGAGGGGATCAAGGGGGCAGAATTATAAAGGCATGTTTTCGTGATAAAAAATGAATTTACTATTACAGGGATAAATGTGTACTGGAAGAGCAAATGCTTTTCTTAATTGTAGACCATTTTCAATAAAGAAGACAAAACTCGTTTGAAAGTGGTGTCACTTCGGATGGTGTATCCATATGTCTGTACAGCTCAGTCTGTTTGAACTGAATAGGTTGACCTGGCATATAAAAATGTATTATGTTTACCTGTCAACGAAATCATCAAATTTTATCCTAACAGGGTATCCATCCCGCCGAAGCTGGGCTAATTCCATCAATCCGTTGCATAGCAATTGTCTGCGAATTAGCTCCGAATCAAACTTTCCAGCCGTTAAATGATGATTAGGTTTCACACATCTGAAATAACATCAGGACAAATTTGATATACACTGATGAATTTACAGTCTAAAATGCCAAACGATAAATCATGGTTGAATTTAACATACCTACAATAGAAATAGAGAAATTAGTGTAGGCTTCGCTGGTTTTTAAATAGATCACCACATATCGCTGATGTTCTTGCAACTGTCGGGCTATTTTACTACATCATCCTACGCAAAATTGCGAGGCGTTTTGCACTTTTGCTGCAATGTTGCCCCATGCAAGAAACAAATGATAATCACCATTCATTATGTAGCATACGCCTGTGTTTTTTTTTCAACGTATTTTTGAACGCCATTTCTATTTGCTAGAAAATATACATGTACACGACGCTTCAATGACTTGAACATCGAAGGTGCTTTACTATGCCAATGTGACATTAATCTAGATTCCCAAGTTTACAGATCCTGATAACAAATACAGTACAAGTCCTTTATCAAAACCACCTTTGGGACTGTTCAAAAGTGGCATTTAAGACCATTTTTGAGCAGCATCATAGGTAGTCTCTGGCCAGAGGACACTGTGTGCAGAGAACACAAAGAAAAAATAACTACATCCTATTGAATGAGATTTTAATAACTTAATTAGTCTTACTTTTAGCGGTCTTGATAGCGGATTTTCACTGTATGTAGGGATTATTCCGGGAATGTTATTTTGAAAAGGTGGTCTACAACAGCTGCATGTACACAAAAGTTCACTTATTGTATTACATCACGTGAACTAGTCCGTGAGAAGAGAAAACGGGGGTTAACGGGGGTATACATTATTTTTCCTATTTTTACTCCAAGATAAAAGGTTGTGGGTACTCGTAAGAACCGCCTCAATGATGCAATGAGGCGGTGTCACAAATTGACGTTACTTCATTAGCTCTATGATTAAAAAGGCATTACATATTTAATTGTTCTGTCATATGTCCTAGAGATTACATATAACATGAGAATTCAATATCGGTTGGGAGAGGGATAAAACTTGGACGACGGTTAAACTTTTTTCACTCTTTAACAGTTGGAAAAAACACGGTCAGCTACAAAGTGTCTATAGTGATTGTGGCTATTTATCAGTATCGTTTTAGGTTTCTCTGGTTGGCATCATATCATTTCCAGTACCACAGTAGACAATAATTATATAGGTTTAAGCCAAGTTTATTCATCGGGCGAGCATCTACTCATTTGTATCTACAACGATTACTTTATTTTCAATTTCCAGCTATGACTGTTGGCGTATTGTATTAAGATTTAAACATGTATATATTGCAAACGACGAATTCTTTGACTTAATAAGTCCATTACTCGAACGAATGCATGTACTCCACATGGCGAAAAGCAAATGTTTCGGGAGATTCTACCAATGGAAATAAAAATTTTGGGTATGTGTTAGAAAAGCGTCAATGCCATTCACATAACCTTGAAAGGCATAAACTATATGTGACCATAATATCCCCATAAACCAGTTGAGTTTATAATCAACCACAAAATATTCGTTTTGTTTTTTAATATTCGTGGTCTGATAAATATTAGAACAACAACACAGTTACTGAGGTATATTTGTATATGTCTTTTATCAACCTTTGAATTTAGTCACTGCTTACGTCTAGTATGAATATTTGGCTATAGTCATTTTATATGTCTAGTTTGAACTTTTGAATTTCCCCATTGTATATGTCTAGTATGAACTTCTGACTTTAGTCATTGTATATGTCTACTATGAACTTTTGACTTTGGTCAGTGTATATGTCTAGTAAGAACTTTTGACTTTAGTCATTGTATATATCTCTTGAAAGAACGTTTGACTTTAGTCTAGTTTTTAAACCGCTTTTATCTTCGATTTTGCAATCAAACACAAAATATTCGTTTTTTTTTAATATTCGTGGTCTGCTAAGTTTTAGAACAACAACACAGTTACTACTTAAGTGCATTTGTATATGTCTCGTCTTTAGTCATTGATTATGTCTAATACGAATATATGACTATAGCCATTGTATATGTCTAGTATGAACTTTTGACTTTAGTCAATGCATGCGTCTAGAATACTTTTGACTTTAGTCATTGTATATGTCTAGTAAGAACTGTTGACTTTAGTCATTGTATATGTCTAGTATTAACTTTTGACTTTAGTCATTGTATATGTCGTGTATGAACCTTTGACTTTAGTAATTGTATATTTCGGGTATGAACCTTTGACTTTTGTCATTGTATATGTCTCGTGTGAACTTTTGACTTTAGTCGTTGTATATGTCTTATATGAACCTTTGACCTTAGTCATTGTATATGTCTTGTGTGAACTTTTGACTTTAGCCATTGTATATGTCTTGTATGAACCTTTTACCTTAGTCACTGTATATGACTTGTATGAACTTTTGACTTTAGTCATTGTATATGTCTTGTATGAACCTTTGAATTTAGTCATTGTATATGTCTAGTATTGATTTTTAACTTTTGTCATCGCACGTGTCTTGTATGAACCTTTGACTTTAGTCATTTTATATACAGCCTTGCAAACTACATTGCTGTCGTGTGGCGGCTATAGTTTAGATTATATTTTCTTTTCCTTTGGGATCATTGAGCTCATCCTGGATACACTGAAAATCGAATACCCCTCAAGCCGGCGCTAGGGGGTGGGGGGGGCATATGCAGCCTTAAATACTACATTGCTGTATATGAAGAGACTCAATAAAACCGGGTCTCCGACTTTCGTTCTTTTATGTGTTCTTTGTTTCCAAATGCAACCTTTTAGCTTTTTATTTTATGAACCTTTGACTTAAGTCATTGTATAATATGTTCTATAAAAGGATTATCCTTTGGAAGCAAGGAATACACCACAGAAGTAAAAAATATGGAATGTACATGTTTTCTGGGCCAGACTAGCTAGTTTCGGCCAATCAGGCCTCATCAGTGACCCTCAGATATTTTCAAAATTCCACAATAGAATCAATGATCCCAAAGGACAAGAAAATATAATCTACACTATGATGTAGGGCAGGGAGACGTTTTACCGCCGCCACACATTCCCACACAAGTCTTTTATGAACCTTTGACTTTAGTCCTTGTATATGTCTAGTATGAACCTTTGACCTTAGTTATTGTATCTGCCTTTTATGGACCATTGACTAATCATTGTATATGTCTTATATAAACCTTTGATACGTACGTAAATTATGAAGCTTTGGCATTATATATTGGCATTATATAGCATGTTTAGTATAAACCGTTGAATTGAATCCTTGTATATGTATTGTACGAAACTTTGACTTCAGTCATTGCATATGTCAAGTTTAAACCTTTGACTTAAGACATTGTACATGCTTAGTATCAAACCCTGGCATTAGTCATTATATATGTCTAGTATCAACCTCTGGCATTAGTCATTATATATGTCCTGCATGAAACTTTGACTTTAGTCAATGTATATGTTTAGTATGAAATCATTATCTCACATGGGCTTGTTATCCTTTTGTACATATATGATGGCAACTTATAAAATTCAAATGCTTACAGCAGCAACGCGTATGTTAACAATATTTTATATTTGTGACATATCTGGTCCTAACATAGATCATGTTTATTTAAAGTTTCAGTGATTCTGTGTTTTGGGGTAGAAGTAAGTCGAAAATTCCGTATCCATGCAACTCAGCCCATGTTTAATTCAGAAGATCACAATTGTCAACTGAAGCTTAATGACAAATTACATAATTGCAACCACTAAGTTTCTCAGTCACACGCCAACTGTTTGGTTTACGTCATACATTTTTATTATTTTTTGAACGATCGAATTAATTAGGAGAATGCATCTTGATCCAGATTTTGACTGCAGCTAGAAATAAATTTGTTAGCTGCAATAAATCATATAAGTATTTACACAAGAGTACACATATACAATTGATATACTGAGGCACAGTGGAAAAGAAAGGGCTAAATAAGCGACCACTCAAACCCACATATGTCGCAAACCCTGTTTTGGGCAAAATGCTTTAACTTTTTCTCTGTTTTTTGTTTCTGGTGTGGGGAGGGGGTTGATTTTATGTCCCTTTCAAGATTATTTCACTCATATAGAGTCGATCGTTAATCAGAGAAGGGCGAAAACAGGAATTCCTGGAGAAAAATCACCTGACCTTCAGTCGCACAACTTTTCGTCTCACATGTGACCCGAGCCAGGCTCGAACCACAGCGGCGAGAGACCTTATGATTAAGAGTCAGCGCTCTTATCCACTAGGCCACGGAGGCCCGTTTCACGTTTTTACTGCCCCTTCAGCAAAAGCATTACTTCAAATGTTTGAATTGAGTCAACTCTATTTATGTCATTTTGGAGACGTTGCTTCAATTTTTTGAGACTTTTACCCGACAGTGAGATGAAATGACACCTTAAGCTTTACCGCCTAAACAAACGAATACGGTTTATATGGATTATGTGCAGAGACGGGCAGGTTTGATCTTCTAAGCGGTTGTGCGGTCGGTTTCAACTGCACATGGAAGCGCCAAGCAGCCCAATCTATTTCTCCAGGTCCCAATTCGGTGAGGGCCAGGCGTTTGTTAGACTTCACTGGTAACTAAATTACACCACAATAACACATCCGTGTGCATTTGTGACAAAGTGCATTCTTTAATAACCCCAAAACTGTCCTTTTTTCTGCTGAAAATTGCAAGTTATTTTCTTATTTATACTCCAAACAAAGATTGTAGGTGATCGTTGGGCAGAAATAAGGAAAACAATGTATACTCCTTTAAATGCCAGTTTTCTCTATATAAAAAGTAGAAGTAAAACAAAGATCAGGAATTGATACAATTAACTTACTCCATCCATAAAAGACACCAAAGGGAAAGAAATACAAACATTAAGCGACCAGACCATAATGGAAACCTAAACAAAGGAAGGCCATATGGACAGTTACTTTCCCACAAAATGGCCATATGGCCATCCAAAATTAAAAGACACAAGTTGGGTTTAGAGGGGTTTTATACGGACTTGTTAACATGATGATATACATCGCAGTAAATCACAAGTCATACAGTACTCGTCGGTGGAATTATCTTCCATAGAATATGGTCATGTGATAATATGTGATAAGTCCAACCACAGACTGAAGGTGTCCTTATTGAGGGAGAGGTTCAAAAAGTACCTAAAAGGTATAATTTGAACATTTCGCGGCTTTTGTACACAGTGAGAGTTGTCCGGATTTACATGAACTTATTCTTCTGTCCTGGTTTATTTTTGTTATGGCTTGTCTTTGCGTGTGTGTATCGCTTATGGTGTTTTGCTTTGGATAGACAATTGGCTATTTTGTGGGAAAGTAACTGTCCTTTTAGCATTTCGCTAGTGATGTTTCCATTAGGCTCTAGTTGTTTCATGTTTGTGTTTCTTTCCTTTGTTGTCTCTGGTGGGGGCTGTGGGTTTACTGTATCGATTCTTGATCACTGCCTTCACTTCTATTTTGTTATCGTGATAGCCTCATGACGCCATGAAACCGTCTTTCAACAAACAAGAAATATAGCTTTATCTTTCGGTACATAGATAAAGGTGTAGTACATGTACCTGAAGCTTTGATCGGGCGATAAATGTTAGCCCGTTGCCCTCACCTATCAAACCGTCGAATTCAAATTTTCAATCTGCAGTATTCAATAAAAACTTGTACCAAATAACCGCACGACCATTCTTGTCGTATGCGACATTGTCGAAGTTGACAAGACTGATCGCGTGGAAACATGCGACATTTAACCAACAAGATGCCTATCACGCCAGTTGTCGCCTGTTTTATAATATGTCGGTTAGATCAGACTGCTCTGGGTCTACACTGTTTGCCTATATGCAAAAATAATTTTAAAAACGTTTGCTAGAAGATTCAGCAGGCGACATAAGCAGACGAATTTTTCAGATGATGGCGTCTCGGCAGCTTACGGGTTAAAAATAGAAGTGGAGGCAATGATCAGGAATCGATACAACCAACCCACAGCTCCCATCAGAGACACCAAAGGGAAAGACACACAAACATGAAACAACAGACCCTAACGGAAACACCAACAGCGGAAAGCCAAAAGGACAGTTACTATCCCACAAAATGGCCAATAGGCTATCCAAAATAAATAGCATAAGCAACACACACACCCAAAGGCAGACCATAACAAAATTAACCGCGACAGAAGAACCGCCTTGGAACGGTCAGCGGAAACGAATTCCACTGGGGGGCTTAAATCGATTTTACGTGGCCACAATCCTCGCCCTTACTTCCGTCGCGATTTAGACAAATAATTTGTTCAGTCCGCATGAAGGCCTCCTAACTCATCAGTGCAACATCTCCGTGAACACAAATAATCACACAACCACAGAGATGAAACAACGGTGAGGACTCGACAGCAAGAAACCACTGAAATGCTGGAGTAAAAGGAAACCAACAGTTAGACTCCGATGGGCCCGACCAGAGACAGAGCATCAGGCACCAACCAACATTACCAAGAATTAGATCTCTCTAATTCTCAATAAGCCTTTACGTTGGAACCGTCATAGAAGCTGAGGCCTGACTCACCGGCGTGCAATTAAAGAGGGAAGCAAAGTTGTCAACCGTGATTGGGTTAACTACCATGCTCCTGCAGTGATTTGTTGAGCAATAAATCACAGTTTGGAGGTCAGATATTAAGTAGATCAAATCTCAAGCGCATAGCGCGAAAAAAATGTTTGCTTACAACTATCCGACAGAGTGTGATGTATAACGCAACAAATCACACATCAGAGCCGATCTGTTTCGATTCTAATGCATTGCACTTCTTGTTTTAAATCTTTCCGCATCGTTAGGTGATATTCCACCAACAATATTGACTGTATCAAATACGCTCTTATCCTTTTGTAATGTTTTGGATGAGAGAAAATAACTTTTCACAGCCTGCCTAACGTCATAGAAAAGTCTCGAGTCATCACGTGAACTAGTCCGTGAAATGAAGATCCCCATACCCCACGTTATATAGAGAAAACGGCGGTTTACGGGGGTATACATTATACATTATTAATCTTATTTTAACTCCAAATCATAGGTTGTGGGCACCCACGGCCTATGTTTGCAGTATTTATAAGAAAAATATCAGGGATTTTCATCAGAAAAGTAGCCGTTTGGAGATATGAAAATTTAATATGTCGCACGGGGTGTTAGTGTAATGAATTGCCTTTGTATGAATGCTAACTAAGAAACCATTGCAATGTTTCCCTAAACTATATTACAAAAAAATACATACCTGACAAATAGTGGCTGCGCCTGAGACAATTTGGTCATAAGCTCCGACAGGGAGCGCTGAAAGGAACCAGAATAATGATTACTAGTGTCTATGCGAATAAATATTTACATATCGTGAACAAAATAGTCTTATTAAAGACCTTCTGTATTAAATCAACTGCAATATAAACAAATCAAATGCATGTTCAAACACGTGATCAAAATGCAATTTCCAGAACGTAAATTCATGACTCAGTTACCTGTGATGCACGACATCAAGGTCATTTCGTTGGTGATATATTGACGCATATATTATACAGGAGACTAATTGTCATGACCTCTAGTTTCTCCCTTCCCGAAATCAAAACCCTTTCCAAAAATGGTTGAGGGGAGGGACAATATAGAGTATCCGTTCACGAAAGAATTTGTTGCTCCGAGGCAAATTCAAAGTATGGGCTGCGCCAAGCGTAAAAGGGTTTTCGAACATGCGCGTCCAGCATATGCGTCCACGAAGGACTGTTTAGTTGAATGTTATGTAAAAAAGTGATCATTTAGAAGCAAGGACGGAAACACAGAACTAAAAACTACGAAGTGTACACGTTTGTTGAAGAACGGACTAACTAGTTTTGGCCAATCAGGCCTCATCAGTGACCCTTAGTTATTTTCCAAATTCCGCTGTGGAATCATTTATCCCTAAGGACGAGATCATAACCAACATTCTAATGCACCTGCGTATGTAACGCGACGTCTGATTGGATGACGTTTGCAACTGTATATCCTGTCATATACTGTCGGTATTCCGAGGCCATGGCGTAACGTTTTTTTTTTCATTGGGTAGCTTTTGGTTTTACGCTGCAGCTTTGAGCAAAATAGTACAATTTTTATCAAAACAACTGAACAAGTGCATTCGAATGGGGATTATTGTACTTTAAATTGTCATCTGAGTTGGTAAACCGGCGTTTTACGGTCGGAAATTTCGTTCTACGGCGATGCGTCAGGTAAATGGGCGGCCGTTAAAGTCGGAGACGGAATTTGCGACCGTTAATCCGCCGATTTGCCACCCAAAATGATAATTTTAAACGCCGTTATGCCGCAACTATGATGAAGGGCAGGGCGTTTGTGTTGTGTACAGGCTGATTTGAGATATACTCGACTATCTGTATAGGCTTGGTGTGTCATTTGAACGAGTACGGTGGTCACCTCCTGTAGGCGTATCCATTCCAGGTAAGCTTAACTTTATATTTCATCTGTAGAACTTAATAAAGCATCTGTGGGGCGTGATAGCTTAGTGGTTAGTACACTTGCCTATTATACTAGAGGCCCCGGTTCGATTCCCGGGCAGCGGTAATAAAATTTCGTTGTCCGAACATGCTCCACTGGGATCATTTGCAGGGATGAATACCACCAAGTGCACCGTGCTTCGGATCGGGACGTTAACTGGAAGCCCCTGTGGAGGATAAAGATCCCTACTCGTTCAGACATCCTCAAGGTAATTTATGCAATAAGGATATGCAATATATTGCTTATTTCTTCCCAAAGACATAGATTGTGGGTACATGTTACAACCGCCCCGACGAGGCGATTCTTTCGATTACCTTCAATTTATGCTCTAGGCATAAACCAGATGCATATCACTAATTTTAATAAAAATGAACATAATTAAATGAGCCCCGCCAAGCGATTTTGTGTCTTCGAGCATTCCGTCATGACAAATTTTAACTGCCCAAGCCCAGCCATTCAGAGGGGCCAGGGATATGGCTTTCTGTCTGAAGGTTCCTCTTGATTCACTGCTTGTATGAGCAAGCAGCGAAGGTTCTGGCGAGACTGCACGGATGCGCAGGCTCGCCTGAACCTTCGCTGCTCGCATAGGCGATAAGTACCAAAATCGCTTGACGGGGCCCAAATATTTCACATTGGTGTATAGTTTCAAACCGGGCACATGTAGCATTGGCACGTATTCGTTTGAATGAAATTAAAATGCCCTTGCTTCGTGTCTACAAAGACGTTAATAAAGACAATTTTATCAGACTGCAATAAGTTATTCAGTTCTATGCAAAACCTTAATTTGTATTCAATCGGATCATGACCTTGTCTCTCGATTACAATTGATCATATTCAATTCCAATACAATGTGTACATATTTTTGCATACATAATACACGTCTACACGTCTGTGTGCGTCCGTAAAAGTGAAAATACATGTATCTCAGTTTTATCTCATGACGCTGCGTCTGAGATGTATTAAATCCGGTATTAAATATGTAAATTAATTAGATAAGCCCAGTAACGTTACATGTACGCGTTTACTTTTAGCGGAATATTGACCTTTTGTTAAAAAATCGTGAATAAAATGATAAATAGAACGTGTCCATGTGTTAAAAAATTTATTAAACCTATTGAGGAAAAGGGATAAAATGCTCGGCAAAGCCTCGCATTTTGTCCTTATTCCGAGACTCGTTTAATAAATTCAATAATACAGGTGCACTCATGCAAGACCCGCTGAGAACACTGATCACTTCTAAATGATAAATATCTCGAGATATTTTAGGTTTTCCCTGAATAACTAGAAGCATCTTATATTATCTTGAAAATGTATAAAATAAGCCTATATAAGCGTAATGGTAACAGGTTTTACCTTGAAGTGACGTGTGACTGTTGGAGATGGCCTAGCTGAAGTAACGCTGTCAAGGGTGTCACTCGATAAAGTTCTGAAAAAGTATCACACGTTATCTACATGTATGTTAATAATCAGACATGCAAAACTTAACATTCAGGTTCTTTTTTGTGTTGTGTTTGGAGTGCAACGTTTGAGTGAACACCATCTAGTTGATGTCAATCCGCCAGGATGCTTAACCTGTCTTTTTCTTGGCAGGTTGAACAAATTATTTGTCTAAATCGCGACGGAAGTAAGGGCGAGGATTGTGACCACGTAAAATCGATTTAAGCCCCCCTCCCCCTACAACCCCCAGTGGAATTCGTTTCGCTGACGTTCCAAGGCGGTTCTTCTGTCGCGGTTTATTTTTGTTATGGTTTGTCTTTGGGTGTTTGTGTCGCTTATATTATTTTATTTTGGATAGCCTATTGGCCATTTTGTGGGAAAGTAACTGTCTTTTTGGCTTTCCGCTATTGATGTTTCCATTAGGGTCTGTTGTTTCATGTATGTGTGTTCTTTCCCTTTGGTGTCTCTGATGGGAGCTGTGGGTTGATTGTATCGATTCCTGATCATTGCCTACACTTCTATTTTTATGCATAAGCGACTAACCCTTATCCCGCTGAACACGACAACCCCTACCTTTGTAAACAGTGCAGATTGATTAGGCTGTTGGTAGTCATAGTAACAGACACTGCAAATATAGTAATGTTAGCAGACCAAACATAGTAACAGACACTGCAATCATAGTAGTGTTAGCAGACCAAACAGAGTAACAGACACTGCAATCACAGTAGTGTTAGCAGACCAAACAGAGTAACAGACACTACAATCATAGTATTGTTAGCAGACCAGAGTAACAGACACTGCAATCATAGTAGTGTTAGCAGACCAAACAGAGTAACCGGATATTGCAATCATAGTAGTGTTAGCAGACCAAACAGAGTAACAGACACTGCAATCATAGTAGTGTTAGCAGACCAAACAGAGTAACAGACACTGTAATCATAGTAGTGTTAGCAGACCAAACAGAGTAACAGACACTGCAATCATAGTAGTGTTAGCAGACCAAACAGAGTAACAGAAACTGCATTCATAGTTTATGATAATATCAGCAGACAGACACTGCAACCATTTCTTCATGCTAGTGTTAGCAGACAGAACTGCATTCATAGTGTATGATAGTATTAGCAGACAGAGCAGATTAACAGACACTGCATTCATAGTGTACAATAGATTTTGATTTGATTTGAGGTTTAACGTCCCCGACAACACTGGGTAGGTCATTTTGGAGACGTTGCTACCAATTTTGTGGGACTTTTACCAGATATTGAGATGAAATAACATCTCTAGCCCTGTCGCCTAATGACACTAATAGGGTTTATAAGCATGGACGGTCCGACTCGGGCAGGCTTAGAGCCTCTAAGCGGTTTACCAGTACTTATGTGCGGTCGGTTTCAGCTCTGCGTGGAAGCATCATGCAGCCCATGTATTTCTTCAAGCACCGATGAGCGGGGACCGATAGTGTATAATAGTATTAGCAGACAGAACATATTAACAGACATGCTTTCATAGTGTATGATAGTATTAGCAGACAGAACATATTAAAAGACACTGCATTCAAAGTGTATAATAGTATGAGCAGACAGATTACAGACACTGCATACATAGTGTATGATAGTATTAGCAGACAAAACAAAGTAACAGACACTGCATTCATATTGTATGACATTATTAGCAGACAGAACAGATTAATAGACACTGCATTCATAGTGTATGGTAGTATTAGCAGACAGAACAGATTTACAGACACTGAATTCATAGTTTGTGATAGTATTAGCAGAAGAACAGATTAATAGACACTGCATTCATAGTGTATGATAGTATTAGCAGACAGAACAGAATAACAGACACTGCATTCATAGTGTATGATAGTATTAGCAGACAGAACAGAATAACAGACACTGCATTCATAGTGTATGATAGTATTCGCAGACAGAACAGAATAACAGACACTGCATTCATAGTGTATGATAGTATTCGCAGACAGAGCATTCATAGTGTATTATAGTATTAGCAGACAGGGCATTCGTAGTGTATGATAGTATTAGCAGACAGAAAAGATTAACAAACACTGCATACATAGTGTATGATAGTATAAGCAGACAGAGCATCCATAGTGTATGGTAGTATTAGCAGACAGAGCATTCATAGTTTATGATAGTATTAGCAGACAAAACAGATTAACATACACTGAATTCATAGTGTATGGTAGAATTAGCAGACGGAGACGATTGACAGACACTGCATTCATAGTTTATGACAGTACGTGTATTAGCAGACAGAAAAGATTAGCAGACACTGCATACATAGTGTATGATAGTATTAGCAGACAAAACAGATTAGCAGACACTGCATACATAGTGTATGGCAGTATTAGCAGACAAAACAGATTAACAGACCCTGCATGCATGGTGTATTACAGTATTAGCAGACAAAACAGATTGTCGCAGTTTATTTTTGTTATGGTTTGTCTTTTGAGTGTGTGTATCGCTTATATTATTTTGTTTTGGATAGCTAATTGGCCATTTCGGTGGAAAGTGACTGTCCTTTTGGCTTTCCGCTATTATGTTTCCATTAGGGTCTAGTTATTTCATGTCTGTGTTTCTCTCCCTTTGGTGTCTCTGATGGGAGCTGTGGGTTAATTGTATCGATTCCTCATCATCGCCTTCACTTCTATTCTTATAAAGCGAAAAATAATGTTTACAAGGGTACATATTATGTTACTACTCGTACTTTTGCTTCAGGACATAGAGTGTGGCACTCGTTAGAACTGCCTCAATGAGCTGGTTCTAACGAGCATCCGCAATCTATGTTTATTGCAGAAATAAGAAAACTACCATCATCAGATATGTACCAAATTTAGAGAAATGAAGAAACCAATGTGTTACTCCAATGCCAGGTGTATTCTTGGAACGCGTCGTTATGTGAAACATCCCATTTATACTAGATTTTTTAAAGCTAGAAACCAAGCTACATCACATAAGCTATCTTCCCCGTCTGAAAAAGGGGCACCTTTTCTGGTGGGAGAAGGATATGTTTTCTTATTTATGCATTCACCATTACGAAAACACGCCTATACAAATACATTGTAAATTTTACCACCAAACAATGAAAATTTTCAGATGAGAATATTTGATATATTTCTTATCTCTGCTCAAAATATAGAGTGTGGATACTCGTCGAGGCGGTTCTAACGAGTACCCACAATCTATGTGTTTGAGCGGAAATAAGAAAAATAATGTATACCCCTGCAAGTGGAGTTTGAGGGGGTCAAATTTTTATAGACGTGTTTTCGTAATGGCTTCAAATATGTAATGTGGTTAATGGAGAGGCGTGGGTAACGAACACCAACAATTTGTGTTTTTGAACAACACCTGTGTAGCGCTATGGAGCGCTGTGGTGCAGCTGAACTCTGTCGTGCAGTGGTAAAGTATCAAATTTGAGATCGAGAAGTAGCCGGTTCGATCTCCTTCGCAAGCACCAAGTGTTATTTCCTTGAGCAAGATACTTTATCCACATTTCATAGTACTGGTTTCTTCATAGAAAAAGAGGGCCAGATGGAACATTACATGTAGTACTAGTTTACTAAATGTGTTACCCTCTATAAATAAGGTCGATTATTATTATTATTATTATTATTATTATTATTAAACCGACTTTATATACATAAATAGGCTAAGCTGTATCTACATGACACAGACCTTGTCAACATTATGCGTTTTTCCCAAAAATTTTGGCTTCTCAACTGAATGCGTCGTTTTTCCTCTTAGGTAGGGTATGCAAAATTGTAACATAAAAACACACGCAACACAAACGAAACAAAATATAAGAAATATAAAACAGTAAAAGCAAGCCCTGATACATTACATGGCTAACCTAGCTTTCTTAATTTTCAGGGATGCCTTTCTGGACAGGCTTTCTCTCAGTTGTTGTGGCTCAATGGCGGATGGCCAGACAGCTGGAAGTTTTGGTCGGGCTGCACATTTACTGGCAAAACTGGAAGATAGACAAAACACAAATAGTTATGGTGACGTCACATCACGATAACAAGTCCCTGAAACGAAGACCCCTTAACCCCACTTTATACAGAGAAAAGTGGAGTTTATGGGGTATACATCATGTGCCTTATTTTTGCTCAAAAACATAGATTTTGGGTACTTGTTAGAACCGCCTCATTGAGGCGATTCTAACCAGCACCCACAATATATGTTGAAAGCAGAAATAATAATGGTGTTATCATTTTTACCTAATATTTATCATTTTCTGACACCATGTTGGACGCCTTTATTTCTTACCGACATGTTTTCTTAATGCATATGGGCAACACCTATGTGATATACTCCTGTTTTACATTCTCAAATAACACGCCTATAAAATTTTGACACCCTTAAACCCCACATTTATACAGTAAAACTGGGTATTATAGGGGCAAATTTCCGCTGAGGAATATATAAAGTGGGTAATCGTTAGAACCACCTCACCGAGTACCCACAGTTTATGGGTTGAAAGGAAATATGAACAAGAGCACCGCATGCGGTTGCCAACGCCCGGCTGGAGTTTCTTTTAGAAAACAAAAATTCTAAGTCGAAAAAGGGGCATAACTGTGCCAAAAATATTTTGAGGGTTACCTCACTTATTGGTATGAGTTCCCCTTTTCATAATGAACAACTAGTCCGAGTTTTAAGTAGATATATTCAGTAATGACAGAGATATTACAAAATGCCCAAGTTTTTGCACAACGACGACGCCTGAGCTATGACAATATCTCGTCGTTTTCTTCAAAAACAGCCGAGCTAAACATATAAGATTTTTTTATCTGAAAATTTTCAGTTTTGGTGGTAAAATTTCCAATATATTTGAATAGGCTTGTTTTCGTAACGTAATATATCACATGCGTGTATTTTGAGAGAAATAAATTTACAAGTCACATAATTATGCACTGAGGATTCGACAAAGAATAAAATTGGAAAGTACAATTTCGTTTCACTTAGATATTTCTGTCCACAGTTTCTTTTGTCCATATCTTCTTATAAACTACTGTTGTTATTTCATTTGATTTATTGTAATTATTTAGTAAGTTATACATTCCTACATTTCAACACAACGGAATGTACATTTTGATGAACTTCCCTAATTTACAATAAAAGTGTACCTTTATCATGACACAGTAAATTCAAGGACGATTAGGCACAATCCTTTTCTGACCTTTTTCTATTTTTTTTTCTTTTACTGCGAAATATCCGACAATGTGTTTCGAATAAAAAAAACAACAACTGCGTTACACTTTGGTGTTGTAGTTTCTTAAAAATGTAATGCTGTGATTGAAGTAAGTGCAAATTCATCATTTGAATCAATTTGTACGTCATTGAAGACAGTGGAAAACCAATGTGGTTTTATTGTCGCTTCCTTGAGTTTTGTCGCCCGCCCTGATCAGTTATTTGGTTGTGGGAGTATTTATGGTGTTTTGTTTTAGGAATCTGTGAATCATTTTTACTTATAAAATACCTTATCATGTTCATGACTTTGACTAATTATTGCTTAATGTGTCATAACCCTATGTAAATCCATGAAATAAAACAAATCATAAATATTCATCACAGGTGTCAGGCAAGGTTTTGTATATCCGTCGACATACATTGTTGAAGTGGAGCGCTGTGGTGAGGTGGTAAAGCATCGGATTTGAAATCGAGAGCATCACGAAAACATGCCTATACAAATACATTGTTAACTTTACCGCCACAAAAACTAAAATTTTATGATAAAAAATTGTGATATTTTTCTTATTTCTGCTCAAAATATAGATTGTGTGTACTCGTTAGAACCGCCTCATTGAGGCGGTTCTAACATATACACACAATCTATATTTAGACCAGAAATAAGAAAAATAAGGTTTACCCACGTAAACCCCAGTTTTTCCATATTAAAGTGGGGTTCGATGAGGTCAATATTATATAGGCGTGTTTTCGTGATGGAAAGCCAATTCGATCCTTGCAAGCGCAAATTGTTTTTTTTCTCTTTGAGCAGAGACTTTATCCATATTGCTTAGTATTGTTTTCTTCTCAGGAAAAGAGGGTCACATGGAAGATTAGTACTATAAATAAACAAATCTTGATGTTGTCGATTCTTTAAGACTAGCAAAAATAAAGACTATTTTTTGCTTTTAAGCATGTTTAATGTGCAAGGTTTCAGTTATTCTTTCCGTGTGTTTTCCACATCAAGTGCCCTCTAGCAAGAGACCACCTTCTGTAATGTCCAAAATTGGTCATAAAGACCACTTTTTGAAAAGTTTCCTATAGGAATTTTACTGCACTATTATAGTAGTCGCAGATAAGATTGACTAGGCGGAGCTATTCAGGGGCCAGTTTCATCAAAGCATATGCGACGTATTTTCGTCTTAAAAAGATCGTACGAAGTTCTTACGACAAAAATCCTGTTTCATCAAATGCTCAAGATCTGCGATGTTCGCACATTTTGTCGTATTTCTGAGATGAATATTTAGACGTCGCACATTGAAATTTTCGTCTTAAACGTTGGACATGTCACGGAAGTAGATAACGCGCAGCATAGGTTATAGAAACCTACGCTCGTTGTAAAAAGAATGGTGCGTAAATGCCATTTCGCTTACCTTCGCAGACCACGCCCATTACTTATACTAGCCCATGCAATGAAGACCCCTTATATAATCTTTAGTTTGGGTTTGGGTTGGGGGTTTCCTTATTTTTGGACGGGTTTTTCAAGGAAAAATTCCGTCCTTTAGAATAGCTATGTCCGGGCGGGCGGGCGGCCGGCCGGGCGTCAGCGTCCCGGTTTACCTTTTGGTTAACCCTGTCAAACCCGTCCATAATGCCATTTGGCATTTTTCTTGTTTTCTAAATAGAGACTGGGGGTACTCGTTAGAAGCGCCTCTTTGAGGTTGTGCTTACGAGTACTCACAATCTATATTTCATCCGACGCTGGCTTTCGACCAGCGGGGCTTGGAGACATAGAGCTTCCGCACAGAGCTAAAACCGTCCAGACTTGATTACTGGTTAACCGCTTAGTTTGTAAAAGCCTACCCATGAAAAGTGGTACGAGTGGGACCGCTCCTTAAACCATAGCGGCTTTGGTCGGTAGGGTTTATAATGTCACTTCACCTCAAGGTCGGGAAAAAGTCCTTCAAAATCAAAAGCAGCGTCTCCAAAATGACCTAAGTACATGTACATTGTACCAACGGTTGGCGGGGTGCAAACAAAAGAACCAACGCGTTCAGGTAGTTCTAACGATTACCCATAATCTGCGATTAGACTTTTGATTAAAATGAAGTCTCAGTGTTCCGCAAATCGACACATAAAACTGGAATTGGGAACACAGATTCCCCCGCCCAGGGACTACCCTCACCAAAAAAGCATGTTGCCAAAAAAAAAAAAAAAAAAAATTGCTCGGCTGGAAAACTGTCCTTGAGAACAGGCGTAGGTGTGGGTTAATGTCGTTTAAATCTTGGAAAAAGTTTGTATCATCATCCAGATATGCATCAAATCCATAAAAATAATAAATTACTAAGTCTGTGATATTGACCTTGAGTTTTGGTTTTACGGCGCTTTCAAGATTATTTCTTTTATTTCGAGCAGATCATTAATCAGATGTGGACGAAAACAAAACGGAGTAGCCGGAGAAACGACATGTATCTTTCTTCATACCAAATATGAAGTAAATGCATTAAATTGGTTGGGAAATGTGAGCTCTTATTAAAAAAAATGTTGACATTTAAATAAATCTGAGTCTGTAACCTTTACCTTGAGGTCATGGGCATTGGCCGCGATTATGTTGAAAATTATGAGTCCGTGACCTTGACCTTGAGGTCAAGGGCAGTGGTGCGGCTATGCTGAATTAACTTCGAATGTGTATCTATCACCGTACCAAATAGGAACCCTATCCATTATATATGAATTAAAATTATGAGCTCTTAAATAATTTCAGCATTTAAAGTTTTCTAAGTCCATGACTTGACATAGAGGTCATAGGTAAGGGTCAGTGTACAGTGTATTGCTGAATAAACCTTTTGACCTATGTATCATCACAATTCCATCATATGGTCTGGAAAATATGAGCTCTTAAAAGTTTAGGTTCTTCCCGGTCCGATGCCTTAAACCCGATGGTACAGAAACGCGTACGTTCACCAATGCGGAAGGACGTACGTACATGTGCGTACACTCGTATGTACGAAACCCTTTAATGTCGACGGCGGGGAAGGGGAGCATGGTCTTGCGTACTGTCATTTCGCCTATGTGCAGACGATTGTATAATGGTGTATACATCTAGCTATAGAACAGGTTCTTTGTAATTTAAAATCAGTCATTCTGTAGGCTCTATGTTGCAAATGAACTGAATTTATTTTTCATGGTAAGGCTGGACGGCCTGACAGACGAACAATCAATGAAAAAATATTTGCTACAGACCATTGCCAACAACAAACCGGAGCTGAAAACTGATATACGTAAAATACGAACACTTACAGAGGCTACGTCATGTAACGTTATCTGCGGTTCCTTATTAATCGTCATGTATTGACGTTTTGTGTTAAAACCGTGCATAACCTGTGTTTTAAGTTCATACGATAAATTGAATCTTGCATTATGAAAACACGCCTATACAAGTGCATTGTAAACTTTACCGCCGAGAAAACGAAAATTTTAAGACGAAAAATTGCGATAATTTTCTTATTTCTCCTCAAAATATAGAATGTGGGTACTCGTTAGAACCACCTCATCGAGGCAAGAGAGGCGGTTCTAACGAGTACCCATAATCTATATTTAGAGCAGAAATAGGAAAAATTAAATTTACCCCTGTAAACCCCAATTTTACTATATAAAGTGGGGTTCAAGGGGGTCAATATTATATAGGCTTGTTTTAGTGACGTATCTGTGCCCTTGTATAACTGAATTTGTTAAATTGAGCGTGAAAAGGTATTACAATGCTCAGCGAAGTCTCAAATGTTATCTAATATTATAAACTCAACAGTACACGTGCACTCATGCTGAAAACCCAACGACCGCTCCCCCCCCCCCCCCACACACACACACACACCGCATTTACAGACAGACACGCTTGTTGTAAAAGGTTTACTATCAACGATAGTCTGACGTCACGGCGTCGACAAAACAGACCAACTCGCCAGTTGTACAGTGGGAAATTATATCTGTATCTTATGATAATGAAATGGAAACACAAGTTTGAAACAACGTAGAATCAACGTTGATTCAACGTTGTTTATATTGAATGTACATCTACGTCCACTGGAATAATAATTTTAAAACGTGTTATCTACTTTACACGGCTATTTCAAGACGGCACGTGATCACGCATGTGACAATTAGTGGCCCCGTTTAAGAGCATATTCAAAATTGCGACATATTTTAGTGAAACGCAAATTTAGCTCTTACGAACACTTTGCGATGTTTTGATGAAACTGACGTACGCAGTTCTTTAAAAAGTGCGTAAGAACAATTTAAGATTAATCGCACGATGTTTATTGATGAAACTGGCCCCAGGTGTTGTCAATATATGTCAAATTCGATGAGTCCACCAGAAGATTCGGTAGAGTGCCTTTCGCACGCTTTCCTCAAACGAACGAAATGGTCATACAAGCCACAGCTGTGCTTGTGTTACAGTTGAATTCACACCATCGGATGACTTGGTTTAATTTTTTGTTAATGGAATATTCTTAAGACAGGTACAAACGATAGCTCCGCCTAGTCAATCTTATCTGCGACTACTATAGCTGCCATTAAATATGCAACACTTTCCTTCCCATCTGAAAACTTCTATCCCTCCATAACTGTTACATGTATTTAGTTTATGCGTGTGTCAAGTTCTCGTTCCAAAAGATAGTATGTGTTCGAGACGTTGCACCCATTATGCAAATCGCGGTTCCAGACATTTTTCAAATAAACATTACGAAAACACGCCTATACTAATACATTGTAAACTTTACAACCGAAAAAACTAAAATTTTAAGATGAAAAATTGTGATATTTGTCTTATTTCCACTGAAAATATAGATTGTGGGTACACGTAAGAACCGCCTCATCGAGGCAGTTCTAACGGGTACCCACAATCTATATTTTAGAGCGGAAATAAGAAAAATAATGTTTACTCCTCAAAACCCCAGTTGTACTATATAAATGTCGGGTTCAAGGGGATGAGAATTATATAGGCGTGTTTTCGTGGTGGAAGAAGAGGAAAATATGCAGAAAGAAGAAGAAGAAGAAGAACAAGAAGAAAGAAGAAGAAGAAGAAATAAAAAAGAAGACTTGACATAGCTCTCATTACGCACATTAAGCATGAAAGGAAGATCGCTAAAACCTTCATCTCAGTGATCACGAATTTGTGTGATTTTGTGACATTGTCATTGTTTTAGCTCCAAACATAAATTGTCGATTCTCTAATAAGTACCAACAACCTAAGTTTTGAAACTGTAGAAGGAAAATAATGTTTCGTTATTCACTATCTAAAACTGGGGTTTCCAAGGGTTTCCATCATATTGACCTGTTAAAGGCATTTATTCTTGATTATTTAGGCCTATCATTTCATTACATAATATTATGTAGCCCTCAGTGCTGACTAAAGAGAAGTCCTCTGTCTTCAACAGGTAAGGGGCCTCCCTGGGACAAATCAATAATTTACTAACTGTTGACAAGACTGTAAATTATTGATTTTCCCCTTAAGTGCCTCAGTCAGAGGATTCAACAAGAGCTACTAATCACCCTATTAAGGGCCGCCTTTGATCGGCTATAGACACTATATCACAGGGGGCAATAAAAAATTATGAACACACGGTGTGTCCTACTGTTACAAGAATAAATGCCTTTAACGTAACTTGAGCTGAAACTGTGTTCAAGCAATGGAAATAAAACGAATATGTATTTCATAACGGAATCCGAATGTTGTTTGTTTTTCTTGAAAATCATCCCTGTGTTTGCCATTGCACGTTAAATTCATCGCATACGTTTTTGGTTTTGTTATGTTTTTTTCGACCATTTCAAGATAATTGCAATTACTTCGAAACCATTGTTAATCACACGTGGACGACAACCGGAGTACTTGAAAAAAAAAAAACAACAACATGACCTTCCGTTACATTGCATTTATGCACCACTATCTCTGTGGTTCAAAGCAGAAACCGTGTTAATTAACCCATATATGACAATGTAATCTTCCGCCTAATAAGTTTGGAGTGGCCCATTTCAAAATAAAGGGTGTCATGTTTGCTTTTGTATGTAGAAAATGTTACAAAAATTGATGCGGCGTCTGATCTGGGTCTGTACTGTTTGCCAATATCCCAGAAAAGGGCCGCTAGTCATATATTGGTTAAACAACAAAGTTTTAGCCAAACAAAATGCATATATTGTATAGAAAAATGATAATGTTTGGTCATTTACTCTACACTCTTTACATTTTGGGATTCATCTTTCAAACATGTTATAGACATTCGGATGCGTCTTTAAACCGAGGTCCAGACTCCGTATGTCCTTAGTTGTTGGTGGGACGTAAAACTCGAACACTCACTCACTCAACCATGTTATATCCAAAATTTTGATAAAAGAAACAGTATTAAAAAGGGACTTGTCCGGCGACTAAGAAGTATTTTGTACATTCGGTTAGCGCTTTTACAACTTGGCAAACATCTCTCGTTCAAACCAAACAACTATGATGCTTTAACTTTGATAATGATACTGTATGAAGTGGCTTTGATATATTCTATAGAGGATACAGAATTTCTTCTTTCTCGGATAATCTAATGTAGATTTAAAAAAGTGAATATGTGTGTTAAACGAGTTCCCTTGGAAACTCTACTTTTTATATGGAAACGTTGATTTACAAGGGTCTTTAAGTTTTCCTGGAAAGCAAATCTGTGGATGTTCACCAGAACGCCTCAAACGAGCACTCACGAACTATGCATCATTTTAACTAGTGCGTGAAATGGACACTCCTCTAAACCCCACTTTATATAGAAAATAATGTGGTTTACAGGGGTATACATTATTTTTCTTGTTTCTGCTGCTAGACATAGGTTGTGGGTACACGTTAGAACCGCCTCAATGAGGCGGTTCTAACGAGTACCCATAACCTCTGTTTGGTGTATAAATAAGGAAAATAACACTAATTTTCATCGGAAAAGTAGCCATTTTGGAGATAAAAGAAGGCACTATTTCACACGGGTGAGTTACCGTAATGGACGGTTTGCAGCAGAAATGGGCAAAATGTCACAAACTTTTATAGAAAAAAATGTCAGTTTCGGAGATATGAAAGAATTGCGTTATCCCAATGCTAAACTTCACCGAGTTGTATGACAATGATCCGACGGTGTGACGGTCAGCTGTGCGAATACCAGACCGCATAAAGGACGATGGCACGGCATTTATGATTACCATAATATTTATTTTGCCACAAAAATGTAGAAGATGCAATAACTCTATTTGTATATCAAACTGTACAAATTTGACAGAAAAATAATGAAGACATTGAACAAAGTTCCTGATGCGAAGAGGACGGTCACTTTTTGAAGAATATTTTCACTATAATGAGAAAAGGCAGCCCATTGTCAAGTATCTAACAGTGTTTGTTCTCGTATAAAACAAGAACTTTATGAAACTAATTCATTAATTCATTATCATCGAACAGACAACTTATCCGTGAGACATAGCGACATAGTGCTTTAAAATTGGTATTTTTCTATAATGCTCCTATTGCAGTTTCTCCTTGAAGCGATTCTAACGAGTAGCCAAACTCTGTTTGTTTACCCCCCCCCCCCCCCCCCCACACACACACACACAGGAAAATAAGGTATACCTTATACACTGCTAAATTTGGTTAGTTAAACTATATATGCTTAGCGGCCCATTTTTTGACCTTTACAAACAGTGTAGACCAACTATTTGCTTAAAGTGTGTAATTTTGCAAAGCTTATAACAAACAAACAAACCCGACGCCCCTATTAATGGTAATGGACTACCCCTAATATCCCAATGTCATATGGGTTAAGTCTGGTTTTTGTTTGTTTCGTGCTGAGGTTTTACGTGCCCTCAACACGATTAAGGTCATTTTGGAGACGTTGCATACGACTTTGTGGGTCTTTTACCCGACATTGAGACGGACCGATACCGTCCAAAGAAACCGCTAGATATTAACCTTGCATCACGCAAACACGCCTATACAAATACATTGCCACCTTTTTCGCCGAAAAAAAAATGAAAATTTTAGGATGAAAAATTGTGATATTTTTCTTATTTCTGCTCCAAATATAAAATTGTGGGCACTCGTTAGAACCGCCTCATCGAGGCGGTTCTAACGAGTACCCACAATCTATGTTTTAGAGCAGAAATATGAAAAATAAGGTATACCCCCCGAAACCCCAGTTTTACTATATAAAAGTGGGCTCAAGGGGGTCAAAATGATACAGGCGTGTTTTCGTAATGGCAGGCTTAGACCTAAGCGGTTTACCATTTCCAAAGTTCTCTCGGTTTCAGCTCTGCTTGGAAGAACAATGCAACTTAAAACTATTTCTGTGAGCCCCGATGGGCGTGGGTGCAAACTTGTCACTTCTATTAGAATGTACTACCACACAGCAGTTCCAATTTTGTTTCTCGTGAAACGAACAATTAAAAGGCTCATGGCGACATGGTCATTATTCCCTAGGCGCAGTATTTTCCTTATTTCTGTTCCAGACACAGATTATGGGTATTCCGTAGAACCGCCTCAAAGAGAACCCACAATCGATGTTTTTACTCGTAGCTTAAATGGGGAAAATAACATATACTAATGTACCACCCCCACCTCCAGTTGTCTCTATATACATTACGATAACAAGTCCGCGAAACGAAGGCCCTAAATGTTCTGAAAAGATGGTAATTCCTTGGAGGCAAGGCCTACATGACAGAGCTGAAAATCATAGAGTGTATATATAGAGAAAACGTGGGGTTACGGGGGTATACATTATCTGCCTTATGTTTGCTGAGAAACATAGAGTGTGGAATGTGGATACTCGTTAGAACCGCCTCATTGAGGCGGTTCTAACGAGCACCAACAATCTATGTTGACAGCAGAAATTAGAAAGATGTTACCATTTTACCCTATTATTTGTCATTTCTGACACCATGTTGGATGCCATAATTTCACATGGACTATTTCCTAATAAAATTGTTTTTTCATAGTTGTTGATTACTCGGGATTGTTAACGTGAGTATATATGGGCTGTTACAAAATGCAAGAAATGAACAAAAATAAAGTATCTTCATGAAATAATTAATAATTACGACAAATCGTATTGCAACCCCTGTCTGCATGCTTATGTGAAAACTATATCACAGCAGAATAGTGTGTCTTAGCACATACTCATTTGCACAGTCTGATAAGACATGTATAAGCCTATACATTCTGGCAGTCTGAGCAGAGTGATTACCAGACGCAGTCTGGATAGAGTGGATGCGTACCAGGCTCTGTAGACTTGTCCAAACTGCTCAGAAACTAGAGAATTTTGCTATAATGCACTGCGTGTTGTGATCAGTCTAAATTATGATGCATTATAGGTACCACAATTATTGTTATTATTTTCTTTCTTTTCAAAACGGCATTGAAATACAAATTTAATAGTAGTTTAATTAAATAATACTAATTATAGTCATTTCCATTTAACATCCATCATGCTCATAGGTTAATGCAATCTTAGGTTTGCAGGGCATCACGAAACATGCCTATATAGTTTTGACCCACTTAAACCGCAGTTTATATAGCAGAACTTTGTTTGATTTGAGGTTTTCACGTCCCCGTCATTACGCAAACACGGGTATAAAATATATTGCCACCTTTATCGCCGAAAAAAATGAAAATCTTAGGATGAAAAATTGTATTGTTATTTCTTATTTCTGCTCAAAATATAGATTGTCGGCACTCGTTAGAACCGCCTAATCGAGGCGGTTCTAACGAGTACACACAATCTATATTTTAGAGCAGAAATAAGAAAAATAAGGCATACCCCTGTAAACCCCATTTTTACTGTATAATAGTGGGGTTGGAAGGGGTCAAAATTGTATAGGCGTGTTTTCGTGATGCAACACTGTATTGGTCATTTTGGAGACGTTGCTTCCAATTTTGTGGGACTTTTACCCGACAGTATATAGCAGAACTGGGGTTTACATGGGCGTGCGTACATTATTTTTCTCATTTCTGCTCAAAAATACACAATAAGGCAATTCTAATTGGTATACACAGCATAAATTTGCTTTACAATACGCGCGACATAGTGCATTTTTCACATCTCCAGAATGGCTACTTTTCTGATGAAAAGCCGTAATATTTTTCTTATCTATAGTTAAAAAATAGGTTGTGGGTGCACGTTAGAACCGCTTCATTGAGGCGGTTCTAACGAGTACCCACAACCTATGTCTTGGAGCAGAAATAAGAAAAATAATCAATACCCCCGTAAACCCAGGATTTTTCCATATAAAGTGGGGTTTAGGGGGGTCTTTATTTCACGGACTTGTTCACGTGATGATAGAATAATTTACTTCCGGTACTGTAATGGCCAGTTAAAAAACTTTGGCGCTGTTTGAATTTTTCTCAACAACTTGGAAGAGCCATCGAGTTAAAAAGTAGTGTCTGGTATGATTTCCTAAAAAGATCTCTGTTGCAAGAATAAATGTTCTAGAGTCAAAACTGCGAGGGAGCTGTGCAGATTCCGAGTACTCGAGTTCTCCTTTGTCCTTTGTTATTAGATTTCGGGCGGTAATTGCCGATATAGACTGTAAAATTTAATCTAGCTGTATGGGTAACAAAGGCAAACCTAAGGGCAAAACGTCTACTCTGCACCTACTGGAACTACAGCTACCGCTTCATTTGTCAGGAGAAGCCGCATAGACGCCCCCACACCCAAACGTCATAGGGGAGAGAGTGTTGAGGAGTTCGAGACCTCTGCGGAGGTTGATCCCAATGGTATAGAAGGCCTCATCTTGGTCCCAGCAGCTATCACCTCCTCGTCTGACCGATAATGCTGCCAAGCCAAGTGCTTTTTCGTGTTTGGAAACAGGAAATTATCTGATGGAGCTAGATCAGGTGAATACGGAGGGTGATCGACAAGTGTGAAGCCACAGTCATGCACAGCAGCCATTGCGAAAACCGATTTATGAGCAGGCGCATTGTCCTGATGGAACAAGACCCCTTTTGTCAATTTTCTGGTCCGTTTAGCCTTAATTTCTTTTCGCAATTGTATTAGCAGTGTGTGTGTGAATTCGGGTTTAACGTCGCTTTCAACAATTTTTCAGTCATATCACGACGGTGTCTGGTTGCGACAGGGAGCTCAATGCTCACTTTTATAGTGCTGCCTCACTGAAGTATCATGTCCCAGACACATTACATGATACCACACCCAGTCACATTATCCTGACACAGGGTCGACCAGTCCTAGCTCTACCTCGTAAATCTGAGTGCCAAGCGAGGAGCAGCTAGTACCATTTTAACGACTTTGGTATGTCGCGGCCCGGGATCGAACCCGTGACCTTCCGTTCCCCGGAGCGGAATTGTTTTAGCAGATCTGCATAATACTCCCCATTAATTGTTCTGCCCTTTCGAAGGTAATCTATGAATATTATACCCTTGGCATCCCAGAACACTGATGCCATCACCTTCCCTGCAGAGGAGACGGCCTTTGCCTTCTTTGGAGGGGGTGAGCCAGGGTGCTTCCATTGCATGGGTTGTCTTTTGGTCTCTGGCTCAAAGTGATGAACCCAACACTCATCCTGAGTGACAAAACGGTCAAGAAAACCATCTTGGTCTGCTTCAAAAATAGCCAAGTTGGCTTGTGACAGGTTCAGTCTGGTCAACTTTTGGTCAGGCGTTAAAAGCCGTGGCACCCATCTGTCGGAAACCTTCGACATTCCTAATTCACTGTGTAGAATGTTCTCAACTCGTTCACGGGAGATGCCAACAGTGTTAGCTAACTGATTCACAGTTAAACGCCTGTCATCCATCACGGCCCTTTGCACTTGGCTGATGGTTTCCTCAGTTGTTGCCGTTGTGGGTCGTCCACACCGGTCACCATCTTCAAGACTGTCCTTGCCCATCTTAAAATTTGCTGCCCACCTTTTCACGGTTGCATACGAAGGAGCATCATCACCTAATGTGGCAACCATATCGGCATGAATGTCCTAAGGAGCTAACCCCTTTTTATGGCGGTTCTTGATGACACCACGATGCCAGATTTTGTCCATTTTCTCAAAAACGTGCTAGTATCAATTTTCAAAGTCTAGAATTTCTACATTATTGCAGGTAAACTTGAACTCATTTGAGTCAAATCAAGTAATAAAGGTTTGGATTTAATGAATACAAAATGGCTGTTAGATACCTGCTTCTTGGTCAGGCTCAGAACATTTCAGCCTACCCTCGTATACCCCTGTAAACCATGAAAATGGGTTCAATGGGGTCAGAATTATACAGGCATGTTTCCGTGATGGAGTCTTCCAATACATTGAAAATCATGAAGGTGTGTAAAATATCAGGTACAACATATTTGATGGCGATTTCGATGACACAACCTTGTGATTTAACCCTTTTTGTACCAAATGGAATCTTCATCCTTATATAAAGCAGGAGTTCACTTTTAAATTTAGGGGTGTCAGGTTGTGCTTTCATCAAAGATAATTTTGAAAATGACCAAACTTTTAGCAAACAGTGGAGGCCCTGGTCAGATGATCTAGGTCTGCACTGTTTGCCAAGGTACCCCTTTAGAGGTTTCTGGTACTGAATGGGTTGATGGAAAAACATTTTTAGATGACAATGTTTGATATATTCCTTAATTGTGTGCCAAACATAGACTGGAGTGCTCTCGTTAGAACTGCCGACCTTTTAAGGTGGTTCTAACGAGTAACCACAACCTATGTCTTGGGACAGAAATAGACAATATAATGTATACCCTCGTAAATCCCAATTTTCTCTATATAAAGTGGTGTTTAGAGTGGTAGTCGATACAGACTTGTTAATGAGTGTGGTTCCATGTGTCTTTATTAAGAAAATATACAATGTTTTGTGTGAAAATTCTGGTACACCGTTTTATTCGTTTCAGCACATTAAATTTTAAAATTTACACGCTTGTTGTCTTAAAAAATAGTAGCTGTTATAAGTCCCGCAGTTAATTAGGGCGCTCGTGACCAAAAAGAGCTATTCTGAATAAAAATATAGAAATTTATGTCATTTTGAATGACAGCTGTGATACTTCTTAATGACAATGGATTGCTAAGACAGGTCAGAAAAATGGAGGAAGTAAAACTCCGACACCTTACGGGCGACCAAAACTCACCGCATGCCGGCGCTAGTAATCAAACCCGGACCCCACCCGCGACAAAAAGAACACGAGAGGAAGGTATCTAGGTTTCGGTAGCATTAGCCCGGACAGCAAACGAATGTCAAATCAATGACCAGGGCAAACATCGATACGTCGTGCTAACGTCGTATCGATGTCGGTCCCATGCATGCTGGCTGTGGGGTATCAGGTCCCCTATATACGTACACATATGTAGTTGGAAAACACAACTTTGGTGTAAGATTCCTTTCAAAGATCCAACAAGTTAACAAGTCCACTTTACGTTAACGAGACCGTTAACAAACATTCAATAGGGCAAATTGGGTGTAAAATGGTCTACATTATTTTCCTTAAAAACACAGATTGCGGAACTCGTTAGAACTTCCTCTATGAGCCACCAACATCTATGTTTTGGGCAGACATAATGAAAACAAAAATCATCTGAAATATTAGAAAGAAGACTATAGCGCACGGGTTTGTCACCGTAATGCTACAAAAGCTATTTTTTTACATGAAAATGCGGATTACGGTTATCTTTGCTCGAGCTTTGTGAGAGCTACTGAACGCCTCGCATAGGCGGTTCTAACGCGTACCCATAATCTGTATTTTGAAGTATAAAAGAAACCTAGAAATCCAATTTCCTAATATAAAGTGGGGATTACATTTTCTAATATGAAGGTGGGCTTTCATGGTTAGATACTACATATACTTGTTTCTGTTATGTGGTTTATCGCGAAAACACGCCTATATAATTTTGACCCCCTTGAACCCCACTTTTATACAGCAAAACTGGGGTTTCTGGGGGTAGACCTTATTTTTCTCATTTCTGCTCTAAAATATAGATTGTGGGTACTCGTTAGAACCGCCTCGATGAGGCGGTTCTAAAGAGTGCCCAACATCTATATTTTGAGCAGCAATAAGAAAAATATCACAATTTTTCATCATAAACGTTTCATTTTTCGGCGATAAAGGTGGCAATGTATTTGTATAGGCGTGTTTGCGTAATGTATTGCAGATTTGTCTTCAGAAAATGCAATATACATACATTTAGCCTAAGGCTACCAGAATATCCTTTTGTTATATATGTTTTAAAATGCAAATATGAGTGAACTTTTATTATCATTTTAGAGTCCAAATAAAGCAGGAATTTTGTATATATTTGAATGAATATAATTATTAAAGATCATTTTTTCTCGCTCACTTAACTGTCTCGTAAATGTCTACTTCCAATGAGCACACTTATAAACCCAACTTCAGAAGAAGCAAAACTTTACGAAAACACGCCATTACAAATACATCGAGTCACACATTTATCGCTGACAAAAAATTCAGATGAAAAATTGTGATATTTTTCTAATTTCTGCTCAAAATATAGAATGTGGGCACTCGTTAGAACCGCCTCGTCGAGGCGGTTCTAACGAGTACCAACAATCTATATCTCGGAGCAGAAATAAGAAAAATAAGGTTTACCCCTGCAAACCCGAGTTTTACTATATAAAAGTGGGGCTCAAGGGGGTTCAAATTATATAGGCGTGTTTTCGTGATGAGGGGTTTACACATCATGATAACAAGTCTGTGTACTGAACACCCTTTAAACCCCACTTTATACATAGAAAACTGGGGTTTCATGGGGTATAAGATATGTTTTCTTATTTCTGCTCGAAGACATAGGTTGCGGGTACCGTGACACCTATGTTAAAAATATAGAAAAGGATTTTCATCAAAAAAGTAACTATTTTGTAGAAATGAAAAAAGAATTCACGAAGTCACACGGGTGGGTTATTGGAATTAAGAGTGTACATGTGTGCTATATTTTATTATTATTTTGGCTCAAAAATAAAAATGTGGGTATTCGTTAGAACTGTCTCAAAATCTGGCCGGTCTAACAGGGTCTAGTTCTCACAAAACGTGTACCCTGAATCAAAGTAAATATACAGGAAATAAGAGCAAATATTCAGAAGATTTCAGTTTTAACCCTTATCTTGCTGAATATTTATTTAAGCCACACCCATTTCTGTCTATCAGCCAATCAAATTACTTGATGTAATTTATTGCTACAAACTCATGAACTGAATACCATACAGTGTAGGTCCGTACCAGATGGCTTCAGCCATCTGATCTGGATCTACACTGTTTACAAAGATAGAGGTTGTCGTGAACAGCAAGATAAGGGTTACAATATTGAAGTTTTAAAATAATGAAGAGCGACTTTATCTCTCATGGGAGCGGTTGCCATTGCACGGAGTTGTTAACCTCCACGTCAGCAACTTCGTGTAACAAACCACCTTTATATACAAAAAGTGTGCTTTACAAGCGTAAACTTTATTTCTATTATCCTGTCTAAACATTGCAGATTGTACCCTGCTAACGTGCACCCGCAATCTTTGTTTTGTAGCTGAATAGAAAACTATCACAAATTTTCAGTAGAAAAAATCCCATCATCACGTGAACAAGTGCGTAAACACCACCCTAAACCCCATTTTATATACAGAAAACTGGGGTTTATGGGGATATACATCATTTTTCTTTTTTCTGCGCCAAGACATAGGTTGTGCCTCATCGAGGCGGTTCTAACGAGCACCAACAACATGTGTTTGGGTCTAAAAAAAGAAAAATATCATAAATTTTCATCAGAAAAAAAAAACAAACTTTTTTGGAGATATGAAATATTCACTATGTCTCTCCGATGTGTTATCGCAATGTTTTCAGTGCAAAAGCAAACTTTACTGTGCGATATGAATGTGCTTACGTAATGGAGATTCGCCCCCCGCCTACAGGGGCTTGGAGAAATAGATGCCCTGCATGTTGCTTCCACGCAGAGCGGAACCAGTTGCTTCCACGCAGAGCGGAACCACACATGAGTATTGGTAAACCGCTTAGAAGGACTAAGCCTGCTCAGGCAAAGTGGTATGAGTCAGACCGTCCAATGCACAGAAGCCTTTTGGTTTCATTGGGCAGCAGGGCTTGAGTTGCCATTCCATCTCAATATCAGGTAAAAGTCTCATAAAATTCTGAAACAACGTGTCTAAAATGCCCTAAATAGTGTTGACTGGGGCTTTAAAACTTAATTCAAACAAAGAAACAAACGTAATGGAGATATTCCCCAAATTGAGCAGGAAAAGGGCCAGATCAAGACTAAGAAAACGAAAGGTAGGATTTTCAAACAATAACAACATCAGTTTCAACAAAAAACAACAACAGCAAAAAACAACAGCAAAACTAATAAGGAATATTCAAATGATTTCGGTCTGCTTTTTGTTTGGCGACTATGACTAAATAGACAATGCGTGCATGCACTTTTTATGTCTGCATCTGAATAAACCGATGCATCATGCACTGCATTAATCTTTATATGCAATTTACCCACGTATGCCTAACGTCCAAGTTTTCAGACAGTCATTATTGTGGGTCCAACGCCACAACATGGAACAGCATCTCAAAAGGGTCTTCATGGGTTAAACTACATGGATGCAAACTTACAATAAATGTAACAACTAGACACCACTTTCACTGGGATTTGAATTGCCCAAGTTTTTCATATGAGCCCCGCCAAGCGAATTTGTGTCTTCGAGCATTCCGTCATGACAAATTTTAACTGCGCATACCCAGCCATTCAGAGGGTCCAGGGATATGGCTTTCTGTCTGTAGGTTCCTCTTGATTCACTGCTTGTATGAGCGAGCAGCGAAGGTTCTGGCGAGACTGCGCGGATGCGCAGACTCGCCTGAATTTTCGCTGCTCGCATAGGCGATAAGTACCAAAATCGCTTGACGGGGCCCATATAAAAGATTACATTCATCATAATTGAGTCGCTTTAAGCGCAATCAGTGTTCTTATGTTATTTTGCTGGAGCATATGTTTGTTTGTTTTGTTTATTGTTGGCATAGACAACACGCTGAGCTAAAGAAGTTACCCACAAACATTACGATAACACATCTATATGACATAGTGCATTCTTTTATGTCCCCAAAATGTAACTTTTCTGATGAAAAAGTATTATATTTTTCTTACTTACACTTGAAACATAGGTTGTAGGTGCTCGTTACAACCGCCTTGCTGATGCGGTTCTAATGAGTACCCACAGCCTATATCTTGGAGTAGAAATAAGAAAATACACCCCGCGAGCTCCAGTTTTCTTTACATGAAGTGGGGTTTGGGTGTTCATCGCACGGACTTGTTGTCGTGACGGAACAAGAAAGACTTGACATCACCGTGTAACAGGGCGCAGTCAAGTTATCGGTGATAAAAAAACTTTGTCCTCCGGACTAATCACGCTCCGGAATCATCACGTTAACAAGTCCATGCAATGGACACCCCGAAAGCCCCTTTTCATATAGTTAAATGGCGTTTACAGGGGGATACGTTATTCTTATTTCTGCTCCAATTAATAAGCTGTGTGCAATTGTTAGAACCGCCTCACTGAGGTAGCTCTATCTGATCGAACCACTGAAGTTTAACAGCGGCAGGCCGTTTGTAAGAAAACATGTCCGTGTGAAATATGGTGCCAGCAATTACACATTTTGGGTTAAAATGAAAACATCTTTCTTATTTCTGCTTTCAACATAGATTGTGGGTGCTCGTTAGAACCGCCGCCTCAGTGAGGCGGTTCTAACGAGTACACACAATCTATGTTTATGCACGAAAATAAGGCAAATAATGTATATCCCCGTGAACCCCACTTTTCTCTATATAAAGTGGGGTTTAGAGGGGTTCTTCGATTCACGGACTTATTGTCGTTATGTTTTGTTAATTATTGGCATCAGATCTTGGCAAAGCCATACAAAGTTATGTAAAATAAAACAATTCATTTTAATATTACACATACCTGCTAATTCCATTTTATTTCCATGCGTAATAAAATATTAATGTTGCCCTAGTTTAAAATTAGCTAAATTATGGGCAAAAACTGATTAGAAACCAAAAAATAGTGCATGGTCTAAAATGTCATTACATAAAGACATGTATTCCTTGATTGATGATTATCGAGATATGGCTAGCTGTCGAACCATGGCGCAATAAAACACTTCTTCGACTAATCATCATGTGTTTTATGGCTCATATGCATACTATAAATCTTTGGTCATTGTGCGTACATGTACGACGTTGACGTATCTTATCACGTTAAAAATATCCGTCAATTTCCGACCTGCTTGACTTATCAATTCTGACACATACCGAATGGAAATATTGCAAATTTGATTGGTGCTACATATCCATATAGTGCTAACTCTTCCCGGAACACCGGCTACAACACACCCGTGTCCAAACATGGCGTCTTTCATTACGAAAACATGCCTATACAAATACATAGAAATTATATCGCCAAAAAAAACGAAAATTCTAAGATGAAAAATTGTGATATTTTTCTTATTTCTGCTCAACATATGAATTGTGGGTACACGTTAGAACCGTCTCATCGAGGCGGCTGTAACGAGTATCCACAATCAATATTTTAAGACAGAAATAAGAAAAATAATGTTTACCTCTGTAAATTCCAGTTTAACTATATAGAAGTGAGGTTCAAAGGGGCCAGATTTATATAGGCGTCTTTTCGCGATGCCATATCTCTATAACTAGCATTTTACATCTCCAAAATGACCTAAATAGTGTTAATGACCGTTAAACCTCAAATCAAATCAATAAAAAACCAATCATTTTTTTGCAAAAAGAACTGTTTTTATATTTTTTCTTATTTCTAGTTCAAACATAGATTGTGGATGCTCTTTAAAACCGCCTCATTAAAGGGGTTCTGATGCCGGATTACCCACAATTCTTGTTTTCAGCGACATGAGGGGACACATAAAAATACCAATCCAAATGACACACAAGAAACTGCTAAGGAATGTAGCAGAACAATTTTAGTGTGTGGGTGTGCGTGTTTGGGGTGGTGGGTGAGGGGAGGGGGTTCAGTGTAAAAGAATATTCAGTCCTCGTCCTCGATTTCCAATAAGATGTAAGCCCTGCATAAAGAAAGGCATCCAGCCAAATGGCACAGCAAATACACTGATCGCGCAGTCTGATCAGAGTCTTCGCTCTGCGCACATTTTCGTATATCGAACCTCATACTGATGTCACAAAAGTGCAACAACAAACAGCAGTAGATGGCTAGTATTGTGCAAGTATTTCGATGAATGACAGGCCAACAGGACCTCACATGCCCGGATATGCGACGTAATGATTAACCCTTTTTGTACCAAATGGAATCTTCCTCCTTATTAATAGCATGAGTCCATTTCAAACTTAAGGGGTGTCAGGTTATGTTTTCTTCAAAATTTATTAGGATAAATGGCTGAACTTTTTGCATACCATGTAGGCCCTGATCAGACGCCGCGTTCTGCGGCGTCTGATCTGGGCCTGCACTGTTTGCCAGGGTACCCGTTTTGGGGTATCTGGTACTAAATGGGTTAAATAATCCTGTCACATACAAAGACAAAAACACTATGACGCTTTTTATTCTGATGGTTTCTTGAGACTTTAACCTCCTGATAGTGCTAATAACTCCTCCCGGGACACCCGGCTACAACAGCTTTGCGTTTGACGACAAGTGTATTCAAGTACAACATCAACTCAAAAACCACAGGATTGTTTAAGTTTTATGATCTTGGCATTCAAACTTATATTTGAGACAGTTCATGGGGAAAGGGTTCTTATGGCTTATATGACAAGCAAAGGCTCTGGCAAGACTGCGCATGCGCTTAGTATCGCCTGAGCCTTTGCTGCTCGCAGCGATGCAGAGAAGACCTTAAGTTAGGTTCGTGCAAGAAGTCACGAGTCTAGCCTTATAAGATTGCTGCGCAAGCGCGTTCGAAGAAAATAAAGGCACCTTTACTTAACATCAGCCCATATTTATAATGCAGAAATTTCTTTGCTGGAATGAGGAAAACTTTACTAGCGAGATACAGAGACAAGGACATTTACAGTATATTCAAATGACTCACGGGTTATTTGTTTTGAGAGTTCATAGTGTAGTTTATATTTTCTTGTCCTTTGTGATCATTGATTCCATTGTGGAATTTTGAAAATATTTGAGGGTCACTGGTGAGGCCTAAATGGCCGAAACTAGCTAGTCTGGCACAGAAAACATGTACACTCCATATTTTCCAGCTCTTCGGTGAATTCCTTGCTTCCAAAGGATAACCCTTTCTAGAACATATTTACGTCCCCGTCAACACAGCTTCGGTAATTTTGAAGACGTTGCTTCCGTTTTTTGTGGGACTTCTACCCGGCATTGAAATGAAATCTCAAGCCCCACTGCCCATACAACCGCTCAGGGTTCTCGGAACGGTCCGACTCGCACTCACAGGTGATATAATATTTCACTATTTTTAAAGTCCAAAGCTACCTAGTCTTGATATAATACGTACAGTTACATCGGGGTAGCAGATTGTATTCGAAATTAAGAACTATGACGCTATTCCTAAAGTTTCGGTCCATGGACAAGACAAAGATTCACTACACTGCTGAAACTACAACGAACCCGGTCTCATGGGCATGACAACAGTTGCCTTTATGTTTATAAAACATGAAAATACGCGACACGTTTCTTTTCCATTAAAGCACAGAATTTAGACTGTGAGTGTCCGTAGGGGCTGTTTTAACGAGTACCCTCGCTGACTGGTTTTAAGTAAAGTATACTCTATTAAACCTCAGTTTTCTATATATCAAATGGGGTTTACAATGGTATCCTTTACACAAACTTCTATCTGTTCAACTAGCATATAAAGTTTTCTTGTGCTTTTTTTAAAGAAAGAAAGAAAAAAAAAACAATTTCGAATCCACCTACCGGTATGCTTGATTCAATGTGAAAGGTGCACAGGCCGTACACGATCATGTAAGAAACGTATACAAAGGGATATACAGTAGAACTTCGATGGCTCAAACACCGATGGCTCGTTTACCATTGATGTGTCGAGCCCATTCTTGAGCCCCTAGCGAAATCCTCTACTTAAGAAACAGTGGGGGATAATTAAGGAGATTTTAGTCTTTTATCTTCCAAATGTATGCTGTGTGTACTCATTAGAATCGCCTCAATGAGGCGATTCTAATGAGTACACACAGCATACATTTTCATTATAGAACACCGAAAAGATGTCTAAAAGTAACTCGTTATGCCTCCTGACAGTAACCTAAGTTGCTCGAACTACCCCTGTCTCGAACAGATTTTCGAGGTCCCAAAGGTGTTCGACTGTATATTAAACACCAAAAATAAGTTGCGGATGCTCATTAGAGTAATTCTGACGAGTACCAACAACCTATGACTTGGAGCAGGAATAAAAAACAATATACATTCATGTAAACCCCAGCGTTCTGTATATAAAGTGGGGTTTTGAAGGGTATTCATTACACGACATTATTAACGTGATGAGAATAATGTACGCATTGCCAACAAACAAATGAGTAGTGAGCCCAAAACACACATTAAACAAGACTAGTATACTGTGACACTTCACTGGTTCGAACATGGGTGGTTCATCTACCATAAATACTTCGAATTCGCTCTTCAATCCGTAGAAAATATTTCCTAGATATCTCCTCTAGATATCCGTTTATTTAGGATAATTTAGAGATATATTTTTTCTAATTTCACACCATGTGAACAAGTCCGTGAAATGAAGACCCCCTAAACCCCACTTTATATAGAGAAAACTGGTGTTTACGGGGGGTAAACTTTATTTTTCTTATTTCTGCTCCAAGACATAGGTTGTGGGTACTCGTTAGAACCGTCTCAATGAGGCGGTTCTAACGAGCACCAACAACCTATGTTTGCAGTATAAATAAGAAAGTAATCAAGGATTTTCATCAGAAAATTAGTCAGTTTGGAGATGTGAAAAATGCACTATATCTTACGGGTGTGTTAAAGTAATGTCTTTAAAAGTATGTTGTGTGTATATTGACTCATTATTAGAATCGCATCAATTAGGCGATTCTAATGAGTACATACACGATGCTTTTATTATGGAATAGCCCGAAAATCTTTCCTAAAGTCCTGCCAATTATGCCTTCTAACCAATTATGAAAACACATATATGTGACAAAGTGCGTATTTTATATATCTCCAAAAGGGCTAATTTCTAAATAAAACGTTTGTAATATTTTTCTTATTTATACCCAAATGTAAATTGTGAGTGCTCGTTAGGAGAGTCACATTTAGGCGGTTCTAACGAGTATCCACAACTATGTATAGGAGCAGAAACAAGAAAATTAATGTACAGCCCTTTAAACCGCATATACGGTTTTATTAACGTGACCTGGGGTTCTGATTAACTAATAAACTGTCACTGGTTCGAACTACTCCATTCTCGAACAAATTTTATGGTGCAAAAGTGTTCGAGCTATTGGAGTTCGACTATATGCATGTATTTTGACTTACTCGGAGATGGTTCCCGTCTCTGAGATGGACGCTGTAAAGAGGTCTTTGATGAAATCATTGTTGCTGTTGAGAAGACAGGCAACCAGATCTTGGTTGAGATTGTCACGGTTTCTCTCCAAGAATCCATTTGCATCGTACGTGACCTGAAAGAAAATTGACAAAAAATGAGACTCACGACTTGTCCAGATGTACTTGGGGAAACTGGAAGCTAATGATTTTGTTTTCCCCATTTCCGGAATGCGCCATATCCGTATAGTGAACACACCTTGTATATGGGGCGCGCTTCTACTATTTTTTTCCGATTTTTATATATCCATAATTATTTATGGATATCCATAGTTCTGTAGCGTGTATCGGGTCGTCCACGAAGTCAAGCAACGCGGTCACCCACCCAGGTACTAAACGCAATCTCCGTTGCTTAACTTCGTGAATAAGCCAACCACTCTACCTGCGTCGCTAAAGGAGCCGGCTCCTACAGAAAGGCTGTAGAAGTGGTATTTATCCATAACCGTTACATTTCGAATTATGGATATCCATAATTATTTATGGATATCCATAATTCGAATTAATAATATCCATAATTAGAATTATGGATATCCTTAAATCGATCTGAATTATGGATATCCATAAATCGAATTATGGATATCCATTATTCGATTTATGGATATCTATAATTGGAATTAAGGATATCTATAAATATGGAATACATAGTAAAACGGCAGCCCATACTTGTAAACCCTTTTTTACATACAAAAGATATTTCACTTATTTTTGCTCAAGTATATATATTGCCGATGCTCATTTTAACCGCTTCAATGAGACATTTCTATCGAGCACCAACAATCTATTTTTGGACCAGAAATAAAAAATAAAATCACTCTTTTTCAAAAGAAGGAGAAGGCCACTATTTGGAACTGTGGACGATTTCACTTTTCACAAGTGTGTGTTATCCTAACCCGTGTGGTTTTTAATGATGCAGGGGTCCAACTGCGGTTCTGTGGTAAGAAACGAAATATAAAAACCAAGTCCATGTAGTGTACACCCTTGTAAACCCACTTTATCCATAGATAACTGAGCTATATGGGGTTAAACAACATTTTTTATTATAATCTATGATTGACGTTTTTAAAACTAAAATATAAAAAAAATGCATCAGAAAAAAATAACCGTTTTTGAGATTAAAAAATAAAGCACTACATGTATGTCACCGTGACGAATGTGTTGTCGTAATGTGTTTAACGTTCAGACAGAAAAAAAGTTCATCATTAAAACCATCTCAATAATTAGGCGGTCCTAAATGAAAATGTTGTTGGTACTCATTAGAACCGCCTGGTATATGTTTTAGAGTACAAATTAGGACGTGCAGGAGATAGGTGTAGCTTGTGTTCAAATACTTACACTATAACATATACTTTTCTGTGGATTAGATGTCTTATATTGAACAGATAAATAAATATGTTTAAACCAAATAAGAAAAAAAAATCACAAAATTTTATTAGAAAATTAAACGTTTTGGAGACTTGAAAGAATACACAATGTCACACGGATGTATTATCGTAGTGACTTTAGCTGTTTAACCCATATAACAATGGAATTTTCCACCTAATAAGTTTGGAGTGTTCCATTTTCAATTATATGGATATCAAGTGTGGTTTGTTTGATATAAGTTGTACAAAAATGTATGTTCTGTGATCAAACTGTGTTGACCCAGATCAAAAAAAGCCGCAAGGCATATATGGGTTAAAACATAGATGGAGGGTATATTCTACAGAATAGTACTGTTCTTGCGAACCCCTACAATTTATGTTTGTAGCGGATATAAGACAAAAACCAGGAATTATCTTCACAAAGAGACTCCAAGCATTACGATAACATCCACCTTGTGACATTATGTGCATTTCTTCACATCTCCAAAATGGCTGTTATTTCTGACGAAAATATTTTTCTTATTTATCATGTTTATACTGCAAACGCAGGTTGTGGGTACTCGTTAGAACCGCCTCATTGAGGCGGTTCTAACGAGTACCCACAACCTATGTATTAGAGCAGAAATAATGATATAGTGTATACCCTCGTAAACCCCAGTGTCCTCTATGTAAAGTTGGGTTTATGGGGGGGGGGGGGGGGGTCATTTCACAGACCTGTTTATGTGAGCTCCAGTGTAGGTCCTGTACTTTACAAGAAGAAGAAGAATACTATTTTATACAATCATGTAGTAAAATATTATCTTAATTAGTGTGATTTCCTGACGAACAAATCTCATACATGTACCGAATGTATCCCATACAGTCCCAACTGTGGCGATTTATTTATGTTGTTGTTTGTTACTTACTGTGTGTATCACTTGTGTCTTTTAATTTTGGATGGCCATATGGCCATTTTGTGGGAAAGTAACTGTCCATATGGCCTTCCTTTGTTTAGGTTTCCATTATGGTCTGGTCGCTTAATGTTTGTATTTCTTTCCCTTTGGTGTCTTTTATGGATGGAGTAAGTTAATTGTATCAATTCCTGATCTTTGTTTTACTTCTACTTTGTATAAGGTAACATGGCACTAAATATTGGTAGGTGCCGGGTTTTATCTCTTTTGGACCGTGCTTTTAGTTGCGTTCTAAATACCAGACTTGCTTCCATTGGATATATATCCTATGTTTTATTTCAATGTGAGAAAAATGATAGGTATAAGATATCTGCAGGCTCAAAGAAATTGTTACGGATTTTATATGGTCACCACTCCTTTAAAAATACTCCGTTCTAGTAGGTAAACAAACATTGTTGACTGTAACTTGAAAAGGAGCAGACCAAAATGTGGATTTTTTATCCTTAACTTGTTGGGCTATGATGGCTCTATAAACAAATAAGGTTTGAAAAGTTTTGTATGTGTAGTTTTTGTGGGAGCAAGTAAAATGTTACTATTGTCGTGTATGGAAAATATTTTGTGGTAAGCTCGCTATAGCAAAAGTAGAAATGTCAGCAGCACTGTCCCGTTTGAAGTCAGTACATACTATTTCCACACATTTGTAGGTTCTATCCAATTCTGTTTCATAAAATGTATCTGCATGGCATGTATTTTGCCATAGATACTGTAAAAATATGATGGAAATGCTAATTTAGGTCTAACTGGGTGTATTTGATGAATTTTGCCTCTGATCTACGTTCTTGGGAGGGGGGGGGGTGTACTTTAAAGCTATGTATTGCAGTAATTGTATTTGCACAAACACAAGCCAAAGAATCTACTCCATCTGGAATAAAAGAGTAAGGATTCATGGCACTAGGACTATGTCTCAAACCAAAGCAAAACTTCAAAATTGTCTTTCTAAAACAGCCCGGTACAATATCCCGATAAGTTTTCTCATCCGTTTTAAGTTCTAATGTATTGTATTCATCTAAAAGGATGTGAACAGATATATTCAGCTATTTCTCATGGCATTAAGGCATTTATAAACATTTTCTTGGCAATTTTCGCTTCAAAATATCCTCAAAATGCCATTTTTTGCTTTAAATAGTGCGTGTAGGTGTGAAAATAGCCACAAAAATGAATATTGGTGCTATATAGGCATAATTCTGTGCATTTTAGGATTGAATTGTTCCAAAGACATTCGAGAAGAACCACTGATGCAAGCCATTTTCTGGGTTCCGTTCCAGAAAGAGTTACACTTTGCGCTTTTCAAAAACATATGGTTTGCTCGGCTTTCATTGTTGAATCTGAAAGTGATAATCTGAAAGCGATAACATTTTCGCAAACTGGAAAGATTGAAAGATTCTTTGTGACTGAACTTTTATTATGCATGACTAGATTATGCGATATGACCTAAATTTCTATTTGGCAATTCTTTTGATGCATCATAAAGAAAATACGGATTTACTATTACTACTTTTACGGAAGGCAAATAAAAACGGATGTTTGAAAATATCTTAATTTAAGACAATATAACTGCTTAATACAGATGAAATGTGTATGTTTTTAACAGCACTATCTGAGAATATACACTTGTACATAAATAAACATAATAATGGAGATGTAATACAAATGAAAACCTATAGAAAACTATAAAAATGTACAATACATATCAGTCATATATCTGCAAAACATACCGTTTTCAATTACAAGATATTAACTTTTTATTATTGCTTTCTGAAAACAATTTATAGGTGTGGTGGTGTATTATTAGACGGACTATCAATCATGTTTGTTATTTATTTATTTGCAACGATACGATATTCATACATTTATGTAAACAAAACATTGCACATGTATTTGCAGTGGTTGTACAATGCATTTGCACTGCGAATGTCTAAAGTTTATAATTCTGTTGACCATTACCCCGCTGAACCTTTCCAAACAATGTAGATCCAGATCAAGTGGCTTCTTACGATAAGCCGTCTTATCTTGATCGACAAAGTTTGCATATCAGGGCTGAAAAGTATTAGCTGTTCAACAGTTAGGTTCATGGTGTATGCTGTTTGAACAGCTACCGGATACATTACGAAAACAGGCCTATACAAATATATTGTAAACTTTACCGCCAAAACTTTTTAAAATTTAAGATGAAAAATTGTGATATTTTTCTTAATTCTGCTCAATATATAGATTGTGGTACACATTAGAACCGCCTCGTCGAGGCGGTTCTAACGAGTACCCACAGTATATATTTTAGAGCAGAAATAAGAAAAATAAGGTTTACCCCTGTAAACCCCAGTTTTACTATATAAAAGTCGGGTTCAAGGGGGTCATGATTATATAGACGTGTTTTCGTGATGTAACGATATTTTCCTTGAGGCACCATTCACTAGATAAGGCTGTGACAAATTCTGGTCCCATAGAGGGCCTGCGCAGGCGCGATTGCTGATCGCAGACAGGATAATGTCACGTCGCTATCATGTCATTAAAAATCCACTTAATGAAAATCTTGGCGAGACCATCTTCATAGAGAGAAACATGGGCTATACTGATCCAAGTATTGTCTTGAACATCAGGCAGCACACCTATGGGCTCTAGACAGACGTTTACAGAAAGAAGGATGAATGGGTCATACGAAGCAGAGGCTATGTCCAGGTTATGCGGGCATGCCGGGGTTGGGAAACGCATATGCCGGATGCATATAGACTGCATGTCATGCGGATTTTCAAAAGCAGATTTTACACTTCCACGCAGAGCTGAAACTGACTGAACACGAGTACTGGTAAACTGCTCAGAGGATCTAAGTCTGCCCAGGCAAAGCGGTGCGAGTCAGACCGTCCATGTTTATAAACCCTATTTGTTTCATTGGGCGACAGGGCTTGCTATGTCATTTCATCTCAATGTCGGGTAAAAGTCCTACAAAATTGTAAGCAACATCTCCAAAATGACCTATACAGTGTTGAAGGGGACGTTAAACCTCACATCAAACAAACCAACAAATACTCCCCGTCGCTTTATACTAACCTTTCCACTCAACCGGAACAGGTTGCAAAAATATGTTAAGGAGGTTGTGAAATAAGCATTTCTCACCCTTGTGCACATCGTAGATACACCCACCTCTTATTACCGATCGGCTCGAAAGTGAAATATTCTTGAACGGACCGTAACCCTCCCAACCCCCCATACATCTCACCAAAAAACCCCACAAAAACAAACTTTCTTGTATGCCTGTAAAACTATCTCGCATGAAATACCAAGCGCAGTTTTCTATAGTATTTGCTCGTTATTCTCAATGCTCCTTTGTGGAGCACCCAAAATCTATATTTGAAGCAAAATTAAAATCAGTCAAACATCATACTGTCAAACTTCAATACCTCGAACACCCTCGGGACCATTACAATATGTTTGAGGTAGGGGCAAATAAAGTATGCACATGACGTAATTATGATGTTACATTGACGTCGGTTCAACGACATTACGTTTATGTAACGTCACATCTACGTCGGTGCAACGTTGCCCTAGCGACGTGTGCCCGCTGGGTAGAGTCACTGACGGTTATCCATAGAACCAGGTCATAATTAAGCTACAAAATACAGGTATATTGTATGTACTTATTAGAATCGCCTCATCGAGACGATTCTAATGAGTTCATACAAAATACCTGTTCACGAAAATATAAGACAAGCGTCCCAAATTGCCTGTGTGGCATCACGTAAACAAGTCTGGGAAATTATATCCCACAAAACCCCAATTTATATAGGGAAAATTTGGGGTTTACGGAGAATACAATATTTTTCTTATTTCTGCTCCAAGACATAGATTGTTGGTACTCGTTAACCCTTGTCCTGCTGAATATTTAAATATGTAACACCCACCACTGATTATCAGCCAATCCGATTACTTGATGCAAATTATTGCAACAAGTTCATAAACTGGATGGCAAACAATGAAGATCCTGATCAGATGGCTTCTTCAGAAGCTATCTGATCTGGATCTACATTGTTTCAAATATAAGGCATATCCGGGCTCAGCAGGACAAGGGTTCAAACCGCCTCATTACAAGCACCCACAATCTATGTTTGCAGTATAAGTAAGAAAAAATATCACGGATTTTTATCAGAAAAGTATCCATTATTGAGATGGGGAAAAATACACTATATCGCACGGGTGTGTTATCAAAACGCTAAAATTTCCTGGGGACTCAAGAAAAAGTTCGAAACAACCATGGTTAACGAGACATCATAGTTTGAACCATTGAAGTTTTACTGTATGCCAGAAAATTGCCATTAAAGCATCAAAATTATTAAACCAAACAGATGTTTGACACTAATGGCTTAAAAGAAAGGTGAGGAAGTCGTGCGTTAATAAACCACTGTGTCACGATTTCAAATGAAGCTGACATCTTTTGCAAAAATCGTCCCTTACCCAAATTGGTTCACTAGAGGACTGAGTGCAAGGTTTCAACACTGATAGTATTTTTCTTCACAAAAATCTAACCAAAACATCATGTTTTAAGTCATTCAAGCGTTTTTTATTCATAATAAACTGTCATTTAGGTGAAAATCTTCGTCATTTTTATTAGTTTATGTCAAGTTCATAACTTAATTTAATAGCCATTGTTCTAGCCTTGACCTGTCGGGCGCAAAAGACGGAACATAGAATAGACTGTTGTGGTCAAAGAGGCTGCTGTCCTTAAGCGGTCAGCTTCTGACGTCACCAGTAAGCAAAACAGCGTGGTTTATTACATGTAACACGATTTATTCTTCCTCTAGGTCCAACAAAGCAAAATTTATTAGTATCAGGAGCCGCCAAATTATTTTTTCTCACAAGACCTTTTATGTTCAGTTGGCTACGGCAAACTAACATGTATATTCACGAAAGAGACTCGTGAGGTCGCGGATTCGATACTTGCCTGGTCGAGTCAAGAAGGGCAGTATTCAGTTTCTGGCAAAAGAATGTGCACAGTCTGTTTAACCGTATATGCCTGCCTAGGAAAAGTGTGGTCAGGTAAACTGACCGGCTCGATATGACCTATATTATGTTGACTGTGCCGTTAAACGCCAAAACAAACAAACAAACGAACAAGTAAACAAACAAACATCTCTCAGAATACTATATTTCCGGTTTGAATGTAGAAGCTTTGTGACAATGGTTCTCCACAAGCTGCAGAGGAAGGACTCTGATTACACTGCGCGGTTGGCCAGGCTGATCCGATTCTTTGCTGCGCTCACTTGACAGAAGACAAGCTTTTGCTTGCTGCGGCCGATTTATAATGAGTCACGTCATGAGAAAACCTGTTTTTGCCATTTGCGAACATCAAAGGTACAGATCAGACTGCGCGCATGCGCAGTCTGATCTGTACATTTGTGTTCGCTCCCTGTATAGTACAGTACCTCTATTTTCTAATCCTTAAATTTGAAGACTCCTGCTCGACTGTGTAGCTGTGCAGACTAGTTTGTGTTTTACCTAGTCGCACACCCCGGAGACAGGTTTTCCCGAGACACAGCCCAAAACGATGCGCGCGCGATTGATTAACCTACCTGCTCAGCATAATGTTGAATTCCAAAAGACACACTGTCTCCCATAGCCGCTATGAATCTTGGGCTTTCACAGCAGTATTTCTTCAACTTGTGCACCAGGGTGTAGTCAGTGGACTGAGGGAAGTGAGACTCTTCATCCAGGAGTGGCATTACACCGTGAGGTTTCTGAAATTAAAATTTTCAAGATTTTTAAGATTTTATTATCGACTGTAACTGCTTCCAACGTACCTACTTATGATTTCTCTACACTGTATACAACTTTACCTCATAATCAAAACAAAATTAGGTTTGCCTAAAATTTTCTTAAATTTAAAGAGCAAATCTCCATAAAAACAGGTTGCGACACCCCTTGTTGCAGAAGAGTCTTCAAGCTAAGATTATATTTTTCATTCAATTCATAATGTCTATGAAAAACTTCGAAAATGCTTTGCGAAGTTTATGATACCGATAGCTTTGTTTTAAGAGTTTATCAGTCAAGAACAAGTTACGATTGTTGAACTCGTTAACATTAGTAGAAGCTCTAGCGAAACGGATAAGTTGAGAAATGTACACACCATAAGAATGATGTCTGGAAACATCACCGTCTAGAAACGGGAAACTAACAATATCGAAATCACAATCATCCCGTTTGTTATAATTTTTTGGCGAAATAATTCCACTATCTATTTTTTAGAAGCCTCCGTGGTCGAGTGGTTACGCTACTCGCCTTGTAAACCAGGGGTCGCAGGTTCGATCCCGGGCTTCTCCAGACTTTCGGATGAGTCTTTAAACCGAGGTCCCGTCTCCGTATGACCTTAGCTGTTGGTGGGACGTAAAACGGAAACAGTCACTCACTCCACTATCTATTGATATATTCAAATCCAGAATCGGAAGAATTAGCCTTGTTTAATTGAACATTAGAAATGAAGGCAATGATCAGGAATCGATACAATTAACCAACAGCTCCCATCAGAGACACCAAAGGGAAAGAAACGCAAACATGAAACAACCGAGCCTAATGGACACATCAATAGCGGAAAGCCAAAAGGACAGATACTTTCCCACAAAGTGGCCAATTGGCTATCCAAAACAAAATAATATAAGAGATACAAACACCCAAAGACAAACAATAACAAAAATAAACCGTGACAGAAGAACCGCCTTGGAACGGTCAGTAAAAGTCCACAATATTTGGACATGTAAAATCTACTGCGGATATCACCAAACGATATGTTCGAAACGAAGCATGATGCAAATATAAGATATATGAAGATGCAACATATTATAATCGACAAAGAAACCTGACTGTTGATCAATACTGACCGAGCTGCTAGCATGTAATTTAATGACACATGCAGTGATACTTTGAATGATATGAACAACCGAGGGATCATCAAGGCATTAGGAAAACATTTCCATGTAAAATAATGGCGTCTTACATGGTGTCAGAAATCACAAATTTTAGGAGCAAATTGTAACATCTTTCCTATTTCCCCTTTCAACATAGATTGTGGATGCTCGTTAGAACCGCCTCTAAGAGGCGGTTCTAACGAGTACTCACAAACTATATTTTTGAGCATAAAATCAGGCAGATAATGTATATCCCCTTAAACCCCCAATGTCTCTATATAAAGTTGGGTCGATAGGGGTCTTCGTTTCACGGACTTGTTATCGTGATATTTATTTCGATCCACTTAGGTTGGATCATAACGCAATGTCAGGAGGGGGCATAACGGTGATAATTTATGGATATCTGTTTTATCTTTTGCCAAAAAATAATATGTTATTTGTTATCCTTAGGATCGCCTCGAAAAAGAGCTAAATAGTGTTGACTGGGACGTAAAACCTCCACACAAACAAAACCAGAAACTGTGGGAAGAATTTACTGCTAGGGAATCGAGAATTAATCCAAAGTGACCATGATAGACGAGCCATCAGTGTCCAATGCATTGAGATAGTTACCTGAAATACAAGCTCCAGGACATCTTCGTTGTTATGGTATTCCAGCTCACTCCAGTGAATACCCTCCATCTCATAGTCCCTCCTCTCCCTCGGGAAGATGTACTCCATAAAATACTGTTGCAGTTTCTCATTGGTGACGTTGATAAGAAACTGGTCAAATCCGTTAACGCCGAAATTCTCAAATCCTGACATGTCCAGGAGCCCGATGGACGTTCCTCTAGTAAACCTACGGTAAAATAAATAGTATGTAAGGAAAAATACTCGCTGAAGATAAGGGTAATCGTTTTTGATACATTGTTTGACTTGTTGATTTGAAGTTTAACGTCCCCGTCAACACAGTAAAGGTCATTTTGGAGACGTTGCTTCCAATTTTGTGTGACTTTACCGGACATTGAGATGAAATGACATCTCAAGCCCTGCTGCCCAATGAAACCAATAGGGTTTATAAGCATGGGCGGGGCAACTCGCACCGCATTGCCTGGGCAGGCTTAGATCCTCTAAGCGGGTTACCACTACGCGTGTGCGGGTCGGTTTCAGCTCTGCGTGGAAGCATCATACAGCCCAACTATTACTTCAAGCCCCGATGGGTGGGGGCTAATTTATGATACATTGACATTACAGATTATATTTCTAGTCCTTTTGGATTATTGATTCCACTTTGGAGCTTGAAATCAACTGCGGGTAAGTAAGTAACAACTTTAATTTACTGGGGTTACAACATTTAACATGTACAAATAGCTAATCTTCCATGAGGCCCTCAAAGAAAAATACATTTTACAATATGAGACACATGCTACTGTACACAATAAAAATACAATTCACAATATGAGACACATGTTTCTTTACAAAGTAAAAGATAAATAAAAAAAGAAGGAGAAGGGTCCAGGCTTCATTTGAACTAAAGGCATGTAACATTATGGGAAGCCTGAATCAAACGAATGGGAATTATAATATTTTTTTAATAGATTTAAACAGATGAGAAGAACATCTGTATTTGTTTTTAAAAATAACATGCAAATATCTGTCATATTAAAATATGGATAATTCCACCCCCATCCCCGCTAAAAAATGTTGTTGTTTTTTTGTAGCTGATTTAGTGATATCAAAAAGGGTGGCTCACTGCACTGGCCATTTCTAACACTCTGTGCATTCTGACCAGAGTCCTCGCTGTTCACGTAGAAAAGCAATCTTGATTACTTTGCTACCATGAACTGTGGAGACCGTTTTTGGTGTTAAATCAGACCCTTAGTCAAACAAAACAAGTTCGGATAACAACACCGCCACGCTCTGACTAATTACCTGCTCTGGTTGCCTGTGTTTGCCCACATGTTTCTGTTCACCTGTCCCACTATCCAGCCAAACAGTCTGGAGTACAAATCCTTGGCCAGGGCATCTCGACTGTCGTTGGCTTCCCGGAGATTCTTCCAGCATTGAATTCTTTCACCTTGAGAAAAAGGAGTAGATACCAATGAGCCAGTCCACGCGCAATGGGTACGTATCGCATACGGGCGACCAGCAATGGCCAAGGCAAGCCTGCGGATGCACACAGTCTCACATGAGCCTTTGCTCACAAATAAGGTAAGTATTTTGTGATAATTGAAGGCTAGTTTTCCACATTTCTCCATATAAACCTTTGTTGTGCGTACTCATTAGCACCGCCTCGGCGAGGGCGGTTCTAATGAATACCAACAACATAGGTCCATAAAAAGTGACAAAACTTATCCTTCAATTATCACAAAATACTTACCTTATTTGCTGATATGCTTTGCTGCTCGCAGACATGCAGAAGTTTGGTGCAAGAAGTCACGTGCCTAGCCCTATTAATTGGCTACACATGCGCAAGTGCAGAACATCGTAAATCGAAGGCTTCTTCTTTCACGTTCCGGTCCAAATTGTGTAATTATAAAGACTTACCATCACGAAAACACGCCAAAATCATTTTGACCCCCTTGAACCCCAATTTTATATAGTAAAGCTGGGGTTTACAGGGGTATACCTTATTTTTCTTATTTCTGCTCTAAACTATAGATTGTGGGTACTCGTTAGAACCGCCTCGATGAGGCGGTTCTAACGAGCGCCCACAATCTATATTTTGAGCAGAAATAAGACAAATATCACAATTTTTCATCGTAAAATTTTCATTTTTTCGGCGATAAAGGTGGCACTGTATTTGTATAGGCTTGTTTGCGTGATGCGAAATATCATTCTATATAACTGTGCATTCAAAAGCAGTTTAAGAATTATTTTAATATTAGATATTTAAGTACTTCAAGAATGGGACTGACTTTCTTATATGCCAATGGGAAACATAGGAACAGACAGCATACATTTGAGCTATCTGCTAGTTCTCCCACATTAGCAACAATAAAATGTGCAATTTAAATGTGTGATAACAGTTCTCAGACACAGAAACAGTTCTCATACACATGTAATGCTTGTTCAAGCGGGCCTTGTAGCTTTGTCGGATGCGCGTCTGACTGCTGATCAGTAGGTCGCAGGTCGGATGCGCGTCTGATTGCTGATCAGTAGGTCGCAGGCTTGATACCTGCAGGATTGGCCTCATTCTTTTGTGAAGATTGATAAAAAAGTCTTTTCTACGGTCGTTGTCTTTCTTCGCTGTCAGTTTTCGGGTGGAAGAAACTGGACAACCGCGTATGTATAATAAGGTTACCCAGGAAAAGTGGGGCTAGGTAAACTGACCGGCTCGATATGACCTAAATAGTGTCGACGTGGCCGTTAAACGTCTAAACAAACTGCAAAACAAAAATGATCTAGTATTTTTTCATACCTTTGATGAAGTTCACATTAGATATGAGGGCTTCTGTGAGCTGTAACTCATCTTCAATACCGAGTAGCTTAGCAACAGCGTGCAGAGGATACTCGTCCACAACACTGACACCATCTGTGTCTTCACACGGCATAAACACTATGTTAGCCAGATGTAAGATGGCAGCCAGGATCAGAAATATCAAGGTAATATGCTGTTAAATGAATACAAAGAAAATAAATTAATAAAATTGGTCAAGAGATAATATTTGTAACAAAACATACAAAGTTATAATGCGGAATTCCGCATCGTATTTTAAAGGTTTCAATTATTCCGTATTTGTGTTTTCTACACCCAGTGTCTTCTAGTAATTTCAGAACAATCTCAAAGGTGGTCTGAATACAGAAATATACTGTATTTTATGACATTGAATTGTAAACATGTATTTTCAGAGTTTCATTCGACGTTTACCAAAAAACCGGTGAAATCTTAGTCAAAGTAAAACATACACTTGTCTACTGACAATTATTACTCCTGCTTCATTACTAAAACTAAGACTAGTTTACCCATCAAATTTGTTATGAAAACTTAATATCAAATTTGTTAATAAAATTACAGGTTGGTGGATTGCATACTCTTTAAGGCAAACCTTAGCCACGGTGTTCACTCTTAACATTTCTGTCGCGGTTTATTTTTGTTATGGTTTGTCGCCAATTTGTGGGAAAGTAACTGTCCTTTTGGCTTTCCACTGTTGGTGTTTCCATTGGGGTCTGGTTATTTCATGTCTGTGTTTCTTTCCCTTTAGGTGTCTCTGATATGGCTTGATTGTATCGATTTCTGATCATTGCCTTCACTTCTGTTTTTATTTTTCATTCTTTTAGGCCAAACACTATAGGGAACTCGACCTGGAAAAACGCGGACCCTAATGTGAATACTGTTTGATATGGATCAAAACTGTAGTGTGAACACAGCCTTAAACAGACTGAAATGCTTCTATTCAAATCTATTGTTCTCACCTCCTCTGAGAAGCCGACTTCTGCCATAATTTCAGTGAGGTTGAAAAACATATTCTTATAATACTGGTACTCTTCCGGGTCCCGAAACACACCGTACGCCGGATCCTCATCACGCATGATTCTGAAAAGAAAATAAATGTCTGACAGGTGAAAAATATGTTTTGCATCTGTGTAACAGATCATTTGTACACAGGCATCTTAACGTAGCAGATATCTTTAGAGTGTAGAGTATATTGCTTTCTTTGCGTTCCATATTCATTTACCTTCAACTAGTCCATGTAATAATACCCTCGACATTTTTTTTCAGAAAAAATAATCCCACTTCTACGGCCTTGGTTGTTTATATACCATCATACAAAGTAGCTTTGTGTTATACTGATTTGGTGGAGTGGGGGCTTATGCACGCACCCCCACCCCTATATGCATCACCGAAAATGTTCCAGAAGTAAAGAAGTGCATGTGTACCTGTGACAATCCGGGTCCTCCAGGAAGTAATACAGCAGCCTCTCTCTGGACATTCCAGCAAACAGCGCATAGAACACGTGGAAATTCTTCTCCCCCATCGTCCGGTGAACTACACGTGACTTTTCCAGAATGTAGTCGTCAATTTTGGCTGAAGAAACAGAACGAGTAGTAAAAATCTGGGCCCAGTTACTAAAAGCTAATCATTACGTTAATACACCCGTGCGACAAAGTGCATTTTTTCACATCTCCAAAATGGCTACTTTTCTGATGAAAATTTGTGATATTTTTCTTATGTATACTGCAAACATAGGTTGTGGGTGCTCGTTAGAAACGCCTCATTGAGGCGATTCTAACGAGTACCCACAACCTATGTCTTGGAGCAGAAATAAAGAAAATACTGTATACCCCTGTAAACCCCAGTTTTCTTTATATAGAGTGGGGTTTAGCGGGGTGTTCATTTAACGGACTTGTTCACGTGATGTTAGTCGTCAGTTAACGTTAGCTTAAACTGTTCGTGCTAGATCAGCTAATGTTTATTTTCTCTTAAACTACCAATCACGAAATTTGCAGATGTCGTATTTCAATATTTCTGTCTTCATTGTTAAGAGAAAATATTTCCTTCATATAACATGTAAGTCGTCTGCCAAAGCATCCTCTAAGCGGTTTATCAGTACTCGTGTACGGGTCGTTTTCAGCTCTGCGTGGAAGCATCATGCAGCCCATCTATTTCTTCAAGCCCCGATCGGCGGGGGCTAGGGAGATGGGAGGTAATTGTATCGATTCAATCGCTTATTTTTAATGGAGAATTATCGAAAATACATATTTCAGTTCTATGGCATACATTATTTATTCATTTATGCTCAAAGCATAGGTTTCAAAAAAATCAGAGCCGCCTCAATCATAAGGTCACTACGGCCTATTCTTTGGGGACCACAAATAAGAACAGTCTGTTGCACGGTATGTGCAATCCATTTCGAAAACACGCCTATACAAATACATTGTAACCTTTATCGCCGAAAAAAATGAAAATTTTAAGATGAAAAATTGTGATAATTTTCTTATTTCTGCTCAAAATATAGAGTGTCGGTGCTCATTAGAACAGCCTCATCGAGGCGGTTCTAGCGAGTACCCACAATCTTTATTTTAGAGAAATAATTACCCCTGTAAACCCCAGTTTTGCTGTATAAAAGTGGGGTTTAAGGGGGTCAAAATTATATAGGCGTGTTTTCGTGATGCGAATGTGATGTATGCTAATATTATGTTCCGCTGATAAGAGCTAAAAATCATTTTTTTGTATTTTCATAAATGTGAGAAATAAAGATGTCTCTGCTCAGTAAGCTTAAGCATGCAAAAATGTACATAGACATAATCTGTGTCTGAAATGTAATAAGTACGTACCCCCAAGCAGTATGCCACTGTCGGTATAGCTCAAGTCAATGAACTTGCCAAATCTGCTAGAGTTGCCATTCATTATAGTTGCGGCGTTTCCAAAGGCTTCCAATAGGGGATTCACCTGAAAACGCATGGATATGTACATTAAGCCATCAATACAGTAAAATTACTATATTAAGACCACCTTTGGGACTGTTCAAAAGTCTAATGACCGCTTTTGAACAGTACCACTGGTGCTCCTTGACCAGAGGACACTGGGTGTTGAAAACGAGAAGAAAAAATAACTGCAGCCTATCAAATAAGCTTTCTAAAGCAGAACTGGTCTTAATTTTAGGTGGTCTTAATAGCGGAAGTTTACTGTATCTAGCGTCCAGGAAATGGGGTGCGACGTCTGATTAAGGCTGCCAGTGTAACAGTAGGGGGGAAAAGCCGCGAAAGCCGATTGACTATGACATGATATCACTATCATTCATTGCATACCAAGTTTGAGGCTTCTAGCTTTTATAGTTCCTGAGAAGTCTTTGACGAAAACCTATATACGGTAGGTCGATATCGAAAGGTATAGAAATGTTTGCTCTCTTCATAGAAACGTGTGTATTATATTTTATGTATATCGCTTTCTGTTTTCGATAGTAACATTCCTCGAAAATGAAAAGCACACAAACCTTCATGTGACCCATAATTTTTATGCATAAACTATCACGAAAACTGCCATTTGGAAATATAACTTTAAAGAAATAAAAATGACTATCATAGAACCCGCCTGATGAATTTGATAAACTGAAAGCGAATTTACAGCAGTGATTTCACTCAAACAATAGTTTAACTCTTATACTGCTGTTCGCGACAACCCCTACCTTTGCAAACATTGTAGATCTAGATGAGATGGCTTCCGAAAAAGCCACCGCTATCTATCTACTTATACTGCGATCGGTCACATTTGACCTACATTACGTACACGCTAGGTTTGCAGGATGAAAGCCTACACAGTAATTGTGTAATTACGGTAGGGGTCTTTAACCTGCACAGGGGATGACTCTCCCTGCAAAGGGGGCCTCCAGTTAACGTCCCGATCCTAATAACGGTGCACTTTTTTATATTTATCCCTGCAAATGAAGGCAATGCTCTAGTGTTCGAACACCGAAATAACCACCGCCGCCGGGGATCGGACCCGGGGCCTCTTACATCGGCGGTAAGTGCACTAACCACTGAGCTATCGCGCCCAACTAGCCATCTGATCAGGATCTACACTGTTTGTGATGCAGTTTGTGAACTGCATGATGATATTATATTAAGTAATTTGATTGGCTGAAAATATGCAATTGGAGTGGCTTAACTAATTTATGCAGCAGGTTAAGGGTTGAAACTGATGACACACCTACAACGGTATATTTTCGACATGATGTAGGTTTTTCATTCATCCTGTAGATTGGATATGTTATTATTACTATTCTAGTTGTAGAATTATGATGTCATCAACACACATCACCAATTAAAAAAAATGTATGAGTATAAGGGTGATAACTTCTGCGATTTCCTGTCCACTTCTCTGTGACCGAAACCTAATAAAGAAAACACGCCAATACAAATACATTGTAAACTTCATCACCAAAAATAAATAAATAAATAAAATTTTATGATGAACTAGAGCTGTCACTATAAGTGAGCAATGCCCCAGTGGGTTGCCAATTTGAGGAAAGGGCCGTAACTCCTTCGAAAATGATCGGACCAACGTGGAAATTGTGTTAGGCATCCCTTCACCTCACAAGGAATGCATGTGCAAAGTTTCAGCTCAATGGTTGAAGAAATGTGGAAGTAGTTGTCATCACAAAAAATGTGCGGAATTACAAACGCACAAATGGACAGTGCAAAACTATATGCCCTCCTTCGGGGGCATAAAAATTGTGACATATTTCTTATTTCTGCTCAAAATATAGATTGTGGGTTCTCGTTAGAACCGCCTATTTGAAGCGGTTCTACTGAGTACCCACAATCTATATTTTAGAGCAGAAATAAGAAAAATAACGTTTGCCCCTTTAAACCCCGATTTTTCTTCATAAATGTGGGGTTAAAGGAGGTCTAAATTATATAGGCGTGTTTTCGTGATGCGTTCAAGAAGTATACTATTCTTAAAGGGAAAGAAGCAAATTCTTTCCTTGCCTTTAAGTGTTGTTTCCTGTAAACAAGGGAGAAAACAGTCTTCAAAGAGATGCCACCATGGACCTGTATACATTGCCTTTAAGAAAACTGGGCGTCATTTTTATTCGATTTTATTTAATATACGAAACGATATACATGTAACCTAATGATCTTTGTTCTTTCGATTTTTACACTGAATGGTGTCATTAACAAATTAAGGGTCGCTAACTAATTAATCTTAATCTCATTAAATGTTCTTTTTTTTCCTTTTCATAAAATCATAATGATCGTTTCGATCGTCTCATTTCTTTGCTTTTGACTTTTAGGCGTATTTTTTTCTGATGAAATTCATTGAACAAGGAAATAGAAGGGAGGCGTATTCGTATTATATACACAATCCGTCAAACCTACTGAAGAAATAATTGTCAAACCAAATGAAAAAAATAATACATGCAATCTATCAAAAATAATTGGGACACAGCTTTACAGACATTTGTGGCCTTAACCTAGTCCCTTGAATCTTTACACCATCTTTGAAATAAGTTTCGTCAAGGGTAAATTTATCTAAATTCGCGCATGCGCACATAGCGAAGACTCAAATCAACATGCGTACTACAGCCTTCATTGTTTGAAGAAGACTCTTTTCAACTGTGTATATGGTTTATGTAGTCAGAAACCCCGAACCAATAAAACAAACGTCTTGAGACATACCCAAAAGTGGTAGTAATAGTGAAACGTTACTGCAAAAAGCCAAATGATATAGTATCTAACTATATATATAGTACTAAACTGCACAAATATCTGCATAACCAGGCATATTAAAGGAATGACCCCTTGTGTATGAAAAAAAAACAAAAAACGTCATTCCCTTAATTACAAGGGCGACAATTTTTGGGATTTCTCTCTCTTTAGTGCAGTCCAATATTTATACGGGAGCGAAATATAGTTGAAAAATTTGCTGTGCATGTATCCAATCGCCTTAATGTGTTACAAATTGTACCTGTACAATCTTATCCAAGAGCCTTGAATCGTCACTTGGGCTGATATGCATCAGATGGCGTATCATGTACTTTGTGCTCTCCGTCTTGCCAGCGCCGCTCTCCCCAGAAACAAGAATAACCTGATTTTGCCGCGTCTCCTTGAGTTGTCTGTAGGCATGGTCGGCGACCCAGAACAGGTGGGGCGGCTGGGTTGAGCGAACTGTAAGGTTCTTGTAGTCATAGTGATTCTGAAAAGATAAAAGTTGTGGGGTCCGCTTTTAGAAAGAAAAATGTAGATACAAATACACTTACGTTTACCCATTAAATATAAAGTAAGTGACTTCAGGAACTGATCGGATCAGAACCCAAAGCCTACCCAAAACATCATTACGAAAACACGCCTTTAAAATGCATAGTACATTTTATTGCCGAAAAAAGAAGATTTTAAGATGAAAAATTGTAATTATTTTCTTTTTTTCTGCTCAAAATATAGATTGATGGTACATGTTAGAACCGCCTCATTGAGGCGGTTCTAACGAGTACCCACAATCTATATTTTAGAGCAGAAATACGAAAACTAAGGTTAACCCCTGTAAACCCCAATTTTACTAAAAAAAGGGGGGCCCAAGGGGTCAAAATTATATAGGAGTGTTTTCGAAATGTCAAAGGGAAAGTTTGTTTGTTTTGATTTGAGGTTTAACGTCCACGTTTGCACTATTTAGGTCATTTTGGAGACGTTGCTTCCAATTTTGAAGGACTTTTACCCGACATTGAGATGAAATGACATCTCAATCCCTGCCGCCCAATGGAACCAAACGGGTTTATAAGCATGGACGGGCCGACTCGCAGCTTAGACGTTCTAAGTGGATTACCAGTACTCATTTGCGGTCAGTATCAGCTCTGCGTTGAAGCATCGTGCAGCCCAATCTATTTCTCCAAGCCCCGATGGGCCGGGGCGGGTCAAAGGGAAAGATGGATTAAACATCTTAACAAACAACAAAATCACTGGCGACAAGCCTTGCTAGAACCGATGGCAACAGCGCCCCTACAGTTTGACTGATTGCTTGTTTGTGAGTCTGTCTGTTTATTTTGTTTAGATTAAATGGCCATTGCAACACTATTAAGATTATATCGAGCCTGTCAACTTATCTAACCACACTTATTTTCTTTGGGGATTTTTTTTTCAAAGATTTATACTGATAAATTTGTACTTGTAGTTATTTGTACCAGCCCAACTTTAAATTGGTAATTTGTCAATTATTATGTTAAGTAATTCATTTTGGATGCATTATCAGCCGTTGCAGCATTCATCATCAGCCGTTGCAGTATTTTTTCTTTTCGTTTAAAAAACTTAAAGGAGCTTTTTTTAACGAAAACACGCCTATACAAATGCATTGTGAATTTTACCACAAAAAAAAAAACGAACATTTTAAGATGAAAAATTGTGGCATTCTTCTTATTTCTTCTCAAACTATAGACTGTGGGTATATGTTAGAACCGCCTCGGTGAGGCGGGTCTAAAGAGTACCCACAATCTACATTTTAGAGCAGAAAGAAGAAACATAAGGTTTACCCCTGTAAACCCAAGTTTTACTATATAAAAGTGAGGTTCAATGGGGTTAAAATTATATAGGCTTGTTTTCGTGATTTATGATAACGCTATATTTATTAAAACATTAATTTCTGTACTGTGAAAGTGATCATTTTTGTGTTTATATTCATCTGAATCAAAATCGGTCATTTAGGTGGCCTGGTTTAGAATGAAAGTACAGTTGAACTTCAATGGCTCGAACACCTTTGGGACATCGAAAATCTGTTCGAGACAGGGGTAGTTCGAGCCACTGAGGTTACTGGCAGGAGGCATAACGAGATACTTTTTGACATCTTTTCGGTGTTCTATAATGAATATGTATGCTGTGTGTACTCATTAGAATCGCCTCATCGAGGCGATTCTAATGAGTACACACAGCATACATTTGCAAGATAAAAAACTAAAATCTCCTTAATTATCCACCACTATTTCTTATGTAGCGGATTTTGCTAGGGGCTCAAGAATGTGTTCGACGCATCCATGGTAAACGAGCCATCGGTGTTCGAGCCATCGAAGTTCTACTGTACATGTGTATGGAACGGGTTCGACTCAGCCATGGTAAACAAGCCATCGGTGTTCGAGCCATCGAAGTTCTACTGTACATGTAGGTCAGCATATTGATTTGTTTCTATAACACATTTATATCCATCTATCATTTTCATCTTTTATGAATAGTAGTTCTTGTTTTCATAAATGGAAATTAATTGTTATTTACCAGTAGCCATCCAGTTGTTTTTAAAGTAGAAGTAAAACAAAGATCAGGAATTGATACAATTAACTTACTCCACCCATAAAAGACACCAAAGGGAAAGAAATACAAACAATAAGCGACCAGACCATAATGGAAACCTAAACAAAGGAAGACCATAAGGACAGTTACTTTCCCACAAAATGGCCATATGGCCATCCAAAATTAAAAGACACAAGTGATACAAACAGCAAGCAACAAACAACAACATAAATAAACCGCCACAGAAGAGCCGCCTTGGAACGGTCAGTGGAAGATTTCCACTGGGGGGCTTAAATCGATTTTACGTGGCCACAATCCTCGCCCTTACTTCCGTCGCGATTTAGATAAATAATTTGTTCAGTCCACATGAAGGCCTCCTAACTCATCAGTGCAACATCTCCGTGAAAACAAAAATCAAAGAACTACAGAGGTGAGACAACGGTGAGGAATCGACAGCAAGAAACCACTGAAATGCTGGAGCAAAAGAAAACCAACAGTTAGACTCCGATGGGCCCGACCAGAGACAGAGCATCAGGCACCAACCAACATTACCTTGAATTAGATCTCTCTAATTCTCAGTAAGCCTTTACGTTGGAGCCGTCATAGAATCTGAGGCCTGACCCACCGGCGTGCAATTAAAGAGGGAAGCAAAGTTGCCAACCGTGATTGGGTTAACTACCATGCATGCAGTCTGTCGTATAATATCCATGTTGTACTCAATCTTTTTATATCGAAGAATGTCTTGTAAAAACATCACGTGAACAAGTCCATGAAATGAAGACCCACCTAAACCCCACTTTATATAGATTAAACTGGGGTTTACGGGGGTATACATTTTTTTTCTTATTTCTGCTCCAAGACATAGGTTGTGGGTACTCGTTAGAACCGCCTCAACCTATGTTCTGAACATTTACTATAAAAATATCAAGGATTTTCATCAGAAAATGAGCCATTTTGGAGATTTGAAAAATGCACAATGTCGCACGGGTGTGTTATCGTAATGAAAACAAGAACAATGTTTTCTTAGAGTTCCTGTTAAAAAAGAAGTTGCTTTCCAAAATGAAAGTTTGTACAAGTCATGCCTTTTCACAAATACCTAAAAAAATACATGACCCAAACTGTTTAAAAATGGGGTGAGTTCATTAGTCAACACAGGCATCGCTTCACCATTTAATGCCCATAAAAGGCTGTACGTCTCATATGTTCACATTTGCATATGTTTGAAACTTTTCGAAACCAACAAATATCAATGTTATTAGTTGTTAAAACTTTCGTCAAATGTGTAAAGATGGGCTCGAAATAGGGGGAATAAAACCTTAATCGCCAAATGTTAAAACAAATATCATTTTTAATCAACACTTTGAATTGTGTATAGGCGTTGCAAATCTTTTGATATTTTGAATTGAGATTAATAATTTCGATACAATGTTACACGTCTAAAAGGGTATTCTAAAACAGCGCTTCTATACAGGCAATGTAAAGTAACCACGGTTACTATAAAAGATCTAGTGTGTAACTTGTTGAGTAATAATTGTTCGTCTGTCATTACTGACAATGATGTTCGTCTGTCAATACTGACAATGATCTTAATCACATGCGAGTGTGTTCTAAGATGACTGATGAGACCAATTCTAGCTCTGAACTGGTCTGTTGCAGATAAAGCAACAGAGGTTAGAGGAAGACATCTCTGTTGGTGATGCCTTAGCTCTGGCTTCGCGCTGTGCACGTCTCTATTAGGCTTCGCTGTTTCTTTATGCCTCATATTCACTAGTATTCCTTCTGATGAGACCGCGTCACTTTGCTCGGTCCTGTGTAATTTGTTCCCACTACTCTGTTGGTATGTTGATGTCCTCGAGTGAGGCTTTCAGGGTGTCTTTGTAACGCTTCTTCTGACCACTATGGGAACTTTTTCATTTTCTAATTCTCTATAGAGGATTTACCTTAGCAACCGTTTCTCAGGCATCCTGGAAACATGACATGCCAATCTTTACTGCGTCTGTTGCAGAAGAGTATGTGCACACTGCATCCCTGCCCTTTTCAAGACTTTTGTGCATGGAAATAAAAATAAAAAATGAGTTCCTTTAAGAGCAATGAAAACATTCATAAGAAAGAAGATGGGTCATACTACGTAGTTTCGGCTAATAAAGCCTCATCAGTGACCCTGTAATGATCCGGCAAAGAAAGCCAGAGGAAACATACAGCAATTTTGCGAATTTCGAAAAGGCAGTCGATACAAAGACTGATATAAATCAAAATGGGGTCCAAATTATTAGAAACCTGTCTAGAATATGAGTCTTAACCAATAATTTTTTTCTGATTTCTCAGAATATTCACGCTGATCTCAAAGGACCAAAAGTAAAATAGAAACTGCACTATGGTTGATGTACGGGGAGACGTTTTACGGCCGCCACACGGCACAACACCAGCTGCAGTGAAGGCAAATAAAAATAAAAAATGAGTTCCTTTAAGAGCAATGAAAACATTCATAAGAAAGAAGATGGGTCATACTACATAGTTTCGGCTAATAAAGCCTCATCAGTGACCCTGTAATGATCCGGCAAAGAAAGCCAGAGGAAACATACAGCAATTTTGCGAATTTCGAAAAGGCAGTCGATACAAAGACTGATATAAATCAAAATGGGGTCCAAATTATTAGAAACCTGTCTAGAATACTGTCTTTCCACTTAATCTTTATGAGTTTTCTAAGACAGCTTTAATGGAAGTGGTTCAGTTGTTTGGCTTGCCGTTGGTAAACAGTCCATGTTTAACATGCATATAATAGTGTTTGGCAGCACTACAGCTCTGTAGACTTTCAGTTTTTTGTCCAGCTTAATTCCACTTCGATCCGAAACACAACCACGTAGTCGGCCAAATGCTGCACTAGCTTTGGCAATCCTGGCATTGATAATCATAGTTTGGCGCTCGCGCTACGCACTCGTGATTTATTTACATTATTGACCCCCAAACTGTGGTTTATAACACATTAATTTACTGCAAGATCTGATCTATTTGTTAGCTTATACGAGGGATGTTCGAAAAGAATTGCTTATTGTCCACCAGCTCGATATCGACGTAGGGCACGATCAAAAACCTTACATACTTGTATAGGGCTATTCAATATCTACACAATGATGTATAAATGTACTTGTTAGACTAAGTGTAAGACATAAAATTTGCCATTTGAATACACGCAGTCAATGACCACTGCAGTAAAAATGGTTGGTAGAAGCGTCGACTCAAACGATGAAATACGGGCTTACATCAAAGCTTGCTCAAAATTTGGTTGTTCTTTGAAGAAGCTGATGACTGAAATTTCTACTGCTTTGGACCTACTGGTGTGTCTTATGACACAGTTCGGCGGTGGAAAAAGAAATTTGAGTCTGGTGTAGAGTCCATAAAAATGCACCGATATCAGGTAAGCCAAAATCTTCATCTCGTAAAGAAATCGTTTCTAAAATAAAGAAAATCATTGGAGATGCCAGGTTTACACTTCGTGATATTGCACGAAAGGTAGGCATATCACTATCAACGGTTCACCTTATTTTGAAGAAGCATTTGAAAGTCAGAAAGATTTCTGCTAGATTGATGCCACATCTGTTGACTGACGAGCAAAAGAGGCAACGGGTTAAAGCGACCAAAAATCTGCTTCAAATATTTCCAAAATATGACAAAAATCAGTTTGCCAATGTTGTCACAGGTGATGAAAACCTAGGTCCATTATTTTGCGCCCGTCAGAAAGGTAAGCAATAAGATCTGGGCCACTAAACACAGCCAACGCACAATAATTGCCAAACGTCCTTTGAGTACAAAGAAGGCTTTGTATGCAATCTTCTTCTCTGGTGAAAGAGTCGCAATAAAAGTGCCGATGAAAAAGGGCAAAGGCATCACCGGAGAGTACCACAAAGACGTAGTACTGAAGAAACTGAAAAAAGTTTTATCAGAAACGACGCCCTGCCACTGGTTTTAAACATGTCCGTCTTCTACATTAGAAAAATGCAACCACTCATACCTCCGCAATAGCTCGGGCGTTTTTGAAGAAGGAAAAAGTAACTGTTTTGCCTCACCCCCTACCCCCAAACCACCCCGCCCCCGTATTCCAAAGACCTTGCCGCATGTGATTTTTGTTTGTTTCCGAAATTGAAATCATCCCTTGCTGGGCCGAAATACAGGCACTTGGAGTACTTTATTACTGTGCCCAAATCAGCGTACCGTGACGGCTTCAAGAAGTGGATACATCGGCTGAAACTTTGCATTTCTAGCCACGGGGAGTACTTCGAGGGCATGAAATGAGCACTTTTGGGCTAACTTGAAATTTGAAGTCTCCAGATAGAAATAAGCAATTCTTTTCGAACATCCCTCGTATGTATTTGATTTAAGTTATACTTCTGTTTCGAAACCTCATTTGATTTTGCCGAAGTTTAACTTGTTGTTCGTATAATCATTTTTCTTTAAATATCTGTACATGTATATCATGAACATACTTTGGCCAGTAACAGACTACTGCCCTTCTTGTATCAATCGGAAAGTAGAGGCACTGTCGTATAAAATTGTTCATGCCCCAGGTAACTTAGGATCGACTTCATGACCCTGCATCCATGGGCGCTGCCGACTGTGTCATGTTGCATGTAGCATGTCTGACTGCGGAATATAAATCGAATAACTGGTGTCTCGTACGCCATGTAGCATGTTTGTTTGTTTGATTTGTGGTTTATCATCCCCGTAAGCACTAAATAGGTCACTTTTGAAACGTTGCTTCCAATTGTGTGGGACTTTTACCCGACATTGAGATGAAATGACATCCCAAGCCCTGTCGCCGAATGAAACCAATTGGATTTATTAGCATGGATGGTCCGACTCACACCGCTTTGTCTGGTCAGTCTTAGATCTTCCAAGCGGTTTACCAGTACTCGTGTGTGGTCAGTTTCAGTTCTGCGTGGAAGCATCATGCCGTCCATCTTTTTCTTCAAGCCCCGATGCCATCTAGCATTTATGACAATGGAATATATACTACATGTATATCCGCTTAGAGCATCTAAGCCTGTCCAGGAACCGCGGTGCGTGGCTATGCTAATAGCTAATATGCTAATAAACCCTATTGGTTTCATTGGGCGACAGGGCTTGAGATGTCATTTCATCTCAATGTCGGGTAAAAATCCCACAAAACTGGAAGCAACGTCTCCAAAATGACCTTTACAGTGTTGACGGGGACGTTAAACCTCAAATCAAACAAACAAACTACATGTATATAAAATATTTCGGTATAGTGCTACTAGGCCACGTATAAATGTGTCTTTATTTTTCGGTCAAAATCTAATAGGGGTCACATCTGTTCTCAAAAAAGCGCCAAGAAAGATCGATTATGATTAATTCGTAATAAAGAAATTGATGCGTCCATTTCGCCTACATTACCATAAGGCGCTACTTGATCATAAATCAGTCACTAAACACAGCCCCGGATAAAACGGTTTTCATGGGGAAAATATCCCTTGTTACATACAGTGTCGGTGCTCGTTGGAATAGCCTCCTCGAGGCGATTCTAACGGGTACCAACAACATACGTTTTTTTCTTCATGAAGAACAGGAAAAATACCTTTAATCTGAAGTCCTGAAATGTATGGTGAGCTTACTGGGCCATGTTTGTACATGTCGTTCTAGTAAGCACTGGGTCACTGAAATTAATGAGTGCGATCAATCACGGACCAGAAGTACACATTGAGACGTTATTACATTTTATGACAATTCTGTTGTTACCTTTGATAGGATATTATGACCTTGCATAAGTGTCATTTTAACAAACATCTGACCCCTGTCTGCTCTCACACATATTGCATATATGTATTTTGAATTTTGAATCACCTACTGCATTTGGCTATTTTCTCCAAGATCGTGGTAGAAAGATCTTTCCTAACTAAGAGGTTTTCCTATCTTTTAAAAAAAGTGGACTTTTTCCATATTGTCATTAATCTCTTAAACTCTCCATCACGAAAACACGCCTATATACTTTTGACCCCCTTGAATCTCACTTTTATATAGTAACCTTGGGGTTCACAAGGCTAAACCTTATTTTTCTTATTCCGCTCTAAAATATAGATTGTGGTTACTCGTTAGAACCGCCTCAATGAGGCGGTTCTAACGTGTACCCTTAATCTATATAAGAAATATATCACAATTTTTCATCTGAAAATTTTCATTTTTTGGCAGGAAAATTTACAATGTATTTGAATAGGCATGTTTTCGTAATGTTGGCTAAATCAGCAGACGACAAGTTGATGATAAGTTTTCTTATTTTTCCCCAGAAACAATTTTGCATGAGAGGTCAAGTGCTGTTTTGTGGGAAAATAAGAAACATATTTCAAACTGACGCCTGATGAAGAAAAAAAAATATGCAGAGTTCTAAAAGCAAAAAAAAAGTGTCTCTGCAGTTAAGATTTTATGATAAATCAACACGTTAACAATTCCGTGAAATGAACACTCCCTTAAACCCCACTTTATATAGAAAAAAAACTGGGGTTTACGGGGGTAAACATTATTTTTCTTATTTCTGCTCCAAGACAAAGTTTGTGGGTACTAGTTAGAACGGCCTCAATGAGGCGGTTCTAACGAGCACCCATAACATATGCTTGGAGTATATATAAGAAAAATATCACATTTTTTTCATCAGGAAAATTATCTTTTTTAATGTATGAAACAAAGCATTATATCACACGGATTTGTTATCGTAATATATAAGTTTTATGAAAGTAATATGTTCCTAAAGATGGCCCAGACTAGCGTGTACATAAGAAAACAATCTTTGTTTGGCAAGTGAATAAGCCAGTAGTGGGAGATCATTTGCAATTCACAAAACGCTCACTGAAAACCCTGATCAGAGATGATCATTGTCAGCGAGCTATGTGTCAAAGTAACCACTTGCTTGTGAAAACAAAAGTATAATGATGTCGAGAGAATCTTGTTGGTGTTGAATGAAGCTGCTACGTAAACGATATTTCCTATTCATAAAGAAACGTTTTATCAAAGTCACTTTTTTCATAAACGTTGTTTGATATTTTTAAATCATTTCATAAATAAAAGAAGAGCAGAAACATGTATTTATTCATTGCCTCAGATTTCAGTTCAGAAATAAATAAGTCGGGGCATTGAAAACACCTGTAAAGTTTGTAAACCCAGCGTTAAATATAGATAACTGGGATCTACAGGTGTGTGCATTTTTTCCTTATTTATGCTCAAAACATAGACTGTGGATACGCGTTAGAACCGCCCCAATAAGGCGACTCTAACGAGAACCTACGATGTACTATAGGGAAACAAATTACGTTATAACGCCGGTATCGGAACCTTTAGCACGGATATCGGATCCATATATTCTGTCGCCATATTGAAAACGAACGGTAAGTCTTCACGATCGTAAAGCAGGAGGCGTAACAAACGGGTCAGTTGCGAGCCCCGACGCTTAAGTAAACCATATATCACAAAAGCATACCTTTATGATTTTGACCCCATTGAATCCCACTTTTATATAGTAAAACTGCGGTTTACAGGGGTACTCTTATTTTTCTTATTTCTGCTCTAAAATATAGATTGTAGGTACTCGTTAGAACCGCCTCGATAAGGCGGTTCTAACGAATGCCCACCATCTATATTTTGAGAAGAAATAAGAAAAATATCATAATTTTTCATCTTAAAATTTTCCCTTTCTCGGCCGTAAAGTTTACAATGTATTTGTATAGGTGTGTTTTCGTAATGTATACACCACTGCTGAGCCATGAAAAGCTTTATCATTTCACTGTTTTACAATAATTAACAATGTTAATAGAAATGTTCCTTGGCGGACACCAATACGTGTGTATTTCGAGAATATCGATATTCGGACTATCTTTACGACTGCCTTCAGGCTCTATGACCAAGCAATCATTAGGCCCATAATTGTCGTTTACAACATACTTTCTATCGACTTTTGACAAGAAATATAATAAAACAACATTGGTGCGTGTGCAATATCAACAAGTTAATACAGCCGACACAGACGTTGTAGTAGGTTAAACTAAGTGTAAATGTGTGTATTCTGCCTGTGTGTACTTGCCTGCATAATCGTTGGACAAGATAGGTCGACAGAATGCCCTTGTAAATGATAGTTTTGGTTATGTAACAAAATAATATGAAATTAACGTTTAACTTAATGCGACACACTATGTGTTAACAAGGTGTAAAGCAATTAAATACTTTTATAATGATTACAGTGCATGGTGGGTTCTAATGATTCATATATCATGATGTTTTAAGGTTTAATGTTAATGTTATGGCCAAGTTGTGTCTCAAACTAGATAACTCTTATCTAGAGATAGATGATTTTCAATAAGGTTTAAACTTTAAGGATAGCATATAAAACACGGTACAAATCCATTCGTCGTATTTAGCTTATTCCATCATGTAATTTTGCTTTCGATAGACTCCGATTTTATATAGCAAAACTGGGGTTTACAGAGGTATATACATGTATTTTTCATCTTATTTCTGCTCAAAAACAGGGAGTGTGGGTACTCTTTAGAACGGCCTCGACGTATGTTTTGAGCAAACTTTTGAAAAATATCACTCGTAATTTTTTATCTGAAAGTTTTCATTTTTTGGTGGTACCGTTTTCAATAGGCATGTTTTCGTTATGGTATGTATCAACATAACATATTAATGTGAGATAACCGTGTCTTTCACATTATTAAAACACGCCTATACAAATGCATTCTCAACTTTTCCGCCGAAAAAAGGAAAATTTGAAGATGAAAAATTGTGATATTTTTCTTATTTCTGCTAAAAATATAGATTGTGGGTACTCGTTAGAACCGCCTCACCGAGGCGGTTCTAACGAGTAACCAGAATCTATATTTTAGAGCAGAAATAAGAAAAATATGGTTTACCCCTGTCAACCCCTGTTTTGCTATATAAAAGTGGGGTTCAAGGGGTTCAAAATTATATAGGCGTGTTTTCGTGATGATATCGCGTAAAGGGCCCTATTCTGATTTTTAAAAAAAAGTTGTGTCTCTGGACGCACCCTCGACCCGCCCCGATAAAAAAAATCTATCAACGGACATTCGCCCCCAGCTGACTATGCAACCTGGTCATTTAACCCCAGGGCTTACCTTTTTGCTATGGCCATCTGCTCCCAGTGTTTTATTTTGCGGGCAGACCTGCGCCCAACTCTTATTTTGCTTCACACATAGATTGTAGATCCTCGTTCCAACCAGTGACTACAGTCTACTTTTTGGGCAAAAAATAACTCGAAAAATGATGCACCTCTAGAACGGGCCTCCGTGGCCTAATGAATAAGAGCGCTGACTCTTAGTCATTAGGTCTCTCACCGCCGTGGGTTCGAGCCTCGCTCGGGTCACGTGTGAGACGCCAAGTTCTGCAACGGAAGGTCAGGTGGTTTTTCTCCGGGTACTCCGGTTTTCGCCCACCTATGATTAACGATCGGCTCGATATGAGTGAAATAATCTTGAAAGGGCCGTAAAACCCAAACCAAAAAAAAAAAAAAAAAAAAAAAAAATGCACCTCTAGCTTTTCACTTATTATAGATATTAAGTATGTCTAATGCTTTCTTGCTTCTGACGTTTCTTTTGCACAGTCACTTTATTTTAATGTATACATTTGTGTGATATGTAGGTAGCATTGCACTAAATACTCGGAGGTGCCGGGTTTTAGAGGTTTTAGTTGCATTCTAAATACCAGACCTGCTTCCAATGGATATATATATCCAATGTTTTATTTCAATGTGAGACAATGTTAGGTATAAGGGACTAAAATGATGCATGTTTTATAAATATATCTGCAAGCTCAAAGTAACTTTTGCTGATTTTAAATCCTTTAAAAATGTTGGTTTGGATTTACTCCGTTTTAGTAGGAAAACAAACATGGTTGACTGTAACTTGAAAAGGAGCAGATCAAAATGTGGATTTTTTCTCATTAACTTGTTGGGCTAGGATGGCTCTATAAACAAGTAAGGTTTGAAAAGTTTTGTATGTGTAGTTTTTGTGGGAGCAGGCAAAAGGTTACTATTATCGCCTATGGAAAAGATTTAGTGGAGAGCTCCCTATAGAGGATCGCAAGGTAGAAATGTAGACTGACTTTTGAAGCTACATGTAATTGTGTAATTGTATAAATATTCATAAATAAAATAATAAGGATGAATTTTTATTAAATAAACAAAGGTGAATCAGTGGTCCCTGGGCACTACAATACATCAGAGTATACATTATATACCGCAGTACATTATATAGCACACTTTTGTATATATAGAGGATATTTACTTTTTGGTAATGAATACCAAAAATATTTCATCGAGTGTGTTGAAAATTCTGAAGTTTTCAACACACGAGATGAATTTTTTTTGATATTTGTCGAAAAAAAGTAAATTTTCTTTTTATTTTATAATATTTCAGGACACTAACTGAAATTGATCAATCGGATCTTACGTCACAATTTTTGACTTGGCTATGACGTCACAACTGTCAGTTGCAAACCATAAACAGATCGCCGTTTTTAATACAGCATTTTTATAGTTCCAAGAATGCTTTTTCACGGTATTTTATAGAATTATTTTTATAGATAACATATGAATTTTGGCGAGAAAAGTAGTCCAGGCTGCTACTGTGAAAATAACATGGCCATGTTATTTTTCACACTGTGAAAATATCATTTATATTTTCACAGTGTGAAAATATTACTTTTATTTGTTTCAGATATGCATTGATTTCACTGCTATTTATAAAATAAATTGGAGTTTATAAGGGTATTCATTATATTGACTTCCTGACGTGAGAGAGTTTAACTTTTTCAGTTATGAACAAACAGCGTAGATTCAGATGAAACCCCACGCAATTTTCTTTTAGGGCTTCTAAACAATGGTATGCCGGATATGTTTGATGAAGAAAAAAAAACGACCAAAACATCATTTTATACATATCAAGATATCATTATCTTACATGGTTGCGTTATCAGGTAATGTACAACCCCCAAACAACACTTTTTATGGAGACAATTGTGCTTTACGCGAGTATACATACATTATTTTGCATATTGTTGCATCAAGACATAGGTTGCGGGTACTCGTTAGAACCGCCTCAATAATGAGCACCCACAACCAATGTTTAAAGCATAAATAAGAAATGTATTACAAATTTTCGTCATCATTTAATACCGTTTTGGAGGAATATTAAAGAATAGTTGTGCTATCGTTATTTTTTGGAAGCGACGTATGTCCCCAGACAATGAACAGTAACAAAGACAACGTACCCGATCAATTACTTTGCCAATTAACGCTATACATAAGTTACTGATATTGTTTTCTTGTTGAACAAGGTGAATTTGTCATCTTTCATGTCAATGTCTGGCTTTTGCAATGAACGTTGACCCATAAATGCCTAGCACCCTATAAATGTACATGGACAAACACTGTAGTGCCTGATGAGACGCTGCATAATGCGACCAGGGTCTACGATGTTTGCTTAAATGACAGGAGTTTTATAGACAACAAATCATACCCTTCTGGGAGAAGAACTATATAAGTACTTGTGCTTTCGTTCTAATCCCAAATTGTATAATCACTTGTCACATGTTGTAATTATGTTATTGCTATAGTAATAAAATATGTTTAAACCAAATCATACCCCAATAATTTGAAATGAGCTTGTCCAAAGTTGCAGTATGATGTGGAAGATCATATCTGTCGCGTATGGGATAAATAGGTAAAATATTTCAGCTCTCATGTCAGACCTGATGTTGTTGCTGCTGTTATTATTATTATTAATACGATAACACATATATGTGAAACAGTACTTTCTTTCATAAAGTGCATTTTATTTATACCTCCAAAACGATTACATCACGAAAACATGTCTATATAATTTTGACCCCATTGAACCCCACATTTATATAGAAAAAATTGAGGTTCACATTTGTATATCTACCTTTTCGTATTACTGTAATACATAAAAGAGTGTGGGAATTCGTTAGAACCGCCCCGATGAGGTAGTTCTAACACGTACCCACAATCTATATTTCGTTTTTTCGGCGGTAAAGTTTACAATGTATTTGTATAGGCGTGTTTTCGTCATGTTTTTCTGATGAAATTTTGTGATATTTTTCTTATGTATACTCCAAACATAGGTTTTGGGTGCTCGTAAGAACCGCCAGATTGAGTCGGTTCTGACGAGTACCCACATCTTTCATGTCAATGTCTGGCTTTTGTTATGAACGTTGACCCATAAATACTTAGCATCTCATAAAATATACATGGTCAAACTGTAGTCCCTGACGAGACGCCGCATAACACTATCAGGGTTTACAACGTTTGCTAAAATGACAGGACTTTTTGTAAGCAACAAATCAGATACCCCAATAATTTGAAACGAGCTTGTCTAAAGCTGCAGTATGATGTGAAAGGTCATATCTGTCGCGTCTGGGATAAATGGGTAAAATATATCAGCTCTCATGCCAGACCTGTTCTTGTTATTGTTATTATTATTATTATTATTATTATTATTATTATGATAGCACATAGGAGTATGTGGGATAAAGTACAGTCTTTCATAAAATGCACTCTTTCATACTTCCAAAATGATTTTTTTTTGCTGATGAACATTTATAATATTTTTCTTATATATACTCCAAACATAGGTTTTGGGTTTTCTGATGAAAACTGGTGATATATTTTTATTTATACTCAAAACAATACTCATTGAGTACCCATCCCCCATGTCTTGGAACAGAAATTGGAAAAATAATGTTTATCACCGTAAACCCCAGTTGTTTTCTATATACAGTGGGGTTTAGAGGGATGTTTATTACACATTCTTGTTGACATGATGATTTCCCTGTATACATTTTTCAAGACCTGAGGAAATAGAGGATCTTACATGAGTGTTCATGTATCATTGCATTTATTAAACGAGTTGAGGAAAAGGGATAAATGCGAGGCTTTGCCGAGCATTTTATCCTTTTTCCTTAACGAGTTTAATAAATTCAATAATACATGAACACGAATGCAAGATTCTATTTACCATATGACATTAAAACGCATTTTATTCACGATTGTTTGACAAAAATGTCGAAGTTCCGCCATTAGTAAACACGACGTCGATAAGGACGTCGTAAATGTAACGTTACGGGGCGTATCCAACTAATCTGCATATATTTAATCCACTAGTGGATTATCGAATTTATTATATGACGTTCTCAGACGCGACGTCATATGAAACAAAGTAATATTAAATGAAATAATAATAAAAAAAAACTTTTACAAGAACATACAAAATGATATGTAATAACAGAGGCAATCAAAATAAGATTTTTTGGCTGTTTCGGACTACTTTGAGTCAAATTTGAAAGAGCATGCAAAACTGACATGTTTAAAAAATAGTACGTTTGAAAGTAGGGCAGGTCATACTTGAAAACTGCACCAGTTTAAGACGTTAATTGTCATGAAACCGTCCTAGTATAACAAGGGCACATTATAAACGATGGATCGTGTGCTTAGTTTCGACAACCTTCATTTATTACACTGAAGAGGATGAACTTTTGCCTGATTCTACAAGTGAATATTTTTAAGTTCGAAAACAGTTTTTTACGTTAAGAAGTCTGTGTGATAAATAACCTTGTAACCGCCAGATTCAGAGAAAGGTGTGGATTTCTGTGTCGGCCGTACAAAGTCTCCCTGCCCTTCCATTACGAAAACACGCCTATGCAAATACATTGCCACCTTTATAGCCGAAAAAATGAAAATTTTAAGATGAAAAATTGTGATATTTTTCTTATTTCTGCTCAAAATATAGATTGTGGGCACTCGTTAGAACCGCCTCATCGAGGCGGTTCTAACCAGTACCCACAATCTATATTTTAGAGCAGAAATAAGAAAAATAAGGTTTACCTCTGTAAACCCCAGTTTTACAATATAAAACTGGGGTTCAAGGGGATCTAAATTATATAGGCATGTTTTCATGATGCATTTTAGTGTAGTTTATATTTTCTTGTGGAATTTTGAAAATATATGAGTGTCACTGACGAGGCCTAATTGGCCGAAACTAGCTAGTCTGGCCCGGAAATAACTTTTACTTCCCGCGCTTTTTAGTTCTGTGGTGTATTCCTTACCTCCAAATGATAAACCCTTTCATAGAACATATTCTAGGGATATACACATTTTAACTTTTACTTTCGTTCTGCCGGCCTCGGTAGCTCAGTCGGATGCGCGTCTGATTGGTGATCAGGAGGACGCGGGCTCGATACCTGCCGAGATCGGCAACATTCTTTCGTGGAAATTGATCATGAAATCTTTTCTACGGTCATTCTTTCCCTTCCGCTGATTCAAGAAGGACAGTTGTCAGTTTCTGGCGAAAGAATGTTTACTGCACTGGTTAACCGCTTACGTATAAGCCTGCCCAGGAAAAGTGTGGCTAAGTAAACTGATCGGCTCAAAAATGACCTAAAATAGTGTTGACTGGGCCGTTAAACTCCAATACAAACAAACAAACAAACTTCCGTTCTATTTTAGCATGTTCTGAAACGATGGGTCCATTTACATAACGATAACTAGTGCATTGTCTTTCATATTTCCGAAATGGTTACATTTCTGACGAATATTTGAGGTACTGTTTTCTTATTTATACTCCAAACATAGGTTGAGGGTGCTGATTGGGAATGGCCTATCGAGTACATGTACCCACAACCTATGTCCTGGAGTAGAAATAAGAAAACATAGTGTATACCCCCGCAAAACCCATTTATTCAAAGTAAAGTGGGGTTTAAAGGCGTGTTGCACGAACTTATCGTGGTGGAAGCAAATGACTCATTACAGAAATGTGAAGAGTTGTCTTGGTGGGGCAAGCTAGTTTCGGTTTTTAATCCTTATCTCGCGGAGCATGACAATGACTACCTTAACAACCTGTTTGCCGCGCAGTTTATGAACTGAACAAATACAGAAAAATTCCTCTATTAAGACCACCGTTGGGACTATTCAAAAGTGGTCTTTAAGACCACTTTTGAACAGTCCCAAAGGTGGTCCATGACCAGAGGACATTGTGTGCAGACAACACAAAGAAAGAATAAGCGCGCCCTTGAAATTAAGCATTTTAAAGCAGAATTGGTCTTAATTTTAGGTGGTCTTAATAGCGGAATTTTACTGTACATTATATCAAGTAAATGGTTTGGTTTGTAGTTAGCAATGGGTTAATTAAATTAATTTATTCAGCGAAATAATGCTTAAGCCCGGTAAAAAAAATACAAAAAAAAAAAATACACGAGTTTCAAGCTAAGCCTCGAGTCCTACCTGTGCGGTGTATGAATGTCTCTGGTCCAAAATTGCTTCATACAGATAGCAAAAGCTGTATTGTGACGGACATATATAATACGCAGCCCAGGCAAAGCGGTGCGAGTCGGACTGTCCACGAATGGTTTCTTAGGGCGGCAGGACTTGAGATGTTATTACTTCTCAAAATCGGGTAAAGGTCCCTCATAACTGGAAGCAACGGCTCCAAACAATGACTTAGTTAGTAATGAGGGGGACGTTTAACCTCAAATAAAAAAAAACACACACACAAAAAAAAAACAATTGCCAAAATTTGACGCGACAACCGAAAAGGGGAATTCAGCAAGATATCAGATCATCGATTGGTTAATCACTACTGACAAGTCAAACACAGCCTTATCCACTGATTTAAGAAGGGCAGTTGGCAGTTTCTGGCGAAAGATTGTGCACCGTTCTGGTTTACCGCTTAAGTATAATGTGCCCACAACACCCTTTTTAGCACAATCTATTGATTAACCCATTTAGTACCGGAAACCCCAAAAGGGGTACCCTGGCAAACAGTGCAGGCCCAGATCAGACGCCACAGAACGCGGCGTCTGATCAAGGCCTCCGCTGTTTGCTAAACGTTTGGTCATTTTCAAAACAATTTTTGATGAAAACACAACCTGACACCCTTAAATTTTGAAATGCACTCCTGCTATATATAAGGTGGAAGATTCCATTTGGTACAAAAAGGGTTAAATCATTGTGGTGACGTTGTTTTGTGTTTGTGTTTCTTTCCATGTGGTATCTTGGATGAGAGATGTTAGGTTATTGTATCGATACCTGATCATTGCCTTTATACCCCGGTCACACCTTTACGTTTCGACCCGCGTAAGCGCTACGTTTCTCAATACGTGGCGAAACGAAAGGTACGCCGCAGGAACGTAGCTCTTACGCCGAGATACGTAGCAGGAACGCCTCTTACGCGAGGCTGCCACGTAAAGAAGTTGCATGCAACTTCTTTACGTCGCACATACGTGGCAGGTTCGAAACGTCGTACACACGTAGCAGAAACGCAGTGCAAACGAAAGGAACGCAGCAGCAGCGTAGCACAAACGCCTCTTACGCCGCACATACGCCACTCAAGACTTACCACGTAAGTGTGGCGTACGACACGTTGTCGCTGCGTAACAGCGACGTTCCTTTCGTATCTACGGCGTATCTGTTACGTTTTAATTTTAAATACGCCGTTTCCACGGCGTATCATAACGTAAGCATGGCGTAAGTACTACGTAGCTGTCGTATGTGCGACGTTATTGCTGCGTATGTACGACGTAGTAAAAATAGCTGTGGCGTTTCAAGTTTACCTGCGGCGTAATAGCGACGATTGTGGCTTTTGTTGAGTTTCAAATGAGGTCAAGTGGCATCGCATAATACTGATTTGCTTCGAAGCCAAGGTTGAGCTTTCTGATGGGGACGGATTTCTGTCCCGCTCTGATCCCTGATCAGTCTGAATATTAACCCAGTGTTATTGATAAGCTTTTGCCCGAGGAGTACTGTTACTCCTTCAACCAAAGACTATAGGCGTATCCTGCGATTCTTTGAGAGTATCGGTACTCCTAAATTCAAAACTAGGGTCGTATCTTCATCTGTCATCACAGGATGGCTGCTAAGTGCACTTATATTAATTTCAGACGTGGCAATGGTCATATGTAAAAGACGTTAAACACATATTCTATCATCGTAACATACCGATATACATTTTCATGTTAATAATCTAGCGGACAGCAAAATGAAAAATTACTTTTTCTTCTAAAGAATGTAAATCCAGCTAATGTGGTCGTATTCTTCGCATGTGTTTTTGGAATTTCCCAGACGCCATTGAAGGCTCGTTTTAATCAGACTGTGCAGGCTGGTCGGAGTCTTCAGCCGTCACACAGATCATACTGTCATCAAAACGTTTTCAAACCCATGTTTTGTGTCTTCAGCGGCCTTATGTGCTACGCGTTCAAAGGCGGGGGAAAATCTCCACTAATTGTAGCAACTGCATGCGATTGTTAAAAGGCGATAAATTCAGCGCTCAGCAAAAATACAATAAAACGTGCGACCAGTGAAGACTCAGATCAGCAAGCGCATCTGTGAAAGCTAATCAGTCTGTCCCGGTTGCTTTGTTTGCGTTCTTTTATGAGGCGCTACCAGTCATTCTGCTTAATGTTCAAAGACGCCGGCGAGACATCTCACGGTGTTAATTTAATCGGCTACTTGATAGATAGCGGTAAATAAGCATGCACGGCATGCTGGCCTGACCACATGTGATTCACAATTAGATATATGAATACCCAAGTATTACAGGTTAATCCTGCCATTGTGACTCAATTAATATATTTTGGTCAAATGTATACGGAACACGACGGACAAAGAGATCAGTCTGTGCAGCGGTGGTTCTATCTCAGGCGTGCATTGACGACAATGTTGCGAGAAAAAAATACGTCGGGATGATAAAAGTATGAAAAATAGAAGTGGAGTCAAAAGTAAACAACCACCATGATGCAATTATCAAAGGCGCCGACATACGTACACGTGTCGGAAAACGGCAATAAACAAGGTTTTTAAGCCTCCGGTTAAGAGTTTCCGCCAATGACCAAAGGACGCGAAAAAAATGAGTCAAGGACGCAAATTTTCTGCGGCCTGCGGACGCCAAGCAGAAAGAGCTAGCGCTGACGCTGTCTGGTCGGATATATATTCGCTGTTACATTAATTATGACTTTCCTAGCCCAGTTGTTGTTGCTTCTGTTTGTTGTTGCTTCTGTTTTGTTTTTCCACAAAATACAGGGTAATCCATTTCAACGTGAATTTCTGCGATTTGAGAGAAATAGCCGCCAGAAATTTCTCATGCATTTGATTTTTTTTCTTGCGTTTTTCTGGAGAAAGTTTATCAGGTTATCCACAAGCTTGACTTTTAATCGTCTGCGCGTCTGTTTTGATATTTAATTCCTAACTACATGACGATCTGTCGAACCCAATTATTTTTTTCTCGAAGATGACACTCCGTAGAAGTCAATGTGGTTGCCTAACAATATTCAGAATCGTATTTTTTATGCATGCTTGTCATAAAGTTACTGCTCATGCTTCAGGCGTTGTTAATAAAGTTAATAATGCGGACGGCTTTAACTTAGATAATAAATACCGTTATGTAATCACGCACCAATAATCGGTTTCCTAATCATGTTGATAGTTAACTTGTCATAACTTGAGGCTGATTAAATATAAGCTCAATATATGATCGTCAAAAGGTAAGGTTGAAGTGTTTCAGCGTAGTTAAAACAAATGCCATCATTCATGAATGGTTGAATTTCGAATGGTACAGTTTTTGTTGAAGACTATGATGCGGCGAAAATTACCGCTATTTCGATTGCTTTTTGTCAGTCGATACGTTTTTTTTTTTCCATTGCCGATACGACTGCAATGGAACGACCTTGGCGTATTGCCAATTTGACGGTCGTATTTGGTACGACTCTTTCTTGATTTCTAGGCGTATTTGCTCGATTTTAGAGTCGTATTTACGACGATACGACCCTTATCAATTACTCTGTTAACCGCAGGGCTGAGATTAGGCATCGAGCTTCTCTTTGCCCCGGTCTTGCAAGTTGCCTTTCCTCTCTTCCTTGTCATGTTGATACTTCGATATCACTTGAATGAATGACAACAATACTATTACCACATACGTTTTAAAACGCCGCTGTTACGCAACAGCAACGTCGCAGGTCAGAATGAAACGCAGCTCCTACGTAACAGCAACGCGATATACGCAGCACTTACGTCACGCAAACGTCGCGATACGTGGGTCTTACGCCGCAGCTTCGCAGTAGAAACGTAGCTCATACTCCATGTACACAACAAGACATCTAATTTGCATAAAAAACGCAGCAGGTTGCGACGTTTGGCCACGTTTTGGGTTTTTGTCAGAAACGTGGTGAAACGTAGCAGAAACGTAAAGGTGTGACCGGGGTATTACTACTATTTTGTGAAGAGTAATCACTTTCATTTGACAACTAGGCGGAGTAATGACATACATAAGACCAAAAACAATAAATTAATGATCACTGCATGTCACAATATGCACCTGAAGGTAAACAAAATGTGCAACAGTGAAAGCATTTATTGTTGCTACTTTTTCGAATTTGTTTTGAAACCATTTTGAGAGAGCGCACGGCGAAACCTGCACTAAACTCGAGCAAGCAGCAACCTGAGACACAGAACAGACTGAACGGAGTCTTCGCTAATCGCATGAACCTGGCTATCCAAACTCTTGTCATAGTTGATGCATGCACAAGCTGATCTGGGTCTTTACTGGTAGTTCATATACTGTTATTAATAAAGTAATTCCGTATTGGCCCAGTTAAGGTACTCGGTCTGACCGCTGAACAATACAGGATAGTCACTGACTAATAATGTCTTTTATTACTTGACTATCCTGTATTGATCGGAGGTCATCCGTATCAACACCAGGTCAACCAATATTAGCTGAGGTCAAGTGAGGTCAAAAACTCAATAATCGTGTTTTTTTTAATTGTGCCAATTAATAAAATTGTCATTAATTAAGTAATTTCGCATTGACCCAGTTACAGGTCCTCGGTCAGCTGCATTGGCCCTCGGCCTTCGGCCTCGGCCAATGCAACTGACCTCGGACCTGCAGCTGGGCCAATACGAAATTACTTGATTAATAACATTATAATATTAGATTTTGTCGTGCACTTGCTTAATTTTTCTGTGATATAGATGGCAGTGATCTAACAAAGCATTACGATAACACATCCATGCGAAAAAGTGTATTATTTGATTACATCCAAAACGATTAAATTTCTGATGAAAATTTGAGATATTTTTCTCAGTTTCACTCGATACACAGGTTGTAGGTGCTCGTTACACCCCCCTCGTTCAGGCGGTTGTAACGGGTACCAACAACATATCTCTTCTAGCAGAAATAAGAAAAAAAACAATTTCGCACATGTAAATTCCTGTAAACCCAAGTTTGCTCTCTACATAATGGGGTTTGCATGGTTGATAAGTACGCAGACTTGTCGACGCGATGGCATCGCAAGTTCCAGCATTAGGATAACGCACTCATGCTAGAGAATTGTATCTTAAATGCAGCCAGTTGTTTATGAAAACCTGTTTCCTAATTCTGTTTCATACATAGATTGTGGGTGCTCGGTAGAACTGCGTGAAAGAGGCGGTTCAAACGGCGAAGATGGGTGGGCGTGGTTCAATGGCAATGTAATCAATGAATAAAAACACACCGATTTATATATACCCATACATGATAATGGAATATTCAATCTAATGAGTTTGGAATGGGCCATTTGCAACCATAGGGGTGTCAGGTTAGGTTTGTTTGTGGTAAATTTTAAAAAGTTGTACGGACTTCAAGCAAACAGTGTAGATCCAGATCAGACGTTCTGCCGCATCTGATCTGAGTCAGCAGTGTTTGCCAATGTCCAAAAGAAGGGCCGCTAGGCATATTTGTGTTACAACTGCTATATTTACATTTGTATTTTTTATGCATCTGATAAATTATTCGTCTACCAGTCAGTATCTTTGTTTACATTCAATTGAAAAGTGATTCATCGATTGTTTATAAATGCAACATGTAAATTACGTCAACGTCGCACTTACCTGTACGTCGAACAGTGGTAACGGTTTACAGGGATTGACGGCTACTAGGATGTCACCAATATATGTCTGAAACATACGAAACAAAATGTATATTTAACAGAGACACAAAATACTAAAAGGCAGGACCCATACCTAATTAGGAAATCGCGTGCGTGCGTGTGTGTGTGTGTGTGTGTGTGTGTGTGTTTGATTTAAGTTGAAACAGGGGCATTCCTAGGATCGATTTGCGTGCGACATTATTTTATCTGTCTTTTTTTCTGGGCGACATGTAAGTAACATACCAATGAGAAATGTGATAATTTTTCGCATAAAACGTTGAAATATTCATTTCTTATAAAACTGAAGCGCGACAAGCGAAACTGTCTTCTGATGTGTCCGCACGTGCAGAGCCTCAGATCAACCTACGCATGCACAGGGCTTCAGAATAACCTGCGCATGCGCAAAGCATCAGATCAACTGTCGCGAATGCAGGTCGATCTGACGCTTTGTTTCCGCTCTCTGGCTGCAAAATCGACCATAAGCGTTTCATGCAGTCGTGGAATGCTGTATCCAGGGTGAGTAGGTGAGCATGTGCGCAGGCTGAACCTTGTCGTCCAAATGCGCACGTGTTGTCGCTTGTCACAGCCCATACAGTTGAACCCATATGCGCCTGCACTCCCCCCCCCCCCCTAAATGGACACTGGCAAACAGTAAATACACATATAAGACGCGGCATAACGCGGCGTCTGATCCGTGTCTTCACTGTTTGCGCACAGTAAAATAATATCTTATTAAATCTAAAACAAATACAATTAATTTGACACCCCTTAAATTGGAAATGAGCTTTCCAAAACTACTAGATGGAAGCTTGTGTGTGCCATAAATTGGCCAAACAAACCATTTCGCAGCATAGTGCATTCTTTTGTATCTCCAAAAAGGCTTACTTTTTGTTGAACATTTTTGATATTGTTCTTATTTGTACTTAAAACATAGATTGTTGGTGCTCGTTAGAACCGCCTTGTTGAGGCGGTTCTAACGAGTACCGACAACCTATGTCTTGGAGCAGAAATAAGAAAAATATTGTCTACGCCCGTAGCCCGAATTTTCTCTGTATAAAGTAGAATTTACGGGGGCTGTTCATTTCACGGACTTGTTTACGTGATGCACTAAACCGAGGTTCCAACCGGTACTCAGATCTATGAAATATAGCCGGGTTTCTTCTGCAAACCACCACGTAAACTAGCCATCATGCAAACAGCCTTTATAATTTTGACCCCCTTTTATACAGTAAAACTGGGGTTAATGGGGGTATGCATTATTTTTTTTTATTATTTTTGCTAAAACCATATATTAGATTATGGATACTCGTTAGAACCACCTCGCTGAGGCGGTTCTAACAAGTGCCCACAATCTATGTTTTATGCTGAAATATTAAAAATAGCTGATTTTTTTTTTCTGAAAATTTTGAATTTTTTGGCGGTAAAATTTTCAACATATTTGAATAGGCGTGTTTTTGTTATTGTTTTTGTTATTGGTTTGAAATCAACACCCTTGTAAATCCAACTCATGTAGGAGAAAGTTCGGGTCTACCAGTGTATAAATTGTTTTTCAGAAACATCTGGCAATTTTTCACCCAAAACTGTGTTATAAGAACAGAAATAGAACGGAACATAATCGTTATTATTCTCAAGACAGACCCCTGTGCTGTATTGGTTAAGCTACTCGCTTCATTAACCAGGAGACATGCGGCCCCGCCCATTGGGGCTTGAAGAAATATATGAGATGCATGATGCTTCCACGCAGAGCTGAATCTGACCCGCACATGAGTACTGGTAAACCGCTTAGAAGATCTATAAGCCTGCCCAGGCAAAGAGGTGCGAGTCGGAACGTTCATGCTTATTAACCCTATTGGTTTCATTGGGCGACAGGGCTTGAGATGTCATTCCATCTCAATGTCGGGTAAAAGTCCCACAAAATCGGAAGCAACGTCTCTAAAATGACCTTTATAGTGTTGACGGGGACGTTAAACATCAAATCAAACAAACAAACAAAACCAGGAGACATGAGTTCGATCCCGGGCTTCTCCACACATTAAAATGAGCCAGTAAACCTAGGTCTCGTTTCCATATGGTTTACATAAAACGCTCATGAACAAACAAACATTTTTCTCAGGTCATATCAAATGGCACATGTGCTACATATAAAAAGACACAATTATACATTAACTCTCACCATGCTGAATTTTTAGATATACTACACCCACCCCCTCCGATTATCAGTCATCAGCCATTTGTGTGGCATGATTTCAATTCTTTCGTGCAACCAGCCGAAGGTTTTAAAAGATATGCATATACCCAGATTCAGCATGGTGAAGGTTTATCATCACGCAAACAGGCTATATATTTTTGCTCCCCTTTAACCCCACTTTTATATAGTAAAACTGGGGTTTACAGGGGTGTACGTTATTTTTCTTATTTCTGCTCTAAAACATAGATTGCAGGTACTCGTTAGAACCGCCTCACCGAGGCAGTTCTAACGAGTACCCATAATCTATGTTTTGAGTAGAAGCATGAAAAATATCACGATTTTTATCTGAAAAAAAAAAACATTTTTGGTGGTAAAATTTTATCAATATATTTGAATAGGCGTGTTTTCGTAATGACGATAAAGGGCGAACGAGCAGTAATATATGATCCAGCGCATGACAAAACTTACAATAAGACATGTGCGCCCAACGAAGACTCAGATCAGCCTGCGCATCCATATAGTCTAACCAGAGACTTCTCTTGTTGCATGAAGGAGTATTCGGCCCTTAGCTATCCTCAGAGCGCACAACGAAGACTCTGATCAGACTGCGCGAATGCACAGGCTGATCTAAGTCTTCGTTGGGCGCACATTTCGTATTGTAGGTTTTGTCATGCGCTGGCTCATATACAAAACTAAAAAGGTAAGGCTGCTAGAGGGAGGGGTACTCCAAAACAGGTAAACAGAAAGAGAAATTACTACATATTGCCACAGTGCAAGTTTATGACAATTTATTATGTAGTCATGCTCAACTACAGCAACTAACAGAACAGACATGTTGAATTAGCATCATCACAGAACCCCGGCTCTACAGCACCAAGATTCTGCAGCAAAAGTAATCATGCTCCATCCGCGGAGACCAACATTTTTTTAGATGTACGTTAATGTATGCCTAGAAGCTGATGCCATTGTAATGGGGGTACATTCCTTAGGAAGATCCGTTAGGTAACACACTAATGTCAAATAACGCACTTTTTCATTAATCTTTGAAAGACATTTTTTTTTCAAATGAAAGGATGCGATATTTTTTTCTCATTTTTCCAAACTCTGTAGGTGCTTCAGTCTAACGGGGTACCATGATCTGGGGTTAACAGCAGGATGATAATGCGAACAGCAGTACATTATTCCCAAAGCCCTATTTTCTATATATACTGTTTGACTTGTTTAACAGAATTGTTAACGTGGTATATAACGATGTGAGAGCGACGGAACAAAAAAAGACCAAAACGGTTTTGAAGCAGTGCCCTCTCCTGGTGGAGGATCCATTCCCCTTCACAGGTCAAACTTATATCGGTAAAACATCTCAAGGATATAATATATGTGCTGAAAATCTCTGCAATTGTTAATGAATATTATGGTCATAATAAAACTCTTTTTATGGCGCTCAGTGTATCTAGCATGAATTCAGCTGTCAAACCTACTTCTTATAAACAAACGAATTTGACAAAAGCAATGTTTTGAATGTCAAGTTGCAATCAATTGAAACCGCATTTGTCGGAAATATGCCATGTTACAATTTGCAAAAGATTGACACTCAGCCTTCTTAAAAAAATGAAGTCTATAAGAAGTGTTTTTGAGTTGACCCATATATGCCTAGCGGCCCTTTTTGGGGCCATTGGCAAACGGTGTAGACCCTGATCAGACGCCGGTTCTATCTGATTCTACTCTGTTTGCTTGAAGGACGTACATTTGGTTTTATTTTTGATAACTTACGACACATAAAACAAACTAAAAGTGAAGGCAATGATCAGGAATCGATACAACTAGCCCACAGGTCCCGCCTAAGACACCAAACGGAAAGAAACACAAACATGAAACAACTAGACCCTAATGAAAACATCAATAGCGGAAAGCCAAAAGGACAGTTACTTTCCCACAAACTGACCAATTAGCTATCCAAAACAAAATACTTCAAGCGATGCACACACTCAAAGACAAACCATAACAAAAATAAACCGCGACAGAAGAACCGCCTTGGAACGGTCAGTGAAACGAATTCCACCGGGCGACTTAAATCGATTTTACGTGGCCACAATCCTCGCCCTTATTTCCGTCGCAATATCTCCGTGAACACAAAAATCAAACAATCATAGAGATGAAACAACGGTGAGGACCCGACTGCGAGAAACCACTGAAATGCTGGAGCAAAGGAAGACCAACAGTTAGACTCCGACGGACCCGACCAGAGACAGAGACCTGACACCCATACAATTGGAAAAGGACAACCCTAAACTTATTAACTGGAATAAATTCCATTGTCAGATATGGGTTAAAAGTTTAAGAAGGTTCAAACAAAGCCACTGCATGGTGATATTTCTAATAGGCTTTGTGCACTTCATCATCACTATTATTATAATACATAAAAACCTATTTTGTTGGTATTCATTTCTTTCAGTTCTTGCTATATCACATTACGAAAACTCACCCATACGACATAGTGCATTTTTCACATCTCCAAAATGAATACTTTTCTGAAGAAAATCCTTGATATTTTTCTTATAAATGCTCATAACATAGGTTGTGTGTGCTCGTTAGAACTGCCTCATTGAGGCGGTCCTAACGAGTACCCAGCGCTTCGTTATGGCTTTAGAATTTCGAATGTTTTTGGGTTGCTACGCATTTAATAATGTTCCTACGCGTAGTTACGCTGCTTGACGTTTGGTTATCGTTAAAGCGGTTTTCGACAAAAGCGAAGGCATGGTTTTATCAAATGCAATGGGAAATGAAAAATTGGTGTCGTCACCCAGAATCACCCTTGGTTGAATATTTTAGTAAACATCCGATTCTTGGTCCCGCCACTAGCCTAATCTTAGATAGTTGGATAGTTGTATTCTGCGTGGATGTCGCGTCAATTTTCGCGTCTATGTCTTGGAGCAGAAATAAGAAAAATAATGAATACCCCCGTAAACCCCAGTTTTCTCTATAGAAAGTGGGGTTTAAGGGGGTCTTCATTTCACGGACTTGTTTACGTAATGATAAGAGTTTTGTTGTAAGTGGTTGAAAATGATTGTTATGATGATGAACTATTGAAATTTGAACAGCGTTTTTAATTGCTTAATTTGAGGCTACCGTCCCACTCAACATCATATAGGCCATTTTAGAGACGTTGATTCCATGCAGTTTTGTGGGACCTATACCCGACATTGATGGTATCCCAAGCCCTGCCGCCAAATGATACCACCAATATGGCTTGAAGGTCACCCACATCGATCAAGTGTCCATGGTCCCTGAGGTGTTCGAGTCATTGAACTTTGACCGATTAAAGTTCAAAAGTATTTCAACTGAAATGAGAAAAGATAAAACTTACGTAATATTCATCCTTCTGAAACCTTCCTCTGAGGGCATGAACGATGGTGTTTTCATCAAGAACTTCTAATGTGCTGAGATCGTCCGGTCTCATATCTCGGAGTCACATCTATCCTAGAAACAAAATAATCCAAGACATAGTAAATCAAAACGAATCTCTATCAAGGTTTCTTTCTTCCTTTTTTTTCGCTCAATATTTTTGCATTTAGTTTACATATTTTCACCTTTTTGCACTCAACCGTGTTTCACATTCAGAAGAAGTACCTTGGCAACAGAAGAAAGGAATCCTACACTTATGAACATTCACTATGGACTGAACTATTCTTGAAGAAAAATTTCCTCCATGTAATTGAAATGTTCTTCCTTAAGCATCCGAATTCTTTTAACAAGTTTGGTAGATCACACAGACTGTCACTTTCTTCAGATTGAAGACTGCCTATCCTTGCCAAACTACTTTCAGATGGTATCTGTGGCAGCAAAATTAATTTCTTGGATTTAATTTTAGAAAATTTAAGAAAGTTTGGACTTGTGAATGAAGATGTTCGTGTTTCCGTAAGTCAAACAGAATGTGTAAATTATTATATTATACTGTTGTCATAATTTGTCGTAGCATTTCAGAAAAAAAGACATATGACCCATCAATCAAACCCGCCCTGACAGCACATTAGCCTCATCCATCATATGCAACGAGTGATTTGATTGGTTTGGGTTTGTCATGTGACGGAATTCAGCGAAACAGAAACGCGATGACAAAAACGTATGGTGCATTAAAATGGTAAGAAAGTTCAAGTATAAATTACCTAAATTGTCTTAAAGTGACATGTAGTCCAACATTAATGATACCTGCATACTTGCTGAAATGACCAAAATCTTTTTGTATATAAATACAAGTAAAAAAGCAAAAACGAAGGTGGCAGAAAAAGATACAGTAACCAAACAGATCATTCGTCATATATTACAGACCACAGAGGTAGTTTACTTTAGCCATTGAAACGCAAAACAGTCAGCAGACGACATTCTTGTTACTTGTATATTATTTGTCATATCAAAACTGGTTTAATGTGGACTTTAACATGTCATCTGGTGACTTTATCGTTGGTGTTTCAAGGATGGCAAGGACTGGCATTCATGTAATGCATACTATTAACCCATTGTATGTGGGAAACCCCTAAAGAGGTACCTTGGCAAAAACAGTGCCGGCCCAGATCAGACGCCGCAGAACGCGGCGTCTGATCAGGGCGTGCAATGTTTGCTTACAGAATTTTCCGTCAAAAATATAATTAAACCGGCAAAATAGGCCTGACACCCCTTAAATGACAAATGGACTTGTCCGACATATAGCAATGGAAGAGTCCACTAGCATACAATGGGTTGATACGTCTTTTATGAACATCCCTGTAAACCCACTTTATTTTGAATAATTTGGAGTTAAAAGGGGTCTAAATTCTCATTTCTGCGCCAAGATATAGGCTGTGGGTACTTTGGTGATTCTAACTAATAAAACATAATTATAAGGAAGAACTATGTAAAATTTGGAGCAGTAAATAATTAATATACAGTCATGTAGTTTTCAGATGGAATGTTCAAAAATGGACTTCATAATGACTGTATCTGAGGGTTGCACATACCATGGTGACTAGACAGGCAATTAATCTCGACCCTCAGAAATTAAAAAAGAACTCTCAAAGTCTGAATGAAGCCAGTCAATAGATGTATATACCGTAGATAAATCTTACTTTTAGCCCATTTTATAGGAGAAACCCAAAACCGGGAGACTAGCAAACAGTGAAGGCCCAGATCAGACGCCGCGTTGTGCAGAAGGCATCATAGGCACGTAATGTTAATACGTGTATATGGTGGTCTGTTCTATCAACATCCCAACAAATATCATTTTAATAAGGCATATGTTGATTTTGCATTTTGATAATTATGAAATAAATATCACACTTGTGTGTATGCTATCATTTTGAGAACATATCCGTGAGTCATTGTACTTCCGTCCGTAAGTCTTGACAGACATGTTTTTCTGATGACAACTTGTAATTTATTTCTTATTTCTACTCCTTACATAGATTACGGGTACTCATTTTTAACGAGTACCCACAATCTATGTTTTAGCAACCGTAAGAAAAACAATACATACCCTTGTAATCTGCAAGTTTCTCTACAAAAGTGGGGTTTCGAGGATGTTCATTGCACGGAAGCATAATGGGGGTCATTTTATTATCTTTATGATCTTCTATAAATAAAGGTATGTTGTGTGTGTACTCATTAGAATCGCCTAGTTGTTGCTATTCTAATGAGTACACACAGCATGCAATTTACCAATCAAATAGAAAAAGCCTCCCTGAAAATTCAAGGATGTCTGAAGTTATTAAAAGAATTCTCCAGGCACCCAAGAAAGAGTTCGAATTAGCCATGGTAAACGAGATACCCGTGTTCGAGTTTTCGAAGTTCCAATGCCACCAATCCCGCACCTGCTGCAAGTGCCTTTAATTCCAATCCCGCACCTGCTGCAAGTGCCTTTAATTTCTCTAAAACCAGCAATTTTCGGGTGAAACATTTTGATATTTTTCTGATTGCTAGTCCAAACATAGATTGCGGGTTCTAACGAGAACCCAATATATATTTTAAACAAAAATAAGATAAACAAGACAGCACTCTGAGGGACAGCCAAATCCCCCGCCGCGAATTAATAACAAGGCTCAACCTTGTGACCCTCACTTGTGACACTGACCTTGAGTCAGCTTGGTTTATTTATAGGTTCTGCATATCAGCTCACTAAGGGCCCGGGGGATATTTGACCAAAGTTTAATGAAAATCCTCCCAGGGGTAAAAGAGATATAGAACGGAGACAAAATTCAAAGTTTCAAACTCGTGACCTTCAGCTCTGACCTTGACATTAAGTCAGCATGGTTTATTTATGGGTTCTGCACATCAGCTCACTGAGGGGGATATTTGACCATAATTTAATGAAAATCTTTCCAGGGGTAAAGGGGATATGCAACGGACACAAAATACAATGTTTCAAAATGGTGACCTTCAACTGTGACCTTGACCTTGAGTAGGTTCGGGATATTTCTAGGTTCTGCACATCAGCTCACTGAGAGGAATAGTTGACTAAAGTTTAAGGGTAAAGGATATATGGAACGGACACAAAATTCAAAGATTCAAATGGTGACCTTCAACTGTGACCTCTACCTTGAGTCGGCATGGTTTATTTATGGGTTCTGCACATCAGTTCACTGAGGGAGATATTTGACTAAAGTTTGATGAAAATCCTTCCAGGGGTAAAGGAGATATGGAACAGAGACAAAATTCAAAGATTCAAACACGTGACCTTCAACTGTGACCTTGATCTTGAGTCGGCATGGTTTATTTATGGGTTCTGCACATCAGCTCACCGAAAGGAATATTTGACCAAAGTTTAAAGAAAATCTATAGAATGGTTCAGGGATACGGAGCGGACAAGAAAGTGTTACGGACAGACAGACGGGCGCCCACGTATGGACATTTCGGTGGCTAGGCGTCGGCATATTGGCTTCTTAAGCGGCAAATTCTCTTAAGCGGCAAGCGACCTAAGAGCATTTTTTGCCACTTAAGGACCGAAATTACGGAATAAATATGGATGGACTCACGAATGACCACTCAAGTGTCAAAATGTTCAAATTGTTTGCCCCCCCCCCCTCAATGCCATTTCTTAAGTGCTGACAGACGTACGGACGGACGGATGGACAGGCAGATAGACGGACAGACGAAGGCCATTCCTATATACCCCTCGCCGCTTCGCGGAGGGGGATTGATAATGAGTACTCAATATAAAGTGGGGTTTAGTTGGGTATTGATTGTCATTAATACAAAATGCACACCCATTAATGTTCAAAGTTAAAAATAGCTTATGGATGCTCATTGGGACCGCCTGTATGCGGGGCTGGGGTGGGGGTGGGGGTGATAAGCACCGCATCATTGAGGACTAAGATTTTCTTCTTTTATCTTATATCACATGGCCGCGGACATATAAAACGTGGTCTTATATACGATATACGTATACGCTTCCCATTCTAAGTATGTAAAATAATTTTGAAATAAATAAGAGGAAAATATGTTAGTTTTATACTGCATTTTGACCCCTTGTTCCATGAAAACAGACCTGTGTCAACAATGTAGATCCAGATGAGTAAATTTTTAAATAATCAACAATAGACTTGTCCAAGCTAAAACGTCGCGAAAACACACCTATACAATTCTGACCACTTGAACCCATTTTTATATATTAAAACAGGGGTTAACAGGGGTAAACCTCATTTTTCTTATTTCTGCTCTAAAATATAGATCGTAGGTACTCGTTAGAACCGCCTCGCCGAGGGGTTTCTAACGAGTACCCACAATCTATATTTTGAGCAGAAATAAGAAAAATATTACGATTTTTCAACTTAAAATTTTCGTTTTTTTTCGGCGGTTAGGTTTAGAATGTATTTGTATAGGCGTGTTTTCGTAATGAGACTTGTCCAAGCTAAAAGTCGGAAGCGTCAACTTTTCAAATATGAAAAAAGAGATCACTCTGGCTATTACATTCAACGTAAAAGTAATTAACACAACGGAAAACATATCTTGAAATATTATTAGTAATCCGACCTTGTAATATCTTGTTTTTTCTTCTGTCATTCGTCCTAAATATCCTCTTAGAAGTATTCGAATAGTTACTCTGAAATGTATGTATTTCCAAAAAGACTAATCACTTATCTAACTGATATTAGTCCGCTTCGATTTGTTTAATGTTGCTAGTGATCTGTCATTCTAATTTTAAAACTTACAGGATAGGCGAGACCCCCGCGTTAACGTAACGCTTAAATGACGCAAGGATGCACACGTTTATTTTAAAAGCCGTGATATAAAAATAATACTGTGGTTAATTTCGCACCTGACCGATTCCAGGGGAGGCGATCCATGATCCATGTTGATTTCAACCCATATGTGACTAACTTCCTGTTTTGGTGATATTGGAAAACAGTGTAGACCCTGAACAGATGCACAGGACGCGGCGTCTGATTGTGGCCTACAATGCGTCCTTAAAATATGGATATGTTTGTAAAGAATACAACAAACAAAACAAATATGATATCATCTAAGCGGACCACAGATATTAGGTAGACGGTTCTATAAGGGTGTGGATTATCTAGATCACCCATCACGCAAACTTTGACCCCAATTTCGATCCCCTTAAACTGTATTTTAAACAGTAAATCTGGTCCTTACAGGGGTATACTTTTTATTTATGCTCAGAAGTTCTCGTTAGACCCGCCTCGCCGAGTTGGTTCTAATGGGTGTCCACAATCTATGTTTCAAGCAGAATTATGAAAAATATCAGATTTCTTTGTACCAGAAAAAGTAGTAAAATTCAATTATATTTAAATCTATTGTAAACGTTTCCATGTTTTAGGTCCCCGTCAACACTTTTTAGGTCATCTTGGAGACGTTGCTTCCGATTTTGTGGGACTTTTACCCGACGCCTCCTTAGCTATACCATCAAAAGAAATCGATAGGGTATAAGGAGCGGTCCGACTCGAACCACATCTCCTGAACGGGCTTAGACCTTCTAAGCGGTTTCCCAGTACTCAAGTTCGGCCGATTTCAGCTCTGCGCGGACGCACCATGCAACCCAATCTATTCCTTCAAGCCCCGACTTGAGAAGAACTTTACTCGTGGTTCTTATTAGGACCAGTTCCGGTAGGAAAGACCACCTTTGGGGCTGTTTATAAGTTGTCATTAAGACCACTTTTGAATAGTCCGAAAATTAGTCTCTAACCTGCAGAAAATACAACGAAATATCAACTATACAACCTACTTAATAAGCTTTTAAAAGCAGAATAAGTTCTGATTTTACGTAGTCTCAGTACTGTATTTCCCTTATTTCTGCGCATGCTACGACAATAATTTTGGCTGCTTTTTCCATGTGGCTAAGCGCTTCCCTTTGTGGTTATTAAATGACATTGTCTTGTGGAAAATTTGTGATTTGTTTCTAATTCATTACGAAAACATGCCTATACAATACACTGTAACCTTTATCGCCGAAAAATGAAATATTTTTCTCATTTCTTCTCACAAATATTGATTGTGGGTACGCGTTAGAACCGTCTCGATTTTTTCTTATTTCTGCTCAAAATATAGATTGTGGGTACCCGTTAGAACCGCCCCATTCAGGCGTTCAGGCGGTTCTAACGCGTACCCGCAATTTATATTTGTGAGCAGAAATAAGAAAAATAAGGTTAACCCCTGTAAACCCCAGTTTTACTGTATAAAGTTGGGTTCAAGGGGGTCAATATTATATAGTTGTGTTTTCGTGATGTATGTTCCAAACTTAGGTCATGGGTGCTCGTTAGAGCCATCTCACGGCGGCAGTTCTTTTGGCTACCCACAGTATAAGTTTCTGAAAAAAATTAAGGAAACAATCATGTATACCATGTAAATTCCAAATTCCTCTATGAAAATGTTGTTTTTGCATTCTTTGCTTCCAAAAGGATAACCGTTCTATAGAACATGTTTAACGTCTGAGGGAATGTGTGGCGGCCGTAAAAAGTGTAGTTTAGATTTTCTTGTCATTTTTGTCTGGGTTAGGCGTTGTAGAAAATCTTCCCTCAAAGCTAATTCTTATCAAAAAGAGTAGTCAGCCACATGTTCGTCATCAAATGCTGAAAAATAAACTCTCCGTATTTTGCATGTACTCCCTCCCCACTTTTGGCTACCTAATTTTGGGGTTGGTTGCTGCTGTTCGATTTTTATTTCAGCTGATATACAAGTACGTGACCTAATATTGTCATCGCTGACAATATGGAGGTTTTCCAGTTTGTGGGCGGGGCGGAGTTGGCGTCACCTCGTGCTTCTTTCGCTCAAAAGTTAATTGTTTCTTAGAATCGTGCCCGTTGATTGCTACTGCAGCTGTCGACCGTCCATTTAGAAATTATAATATGGCTGGTCCCCCTCCATATTATTAAGGTAAACATTGTACAGTGAAATTATGCTTTGACTTCATGGGACGTTGATTTGAAGTTGATTATTTGTGACAGTACATTATGTGAAGTTGATTATGAAGATGTCGATTGATTGGTGACATCACGTGGAATTGTTACAGTACAATTGTTCGATCACGTGGTTTTGAAGTTGATACTGTGGATTTATTGGTTGATACAGTTGTTGATACACTTGATTATGAAGCCAATGATTTTAATATACTTAACAAATCTAGTATTCAATTTGTCCGTCATGGTCAAATAAAAGCCAATCAAAATTTTCTTAGTCTCTGTTATCTTTTCTCTTTAACCCATTTTGTACCGGAAACCCCAAAACGGGTATCCTGGCAAACAGTGCAGGCCCAGATCAGACGCCGCAGAACGCGGCGTCTAATCAGGGCCTACACTGTTTGCAAAAATTTCAGTCACTTTCAAAGTGAATTGTGAAGAAAACACAACCTGACACCCCTAAATTTTGAAATGGACTCTAGCTATATATAAGGAGGAAGATTCCGTTTGGTACACAAAGGGTTAATTATATGTTCATCAAGAATAATGGAATAATAAGTAAAATATAATTCATTACTTGGATCAATGCATATATTATATTAGTAGGCAACAAAGCATGCTGATTTTTTGCCTAATTATGCACATTAAAAAAGCATGACATTATCATATTGTCAGCTGAAGACATCTTGCTATTGACAAATGGATGAGATGACAACGGGGCATGGAATCCACTTAATTCCATTTCCTGATACAACTGTTTTAGTGCATTTTATTCCGAATCATATGCATCATCACAAAAACACGCCTATATAATTCTGACCCCCTTGAACTCCTGTTTTATACAGTAAAACTGAGGTTTACAGGAGTTTTCTTATTTCTGTTCTAAAATATAGATTGTTGGTAACAATCTATATTTAAGAGCAGAAATAAGAAAAAATATCATAATTTTTCATCTTAAAATTTTTATCCTGATGGAATTCTGCGATATTTTCCTTATTTTTACTCCAAATATAGGTTGTGGGTAGGGTACCCTCACCATTGGTCTCAGAAACGAAATAAAAAATAATGTATAGCCCTGCTAACCCCAGTTGTCTTTATATAAAGTGGGATATAGAGGGGTATTAAATACATGGGCTTGTTATCGTGATTGTACATGTACCTATATTTTACTGCGATCACATTACGATAACACGCCTATACAAACACACTGTAAATTTTATCGCCTAAAACAACGAAGATTTTAGATGAAAAAGATGTGATTTTTTTTTCTTATTTCTGTTCAAAATATAGATTGCTGGTACACGTTAGAATCGCCTCATCATCTTGAGAGTGTATATTTTTAATTTTCTGATGAAATTTGAGATATTTCTTATATATACTCCAAATAAGCAGAAATAAGAAAAATAATATTTACCTTCGTAAACCCCAGTTTCTCTATTTAATGTTGTGTTTACGGGGGTGTTCATGTACATGAAACTGTATGGAGAAATGCTATGTTTGCTAAGATGCTAAAATATGGAATTAATGGTGAGATACATGACATAATCAAAAGTATGTATTTCACAGTAAAATACTCTGTTAAGCTTTCATCCGGTGCCTATAATGTTGGAGTTGAGCAGGGTTGCATATTAAGTCAATTGTTATTCAGTCTTTTTATTAATGACCTGCCTGACTGTCTCGGCCATCTCGAGAATGATCCCGTATATATAGATAAGACTCAAAATTGTTTGTCTAAATCGCGACGGAAGTAAGGGCGAGGATTGTGGCCACGTAAAATCGATTTAAGCCCCCCCCACCCCAGTGGAAATCTTTCCACTGACCTTTCCCAGGCGGTTCTTCTGTGGCGGTTTATTTATGTTGTTGTTTGTTACTTACTGTGTGTATCGCTTGTGTCTTTTTATTTTGGATGGCCATTTTGTGGGAAAGTAACTGTCCTTATGGCCTTCCTTTTTTTAGGTTTCCATTATGGTCTCGTCGCTTCATGTTTGTGTTTCTTTCCCTTTGGTGTCTTTGATGGGTGGAGTAAGTTAATTGTATCGATTCCTGATCTTTGTTTTACTTCTACTTTCCAATCAACTGCTTGATGTATGCTGATGATATTATCATGCTATCAACCAGTAAAGAAGGATTTCCGAATTGTTTGAATTCCCTTCATAAATACCACTATGCTGAAAAATGAACCTGAAGGTCAATATAGGAAAAAAAAACACAAGTTATCACATTTAACAGAGCAGGGAGGTCAATTAAAATGCGAGTTTTCCTTTGGCAATAGTCTATTGAAAAATGTTCAGAAATACTAGGGTATTCGGGTACTTGTAACAGTGGGATCAGTTATCTATCCAATAAAGCGCTTAAAGTGGTATATATGATAAGGAGTTGATTTCGTACCTCAGAAGTAACCGAAACTGTTTGACGCATGTGTAAAATCTTTACTATTGTATGGTGGTCTTTAACTTGAACCTCTCCGAGAAATCATTAGAAAACGTTTTACCATAAAATATCCACACACGGTTTTATAATACATACCCGGTACTTGGAGTGAGCAAATGCAGCTCTAATATGGCAACTAAAGCTTATTTATGTCGCTTTCCTATTACACGTTTTGCATTAATACTGGTAATATTATAAAGCCCGTTTGAAAAAGCAACTAGATTATCATATTTATCACTAGTGCGTAGGGATGGACATATATGTGGCTCATTTAATAAACATATAGGGTGTTTATTGAAGTAAATGGGATTTAGCCTTGTATGGCAGAATAAAGGAGCAGTGTCATTTAGTAACTTATGCTATGAAAAGAAATTTGCTAAACCAATATATCTGTCATAACAGACACCTCGTCCCATATTACAATAAATAACAAGTTGCAAACGTATGGTTAAGTTAAGCAAAAGTTCTGTTTTGAAAATTATTTATATGCAAATATAGATATGTCAGTTATCTCTAAATTTACGAAATCATAGATTAGAGGTAGAGGTTGGGAGATATGCCAGAACACCTCGTGATTTAAGACTTTGTGCACTATGTAATTTGAATGCAGCAGAGGACAAATTTCATGTTATTGTTTGTTTGATTTGAAGTTTAAGGTCCCCGTCAACACTGTTTTGGTCATTTTGGAGACGTTGCTTCCAATTTTGTGGGACTTTTTCCCGACATTGAGATGAAATGACATATCAAGCCCTGACGCCAAATGTAACCAAAAGGGGTTTATAAGCATGCACGGGCCGACACGCACGCTTTGCCTGGGCAGGCTTAGATCCTCTAAGCGGTTTACCAGTACTCGTGTGCGGTCGGTTTCAGGTCTGCGTGGAAGCATCCTGCAGCCCATCTATTTCTTCAAGCCCCGGTGGACGGGGGCGAAGTATCCATTTTATATGCACATGCATATGTAAGGCATTTAAGAAAACAGCTTTTCTAAATCGCGACGGAAGTAAGGGCGAGGATTGTGGCCACGTAAAATCGATTTAAGCCCCCCAGTGGAAATCTTCCACTGACCGTTCCAAGGCGGCTCTTCTGTGGCGATTTATTTATGTTGTTGTTTGTTACTTACTGTGTGTATCACTTGTGTCTTTTGGTTTTGGATAGCCATATGGCCATTTTGTGGGAAAGTAACTGTCCTTATGGCCTTCCTTTGTTTAGGTTTCCATTATGGTCTGGTCGCTTAATGTTTGTATTTCTTTCCCTTCGGTGTCTTTTATGGGTGGAGTAAGTTAATTGTATCAATTCCTGATCTTTGTTTTACTTCTACTTTCAAAGACATTTCAGATATAACCAGTCATTCAGCTGAAGTGCACGACCCGACGGATGCTTTTAGCTTTATGAGTGTTACCATATATGGGTATGGCGGCCATTTTGGTCATGTGACCTGGACCTAAAACGGTTCCCCCAATAAATGCGCCTTATCGAAAGGAGCAAAAATATATCTTATACTTTAGTGCTGTATTCTGAATCGTTTGCAGGATAAAATGCATTCTCACTTTTCCAATACAAAAGCATATGTGTCAAAGTTTGACCTAGGCAAAAAAAAAAGGTCAAGGTCAACCCAGGGTCACCATTTTAGCAATTTATGACGGGCCTACGTCCCAGATGCTATTTATCAAGTTTCGTGGAAATCTGCCCAGTTGTTCTGGAGAAGACTATTTTTGAAGGGTTGGCGGCCATTTTGGTCATGTGACCTGGACCCCATGAGCAAATTTTGGTTTCCCCCATTCCACAGAGGCTCCATATGAAATTTGACTTCAATCGGCCCAACGGTTTTCGAGGAGAAGCAGTTCGAAAATTTTCACATTTTTCGCCTCGGCGAGGCTATACTAAATGGAATGTAATATTTCGCAAGTTCATTGGTTAGATCTCATTTATATCTATCAGTATGCCAAAAATGTTTAAATATTCCAAGCGGTTAAGTCACTATCACAAATTTTCACAAACGGGTTACGGACGGACAGACAGACAGACCATATATGGCTTGGTGGCCATTTTGGTCATGTGACCTGGACCCCATGAGCAAATTTTGGTTTCCCCCATCCCATAGAGGCTCCATATGAAATTTGACTTCAATCGGCCCAACGGTTTCCGAGAAGAAGCAGTTCGAAAATTTTCACATTTTTCGCCTCGGCGAGGCTATACTAAATGGAATGTAATATTTCGCAAGTTCATTGGTTAGATCTCATTTATATCTATCAGTATGCCAAAACTTGTTTAAATATTGCAAGCGGTTAAGTCACTATCACCAATTTTCACAAACGGGTTACGGACGGACAGACTGACAGACTGACAGAATGACACGGTGATTTTAGGGCACTCTTAGAAATCAACCGACTTCAGTCGGTCGCTTTTTCTGCGGGTCGTGCAATTATATAATTACAGAAATCGACTCGTTTTGTCTCGAAGATAAATTCTTGTTTATTATGTCTTCGGGGGAAATGGATATCACTCCAAAAGTTCTTCAATATGTTGATGAAGGTTTTGAGATTATACAAACATTTCATGATTCTTGTCAGTATGCGATCCATTTAACAATTTGCAAGATTAAACATACATCATGATTTGACAGAATACTGGCATTAGAATAATTACTGCTTGCTGATAGTATATTAGAGTAAATGACGGCACTGTTAAGTAGTTGTGTTAGAAACCTAAGACATGAATTTGTTGTCCACACATCTGTCATTGTGCCCTGTATTGTGTCTGTTTCTGTTTTGATATATGTATGATTTCTATGTTTCTGCTATAATCCTGTTTATTTTGGATTGAATGCAGAATAAATTTTGAATCTTTGAATATTTAAAATTTTATACAAAATCCCAATAAAGAGTAGCCTACTCAAAGATATACCAGGTTATTGTCTTTTGATATCAAGTTTATCAGGCAAGGCTTGTAGAATCGCGAGGCTTGCTGAGCGATTCTACATGCGCTCGCGAAGCCGAGCCTGATAATTCTGATATCAATTGACACGAATCTGATATTCTATTCATCAGTTAATCCTCTTGTACACTCCTACAGTTTTGCATTTTTTTCAGTATTCCAGTTCATAGACGTGCAATATCAATTTGACCTAATAAATCTCACTTGTCCTGAGATAGCATATCTTTATCAGGTCAGTATGTTACAATGCAATTAATTTAGGGGATAACTTATAAAATGATACGGACGCTTGTAAACACAAAATGTGAGAGGATATTGTGTTGATCCGTCCACAAGAAATAGATTTTGGGTGCTCACGAGCTATCAAAATGTACTTATAACTTTTGGAACGGGAATGGGAAAAATATGAATAAGTTCTGAATAGCTAGATCCTTTGGAAACAAAGAATACAACAAATAAACGAAAATAGCAGACTCGGTTTTATTGGGTCTGTTCATGACCAGTATTGAAATGTGCTACACCGGCCACGCCCTCTAGCACCGGCTTAAGCAGAACTCTATTTTCAAAATGATTCTAAATGAACCCAATGATCCCGAAGGACCAGAAAATATAATCTGCACTATGATGGGTGTACGGGGAGACGTTTTACGGCCGCCACACGGCACATCACCAGCTGCAGTGAAGATAAATAAGTTCTGAATAGCTAGATCCTTTGGAAACAATGAATATACCAAATAAACGAAAATAGCAGACTCGGTTTTACTGAGTCTGTTCATGACCAGTACTGAAATGTGCTACACCGGCCATGCCCCCTAGCACCGGCTTAAGCATAACTCTATTTTCAAAATGATTCTAAATGAACCCAATGATCCCAAAGGACCAGAAAATATAATCTGCACTATGATGGATCTCTGTCAATCTCTGTTGTTTTATTTTATATTAAATTAGGTTTAAGGGGAATTGGAACACCTGGCATGTTTTTCCGCCATATTTCAAAGGGAGACAACTTTCGGGACTTCGTGTCCACTTTTCTATAAGCCTTGTCCCTCAAGAGCAAATTCATCAGGAAAACACGCCTATATAATTTTGACCCCCTTGAACCCCACTTTTATATAGTAAAACTGGGGTTTACAGGGTAAACCATATTTCTCTTATTTCTGCTTTAAAATATAGATTGTGGGGTACTTGTTAGAACCACCTCGCTGAGGCGGTTCTAACGTGTACCCACATTCTATATTTTGAGCAGAAATAAGAAAAATGTCACAATTTTTCATCTTAAATTTTTCACTTTTACGTCGGTAAAATTTATTGTGTATTTGTATAGGCATGTATTCGTAATGGTTCCTTTAAGAATTGACCCCTATTGACATGGGAGACAAAATACTTTTGCAGGAGTTGCCTCCCCTGTAAGTGTCCCTATTTCCCTTAAATAATGTTCATAATATGCGTGACAAATACATGTATAAGCCCTTTTTGTTTTGACAAAGAAGATAACATGGGCCCAGTCAAGCGATTTTGGTACTTATCGCCTATGCGAGTAGCGAAGGTTCAGGCGAGCCTGCGCATCCGCGCAGTCTCGCCAGAACCTTCGCTGCTCGCTCATACAAGCAGTGAATCAAGAGGAACCTTCAGACAGAAAGCCATATCCCTGGCCCCTCTGAATGGCTGGGCATGCACAGTTAAAATTTGTCATGACGGAATGCTCGAAGACACAAATTCGCTTGGCGGGGCTCATATGATAATTTCAGAGCTTCTTGTTTGCCTTCTTATAAACTAAAGAGGCTTTATTTTTTGTGAACAGCCCCGCCCTTTGGGACTGGAAGAAATAGATGAGCTGCATGATGCTTCCACGCAGAGCTGAAACCGACCCGCACACGAGTACTGGTAAACCGCTTAGGGGATCTAAGCCTGCCCAGGCAAAGCGGTGCGAGACAGCCCGTCCATGCTGATAAACCCTATCGGTTTCAGCTCTGCGTGGAAGCATCATGCAGCCCATCTATTTCTTTAAGCCCCGATGGACGGGTCGATCTAGCCCTTTTAGTTGACGGCACATGCGCATATGAAGAACGTCAAAGCACTGAGAGTACTGCTGGGTCGATTGTATCTGATTGTAGGCTGGAAAATAGTTCTGGACTGAGAATTAAACCGTTTCGTTTAACCCTTAAATTCAATGTTTTTAGCAAACGTTGTAGACACTGATCAGACGCCGCATTCTGCAGCATCTGATCTCGGTCAACACTTTTTGCCAAGCCCATCCCATTATTCCAGTCCAGATTCTATAGATAACCCTTTTACGCAACACTCTGACCTCACAGTGGCTATTTTCTATAAATAACCGTTACCGGGATATCCTTCATATCAGTGACAGTCACGTGGACTAAAGCACTGAAGAGCTTTATGCTTCGTAATTTTCTGTCGATTGACAAGCAATCGACCCAAATAATTTGATTGACAACCGATCGACCCAAATAATTAGAAAAATGTTAAGGACCTTTTTGTCATGGGTCGGCTAATTTAAACAGCCATCATCGGTAACGAAAATAACTATTAAAGGAAACTTTGATAAATGGCAGGTCGTTCTAAACTGACATTTTGTACAGTATCAGTATTGTTAAACGAAACTATAAATCATTTGGTTTCTTCAATCTGTCAAAAAAATATATATGCTGAAATGTTTGATTTAACTCAAGATCATAGCCGTTATCATTATAAGTTCAACAATGCTAATTGCATTTCACATGTCTTTGTACAATTTCTATCATCACGAAAACACGCCTATAAAATTACAACCCCCTCGAACCCCACTTTTATATACTGAAACTGGGGTTTTACGGAGGTATACTTTATTTTCTTATTTCTGCTCTAAAATATAGATTGTGGGTACTCGTTAGCACCGCCTCGATGACGCGGTGCTTACGAGTACCCACAATCTATATTTTGAACAGAAATAAGAAAAATATCCCAATTTTTCATCTTAAACTTTTCATTTTTGCGGTGATAAAGGTTACAATGTATTTGTATAGGCGTGTTTTCGTAATGATTAGGACCACCTTTTAAGCTGTTCAAAAGTGGTCTTACCAGAGAACACTGGATGTTAAAAGAACAAAAAGAGAGAACCGCTATAGAAGCCATCATTTTATATCAGGTGAACAAGTCTGTGTAATGAGGACCCCTCTAAACCCCACATAACGTGCAGAAAAGTGGGATGTACGGGGGTATTCAATATTGTCCTTACTTTTGCTCAAAAGCATAGATTGTGGGTACTCGTTAGAACCACCTCAATGAGGCGGTTCTAACGAGCACAAACGATCTATATAAGGAATCGAAATAAGAACGATATCAAACATTTTCATCTGAAAAAAAAAAACACACACACACACAAATTTTTTTTCCTAGAGATAAGAAAAATCGCCATTTTAGCGCAAGGATGGCTGGTCTTAACAGCGGAAAGTTTTACAAAGTGAAAAAAAATGAAATCATCATACGCATCATTACTATTCATTATTATCATCATTATAATAATATTTAAATTTTTCATTTTCTCTTTTTAAATGCATTCATTTTTGTCACGTTGGCAGTCTGTGCAATGAAATCCCCCGTAAGCCGCTTTTATTGGGGTTTAAACGTACAGAAGTATGTTTTATTCTCTTGCTATAGCTTAAAATTCTGGTTAGTCGATAGAACCACCTAAGTGAGACGATTCAAAAGAGCACCTGCAGTCTACATTTGGACTAAAAGTAAGTAAATTTTATGTTCCGGGAAGATATGTCATCTCCGCACAAAAAAGTTTGAATAGAGCAACGATAACTGATACTGTGCAAAGTGTTTATTTTGAGTACACTATGCGAATGGCGAAAGAAAATCATTCTGTATACCACCCCGATTTTAATTTTAGACAATGAAAGCTCAGTGGCGATGCGATTCTAATGAATACACAAAACGTACACTTTAGTGTGTGTATATTAGAACTGCACCATCGAGCCGATTCTAATGAGTAAATACACGACGTAACTTTTCAAGTGGCACTCCCTAAATATTCTGAATATACTGATACACGGAACTATGGGAAAATGTTTAGGGACTCCAGAGCGAATTCGAAACAACCATGGCACATGAGCCATCGGTGTTTGGGGCCTTAAATGTTGAAAAGAGTATGTTAAGGAAGACCTCGTAAAACATGAAACAAAAGCAGCCTGAATTGCAACAAAGACCACAACATTAGTATCCATTGAAAAATGGACTAGTGGAAGATGTAGTGGTACTTTAGAACCTGGGAGGAACGAATAAAAAACACTCTCATCTACAAAGTTGTTAACATATTATCTTCTCTCGTCCCCTCGACTTTTGCGAAAGCATCTCGCTACAACTTAAGAAACTCAACTGGTTTAAGGACAGTTGATGCACATACAAGCCAGTACTTTATCGTCATGAAAGTCGTAACAAAGGAAAGAACCATAGCTGAGAACAATATCCCGTTTACTGTGGGATTCGAACCCGGGCCACCCGGATGCTCTTACCACTGAACCAAAGTCGACTCCCTGACGCAGTTATCAGAGAGCACATGCGTATGTAATGTGACGTCTGACTGGATAACGTCAAAATTTGCAACAGCATATTTGTCGGAAACCCGACGTCATCACGTAACATCTCTTTTTATTGGCTGCCATTTGGTTTTACGAAACTCACAGCGCTTGCAGCCTTGTGCAAAATAGAGTAATTTTAACTTAACAACCGAATAAGTGCACTAGAAAAACGAAATTTCCGACCGTAAAACTTCCGATTTACCTCCCCAAATTACAATTTTGAATACAGTTTCCCCCAACTGAAGGGAGGACATGCGGTCCGTAACACTCCCCCTCTTCAAGACACTGATCCTTCTTGTTCACGCAAAGCCATTTTCAATGAAATTAGACTGATCCCCGGACGACATGAAGGTTACAACGGAAAGAGGCAAAGCTGAAAACTAAAAAAAAACACAAAAAAAAAAAAACAAAAAAAAAAAAAAAACATTCATATACTGTGGAATACGAACCCGGACAACAAGGTCCATTGCTATAGAGTCAACTTACATGTAGCCGTAACTACATGCAAAGACGAACTATAACAATACATCACGTGAACAAGTCCGTGAAATGAAGACCCCCCTAAACCCCACTTTATATAGAGAAAACTGGGGTTTATGGGGGTAAACATTATTTTCCTTATTTCTGCCCCAAGACATAGGTTGTGGGTACTCGTTAGAACCGCCTCATTGAGGCGGTTCTAACGAGCACCCAAAACCTATGTTTGGAGTATAAATAATAAAAATATCACACATTTTCATCAGAAAAATACCTTTTTTGGAGGTTTGAAAAATGCACTATGTCACACGGGTGTGTTATCGTAATGAGAAACAACAACAAAAGAACGGCCTTGGAACAGTTTGTTTTTTCTCAGAGCAAGAACTTGCCACTGATGCAAAACTATAAAAGGCACGCGGTGTCAAAATGAATTTCAATTTTATTAATGAAGGCGTAAAATCTCCGTCAGTTTTCACATACTTACACACACTTCATTGTTCTTTCGTAGCATTTTTTGTTAAAAAATAAGGTCACTCTATATTTTTGTCAAAATCAGTCATTTTAAAAGCAATGAGCGGAACGCTTAAAAATTTTCTTGACATATGACCTCAATTTCTGACAGGTTCTGAAACTCGTATACCGTAAAATTCCTATATTAAGACCACCTTTGAGACTGTAGACCACTTTTGAATCGTCCCAAAGGAGGTTCCTGACCAGAGGTCATTGTAGGCAGAAAACACAAAGAAACTTTGAATTTTCAACAACTGACAACAGAAACAGACGTATCTCATGGTTGTAAATTACTAAATTTAGGAAGACTCCACGAGGTGATTCTACATCAGGAAAATTTGCCCCCCTTAAACCTCAGTTTTATGTACATGTAGTACAATAAGATTTACAGGGATGTACATTTTTTCTTCTTACTGCTTAAAAACAAATTATCAGAGCAAGAGAATATGAGCCAGAGAATATAACTCGGAGTCGCCTGTGGGTAGGGCCGGGGTCTATGAGGCCAAAGATGTTCAAAACGCAACCCTTTTCTGGCAAGGTGATGGCAACTATATTTTGGGACGCACAAGGTGTTATTATGTTGGACTTTCTAGCAAAGAAAAGTTTAATAACTGGTGCGTACTATGCAAATTTGTTCGACCAACTGAGGACAGCGATCCGTGAAAAACGTTGAGGTAAAATTTCCAAAGGGCTTCTGCTCCAACAGGTCAATGCAAGAGTGCATACTTGCAATATTGCAATGGATGCTGTTGAGCGGAATGGGTACTGTTTTCCGGACTTGGCTCCTATTGACTGTTTCCTCTCCCCAAACTTGATAAAGGATATCCGTGGACGTCTTTTCCGGTCCAACGAAGAAGTCTTGGCGGCAGTTGAGGACTGAGTCGGAGACATGGACCCTGACTTCTTCAGTTCTGGGTTGATGGCACTGGAACAGCGTTCGTCTAAGTGTATCATTCTAGAGGGCAATTACATCGAAAAAGAAGAGATCGATCTCACCCAGAAGTAAATTAGGCTGTTTTTATTGACTCGCCCTCATATACGTGTTTCATAATGAACGAGCATCTTTAATCTTTGCTTGAACAGAAAGATTTTGAGTACCCACAATCTATGCTTTGAGCAGATATTTGAGAAATATCAGATTTTTATTTATTTATTTTTCTTGTGTGTGTGTGTGTGTGTGTGTGTGTGTGTGTGTGTGTGTGTGTGTGTGTGTTCCAATTTTCAATTTATTTAGCATCACGAAAACACGCCTATATGTTTGACCCCCTTGAACCTCACTTTTATATAGTAAAACTGGGGTTTGCAGGGGTAAACCTTGTTTTTCTTATTTCTGCTCTAAAATATAGATTGTGGGTACCCGTTAGAACGAGTAGAGGATCAAACCTGCCCAGGGAAAGCGGTGCGAGTCGATCCGTCCAAGCTTATAATAAGTAAAAGTAAAACAAAGATCAGGAATCGATACAATTAACTTACTCCACCCATCAAAGACACCAAAGGGAAAGAAATACAAACATTAAGCGACTAGACCATAATGGAAACCTAAACAAAGGAAGGCCATAAGGACAGTTACTTTCCCACAAAATGGCCATATGACCATCCAAAATTAAAAGACACAATTGATACACACAGTAAGTAACAAACAACAACATAAATAAATCGCCACAGAAGAACCGCCTTGGAACGGTCAGTGGAAAGATTTCCACTGGGGGGCTTAAATCGATTTTACTTGGCCACAATCCTCGCCCTTACTTCTGTCGCGATTTAGACAAATAATTTGTCCAGTCCGCATGAAGGCCTCCTAACTCATCAGTGCAACATCTCCGTGAACACAAATAAACAAAGAATCACAGAGGTGAGACAACGGTGAGGACTCGACAGCAAGAAACCACTGAAATGCTGGAGCATAAGAAAACCAACAGTTGGACTCCTATGGGCCCGACCAGAGACAGAGCATCAGGCACCAACCAACATTACCTTGAATTAGATCATTCTAATTCTCAATAAGCCTTTACGTTGGTACCGTCATAGAATCTGAGGCATGACCCACCGGCGTGCAATTAAAGAGGGAAGCAAAGTTGCCAACCGTGATTGGGTTAACTACCATGCATGCAGGTAATATCCATGTTGTACCCAATCTTTTTATAAACCCTTTTGAGATGTTAGTTCATCTCAATGTCGGGTAAAAGTCCAACAAAATTGGGAACAACGTCTCCAAAATGGCCAATACAGTGTTGACTAGGGCGTTAAACAAACAAAACCTTTGGGTTTTATCTCAGGTTCGGACATACATTAGTTTGCGTCAGAGGATGCCATATAAGGCCACATTCTTAATATTGTTGCGTCATTTGGGTTTAAATTACAAAGAGCTTGTAAACGCATGCCAGGGAATGCTTATACAACCTTAGAAAATGCTCTCAATCAGTTAAATATTATTTCGTTTGAAGAAACTATGTTTATTCATAAAACAAATCTAATGTACAAGATTTCAATCAATATTTCAAGTGTATGAAGTTGGCTTGGAGTTTGGAGTCTGGAGTTTGGAATTCGATTTATTCCGTAGTAGTAAAGTATAGTAAAATATTAGCGAATGTTAGGCAAAATCGATATTCCAAGCCGCGAATCCCAAGCCAAGTTCACACACTCCAATATTTCTCCGGCATATTAAACAGAACTATTTCAACACGGAGGAAAAGAAAGAAGCATGAACAATTCTCAACTGACTTTAAGATCAATGTCTAATAAACATTTTCATGTACCTAAACCACACCAGAATTTGTTTAAAACAGTTTTTTCTTATTCTGAAGCTCTAATTTCATCACGAAAACATGCCTATATAATTGTGACCCTCTTGAACCCCACTTTTGTATAGTAAAACTGAGGTTTACAGGGATAAACATTATGTTTCTTATTTCTGCTCTGAAATAAAGATTGTGGTTACTCGTTAGTTAGTTAATCTATGTTTTGAGCAGAAATAAGAAAAATGTCGATGAGGCGGTTCTAACGAGTACCCACAATCTATGTTTTGAGCAGAAATAAGAAAAATATCACAAATTTTCATCTTAATATTTTCATTTTTCGATGATAAAATTTACAATTTATCTGTATAGGTGTGTTTTCGTAAAGTGGAACAGTATACCATCCACTAAGCATAAAGAGGCATTTACCAGCATGTGTATAAAATGGTTGAGAGACAGAAATACTTTTTAAAATCAATTGTTACCGCCGTTCAATGTTCATACTGATTTTGTATTTGATTGTATTCACATGCATGTTTTAAATAAATAGCTATTTTCTTCTATTATGGAGAGACTCTGGATTTACCTTTGAAAACAACATGTATATTCTGAGAACAAAATCCATTTCACATGTCAATACCATTTGCATATACCAGTGCCGCAGTGACTGTGGAATGCTATAACATAGCAAGCGCGTTATGCATATATATGCCCACACCCTTACAGTTCAGTAATTTTAAAAGTTGATTTATGCATCTGCAGGCAGGCAACGAACGCAAAGGTATTAACCCTGGATATCTGGGGTTCGAACTGGCAGACAATCTGTCTATGTCGTCCGCCTACCTTCCAATAAAAATAATCGTATTGTGTCGCAACTCATCATCTCTTACACCCATGAACTTCAGAAATGGGCCTTGCCACCTTTGAATTTTAACATGCTCATTGCTGTCAACATGCATTTGTTGTCAAAATGTCAACTGGCAAACAGTGTAGATTCAGAAGAGACAGGTCGTTTCGAGCTGTCTCTTCTGATTCTACATTGTTTGCATAAGCATCTATGTGGGTCTACAGGGTTAAAAGGGTTAAACATCAAGCGTTGGAAACGACCGCAAACAACACGTTCCTTCAAAGGATGATGAACTGAAATAAAATTGCCATAATAAAGTATTTGTTAGCCAACCAACATCTTTGTCCGACTGACAATGTTTGTTTGCTAGTGTTTGTTTTACGTCCCCATCAACACTATATCGGTCATTGTGGAGACATTGTTTTCGATTTTGTGGGACGTTTTCCCGACATTTAGATGAAATGACATCTCAAATCCTATCGCCCAAAGAAACCACTGAATCGCACCACTAGTACTTTTCCAGGCCAGGATTTGACCTTTAAAGCGGTTGACCAGTATGCCTACTCAAGTTAGATCGGTTTAAACTCTGTGCAGACACCATGCAGTTAGGTCGGGTTCAGGTCAAGTTGGGTCAGTTTCAGCTCTGTGCAGACACCATGCAGTTAGGACGGATTCAGCTCAAGTTGGGTCAGTTTCAGCTCTGTGCAGACACCATGCGGTCCAATTTATTTCTCCAAGCGCCCGACCCAGATGCAGATTTTGACAGAATAGCGTTTTCGCAGAAACCAAGGCATTAATGTGACAGGGAGGCCCTTGACACTGTTACTAAGGTGAAATATATAGTAGGGACAAAAAAAAGGGAATCCCCAAATTCAAATAGAAAGAAGCGAAATTTCAATGTCACAGGGAAGGTCGAGCATTGCAAGAAGAATGGCGACGGATACCAAGCGAGATAATCCGTCGCACACTCACTAGCATGCCCAGAAGGTGTCGTGCATGCATCAATGCTCGTGGTGCATGGACCATATACTGATCCCCTTTGCATATAAACCTTCCACGTGACATTGAAGTTTCGCTTCTTTCTATTTGAATCGGGGGGGGGGGGGGGGGGGAGGGGTCCTTTTTTTTGTCCCTAGTATATATATGTTCTTTCTATATTCATTGAACGGGCCTCTATTGCCTATAACGGTCAACTCATGGCTTTGACTGTTTATAATATTATCTTATTCTTCAAAGAAATTGGACTTTTTCATAAGATTTTTTTTTTTTTTCAGATTTTTATACAGTATCATTCTACCTTGTTTATTTTAATATCCTCATAGTTCTTCATAACTTTTTATATCATTAACCGCCAACACAGAGAGTTGACGCGTCGTTCAACACTAAATCATCATCATCATCGCTGTGAGTTCGAGCCCATACCTTATGTCACATGTGAAACGTCGAGTTTTGCAGCGGAAGGTCAGGTTGTTTTTTCGTGTTATCTGGTTTTTGCCCACCTCTGGTTTCCGATTGGCTCGACATAAGTTAAAGAATATAGGAAGAGACGAAATACATAGCAGTGAAATCAATGCATATCTGAAACAAATAAATGTGAAAATATAAATGATATTTTCACGTGTTGTTTCACAGTAGCAGCCCGGACTCCTTTTCATATGTTATCTATAAAAAAAAGTCTGTAAAATACCTTGAAAAGCACTCGTTGTACTGTAAAAAATGCTGTATTCAAAATGGCGATCTGTTTATGTTTTGAAACTGACAGTTGTGACGTCATAGCCAAGTCAAAAATTGTGACGCAAGATCCGATTGATCAATTGCAGTAAGTGTCCTAAGATATTATAAAATAAAAAGAAAAAATACTCTATTTTTCGATCAATATCAAAAACATTTCATTTCGTGTGTTGAAAACATCAGAATTTTCAATCGTGCATCGCAGTCGTGTAAATGCTGATATTTCCAACACACTCGATGAAATATTTTTGGTATTCATCTAAAAAAAAGTAAATATCCTCTATATAGCCTATTCTCAGGCTTTACATATTTTTCACTATTTCCTTAAACTAAAATACCACCTACATACACAGGGTCATAAAATAATCTTTCACCATCACCTAGCATAGTGAGTTAATTGTTTCTTTTTTCACGGAACAAAACTAATTGTCACTTAAAGATGCAATAAAAAGATCTGACATACGTGTCTTTGCTATTTCTTCCAAAGTTCATTTTGCGGTTGCTTTCAGCAACACACTTACGCTGTATTGATAAGGTCATTGAAGGAGTATTTTATGCATCTTAAATGTTGTTCCGTCATGACAATTCTCACGAGTTCCTGCTTCAAACACTGCGCTAGCAAGCTCATACTGCGCACGCACGCACGAGAGAGAGAGAGACAGAGAGCGTGCAGGTAGAAAATTACCGTTAGTAAAATGGGGTACAGATAGTACACAATTTCAGCGGAATTAACCTTGACTTAGAAATGTTATAACAAGAGCTCCGCAAGCGGGGCATTATACGACCGTGCCAAGAAATCGGCTGTAGATATGACCTTGACCTTGGAGATACTGACCTGAGCCTTACGCGCGACACATAGACTCATGCAGGTTAACTTTTTCCGCCAAGTAATTGCAAAATCCATCTGTGCATAAGAAGTTATTGACCAGAGACAAAAAATACCTTTTTTATACCTTTGACATCTAAATATGACCTGTTCCTTAGGTGTGTAACACTGTCTCATGATGGTTTACATTCCGGACCATTCATTCAAAAATCCATTCGGAAATAACAAAGTTATTGGCCATATACATGGAACAAGCTCTTTTTTGGCTTTGACCTGTAAGGATGACCTTGACCTAGGAGGTACTTACCTGAGTCTTGTGCGCAGCTTACTGGCTTATGATTATTAACATTTCTACCAGGTTATTTCAAAATCCATACACGACAATGTTACTGGTGAGACAGGAAAAAATACCTTTTTATGACCTTTGACCTCTCAGTATGACATTGATCTTGAAAGAACTGACCTAAGTCTGGCCTATGGCACACTGTCGCATGATTGTTAACATGTTTGTCAAGTAATATTAAAATCCACCGAAGAATAACAAATTTATCTGGACACGAAAAATACCAATTTAGACCTTTGACTGCTAGGTATAACCTTGAACTTGTAGGTACCGATAAGGGTCTTGCGCAAGACTAATTGTCTTATGATGGTTAACATTTCTGCTAAGTAATTTTCAAATCCATCCAAGAATAACAAATGTATTGGCCGGACACAAGAAAAAGGTATTTCATTTACATTTGACCTCAAAGTATGACCCTGAGCTTGGAAGAACCGACATGGGTCTTGCGCATGCCACATAGCCTCATGCTGGTTAACATTTGTGCCAAGAAATTTCAAAACTCTTCCAGGAATAATAAAGTTATTGACCGGACACGAAAAAAGTCCTTTTTTTTCAATTTGACCTTTCAGTATGACTTTGATCTTTGAATAACCGACCTGGTTCTTGGCCTCGACACATTGTCGTGGCCTAATACATATTGTAGTTAAGTTACACGAGGATATCCCTAACGGTTACTGAGTTATGGTGCGTAAAAGTTCGTTTATAAACAAGAGGGCCAATATAGCCCTGAATCGCTCACCTGGTTTCAAGATGTCATATAGCTTCCGAAAGGCATCTGGATAACTGAAAACCATTTTATTCAATGGAGCATAACAGCTGACATATATCGACGGTCACCCGGGCAACATTTAAGTGGAACAAAGATGTAAAAGAAGTTTTCATTTGCAGGATTTTACATTTCTAGCACTGTTGTCCATTCTGTTAATCTGAGCTACCTTTGTCCATGCTAATAAACCCTGTTGGTATCATTGGACGACAAGGCTTGAGATGTCATTTCACCCCAATGTCGGGTAAAAGTCCCACAAAATTGGAAACGACGTCTCCAAAATGACCTATACAGTGTTGAAAGGGACATTAAACCTCAAATAAAAAAAGAAAAAACAAACAAACAAACAAAGAACAAATAAACAAAACAAAAAAACAAAAAAACGATACCCAACCCATTAAGGCTTATCAGTCACTCTTTAGTAAATAACAAAAAGACATATTTAATCAGTAATGAAGAAATTATTTTTTTTGGATAGTTAAACCTCTTAAGTGTAAGGAAAGAGTCCCTTTTTACCAGCGCTTATGTATGATTTTAGGAGATTCTAATTTTCAAAGCATCAAACAAATCTGGATAACCGCTTGAGCTAACAGTGACGCTGGTTTTAACCAAATACATGCCTGATAAATCAACTGTCCTCAGTACTTATAGTATAATGGGAACACGTGGCAGTTGTTTTCGCCGTTTACTCAAAGGCAGACAACTTTCGGGACTTTCTGCTCCCTTTTCTATAACACATGTCCCATTAAAAAAGGGTTTACTCTTAAAGGAATTCTTTCCTTTAATAGCTGACCTCTACTGACAGGGGATATTTTTTCATGAGTTGCCCCCCCCCCCCACCTCTCTCACTGAAAGCGTATCCATTCCAACTTAAATATTGAACTGGTTAATCCTTGTATGCCTAGGGGAAATTGGCAAACAGTGAAAACCAAGATAAGGTGCCGCAGAAAGATCTGTCTGTGTACAATGTTTGGTAATGAACAATTTCCATTCAGGTCAGAACGAACGGTGAAGACATTGTTTAGACTGCTTCTGATCAGTTTAAGCCAATGTAATGAATACCCGTCTGAACCCACTGAGACGTTTGTGGAATTGCCTCATCGACAAGAATTAAGAAAAAAATATCAAACATTTTTACCTGAAAAATAGGCGGTGCGCCGTTTCTCACAGGTCTATTATTGTAATGTGAACAGACATGATTCTTTGTAAGAGCAAAATAGAAATGGATTATGTGGTATTCCAAAAAACTAGTATTTTCAGTCGCTAAACGTTAGACGTATTAAACTAGCAAGACTATTTTTTTCTTATTTCTAGTCGAAAGATAGATTGTAGGTAGATATGGAACGGACCAAAACATTCAAGGTTCCAACTCGTGACCTCAGTCAACTGTGACCTTCACATTGAGTCGACATGATTGATTCTGAACTTCAACTCACTTAAGCCAACATCTGACTAAAGTTAAAATCAAATCCTTCCAGGGGTAAAGGAAATATGGAACGGAATAAATATTCAAACTCAAACTGGTAACCTTAAATTGTGACATTCACCTTGAGTTATAGATCATGCGCATCATCTCACCTAGGCCAATATTTGACCAAAGTTTAATGAAAATCCTTCCAGGGGTTAAGGAGATATGGAATGGAGAAAAAGAAATCCAAGACTCAAATTGTGACATTGACGATACGGTTTAGTTATGCATTCTGCACACAGCGCACTGCGGTGACTATTTGACCACAGTGTAATGAAAATCTCTCCAGGGGTAAAAGAGATATAGAGCTGAGCTGGCACGAAATTGAAGGATCAAACTTGTGACCTTCAATTGTGACCTTCACCTTGAGTCGGCATGGTTGAATTATGGGTTATGCAAACATCTTACTTGATTTAGTTATAGATTATGCGCATAGTTTAATGAAAATCTCTCCAGGGAAAAAAAGAGATATAGAGCTGAGCTGACACGAAATTGAAGGATCAAACTTTTGACCTTCACCTTGAGTCGGCATGGTTGATTTATGGGTTATACAAACATCTTACTTAGACCCACATTTGATGAAAGTTCAATAAAAAGTCCTTCCAGATGTAAAGGTGATATGGAACGGACACAAAATTCAAGATTCAAACCCGTCACCTTCAATTGTGGCCTTGACCTTGAGTTGGCAATGTTTATTTATTGATTCTTTAAATCAGCTCTCTCAGGCGAATGTTTGACCAAACTTTTATGAAAATCTATCGAACGGTTGAGGAGAAACCGAGCGGACATGAAAGTGTTATTGAAAGACAGGTGGACGGACAGAAGGCCATTGCCTCGGGGCGGGAAAGGGTGGGGGTTGGGGTGGGGGGTTAAAAATAGACTGAAAATACTAAATCAAGATCGGAATTGTATGTGGCAGAACAACAAAATATTTTGTGATTACATGAATATTCATTTTTTTGTCATGCCAACAACAACAACAACAGACAAAATCAATCGTTCTGCTGGTAGCATTGTTTTCAATATTTTCCCTATTCGATCTGTCGGATGACAACGAAAGAAGCGGTAGTTTCTTTTCCATTTATGGATTAATGACCAATTGAATTTTGCGACCCTTAAGTCATGTGATCCCAACCATTTGACACAGAGCCCCGAAATATGCCCCCCGCCAATCGGGGCTAAAAGAAATAGATGGGCTGCATGATGCTTCCACGCAGAGCTGAAACCAACCGCACACAATACTGGTAAACCGCCTAGAGGATCTGAGCCTGCCCAGGCAGTGAGTCACTCGGACAGTCAATGCTTATAAGCCCTATTGGTTTCATTGGGCGACAGGGCTTGATGTGTCATTTCATCTCAATGTCGGGTAAAAGTCTCACAAAATTGGAAGCAACGTCTCCGAAATGACCTATGCAGTGTTGACGGGGACGTTTAACCTCAAATCTAACAAACAAACATACAAACAAACAAAGCCCCGAAAACTGTCGCGAAACACACACACACGCACACAAAGCATTAATATCAGCTGTGACAACAAAATATGCATTCACATGTACCATAATTATTTTGAGCAGTGTATATAGAGGATCTTACACGGGTGGTCATTTCATATGATATTTATGAAACGAGCCTTCGGCGAGTTTCATAAATATCATATGAAATGACCACCCATGTAAGATCCTCTTTATCATATGACTTCTTTAAATTGGATTTTATCGCCTTGTAATTTGACAATTTTTCTACGAAAAATGCATTGTTGACATGGACGTCGTCATGACGTTACTTAATCCCGCCAAAGTGTTATTACACGTGTGGCCATACAATTTTTATTACACGACGTTATCCACTGCTTATCAACGACGTCATATGATAAATCAATATATTAGATAGTTACGAGTAGAATTAACCAATGGGCAACAAGAGACCCTACCTTTTAACGAAAACGAGTAATCCTTTTCTATGAGCAGCTATTACGAAGTAACAGCCATAACGATTCCATTACGGTACGTAAATGACGTTTCTTCCGTCAACTATGCCCATAAAGCTACTGCCAGTTGACAGTCCCGGACTGTACTAAAACATAAGCAATTAAAACTTAAACTATATAATACATTCAATGGTTATGCTTCGGTAAGGCGGTAAAACAATGCGAATTTTAAATTAGACTGATGCAAATTATCTCATATATGCCTCGCGTCTCAGATACGGGCACTGGCAAATAGCGTAGACTTTGATCACACTCCACAGGATGTGACGTCTCATCGGGATCTACAATGTGTGTTTGAAGTGCAAAACTCTTCGAAACACTTATAATAAAAGAAGTAAAGAAGACGCCACTTAAACTGGAAACGCATTTGTTCAAAGGTGTTAAGTTGAAGATGCCATGGGTCATAAATGTCTTAATTGATGTGGCTGGTTAGAACAGGCTAATTATCTACATCGACAGTTAGCTTGACCCCGCTGAACACGACGGTCACTACCTTTGCAAACAGTGTACGTCCAGATCAGATGGCTTCTAGCTTCTAGCCATCTGATCAGGATCTAAACTGTTTGGCATGCAGTTGCCGAATTGAATGCGTATACTATAAGAAGTCATTTGAATAGTCTATATGCAGAAATGGGCGTGTCTGAGTTAACTTATTCGGCAGGATCAAGGTAAATTCTACACATAAAATAGTAAGCACGGACAGAACTGATAGTCGATTGCACCTAAAATAGTAAGCACAGACAGTACTGATGGTCGATTGCACCTAAAATAGTAAGTCCAGACAGGACTGATAGTCGATTGCACCTAAAGTATTAAGCTCAGACAGTATTGACGGTCGATTGCACCTAAAATAGTAAGCTCAGACAGGACTGATGGTCGATTGCACCTAAAATAGTAAGCTCAGACAGGACTGATAGTCGATTGTCTCTGAGTGCAGGCTGGCTAACTGATCCTGAACAAGGACTTTGATTATTTAGTTCAACTTTAATAGTCGTAGTCCTTGCTGTTAATATAGACAATAATGAATGTTTTATCTTTTTTAGAAAAAGATTTCGCATTCATCACGAAAGCACGCCTAAATAATTTTTACCCCCTCTAACACCACTTTGGGCTTGAGATGTCATTTCATCTCAATTTCGGGTAAAAGTCCCACACAATTGAAAGCAACGTCTCCAAAATGACCTATACTGTGTTGACGGGGACCTTAAACCTCAAATCAGACAGACTTACCCCACTTTTATATAGTAAAACTGGGGTTTACAGGGGTATACCTTATTTTTCGTATTTCTGCTAAAATATAGATTGTTTGTTCTCGTTAGAACCGCCTCGATAGATTGTGGGTAATCGTTAGAACCGCCTCATCGAGGCGATTCTAACGAGTACCAACAATCTATAATTTAAGCAGAAATAAGAAAAATATCACAATTTTTCATCTTAAAATGTTCGTATTTTCGGCGGTAAAAATGACAATCTATTTGTATAGGCGTGTTTTTGTAATGGATTTGGTTGATAAGGTTTCTGCCAGGTAAAGTAGTTGTTACTAATTGCAGAAATATAGTCAAGGAGACATCTGACATCGTGACCTAGTTTAAGCATCAAAATACATAATCTGGTAAAGTTTGGTGAAGATTTTAAGAATAAGATTTTCAAGAAATTTGACCTAATGGACCAGTTTTTGATGCAATATGACCAATAGTTAATTCAGATCGAGAGGTGACCAAGACGAACATTCTGGAAAAGTTTAATGAAGATTGAAGCAAAACTGTGACCTCTAGATTATCGAGAAATTCGACATATGCAACTAGCTTTTGACCTAGTTTGTGATCGCGATACTTCTGGAAAAGTTTCATGCAGATTGAAGCAAAACCGTGGTCACTAGAGCGAGTGAACAAGGTTTCAAAGAAATATGACCTAGTGACTTAGGATTTGAGTCGACATTGTCTATAAGGTTGATGCAGACAATTATTTTACTGCCATCAAAAAATATGTGATTAAATATTGCGACAAAGGTTTTGAAAGATCAGGAAGGAATCTGTTTTGGTCTATAAAAATCTAATGAAGTTTTAAATAAATTGAAATACAGACGTTTAACGTGCTTTAATAGAAGTGAAAGTAGTAATGATCAGGAATCGATACAATCAAGCTCCCATCAGAGACACCAAAAAGAAAGAAGCACAAACATGAAACAACAGACCTAACATCAATATCAATAGCAGAAAGCTAAAAAGACAAATACTTTCCCACAAAATGGCCAATAAGTTATCCAAAATAAAATAATATAAGCATCACAAACACCCAAAGACAAACCATAACAAAAATAAACCGCTACAGAAGAACCGCCTTGGAACGGTCTTGGAAACGAATTACACTGGGGGGCTTAATTCGATTTAACGTTGCCACAATCCTCGCCCTTACTTCCGTCGCGATTTAGACAAATAATTTGTTCAGTCCGCATGAAGGCCTCCTAACTCATCAGTGCAACATCTCCGTGAACACAAATAATCAAACAACCACAGAGATGAAACAACGGTGAGGACACAACAGCAAGAAACCACTGAAATGCTGGAGCAAAAGAAAACCAACAGTTAGACTCCGATGGGTCCGACCAGAGATAGAGCATGAGACACTAGCCAACATTACCTTGGATTAGATGTCACTAATTCTCAATAAGCCTTTACACGTTTTGGAGCGTAGCTGTTGCAGCGTAGCTCCAGTGAGATGAGAAGTAATTTTGGCACTACTTTCAGTAAACCGATGTTCGTTCCTCATTGTATAACAACTGCTTGTTTGACATCCCTGTACTTTAAGTAGACTAGGATGTTTTGTGGGCTTTTGTTGTACCTTCCTTCTATTCGAAGGAATCTTCTTCAATTTATTTAATAACCGGTATGAACATCGCTTTAGTTTTGACGGTATCACAACCTTTTTAACCAAAATGAGTATTACAAATACATTTAAAATATCAATATCACCCCTTAGGTTACACTCTGCTTCTTCTGTACGGATTCCCCATTCTATTAAGAACTTTAATACTATGTTGCCTTCGGTATTGGTTAGACCCTTAAATTGGTCTTCTGTAACTTCAGTTAATCTCAAAGGAGCAGGCAATACCAATGTTTTTTGGGAGTAGTCTTCGTATAAGACTATCTCCTCTCAAATCGCCCATCCTTCGAAAATATACTAATCCGTGGAAAAGAAGTGGAATGTATCCTAGTATTTCTAAGTGCAATGCCAAGAGGTGAAGATGTTGTTCGCATTTAAGCACTGCGTCTACCGTTACTTCATCTGTAAATGGTAGACGCTTCTCTGTAGTTAACATGTCTGATTTGACATGGCAGTCTACAGATTTACTTTATCTAATTACTTGACGTGCTGCAAACTGTAATATGCAGTACGTCGGTCAAACTAACCGCATGCTTAAAACTAGATTGGACGAGCATTATCGTAGAATGAGTAAACCTAAGAAAACTGACACTTTCTTGTACCGTCACTTTCGACGTGCAGGTCATTCTGTAAATAACATTGTTATACAACCAGTGGAAAAACTTTATTACGATGCAAATTCTACATCTAGATTCAAAATAATCAAAAGACATGAAGCTGAACTGAAATGGATTAAATTTTTACAGACCCCTTTTCCACTGGGATTTAATGACAACATTTATCATGAGGGTAATATTTCCAGAATGCCGGACTTTGATATTTTCTCACTCCTGGAATGTCGAAAACGCAGAACTAGATCTCACGGCACCAGGAAAAATGGTAACTTTAAACGTAAATCACGTGCCTTTAAACGAAACAATACTAGACTGAAGTGACTGTCAATTATATTATTAAATCATGGACGCCACTCTATGCTTTCATTTTTAAGTTCATTACCCGTTTCTGTTTTACGTCTTCTGGACACCGAGGCGAATAAATTCTACGATAGTTCTCATCAGTTATATGATGCGGCTCTCTTAACTAGAGGCTATACTCAGCATACTCTCCGTCCTTACATTGATTCTGAAATTTATCATAAACGCCTTTTCTTCAAAATATCCTTCATTAATAAGGCTATGGATTTTATAGATTTGCCCAGTATCTTCCGTGAGAGATCGGTGCTTTCTTCCATTCCTGCTTATTTTCAAAATACTGAAACACCTATAATTTGCTATAAATATAACAAACCTGTTAGATCTATCATTTTTAATTTCAATAAACTTGTTTCAGATCTTGATATTGATACTAATACTCCTGATTCATGTGATTGTAAAAACTCAAAGTATTGCTATCCTGCTGCTGGTCATGTAATTACTGGCAATTTGAAAATTATTCCTGATTCTAGGATAAGGAATATAATTTCTAAAGGACCGAAATATCGGTTTCCTTCTAAAATTGATTTCAGTAAATGTAGAAGAAAAATCGCTGCTTCCTTGAATGAATTCGGTAATCGATGGTGTAAGCGAGAGTATGTTGAGCATAAAGCCCTTAAGGACTGGAAACTTAGCATTTTAAAACTAGTGAATAAACGCATTTCTTTCTATTCTCAAAATACTAACTTATTACCTCCTAAGCCCAAGACGTCTTTACGTCATCTTAAACTAGGTATTCAAGAATTTCATAAGAAGTTTGTTTTGGCCCCTGCAGACAAGGCCGCTAACAACGTCGTCGTTGTGTGACGGCTCCACTATGTTAACACGCTTAAGCAGGAGCTTGGTGGTACTAAGGCCTGTGAACTTCAGCCTTTAGCTGAAGAGAGAGCTATAGTAGATAAACATGTTTGTCTTTCAGCCACCAAGTTTGCTGTGTGTTTTAACGAAGGCCAAGACAAGCTTCCTACGCTATACTGGTTACCAAAACTTCATAAAAAACCTTACAAAGCACGGTTTATTGCAAATTCTAGCTCTTGCACTACCACTGAACTTTCTAAATTGTTGGCTTCCTGTCTTACTGCTATTAAAACGCATGTAATTAAATATTGTGATAAGGTCTTTGAAAGATCAGGAAGAAATCTGTTTTGGTCTATAAAAAATTCGAATGAGGTTTTAAATAAATTGAAATCTAGACATTTTCGTGCTTCTAGTCTGCCTACCTACGATTTTTCCACTCTTTATACTACACTTCCTCATAATCTTATAAAAGAAAAGCTTAATGATTTCATTGAATGGGCTTTTCAAAGAGAAGATTCTCTCTATCTTGCATGTAAAGTCAGAAATGCATTTTTCACTTCTAAAGAGCATAAGAATTATACACATTGGTCATGTCAGAAAGTGTGTGATACCCTCACCTTTCTACTTGACAATATTTATATTAGATTCGGTACTAAGTTATTTAGACAAATTGTGGGTATTCCGATGGGTACTAATTGTGCACCTCTTGTGGCTGATCTGTTCTTGTATTGTTATGAAAGAGACTTCATTTTGTCGCTTTCCATTGATAACCAATCTGAAATTATTGAAGCTTTTAGCTCTACTTCTAGATATTTAGATGATTTATTAAATATTGATAATACCTATTTTGATGGTTTGATCAGTCAGATTTACCCCCTAGAACTTCAGTTAAATAAAGCAAATTCTTCTGATACCGAGGCCCCGTTTTTGGATATACATCTATCTATTGTAGATGGATTTGTTTCGTGCAAAATTTATGATAAACGCGATGACTTTGATTTTGAGATTGTAAATTTTCCTTTTTTGGATGGTGATGTTCCTCGTGCGCCATCCTATGGCGTTTATATTTCGCAATTAATTCGATTTGCTAGAGTGTGTAGTCATGTAACTGACTTCAACACTCGTAATAAATTATTAACGGCTAAACTCCTTAATCAGGGTTATCGGTACCATAAACTACGCAAAGCCTTTTCAAAATTTTATAGACGCCATTCGGATTTAATTTCAAAATTCAATATTGGACTTAAATCTCTTCTGCAACAAGGTCTATCGGAACCCGAATTTTATGGTGACTTAGTATATAAATTCAGAAAATTATATAACCGCAATGACTTCAGCACCCAATTTCGTAAAATCATTCTTCGATATAAAAAGATTGGGTACAACATGGATATTATACGACAGACTGCATACATGGTAGTTAACCCAATCACGGTTGGCAACTTTGCTTCCCTCTTTAATTGCACGCCGGTGGGTCAGGCCTCAGATTCTATGACGGCTCCAACGTAAAGGCTTATTGAAAATTAGAGAGATAATGTTGGTTGGTGCCTGATGCTCTGTCTCTGGTCGGGCTCATCGGAGTCTAACTGTTGGTTTTCTTTTGCTCCAGCATTTCAGTGGTTTCTTGCTGTCGAGTCCTCACCGTTGTCTCACCTCTGTGGTTCTTTGATTTTTGTGTTCACGGAGATGTTGCACTGATGAGTTAGGAGGCCTTCATGCGGACTGAACAAATTATTTGTCTAAATCTCGACGGAAGTAAGGGCGAGGATTGTGGCCACGTAAAATCGATTTAAGCCCCCCAGTGTAATTCGTTTCCACTGACCGTTCCAAGGCGGCTCTTCTGTGGCGATTTATTTATGTTGTTGTTTGTTACTTACTGTGTGTGTCACTTGTGTCTTTTGGTTTTGGCTGGCCATATGGCCATTTTGTGGGAAAGTAACTGTCCGTATGGCCTTCCTTTGTTTAGGTTTCCATTATGGTCTGGTCGCTTAATGTTTGTATTTCTTTCCCTTTGGTGTCTTTTATGGGTGGAGTAAGTTAATTGTATCAATTCCTGATCTTTGTTTTACTTCTACTTTACTGCATATGACCCAATCACCAGTGAGAACATAGTACCCCGTGTTAACGTAGTAGATTATTACGCCATGCGGTATCTTCTTATAGACTGCTTCACAGACCACTATTTCAAACGGAATAGATGAATATTTTTAATAGATGAGGTGTGTAGCAGTCTAATCTTTTTATAGTTCAGTTCATAAAACCCAGTTTACAACCCATTTGTACCATAAAATCCCAAACCTGGCAACTTGCAAACAGGACTAACCCAGATCTGATACCACAGAACGCGGAATCTAATTATGACCTTCACTGCATACTTACAAAAAGGTTCAGTCATTTTGCCAAATATTTCGTGGAAGCCACAACCTGACATCCCTGGTTTTTAAATGGACTCATTCCATACTGATGTAAGGTGTTGAGGATTCCATTCGTTTAAAATGGGTTAAGTACGCAGTGTGGGTCGATAATGTATTACCAAAATAAGACAGTTGTGATGAGTTTGGACAGGTGCACGTCAAGGCTTATTGTAAGCAGTACAATTTGCAGTTTAGACACAGATGAGACGCCACTTGTCGTAGCGTCTGATCTGGGTCAGCTATGTTTGTCCCTAAAAAGGCTGCTAGACATATACTCAGAGTATGGGTTAATGTGTGTGTGTGGGGGGGGGGGGGGGGGAGACAATGTTACTTTTTTAAAGCGACCTGTCTGCGTCCTAGGCATGTGACCATAAATAAAGCAAATTATCAGCTCAGACGCAAGTTCGATACCTGGCGGGTTCGGCAACATTCTTTCCAGGAGATTGATCGTGAAATCTGTTCCACGGTTATTCTATCCCTTTCGCTGATTCGTGAAGGGCAGTTGTTGGTTTCCGACTGTGCACTGTGCTGTATTGATAATATCTTACCAAAGAAATTGCCTTAATGCCAGATCATTTCATAAATGGCCTCGTCGAGACAATTTATTTTTATATAATAATAACAGAGTATAATGTCTAAACCTCTTCAAATATTCCTAGGGATTGATATTGAGAATAACTATCCCAAGAAACTGTCGTATGCAAGATCACTTCATAAATGGCCTCACCGATGCAATATATATTTAGAAAAATGTTAACAGAGTATAACGTTAAAACCTCTCTGAATATTCCGATCATTATTGGCATTCGGATTGATATTGACAATACCTAACCCATGAGGCTGTTTAATGCAAGATAACTTTATGAATGGCCTCGCTGAGGCAAAATAATATAAAAAATGAATGCGGAGTATAATATCTAAACCCGGCTTTGATCATTTTCGGCATACAGGTTGATATTGACAATAATCAACCCGCAAAATTACCTTATGCCAAATTACTTTACAAACGGCCTCGCCTAGGCAAACTGAAAAATTATTTCGAAGTGTAACTTCTAATCTACTTGGAATATTTTTGACAACTGTTAGCATACGGATAGATAATGTACCGATCTAACCAACGCGACTCCTGAATGTCCAATTTCTTTATTTTAGCCTCGGCAAGGTAAAAAATTCACTCACTGACACGGTCGTTTAACTTTCAAACCGACGGGTATATTTTTATAATGTTTTGCATGCAGATGTAAATTGACAAGATCAAGCTAATGACGTTGTCTAATGCCAGATAGCTGTATAAACAGCCTCACCGAGGCAATTTTTAAAGACTGATTACGGATGTATAACTTATAAACTGCTGGGGAAATTATGATAATTTTTCACATGAAGATAAACATCATCAAGGCGTAACCAAGGAGAATGTCTAATGCAAGATAAATAACCTCCCCAAGGTAATTTTTAAAAACTATGTTCATTGGATCAATATGAGCCTGATTTAAAATACCAATCAGACGCTAAATCAAATTATCAAATCTACGCTCCATCAGCACTCTCAGTGCTTTGATTTAAGTCTGTCTACGTATGATTTTTATACCCTTTACACTAAACTTCCTCATAATAAACGTCTACGTCACACAAGGTCAAAGGTCATTAGCCTCATTTTATCTGGTGGGCAAAACATTTCACATCCCATTCTCTGTCGTTGATGTAGCACGAATTGCTTTCTCTAATTGCTAATGTTAAACCGTCGTTCTATCAAAACTGTTTGCCACAAACCATTTTGGACATTAAACTGCTTCTTTTTTAATAAATTTGGATGGAAAAATTCATGCTTCAATCTTATTTCCGTTCGTTAATTAAACCACATCGACTACGTGTAAATATGATGGTGGGTAGTTTTATAACGTTTTTAAGCAACAAAATATGCGATAAATTGTCAGAAGAGACCGTAAACTAAGCAAAGCCTTTTCAAAATTTTATAGACGTCATTCCGATTTAATTTTAAAATTCAGTGTTGGGCTTAAATCTCTTCTGCAACCCGAATTTAATGGTGATTTGGTATATACATTCAGAAAAATATATAATCGCAATGGCTTCAGCACCCAATTTCGTAAAAGCAGTCTTCGATATAAAAAAGATTGGGTACAATATAAATGTTATACGACAGCATGGTAGTTAACCCAATCACGGTTGACAACCTTTCTTCTCCCTTTAATTGCATGCTGATGGGTCAGGCCGCAGATTCTTTGTTTCCGCTGACCGTTCCAAGGCGGTTTTTCTGTCGCGGTTTATTTTTGTTATGGTTTGTCTTTGGGTGTTTGTGTCGCGTGTGTTGTTTTGATTTGGGTAGCCTATTGGTCATTTTGTGAGAAAGTAACTGTCCTTTTGGCTTTCCGCTGTTGATGTTTCCGTTAGGGTCTATTGTTTCATGTTTGTGTTTCTTTCCCTTTTTTGTCTCTGCGGGGAACTGTGGGTTAAATGTATCGATTCCTGATCATTGCCTCCACTTCTGTTTTACTGAGAATTAGAGAGAATCTTATTTTATGTAATGTTGGTTGGTGCCTGATTTTCTGTCTCTGGTTAGGCCTATTGGAGTCTAGCTGTTGGTTTTCTTTTGCTCCAGCATTTCAGTGGTTTCTTGCTGTCGAGTCCTCACCGTTGTTTTATCTATGTGGTTGTTCACGGAGATGTTGCACTAATGAGTTAGGAGGCCTTCATGCGGACTGAAAAAAATTATTTGTCTAAATCGCGACGGAATGAAGGGCGAGAATTGGGTCCTCGTAATTCTATGAGCTTGAATTTGCAACAAGCCGTGCTTTGTATGGTCTTTTATGAAGTTTAGGTAACCAGTATAACGTAGGAAGCCTTTGTTGGCCTTCTTAAACACATACAGCAAAGTGTAAGGACTTAGTTTAAACTTTTATTTCATTTGTATACTATAAACAATACAATTCATACGAGTACATATAGAAACAGTACATACAAACGGGATCCAGAAGAAAGTCATTAGACTTTTATTGAATCTGTATCCCATACAAAAGTACATCAGTGCAACTTACTAGTGATCTGAGTAAGGACTTTGAAACACATATGCGGCATTAACTGGATGTAGAAATGTGTTAACATAGAAAGTTGATTAGGCAAATCAACATTATATAGTACATACCTCGGAAAACCTCATTTTCCCCTTTATAAAGTGGAATTTACAAGGCTGTTCATGTCATTGTTTTGATAACGTAATATGAGGATAATATTTATAGTCTCTGTGTATTAACCTTTAAATAATTATTGATTATACTTCAATGACACGCGTGACGTAACAAGATCATATAGTGTGACGTCAAAATGAATCACTGCTTTCTCCAAATTAATTGGATGATGACAACATTATGACGTCAAAGGCGCTGTTCTGCTATTAATATTTTTAATAGTTTTCTTGTTTCAATTTTAGCCGTCAAGCAAGTTTTTGTCAAATAATGTGTAGAAACTGATGTAAATATAAGAAAACAGAAATCTGTTTAATCGGGCTTCGCTTACCTTGCTCGTGTCCCGATGCTTAACCGTTAAACTTACCTTCGCGATGATTTGATTTATATTTACATTTTAAATTGAAAGTGAAACTGATGTGGCATGTGCGACAATAAATGTGTCAGTATTGCAGTCAATTATTAAATATTGATTACAATATTTCTTTATCTTGCACTATTTTTGTTCTATATAATACATTCTAAGACAATAAAGATGTTTTGGAGTTCAGGAAATAACCCTGGAAAATTTGATATATACTGACATGTTTTCACCCAACCTATAAGTATTCGGAGGATTTAATTAATATAGAAATAATTTTATGTAAGTGGTTTACTTTGAAATGTTGAATCGTACATTCAAACCGTCTGAAAATCAAAGTTGATGGGCACTTAGCATACAGATTTACCACCGAACGTCATCATAATGCAGTTCCTGTATTTGATTTAATGTGGGGCAATAGAGTCAAGTTTAGTATAAATAATACCGTGTACGAGTTACGCTGGAGGGCGCACACTGTTTTCCAAAATGTAGTACTGTTTGCGAGGAACCAAGTTCAACCGATACTTCTGATGGAATTTTTTACACTGACCGTTCCAAGGCGGTTCTTCTGTCGCGGTCTATTTTGTTATGGTTTGTATTTGAGTGTGTGTATCGCTTGTATTATTTTGTTGGCCTTTTGTAGGAAAGTAACTGTCCTTTTGGCTTTCCGCTACTGATGTTTCAATTAGGGTCTAGTTGTTTCATATTTGTGCTTCTTTCCCTTTGGTGTCTATGATGGGAGCTGTGGGTTAATTGTATCGATTCCAGATCACTGCCTTCTTTCGTTATTTCTTTCTTTCTTTTTTCCTTTCTTTCTTCCTTTCTTTCTTAAACTGCGATCGGTCACATCTGAACAGTACTCGCAGGTGTACATTATATACACACCAGGTTTGCAGGGTGAAAGCCTACACAGTAATCATGCAATTACGGTAGGGGTCTTTAACCTGCACAGGGCATGACTCTTCCTGCACAGGGGGGCTTCCAGTTAACGTTCCGATCTGAAGGACAGTGTAATTTATGACATTCATCCCTGCAAATGATGCCAATGGGGTGTGTTCGGACACCGACATTTTATCGCCGCTGCTGGGGATCGAACCCGGGTCCTCTAGCATCAGAGGCAAGTACATTAACCACTGAGCTATCACGCTTCACCTTCACTTCTATTCTGTAAACATGTTTTCTATGAAAGGATAACCCTTTCATAGAACATATTTAACGACACTTAAGCTATTGTTAAGGGAATGTGTGGCGGCTGTAAAACGTCTCCTTTTCCTTCATTATATTCATCCATTCTGGAATATGAAAATATTTTAGAATTACTGATGAGACCTAATTGACCGAAACTAGCTAGTCTGGCCGAGAAAACTTGTTCACTCTATACTTTTCAGTTCTGTGGTGTATTCCTTGCCTCCAAAGGAAAGCCCTTTCATAGAAAATATTATTGCTACATCTGTTGGAAAGTCACCGAGTGACAATTTGATAATTAGAGATTATCACATGGGGTTTTGGTTATCGCCCGCAGTATCAACCCTCGACGTGATCGATGGTTGATACTGCGGGGGATAACCAGAACTCCAAGTTATAATCTTTTCAGGCATGGGCCCAGATAATTTTTTTCGAAAATGGTTACCTGGGAAGTCGGACAGTTTTTGATGATTTACCTTTGAAGTTGATTCTATGCTGCATACGAAACCACTGTATGGACATCTTCTCTGAATTGCATAACGTCGCCTCAGATAAATAAAGTATGGTAGCCCGTTATTGCAAAATCTTGTATGAGTCTCCAAAATCCGATATTATCTCAATTATGCGCTAACATATTGAAACAAAAACAGCGTTCGGGGGTTGAAATATGTCCCTTCTATTGATTAATCTATTGATTAATCAATAGATTAATAAAAAATGTGTACCCTACGTTACAAGAAAAAAAAATAAAGTTTTTTAGTCTTATTTGTATATGAGATGACTAAACAAGATCATTTCCCCACACACAATTTATAACTGTTCTGAGATTACATTATCGCCAAAAGCGGTGAGATTTTTTCCGATATGGCTGCCATTTGGATAGGGCATGTTAACTTATTTTTGTGAACGATTCATTCCGTAAACTTTTAATTGGGCGTGCTATAATTGCGTACGTATACAGTGGCACGTCCTTTTCGTCAACTTCATAAAGCAGTTTTTAATTCTCGTGCAAAATAAAGACTTTAAGCGGCATTGAATATGACATGACTGGCTAAAAATGAATTCGCTTGAAAAGTGCCGGATTCAGATTTGTAATAAGAACCACACACATAGAAAAGTTTATGCAGTTTAGGTTTTTACCAAATGACCAATTAAAATGTAAATTCTGTAAACAATAAAACGTTAGAAAGAGGTATTATTTTATGCGGAGTCCCACGGGGTCTATTTTAGGGCCATTGCTATTTTTTATACTTATAAATGATTAACCACTGTCATTTTTCTCATGCATACGTTTCATTTGTTTATACTCATATTTTGTTTGTTGATAGTTGTTGATATTGTATGATTAATGGAGGGTCTCGTGGAAGATTGGCTGAAGAACTAGGTTCAGGTATCTATTCATATAAAACAATACTATGGTTATGTCAAATTTCTGTAATCCGGTTTCCACGTTGCTTAGTAGATATTGATTAGATGTCTTTCTATCAAAATACCGATGCAACCAATATCCCTTTCGAAGTTCTAGCACAAAACTATTTATTTTTGTTTCTTAAAATAACTCATTTAATAGTTTCACTTACTCACAGGCATTGTTTTACGAACCAGGATTGCAAATAGATCTAAAATATATTGGTATCTCTTAAACAGATTCTTAGGTATTGTAAAGATGACGAAAAGCCTATAGCTAGGATAGAAATATTATTGGATGACATTTCTGTGTTACAGTACATGATTATTTGGCGTAAACATCGTGCAGTTGTTGTATAGCATATAGACAAGTAAAACCAACGGTTGGCTGATTTTAAAGTGAACGGAAGTGGGCAGTCTTGTACATTGTAGTACAACAAATTTTATATCTATACAGGTTTTTGAATTTAGTTTGAGGTTTGTAAAATAACTTTCACAATTGACTGTTCTGTTTTAGGTTAAAGCATATACTATCTTTGAAGGGCACTTCTTTCCTCTCTAATTTTGGCGTAACAACAAAAATATAAACTATTTAAACATGAAAGCTGAACAAAGAGTATAAAATATATATAAAAAAGAATAAAATGAAATAAACAAAGAAAAATAAATAATAATAAAAAAAAAAAAAAAAAAAACTATCGTTGGGATATCTTTTGTAGATTTCTTTATTACATGTTACAGCAGAATAGCATACTGAAAAAATATGAAAAATGATTCCTTAACTTCAGTTTTCTTTTCATGAATTCTGCTATCACCGCCTGATGATGACTCGAAGAGAAGTCGAAATAGTTTTTAATGCCAAAAATTGATGAAATATTTCGTGCTTTTTGTTTTATATTGAATATTCCCCGTAGGGCAAATATTTCGCTAAACTGCTGTATGCTCAATTTTTTTTTTCTTTTTTTTTTTTTGGTTTTACGGCCCTTTCAAGATTATTTCACTCATATCGAGCCGATCGTTAATCAGAGGTGGGCGAAAAACGGAGTACCCGGAGAAAAACCACCTGACCTTCCGTTGCAGAACTTGGCGTCTCACATATGACCCGAGCGAGGCTCGAACCTCAGCGGTGAGACACCTAATGATCAAGAGTCAGCGCTCTTAACCACTAGGCCACGGAGGCCCGTCTCAATGGGTTTGTTGGTGTTGGTATTATAACTGGTTTTCTAATATGTATTACTCATTTCTTTTTTTTATTTTCAGCCGAAATGTTTAATACTTTCACAACAAACTGTCGTCTCCTCTTGGCAGAACATACAACAGTATATATTAAGCAGAATAAATACCATTTATAATCCTGTTTGCGTTATTTACAACATTTACAACACGTTGAAATCACTTTAGTAATTCTAATAACAAAACGGATTTCCATACAAAAAACGCGCAATCCGCAATGGATATTCATACAGTTGTTTTGAATTAGATATTGTTGACCGTGACCTCATTTCCAAGGTCACAGCGCCCCCAAAGCAGTCATTTTTGGGCCAAAAATGGCATGTCTGCACTCGATCTCATTATTTTATTTGCTAAAACCAGGTGTCCTACTTTCCAGGTAATAATCGATGGCTTTTTATCGGGATAGGCACAATGGGACCACATCTTGTTTCTGTAGTTTAGCGATGGGTCGCCATATTTACGCATAAAAAGATCCTTCAAAATGTTGCTGCTGGTACTGTAATTTCAGCCATTGAACTGCGAAGAAGTTTGATGAGAGCTCAGTGGTAAATGACTTGCTTCTGATGCCAGAGACGTCCGGTTCGATTCCCGGTATAAGACTTGCGGTGTCCGAACATACTATATTGGTGCCATTTGCAGGGATGAATGCCACAAAGTGCATCGTCCTTCGGATCGAAACGTTGACTGAGGCGCCCCCCCACCCCCACCACACGCCCACACTAGACCACATGAGATGATGTTGTTCTTACTAATGACGGTGTCACTGTTAAAATAGGTAAAGGTGAGGTATGATGAGGTTTAATGGTCTTAACACAGCCTGGAAGAATATAAACCGGGTATGACAACCTCCTTCAATGTAAAATACATTGCCAAGGCGGGCAAAAACTGGTTATGAGGGGCAGTGTCTATAACCTTCGGTATGTCTCACTGTTATCTCTCTCTCTCTCTCTCTCTCTCTCTCTCTCTCTCTCTCTCTCTCTCTCTCTCTCTCTCTCTCTCTCATTGCCCGAAACTTCCTAGTCTGGCTCTATACTTCAAAGGCAACCTGTTAAGCCAGTATTTTTGGGTCTGAATGCTAGAAAGTAAGTCCACAAATGAGCCGGAGCACGGCATTTCCAACAATGTATGTGTTGTTTAAGGTTGTTTGTTGTTTACATGTTTTGTTTTATTGTTTTTCTTTTTTACCCTCTTTCTAATCAGGTCAGTTTTTTTCACATTGACTGTATGGCCCAAATTGGAAATAAATTCTATTGTATTCTATTGTATTCTATTCATGTGCGCCAGGCGAAAGCTCAGATCAGCCTTTGCAGCCGCGCAGTCTGACCATAGCCTTCGTTGTGCGCTTTAAGGATAGCGAATGACCCAATGCTCCTTCATACAGCAAGACAGGTCTCTGGTCAGATAATATCGGTGTGCAGTCGGATCTGATTCTTCGCTGGACGCATTATGAATTATAGGAAATGCTGTGCTCCGGCTCCAATAAAACTTATATGATTCGTTACATAGTTAAAACCCGATAGCTCAGTTGGTAGAGTGTCCGCTCCGGGGAACGGGAGGTCTGGGGTTCGACCCCGGGCCGCGACATACCAAAGTCGTTAAAAATGGTACTAGCTGCTCCTCGTTTGGCACTCAGATTTACGGGGTAGAGCTAGGACTGGTCGATCCAGTGTCAGGATAATGTGACTGGGTGTGGTATCATGTAATGTGTCTGGGACATGATACTTCAGTGAGGCAGCACTATAAATGTGAGCATTGAGCTCCCTGTCGCAACCAGACACCGTCGTGATATGACTGAAAAATTGTTGAAAGCGACGTTAAACCCGAATTCACACACACACACACACATAGTTAAAACGCGCTTGAAGTAATAGATGGGTTGCATGATGCTTCCACGCAGAGCTGAAACCGACCGCACACGAGTACTGGTAAACCGTTCAGAGGATCTAAGAATGCCAAGGCATAGCGGTGCGAGTTGGGCCGTCCATGCTTATAAACCCTATTGGTTTTATTGGGCGACCGGGCTTGAAATGTCATTTCATCTCAATGTCGGGTAAAAGTCCCACAAAATTGGAAGCAACGTCTCCAAAATGACCTAAACAGTGTTGACGGGGACGTGAAACCTCAGATCGAAAAACTAAAACATAGATAAAAGTTGGCATTAAAACACTTCTTTCTGTCAAAATATACTGTCATACGCACTCGCGGAGATCCTAGACAGGTCGAGAACATTAGTCTAGAGTGTTACAATCTCTACTAAACGATTTTGATAAAGTGTTGATCAAGGACATGACATTTGGTGCTCACTGGGATCGACTCGGCTACTTGTTCCCCTCCATTCCGAACAGATGATTTACCACTATTTCACACCGGTACCTGTACCCCTCGATTCCGAACAGATGATTTACCAATATTCCACTGCGGTTCAATTAACTCTCGATCCCGAACCGGATGCTTTAGCACTTTACAAAGATGCCATAGCACTTTACAACAGCAGTAGAAGCCTCCGTGGTGTAGTGGTTACGCTACTCGCCTTGTAAACCAGGGATCGCAGGATCGATCCCGGGCTTCTCCAGACTTTCAACTGAGTCTTTAAATCGAGGTCCCGTCTCCGTATGACCTTAGCTGTTGGTGGGACGTACAACTCTAACACTCACTCACTTTACAACAGCAGTACATGAAACTCACGATCCCGAACCAGATACCTTAGCATTATACCACACCGGTACATTTTCCTCTCGATAACGAACAGATGATGAACCACTATACCACAGCGGTACATGTACCTCTTGATCCCGAACCAGATGCCTTAGCACTTTACAGCAGCAGTACATGTACCTCTCGATCCCGAACAAGATGCCTTAGCACTATACCACACCGGTACATGTACCTTTTGATTACGAACAGATGATGAACCACTATACCACAGCGGTACATGTACCTCTTGATCCCGAACCTGATGCCTTAGCACTTTACAGCAGCAGTACATGTACCTCTCGATCCCGAACAAGATGCCCTAGCACTATACCACACCGGTACATGTACCTTTTGATTACGAACAGATGATGTACTACTATACCACAGCGGTACATGTACCCCTCGATCCCGAACCAGATGCATTGCCACTATACTACAGCGGAACATGTACCTCTCGATCCCGAACCAGATGCCTTAGCACAATACAAAAGATGTACATGTACCTCTCGATCCCGAACCAGATACTTGATCAATATACAACAGCGGTACATGTACCTCTCGATCCCGATCCAGATACCTTAGCACTATACCACACCGGTACATGTACCTTTTGATTACGAACAGATGATGAACCACTATACCACAGCGGTACATGTACCTCTTGATCCCGAACCTGATGCCTTAGCACTTTACAGCAGCAGTACATGTACCTCTCGATCCCGAACCAGATGCCTTAGCACTATACCACACCGGTACATGTACCTTTTGATTACGAACAGATGATGTACCACTATACCACAGCGGTACATGTACCTCTCGATCCCGAACCAGATGCATTGCCACTATACTACAGCGGAACATGTACCTCTCGATCCCGAACCAGATGCCTTAGCACAATACAAAAGATGTACATGTACCTCTCGATCCCGAACCAGATACTTGATCAATATACAACAGCGGTACATGTACCTCTCGATCCCGATCCAGATTCATTAGCACTATACTACACCGGAACATCTACCTATCGATCCCGAACCAGATGTCTTAGCACAATACAACAGCAGTACATGTACGTCTCGATCCCGAACCAGATGCCTTAGCACTATACACAGCGTAACATGTACCTCTCGATTACGAACAGATGATTAACCACTTTGCCACAGCGGTACATGTACCTCTGGATCCCGAACAAGATGCATTAGCACTATACTATAGCGGAAAATATATACTGCGGCACATGTACCTCTCGATCCCAAACCAGATGTCTGAGCACTATACCAGAGCGGTACATGTACATCTCTATCCCGAACCAGGTGCTTTAGCACTATACCGAAGCGGTACATGTGTCTCTCGAGCTCGAACCAGATGCCTGAGCACTATACCACACCCGTACATGTACCTATCGATCCCGAACATGGTGCCTTAGCACTATACCACAACGGTACATGTACCTCTCGATCCTGAACCAGATGCCTTAGAACTATACCACAACGGTACATGTACCTATCGATCCCGAACCAGATGCCTTAGAACTATACCACAACGGTACATGTACCTATCGATCCCGAACCAATGCCTTAGCACAATACAACAGCGGTACATGTACTTCTCGATCCCGAACCAGATGTCGTAGCATTATTCCACAGCGGTACATGTACCTCTGGATCTCGAACCAGATGACTTAGCACTATACCACAGCGGTACATGTACCTCTCGATCTGTCTTAGCACTATACCACACAGGTACATGTACCCCTCGATCCTGAACCAGATGCCTTAGCACTATACAGCAGCGGTACATGTACCTCTCGATCTCGAACCAGATGCCTTAGCACTATACCACAGCGGTACATGTACCTCTCGATCTTGAACCAGATGACTTAGCACTATACCACAGCGGCACATGTACCTTTCGATCCCGAATCAGATGCATTCGCACTATGCTACAGCGGAACATGTACGTATCGATCCCGAACCAGATGCATTAGCACTATACCACAGCGGTACATGTACCTATCGATCCCGAACCAGATGCATAAGCACTATACCACAGCGGTACATGTACTTCTTGATCAAAAATCGTATGTTTAACCACTATACCACAGCAGTATATAAACCGCTCCATCCCAAAGCAGTTGTCAGCCTCGATAGCGCAGTGGTTAACGTGTTCGACTTATGATCGAGCGGTTGTGCGTTCGAATCCGGCCACCGGTATCGAGGCGTGTCCTTGGGCAAGATACGTAATGCCACTGGCCCACTCCATCCAGGTGTAAATGGGTAGCAGTGGTGTAAAAGCCACTGCCGCTGTCTCTCGCGCGCGTGAAAACACCCGAGATGAGTGTTCGAGAGCGATTCAATAAGCTTGAAGCTTTCATCGCAGTCGAAGTAAAATAAATTAGTATAAACTAAATTAGTTGATTTACCACTAAACCAGTGCGGTACAGATAATCTCTTTTCCGAATCGGCGCTTTACAATGTACGACTATACCACAGCAGTACATGTACCTCTCGATTCCGACCCAGATGCGAAGTACCATACTACAGCAGTACATGTACCTTTCGATCCCGAATCATTTGCTTTAGCACTATACCGCAGCCCTCCGTCACTTGTTGGTGGCTCAGTATTACATTTGTAATTAATACTTGAACAATCATTAAAGTCGGAAAGAAAGTTTATTTGTATTGTTGATGAATCTGCATTAATATTGAATTAGAGTATTGAAACTTCATACACCCCTTAAGTATCTTTATGCCTTACCGGGTCAGGGTGTCCTTCCTTGCAGATTCTTACATCTTCCGTATTTAACATATCTAAGGTTTTGGTATAAGTATTGTTTGTTTTTATGAGTGCCTTCATTCTTCGAGCATTGTTTTAATGTTATGAAGGCGATTTTTTCTTGGTATTATTTCTTGGAATCATTTTCTTTGACTAGTTATGTTGGTGGCTTTTTGTATTGTTATATTTGTCACTTTTTCCTTGTATTGCTATGTTGGTGAAATTTTTCTCTTTATTGCTCTGATAGTGCCCTTTTTCCTGTATTTTTATGTTGATAAAGCTTGTTTTTCTTAATTTTTTCTGTATTGCTACGTTGGTTGGTGGCATTTTCTTTGCATTGTAACGTTAACAAGTTTTTCAATTTATTGTTGTTTTGGCGAGATTTTATTCTTTGAATTGTTGTGATGGTGACTTTATTGTTTATATGGTTATGTCTGTCACTTTTCCTATGTATCCCTGTGTCGATTCCCTTTTTTGTGCGTTATGTTGGCGACTTTCGATTCGTTTTGTTATGTTGGTAAAACTTTCTTTGTATTATTATCATGATTATAAAAGTGCTGTTTTCTTTAAATTGTGATGTTGATGACTTTTTGCTTTGTATTATTATGTTTGTGACCTTTTTGTTTGTGTTGTTTTGTTGGTAAGGTTTTCTTATAATTTTTATGTTGGTTATTTTCCTTTATATTGTTATATTTGTGTGTCGTTATGTTTGTGACTTTTCTTTGTATTGTTATGTTGGTGATTTGACTGCACCGCAATGTTAGTAATTTCTTCTTTGTTTTTGGTATGTTACTTTTGCTTGGTTTTTATTATATTGGGCTGCGTTAATTCTCGTATTGTTTCGTGTTTACCTCTCATGACACTTAGTTCCTCTAGCCTTCTGATTGTCTGAAATGGCTGCATACCGCCCCATAACGCCATTATTTTATAAAGCAAATATGTGTTTACTGACCGTTCCTAGGCAGTTCTTCTGTTGTAATTAGCACAGCCCATCGGGGCTTATAGATATATATATATATAAATAGATTGGGCTACATGGTGCTTCCCCACAGAGCTGAAACTGACAGCACATGTGTATTGGACGCTTAGAAGAGGAAAATTTGGACGTGTTGGACCCTCCAGTGCATATGTCCAATTGGTTTTATTGGTCGACAGGGCCTGAGATATTATTTCATCTCAATGTCCCCAAACATTGGAAGCATCGTCTCCAACATGATCTAAATAGTGTTAACAGGGATGTTAAACCTCATTTCAAACAAACAATTCTACGCAAATTTTCGCAAATTTTTAAACCACTTATTGTATCATTACAACCCGCTTAATTCTGTAACATCGGGCACCAGGCCCTTAAACAAATAAAGTGTTATCAATCAACCATGACGTCTGGTACGCCAATCACTTGCACCACGTGTGCACCAGTGCAGATAGAAACCACAAATACACGACCAAGATTTTGATGTGTAATGTAAGGGTGTGCCATGCAAAGAAGAAAACTGAAATTTGTTCTCAAAAAGCGTCAAGTCGAAACGTAACACCACGTCTTGCATTAAGGGACCGTTAGCGTGCCATAGACCTTTAGAAGCTGGTCGGCTTGCGGAGGACATTGCCACTGATTGTTGGTGTAACAAATAATTGGCTGTGGGAGCGATAGGAAATGATAGCGACCGTCGACGTAGCGGACGACCGACAGTGACGTCAGTACGTCATAATCGATTGATCCGTCTGACGCATCTGCTGCTGAACAACCGACGGATAAGCGTTGAAACTGTTCGTCGCCGCCTACGTAATGCAGGCTCCCTTGGTCTTTCTTTTGAATTTTTGAGAGCTAGACGTCCCTGTTTGTGGCCCAAGGCTACACAGACAGAACGCTTATGCTGGAAAAAGACGCAAGACTATCTTTCGCGTTTCTTTTGTCGTTCAGTATAGTTCGTCTTTTCATGTAGGTTTTCTTAAGATCTTTTATTTTTGTATAGCCGTTTGTCCATTTTAAGGGTAATTTTTTGGAAAATATAAATGTCCTTTTGGCCTTTCGCCTGTGACGTTTTCATTAAAGTGAAAGTATTTTTGTTCGTGATTCTTTCCCTGATCATTCGTTTCACTTGTATATATAGTTCTTACACCATTTATTACATGCTTATAAATTACACCTCATGTTCTTAACATAGGACAAGCTTAAATAAAATAATCACAGCCATCTTGAACCATCGAACGAAAAGAAAGACTTAGTGATATGAATGATACGCACGCATGCTCGCGCACAGGCACACCCAACCGACATATGTGCATCAACAAGATAACACGAACGTATATATGCAAAACAGAAGTGAAGGCAATGATCAGGAAACGATACAACTTATCAACAGCTCCATTCAGAGACACCAAAGGCAAAGAAGCACAAACATGAAACAACTAGACCCTAATTGAAATAACAATAGCGGAAAGCCAAAAGGACAGTTGTTTTACCACAAAATGGCAATTTGGCTATCCAGAAAAAAAAACAATTTAAGCGATACACACACTCAAAGACAAAGCATAACTAAAATAAACCGCGACAGAAAAACCGCCTTGGAACGGTCAGTGAAACAAATCCCACCGGAGGGGGGGGGGGGGGGCTTAAATCGATTTTACGTGGCCACAATCCTCGTCCTTATTTCCGTCGCGATTTAGACAAAAAATTTGTTGAGTCCGCATGAAGACCTCCTAACCCATTAGTGCGACATCTCCGTGAACACAAACATCATACAACCACAGAGATGAAACAACGGTGATGAACGACAGCAAAAAAAAAAAAAAAAAAAAAAATAAACAAAAATAAAAACACTGAACTGCTGAAGCAAAAGAAGGCCAACAGTTAGACTCCGATGGGCCCGACCAGAGACAGAGAATCAGGCACCAACCAACATTACATAAAATAAGACACACTCTAATTCTCAGTAAAATAGAAGTGAAGGCAATGATCAGGAATCGATACAATTAACCCACAACTCCCATCAGAGACACCAAAGGAAAAAAACACAAACATGAAATAACAGACCCTAATGGAAACATCAATAGCGAAAGCCAAAAGGACAGTCACTTTCCCACAAAATGGCCAATTTGGCTATCCAAAGCAAACTTATATGAGCGATACAAACACTCAAAGACAAATTATAACAAAAAAGAACCGCACTGGAACGGCCAGTGAAACGAATTCAACTGGGGGTGCCTAAATCGAATTTTCGTGTCCATAATCCTCGCCCATACTTCCGTCGCGATTTAGACAAATAATTTGTTCAGTCCGCATGAAGGCCTCCTAACTCATCAGCGCAACATCTCCGTGAACCCCACAAAAATAATCAAACAACCAGACACCAACTAACATTACATACGAGAATAAGATTCTCTCTAATTCTCAGTAATACGCTGGAACCGTCATAGAATCTGAGGCCTGACCCACCGGCATGCAATTAAATAGGGAAGCAAAGTTGTCAACCGTGATTGGGTTAATTAAAATGCATGCAGTCTGTCGTATAACATTTAGGTTGTACCCGATCTTTTTATATCGAAGATGCTTGTACGAAATTGGGTGCTGAGGTCATTGCTGTTATATATTTTCCTGAATGTATATACTAAGTCACCCTAAAATTCGGGTTCCAGTAGAACTTGTTGCAGAAGAGATTTAAGTCTAATATTGAATTATGAAATTAAATCAGAATGACGACTATAAGATTTCGAAAAGGCTGTGTAGTTTATGGTACCGATAACCCTGATTAAGAAGTTTAGCAGTTAACAATTTATTACGAGAGTTAAAGTCAGTTTCATGACTACACACTCTGGCAAATCGAATTACCTGGAAAATATAAACGGCATAGGATTGCGCACGAGGAACATCACCATTCAAAAAAAGAAAATTAACAATCTAAAATCAAAATCAAAATCATCGCGTTTATCATAAATTTTGAAATAAACAAACCCAACCTAGGCTGGAACCGTCATAGAATCTTAGGCCTGACCCACCGGCGTGCAATTAAAGAAGGAAACAAAGCTGCAAACCGTGATTGGGCCAAACACCATGCATGCAGTCTGTCGTATAACATTTTTATATTGTACCCTATCTTTTTATATCGAAGAATGATTTATCGAAATTGGGTGCATAGGTCATTGCATTTATATATTGTTCTGAATTTATAAACTGAGTCACTTTAAAATTCGGGTTCCGATAGACCTTGTTGCAGAAGAGATTTAAGTCCAACATTGAATTTTGAAATTAAATCGGATATAGGTAACTGGTACTGAATGACCGTCTTGCGTTGCGAGGCATGCATCCAACTCTCTGTGAAAACTAATCATTTGTCCTAATCATGGCGTAGTATTTGTGTTCGAAATTACGACTTTATTTCAAATTCGGTCAGCATAAATTATAGGTAATGTTTTGATACTTATAATTGATCGGACAAAAAGTTTCAATGTCATGATTACTCATTTAAGGAATATTTTACTCTAGGAATGATATGGCAGTTTTCCGCGGAAGGCATCAACATCTTAAGACGACCTCGGTAGTATTTTGCAGTTTATTGTCTGTTAATCGACCGACATTTAATGTTACTGCAGACCTTTTATGGTAATTAAAAGTCCGTCAAATGGACACACTCTAAACCCACTTTTATATAGACAAAAGTTTGGTTCATCACGAAAACACGCCTATACAAATACATTGTGAATTTTTACGCAAAAAAAAACGCAAATATTAAGGTGAAAAATTGTGATATATTCCTATTTCTGCTCAAAATATAGATTGTAGGTACACGTTAGAACCGCCTAATCGAGACGGTTCTAACGAGTACCCACAATCTATATTTAAGAGCAGAAATAAGAAAGTAAGGTTCACCCCTGTAAACCACAGTTTTATTGTATAAAAATGGGGTTCAAGGGGGTCAAACGTATACAGGCGTGTTTTCGTGATGTTAAGAGGGTATTCATTATTGTGTTCTTTTTGCTCAAAAACATAGCTTGTAGCTACTAGTTACAGCCGCCTCACTAGGAGCACCAACAATCTATGTTTGGACTAGAAATAAGACTAGAAAAAAAAGAAATATCAAACATTTCCATCTGAAACATCATACTTCTTGGCACAAGGAAGATGACATGTTAACGCACGGGTGAGTTTTCGTAATGACTAACAGAACAGAACAGAACTTTATTATGCAATAAATCTCAGGCTACACACAAGTAGCATATGAGAAAAAATAATCAATAGTAGCATACAAAAAACTGACGGTCACAACAAGAACTGTGAATTGTAAATATAAACTAACCAATAAAGTTTTTCTACAAACAAGGTTCAGTCTTGGGGAACTGTTTAACAGAGCGCAGTGAAAAGAAGGCCCGCATAAACCTGAAAATGGTTTTGAATATTGAATTCGTCAACCCATATATGGCTAGGGTGCCAAAAGGGACATATGTAAACCGTGTATACGAGCACCAGAAGATTAGACGCCCTAAACGTCTGAAGATTTCACTGTTTGCATAAAGTACAGGAGTTCCAGGGTTAAGTAAAACGAATTTTTATAGCTGACGTATACGGACCATCAGCCAATCAGTGCTGTCAGTGCTTTGGTTTTCAGTGCAAAGTGTATCATTAGACCTGACTACACCCATCCGATGTTGAGAAAAGCCCTTGATTAAAGTGTTTTTTAAAATATAAAACCAATTCTTAAATTGTAACACTGTTCCTTGGCACAGTCTGCTTGTGTCATAGAGCATTGAAATAATCCGTTATCGTCATGTCTGAAAGTATGTGACACTCAAATGTGATTGACATCACGTAAACACGCCTATATTATTTTGACCTAATTATACCCCACTTTTATATCGCTAAACTGGGGTTTGGCGGGGTATACATTATTTTTCTAACGACTACCCACAATCTAAGTTTGGAGCAGAAATATAGAAAAAAAAACAACAGAATTTATCTGATAATTTGCATTTTTAGTGGTAAATGTTTCCAATATATTTGAACAGCCGTGTTTTCGTAATGCATTGTTAGAAATAATGTATTTCCTTTCTAACACCCAATTTTAAAAGATTTTTCGGATAATCTTGATGAGATTGTATCATTATTATTGTTAGTAATAGTACCTAACTTTCCCCTTAAGTACTTGTCTATTCCTTTTACATTGCGTCACACGGTTACCTAGCTACAAGTATCGATGCCCAATATTCAAGATGGCGGGTTACGCATGCACCTGACCATATGAAATATATTAACAAAAAACTTGTATCCTGTGTTCATGAAACAGTAACAAAATGTATGGAACTGCGTAGCCACTCTGAATCCAGACTGACTTAAATCTCTTTTCTTGAACATACAGTTGTAGCGGGTCAAAGGTTCGAATCGATTCTCGGCGCCAACAACCCGCTACTAATTTGGTTCGAAAGAGTGTTTAGTCATGTCACTGACTTCAGCACTCGCAATAAATTATTAAATGCCAAACGTTTTAATCACGGACATCGGTATGATAAACTATGCAAAGCCTTTTTCTCTTTTCAATATCGTCTGCAACAAGGCCAATCGGAACCTGAATTTTATAATGACTCAGTATATTAATTAAAAAAAACAACTACATATGCTTGCAATAATTTAATTCAGTTAACCCAATCACGGTCCCGTCTTTAATTGCACACCGGCTGCTCCGTCCTCAGACTCTTTGTTGGCTACCGCCTAAAACCATATTTTTTTAAACAAGTCAGTTCGTACCGCGTCTGATGCTCTGTCTCTGGTCGGGCTCACCGGAGTATTTTAATTCTTGATAACCATTTGGCCATTTTATGGGAAAGAAACATGCCATTTTGGCTTATTGCCTTTAACGCTTTAATTAAGATGACATTATGTTTGTTTTTGTGTTTCCATTGGTGTCTTGGATGACAGGAATAAGATAATTCAATTGATTCCTGACCATGGCATTCACCTATAATCTACAATTTTTCAGCTCTGCTGTGCGTTTCAAGCTTCAAAGGAGTTACCTATTTAGAACATACATTTATTAAACTGCCCTACGGCTGGATTTAAGGGAATATATTGCGGCAAGCTTCATCATACTGCAGATTATAATTTCTATTCCTTTGACATACTTGATTTCGTGGTTATGTTAAAAAAGTACATTTGGGGGTAGTTAAAGAGTCCTAATTGATAGAAACCAGGTAGCTAGTTTGGCTCGGATTAAAAAAAGGGAAAATTGTACACTCCTGGATTTTCAGTATTCATTACGCGAACAAGGCCGTGAAATGAACATCCCCTTACACCCCACTTTATAGAGAGAAAACTGGGGTTTACGGGGGTATACATTATTTTCCTTATTTCTGCTCATAGACATAGGTTGTGGGTACCCACAATCTATGTTTTGAGTATGAATAAGAATAATATCACACATTTTCATAAAAAATGACCGTTTTGGATAATGTAAAAAATGCATTATGACGCACGGGTATGTTATCGAAATGGTTGAGTAGTTTAATGTTCCAATGGATTACTGTTTTCCTGATCATCCGAAAATTGTTATAAATGAAGTGAGACAGTTGCCCATTGTGTACCGGAAACACCAAAACGGGATACTGGCAAACAGTGCAGGCTTTCAGAACGCGGCGTCTGATCAGAGCCAACACTGTTTGTAAAACGATCAGTTAATTTCCAAACTAATTTTAAAGCTAACACACACCGTTACTCCTAAATTTTGAAATGGAGGTCTGTTGTATATTAGAAGAAAAACTTCCGCTTGTTTCAAAATGGAATAATTAACCACTTAAAACCACAAATCACGAATAAACATTACATTAACCCATTTCAGACTGGAAACCCCTAAAGGGATACCTTGGCAAACAGTGCAGGCCCAGATCAGACACCGCAGAACGCGGCGTCTGATCAGGGCCTCCACTGTTTGCTAAAAGTTCAGTCATTTCCCAAATAAATTTTGATGAAAACACAACCTGACACCCCTAAATTTTAAAATGAATTCCTGCTATATATAAGGAGGAAGATTCCATTTGGTACAAAAAGGGTTAAAGCCAATGGCAGAGGAACACAAGTAATCACTTTTTTATTACAGTGTTGCCTTTCAATAAAATACTGTACCAACTGTTTGTTTAAGCAGAAGAAAGCCACAAATTATGTACTTTAGCAGCGCAGCTGTCATAAAATGCTACTCAACGATGTGTCTGTCAGTCAGTGTGACAAAATCAGACAAATATGGATGAGAATCGATTGATTTGTTAACAATTAAAGTCTTAATTGACACAAATATTTAACAACAATAATTAAATTATATTGTGACTAATTAAAGGAAACGGCGCCATCATGTCATTAATTACTATTTCTTAATTATTGTCTTAAAACAAACAAGAAAGATTACCACCAGTACCGTGTGGTACCACAGTAAGGAAATATTTACATTCTCACTACATTTACAGAATGAAATCCAAAAGAAAACTTTTGCGACTGAATGCTTTCATCCCTCAATCAATACATTGACGCACGCGACATCACATGAACACTATGTGACGTCAAAATAAACGATCCTCTCCAGTATGATTTGACGATTCCAATGTTATTACGTCAACGAGGCTCTGCCGCTGTTCAATGAAAAACAGCGTGCAATTGTTTTCTTGTTTTAATTTTAGCTCTCATACCAGAATTATCCATCACATATTGCATCACGAGAACAAGTCCGTGAAATGATTACCCCCCATAAACCCAACTTTATGCGGAGTAAACTAGGGTTTATAGGCTTATTTCTGCTCCAAGACATAGGTTGTGGGTACTCGTTAGAGGCGGTTCTCACTAGCACTCACAACCTATGTTTGCAGTATAAATAAGAAACATATCAGGGATTTTCTTTAGAAAAGTAGCCAATTCAGAGATGTGAAAACTGCACTTTGTCGCACGGGTCTGTTATTGTAATGGAAGGGCAGCTCATTACGCAAACACGCCAATACAAGTACATCGCCACCTTTATCGCCGAAAAAATGAACATTTTAAGATGAAATATTGTGATATTTTTCTTATTTCTGCTCCAAATATAGATTGTGGACGAGTACCAACCATCTTTATTTTAGAGCAGAAATAAGAAAAGTAAGATTTACCCCTGTAAACCACAGTTTTACTTTATAAAGGTGGGGTTCAAGGGGGTCAAAATTATATAGGCGTGTTTTCGTGATGTAATACGAATATAATCAATGAGGGTAATTTAGTTTATGTTCATAGAAGTATGAATACCATTGGCTCACCAAAAACGTTTAAGAAAACCCATTCGGGTTTTAGAAGAAATAGAAACTGATATGTCAAATAATTTTAAGTACTCCTCCTTATCATATATCTCAGTCTCGAAAAATGGTTCATGTTATCACATGAAAAAAATCCCTACGGGGATTAGAGTGAGTGAGTGAGTTTTAGTTTTACGTCCCACCAACAGCTAAGGTCATACGGAGACGGGACCTCGGTTTAAAGACTCATCCGAAAGTCTGGAGAAGCCCGGGATCGATCCAGCGATCCCTGGTTTACAAGGCGAGTAGCGTAGCCACTGCACCACGGAGGCTTCCTACGGGGATTAGAATCGCATAATATGCAAGGGTGTTGTAAGCGTTATAGACAAAAAATATTCCAGTCATGTGGCCCAAAACCGGCAAGAATGACAATTCTGAGCAAACGGGTGCAAACAAGGCTGCAAGAAGTTTGGGTTCTGAAATGATAAGCTAGGCTTTTGATACAATATGATGTAAAGATTTTTGACTCAGTTGTAAAAATGCATTAAAGATTGCTGGAGCAACAGGATACAACTGGCTGAAGTTACATCCTACTAGCAGTAATCAATTGCAAGAAAAGTAATTTCTAGGATTCCCCAAGGTTCTGTTGTGGCACCACTGTTGTTCTTTTATTATGGCATTCATGATTTGCGTTTTAAATTTTATTAGACTGTTCGCTGTTTTATTCTGCTTCACCAATCAGTCACATTGAACACATCATTAATCTTCACCTGTCAGTACATAAACAGTAAAATCGGAATTATACACTTAAATATGCTTCTCGAAGTGTAGCCCTAAATCCGCTATATATTTGTACTGTACTGGAACATTCCTCTGTAGTCCGGGGTAGTTGTTTTGCTCAAGACAGTCCATTATTAGGTAGCCCCAAAACGAAACTGTACGAATCGTGTTTTGGTCTAACAAAATAGAAGTGGAGGCATGTCTGTTTCTTTGGACAATTTGTATCAGACTATGTATACACCATTTTTTGTTTATAAAGTTGTTAATGTGCCATTCATCGCAGATTTGATATAGCCCCTTGTTAGTGAAGCTTCTTACTACCCTGTCAGAAATACATGTAGTAAACAACGTGAATAAAATAATCCAGTAAAGGTCTCTTTTATTATGTAAAAAGTGAAACGTACAACGATAAACAACGTTTCCTTCGTTCTCGCTTGATATATAAACACAAGCATGCAAAAGAAATAAGACATTATCTTTCACATTTTATTTGTACAAGAACCTGACAGTTGGTGCGCCATCTAAATGCGATTCAGGTCTTTGACGACTTTTATACGGGTCTGAACGTCCCTGCCTAAAGACCCAATCTGTTTCTTTTGGGGAGGGGTGAGGGAGGGGGTAGGGCTTGATATGCCATTTCATCTCAATATCGGTTACCTCATGCTAACAAGTGTAAATGATAGCCCTGTAAACCCCACTCCATACCAAGAGAACTGGGGTTTATAGGAGTATAAACCATTTTTGGTGTTTATGCTCCGAGACATTGGTTGTGGATTTTCAACAGTTAGTGTAACATGTTGCAGTTTGATAATGCTTTTTAAAAATTTCAATCACCATTTGAGTAGATTGTTCTAAAAGAGGCAATTCCTCTATGGCATGTATTAAATTATTTTTTTTTTAGTTCAGAGCAAGACTTTTAATTTCTCTGTTTATGTATTTTGCTATTTTATAATGCCATGTAAAATGTAAACACCTACTGAGGTGAAAGAAGAATTTATTACATTAAATAGCTCGCGGAATGAACGCCTCTCTAAACTCAATTTTATATATAGAAAGAACATGGTTGGATAGCCGTTTGGTCATTTTGTGGGAAAATTAACTGTCCAATAGGCTTTCCGCCTGTGACGATTTTATCTTTCTGTTGTTATTATAATTGAGCGCCGGCAAGCGAATTTGTGTCTTCGAGCATTCCGTCATGACAAATTTTAACTGCGCATGCCCAGCCATTCAGAGGGGCCAGGGATATGGCTTTCTGTCTGAAAGTTCCTCTTGATTCACTGCTTGTATGAGCGAGCAGCGAAGGTTCTGGTGAGACTGCGTGGATGCGCAGGCTCGCCTGAACCTTCGCTGCTCGCATAGGCGATAAGTACCAAAATCGCTTGACGGGGCCCATATGTTCCTGTTTCTTTCCTCTTTGGTGTCCTGGATGGAAGATGTGAGGTAATTGTTTCGATTCCTGATCATCTCCGTGACTTCTATTTCACAATTGTATACATGTTTTCCTTATTTACACGGAGGATAACTAACATAGGTCGCTAGTACTTATTAGATTCGCTTCTAACAATCACCAACAACCTGTGTTTGTAGTATAAGATTCATTCAAACTAGACACGTTTTGAAATAAACCAATACAGCCCTGCTACAAAAATAACATAAAATAGAAGGGAAGGCAATGATCAAGAATCGATACAATTAACCCACGGCTCCCATCAGAGACACCAAGGGAAAGAAACACAAACACGAAACAACCAGACCCAAATGGAAACATCACTAGCGAAAAGCCAAAAAGGACAGTTACTTTCCCACAAAATGGCCATTTGGCTATCCAAAGCAAAATAATCTAAGCGATACACAGACTCAAAGACAAGCCATAACAAAAATAAACCACGACAGACGAACCGCCTTGGAACGGTCAGTGAAACGATTTCCACGGGGGGGGGGGGGGGGGGGGGGGCGCTTAAATCGATTTTATGTGGCCAAAATCCTCGCCCTTACTTCCGTCGCGATTTAAACAAATAATTTGTTCAGTCCGCATGAAGGCCTCATAACTCATCAGTGCAACATCTCCGTGAACACAAAAATCAATCAACCACAGAGATGAAAGAACGGCGAGGACTCGATAGCAAGAAACCACTGAAATGCTGGAGGAAAGGAAAACCAACAGTTAGACTTCGATTAGCCCAACCAGAGACAGAGCATCAGAAAACCCGTTTGACTTTGAAAAGTAGATTCCAGTGGAATTCGTTTCCACTGACCGTTCCAAGGCGGTTCTTCTGTCGCGGTTTATTTTGGTTATGGTTTGTCTTTGTGTGTTTATGTCGCTTATATTATTTTGGATATCCTATTGGCCGTTTTGTGGGAAAGTAACTGTCCTTTTGGCTTTCCGCTATTGATGTTTCCATTAGGGTATGTTGTTTCATGTTTGTGTTTCTTTCCCTTTGGTGTCTCTGGTGGGAGCTGTGGGTTTATTGTATCGATTCCTGATCATTGCCTCCACTTCTATTAGGTAACAAAAATGTATGGTGCTGACAAGACATTTTTGCCAAGTCATTGACCGTTTTGAGGAGCGTGTGGCCATAAAAATTAGGTAAACAGTCACCAAAATCTAACAAATCTTTAGAGAGTTGCAATTATATCTTATACATGTACAACGTTCGGTCAAATCTCTTCAAATCGTTCACGAGATAGAGTGCAGACATGACACGATTGATTGGTTGTGTGTGTGGTAAGGGGTGCATTTTCCCTTAAAAATAATGTTAAGGTCACCATAATCGGACCAAATATTCAGTTGATAATAGTGATAGAGTGTAATAAGTTAAAACAAATTTCATTAATTGGTTCATGGGGCAGGGTGCAGACAAGCCAAAATTGAGAGTTTTTAGGGGGTGGGGGTGGGTGGGGGCTGCCTTGATATATTGTGCCATGTGTGACCGAATATCATCATTGTATTCGTGAGATATGTTGTAGACAAGTCTTATTTCACATTTTTGGGTGTGCGTGTGTGTGGAAGGGAGGTGTGTGTGTGTGTGGGTGGGGGGGGGGGTGGAATATGACCTTGAAAATTAAGCCAAATTCACTAAAATGTAATCAAATATCTGTAGACTGCAATGATATACTAGTATTGCTCCAAGTTTGACCAAATTCCATCGATTCGTTTAATAGATGGATGCAGACCAGCCAAACTCTAATAAAATTCTTGACTGATTACAGTGGCGCCGTGTAACAAGTTAGACTAAATGCATGTATTCATTCATGAGATATGGCGCAGACACGCCATTTTATGACCCAAAATAGACAGTTTTGTGGGGATGGGGGTGTGCCCTTGAAAATGATGTTAATGCCATCAAAACTCCTATTGACTATTTCCCCCTATCCAAATAATATTATCATGCAACTTGGTCAGAATCCATCTGTAGGACTAGGAAATACAGTGCTTCAAACAGGCTACACCGACGCTAACGCCGACGTCGACGCAAACGCGGTTTGCAAAAAAAAAAAAAAAAAAAAAAAAAAAACACTATATGCCCCAACTACACTTGATAGTGAGACATAATTTCATAAAAAATATCAGTTTTGAAGACATTCAATAATAAACAGAAGTGGAGGCAATGATCAGGAATCGATACAATTAACCCACAGCTCCCATCGGAGAAACATAAAAGGAAGAAACACAAACACGAAACAACAGCCCCCAATGAAAACACCAATAGCGGAAAGCCAAAAGGACAGTTACTTTCCCACAAAATGGCATATAGGCTATCCACAATAAAATAATATAAGCGACACAAACACCCAAAGACAAACCATAACAAAAATATACCACAAAAGACGATCCGCCTTGGAACGGTCAGCGGAAACAAATTCCACTGGGGGGCGGGGGGGGGGGGGCTTAAATCGAATTTACGTGGCCACAATCCTCGCCCTTACTTCCGTCGCGATTAAGACAAATAATTTGTTCAGTCCGCATGAAGGCCTCCTAACTCATCAATGCAACATCTCCGCGAACACAAAAATCAAACAACCACAGGGATGAAACAACGGCGAGGACTCGACAGCAAGAAACCACTGAAGTGCTGGAGCAAAAGAAAACCAACAGTTAGACTCCGATGGGCCCGACCAGAGACAGAGCATCAGGTACCAACCAACATAAGCCTTTGCGCTGGAACCGTCATAGAATCTGAGGCCTGGCCCATCGGCCTGCAATTAAAGAGGGAAGCAAAGTTGTCAACCGTGATGGGTTAACTACCATGCATGCAGTCTGTCCTATAACATTCATGTTGTACCCAGGCTTTTTATATCGAAGAATGATTTTACGAAATTTGGTGCAGAAGTCATTGCGGTTATATATTTTTCTGAATTTATAAACTAAGTCATCATAAAATTCGGGTTCCGATAGACTTTGTTGCAGAAGGGATTTAAGACCAATACTGAATTTTAAAATTAAATCAGAATGACGTCTATAAAATTTTGAAAAGGATTTGCGTAGTTTACTGTATCCAAAAACCCTGATTAAGAAGTTTAGCCGTTAACAATTTATTGCGAGTTTTAAAGTCAGTTACATGAATACACATTCTGGCAAATCGAATTAATTGCGAAATATAAACGGCGTAGGATGGCGCACGAGGAACATAACCATCCAAAAAAGGAAAATTTACAATCTCAATATCAAAATCATCTTGTTTATCATAAATTTTGCAAGAAACAAACCCATCTACAATCGATAGATGTAAGTCCGTAAAATAAACACCCGTCCAAACCCCACTTTATATAGAGAAAACTGGGGTTTGTAGGAGTATATATTATTTTGCTTATTTCTGCTCCTTGACATAGGTTTTGGGTTATCGTTAGAACCACCTCAATTAGGCGTTTCTATCGAGCATCCACAACCTATGTTTCGAGTAGAAATAAGAAAAATATCATAATTTTCATCTGGAAAGTAGCCATTTTGGACATTTGAAAGAATGCACTATGTCACTATATAAAAATTTTCATGCAAGCAGAAAAATAACACCAATACAAGCAAAACACAACTAAAATATATTAATGATCATCCCGCCAAAAGTAAAGCTGTGATGGAGCAAGGACGAGGGTTCGACAGTTTCGACACGTCTAGACACCTCATCACGATAACAAGTCCGTGAAACGAAGACCCCCGAAACCCCACTTTATATAGAGAAAACTGGGGTTTACAGGGGTATACGTTATTTTTTGTATTGCTGCTCCAAAACATAGATTGTGGGTACTCGTTAGGACCGTCTCAACGAGGCGGTTCTAACGAGTCCCCACAATCTATAATTTGAGCAGAAATAAGAAAAATATCACAATTTTTCATCTTAAAATTTTCATTTTTCGGCGATAAAGGTTACAATGTATTTGCATAGGCGGGTTTTCGTAATGGGCTCGACAGTTGCAACGCGTTTAGACACCTGGAGATCCCTGGGGCTTCAGCAACAACAGTGAACACTGGAGCAAAAGACGGCCACCAGTTGACCCAACGAAAATATTCACCAAATCTTTTCTTATCTACACGACTTGTTTGTCTAACATATTGCATGTTGCAATTATTTGTGTTTTAATTAAATTTGTTGATTATCAGTTAAGTTCAGAATAAGTGACGACTAAATGTTTTCTATCATTTACAGATTTAATGATAGATTTGGTACACAGATGCATGAGACAGTTACAGTTCTTGGCATTACATTAAAATATTGGGATCTATTTAAGGTCTTCTGAGGGGATTAGGATATTTTCGAAGAATGGGTGAATAATTAGAGCTCACCTTTCCTTAATTACACCACAGCTGTTGTTAAGGGAATGATAGACGGCCGAAAAATGTCTCCCTGCCCCTCATCATAATGTGGGTTATATTTTCTTGTCCCTTGGGATCATTGATATCACTACGGAATTTGAAGAAATCACGGGTCACAGACGAGGCCTAATAGATGATCAGATTATTGGACCAGATGTGCGTTCTATCGCTCAGTCTTTATATCGTGAAAGGCGGAAGGTCTATCCAATTCTACCCAAATCCCCACAAGATGTGCACGCGGCTTTAGATTCCATGGCTACCCTGACCTGTAAAGAGGAGGAGTTTGTTCAGTTCAACAACATAGAAACGGGGATCGTGACATTGTCATGTCTGTCAAACCTCGAATTTCTGGTCAAATTCGGTTGAAGAGATCTTCATTGATGGAACTTTTAAGTGCTGCCCAAAATATTTCTATCACCTATACATTATTCACGGCTTAAGAAATGGTCATTTTATTCCTTTGGTGTATGCACTGCTTCCTGGGAAATCTGCAGTATGTTACAGAGATATGTGGACTTCCTTGATTGCCAGTTTTTCTGCTAGAAACTTGCAACTGGAAGTGTCTTCACATTGACTTTGAAAAAAAAAAAAAAAAAAAAAAAAAACAATGGACACAGTATTACAAGGAATATTTCCATCTGCTGTTATCAAGTGTTGTAGGTTTCACCTTGGACAGGCGTGATGGCGCACAGTTCAAAATCTTGAACTTATAATACACAGACAATGACAGTAAACTCGGGAAATTGTTGAAACTTTCTTTTGGTCTACTGATTCGTTGAAGAGGTGATGGCAGAAGTGCCAGTGGATGACAGATGCTGTCGGTTTGCGGACTATCTGATCGACAACTATGTGACTGCAGAGTCAACATCCCCATCCCCAGTTTGTGGGCTGAAGAGTACGAATAACTCACCATTCTGACTTCAACACACGGTTTTATTTAGCACACCTTGCTATATTCGTTGTCGATTTTTTGGGTCGGCGCCTCCTCCCCTTTCCGACCTCATATTTTTACATTCCGTACATAATATATACTATATATACATTATATTCATGTTACCGTCGATAGAGGTATGAATATGGTTACCCACGTACTTGTGTGCGCGCGCAACCTCCACGTGTTTGTGTGTGTGCGTGCGTGCGCGCGCGCGCGGGCGTGTGTGTGTATGTAGTGAAAATTAAAGAGAACTTAATTTCATGTAATGTTGGTTGGCTGATGACAGCCTGATGTCCTGTCTCCGGTCGGACCCTTCGTAGACTAACTATTGGCTCTCTTTTGCTCCAGAATTTCAGTTGTTTCTTGCTGTCGATTCCTCACCGTCGTTTCATCTCTGTGGTTGTTTGAATTTTATGTTTTTCTGAGATGTTGCACTGATGAGTTAGGAGGCCTTCATGCGGACTGAACAAATTATTTGTCTAAATCGCGACGGAAGCAAGGACGAGGATTGTGGCCAAGTAAAATCGATTTAAGCTCCCAGTGGAATTCGTTTCATTGACCGTTCCAAGGCGGTTCTTCTGTCGCGGTTTATTTTGTTATGGTTTGTCTTTGAGCGTGTGAATCGCTTATATTATTTTGTTTTGGATAGCCAATTGGCCATTTTGTGGGAAAGTAAATATCCGATTGGCTTTCCGCTATTGATGTTTCCATTAGGGTCTAGTTGTTTCATGTTTGCGCTGCGTTCCCTTTGTTGTCTCTGATGGGACCTATGGGCTAATTGTATCGATTCCTGATCATTGCCTTCTCTTCTATTCTTTGGGTCAAAGTGTTCTTATTCAGGCTGTGAAATGTGGATTTGTTTATGCCCCGCTTCAAAACATTTATTTGTCATCATACCTGACACTGGTTCAGGGGCTGTTGGTTTTAGACCTTCTTTACCTTTATAAGGCGTTTATTTGTTGCTAGGCAATGACCTAGACGGAGATAAGAGTGTGGCGAACCTACGTCTGAGAATTTAGGTTTATGTAATGTTGGTTGGTGCCTGTCTCTGGTCGGGCCCTTTGGGATCTAACTGTTTGTTTTCCCCTGTGGTTGTTTGATTTTTGTGGTCTTGGAGATGCTGCACTGGTGAGTTAGGAGGCCTTCATGCGGACTGAAAAATTATTTGTCTCAATCGCGACTGAAGTAAGGGTGAGGATTGCGACCGGGTAAAATCAATTTAACCCCCGACCCCCACCACCCACAGTGAGATACTTTTCACTGACCTTTCCAAGGCGGTTCTTCTGTCACGGTTTGTCTTTGAGTTTGTGTATTGCTTATATATTTTTGTTTTGTATAGTCAATTGGACATTTTGTGGGAAAGTAAGTGTCCTGTTGGCTTTCTGCTGTAGGGTTTTCCATTAGGGTCTAGTTATTCATGTTTCTGTTTCTTTCTGTTGCTGATGGGAGCAGTGGGTTAATTGTATTGATTTCTGATAACTGCCTTCACTTCTATATTCTTCTCCCTGTGATGACCAGCCGCCCGATCCCACGGAGCGGAAACGCCTTATATTTATCCGTCTTGTGCAGTTACAAGGGATTTGACACGTTAGCCCAAGCAAACCGATTAGAAACAGGGTTTTTATTTAGCTGATACCTTTTTGGGTCAATCTTTTAATAATGAGATAACAAGGTTTCTGTCTTCAAAACAGAAGAAATTTGGGCCCCGTCAAGCGATTTTGGTACTTATCGCCTATGCGAACAGCGAAGGTTCAGGCGAGCCTGCGCACCCGCGCAGTCTCGCCAGAACATTCGCTGCTCCCTCATACAAGCAGTGAATCAAGAGGAACCTTCAGACAGAATGCCATATCCCTGGCCCCTCTGAATGGCTTGGCATGCGCAGTTAAAATTTGTCATGACGGAGTGCTCGAAGACACAAATTCCATTGGCGGGGCTCATTTAGTGAATATGTTTTATACCCAAGTAGTAATAAAGGTCACTCAGGAAAGGCCACAATCTAAGAACGCAGTCGTCTCAAGTCACCTATAGAAAGTGTCATGGAGACACACACAATAAACAGACGAAACATGAACCAACGGCACAAAGCCAATTACAATAATTATTAAGACACTGCAAACGAACGACCGCCTTTGGACGGGAAGAAGTAAAACTACTTGGGTTTCATTAAGGTGTAAATAAATGAAATAGAAGTGAAGGCAATGATCAGGAATCAATTCAATTAACCCACCCCTCCCATGAGAGACACAAACGGAAACCCTGTCATAAGCAATGTCATTATTTTTATTAGCCTGGGTTAAGTCTGTTGTTTCCCAACATTGTAGGCCCTGTCCTACATGTCCAAAGGTAGGAAACTCCAATCAGACTATATCTTTTCTTTAAGCCTATATCTGCATTTGATGAATCTTTCAATAGAATAATTATAGACTGTGTAGGTCCCTTGCCCACAGTAAAGTCTGGCTGTGAATATCGTTTGACCATGATGTGTGCTTCCACAGGTTTCGCTGAAGCCATTTCCACATCAAAACTAAGACAATTGTTACGGCTTTAACTTTGCACACTCCATAGTTTTCGGATGTAGTCCTTGCTTCCAAAGGATTACCACTTTGATTCAGAACGTTTAATTTCACCACAGCTGATGTTACGGGAATGCGTTGCGGCCGTAAAAAGTTTCCCTGCCCTTCACCATAGTGTGGGTTATATTTTCTAGAGCTCCCTGTCGCAACCAGACACCGTCGTGATATGACTGAAAAATTGTTGAAAGCGACGTTAAACCCGAATCACACCCACACACCTTTGTGGTCATTGATTTCACTGCGGAATTTGGGAAATTTTGACACACATACACACGTACGCACGCACGCATACACGCACACACACAAACACACGCACGCATACACACACCCACACACACACAAGCACACACACATTTAAACCCATGAAAAGATCTTACAGCTTTGACACAGAGAAGGATTGGCATTTATTTGCTTTTATTTGCTTTTATATGCTGTTAGGGACTCCGTGGCCTAGTGGTTACGAGCGCTGACTCTTGATCATTAGGTCTCTCACCGCTGTGGTTCGAGCCTCGCTCGGGTCACATGTGAGACGCCAAGTTCTGCAACGGAAGGTCAGGTGGTTTTTCTCCGTGTACTCCGGTTTTCGCCCACCTCTGATTAACGATCGGCTCGATATGAGGGAAATAATCTTGAAAGGGCCGTAAAACCCAAACCAAAAAAGAATCTCTTGACTTTATCTATTTGAATTGGTATTTGGCCACATTGTTCGTGATCCTAAAGAGAATTTCTGATGATGACGTTTACTTAAACATATTGTAGAAAGGGTTATCCGTTGGAAGCAATGAATACACCACAGACCTAGAAAATATGGAGTGTACTTGTTTTCTGGGCCAGACTAGCTAGTTTTGGCCAATTAGGCCTCATCAGTAACCCTCAAATATTTTCAGAATTCAACAATGAAATCAATGATCCCAAAGGACAAGAAAATATAAACTCATTAGTGACCCTCAACTATTTTCAGAATTCAGCAATACAATCAATGATTCCAAAGGACAAGAAAATATAAACTACACTATGATGTAGGACAGGGAGACTTTTACGGCCGCCACACATTCCCAGACACCAGCTGTAGTGACGTTAAATATGATCTAGAAAGGGTTATCCTTTGAAAGCAAGGGATACACCACAGAACTGGACAATATGGAGTGTACATGTTTTCTGGGCCAGACTAGCTAGTTTCGGCCAATTAGACCTCATCTGTGACCCTCAAATATTTTCAGAATTTAACAATGAAATCAATGATCCCAAAGGACAAGAAAATATAAACCACACTATAATGTTGGACAGGGAGACATTTTACGGCCGCCACACATTCCCAGACACCAACTGTAGTGACGTTAAACATGTTCTAGCAAGGGTTACCCTCTAGTTTCGGCCAATTAGGCTTTATTAGTGACCCTCAAATATTTTCAGAATTCAACAATGAAATCAACATTCCCAGACACCAGCTGTAGTGACGTTAAATATGTTCTAGAAAGAGATATCCTTTGGAAGCAAGGAATACACCACGTAACTGGAATATATGGAGTGTACATGTTTTCTGGGCCTACTTTAGTGTGTATCTGACTTTAAAAGTAGACTTTCAAAAGCTTGTGAAGCTGCTCGGACCAATCTTCAGTTACACCAAAGGCAAAAAGGAAACAACTTTATGACAAAGGTACAGAAGAAAGGAGTTATGTCCCCCTACCGGAGGGAGGGGGCATATTGTTTTTGGTTCGGATCACGTTTGCGTCGGCGTCAGTGTCGGCATATCCTGTTTGAAGCATTAGGTAATAATGACCTTGACCTCATTTCAATGTTACAGAACCCCCCAAATAGTCATTTTTGGGGCAAAAATGGATTGTCTGCACTCTAGCCCATTAACGAATTGATTAGTTTTAGTCAAACTTGATGCAATATATCATTGCAACGTACCGCAGATTTGATTAGATTTTGGTGACTTTGACTTTTTCAAGGTAACAGGTCACCAAAATAGTTAATTTATGGGGAAAAATGGCTTGTCTGCATTCTGTCTCAATAACGAATTGATTAATTTTAGTCAAACGTAACACACTATATCATTACAACATACCACAGATTTGATTAGATTCTGTTTTAAACAAGGTGATAAGGTACTTGCTTTTTCACCTATTCCCTGAAGACCTTTGCAAAACAGAAGCGAAGGCAATGATCAGGATTCGATACAAGTAACCCACAACTCCCGTCAGAAACACCAAAGGGAAAGAAACACAAACATGAAACAACTAGACCCTAATGGAAACACCAATAGCGGAAAGTCAAACGGACGGTTACTTTCCCACAAAATGGCCAACCAAAACAAAATAATATAGGCGATACACACACTCAAAGACAAACCATAACAAGAATAAACTGCGACAGAAGAACGTGCAAAATAGAAGTGAAGGCAGTGATCAGGAATCGATACAATTAACCCCAAGCTCCCATCAGAGGCACCAAAGGGAAAGAAGTACAAACATGAAACAACTAGAACCTAATGGAAACAGCAACAGCGGAAAGATATTATGGCCCATACACTGTAGACAAAAGATCAATGATGTGAATTACCTAATTTACATTTCGGAGAGCCTAAAACTTAAACAGCTTTGTCATATTAACAGGCGATACCATCAGTCAATCTTGTTCGCTCTGTTCCTCTTGAATCATGCGAAAATGACCGTGAGGACATTAATATGTGATCCTACGTCATCGACACAACAGAATGTTGACATTCTCAGGAATAATGACCAGTTAATTTTTTTAATATGAGCACTTATTTCCAGATGTTCCAACTCGGACGGACAAATATCCCATGCTGTGGACATTAATGGCTCTAAACCTGTAAAACAACATCCATACAGAATGATTCCTATACTATCTTAAAGAGGAAATTCAGTATTTGTTGGACAATGACATTATCGAACCAAACCAAAGTTAAAGGAGTTATCCTAGTATTTTTGTTCCAAATTCCACAGGGTCACAAATAAGGCCTAATTGGCCGAAACTAGCAAGTCTGTCCTAGACAAAAAACTTCTTTACCCCATACTTTTCTGTTCCGTGGGGTATTCTTTGCTTCCAAACGCTAACTTTTTCACAGATCATATCGTATGTGTACAAACTTTATGAAAGTTGTTTCTCTAAGCAAAACAGAGAGCTTTCCGTTTCCAAGAATGGATGACTGTATAGTTAATATTGGGAATGACTCATACATAACGAAATCCGACATTCTTGAAAGATTTTGGCACATTCCTCCCCCAGAATAAGCAGAAGAGATTTCTGCATTTACTACATCAAACGGATTATACAACCATATAGGCTCTCCAGCCACGTTTCAATGCTTAGTAAACATGTTTATAGGTTGTAAGGTTGTAGTGCTTATATTGATGACACTTTCATATGCAGTGACAAGTGGAATCAACATCTTGGGCCAATTAGAAGTGAAGGTAATGATCAGGAATCGATACAATAACCCCACACCACCCATCCAAGACTCAAAAAGAAAAATAAACACCAACATAAACTGTCTTCACTATAATGAAAAATAGAAGTGAAGGCAATGATCAGAACTCGATGCAATTAACCCACAGCTCCAATCAGAGACACCAAAGGGAAAGAAACACAAACATGAAATAACTAGACCCCAATGGAAACATCAACAGCGGAAAGCCAAAAGGACAGTTACTTTCCCACAACCTGGCCAATTGGCCGTCCAAAACAAGCAATGTAAGCGACACAAATCATAACAACAATAAACCGCGACAAAAAGACCGCCTTGGAATGGTCAGTGAAACGTATTTCACTGGGGGTGGGGGGGGGGGTTGGCTTAAATCGATTTTACGCTAATGCTTTTCAGAAGTCAGAAGTGACAAAGCATTTCTTACATAACATGCAAGATAGAGGGTTTCTTCCATATGAAATGCCCATTCAATTAAATCGTTTAGTTTTTTTTCTTTTATAAGATTATGAGGAAGTGTAGTGTAAAGGGTTGAAAAATCATAAGTAGACAGACTTAAAGCACGAAAACGCCTGGGATCAATTTATTTAAAACATCATTAGACTTTTTTATAGACCAAAACAGATTTCTCCCTGAACCCTCACATACTTTGTCGCAATATTTAATCACATGTTTTTTTTTGATGGCGGTAAAATATGAAGTTAATAATTTGGAAAGTTCAGTGGTGGTACAAGAGCTTGAATTTGCTCAGTTTCTGGGCGTAGGCTATAAAAATGGTCTTGGACGGAGATTTAGATACATGTAGTTACGTTTAACTCTTAAATGCCTGCATTTTAAGCAAACAGTAAATACCTTGATGAGACATACTCAGACGCCGCTTAATGCGGCCTCTCATCTGGGTCTATACTGTAAACACGCCTAAACCAATACGCTGTAACCTTTATCGCCGAAAAAATGAAAATTTTAAGATGAAAAATTGTGATATTTTTCTAATTTCTGCTCTAAAATATAGGTTGTCTGTACTCGTTAGAACCACCTCGATAAGGCGGTTCTAACGAGTACCCCCAATCTATATTTTAGAGCATCGAGGCGGCTCTAACGAGTACCCACAATCTATATTTTAGAGCAGAAATAAGAAAAATAAGGTTTACCCCTGTAAACCCCAGTTTTACTATATAAAAATGGGGTTCGAGGGGTTCAAAATTGTATAGGCTTGTTTTCGTGATGGAGAGCCAGTCAATGTTTTACATCACTATAGCCCTCAATGCACACTCATCACGACGGCTATTTTCTATAATCGTTTCCTGAATTTTATAAAAATCAGTGATAGTCACGTGGATATCAGCAATGTAAAGCTACTGTGCGTCCTTACTTTGTGTCAATTGGCATTCGAAAAAAAAAAAAAATACGCACACGCATTTATTTAAGAGTAAGAGCTGTATATTATACCCGTTTTTAGTTAATAGTTATTATTATAAACTTTGAATGATACGTTTGACGAAATTTTAACGAAAACCTATGGGTGTTTCTTACTGGGTTTTGTTTAAGTTGTTGCTTTGTGTCCCCTTAAACACTACTTTGATCATTTTGGACAGACGCTGCTTCCGATTTTGGGACTTTTCCCGGAGATTGAAATTAAATGACATCTCAAGCCCTACTGTCCAAAGAAACCGGTAGGTTTAAAGAGCGGTTCGACTTGGCACACTTAGACCTAAGCGCTTTACCAGTACTCAAGCACGGTCGGTTTCTGCTCTTTTAGATTGGTGATAAATATACAAGTTTTAAAGTGTCCCATAAGCCATACTAGCTGGATGTGATCTGATTACAGGATGTGTTTTAGCTCAGCCGACCACTCATCGGGGAAGGGAGTTTTAGGTTGTTTACTTTATGTGTGTTCTGTGTACTTTATGCTTTGATGGTTCTTCCTCTTGTTGCCATTGGTAGCTTACGTTCCATAATTGTGGCACTTTCAAAACTATAGAAACAGATCCCCAGGAAAGGCCACAATCAAAGTTTACAGCCTACCAATGACACCAAGAGTAACAGTAACTAACAATGAGGAAAGCGAAAAAAGAAAAACTAAACTAACCACAAACAGCACAGCAACCAACCCCACACCCACCCACCCCACCCCAACAGACGACCAAGGCGCAGTAGGCACAATCCATCACGAAAACACGCCTATATAATTTAGACCCCCTTGAACCCCACTTTTATATAGAAAAAAACTGGGGTTTCCGGCGTTATACCTTATTTTTCTTATTTCTGCTCTAAAATATAGATTGTGGGTATTCGTTAGAACCGCCTCGATGAGGCGGTTCTAACGAGTGCCCACAATCTATATTTGGAGCAAAAATAAGAAAAATATAACAATTTTTCATCATAAAATTTTCATTTTTTCGGCGATAAAGGTGGCAATGTATTTGTATAGGCGTGTTTGCGTAATCAACCAAGAATAATAATACACAAACATAAGCAGCAAACACAAGTCGGAAAATCCGACAAAGCTACATTAAAAAAAACAAACAAAAAAACACCAGAACCACCGCCCCAGGACGGTCAGTAGCGAGAATACCAGGGAGCCCAAACTAACACCAGGGGCCCAATCCCCACCCCAGACTGCTACACCATTTGCAATACACAAAATAGTTGGTCCACCTGAAGGTCGCCAACTCAACCAACCAACCGGCCAGCCCAGAATAATACACAAACCAGGGCAAACTGAAATACAATTATATTGAACAACAACGAAGAATCAAAGACGTAGCTTGCTCCACACACTGCAAGCTAGAGCTAAAGAAAACACCAGGCAGACCACAAAGAGCCAAGCCAAAGACAAATCATCGGGCACCAAACACTAATAAAATAAAAGTTCCAAAATTCCAAGCCGGGGCCGCCATCGAGCCAGAGACACGACCCATGTCGTGAAACGAAAGAGAGAAGCACAACCATCAACCACGACCGGACCAAAAAAACAAGTCATTTTTGTTTCTATGCATAACACGGACCAGATCATTCACTTCTATTTTTGCTAACGTGATGACACAAATGAAAATTCTAAAAGAACAAGCGTGTAGCGCACTGAAAAACGGCGCAAAAGTCACCACGAAAACACGCCTATATAATTTTGACCCCCTTGAACTCCACTTTTATATAGTAAAACTGGGGTTTCCGGGGGTATACCTTATTTTTCTTGTTTCTGCTCTAAAATATAGATTGTGGGTACTCGTTATAACCGCCTCGATGAGGCGGTCCTAACGAGTGCCCACAATCTATATTTTGAGCAGAAATAAGAAAAATATCACAATTTTTCATCTTAAAATTTTCATTTTTTCGGCGTGAAAGGTGACAATGTATTTGTATAGACGTGTTCGCGTAATGCAACACCCCATACCATGCAAGGTAGCGTTACTGTTTTCATTTGTACTGAATGTACTAGATAAACTCTGGTTCCCATAAGCTGAAAAGTGTAAAAAAAGATTTATCCCCATGTTTAGAATTAAAAAAAATCACTATCCATATTATTACATTCATTAGTAAGTAACGGCATTTCAATAATATAAATACCGGTACAGAACAATTTGTAAAAATCCATCAAACCTACAATATATTCTATGCACAATGTACAAATAAACTGTTGATGCTAACATTCGTGCCCAGCTTTCTAGTATAGTTTGGAACATAGTGTAAATCCAGATTTGAAGCGGTGAGATGACCATCTTATAAGAAAAGTTGACCATCTTACAAGAAAGGCTGACAAAACACTTAAATGAAAATGGAGTTGGTCAAACACTTATTTTCAATAATTATCAATATATTGTCTCATTCTAAATGACAAGTCAGTGAGCAATTGATACACAACTGATGCTGCTGGAATGGCTTTCCTTTTTCCATCTTTAATAACTAAGAAGGGTCATGTTTGGCTACTACAACACCATAAAAAGTGACACTGTGTTAAGTCAAACACGGATGGCTAGTTTACAAGTCCGCGGAATGAACATCCCTGTAAACTAAAAAGCTAAAAGGTTGCCCTTGGAAACAAAGAACACACAAAAGAACGAAAACCGGAGACCCCCCCCCCCCACACACACACACAGCAACACAGATTGCAAGGCTACACACAAGTTTATATATAGAAACCTGGGGTTTACGGTGGTATACATTGTTTTTCTTATTTCTGCTCCAAGTCATAGGTTGTGGGTACTCGTTAGAACCGCCTCAATGAGGCGGTTCTAACGAGCACCCACAACCTATGTTTGGAATATAAATAAAATGAATATCAGAGATTTTCATCAGAAGTGTAGCCATTTTGGAGATATGATAAAATGCACTATGTCAGACAGGTGTTATCGTAATAATTTCGATCTGGTTCTAGAGTCCCCAAAGAATTTTCCTGTAACTCTAGATATCCATATATTAGGGATGATTTGTGTCGGTTTCTTTGATTCTATCTTGAAAAAGTATGTTGCGTGTTCGAGGCGATTCTAATGAATACAGTGAACTTCCTATATTAAGACCATTTTGGGACTGTTCAAAAGTGTTCTTAAAGACCACTTTTGAACAGTCACAAAGGTGGAGTTTGGGACTGTTTGAACAATCACAAAGGTGGTCCCTGACCAGAGGATATTGCAGGCAGAAAATACAAAGAAAAATTAAGTGTACCTTCTAAATAAGTTTTAATAGCAGAATTAGTCCTAATATTAGGTGGTCTTAATAACAGATTTTGTTTTGGTTTGAGGTTTAACGTCCCTGTCAACACTGTAAAGGTCATTTTGGAGACATTGCGTCCAATTTTGTGGGACTCTTACCATGACATTGAGATGAAATGCCGCCAAATGAAACCAATAGTGTTTATAAGCATGGTCGGTCCGACTAGCACCGCGTTGCGTCGGCAGCCTTAGATCCTCTAAGTAGTTTACCAGTACTCGTGCGCTGTCGGATTCAGCTCTGCGTGGAAGCACCATGCAGTACATTTCTTTCTTCAATCGCCAATGGGCGGGGGGCGCCTTAAAGATATATTTTGATCTTCTATGAATAAGGTATTTTGTGTGTATTCTTTAACCCAATGTATGCCAGTGGACATATTGGACAAGTCCATTTCATTTGTCATATAAGGGGTGTCAGGCCAATTTTTTTCATTTTTATTCTATATTTGACGGACAATTCTGTTAGCAAACAGTGTAGGCCCTGATCAGACGCCGCGTTCTGCGGCGTCTGATCTGGGCCTGCGCTGTTTGCCAAGGCACCCCTTTAGGCGTTTCCCGCAGACAATGAGTTAAAATCGCTTCGAAATGAGTACACAAAACATACATGTACCTTATACGGATAAATCAGGAAATCCTGACTAAAATATCCAAATATATGGCTATTTGAGCTATTGGGCCTCAAAAATTAGTTAAAATTAACCAAAAGAGAAATCCTTGTTCGAGTCACTGAAGTTTAACTGTAAATTCCATTCATTCCCATCAGCTCATTGTCTGTCGCAACGCATCAAGCTAACTGGTCCGTCAAACAAACCCCTGAGAACTGGGGTTTGCAACGGAATACATATTTCTTACTTTTGCTCCAAGCTATAGATTGTGAATATTGGATAGAACAGCCTCAACAAGACGATTCTGACGAGCACACACAACCTATAAATTGGGTATTGCTATTTTTTTTTTCAGAAAGTTTTTCATGATCGACTTAAGTTTTTACAGATTAATCGTACTAGAAAACAAAGTACATATTCATGACTTATAAGTAAATTGCAGATTAGGCTTATGGAAGGGGAAGCAGTATGAAAAGCATTTTGGACTAAAAAATATGTAGTATGTTTTGTTTCAAATTTATATGCCAAGTACAGACTATAGATGATTGTTATACCGCCCCCGCCCATCGGGACTTCAAGAAATAGATGGGCTGCATGATGCTTCCACGCAGAGCTGAAACCGTCCGCAGACTAGTACTGGTAGACCGCTTAGAGGATCTAAGCCTGTCCAGGAACCGCGGTGCGAGGCGGACCGTCCATGCTTATAAACCCTATTGGTTTCATTAGGCGACATGGCTTGATATGTCATTTCACCTTAATGTCGGGTAATAGTCCCACAAAATTGGAAGCAACGTCTCCAAAATGATTGTTTGTTTGTTTGATTTGAGGTTTAACGTCCCCGTCAACACTGTAAAGGTCATTTTGGAGACGTTGCCTCCAATTTTGTGGGACTTTTACCCGACATTGAGATGAAATGACATCTCAAGCCCTGCCGCCCAATGAAACCAATAGAGTTTATTGGCATGGACGGTCCACCTCGCACTGCGGTTCCTGGACAGGCTTAGATCCTCTAAGCGGTTTACCAGTACTAGTGTGCTGGCTGGATTCAGCTCTGCGTGGAAGCATCATGCAGCCCATATATTTCTTCAAGCCCCTATGGGCGGGGGCGGCTCCCCAAAATGACCTATACTGTGTTGACGTGGGCGTAAAACATCAAATAAAATAAAACAAACAAACAAGATGATTGTTACGGCTACTCTTTGACGTGGATCAAATGTATAGCATGTGTCTAATTTTGAACAGACATAAATAGATAATGTGTATACTATATCACTGTAAGTCGTTAATGTTTCACGTGCTTTGACTGCTGTTGCTTGTTGAAACTACCAAACTGATTTAGGAAAACACACCTTTCTTATTCTTTATGAGGTTGCAAGTCAGTCTCTTATGTTTAAGGCGTCCTTAAATCGAGAATTATGATCCGGAGTGATATTTCACTTTGTTAGCCAAAAAAAAAAAAAAAAAATAGGAAGGCAATATTAAGAAATGGATCCAATTACTTTAAAGCCACCCATGCAAGACACCAAAACGGAAGGAAAACCAACATATAACGTCACCATAATTAAAAAGTTACAAGCGAAAAGCCAGAAGGACATATTCTTTCCCATAATATGGCGAAACTGTCATCTGAGATAAAAGATATAGGCAGTACACACAAAGTCAAATTATAACAACCGTGACCCTGCCAATGACATCGGTTATTAAACATAAAAAAGTGTAAGCAATACATACATGCAAAGACGAACTATAACAATAATAAACCACGCGGGGTGAACAGTCTTGAAACGGTCTGCAGAACCGGGGGGGGGGGGGGGGGGGGAGGGGGGGGGAACAACATTGAGGAGAGGACATGTCAGCATGGAATTACTTAAATGTCAATTACGAAAACACGCCTATACAATTACATTGTAAATTTTACCGCCGAAAAATGACAATTTTCAGATGAAAAATTGTGATATGTTTCTTATTTCTGCTAAAAATATAGATTGCGGGTACTCGTTAGAACCGCCTCGATTAGGCGCTTTTAACGAGTACACACAATCTATATTTTAGTGCAGAAATAAGCAGAAATAAGGTTTACCCATGCAAACCTGTTTTACTATATAAAAGTGGGGTTCAAGGGGGTCAAAAGTATATAGGTGTGTTTTCGTGATGCGGAGCAAAACCAAACAACACTTAGACTCAGGTGGGCCCGACCAGAGAAAATTGGTAAAATAAGGTCATGGTATGTGCCGCTGTAAATAGTTATTATATAGTGTGATGTTCAAGGGTGGCCATAACTTAGTTTAGCTTTCAAATTGAAAATGTTACGATGCTCCGTTTTAACGAGCTCTACATGTAAATAGTTGATGCAGCTTTAATAAGCGATGATATAGAGAAACATTTAACGGACATTCTAATACTCGAAATGGTACACTTTTCTTTTAATTTGACTAGCTTGATACATGTACTTTCACGTGCTGTTTAAAGGTTGAAAAAATGACTTTCTTTTTTTACAACATAATCGTGTATTTATGTCTAAATTAATATATACTGAACGCCAAAAGAAATGCCCACAACAAATTAATTACAGTAAATTTATTCACAAACAGAACAATAAAAATTTCACCATTTGCTTTGGTAGAAAACTTTATTAATTTCACGTCTATCAACAAAAATGAGTTTATTCACTACTGTCATTCCGTAATGTTCTCCCATGTGGCACAGCCATCAAACCAAAAGTTCACAGATACACACTGGATATACTCAATATATAGCTGCAACTATATGGATCCGATTAACGTAAATTGATCCTATATTTTGATCGTTGGTGAAGATGAGCCAGTCGGATATGCCTATCTTGCCCTCGGATGCCTATCTTAGTTGACGGTCATCACCCTCGGTCTGGCGCTTCATGGACGGTCATTATTGCTGTTTGTCTGGTGGTTGTAGGATCCACTCCAAAATTGGAAGCGACAGCACGAAGCGTAACTCCAGCGTCTAGCTGTCCAAGCGCTCGGTGGCGCTGGTTTACATTCAGCCATGGCATCTGACGTCAGTGCAAAACCAGGCGTTTTAATTCGGATCCCTGACACATGCCCAAATTGCTGTTATTTCATATTGGATTATTTTAAACATGTGGCTGCACAAGGCCAATGCACGTGGAAAACCTGTTTACCATACATGTGTAGCTACGCTTGAGCAGACTATTTTAAAGGTCAATACAGTGACTAACCATAATTAGACGACTGGGGGTTTATTAAAGGAAATTTGAAACAAAATTTCAACCGATTGCAGACATAATCAGAAGTTGAACTTGTGAACGTTTCTTTTCGCGTTCAGTATAGTTACATTTTCTTTTGTTTGCTATTGTGATCCCATTTTAGCATCTGTGGAAACCTAATACACTATTTTATTGCTCATGTATCCTATAGAGGACGTTAGCAACCTAGCAAACTGCAGCGCTCATAAGATTGTGAATATGTACATACGAGAGTGCCATGGTGGCCCTGGATCGCTCACCTGGTCCACAGTGTAACATGTTGGCCCCGGGGAGGGACAATATTGGCCCCCAGGGCTATGATTTGTATAATCTTAGTAGAGGTCTATAAGGTCATACAAATAATTGGCCCCCGCCCATCGGGGCTTGAAGAAATAGATGGGCTGCATGATGCTTCCACGTAGAGCTGAATCCGACTGTACACGAGCACTGGTGAACCTCTTAGAGGATCTAAGCCTGCCCAGGCAAAGCGGTGCGAGTTGGACCATCCATGCTTATAAACCCGTTTGGTTTCATTGAACGACAGGGCGTGAGATGTCATTTCATCTCATTCTCGGGTAAAAGTCTCACAAAATTGGAAGCAACGTGTCCAAAATGACCTATACAGTGTTGACGGGGACAAACAAATTCATACCAAATATCAAAGACCGGAACCTTCTGGTTTCAGACAAGAAGATGTTTAAAGGTTTTCCTTATATAAGTCTATAAAAAAACCGTAGGCTTCCGCGGCTGGGCCATTTTTGGCCCCAGGGCTATACTTTGAACAATCTTGGTAAGATCCACAAGACCAAGCTTCATACCAAATAAGACCTTGGCCTTCTGGTTTCAGTCAAGAAGATTTTCAAAGGTGTTCCCAATATAAGTTTATGTAAAACTAGTGGGCCCCCGGTTGGCCAATTTTTTATCCCAGGGCTATAATTTGATCCATTTTGTTAGAGGTCCATTAAATGAAGCTTCATACCAAATATCAAAGACCTTGACCTTCTGGTTTCAGACAAGAACACTTTCAAAGGTTTTCCCTATTTAAAGATAGAAGTGAAGGCAGTGATCAGGAATCGATACAATTTACCCACAGCTCCCACCAGAGACACCAAAGGGAAAGAAGCACAAACATGAAACAACTTTACCCTAATGGAAACATCAATAGCAGAAAGCCAAAAGGACTGTTAAGTCTATGTGAAACCAGTGGGCACCGGGGTGGGCCCATTTCTGGCCCCAGGGCTATAATTTGACGAATCTTGGTAGAGGTCTACTAGGCAACGCTTCATACCAAATATCAAAGACCTAGGCCTTGTGATTTCAGACAAGAAGATTTCTTATTAGTCTATGTAAAACCGATGGATCCCGGGGAGGGGCCTTTTTGGGGGCTTTAATTTGAACAATCATGTTAGAGGTTCTGAAGATGAAGCTTCATACCAAATATCAAAGACCTGAGCCTTCTGGTTTCAGGCAAGAAGATTTTTAAAGGCTTTCCCTATATAGGTCTATGTAAAACTAGTGGGCCCCGGGGCGAAGCCATTATGGCCCAAGGCTATAATTTGAACAATCTTGGTCAAGATCCACTAGACAAAGCGTCATACCAAATATCATAGAACCGAGTCTTCTGGTTTCAGACAAGAATATGTATAAAGAGTTTCCCTATATATGTCTATGTAAAACCAGTTGGCCCCAGGGAGGGAGCATTTTTGTCCTCAGGGATATATTTTGAACAATCTTAATAGAGGTCACTAGACGAAGCTCAATATCACTTATCAAAGACCTGAGCCTTCTGGTTTCAGAGAAGATGTTCCATGGATAAGTCTATGTATAACCAAAGGGCCTCGGGGGCATTTTTACCCCAGGGCTATAATTTTAACAATCTTGATAGAGGTCCACTAGATGAAGCTTCACACCAAATATCAAAGACCTTGGTCTTGCGGTTTCAGACAAGAAGATTTGTACAGATTTTTCCCTATATAAGTCTATGTAAAACCAAATGGTCCCGGGGCGGGGAAATTTTTGGCCCGAAGGCTATAATTTGAACAATCTTGGTAGAGGTCCATTAGATGAAGCTTCACACCAAATATCAAAGACCTGGGCCTTGCGGTTTCAGAGAAGAAGATTTTTAAAGAGTTCCCTTATATACAACAGGGCAACCGGCAAGTTAGCAGTACGCCATATCCCGCCGGTTCATTTAAGAGCAGATACGTCAAAAAAAAAAAAACTGACACGCCAGACAAGAATTGATGTTACAAGTGACAAGTTTGTCAAAGTAACAGTAATCAATACTTAACATCACCATCCAATAACGGTTAACCCACGGGAGAGGGCGGAGCTAAGCGATTGTCAAAATCTACTGCTTCGCGCTCCATATTTAATATTGTCTGAACGCCACTGGTTAAGTAAAAAACCAATCACCAGTTAGCGTATATTCGCTGTGAGGGGCTTGGCAAGCAATGGAGACTCAGATCAGGCGCCACAGAATGCGGCGTCAAAGTACAACCAAAAAGCACGGATTTTTAATGAAATAGGCTACTCTACCTGCCATTCTATCGGCGTCTGATCGGGGTCTACACTGATTATATAAAAAGTGGAATTTAGGGCTTGAACGAAAGTTTGGATCTCAGTCCGGGACCATTTTCCCAGCCTACACCCGGTGGCAGTCGGGGACGCTTCCCCTTTGCGCTGTTCGCCTTTGTCGTCCGCTCGCGACTGCTGACGACTGTCCAGTCAGATTACATACATATGCATACCTTTATCTATTAACTTTATTTAGTGTTGCTACGTCCTAGCGCTTATCATACTAGAGAAAATTACTATTACCTAATATTTTAAATTAACACTGCTTTCACAAAACAACTTTGTACACATTGGTTCTAACGTGTATCCACGATCTGTGTCGGATATCAGTTTTTCATCGGAAACTATTTGTTCTTTTCCGCGGTAGGGTTGCAGTGTATTTGTATTGGCGTGTACTCGTAATGAATATATCTGTTTACACATGTGTATTGGCTGGTTAAGAGAGAGAGAGAGAGAGAGAGAGAGAGAGAGAGAGAGAGAGAGAGAGAGAGAGAGAGAGAGAGAGAGAGAGACGCATCTATAATATTTTATCACACTTACCACTCTTGAGTGAACATAATATCCCATTCATATTTTTCTTTAGCGTGTTGGCCACACGTCTTAACATTTACCAAACTACACATGCTCGTGCAGAACATGCTTTGTAACGGCCCATTTATTGTCACACGTTTCATGCTCTATGATTTTTTGAATGGAACATAGTTTACTGCAAACGGACCAGTCTGAGCAAAACTTGCCGTTCTTGATAAAAAAAACCTAGCTTTGCACATAGTGCAGATCCAGACCAGATGGCTTCTGAGTCTGATCTGGATCTGCACTGTTTGAAATAACATAAGCTATCTGATTGGTTTAATGTCAGGAACGGGTGTGGTCGGATAAATAATATATAATAATAATAATAAATGATGAAATAATAAGTTTGTTACAGGAAACAGTATGTTTGCACAACGTTTTGCTCCTCGTTATCATATTGTATAACCCATCGCGAAAACGCGCCTGTATGGGTTTGACCTCCTTGAATATGTTCTATAAAAGGGTTATCCTTTGGAAGCAAGGAATACACCACAGAAGTGAAAAACATGGAGTGTACATGTTTTCTGGGCCAGACTAGCTAGTCTCGGCCAAATAGGCCTCATCAGTGACCCTGGATATTTTACACTTTTACACAGTAAAACTGGAGTTTACAGCGGGTAAACCTTACTTTTCTTGTTTCTGCTCTGGGACTGGATGCGGGGTGCTCGTTAGAGCCGCATCGATAAGGCGGTTCGTGCGGGCACCCGCGGTCTGTGTTTTGGGCAGAGATTGGAAAATTGTCACCAATTTCTTTTCTTCGGCGATAGGGTTTGCAGTGTATTTGTATAGGCGTGTTTTCGCGATGCTGAGAGAAATAAATTTGATTTGATTTGTTTTTGTTGATTGACTAACTCGAAGCACACAATGCCATAGATTCGGTGCTGTTTCAGCGTTGCGTGCTCAAAACACACACGCAGAGAGAGAGAGAGAGAGAGAGAGAGAGAGAGAGAGAGAGAGAGAGAGAGAGAGAGAGAGAGAGAGAGAGAGAGTACTGATTTCATCTCGTAAAATTTAATGTTGCCCTCTGGTTGTTTTGTTTTGTATGTGTTTTATTTTATTTATTTATTTATTCATTAATTTTTTTTTTGACTTATACTTTGCCGCCGAACGTTGCATATTTGTATCGCTCCTCTTGTTATTACATTTATTTGTAATCAGAGTGAAAAAAAGATTTGATTGATTTGAATGTATTTTTTACACGAATCCTTGTAATTTATCCTCCTTGTGCAATTCCAATACATACAGAAATTGTCGGCCCCCGCCCATCGGGGCTTGAAGAAATAGATGGGCTGCATGATACTGCAATTTTGCGAATTTTGAATAGGCAGTCGATATAAAGACTGATATAAATCAAAATGGGGTCCAAATAATTAAAAACCTGTCTAGAATATGTGACTAAACCAATAATTTATTTCTGATTTCTCAGAATATTCACGCTGATCTCAAAGGACCAAAAGTAAAATATAAACTGCACTATGGTTGATGTACGGGGAGACGTTTTACGGCCGCCACACGGCACAACACCAGCTGCAGTGAAGGCAAATAAAAATCAAAAAACCCTATTCGCATTTTTTTTTTGCTGTACAAAATGATAAAAAATTTAACGACTCGTTAACTAACGACTTCGCAAAAAATTAAAAATAAAATAAATAAATAAATAAAAGTATAAGAGTGGCATTAGGTTATTTTATAAATGCGGCATAAAACAAACACTTTCCCTGAAAATACTATAATATTTGAAAAGCAATTTAATCCGTATTATATATGGACCAATAAATCATCATATTTAGTTAAAACAAATATGCCACTGTAATACGCTTAAGCAATTGTCTGAGACAAGGATTAACGGTCACAACCGATTTTCATCGAAACCTAACGACAATAGCCGAATTGCTTTAAAACAGGTGTCAAGTAGCGTAATTCTGGAGGCTACCTGGAAAAACTGCCAGTACAAGTTTGTTCCCTTTATTTCATATGGCCGAACTTTTCCCGTATGTTCCACGCAGACTACACGAGTACTGGTAAAGCGCTTAGATGATTTAAGCCTGCCCGTGCAAAGCGATGCGAGGCAGCCCACCCATACTTACAAACCCTATTGGTTTCATTGGGTGACAGGGCTTGAGATGTCATTTCATCTCAATGACGGGTAAAAGTCCCACAAAATTGGAAGCAACGTCTCCAAAATGACCTAAACAGTGTTGAAGGGGAAGTTAAACCTCAAATCAAACAAACACACAGAAGTGGGCACAACAGGAAACTCAGTTAAAAAGTGGCTTTAGTGTATATTTAACCCATAACAACCCCTACTTTTGCAAACAGAGATTAGGTCCTACAGTGTTTGTCATGCAGCTTGTGAATAATGTTAAGAAATTTTAATGTTTGGCAGTCAGCAATGGCTGTGGCTAAATTTATTTATTCAGCAGGACTTGTTGGTTTTTCTGGGTTTCTTCTCTTTTTTACCGCCCATTTTTGTCCAGTTGTGAGGAAGGTTTCAAAATTTAAAAGGCTGGACCCATAAGGTCTCCTGGGAGCACGCAAAAATCCGCCCAAATATTTTACTAACCGTCGAGTCGAGCAATTAAGTGACAAATATTTTTTAGACTTTAAGTGGAATGCATACACCTTCAGGGGATACAACTCCTTCAAGCGTATTTTAGTCTCCCATGTCAAGCTTGTAGAAAAGCAAACAGGAAGTTCCGAAAGTTGTCCCCTTTTGAAAAATGGTGGAAAATCTGCCAAGTCATTCCCCTCAGATTTCATGTCATCAATAACAGACTTTAATTGACCAATATTTCTGCGTTTCTGTTAGAATGTTTGTTTACTTGATTTGAGGTTTAACATCCCCATTAACATTATTTAGGTCATTTTTGAGACATTACTTCTAGTTTTGTGTGAAATTTTACCCAACATTTAGATAAAATGACATTTCAATCCCAGTGAAATGGTTTATATGCTCGGATGGTCCAACTCGCCGGGGCAGGCTTAGGGACTTTATGGCTAAAGTTAACAAACATCTGAAGCGTTGCATGCTGTGCCAGTATTATAGGCTGTTGTGTTAGGCAGCACCATGAACATGTGTCTCGTAAGGATCCGAAAGACTTTGGGGCTTGAACCATATGTAATTCGGGTCATTTGTCCGGCCAGTTGCAATGGCGAACTTGCACACAAAAATTGTTTATTTTCAAATCAATTTTTAAAATTCAAACTAATACATCTGACAAAATTAACTTCAGTTATGATTAGTTTGGTTATTCTATTTTTTTAAGTTTAATAGCCAAAAATAGATTTTATTTGCCAGTTTAACACATTTTGTTATTTGTTGATGGTATGGATAATGGTGTTAGATAGGGAATCGCAATATCGACGATTCTGTTCTTTTATCATAATATAGGTAATGATCGCTTTCTTTAATTATGCAACAATCAAATTACCGATAATCCAAGTGTGTGCACAAAAATCCGGGAAGCAAAACATTGAATAAGTGTTAATCAGCTGCTTGATTTGTCACAGCACACCGAGTGTCGCAAGAGTTGACCTGTCAATTTTTTTCGCAGTCGCGATTGGCAATACACACCAGCCTAAAGACCCGAGCTGAGCACTCGCTGTCATTTACAAACTAATCGCGACAGAAGAAAAATACTGGCGTAATAAAGAATCCACGGCTGGAAACCGTCCATGTATATAAACCCTATAGGTTTCATTGGGCGACAGGGCTTGAGATGACATTTCACCTCAATGTCTGGTAAAAGTCCCACGAAATTAGAAGCGACGTCTCCAAAATGACCTATACAGTGTTGCGGCCCCCGCCCATCGGGGCTTGAAGAAATACATGGGCTGCATGATGCTTCCACGCAGAGCTGAAACCGACTGCACACGAGTACTGGTAAAACGCTAAAGAGGATCTAAGCCTGCCCAGGCAAAGCGGTGCGAGTCAGACCGTCCACGCTTATAAGCCCTATTAGATTCATTCGGCGACAGGGCTTGTGATGCCTTTTCATCTCAATGTCTGGTAAAAGTCCCACAAAATTGGAAGCAACGTCTCTAAAATGACCTATAAAGTGCTGACGGGGACGTTAAACCTGAAATCAAACAAACAAAACAAACCTAAACAGTGTTGACGGGACGTATAACCTCAATTCAAACAACACAAAAATTAATTCTGTGATCGTTCAAATGAATATTGGAGCGTTTCCAGGTCACATTTGACGCTCCATGTTTGCAGGATGAAAGCATACACAGTAATCATGTAATAACGGTAGAAATCATTAACCTGCAGAGAATGGGCCTCCCTGCACGTGTAGGGGATCCGAAGTTAAGGTCCCGATGCGGAGGACGGTGTACTTTGTTGCATTCATCCGGAGCATGTTCGGACACCGCAGTTTTCTTACCGCTGCCGGGAATCAAACCGGGGGCCTCTAGCATTACAGGCAAGTGCACTAACCATTGCGCTACCACGGTTGATTCACTGCCGAGTGCCTGCTTGGCCACTTCACGAAAACATGCTTATATAATTTTGACCCCCTGGAACCCCACTTTTATATAGAATAACGGGGTTTACAGAGGTACATCTTACTTTTCTTATTTCTGCTCATAATATAGATTGTGGGTACTCGTTAGAACCGCCTCGATTAGGCGATACTAATGTGTATCCACAATCTATATTTTGAGCAGAAATAAGAAAAACCCGATGAGGCGATACGAGCATCCATAATCAATATTTTGAGCAGAAATACACACAACTATACGTATAGGTCATTTGGAGACGTTGCTTCCGATTTTGTGGGACTTTTACCCCACATTGTGATGAAATGACATCTCAAGCCCTGTCGCCACATCGAGGTTTTGACGAGTATCCACAATCTCTGTTTTGAGCACACTATAGATTGTGGGTACTGCTAGTTAGAACCGCTTCGATGTTTTAACGAGTATCCACAATCTCCTTTTCAGCAGTATTGAAAATCGATTGTAACATAAAGTGACAGCGCTATTGTCCCGCCCACGCTTTTAACGTTCAAAGACGGTTGTCAATCATCTCAAATAACAGTTCAGAAGCACGTGATGGAGAGTTCAAAACGGTGCTACAAAGCTTTCGGCACGTATTTGATATTCGTCTCAAACAACATCAAAAGTGCGTCTGAGAGAAGGCCTAGTGCTAACTTGCCGGTTGTGTTGTTGTAAGTCTATGTAAAACCAAAGTGCCCCGGGGCAGGGGCATTTTTGGTCCCAGGGCTATAATTTGATCATTATTGGTAGAAGTCCACTAGATGAAGCTTCATACCAAATATCAAAGTCCTGGGCCTTGCAATTTCAGAGAAGAAGATTTTTTTTTTTTTTAGAAAAAAAAAAAAAAAATGGCTCCTGTGACCTAGATGTGCAACCATTCGAACAACTTTGAAAGGGGACAACCTAAGAATCATTCCTGTAAAGTTTGGTTAAAATCCGATCAGTGGTTTAGGAGCAGATGTCGTTTGAAGAAATTGTTTACGGACAGACGACGGACAAAAAATGATTACAAAAGCTCACCTTGTCAATACGTGACAGGTGAGCTAAAAACTGATTCTCTTCTTTTACGTGTAATGTCATCACGAAACCACGCCTATATGAATTTGAACCCCTTGGGCCCAATTTTTATATAGTAAAACTGGGGTTTACGGGGGTATACCTTATTTTTCTTATGAAGCGGTTCTAACGTGTACCCACAGTCTATATTTTTAACGACCGGTGTAGCTTTTTTAATCTTTTAACAATATAGATCAAAGGCGTAAAATGAAATGCTTTGTCTGTACTATAGGTTTCCTGACATTGACCATATAGTCCATGCTTGTTATAGTCTTTCAAAACGCAGTGAGAGGTGTCTGCACTTTTAATTTTTGACTAGTCCGTGTTTTAGGTAAGTCGCCTTCAGTTGGGATTTTACAATGAGAGATATAGTTTTACTGAGATTCGTACTGCATCATACTAACCACTTGGCCATACCTTCTACATAATGGCATTATCAAAAACTTATTTATAATTTTAAAATCCTGTTAAAAAAGATATCCGAAACCTGCTTCCCCTAAAACATGGAATAGTCTTTCCACGCTTGAACGTTGAACTCTCAAAGGTCGTTGATAAACTATACTGAAGCGTCGTTACCTTTTGACAACAGTGAACAATGCTTAATAACAAAAACATTCGCTGACGCCACTTCCAACTTATCTTCCGACAACAGTAAATATTGTTTCAAATAAGCTAGCCATTTGTTTACATTTCGATAGTGTGAGTGACAAAAATGCACTTAGTTTCTTTTTAAAAGTTCAAACATTATAAAATTTTTATCTGATTAGAGCAAAATATATACGACTTTGGAGGTTGACTCCCTTACGAGAAGTTGGCCGAGCTTCTCCTCCACAATTTACTCGCGGCATGTGCTGGTCAAAAATAAAAAAAATGTCTATATCGCCGAAAAAAGTGACAAAAAAGATAAACAATCAATTTAAAAGTACAGACCATGAGTGACTGTTTTGCATGAAGTCAAGAAGCCATACAAAACGTATATGTTAAATAACTACTTGGGTACGACCTGAAGAAGAAAGCAGCAAGAACTATAGGGACAAAAATATATGGCAAATCTTCGAACTTATTTCAAGCTTTGTTTAAAGCAGAAACATTGTGTGTTACTACTGATAAAAGTACCTCTGGTGAGAAATTAGGGGTACTTGTGTAATTTCTGATCATTGCCTTTACTTCTATTTTGTGAATTAAATCAAAGGGATTTATTAATACATGCGGCTTAAAGTAATAACTTATTACTTCCTATAACTGAGGCACCTTTAACTCATATGTCTTCAACACTCGTAACAAATTGTTAACTGCTGGACTTCTTTATCACGGTTATCGGTATCGTAGTTACGTAAAGCCTTTTCCAAGTTTTATACACGTCTGTTACAACGCATAATGTAGTAATGTAGTAATTTCTTCATTTTGAAATTTTTACTACATTATGCGTTGGCATAGTCGACGCGAAATGAAATAAAATGTCGTTTTTACTTCATTATGCGTCGATACTAAGAGGTTTGAGCAAAATGAAAGAATTATTTCATTTTGCGGCGATGGGTGGCATACTTAATTTTACTTCATTATGCGTCAACAGTTTGTTTGTTTGATTTGAGGTTTAACGTTCCCGTCAAGACTATTTAGGTCATTTTGGAGACATTGCTTCAAATTTTATGGGACTTTTACCCGATATTGAGATGAAATGACATCTCAATCGCTGCCGTCCAATTAAAAGCAATAGGGTTTATATGCATGGATGGGCCGACTCGCAGCAGTTTTCCTGGACAGGCTTAGACCTTCTAAGCAGATTACGAGGACTCATGTACGGGCGGTATCAGCTCTGCGTGGAAGCATCGTGCAGCCCATCTATTTATACCCCCGGCATACGAAGTATGCAAGGATGTATATAGTTTTTGTCCATTCTGTCTGTCTGTCTGTCTGTCTGTCTGCCTGTCTGTCTTTTGTTTGATTTGTTTGATTTGAGGTTTAACGTCCCCGTCAACACTATTTAGGTCATTTTGGAGACGTTGCTTCCAATTTCATGGGACTTTTACCCGACATTGAGATGCCGCCCAATAAACCTTTTTCTTTGTGATTTTGACCTTCAGTGTGCTTTTGTGGAAGACCGTCTTTTGGACTGTTCAACTGTGGTCTTAAAGACCACTTTTGAACCGTCTCAAATGTGGTCTAAATTGTAGGAATTTAACTGTATTGCTTCCTAAGTCTTTTCGAAGACAGCTATGTTCTACCATCATTACTTCATTATGCGTCGATATGGTGCATATCAACGCGAAATGAAATAATTTTTTTAATTCATTTCGCGTCGACTATGCCAACGCATAATGTAGTAAAAAAAATCAAAATGTAGTAATTACTACATTACTACATTATGCGTTGTAAAACACGTCATTCCGATTTAGTTTCAAAATTTAATGTTGGACTTAAATCTCTTCTGCAACAAGGTCTATCAGAACTCGAATTTTATAGTGACTTAGTGTATGAATTCGGACAAAAAAATATATACTTGCAATGACTTCAGTACCCAATTTTGTAAAATCTTTCTTCGATATAAAAGGATTTGTTAGAACATAAAAGGTTATACGACAGATGTTATTAACTTTGCTTCCCTCTTTAACTGCACGGTAGTGAGTCAGGCCTCAGATTCTATGACGGTTCCAGCGTCAAGGCACTTAGAATTAATATCTAATTTTATGTAATATTAGTTGGCACCTGAAGCTCTGTCTCTGGTAGGGTCCATCGGGGTCTAAGTGCTACTTTTCCTTTCCTGCAGCAATTCAGTTATTTCTTGCTGTCGAGTCCTCACCGTTGTTTCACTTCTTAGTTGTTTGATTTTTGTGTTCTCACAGATGTTGCACTGATGAGTTAGAAAGCCATCACGCGGACTGAAAAAAAATCTATTTGTCTAAATCGCGGCGAAAGTAAGGGCGATGACTTCGGCCGCGTAAAATCGAATTACCCTACCCCCCCCCCCCCCCCGCCCCCCGCCCCCCCCCCCCCCCCCCCCACTACTAGCGAAATACTTTTCACTGACAGTGCCAATGCGGTTCTTTTGCCGTGATTTATTTTTTTGGAAAGTATCTGTCCTTTTGGCTTTCCGGTATTGATGTTTCCATAAGGGTCTAGTTATTTCATGTTTGTGTGTGTCGCTGATGGGAGATGTGGGTTTATTGTATCGATTCCTGACCATTGCCCTCACTTCTATTTTACGTCACCTTAAACTAGGTATTCAAGAATTCCATAAGAAGTATGTTTTCAAGGCCGTTAAAAATATTGTTCACTATGTTAACTCACTTCAACAACAACTTGGTAGTACTAAGTCCTATGAACTACAGCCTTTGGCTGGAGAGAGGGCTGTAATTGATGACTACATTTCTCATTCAGCCACCAAGTTAGGTGTATGTATTACAGAAGCCAAAGCAAGCTTCCTACGTTATACTGGTTACCTAATCTTGGTTTATTGCAAGTTCAAGCATTTGTACCAACACTGAACTTTCCAAAATTAATATTAACTTCATGTCTTACTGCCATGAGAAAAAGTGTGATTGCGACAGACTTTGAAAGTTCAAGGAGAAATCTGCTATTGTCTATGAAATATTCTAATGAGGGTTTAGCCAATTGGCTATATTGAGGAAAAGTAACTGTCCTTTTGGCTGTCCGCTATAGGGTCTAGGTAGTTCATGTTCGTGTTTCTTTCCATTTGGTGTCTCTGATAGGAACTGTGGGTTAATGGTATCGAATCCTGATCATTGCCTTCACTTCTATTTTAAATAAATTAAAATTTAGACGTTTTCGTGCATTTAATCTGCATACTTATGATTTTTCCACACTTTACACCACACTTTCTCATAATTTTAGGAAAGAAAAACTTAATGCTTTAGCTGAATGGACATTCCTTGCTGTCGAGTCCTCATCGCTGTTTTATCCCCGTTGTTGTTTGAGTTTTGTCTTCTCAGAGATGTCGCACTGATGAGTCAGGAAGCCTTCATGCGGACTGAACAAAGTATTTGTCTAAATCGCGAATGAAGTAAGGGCGAGGGTTGCGGCCGCGTAAAATCGATTTAAGCCCCCCACCCCCACCCACCCCATCCCTATCCGTGAAATTCTTTTTACTGGCAGTTCCAATGCGGTTCTTGTCTGTTTTAGATAGCAAAACGGTTCTTTTCTGTTTTAGATAGCGAAATGGACATTCTATGGGAAAGTAACTATCTTTTCGGCTTTCCGATATTGATGTTTCCATTAGGGTATAGTTATTTCGTGATTGTGTTTCTTTTCCTTTGGTCTCCCCGCATTGGGGCGGTTGTAGCCAGTACCCACAACCTATGTTTGTACCAGAAATAAGCAAAATAACGAATATCACAGAAAACCCTTGGCTTCTCTATATAAAGTGGGGATAAAGGGGTATTCATTTCACGGACTTTTTCACGTGATGGGGCACCTTTTTAACAGTGCGAAAGGTGGTCTCATACTGGAGGACAGTGGGAGGAGAAAGCACGAAGAAAGATCAACTAAAACTTTTTGAAAATGTTTTTTTAGAAGGATTAGTATTTATTTTAGTTGCTCTTAATAGAATTATTGTAAACCTTAGGAAAACACGCCTATAAGAATACATAGTAAAGTTTATCGCCGAAAAAATGAAAATTTTAAGATGAAAAAAATTGCGATATTTTTCTTATTTCCGCTCATCGAGGCGGTTCTAACGAATACCCACAATCTATATTTTATAGCAGAAATAAGAAAATAATCTTTACCACTGTAAACCCCAGTTTTACTATATAAAAGTGGGGTTCAATGGGGTCAAAACTATATAGGCGTGTTATCGTGATGTGTACAAACGCATAGACAAAATTAAAACACGTGTCATACAATTAGTATAAAACACCATCTGTAAATACCAAATTGAGAAGTAATCAATCACAATTAAAAAAGTGAGGCATCACAGCTGGTATATCTATATGAAGTTAATTTCTTCCGTGAATTTGATACAGTGAATATACTACGCCCCAATTCATTAACACTAAGGTGCCAAGCAAAATGACATACCAAACGATAGTCTATTCTTGTAAAAACAAAGTCGGTGAATTACAAATGTTCCATAAAAGGGTTATCCTTAGGAAGCAAGGAATACACCACAGAACTAAGACATATGGAGTCTGCATCTTTTTCTGAGCCAGACTAACTAGTTTCGGCCAATTAGGCCTCATCAGTGACTCTCAAATATTTTCAAAATTCCACAATGGATCAATGATCCCAAAGGACAAGAAAATATAAACTACACTAAGATGTAGGCCAGGGAGATCTTTTACGGCCGCCACACATTCCCAGACACCAGCTGTAGTGACGTTAAATATGTTGCATTTGCAGCACTGGCATGTTTGTTCAGGATCTGCACTGTTTGGCAATGCCCGACAGGCATACATTAGCATTTGTTTGTAAAGAAACGCTATTATAGCGCTATATATACACATAACATGTGAAATTATTATCTGAATTTCGTCTTAGATGTCTAATCACTTGAACGTTTCAGACATACCATCACGTAAGCAAGTCCGTGAAATGCACACCCCTTAAACCCCATTTTATTGTTTAAGGGGGTAAACATAATCGTTTTTATTATTTCTGCTCCCAGTCATAGGTTGTGCGTACTCGTTAGAACCGCCTCAATGAGGCGGTTCTAACGAGCACCCACAACCCATGTGTGGAGTTTAGAACCGCCTCAAAGAGGTGGTTCTAACGAGCACCCACAACCTATGTTTGCAGTACGAATAAGAAAAATATCACGTTGTAGCCATTTCGGAAATAATAAAAAATGCACCATGTCACACGGATGTATTTTCGTAATGCAAACAACTTGCAAGAATGATTCTGAACTGTTATTTCTGCTAAACGATCGATCCTAATTTACTAAATGGCAAAACGGAATTCCTGCAAATGACAAGTACATGTAAATAATTTGAAGGAAATGCTACCATATTTTTTTTGTCAGACAAAAAAATGACTGAACACTTTTCTTATAATGAAGAGTTTTAACGGGTACCCACAGTCTATGTTATAAAGCAGAGAATCTTTTGTTTGCTACATGTATAATCCGCGTGACTTTACTGACCATCTGAATAAAATCCAAGTTCTGGTTGTTTATAGCATCCCTAAGACGTCAGGGCGAAGCGTAAGAAGGAAATTCTGGGCTGTGCTTGTTTGTTTGTTTGATTTGAGGTTTAACGCCCACGTCAACACTGTATAGGTCATTTGGAGACGTTACTTCCAATATTATCGGACTTTTACCCTATGGGACACTGAGATGAAATGACATCTCAACCCCTGTCGCGCATTGAAACCAATAGGGTTTAAGAGCATGGACGGTCCGACTCGCACCGTTTTGCCTGGGCAGGCTTAGATCCTCTAAGCAGTTTACCAGTACTGGTGTGCGGTCGGTTTCAGCTCTGCGTGGAAGCATCATGCAGCCCATCTATTATTCAAGCCCCGATTGGCGGAGCGGTTGGACTGTGCACTTTGACATTGGCAAACATAATCTACATAATCAGACGCCGCATAACGCGATATCTGAAAAATCTACTGTGCTTGCTTAAATTTAAATGAACAGTTCGATTCTCTATTCATGACTATTTTCCCAACCTACACTCAGAGACGATCGACCCACCAGTGCTCTCAGTGCTTTGATTTTCTTTTGATAATGTATTTGTATTTCTGTTTCAAACCTAGATTGAAGTAGATTGTAGTAGCTCGTTAGAACTGCCTCAATGAAAAGGTTCTAACGAGTACCAACAATCTTTGTTACGCAGTAGTAATACTTTTTACCCTGCAGACCCTATTTTTCTCTGAGTACAGTGTTTGTTTGATTGATTGGAAGTTTAACGTCTCCGTCAACACTGCATGGGTCATTCTGGAGAGGTTACTTCCAATATTGTGGGTCTTTTACCAGACATTGAGATGAAATGACTTCTTAAGTACTGCCGTCCAACTCGCACCACTTTACCTGGGCAGGCTTAGAAGCAGACGTCTATTTGTAAAAAATAACAAAGCTACGTTGATTCTTTAAGACCTACAATCTTTGATTAGGTCATGCAGTACGGGACTTTGTCCACAATCAGAAAGTAATGCAAAAGATGTAAGATGGTTTCTTACATGTACTCGCACACGTCCTTCTGAGACACTGTTCAGTGTATTCGTGTGCGCAAAAAGTCCAAGAAATAATCATCAATGGAAAATGCGTCTGCTAGTCTTGGGAAGTAAATGGCCAACATAACAACATAAGCTGACTACTTTCCTTTCAAATAGCCTACACATCTCATTCGGCAACCTCGGGTATCGGGGGATCATATCCGTTGATTATTTATGAAAATAGTTTAATCGAGTAATTAGCCGGAAGAAAAATACAAGATTGGAGGAGCCCTACGATAACTAGTCAGCGAAATCACGAACGAGTACAAACTTTTGGAATGCTTTTTGAATCATTGACCCACCGGCTGTCGGGGGCGATCTCACTAATTACTGGTAAACGGCTTAGAGGGTCGAATTAAATGAGTAAGATGCTTCAGGGAATTATCGAACTAGAACCAAAAGCCTATCGGAAAGCTGAACAGATGCATTTAACGAAATAACAAAATCACCGGCGACAAGCTTAAGCCGAGTTGGCAGCTCTTTCTGAAACAGGTGGCAACTTTTGACACACAGAAGTGTTAAAATTGAAACATTTTAAAATTCATCATGTTAACAAGTCCTTGAATTGAACTCCCCTCTAAACCCCACTTTATATAGAGTGAATGGGGTTTACAGGGGTATACATTAGTTTGCTTATTACTGCTCAAAGACATAGGTTGTGCGTGATCGTTAGAACCGCCTGAGGCGGGTGCTAACGAGCACCCACAACCTATGTGTGGAGTATAAACAAGAAAAATGTCACAAATTTCATTAGAAAAAATGTCCGTGTTCGAGATATAATATGTAAAAACATGCGTTAACATGATGTGAACGGCACCAAACCAAATGAGTCCGCAACGAATGTACCGACTTTGTACGGCAGTGATAATGACCGAGGAAAAAAAAACAGTTTACGGGTCCACGGCCATAACTCTTATCTTCAAGACGGGCCCGACATGACAATAACAGGTGACTTGGCCGTAAAACCACAGCGAAACATAACTCCGTCTACAAGGCAGGCGTTTTATATGGAAACTCGAGTCATAACATAAGGAAAAAAAACAGCCTGTTAAGTCCTCAAACTTTTGAGTATTGTATATGTTTTCATTCCAACACAAAACACACTCCTATATAAATTTGACCCTCTTCAAACCAACTTTTATATAGGAAAACTGTGGTTTACAGGGGTATAGGTTATTTTTCTTTCTGCTCAGAAACATTGATTGTGGGCATTGGTTAGCTCGAAGCGGTTCTAACGCGTGCTACAATCTATGTTTTAGCAGACTTATAAAAAATATCAGACTTTTGTATCAGATTTTTTTTTCTGTGATAAAATAAATTATGCGTGTACTCGTAATGCCATTTGACACTGTCATGTCTAATTACTGAGCTAGGCTTCTTCCATGAAGATCAATGCGATATTGACAATGGAAATGACTATGACTATTGGTTTTCTAATTAACAGACCGTGGAAACAACAACAACGTAAGTACCAGGGCAAGTTAGCCAGCCTCTCCCATTTCCAATTGACCGAGACAATAAGGATTTTCATGCCTTGTTTCAATACATGTTTGAGGCATGTGGTCAAAATTGCACTTTTATTGTGTCATTCACTCATAAAATATGGCTAGTGATGCAAAAGCAAGCTTTTAGTCAAAAGTTGAGTACCGTGCTGTAATTCGGTACTCGTAAGGAAAAACAGGTCAGGAAATACATAGCGAGTTGACCAATGTTTATGGGTCTTCTGCACCATCGTATGCACAAGTTAATTTCTGGGTTGGGGAATTCAAACGCGAAGGAACGTCTTTAGAAGACGAAACCAGGTCTAGAAGCATATCAGATGCCACCGATAAAGAAATGTGTAACAAAACACTGGATCTTGTGTACTCTGATAAGCGATTAGCGAATGAATTACACATTTCACATGGTTGCGTTTCAACAATTTTACATGATCGCTTTAGTATGCGCAAGCTAACAGCCCGCTGGGTCCAGAAATCCAATGGCAACCAGAGCATAAGTATGCAGCGCATTGTTGAAGCGATTTAGGTCGTCAGTGGGTAGGAGGTTCAAATCGTAACCCTCTGTTGGTAAGGTGATGGCAACCGTATTTTGGGACGCACAAAGCGTTATTAGGTTGGATTTTTTTTTTGGCAAAGAAAAATGCAATAACAGGTGCGCATTATGGAAATTAAAAAGAGAAACGATAAGGAACTGATACAGTCAGATCCCAAATTCTTCCCACAATATCAATAGGGAAAAAGGCAAATCATAGAGTGACGACAGTAAATAAAACGGACATCAGGTAAACCGAGATAGCAGCTCTTTCCCAAAAGGTGGTGACTCAGAATATCCAAACCTGACTGACAAACAAATGGAGCAATAAACTGGAAGGGCAAACGTAACTAAAATGAACAAAAAAAACAAACAAGAGGGCCATGATGGCCCTGGATCGCTCACCTGATCCATAGTGTAACAAGTGGGCCTCAGAGAGGGCCATTATTGGCCCAAGGGCTTTAATGTGCATAATGTTGAGGGAGGTCTTAAAGGTGAAGCTTCATACAAAACATCAACAAAGGCTATAATTTGAACAATCTTGGACAAAGGTCCACTAGATGAAGCTACACATCAAATATCAAAGACCTGGGCCTAGCGGTTTCAGAGAAGAAGATTTTTATTGATTTTCCCTATATAAGCCTATGTAAAACCAAAGGGCCCCGGGACGGGGGCATTTTTTGCCCCAGCACTATAATTTGAACAATCTTGGCAGGGGTCCACTAGAAGAAGCTTCATACCAAATATCAAAGTCCTGGGCCTTGTGGTTTCAGGGAAGAAGATTTTTAAAGATTTTCCCTATATAAGCCTATGTAAAACCAAAGGGCCTAGGGGCGGGGGCATTTTTGGCCCCAGCACTATAATTTGAACAATCTTAGTAGGGTCCACTAGATGAAGCTTCATACCAAATATCAAAGACCTGGGCCTTGTGGTTTCAGAGAAGAAGATTTTTAAAGATTTTCCCTATATAAGCCAATGTAAAACCAAAGGGCCCCGGGGTGGGGGCATTTTTTGTTCCAGCACTATAATTTGAACAATCTTGGTAGGAGTCCACTAGATGAAGCTTCATACCAAATATCAAAGTCCTGGGCCTTAAAGGTGCATTATTGAGCTGTCGGAAAAAAAGTGCTTAATTTTTTTTTTTACATATATCGGGTATTTTTTGTTTAAATAATACAAATGAATGAGTTTTATGTAATATTGCGAACAATTATGATCACAGGTTAAGTTTTATGAGACGGTTTTCCTAACTATGCTACGAACACAGTTAGTCTATTTTTAATTTCGCGACAAAACTACAACGCGCGTGAAAAATGACGTCATGCGGTAAATACCTAGAAAGGTATGCAGGGATCATCTCAACATCGTTACACACAATTGTTGTGACAGAAATCGTAGATCGTAGTATAGTGAAATTCTTTTAAACTTTTTATGCGAATATCAATGTGTAAAATGGAAATAAATTCCGTCTTTCTCTCTCTCTCTCTCTCTCTTTCTCTCTCTCTCTCTCTCTCAGCATGCCATGGCGTACACGTTCCCCAGTGCTCTCTCTCTCTCCCCTCTCTCTCTCTCTCTCTCTCTCTCTGAAAGTGCTATGGCCAACATGTTGCTAAGTTTTTTTCTCTCACTCATTATGGGCTAAATGTTGAAACAGTGGGTCAACATCGGGCAGACAGCGATACGACGTCGCCATGTCCTATCGCTCTCGGTCATGCGATTTACTCTCTCTCTCTCTCTCTCTCTCTCTCTCTCTCTCTCTCTCTGTGGCCTTCATGTTGCTCATTCGTCTCTCTCTCTCTCTCTCTCTGGCCTTCATGTTGCGCATTAGTCTCTCTCTCTCTCTCTCTCTCTCTCTCTCTCTCTCTCTCTCTCTCTCTCTCTCCGTGGCCTACATGTTGCTCATTGCTTTCTTATCGTGGCCTACATATTGTCCATTCTCTCTCTCTCTCTCTCTCTCTCTCTCTCTCTCTCTCTCTGAAAGTGTTTTTGTTTGATTTGAGGTTTAACGTCCCCGTCAACACTGTAAAGGTCATAAGATCATTTTGGAGACGTTGTTTTCAATTTTGTGGGACTTTTACCCGACATTTGGATAAAATGACATCTCAAGCCCTGTCGCCCAATGAAACCAATAGGGTTTATTAGCGTGTACGGTCCGCCTCGCACCGCGGTTCCTGGACAGGCTTAGATCGTCTAAGCGGTTTACCAGTACTAGTGTGTGGGCCGGATTCAGCTCTGCGTGGAAGCTTTTTGCAGCCCATATATTTCTTCAAGCCCCTTTGGGCTCTGAAAGTGCCATGTCCAACATGTTGCTCAGTGTTTTTTTTTCTCTCTCTCTCTCTCTCTCTCTCTCTCTCTCATTATGGGCTAGCGCACCATATTGGGCCAACATCGGGCCGACAGCTATACGACGTCGCCATGTCGTATCGCTGTCGGCCCGACGTAGGCGTAGTTCAGATGATTCACACACACACACACACACACACACACACACACACACACACACACACACACACACACACACACACACACACACACACACACACCATTACCTACATGCTGCTCATTAGTCTCTCTCTCTCTCTCTCTCTCTCTCTCTCTCTCTCTCTCTGGCAGCGTTGTCAAACTTAGTTGCAGAGATGAATGCCTTGACCTGCTCCATCCTTCGAATGAGGATGTAAGGTGAAAATCTTGATCCTGCCCAAACAGCACCAAAAAGATTGTTTTTCTTCTACACTGTTTTTGTAGAAGTAAAAGCCATACAGGGCTAATGTTATTTGTTAACGGTATGAGACGGAAAATAAATATTCTATGTATATATCGTCGGGCCGACGCTTGACCGACATTCTACGCTGACTGGGTGTCTTCCATTAAAGTTAAAGACCCCTACCTCAGTTTAGTTTTGTATTGGACTAACGGCCCAGTCAACACTATTTTATGTCATTTTTGAGCCGGTCAGTTTACCTGTCCACACTTTTCCTGGGCAGGCTTATACGTAAAGCCACGGTCACAAATCACTATTCGATCGCCGCCCGACTACTCGGGGACTGCGATGGGGTGAGGTTGGGCTGGAGTCCGGTCGGCGTCCCGCCGGATGTTGGGGCGTTGGTGGTGGTCGGGAGGGGCCCGGTTAAATTTTAACTCGTTAAAATTCTCCACGAAAACTCACCGACTTCTAGGTCGGTGGCACATCGATAAAAGTCGAGCAGAGCTCGTACCGACGTCGATGTCGATGGCATCGGCTGGCATCCGGTAGTCGTAAAGCGGACCCCGACCAATCAGATAATCGGGCAGTAATCGGCCGAGGCCCGACAGATGATCAAGCGGAATCCGCTGGACGAATCCCGGTTTCGACTGGCGCCGCTCGATCGCTGATTGACGCTCGACTATATAAGGGCCCGATCTCCGATGGGTGCCAGTTTCTAGCAGACCAGTAGGGAGCATTGTACATAAACGTTTGATAACTGCCCATGCAAAGGACGGTACACGATCCATTGCTTCATCCACCATCAGCGGTAGCAGTTCTTCTCCCGCACACAAGGTTGCAAAGACCACATTGGCACGGTGCCGAGCCCTAAGCAGCCACTCCTGTAACCTCCGGATCCTTTCCTGGGGTGACGGTAGGTGCAGTGGTGGGATAAGAGGCATCTTGTTCCGCTTTTCTTCGAAAGTTTTCCTCGACGTCAAGAAAAAGGATGTTCACCCACCAACAGAGCTGACCCATTTGTTGTATAGGCAGGAGAGGATGCAGTTTATATACCCCTGAACAACTGGACAATTCCCGGCTGGGGTAAACCCGTCCCTTGTCCGGCGGCCGGGAACTGGGCGGACATCTGCAGAACATCGACCGATGCTCGGGGACTAGTAACAATCGCCGGGTATACGGTCGGTAACCTGCAGTGCACCGGCCTATTTCCGCCCGGCGTATACGCCGATGCTTCCCCGCAAAACTTAGGCTGACACCGCCCGATTCCCGGCGGATGTCTCTCTAGGCCCCACACGGCATACTTTTTGCCAAAACCGAGCCAGACACCCATTTCTCGGCTTGGACTGCTCGGCCGACCACAACGTATAGTATAGCTCGGCCGGGGTACGCCGAATTTGTGACCGAGGCATCAGCAGTTAACCAGTACAGTGCACACTCTTTCGCCACTGACAACTGCCCTTCTTGAATCAGCGGATGCCCAGTGGTAGAGAATGGCCGTGGAAAAATATTTCATGATCTATCTCCACGAAAGAATGTTGCCGACCCGGCAGGTACCGAACACGCGCCTTTCTGATCACCAGTCAGACGTTCATCCGACCGAGGTACTGAGGCCGATGATTATCATACGAGATATTTTGGCCAGCAATAATCAAGTGTATATAAATGTAAAGTGCAGATAACTCCATGTCAACAGACATACAACGTCTAAACAACGTCCAAGTCAACAGACATACAACGTCTAAACAACGATGCATTGACGCTGACGCAGCAAAGTCGATGCAACAACGAAATTGACATAGCGTGTAGCATCGGCTCCGGAACTTGTTACTCAAAAGTACCAGATTAATGTGGAAAATGATCATACCGACGGTAACGGGCCTCCGTGGCCTAGTGGTTAAGAGTGCTGACTCTTGATCATTAGGTCTCTCACCGCTGTGGTTCGAGTCTCGCTCGGGTCATATGTGAGACGCCAAGTTCTGCAACGGAAGGTAAGGTGGTTTTTCTCCGGGTACTCTGGTTTTCGCCCATCTCTGATTAACGATCGCTCGATACGGGTGAAATAATCTTGAAAGGGCCGTAAAACCAAAAAAAAATAAAAAATAAAATAAAAAAATACGGACGGCAGGTAATGACCTAATTTGGCGTTATTACGTAAAGCTAGAACCTAAAACCACTTCCCATCACGTGAACAAGTCCGTGAAATTAAGACCCCACTAAACCCCATTTTATATAAAGAAAACTGGGGTTTACGGGGAATAACATTAATTTCCTTAGTTCTGCTCCAAGACATAGGCTGTGGGTACTCGTTAGAATCGCCTCAATGAGGCGGTTCTAACGAGCATCCAAAACCTATGTTTGGAGTATAAATATGAAAAATATCACAAATCTTCATCAGAAAATGATGCCTTTTTTAAGGTTTGAGAAATTTACTATATCCCACGGATGTGTTATCCTAATGCCATATTAAATGAACTTATTTGCTCTGAAATTCTTGTGCCGACATTTTGGAAAGCTTTGAAAAGGTTTGAGGGTCACTGACGAGGCCTTATTGGCCGAAACTAGCTATTCTGGCCCAGAAAACATGTACACTCCATATGTTCCAGTTTTGTGGTGCATTCCTTGCTTCCAAAGGATATACACTTTCGGATGAGTCTTTAAACCTAGGTCCCGTCTCCGTATGGCCTTAGCTGTTGGTGGGACGTAAAACTCAAACACTCACTCACTCACTCACTCACTCCAAAGGATAGCCATTTCTAGAACATATTTAACGTCACTATAGCTGGTGTCTGGGAATGTGTGGAGGTCGTAAAATGTCTCCCTGCCCAACATCATAGTGTAGTTTATATTTTCTTGCCCTTCCAGTGGTGAATTTTGAAATTTTTGAGGGTCACTGATGAGGCCTAATTGGGCAAAACTAGCTAGTCTGGTCCAGAAAACATGTACACTCCATATTTATCCCCACGTTTTTCGAAGAAAAGTGGGGATATTGATATCGCCTCCGTCTGTCCGTTCGTCCGTCCGTCCGTCTGTCCGGCTATCTCCTCCTACACCGTTCATTGGAATTCAACCAAATTTGGTGTGTGAGTTACATACATGAATGGCTTCTGCAAGAGCACATTAATTTTTGGACCAGCCCCCAAGGGTCCCGTGAAGCGGTCAAAACGTGGGGATTTGCGATGGCGCGCCATCGACTGCGCGATCTAGTTTACAGTTTTGTGGTGTATTCCTTGTTTCCAAAGGACAACCCTTTCTAGAACATATTTTAGAAGTAAGAAGATGAGAGAAAGTACAAAAAGGGGACAGGGAATTATTGAAAGGTTGTGTGAGTGCTTTTCAGTTTAGACAACATGTACGATAGAAGTTGGTCTTCTGTCTTTCTCGCTTGCTAGGCGAGTATCTCTAGCAATGTTAATAATAAGACGATTCATTACGATAACAGGTCCGTGCAATGAACGCCCCTTTAAACCCAACTTTATAGAGAGAGAACTGGGGGTTACAATATTTTGTAACTGGGTATACAATTTGCTGCGTCAGCGTCAATGCATCGCAGTGATGTTGCATTGACGTTGACACGACGTTGTTTAGACGTTGTATGTCTGTTGACATGGAGTTATCTGCACTTTATGTTTACATACACTCGATTATTGCTCGCCAAAATATCTCGTATGATAATCGTCGGCCTCAGTACCTCAGTCGGATGCGCGTCTGACTGGGTATACAATATTTTTCTCATTCCTGCTCCATGACATACGCCGTGGGTACTCGATAGAACCACATCACTGCGGCAGTTCCAACGAGCACCAACAGCCATGTTTGAAGCATAAATGAGAAAACTATCACAATTTTTCACCAGAAAAGTAAATATTGTTAAGATATGAAAGAATGCACAAAGTCATACGGGTGTAACATCGTATTGGCTAATAGACGATGATAATCAATTTGAAAAAATAATAATAATAATAATAATAAAATTCTTTCATGGGAGAGCAGAAAACAAACTGTAGTAACAATATACATGTATTTTCTACAAGATGTGCCTTTTATAGCTAATGGTACAAGTCTACTGCACTATATGTGTGGCAGATAGTCGACGGAAAACAGAACCCTGACACCAAACATAAACATTAAGTCGGAATAGGCCTCATGAATCATCAGTGTTTGGGTAAAAGTAGTTATATGTAGAACATAGAAGTGTAGGCAATGATCAGGAATCGACACAATTTACCCACAGCTCCCACCAGAGTTACCAAAGGGGAAAGAAACACAAACATGAAACAACAGACCCTAATGGAAACATCAATAGCGGAAAGCCAAAAGGACAGTTACTTTTCCACAAAATGGCCAATTCGATATCCAAAACAAAATAAAATAAGCGATACAAACACTCAAAGACAAACCATAACAAAAATAAACAACGACAGAAGAACCGCCTTGGAGCGGTCAGTGAAACGAATTCCACTGGGCTGGGCGAGAGAGGGGCTTTAATCTTAAAGAATTTATCTAACCTGTTGTTTATGAGTGAAATGTATCTCTCGCTAAGCACTTTATTCATAGAAACAAATTTGTTTTCGTATATACAATATTTTGCTAAAACAGAGAGAGAGAGAGAGAGAGAGAGAGAGAGAGAGAGAGAGAGAGAGAGAGAGAGAGAGAGAGAGAGAGAGAGAGATGTAATTGACCACTTCTGCTTTACCACCGTGTGAAAATAGTATTTTACGATCCTCTAGCGATATTTCTGGATTTACATTTGTGGTCAACCATGATTAAAGTTCAGTCTAAAACGTTCTTACTTTTGGGCATCTAAGAAATAAATAATGGATTTTTTCTGGTTGTTCATTACAGTAACTACAACCCTGATTTTATTAATTTTAAATAGAAATGAATGTGTTACTAAATTTTTATTATTTATTTTGTATTGAAAGTCGCGTAGTTTTGTCTCGTGAAATGTCTTTAATGCTCTTTTTCCACTCTATCTCCTATCTCCGTTTGCCATTTTGTTTGTGCAATGTATTCGTTTACTCTAACCAAAATATCATAAATAGTCTACTCCCTTTCTTTGAACTAATCAAGTCTTGAAAGTATATGTTACAAACTACATTTTGTTTAAATTTAACAGCAAATACACGATTCATGTGAATTTGATCTTTTCATACTTGAGAAATACTATTTACTACATGGTGGTAGTCTAAAAATGTGGCCCTTATATCATATATCGCCTTTAACTGTTCAAAACTATAAAATACCACTTCCTCACTAGTAAGATCGTAAATTGCTCTTATGCCCATATCGCACCTATTTCTTAAAAACAATTTCCCATTACCAATGTGGTCTTTATGTCATAATGGGCATATAAGAATTTGCTTTAGTTTTTCTACGGGGACAGGTTTACAAAATTCCGACAAGCAGAAAATCCTTCAAAAAATGGATTTTTGTAGGTTGAAACTAAATTTCGCCGCATAAGATTTGGTTTGGACATACCTTATGATCACAAAATACTCAACAGCCTGGGAGCGCAGATCTTATGACACTAATGTGATTCTGCTTGTTTATGACCTTACCAGATCATGATTAAATGGTCAACAAATAGATCTTATCTTGGGTTTAGCATGACCTTTGGCTAGGTGAATCACATGAAGCTTCTTCGCAAGCTACTGGTACATGGATTAACTATCCAGTGAATTAAGTCTTTTCTGATTGAGAGAAGTCAGACAGTTGCACTTGAATGTGAGTACTCAGATGAGGTTCCAGTTACTTCAGGTGTACCACAAGGATCAGTTCTAGGCACAATATTATTGTTATTATACCTTAACGACCTACCCGACAATGTGTGGTCCCGGGTTCGCCTATTTGCTGGTGACACTGGGGTGTACCTGACCATAATTCTCCCTGATTATTCGGTCACCCTCCAGAGGGACTTAGACCGCCCCATCATAGAATCTCACTGGGCCATGGAATCAAAACATAGAAAGGCGGCATAATGCTGCGTTTTACCAGATCTGCACTTCTTGTTTAAAATGCTGGTATTTAAGTGTTAAACTAACAGTTTTAGATTACAACTAGGATGAAAATTATTTTAGCTGCCCTTTATATTACAGCGAAAGTAACCTTTTGTGAACGGAAAAGAAATTTATGAAAGTACTTTTATCTCAGGACATCTTAAGTTTCCTCAATACATTTGCACAAGAAAAATAAAGATGAAAGATTTGCAAGTTGATTTTCCCCAAAATATAATCCTGATTTCCGTTTAAAAATCCATGTCCCACAAGAAAAAGGTTTGGAGATATAAACGGTTATTACAGCAAGTACTTTCTTGCATTAGCAACATCCCTGTGCCTTTGAAAATAAATGAAATTCTGTATTTTTCACTTTTACCAGGAAAAAAGGAAACCGCTTTATAGACTTTTTAAAAGTTACTAAAACAGCTGCAGATCAATAGTTCACATCAAATACTAACGAGTCGGTCAAAGCTTTCTATCAAAAAGGCTACCTGAATTGAAAACCAGATTTTTTTGACATGTTTATTCTCGATGGGCGCCATCATATCCTTTTCTTGCGGTAAATCTGAAATGCTGAGATTTCATCAATTATGCATTCCACATTTTATTTTCTCCATCATCAATGAAAATACCTTGAAAAGTCAGCTATGTAGCCTTCTTCCTGCGTATACCATAATGAAATCGCCTATCTTGGAAGCCTGTCATCACTGATAAATTAGTGTAGCTGTCAAATTGAAGAGATTTCCATCTTGCCAAATGCAAAAACGTATTCATACGCCTTGGAACTAATTTCCCACCAAAAAAACAATAGTACACAATTGCTTTAAATTTAAAACATAATATTCATATTTGAAACTGTCTTGCGCCTACTTTCACATACTTTCTAACATAATTTGTTCGTTAATTCAGGAATAGTATGCCTTCATTTCTGAACTAGTTTCTACGTGTAACATTGTCCTGTTTGTGTTGTTCACCCCTGTTCCCAAGTAAACAAGTTGAAAAGGGTAGATTTCTTTTTTAACTTCTTTCAGCAAAACATATTAAAAGTATTGGGCTTCTATGAAATTTTACCAACCCGCACATTGGTAAGTAGGTGACACAACAGATCATTAATTGGATTAGATAAATATGTCCAAACATCAATTATTTGTTTATGGTGACTCATGTGAACAGAAAACAGCGTGTTTTTGTTAATGGTGAATCTTCAGTATGGGCGGCAGTTTTGTTTGGAGTCCCACAAGGGACTGTTCTTGGTCCTCTATTGTTCTCCCTGTACATCAATGATATTTCCTCTGACATTGACTCAGAAATAAGACTTTTCGCAGATGACTGTGTTTGTTACCGGGAAATTAGAGATACAGATGACTCATTGAAACTTCAGGCTGACATAGATGGATTAGGATGTTGGGCCCGAAAATGGGGCATGAGATTTCAGCCAGTTAAATGCAATATTATGCAGATAACAAGGAAGAGATCTAATAAAGTTGAGGCTTCTTACACTTTAGAGGGAACGGTCCTCGAAAATGTGAATTCCATTAAATACCTTGGTGTGACAATCACTCACGATTTGAGATATGCAATATGTGTACAAAGGCGAATAGAACTCTTGGATTCCTGAGGCGAAATCTTCATCAGTGTCCCCAGGATGTGAAAGAGACAGCATACAGGGGACTTGTTCGCCCAATCTTGGAATATGGTAGTTGCATCTGGGACCCAAGCGGAGTGGTCCTAAATGAAGAAATTGAAAAAGTTCAGAATAGAGCGGCTAGATTTGTAACTGGAAATTACTGCTTTGAAACTGGGAGCATGACTGGAATTCTAGGAAAATTAAGATGGGAGTCTCTCAAGAAAAGGAGAAGAGACAGTAGGCTCTTACTCTTATACAAAGGTCTAAAGGGTGCTGCCATTATTCCAACAGATGACCTTGTTCCCCCGGCTAGGCACTGTAGACAGCACCATTCAATGACGTTTTAGACCCTTACTGCAAGAACGGATATTTATAAAGAATCGTTCTTCCCCCGAACCATTAGAGATTGGAATGCCCTTCCGGATTCTATTATTTCGACGGCGGAAGGCGCTGATGATTGTGTAGCTAAGTTTACATCTTTGGTTAGAGCTAGGGACTAACTTCCCATATCACAGGTCCTGGTGTATGAATGTCATTTGACGTGTCACCAGTAACAATTCTGATTCTGATTCTTATGTAACAAATCAATGGGTAAAAATCACTGCTATAACATAGCAGTTATAGGAAATGATCAGAAGCCTTTTGCACAAAAATCCTGGTGCTGAACAGGCTGCTTTCATTCTTTCAGTTCAAATATGGGGATAAACTGTTTTTATCTTATTTTTTTTTTTTTTTTTTTTTTTTGGTTTTGGATTTTATTCCAGTATCAAATCATCCACCCAGTAAACACAATCAATAATACAGTGAAACTTTGGTGCAGTGATTCATAAATTGTTATAAATTGCATGAATGAAATATATAAAATGAAATACTAAAAGCACCAAAGAAGGTCAATCATTTTACAAGCTAAATGCAAGAGATTGCAACACCTCAACCCAATCAGTTATCTTACTGCCAACTTGGTAGAACTGGTCATTTTTGGCTACCATACACTGAATTTAAAAATAGTACAAGGTGAAATAATTACATTTTTGGGGGGTGGGGGAGGAATCATTAATTTTCAGTACTATTTAGGTATTTTACTTGAAATTCCACTCTTGCAGTGCCTAAAGGCAACCTTTAGCCACAATTCTATGATAGTATTTTACACATTTTTGTTCTGTGGATTAAGATATCATTTTTGCAAAACCATGGAAAAATGCAATAAATTACTAACATGGTGACTTTCCAATAAAAATATTTTGCTTTCATATTCTTACATTTACATGGACTACCATCTGATGAAAAATCTGTTTGGGTAACTATTTGCAAATATGATTTTTTCAGTACCTCAAATGTAGTGAAATAACTGTATTGAGGAACCTTAAATCACCTTCTTTAAAGTAGCTTTTTGTTGTCTGTGGCGTTACTAAATCGTACAAATGTGAAATGGTTAGAATATACAAGATAAAAATTGCAACATGTGTGCACGTGGCCGATTTCGAAAAAAAAACACAAAAAAACAGAAGACCATCATGAAAACATGCCTATGCAATTTTGACCCTCTTAAACTCCACTTTAATCCAGTAGAATGGGGTTTGTATGGGTGTACATTATTTTTCGCATTTCTGCCCAAAACATAGATTTTTGGTACTCGTCAGAAACCGCCTGGTCGAGACGGTTCCAACGAGTACCCAAAATCTATGTTTTGAGCTGAATTATGAAAAATAGCAGAATCTTTTATCTGAACATTTTCATTTTTTGGGTGGAAATATGTTCAATTTATTTGAAAAGGCATGTTTTCGTAATGCACAAAAAAAAAAAAAATAATAATAATAATAATAATAGCCTCACTCATAATCTTAAATAACTGGAGTATAGTATGCATATTACAGGACCTTCGTTTGAATAAACTCTCGTCAAAGGAATAAACACTTCTCAAAGCATAAACTCACGTCTATTCTAGTTGTAAGTTTCACAAGAACGCAGTAGAAACTATTTCAGCTCACTGAAAAACAAACTTTATTTCGTAAACAAAAACAACAAAAAGAAAAAAAAAAGAAAAAAAAAGAAAAACTTCCCATCACGAAAGGAAAGTTCCTTCCGTTGAATAGACCAATAGGGGACAGACTTTCTTCCAAAGTATTTTCAGTAATGAAACAAAGCGAAAGCAACGACAAAGAATTCTCAAAAGGAAATATGGCCCTGGTGTAGATTTCACATCTCCATCTGTTTCATGCAAAAATAGATTGATTTACGATCAGCACTAGCATTATAATCGATCCCTATGTGATGAAACCAAACATGATAATAACCACGGCCTTTCCTTCCAAACGATGTCAAAATGGTGTCAGTAGTTTCCAAATTTGCAATTTTGTGACGCAAGTAACCGTACAGTTAATTCAGCATTTTTTTTCCAAGTTGCCGTACTTAAAAAAAAATCCAAGTTGCCGTACTTGAAAAATCCAATATATATATTTCATCAGCCTAAATACTTTTGTAAGCCTTCATGAATGACGGTTAAACAAATAAAGCTCTTATATCTATCTCAAGACAGGGACATGGATCATTCACACAGAGCTCTTCGTCAATAACAAAACGATCCGGGATTACGAAATTTCCTTAATAAAGCAGACCTTGATTCGAGAAATTCAAGGAATACTAGGTTTTACCAACCTCCTTTTTTTCATTTCCAATATACATATGATCAGTAAGATAGACGATGTGAGCGGAAGATTGCGATTGAACTGGACTAGTTTGTTTGTAGGGGTCCCAGGGGGTGGCAGCATATTCTAGTTTAGGTCTAACTAGTGACTTGTATGCTGTTGCCTTGATGTCCTTTGGGCATGCAGAGAGATTCCTGCGTAGGATAGGAAAGCAGCTGTCTGGCTGTCTGTCGTAGATAGCATGTCATAGTCTAGCTACTAGACCTTGATGTCATATTTACCAATTACCAACCTTCATGTGTGTTTTTATCAAATATGAAACCTTGTTAGACTTTAATCTTGTCTCAGACACCAAGGTCTAGTACAATGCGAATTTTACCTCGCAAGATCCTTGGTAAATGATTGATTACAGCTACAGTCATGAAATGTTTATTGCCTTTCTGTACCCCTTACTGAACACCAACTGATAAGGCAAACTGGCATTTTAGTTAGAGTATATCTTCCCAAGATCAAATAAGGGGTAGAAGAATATTACTTATTAACTTTAAAATATGATATCCGACTAGAAGCTAGTCTAAGCATGTCAGTGTGACTATTTCACACCAGTGTACTGTCTATAGCCAGGTTTTTTGCTTTACTTCTGGCAATGGATGTTGTATGATGACTCCATTATCTTGCTTTTGTTGCCGATTCTGATGTACTCAGACTAAGTCTTGTCTGGGTGAAAACGCATCTATCAGTCTCTCTCCCATGCTTGTAAATAATTAAAGTCCTCTTGAGCGACAGCAACTCGGTACAACAGGCAGTGATCAGCGAACAGGGGAGACGCGTGGTGGCAAGTCGTTGATTTATATGAGGAAGAGGAGAGTGCCGAGCACTGTACTCTGTGGAACACCAGAAGTAACGGGCGCAGACGAAGAAATCCTCAATTACGACTTTCTGGTATCCATCAGCAATGAAATTGTGCGGAACCTCGTGAAAGGCCTTACTGAAATCTAGTAGGATGACATTTATGCGCTGTGAGTTGTTCATTCCGCCGGCTTGCTATCAGCTGGTACTCACATGACCCCCCCCCCCCCCCAGCAGGGAGAACGACCCAATGTACAACGAAAGAGCCGATTACTGTGCAGAGTCTCATCCTGCAAACCTGGAGTTTATGTAATAAACTGAGCGTGACAGCTCAGTGGTTAAGCCCAGAGTGGTTAGTGCACTTGACCCAGATGCCAGAGGCCCTCGGTTCGACCCGGCGGTGATTATTTCGGTGTCTGAACACCATTTACAGCGATGAATGTCAAAATGCGCACCGCCCTTTGGATCGGAACGTTTAACTGGAGGCACCGGCCCCCGCCCATAGGGGCTTGAAGAAATATATGGGCTGCATGATGCTTCCACGCAGAGCTGAATCCGGCCCGCACACTAGTACTGGTAAACCGCTTAGAGGATCTAAGCCTGTCCAGGAACCGCGGTGCGAGGCGGACCGCCTATGCTAATAAACCCAATGGGTTTCATTGGGCGACAGGGCTTGAGATGTCATCTCATCTCAGTGTCGGGTAAAAGTCCCACAAAATTGGAAGCAACGTCTCCAAAATGACCTTTAAAGTGCTGACGGGGACGTTAAACCTCAAATCAAACAAACAAACTGGAGGCGCCCTGTTCAGGGAGAGTCATCCCCTATGCAGGTTAACTGTTTGTTTGTTTTGGGGTTTACGGCCAAGTCAACACTGTTAAGGCCGTTTTTGAGCCTGTCAGTTTACTTTTCCTGGGCAGGCTTATACGTAAGAGGTAACCAGGAGAGTGCACATTCTTTCGCCAGAAACTGACAACTGCCCTTCTTGAGCCAGCGGAATGGAGAGAATGACCGTAGGAAAGATTTCTTGATCAATCCCCGCGAAAGAATATTGCCGACCCCGGCAGGTATCGAACCTGCTTCCCCATGATCAGCAGTCAGACGCGCATCCGACTGAGCTACCGAGGCCAGCGCAAGATTGATGTGTGCTGTAAATCTGCAAGTAATGGTAAAATGTGGCCGATCCCAGTATCAGTGAGTAGGTCCTGGTGCACGTTTGTTTGTTTGGTTTGAGGTTTAACGTCCCCTTCAACACTGTAAAGGTCATTTTGGAGACGTTGATAACAATTTTGTGGGACTTTTACCAGACATTGAGATGAAATGACTTCTAAAGCCCTGTCGCCCAGTGAAACAAATGGACGGACTCGCATCGCTTTGCTTGCCCAGGCTTAGATCTTCTAAGCTGTTTACCAGTACTCGTTTGCGGGTCAGTTACAGCTCTGCGTGGAAGCATTATGCAGCCCATATATTTCTTCAAGCCCCGATGGGCGGTGCGAATATGGATAGTGTTTCTCTTTTGTTTCGGTATTAAAAAGTTCTTGCTCGGCTCCCATGGCGGGGCTTGAAGAAATAGGTGGGCTGCATGATGGTGCCAGGCAGAGCTTAAACCGACCGCTTAGGAGTATTGGTAAACCGCCTAAAGGATTCAAGCCTGCCCAGGCAAAGCGGTGCGAGTCGGGCCGCCCATTCATATAAACCCTATTGGTTTCATTGGGCGACAGGGATTTTTTTTTTTTTTTTGGTTTTACGGCCCTTTCAAGATTATTTCACTCATATCGAGCCGATCGTTAATCAGAGGTGGGCGAAAACCGGAGTACCCGGAGAAAAACCATCTGACCTTCCGTTGCAGAACTTGGCGTCTCACATATGACCCGAGCGAGGCTCGAACCACAGCGGTGAGAGACCTAATGATCAAGAGTCAGCGCTCTTAACCACTAGGCCACGGAGGCCCGTAAGCGACAGGGAATGAGATCTCATTTCATCTCAATGTCGGGTATATAAAAGTCCCACAAAATTGTAAGCTAGGTCTCCAAAATTACTTATACAGTGTTGATGGGGACGTTAAACAGTGTTAATTGGGACGTTAACCCTCAAATCAAACAAATCAAAAGGTTATTGCTAGTATCGTCTAATTCTAACAAATACCCACATCATACATGTACTCTCACATGTATGCGGTTTTTGTGTATCTTTGAAACGACCCCATGTCAATTCTCATCGATTCAGAAATTCATCCTTAGATATTGACGGTAAAATTATCTTCTTGCCTGTAAATTGATGCGTTAGCATTTGATAACAGATTAACATGCATGATAGTATTGTGTCAGTGCAGTTGAAAGTCAAATACTTGTAATTTGGACTAAAAATTCTACTTTCCTCAGATGAACCGGAGGTCGCCATCTTATTGTTCGCCGCTGTGATGTTGCCCGGCTTTTTGTCACGTGACGGGAATATTTTTAGATTGAAATTCCCAAAAACAACAAATAAACAAAAATGAAAACGACGATTTTCACAAAGTTCTGAAGTGGTATTTGGTTTCAGAAGATTACAGATGACATAGCTACATGAATAGAAGAAATAAAACCGAAAAACACGCTTTTCATTTTTGAAGCCCGATAGCTCAATAATGCACCTTTAAGGTTTCAGAGAAGAAGATTTTTAAAGATTTTCCCTATATAAGCCTATGTAAAACCAAAGGGCCCCGGGGCGGGGGCATTTTTGGCCCCAGGACTATAATTTGAACAGTCTTGGTAGGGGTCCACTAGATGAAGCTTCATTCCAAATATCAAAGACCTGGGCCTTGTGGTTTCAGAGAAGAAGATTTTTAAAGATTTTCCCTATATAAGCCTATGTAAAACCAAAGGGCCCCGTGGCGGGGGCATTTTTTGTCCCAGCACTATAATTTGAACAATCTTGGTAGGGGTCCACTAGATGAAGCTTCATATCAAAGACCTGGGCCTTGTGGTTTCAGAGAAGAAGATTTTTAAAGATTTTCCTTATATAAGCCAATGTAAAACCAAAGGGCCCCGTGACGTGGCATTTTTTGTCCCAGCACTAAAATTTGAACAATCTTGGTAGGGGTCCACTAGATGAAGCTTCATACCAAATATCAAAGTCCTGGGCCTTGTGGTTTCAGAGAAGAAGATTTTTAAAGATTTTCCCTATATAAGCCTATGTAAAACCAAAGGGCCCCGGGGCGGGGGCATTTTTGGCCCCAGCACTATAATTTGAACAATCTTGGTAGGGGTCCACTAGATGAAGCTTCATACCAAATATCAACGACCTGGGCCTTGTGGTTTCAGAGAAGAAAATTTTTTAAGATTTTCCCTATATAAGCCTATGTAAAACCAAAGGGCCCCAGGGCGGGGGCATTTTTGGCCCCAGCACTATAATTTGAACAATCTTGGTAGGGGTTCACTAGATGAAGCTTCATACCAAATATCAAAGACCTGGGCCTTGTGGTTTCAGAGAAGAAGATTTTTAAGTTTTTGGTGAAAAAAATCTATTTTTGGCTCCTGTGACCTAGATGTGCAACGGACCGGAACCATTTGAACAACTTTGAAAGGGGACCACCTAAGGATCATTCCTGTGAAGTTTGGTCAAAATCCGATCAGTGGTTTAGGAGGAGATGTCGTTTAAAGAAATTGTTTACGCACGCACGCACGCACGGACGCACGCACGACGGACGACGGACAAAAAGTGATCCCAAAAGCTCACCTCGTCACTACGTGACGGTGAGCTAAAAACAGGGAAGAATCAGAATCATCAACGTAAAAACGTATGATTAGGGAAAGAATCAGAACGACATACACATACACAAAGGAACCATAGCAAAAGCACCGACTTGGAACGGTCAGTAAAAATACTGGTGAGTTTAAGTTAACTTTATGGGGTCCCATCCACTATCTATCCCGCTGCTCAATGAGACCAAGAGAATTATATCCATTGATGGCCCGACTCGACCAACTTTACCTGGGCAGGCTTGGACCCTCTAAGTGGGCCTCTAAGTGAACACATTATTTGTCTTAATCGCGACGGAAGTAAGGGCGAGGATTGTGGCCACTAAAAATCGATTAAAGCCCCCACCCCCCACCCAGTGAAATTCGTTTCAGCTGACCGTTCCAAGGCGGTTCTTCTGTCGCGGTTTGCGCCCCCGCCCATCTGGGCTTGAAGAAATATTTGGACTGCATGATTCTTCCACGCAGAGCTGAAACCGACCGCACACGAGTACTCGTAAACCGCTTAGAGGATCTAAGCTTGCCCAGGCAAAGTGGTGCGAGTCGGACTGTCCATGCTTATAAACCCTATTGGTTTCATTGGGCGACAGGGCTTGGGAAGTCATTTCATCTCAGTGGCGGGTAAAAGTCCCACAAAATTGGTAGCAACGTCTCCAAAATGACCTATACAGTGTTGACGTGGACGTGAAACCTCAAATAAAACAAACTTGTCGCGGTTTACTTTTGTTATGGTTTGTCTTTGGGTGTTTGTGTCGCTTATATTATTTTATTTTGGATAGTCTATTGGCCATTTTGTGGGAAAGTTGCTGTCCTTTTGGCTTTCCGCTATTGATGTTTCCATTAGGGTATGTTGTTTCATGTGTTTGTTTCTTTCCCTTTGGTCTCTCTGATGGGATGTCATTTCATCTCATTGTCGGTTAAAAGCCCCACAATATTGGAAGCAAAGTCTCCAAACGACCTTTACAGTGTTGACGGTGACGTTAAACCTCAAATCAAACAAACTCATATAGAACATATTTAACGAGCGGGCCGACTCCTACAACGATTCCTGACTAGGCTTAGTCATTTTAAATGATTTACAACTAATCAAGATAAGTTGGGGACAGCTTGGCACGGAAGCACAATGCACAGTTTTTTCGCCAAACCCCGGTAGGCGAGTGCGCACATTTGAATATCTATATATCGATGTCACTATCTTCCAATACTGCGTTCTTGTGAAGTTAAGCAACTGTGCATTACATACACAACATATTCGTAGGAACAAAACATAAACAGTAACAATGTACTTACGGTAGGTTTATTCAACATGAACAAACGATGAACCTGCCTCCTGGTAGGGCTTCCAGTTTACTTACCGATGAGAAGGAAGGCGTACTTAACGACCAGGAACATGTTCAGACATCGAAGATTTATCGCATCGGTCCGTAGATGAAACTCTGGAGTTCTAGCATCAAAGGCGAGTGCACTCAACATCAAGTTGTTACGCTCCTTTCTTTAAAGAAAATGTTATCAATTCATTGAAATAGTGCTAGATGTTTAAATGTAAATTACATGTCTGCAATAATAAGATATTCTCAATAATGTGACATTGAGCAAAGGTCATTGTTAGACAATTATATTGTAGCCAAATTACTTTCAATTATGTATCTAGTAATATTGCCATTTGCGAAAGAAAGTCTAAGCTTACTTTTCAATGTACATAATTAAGTCTTCCAAACAAATTTTAGATTTTCTTGTCCTTTTGGGATCATTTATTCCATTGTGGAATTTTGATAACTTTTAAGGGTCACTGATGAGGGCTAATTGGCCGAAACTAGCTAGCCTGGCCCAGAAAACATAGACACTGCATATTTTACAGTTCTGTGGTGCATTCCTTGCTTCCAAAGGATAACCCTTTCTAGAACATATTTGTTGTGTCACTGCTGGGAGGTGTAGTGTAATTGTATCGATTCCTGATGATTGCGTTCACTTCTATTTGACTGTTTGGGTCTTCTTCTTCTTTCCGCCAAATGTTTTGTCCGGATCACTGCAGCTGGTGTTGTGCCGTGTGGCGGCCGTAAAACGTCTCCCCGTACATCAACCATAGTGCAGTTTATATTTTACTTTTGGTCCTTTGAGATCAGCGTGAATATTCTGAGAAATCGGAAATGCATTATTGGTTTAGACTCGTATTCTAGACAGATTTTTAATTATTTTGACCCCATTTTGATTTATATCAGACTTTGAATCGACTGCCTATTCGAAATTCGCAAAATTGCAGTATGTTTCCTCTTGCTTTCTTTGCCGGATCATTATAAGGTCACTGATGAGGCTTTATTAGCCGAAACTACGTAGTATGACCCATCTTCTTTCTTATGAATGTTTTCATTGCTCTTAAAGGAACTCATTTTTGATTTTTATTTGCCGTCACTGCAGCTGGTGTTGTGCCGTGTGGCGGCCGTAAAACGTCTCCCCGTACATCAACCATAGTGCAGTTTATATTTTACTTTTGGTCCTTTGAGATCAGCGTGAATATTCTGAGAAATCGGAAATGCATTATTGGTTTAGACTCGTATTCTAGACAGGTTTTTAATTATTTTGACCCCATTTTGATTTATATCAGTCTTTGAATCGACTGCCTATTCGAAATTCGCAAAATTGCAGTATGTGTCCTCTTGCTTCCTTTGCCGGATTATTATAAGGTCACTGATGAGGCTTTATTAGCCGAAACTACGTAGTATGACCCATCTTCTTTCTTATGAATGTTTTCATTGCTCTTAAAGGAACTCATTTTTGATTTTTATTTAATATACACTGGAATGATTGTTTTGAAAGGACGGGTCTCCATAAGGGTTTTTTGTTTGGCCTCCTAACGATTTTGTTTATTTCTGGCTTATTGTTAGCATACATATGCCTAATTATTTGGAACACATGTGGTTTTGGTATTTAAGAAGTTTTTTTCTGAGTTACAGGCGCTTTAAAGTGGGTGGGGTAACTCCACACAGTTTTGACATATATTTTGTGTCTCTTTTAAAGGTAGAAAAATAGTGCCATACATGACACATTATTATACGAAATTATAGGGGAAGGTCTAACTCTATGTTTTGTCACAAGTTTATTCACCAAAATTCACTTTTTTGGGGAAAAATATGGTTTAAGGAACCTTGGGTCATTTTTGAGATTTTTTAACAGTAAAGTTCTTTTGTTTCTTATATCTTCGGTATACATTAACCTATAGTGGTGAAACTCCTACCATGCAAGCATACTGATGAGGCAATATAACTCAAATGATCATTTGAGATGTTGACTTATATTTCACGGTTGAATGAACATTCTTATTTCATGTTTATAGGTTAGATTATTGTTTCCATCAGTTCAAGAGTTTAGATATTTCTGGCATTTGGATAAACAGGCGATGAGTTTAAACATATTTAAATCAAACGAAAACAAAAAAAAAAAAAAAAAAAAACAAAAAAAAAAAAAATAGAAATGTGTCCAAAGTACACAGATGCCCCCGTCTGTTTGACTTTGCCAATATAGCTGCATGACCCCTGGGAGACACACTAGCATCAGATATATATGTTCATGATGGGTATCTCAATATTTTCTAAGATATTTGGATTTTGATGATATGAAATGGGCAGGGCAGGGGCTGGGGCATTATTGTGTGTGTCATTGAATGCATCTGACCATAAACAACATCAAATAAAATAGGTTGGAATATGAACAGTTTCTGAGATACATATTTTTTTTTTACATTTTCTTTGGTCCATTCAAATAGCCCCACCCCAGACAGAATCAGTCACCATAAACATGCTAAACAGTTATGAGCTGCAGGAGAAATGCAGACATAAATGTGCACCTAAACGTGAAGCTGGTTATGAACGTAATAATGTGTGACATAGTACGCACATACGAACATAACATCACATCGAAAAAATATATATGCCTCACTCACTCCTTCCTTTGGCATGCAGAGATATAAGAAAGGTCTGCTTGAATATCTTTAATAATCCCACTTCAAGAGCACATCTAAAAGGAATGTGGTACACCTACGTGAAGACACAGGCATATACATTTGAAAATGGTTGTTCACAACTGTATTCTGACATGCTTTGCGCATATTGAATCAAATTAAACTACAAAAGAATAGCTTTCATCGTCACCTGAACTTGAGCTGTTGCCTCTTTTTGAACAGCATCTGTTACACTGTTCATATACTGTGACTTCAACGATTTTTTACTGACTTTGGCTGATGGCCTTAAAACCGAGGTTCTTTAACACAGAAGCGATATGGACACAGCAATCAAATAACTCGTCACCATTTTTTTCATTTGCACTGCCACCCTATTATGGACTCTAGTCCAGGGCCTTCCTTAATCCTTAGATTGCATTCCCTGTCTCCCTCTCTATCTCTGTATTTCAGGTATTAGACAAGGAGACCCTTTATCTGCTTATATTTTTCCACTATTCATTAAAGATGTTACCTTACTTTGAAGATACATCTAATGATAATGCTGCTGTTGTACTTAACATGATACAATGAATGATGCTGCAATATAGGAAAACATTCTGGGTAATTGAATTGTTAGCTTGACTAACAAACTGACTGATCTATGATTATTTACAGGAACAGTAATATTGAGAGTAATGTTTAGTTCTCTCATTCTCTCTCTCTCTCTTTAGAATAATAATAATAATAATAATAATAATAATAATAATAATAATATTAATAATAATAAAAATAAAAAGAAGACAATAAGTAGAAGAAGAACATTTTGTTCACAGTTATAGTGTACTCCAGGTGTTCTGCAAGGAGACCTACTTTGATCATGTATGTTACCCCTGTTCCTTAAACGTCATGCATTAAAATATGTGTTGCATACAGCAGTGTAGCATACTGTTATTTACATATGACATCTTTATAGTCCTAAACTAAATATAGCATTATTATTCACCAGCAAAGTAATGATAGATCCATGCATACAATAAAATCAAGCCAAATTGAAAAAAGCTCAATAGCTTCCAGTATCAGTGTAGAAGTCCATAAAAGCTTAGCTCTTTCTTATAGTTATAGGTATTGATGGAATATATTTCTTTATATTAATATCTGAAAGCAGTTGTTTGACTCTGATCATTTTAAGACAAGAATTTATTTCATTGCTGATGTCATCCACCTATGTATAATGGATTCGGCAGGAGTTTTGAAACGAAAAGTTGACCTTTTTCTTATTCTTGAAAAACATGTTAGGTTTGACTATTTTTTGTGATTTCATTCAATATGTTTTACCCAGAGTATCTGTTTGTTGTTTTTGGGTTTGGTTATTTGTGCAGTTGCATATTGAAAAGTGTGTATTAGCAATTCTTGTAGTACCTGTTCTTGCTGGTACATTAAAGTGACCATTGTCTTTATAGGTTAACCACTGCACATCATAGAAACTGAATAGTTTTTGACTAGTACCCTGCTTTTGTTAATAGCATTGTCATGTTTTCTGCCGATTGAGTCCAAGTTTCCAAGCATCAAAGAAGCTGACAGATAAGTATATTCCACATTGTTAAGATATGTCCCAATTATCGATTAACTACTTGGCTGTGTGCCTTGTTTGTGTCTTTACACATTGACTATTGATACACTATTATTTCTTCTGCATTTTGAACAGCCTGAACTATTGGTGTACATTTTGCTTACAAAAAGTGCTTTGTATTGACGTTCATTCATTCCTTGCTAGTGGTTTTGTCTCAGTATCATTCACTCTCGTCACAGAAATGGTTTAGAGTATAAACCTCAATCCTCACATTTATCACATATTCATTTGTTATCGTTAGGCTTCCAGCTCCATTTGAATCATACATTCCTCATTCATTGCCATTTTGAAATATTTAACATTTTAATCTTTATAGCATTTTCATCATTTGTTGAGTGTGTCTTGCATTACTTCCTTACAAAGACAGCTGCTTATATTGTGTACATTACTGTACATTTTTTATGATTTTGTAGCTGTTTAAATGACATTTTGGTTATAACATTTGTTAATGAATTTTCGTGATCTTGCTAGTATCTTGCGGAATTTATATACACAGTGAGAGTTTTCAAGCAGCATAGTAACTGTTGAGATCAGTACCCTTTAGAGATATTGTCATCATTTGCTAATTGTTTGTAAATACAGCTGCATTCATATTTATATTGCTGCATTGAGTTTCTGTTGCATTACTTCCTTATAGATACAGCTGCTTATATTGTGTACATTGTTATACATTTGTGATGTTTTAGTAGCTGTTTTAATTGGCTATAGACATTTGTTATTCAATTTTCTTGCTCTTGCTGATATCTTGTAGTATTTGTATACACATTGAGAGTTTTCAAGCAGCAAAATAGCTGCTCAGATCAGTACCTTTTAGAGTGTTATTGCATATTTACCAGTTATAATTTCATCAATGATTGTAAGTTTTGTTTGTTTCTTTGAACATAAAATTATTGCTAAATACTATTGTTGTTTCAGAATTTCAAACAGCCACATATATTGATGTAAATATTGCTTAACTGACTGTTGTATATTTAAATTCAGCATAAAATATTTAGCATTTTGCTATCTGAATTTCAGTGTTGTTGTCATGTTCATCATGTGCTAATTATTTGTAAATACAGCTGCATTCATATTTATATTGCTATACATTTTTGTCTGTTAGAGCAGCTGTTTCTTTTGCATTTCCTTTCAAAATAGTTGATAAATTGTACTTTTCTGTTTTTGCTTGATTTCTGTAGAGTGAGTTTTATTTTCAGAAACTGATAGGGAAACTTTTCAATAGCACTTACATTTTCTAATTGTATTTTCACCCTTTTACCATGTTTTGATAGCATTTAGCACTTTTAAGTTATATAGCTATTTTGCTTCCTTATTGTACAGAGACACGTGTCTATATTGAATATAGTATACTGTTCTGACTTATATATTTTCATTTTGTCTTTGACTGCTACAACTTTGTTTGTTGATCAAAGCACACATGCTATATATATATAGACACATACAGTATATCTCGTGTGTGCATTTACATATTCCTTTATCTTAATTAGTTTTTACATGTCTTTATTTTCTTGTGGAACTTTAGGTTTCTGTTGCTGTTGTTAATAATTTCTATACATTGAATTGAAAACTACGTATTTGCTGATTGGCATTGCTGTACAATTAAGTGTAAAAAATATTTTCTGATTATTTTGTATTCGTTATATCTTCATTGTCTTTGATACAAACTGCAAACATTATGCCCAGAAACCAGGTAAATAATAATCAAAAATGAGTTCCTTTAAGAGCAATGAAAACATTCATAAGAAAGAAGATGGGTCATACTACGTAGTTTCGGCTAATAAAGCCTCATCAGTGACCCTGCCACGACCCGGCAAAGAAAGCCAGTAAGTTGTGCAGTGCTGCCTTATCCAAGACGTCTAAGAAACTGATGCTGATATTTATGCATTAAAGTCACCTGTGCCAAAGCCAGTCAAAGCTGGTGATAGTTTTTGTAAAACGTGCCTCCTTAAAGCTAGTGAAAATGCTCGTGAGGCTTTGGAGGACTTAACAAATGCAAATGCTCAAAACCCTCCTGATGAAAATCCTACTCCAAGTAAGAAGCTTAAAGTAACTGTGCCTACAGCTTCATCTGGGGGTCATACTTGCATTGTTTGTGGAAACAAGAAGGGTCTTCAAAGAGGATTTAACTCAAAAAGACTTAAACCTGAAGCAAGAACTAGGGTATTTGCTAAAACTGGAGTCTTTGTCCCTGCAAAGTCTAGAGCATGTACAAAGCATTTCGAAGGAAAGTACTTGAAGCAAGAATGTCATGCCAGAATCAAAGTGGTGTCAGGAAGCACTACCATGGAAACTGAAGAAGTCCAAAAATTGCTTCAAGGGTTGCGCAAAATAACAGAGGCTTCTAACAGGCTAAACTTTGACAACCCTGATGCTCTTTCAGATGCTGACTACATTCGGCTTACAGGCATTGATAAAGAGCAATTCTCTACAGTCCACAGCTCTATGACATCTGTTCGATCTACTGCTACACGCAGTAGTAGAACAGCTCTGGTCCTTCTTTTAGTAAAATTACGTACCGGTTTGTCCTTACCAATATTATCAACTCTATTTGGCATATCAAAGTCTTCTTGCCGCAAAGCAATTCGTGCTGCTAGATCAGCCCTTATGACTGACTTTGTCCCGTATCACCTTGGATTCTTTCACATATCACGTGAAGAAGTTGTAGTTAATCATACAACAAGTTTTGCTAAAGTTATATTTGGTGCAGATAAGGATGATGTTGCTATATGTGTAGCAGACGGAACGTATATCTATATTGAAAAAAGCTCAAATTATAGTTTTCAAAGGCGTTCCTATTCTGTACACAAGGGGCGACCACAAGTGACCCCAATGATGTTGGTTGCATCAGATGGGTATATTGTGTCTATCTTAGGACCATACTTAGCCGATGGTCGCAATAATGATGCTAAGATCACAGAGCATATGCTAAAATCAAATTCAGAGGACATGCTTGAATGGTTTCATGAAGGTGCTGTCCTTGTTGTAGACAGAGGTTTCAGGGATGTTGCAGATTTACTGGAAGAGGTTGGTATCAAGAGCCACATGCCTCATTTTCTTGCTAAGTCGCAAAAGCAATTATCTAAACAGGAGGCAAACAAAACTCGATTAGTCACCAAGGTAAGGTGGGTGGTTGAGTCTGCCAATGGCCGAATCAAAAAATGGAAGGCACTTTCAACTGTAATGCCAAACTCCCACATACCTTGAATTGGTGACTACGTCAGAACCATATGTTCTTTGTTAAATGCATTTAGGCCTGTTCTTGTTAAGAATTCTGAATCTGATGAGGTTCTTGCAAAACGTATGCTACAACTTGCCATGTTACCAAACAAACTTAAATACAAGGTAGAGAAAAAGGGTTGGGACAGTCGTGCAAAGGCTCCATGGAAAGCTATTGATGATGCCAACCTCGAAGACTTCCCACAATTAACGGAAGCAGAGCTGGGAGACATGACCATGGGCATATACCAATTAAAACAGGCCGATTCGTATACAGACGAACACACTACTGAAAAGTAGAAGTAAAACAAAGATCAGGAATTGATACAATTAACTTACTCCACCCATAAAAGACACCAAAGGGAAAGAAACACAAACACTAAGCGACCAGACTATAATGGAAACCTAAACAAAGGAAGGCCATATGGACAGTTACTTTCCCACAAAATGGCCATACGGCCATCCAAAACCAAAAGACACAAGCGACACACACAGCAAGCAACAAACAACAACATAAATAAATCGCCACAGAAGAGCCGCCTTGGAACGGTCAGTGGAAGATTTCCACTGGGGGGCCCAAATCGATTCCACGTGGCCACAATCCCCGCCCCCACCTCCGTCGCGATCCAGACAAATAATTTGTTCAGTCCGCATGAAGGCCCCCCAACTCATCAGTGCAACACCCTCGTGAACACAGAAATCAAAGAACCACAGAGGTGAGACAACGGTGAGGACTCGACAACAAGAAACCACTGAAATGCTGGAGCAAAAGAAAACCAACAGTTAGACTCCGATGAGCCCGACCAGAGACAGAGCATCAGGCACCAACCAACATTATCTCTTTAATTTTCAATAAGCCTTTACGTTTGAGCCGTCATAGAATCTGAGGCCTGGCCCACCGGCGTGCAATTAAAGAGGGAAGCAAAGCTGCCAACCGTGATTGGGTTAACTACCATGCATGCAGTCTGTCGTATAATATCCATGTTGTACCCAATCTTTTTATATCGAAGAATGATTTTACGAAATTGGGTGCCGAAGACATTGCGGTTATATATTTTTCTGAATTTATATACTAAGTCACCATAAAATTCGGGTTCCGATAGACCTTGTTGCAGAAGAGATTTAAGTCCAATATTGAATTTTGAAATTAAATCAGAATGGCGTCTATAAAATTTTGAAAAGGCTTTGCGTAGTTTATGGTACCGATAACCCTGATTAAGAAGTTTAGCCGTTAATAATTTATTACGAGTGTTGAAGTCAGTTACATGACTACACACTCTAGAAAATCGAATTAATTGCGAAATATAAACGCCATAGGATGGCGCACGAGGAACATCACCATCCAAAAAAGGAAAATTTACAATCTCAAAATCAAAGTCATCGCGTTTATCATAAATTTTGCACGAAACAAATCTATCTACAATAGATAGATGTAAATCCAAAAACGGGGCCTCGGTATCAGAAGAATTTGCTTTATTTAACTGAAGTTCTAGGGGGTAAATCTGACTGATCAAACCATCAAAATAGGTATTATCAATATTTAATAAATCATCTAAATATCTAGAAGTAGAGCTAAAAGCTTCAATAATTTCAGATTGGTTATCAATGGAAAGCGACAAAATGAAGTCTCTTTCATAACAATACAAGAACAGATCAGCCACAAGAGGTGCGCAATTAGTACCCATCGGAATACCCACAATTTGTCTAAATAACTTAGTACCGAATCTAATATAAATATTGTCAAGTAGAAAGGTGAGGGCTTCACACACTTTCTGAAGCCGGTCAGTATGAGATAATGATTCACAAGGAGGAGGATGGAATTTTGAGAACCCAAATAAAATCAAGGCACACTTCGTCTGGCTCATACTATTTATTGATTGAGTATGGTCCTGGTCTCGAACCCATAAAAGGATGGTACTGCAAGTGCAAGAATGGTGCCAGGGTAGTTGGCTAATGTGCCCATATCGCTTCCAAGTTGTGGTATCTAGGTTTTTACCGCCATCAGCCGAAGTCAGAGCGAGAACAGTCATTCAAGTCACAGTATATGAACAGTCTTACAGATGCTGCACAAAAAGACTGGGACAGCTCAAGTTCAGGTGACGATGAAAGCGATTCTTCAATAGATTCAATAATTAAATATGTTGATCTTTTAGATTCCAACCTTTTTTATTTGCTGTTGTTTATGGTTAGACACATGCAATGGCATATATCTTGAGACCCACACAATCATACCCCAGCCCCCTGCCCTGCCAAGTTCATATCATCAACATCCAAAATATTGAGATACCCACCAACGAACATATATACCTGATTCTAATCCATATTCAATGACACATACATGTACAATGTGTCGCCAGGGGTCATGCAGGCATATTAGCTAAGCCAAAAAGGCGGGGACATCTGGGTACAATTTACACATTTCTATTGTTTTTTTTTTGTTTTATTTAAATATGTTTAAACCCATCGCCTGTTTATCCAAATGCCAGAATTATCTAAACTCTTGAACTGATGGAAACAATAATCTAACCCATTAACATGAAATAAGAATGTTCATTCAACCGTGAAATATAGGTCAACATCTCAAATGATCATTTGAGTTATATTACCTAATCAGTATGCTTGCATGGTAGGAGTTTCACCACTATAGGTTAATGTATACCGAAGATATAAGAAACAAAAGAACTTTACTGTCAAAAAAAAAAAATCTCAAAAATGACCCAAGGTTCCTTAAACCATATTTTTCCCCCAAAAAGTGAATTTTGGTGAATACACTTGTAACAAAACATAGCGTGAGACATTGCCCTGTAATTTTATATAATAACGTGTCATGTATGGTACTATTTTTCTACCTTTAAATGAGACACAAAATACATGTCAAAACTGTGTGGAGTTACCCCACCCACTTTAAAGAGCCTGTAACTCAGAAAAAACTTCTTAAATACCAAAACCACATATGTTCCGAATAATAAAGCATATGTGTGCTAACAATAAGCCAGAAATGAACAAAATCGTTAGGAGGCTAAAGAACTCCCTTAGGTAGACCCGTCCTTTGAGAATATGATACACATCGGTCTATCATTTATGCCGGCTGCAGCCGGCACACTTCGGTAGGGCAATGTCAAATAAACGTCGGTGTAACTTCATGACGTTGCATCGACGTTGATGTGACGTTGCATAAACATCGTGACGTTGTACCGACATTGATGTGACGTCATAATTACATCATGTTCCGGCTGCAGCAGGCACACGTCGCTTGAGCAATGTCAAATCAACGTCGGTGTATCTTCATGACGTTACATCGACGTTGATGTGACGTTGCATGAACATCGTGACGTTGTACCGACATTGACGTGACGTCATAATTACATCATGTGCCGGCTGCAGCAGGCACAAGTCGCTAGGACAATGTCAAATCAACGTCGGTGTAACTTCATGACGTTGAAACGACATTGATGTGACCTTGCATAAACGTCAGGAGGTTGTACTGACATTGATGTGACGTCATAATTACGTCATGGGTTTCCTGGTGAGGGTTTCGAAATTCTAAAATGGGAGAATCGATTGTTCAACAAGGCAGTTAAAATAAAACATTTTGTACAGAAGACCTCTCAGTGACCTCATAATAAATCCTTTTCATGTTATAGGATATGATATAGATGTTTATGGGCATTTCTTTAGATAATAGATGGGATCTTATTTTATTGCTGTAATTTCGTTCGGGAGACTTTAAGGTTGTACGATTAAAACCATATATTGTTAATATTTATTTGTAGATTTTTTTTTAAATTACGTAATATTAATAACCATCCACTTGTTTTACTTCAACTCTTTACCAAATTTCTATGCCCCCTCTTCATCAGGGTTATATGAACACCACACTCTACATTCTACATAGCCTTCCAATATGGCCTCCGAAGGTTTGAGAAATCCATTCAATGACGTTAAAACTTCATGCAACCCTTGGCACGACGTCACAAACATTGGTAATGCCTTTAAAACACACTAGACGTACCATTACAGTTACCACTGAACCCATGGCTTAATAAATAAATAATAAATAAATTGATAAATAAATAAATCAGTAATTACATAATTTTACTACTAAAAAACCTTACAATGACTGTCATTGTAACATTATTTAGTGTTACAATTATGTTTTACTGATTTATTTATTCATTTATTTATTATTTCTTTATTAAGCCATGGTTTCAGGGATGTGTGTAATGTGGTAGGTACCTATGGTGTCTTTGCCAATGTTTGTGACGTCGTGCCAAAGGTTACATGGCGTTTTCATGCCGTTATGTCATGGCGTCATGGAACTGCTGTCTCAAACATTGGAAGGCAATATTTGAAACTCATGTAAAATGTAGAGTGTGGTGTACATATAACCTTGATGCTTGGGGACGCCCTCGACTTTTTGCAAATATTTTGTTTTCAATTAATTTTCAGAAAATTATTATGAGTTTCAAACAACAGTGTGGGTGTAAACGACACGATGATTTGACACAGGGTACCCAATTTAAAATAAAAAAGTTGGCGCATAGACCCTTTTCCGTAACAAATGTAGACAATTTAAGAAAGGAGGGTTTGTTATCTGAAAGGGCTTCCTATTTGTGCGATGTGTGTGCCAAATTCCGTAGAGATTCCTTCGGAGATGATATTAAAAAAGTGAAAAGCCATCATATTGGAAATGTTATTCAAGACATAGAGAAAGGCTGTATTTCTACAGACAATTTGGTCCAATTGTCAGTTGCAATAGGCAAATCCCAACATAAAAGTTTCAGACATGATTCTAAAAATGCCACAAAGGTGTACAAAGATAAAGTGAATAATTTTTCTGTTGAGCAATGGAGAGATGAGGACAATGCTGTAATAAGTGGTTTTATGAAAGGTGTAGTTGGCTCACTTGAGGATTCACACAATTCAAAACAATTAGTGTACATAGCAGCATCGATTGATTGCCTCATGGCTGCTAGACTTTCAAATTGTATAACACCGTTGTTTTTTTATATTAAACATCATTAGTTATCTGTGGCAGCAAAATTACCTGCACAATGCTATCGTCATTGTCTCCATCGGAATCATATTCTTCGATGAAAAACTGGTTAAACGAGACAATGTCAAGTGCAATAACAGTTGCAACAAACAACAACGTTATTACTTACTTTGACAACAATCAGGTACTGGCCAGGAACTGGAGAGTAAGATACAATGCTAAATAGTAGAAGTAAAACAAAGATCAGGAATTGATACAATTAACTTACTCCACCCACAAAAGACACCAAAGGGAAAGAAATACAAACATTAAGCGACCAGACCATAATGGAAACCTAAACAAAGGAAGGCCATAAGGACAGTTACTTTCCCACAAAATGGCCATATGGCCATCCAAAACCAAAAGACACAAGTGATACACACAGTAAGTAACAAACAACAACATAAATAAATCGCCACAGAAGAGCCGCCTTGGAACGGTCAGTGGAAGATTTCCACTGGGGGCTTAAATCGATTTTACGTGGCCACAATCCTCGCCCTTACTTCCATCGCGATTTAGACAAATAATTTGTTCAGTCCGCATGAAGGCTTCCTAAATCATCAGTGCAACATCTCCGTGAACACAAAAATCAAAGAACCAAAGAGGTGAGACAACGGTGAGGACTCGACAGCAAGAAACCACTGAAATGCTGGAGCAAAAGAAAACCAACAGTTAGACTCCGATGAGCCCGACCAGAGACAGAGCATCAGGCACCAACCAACATTATCTCTCTAATTTTCAATAAGACTTTACGTTGGAGCCGTCATAGAATCTGAGGCCTTACCCAGCGGCGTGCAATTAAAGAAGCCCAACTTGGTGCAATAACATCTGTGATCCATATTTTATCAGTACAATTACATCGTTCCAATCAAATATAAGTCTTGACCCATATTCATGGCTTTATAACACAACTGTTCAAACAGAAACTATTGTAAGACGAATTTTGAATTTGATGGACCAATGTTCAGTCAAATTCAATGAATACCGAAATAATTTCATAAGTGAAAGATTGAATAAAGTTATTGGAGAACAGTATAATACCGGAAACGATTTCATTGACACTTTTTGATCGATAACGATGATACTTATATTGAACCAGATTAAACCAACACAGACCCACATTCATTTTTAGACCATAAACATCCTGACACACAACCAAAAAATAGTAGTTGGCGAACCTATAATGACAAACCCATGTTCTTATGAATCTGTCAAAAACGTTCTCAATTCCTAAACATATGTTACAATTAATAGTACTGACCGGAAATGGAGCATATTTGGCTGTGATGGACTACCATATAAACTTGCATCCAGGTTAATAGATAATGACAATGACCTACAACATATACTATTACAACCTGGATTAGGCCACTACGAAATTAATATGGTCAAAGTACTCTTCAAATTTCTCCTGGAAGTTGCTCTGTCTGACTTAGCAAAGTTAATGGGCTTCAGGAGTATTAAAGCATTGGTTTGTTGTAAGAATGCCAACGACCATCATAAATCTTGGGAGCTCCTACAGATATTTCTTTATGGTACGGCCGATGAACTCATTTTACCCTATGTAAGGCAATGCATTAGAGACAAACGCAAACCATCTTTACATAATTACTATGAAAGGGTAAATGATGTGAAAAATAGTAATTACATTTTTATGAAAGATGCTGTATTCACATACATTTTTACTCTATTTCTGTTCCGGTCAGCTGTTCGAGGAAACAACAGTGAAGCCCTCATAGTTGCAAGAACAAAATTCTCAGCTCTTTTTTACGGGTTGAACATGACATCATATCAAGATATCGATTACAGGGATCTGGAAATGAGGCTTTTAGCTCCAGCTGAAATTCAAAACTACCTATCTGAAAATGAATCCTTTTCTGTGTTCAATCATCCGAGTATAGGCGAGGGAGGTGATTTCGTATTCGAAAACAAAACAAACGACTTAAAATGATGATACCAAATGGCGTTCCAACAGAAGATGTATGGTTAAGAGCATGTAGAACATTCGATAAATTCGATAACGTAAGTAATATACTTCTTGTGAACGATCATCTTCGAAATTCATCATCATTTATGATCATAAGCATTAAAATAATATAGTTTCGTTTTATATTTATCATAAACGCTTAAATAATAAGATACAGCGAAAACTTCGCTATAAAGACAACCTACAATTAAGATTAGTTCTGCTTTAAAAAGGTTACTTAGTAGGTTGCAGATATTCTTTCTTTGTGTTTTCTCCATACACTGCCCTCTGGTCAGAGACCTCCTTTGGGACTGTTCAAAAGTGGTCTTGAAGAGCAATTTTAAACAGTCCTAAAGGTGGTCTTAATATAGGAATATTACTGTTATTATTTTCAGCAAATCAGTGTATCATGCTTACTGATATATGTAATCACCTCACCTCATCTTTAGTCTTATATCATCAGTCATAGATAAATCAGAAACAATTTTTATAACAGAAAGACATTTTAATGTAGAGCTCTTTGTGATTTACAGAAATACTGTAAATTATCAAAACAGCTTTCGGATTTGCCTTTAAATCCTTCACAGATAGAATGTGCCGTGTGGCGGCTGTAAAAAGTCTCCCCGTACATCCATCAAAGTGCAGATTATATTTTCTGGCCCTTTGGGATCATTGGGTTCATTTAGAATCATTTTGAAAATAGAGTTCTGCTTAAGCCGGCCAGTGTTGCACATTTCAGTACTGGTCATGAACAGACTCAATGAAACCGAGTCTGCTATTTCGTTTATTTGGTGTATTCTTTGCTTCCAAAGGATCTAACTATTCAGAACTTATTTATCTTCACTGCAGCTGGTGCTGTGCCGTGTGGCGGCCGTAAAATGTCTCCCCGTACATCCATCATAGTGCAGATTATATTTTCTGGTCCTTTAGGATCATTGGGTTTATTTAGAATCATTTTGAAAATAGAGTTCTGCTTAAGCCGGTGCTAGAGGGCTTGGCCGGTGTTGCACATTTCAGTACTGGTCATGAACAGACTCAATAAATCCGAGTCTGCTATTTTCGTTTATTTGGTGTATTCTTCGCTTCCAAAGGATCTAACTATTCAGAACTTATTCACACCCTCTTTGATCACAGCCTATCCAAACATTCCTTTTGTCTTCTTTTTCTTGGTAACTTTTTGCACAAACTCCACACCTTACCATTTCTGCTTCTGATTTAGATTTATTTATTTTGGATTGTCTTTTTGATTTTCGGGGCTTGGTGTCTTCGTCATTCACTGTTACCGTGTTATCCCTTCGGCTCTTGGCTGTAGGGCTCGGAAACCCCGCGGAAGGACCTTCTCCTACAACGACGTCAGTATTTGTTGCATTTTCCAAAGTATCTGCAATACATACCATGGACAAGCCACAATTGCAGATATAAGTATTTGATTTGTTTGTTTTGATTGACGTTTAATGTTCCAGCCACATTATTTAGTTCAATTTTGAGAAGTTGTTTCCATTTTTGTTTGAATTTTACCAGACATGACATCTCAAGCCTTGCCGACTAATGAAAGCAGAAGGCTTATAGGACTGAAAGCACTGGACGATCTAACTAACACCGCCTTGTCTGGGCTGGCTTAATCCTTCTAAGCGGTTTACCAGTACGCATCTGTTGAAAGATTCATCTCTGCGTGGAAGCAGCATGAAGCCCATCTATTTCTCCAAGCCCAGATGGACAGGAACGACGATAAAAGTATTTGAAAACTAAATGAACAAAGAAACGACAGGAACTGATCGAACCCAACCTAAAGTCTATCAAAAGGTAAAACAGAAGCATGAATAAACACCTTAATAAAATAATAAAAATAAAAAATCACAAGACACAAGGCTAGTTAGCAGCTCTTACAAAAAATGTTTGCAACTCAGTTACTTCTACTGAAATAAATATTTTGGATACATGGAGGTTTTGTTTGATTTGAAGTTTAACGACCCCGTCAGCACTGTAAAGGTCATTTTGGAGACGCTGTTTCCAATTTTGTGGGACTTTTTCCTGACATTGAGATGAAATGACATCTCAAGCCATGCCGCCCAATGAAACCATTAGGGTTTATAAGCATGGACGGTCCAACTCGCACCGCTTTGCCTGTGCAGGCTTAGATCCTCTAAGCTGTTTACCAGTACTCGTGTGCGGGTCGGTTTCAGCTCTGTATGGAAGCATCATGCAGCCCATCTATTTCTTCAAGCCCCAAATTGGCGGAGCCCGGGATACATGGAAGTAGTGAAATGAAGAATTAAACCCATGGAAAGATAATAGAAATGGAACCGCAGCGGAAGTATCGCGTAGTGTTAGCCAGTAACAATTACCGGAAGAGGATACTCAAACGGATTTAACGGTACCCTAATATTCACCCTCATCTTCTGACGTGGTTAACATATTTTTGTTATTTTATTTTTTTTATTTATTTATGTTTTTGTCTGCTACCTTATAAATGCGCCATCGCGGACGACAATTACAATGGAAGAAGGTCGTCATAAAGCAAACATCTGAACTTGACAGTTACAGCGGGTCGAGATTTATTTCATTCATAGACATTTAAAAATATACCTATGTTGCCAGATTCCCTATATCCATTGGTGTTGTGGCGCATAACCTGTCCCGCTGTACTTTTAATCGTAATAGACACCTGGGCCCCAGTTAAAGTAGATAGCTCATCAACCTTTACAAAAATATTCATCACGAAAACACACCTATAAACCCCACTTTAAATTATTAAAGTAGAAGTAAAACAAAGATCAGGAATTGATACAATTAACTTACTCCACCCATAAAAGACACCAAAGGGAAAGAAATAAAAACAAAAAGCGACCAGACCATAATGGAAACCTAAACAAAGGAATGCCACAAGGACAGTTAATTTCCCACAAAATGGCCATATGGCCATCCAAAATTAAAAGACACAAGCGATACACACAGCAAGCAACAAACAACAACATAAATAAATCGCCACAGAAGAGCCGCCTTGGAACGGTCAGTGGAAGATTTCCACTGGGGGGCTTAAATCGATTTTACGTGGCCACAATCCTCGCCCTTACTTCCATCGCGATTTAGACAAATAATTTGTTCAGTCCGCATGAAGGCCTCCTAACTCATCAGTGCAACATCTCCGTGAACACAAAAATCAAAGAACCACAGAGGTGAGACAACGGTGAGGACTCGACAGCAAGAAACCACCGAAATGCTGGAGCAAAAGAAAACCAACAGCCAGACTTCGATGGGCCCGACCAGAGCATCAGGCACCAACCAACATTACCTTGAATTAGATCTCTCTAATTCTCAATAAGCCTTTACGTTGGAGCCGTCATAGAATCTGAGGCCTGACCCACCGGCGTGCAATTAAAGAGGGAAGCAAAGTTGCCAACCGTGATTGGGTTAACTACCATGCATGCAGTCTGTCGTATAATATCCATGTTGTACCCAATCTTTTTATATCGAAGAATGATTTTACGAAATTGGGTCCGGAAGTCATTGCGGTTATATATTTTTCTGAATTTATATACTAAGTCACCAAAAAATTCGGGTTCCGATAGACCTTGTTGCAGAAGAGATTTAAGTCCAATATTGAATTTTGAAATTAAATCAGAATGGCGTCTATAAAATTTTGAAAAGGCTTTGCGTAGTTTATGGTACCGATAACCCTGATTAAGGAGTTTAGCCGTTAATAATTTATTACGAGTGTTGAAGTCAGTTACATGACTACACACTCTAGCAAATCGAATTAATTGCGAAATATAAACGCCATAGGATGGCGCACGAGGAACATCACCATCCAAAAAAGGAAAATTTACAATCTCAAAATCAAAGTCATCGCGTTTATCATAAATGTTGCACGAAACAAATCCATCTACAATAGATAGATGTAAATCCAAAAACGGGGCCTCGGTATCAGAAGAATTTGCTTTATTTAACTGAAGTTCTAGGGGTTAAATCTGACTGATCAAACCATCAAAATAGGTATTATCAATATTTAATAAATCATCTAAATATCTAGAAGTGGAGCTAAAAGCTTCAATAATTTCAGATTGGTTATCAATGGAAAGCGACAAAATGAAGTCTCTTTCATAACAATACAAGACCAGATCAGCCACAAGAGGTGCGCAATTAGTACCAATCGGAATACCCACAATTTGTCTAAATAACTTAGTACCGAATCTAATATAAATATTGTCAAGTAGAAAGGTGAGGGCATCACACACTTTCTGACATGACCAAAGTGTATAATTCTTATGCTCTTTAGAAGTGAAAAATGCATTTCTGACATTACATGCAAGATAGAGAGAATCTTCTCTGTGAAAAGCCCATTCAATTAAATCATTAAGCTTTTCTTTTATAAGATTATGAGGAAGTGTAGTGTAAAGAGTGGAAAACTCGTAAGTAGACAGACTAGAAGCACGAAAATGTCTGGATTTCAATTCGAATTTTTTATAGACCAAAACAAATTTCTTCCTGATCTTTCGAAGACTTTATCACAATATCTAATTACATGCGTTTTAATAGCAGTAAGACAGGAAGTTAATAATTTAGAAAGTTCAGTGGTAGTGCAAGAGCTAGAATTTGCAATAAACCGTGCTTTGTAAGGGGTAAGCATTTTTCTTATACTTGCTTAAAAGCATAAAGTGAGGGTATTTGTAAGAACGGCCTCGCCGAGACGGTTCTAAGGAGTCCCAACAGTCTATGTTTGAGCAGAAATATGACAAATATTATAACTTTTGGGGAAAATTTTTAATTAGTTGTTGTTAAAATTTCCAGCATATTTTAAGAGTCGGTTTTCGTAATGCATCAGAAAAGTTGGCATATCCTAAGATTAAGAAGATTGTACATATGCAGTAATAGCATTTTTTATAAAATACAACAGCTAAAGCTCAGGTACATTCTTGCAAACTATCAACAAGGACCTTTTGTGCTTGAAAGTTGCATTTGTTTTCAGATAAGAATAACATTTATGCAAAAAACCAGTGCTTCAGCTAAAGTGCACGACCCGCCGGATGCTTTTAGCTTTATGAGTGTAACCATATATGGGTATGGCGGCAATTTTGGTCATGTGACCTGGACCTAAAACGGTTCCCCCAGTAAATGCGCCTTATCGTAAGGAGCAAAACTATATCTTATACTTTAGTACTGTATTCTGAATCGTTTGCAGTATAAAATGCATTCTCACTTTTCCAATACAAAAGCATATGTGTCAAAGTTTGACCTAGGCACAAAGAAGGTCAAGGTCAACCCAGGGTCACCATTTTAGCAATTTATGATGGGCAAACGTCCCAGATGCTATTTATCAAGTTTCGTGGAAATCTGCCCAGTGGTTCTGGAGAAGACTATTTTTGAAGGGTTTTACCGTATATTGCTAGGCGGCCATTTTGGTCATGTGACCTGGACCCCATGAGCAAATTTTGGTTTACCCCATCCCGTAGAGGCTCCATATGAATTTTGACTTCAATCGGCCCAACGGTTTCCGAGGAGAAGCAGTTCGAAAATTTTCACATTTTTCGCCTCGGCGAGGCTATACTAAATGGAATGTAATATTTCGCAAGTTTATTGGTAAGATCTCATTGATATCTAACATTATGCCAAAAATTGTTTTAATATTCCAAGCGGTTAAGTAACTATCACCAATTTTCACAAACGGGTTACGGACGGAGACAGACAGATAAAAATCAAAAATGAGTTCCGTATATGGACGGGTTACGGACGGACCCAAAAAAGGTCAAGGTCAACCCAGGGTCACCATTTTAGCAATTTATGATGGGCCAACGTCCCAGATGCTATTTATCAAGTTTCGTGGAAATCTGCCCAGCGGTTCTGGAGAAGACTATTTATGAAGGGTTTTTACCATATATGGCTTGGCGGCCACTTTGGTCACGTGACCTGGACCCCATGAGCAAATTTTGGTTTCCCTATCCCAAAGAGGCTCCAAATGAATTTTGACTTCAATCGGCCCAACGGTTTCCGAGGAGAAGCAGTTCGAAAATTTTCACATTTTTCGCCTCGGCGAGGCTATACTTAATGGAATGTTATTTCGCAAGTTCATTGGTTAGATCTCATTGATATCTATCAGTATGCCAAAAATTGTTTAAATATTCCCAGCGGTTAAGTCACTATCACCAATTTTCACAAACGGGTTACAGACAGACAGACAGACAGACCATATATGGCTTGGCGGCCATTTTGGTCATGTGACCTGGACCCCATGAGCAAATTTGGTTTCCCGCATCCCATAGAGGCTCCATATGAAATTTGACTTCAATCGGCCAAACGGTTTCTGAGGAGAAGCAGTTCGAAAATTTTCACATTTTTCGCCTCGGCGAGGCTATACTAAATGGAATGTATTATTTCTCAAGTTCATTGGTTAGATCTCATTGACATCTATCAGTATGCCAAAAATTGTTTAAATATTCCAAGCGGTTAAGTCACTATCACCAATTTTCACAGACGGGTTACGGACGGACAGACTGACAGACTGACAGAATGACCGAATGACACGGTGATTTTAGGGCACTCTTAGAAATCAACCGACTTCAGTCGGTTGCTTTTTCTGCGGGTCGTGCAATTGGCGCTGACTGTAAAGACGACACCATGCAATTATACCATCACGACCTTAGAAAGGAAACCGTTCATTGGCGCAAACATGTCCGAAAGTCCTATTTCTTTACTCGACTTCTTATGAAGAATTAGACAAAGATTTGGTCAATTTTGCACAACACTGTAAAGGTTCGTAATGGCGTTTAGGTTTTAATCACGTTTTGCGAGTGCTTGCTTGCGTGCATGCGTATATATATCTTGTATATATCTTGTGTAGTTTGCATATGTATGCAATATAGGTTTGCATATGTATGCAATGTATGAACAATTAACAACACTGGAATAACACCTTTTAAAACTCGCTGGACTTGACACAACAGTTCAATTCTTATTTAGAATTATGCGCCAATGGCTGTTGTGTTCACGAGGTCACGTGGCCGATACAGGCCGGGTCGGCAACATTATTTCGTGCTTTTGTTTGTATTTGGGTTAAGCGGCCCAGTTAACATTATTTAGGTCATTTTTGAGCTGGTCAGTTAACCTATCTACACTTTTCCTAAGCCTTTATGTTGGAACCGTCATAGAATCTGAGGCCTGACCCACCGGCGCACAATTAAAGAGGGAAGCAAAGTTGTCAACCGTGATTGGGTTAGATACCATGCATGCAATATGTCGTATAGCATTTAAGTCTGAGTCCCTGATCAGGTGTCCAATTAAATTTTGATATGACATTTATCAGGAAATCACATTATTGAAATCTATGTAGGATTCCTGACAAAAGGTAGTACTACTTTTTCCAGGAAGTAGACAATTATATATGGAACACATCATGAAAGGGGGTCAGCCTGGAAAGGGAGAGCGTTTAACACCTGTCTTTATTACAAAAGCCGATAGACAGAAATCCCAAAGTATTCAAAACAAAACTATGACACAAATTAAGGACCTTATCTACAGAGAAATTCACCAAATAAGACAGCTCGGATATGACGAGGAGGCCATCAAACTGCAGGAGATGTTTGAAAAAAAAAAAACAATAAATGTTCAAAAGAAAGATGCATATATCCTGTTCTACAAGACAGAGCTCCTTGTTGTCCTTGATGACGCCGTCAACAATCATCCTTTATTACGTCAGTATACTTACACTTAACCTTTCAAGCAGTTTCAGCTTTCTCGTGTAAAAAGCTGGCTGTTTTGTCATGCACGTAGTTTATTGGTATTGGCCCCTTGTGATGTTTTTAATGGCGCATTTTTGTCCCTTGGAATTTTTTTCAGGATTTCCTTTTTCAATAGTTGTTCAAGTTGTTGCTGGTGCAGTTTCCTTTCAATATATCAACAAAAAAAAAAAATATTGCATGAAATTGACGTTAATATTAATTCCAATTCAAAAGAGAGAAGGCTTAAAATCAAAAATTATTTTGGTGTTTCTTGGACCGGGAGATCCTTTAGCAAAGGAGTCTAGTATGGAGGGTTAAAAGATGTGGGGGTTCCATCACGTCAACCAGTCCGTGCAATAAACACCCCTATTAACCCCACTTTATATTGAGAAAACTGGGGTTTACAGGAAAATACATTATTTTGCTTATTTCTGCTCCAAAACATAAGTTGTGGGTACTCGTTCTAGCAAGCACCCGCAACCTATGTTTGCGTTATAAATAAGAAAAATATCGCGGATTTTCAACAGAAAAGTAGCCATTTTGGAGATGTGAAACAATGCACTATTTCACACGGCTGTGTTATCGTAATGACATTAGTATATAAGTACTTTGGTTGTTTCAACGGACCGCCTGTTTTCGGTGTTTACATTGCCTCCACTTCTATTTAGTAGGTTCTGTCACACTTCACCGACACGACAGTTCACCAACACGTAGTTTCTGGACATCAAAAATGAAAATAAAACACCTTAGTGCCAACATGCATGTATTTTTACAATACTCAAAAGTATGTTCCGTCTCATTTATTTAGCCGGGGACATTTAACTCATTTTCGAAAATTTAATTAGTCAGCGGTTCGAATGGATAAACTTACCTGAAAAGAATAGATCAAAGTCTAAATTTTCGCATTCTGGGTGTTGTCGTATTTGTAAGTAGGGACAAGGTCTTCAAAACGGACCCTTTTGCTAACCACCCGAATTACGTAAAAAAAAATGTTCAAAACATTACAACGCTTTTTTTTCAAAACTTAAGTATATGCTGTAAAATCTGTTCATGTCCCGTAATTTGTAATACATTGAGCAAGTGTTCACTACAGTTTTAGCCATTTAATACCAAACCATATTCTTTTAAATAATGTCAGAAAATGAACCCTTAAAATGGTGAAAAATGCATTGTTTTTTCGCTGAGGACATAACCATTGGATTTAAATGATTGTCTTTTGCTGTCATATAAAGGGTTCCAATGCGGTTCTTCTGTGGCGGTTTATTTATGTTGTTGTTTGTTACTTACTGTGTGTATCACTTGTGTCTTTTTATTTTGGATGGCCATATGGCCATTTTGTGGGAAAGTAACTGTCCTTATGGCCTTCCTTTGTTTAGGTTTCCATTATGGTCTGATCGCTTAATGTTTGTGTTTCTTTCCTTTTGGTGTCTTTGATGGGTGGAGTAAGTTTATTGTATCGATTCCTGATCTTTGTTTTACTTCTACTTTCTATATGTCTGTAATTGACAGAATAAAAATGGTGCGAATACGTTGAGTAATTATTTCAAAACAAGAACTAACAGATTCAAAGTTTAAGGAAGTGCCAACCTTTACTGAAGGCTTTATGGGAGGACATGGTGATGACAGGGTAAGCATTTTCTGAAATTCAAGTAGAATTTAACTCTATGATAAACAGGCTGACCTCACCGGTTTTCAAACTAATTCAAGCTTTTATTCCTGACTTGCTAAGAAGATCTGATCTAAACTGAAGTGGCTATGGTGATGACAAGTTCAAAAACAAGAGTTTTCAAACTGCTCCAAGCTTTCTGCCTGACTTCCTTGTTTGTAAGGTTCTTGAAGATCCGTTCAAAACTAAAGGGGCAGCAGTGATGACAATGTCGAAAATAGGCATTTTCAGCAATCAAAGGCACGTCACTCTATGATAAATGTGCCGACTTGGCCGGTATTGGAACTCACCTGAGGTTTTATTCCCAGCCACCTTACATGTAAGTTTCAGAAAGATCCGCTCAGACTTGGCCAGTATTCAAACTCATCCAAGATTTTATTCCCAGCCACCTCACATATAAGTTTCAGAAAGATCCGATCAAAATTGAAGGGGCTACGGTGATGACAAGGTCAAAATTTGGCATTTTTAGCAATCAAAGGGATGTTACTCTAAAATAAATGAGCCGACTTGGCCAGTTTTCGAACTCATCCGAGGTTTCATCCCCAGCCACCTTACATATGAGTTTCAGAAAAATCCGATCAAAACTGAAGGGGCTACGGTAATGACAAGGTCAAAAATCAACATTTTCAGCCATCAAAGGGACATAACTCTACGATAAATGGGCTGACTTGGCCTGTTTTCGAACTCATCCAAGATTTTATCCCCAGCCACCTTACACATAAGTTTCAGAAAGATCCGATCAAAACTGAAGGAGCTATGGTGATGACAAGGTCAAAAATCGGCATTTTCAGCAATCAAAGTGACGTAAATCAATGATAAATGGGCCAACTTGTCCGGTATTCAAACTCATCCTAGGTTTTATCTCCAGTCACCTTACATATAGGTTCAGAAAGATTCGATCAAAACTGAAGGGGCTACGGTGATGACAAGGTAAAAAATCGACATTTTCAGCCATCAAAGGGACATAACTATATAGTTAATGGGGCAACTTGGCCGGTTTTCGAACACATATGAGGTTTTATCCCCAGCCATCTTACATATAAGTTTCAGAAAGATCCGATCAAATCTGAAGGGGCTACAGTGTCGACAAGGTCAAAAATCAACATTTTCAGCCATCAAAGGGACCTAACTCTATGATAAATAGGCCACCTTTGCCGGTATGCGAACTCATCCGAGGCTTTATCCCCAGCCACATTGCATATAAGTTTCAGAAAGATCGGATCAAAACTGAAAGGGCTACAGTGATGACAAGGTCAAAAATCGGATTTTCAGCAATCAAAGGGACCTTACTCTGTGATAAATGGACCAACTTGGCTGGTTTTCGAACTCATCCGAGATTTTATCCCCAGCCACTTTACGTATAAGTTTCAGAAAGATTCGATCAAAACTGAAAGGGCTACAGTGATGACAAGGTCAAAAATCAGCATTTTCAGCAATCAAAGGGACGTTACTCTACGATAAAAGGGCCGACTTGGTCGGTTTTCGAACTCATCCGAGATTTTATCCACAGCCACATTACATATAAGTTTCAGAAAGATCCGATCAAAACTGAAGGGGCTACGGTGATGACAAGGTCAAAAATCGGCATTTTCAGCAATCAAAGGGACGTAACTCTATGATAAATCGGCGGACTTCGCCGGTTTTCGAACTCATCCGAAATTTATCCTGGTTTTATCCCCAGCCATAATACATATAAGTTCTAGAAAGATCCGATCAAAACTGAAGGGGCTACGGTGATGACAAGGTCGAAAATGGGCATTTTCAGCAATCAAAGGGACGTAACTCTATGATAAATGGGCCGACTTGGCCAGTTTTCGAACTCATCCGAGATTTTATCCACAGCCACCTTACATATAAGTTTCAGAAAGATCTGATCAAAACTGAAGGCGCTACGGTGATGACAAGCATTTTCCCATAGTAAGTCTATGGGACCTTGTGGTTGCCATAGGAACCAAAGTTTTAGAGCGATTTCAAAAAAAAGTTTATGTCATCCACGCCCCACCAGAGGCATGCTACAGATGAGAAATGATTGAGATCAGCCTGCAGGATACAGAGATATAGCTGCTCAAAAGTGTGGACGGACGACGGACGGACGGACGACGGAGGACCCACTATACTATAAGCTCCCCTGGAGCCTTCGGCCCAGGTGAGCTAAAAATGCAATTTATTTAGCATACCCCCATTACTTCATAATTCAATGCTGCGTTTTTAAAGCTATAATTCGTATAGAAATTGAATAAAAGTCTTACTGGTTGCAGTGCCGGGGAAGCTTGCTATTAAAATACCAAAGGTGCACTATATAAACATCCCGGTAAAATAGCAATGCCATAAATACAGCGCTACAATTCGATGTAATGTTGTACAGTAACGGTCAAAACATTGAAAGTATCGATTAAATCTAGGCTTTGTCATTAAAACAACGCTACAAACTGAAAAACAAGTATATGTGTGCACGTGGAAATCGGTGTTAGCATTCGAACATAAAGTTTGAAACAAAATTAGTTCTATTTAAAGTTTTGTAATCTGCTGAAGCAAGGTAGTTTCTGCAAAAAAAAAGAAGTGACGGCAATGATCAAGAATCGATACAATTAACCCACAGCTCCCTTTAGACACACCAAACGGAAAGAAACACAAACACGAAACAACCAGGCCCCTATGGAAAGACCAATAACGGAAAGCCAAAAGGACCGTCACTTTCCCACAAATGGCCAATTTGCCATCCAAAACAACATAAGCGTTACACACACTCAAAGACAAGACGTAAGAAAAAAGTACACGACAGAGGACTGCCCCGGAACGGCCAGCGAAACGAACCCCACTGGTGGGTCCAAAACGACCCCACGTGGCCACAATCCTCGTCCTTACTTCCGTCGCTATTTAGACAAATAATTTGTTTAGTCCGCATGAAGGCCTCCTAACTCATCAGTGAAAATCAAACAACCACAGAGATGAAACAACGGTGAGAACCCGGCAGCAAGAAACCACTGACATGCTGGAGCAAAAGAAAACCAACAGTTAGACTCCGATGGGCCCGACCAGAGACAGAGCATCAGGCACCAACCAACATTACATAAAATTAGATTCTCTCCAATTCTCAGCAAGCCTTTACGCTGGAACCGTCATAGAATCTGAGGTCTGACCCACCGACTCGATAGGATATGCATTATATTGTAGTTTGTCGTCTTGTAACACTACATGCAAATACTCCACTTTGTATGTTAATCTCCTTGTCTATTTTGATAATTTTATTTCTGGCCTATATTGTGGGCGTAGTTTTCTGTCTTTTGTCTTTTCTATTGGATTTCTCTTTTTTAAGAGTCAAGACAAAATGTACGCTGTTCAGGTCAACATTTCCTTGCATGCAAATGTTTTACCGAAAAGGCAAATCACATTTTGTTTGAATACATCTGTCTCATTGTTGATTGTTTACATAACGACTCGCCGGCCCAGAATCACTGGCCTGACTTTAAGTGTTAGCAGTTTACTGCATATGTGAATCTACAAAGAGTTAAGTAATGGTCCAACACCTTTGGTAGTCCGTTAATACTTACCAAATAAAAAGGGGCGCAAAAGTACGGACTGGACGGATAAGCATCAAATGTCAAACTAACAGTGATGAAAACTGGCTGAAAATATATATTTGCCATGACTTCAGTCGCCGATTTCGTAAAATCATTCTTTGATATAAAAAGATGAGGTACTTGTACTTATAGACTGCATGAATGGTAGTTAACCCAATCTCGATTAACAACTTTGCTTCCCCCTTTAATTGCTCGCCGGTGGGTCAGGCCTCAGAATCTATGAGGTTCCAGCGTAAAGGCTTACGGGTTAGGGTTAGGGTCTGTCGCGGTTCATTTTTGTTATGGTTTGTCTTTGGGTCTTTGTGTCGCTAATAGTATTTTATTTTGGATAGCCTTTTTGCCATTTTGTGGGAAAGTGACTGTCCCTTTGGCTTTCCGCTATTGATGTTTCCATTAGGGTCTGTCATTTCATGTTTTTGTTTCTTTCCCTTTGTTGTCTCTGATGGGAGCTGCGGGCTAATTGTATCGATTCCTGACCATTGCCTCCACTTCTATTTTACTGAGAATTAGAGGGACTTTAATTTAATGTAATGTTGATTGGCGCCTGATGCTGTCTCCGGTCGGGCCTATCGGAGTCTAACTGCTGGTTTTCTTTTGCTCCAGCATTTCAGTGGTTTCTTGCTGTCGAGTCCTCACCGTTGTTTCTTCTCTGTGGTTGTTTGATTATTGTGCTCTCGGAGATGTTGAACTGATGAGTTAGGAGGCCTTTATGCGGACTGAACAAGTTATTTGTCTTAATCGCGACGGAAGTAAGGGCGAGGATTGCGACCGCGTAAAATCTATTTAAGCCCCCAGTGGATTTCGTTTCACTGACCGTTCCAATGCGGTTCTTCTGTCGAGGATTATGTTTGTTATGGTTTGTCTTTGAGTGTGTGTATCGCTTATATTCTTTGTTTTTGGATGACCAAAAGACCAGTTTCTGGGAAAGTGACTGTCCTTCTGGCTTTCCGCAATTGGTGTTTCCTTTAGGGTCTTGTTATTTCATGCTTGCGTTTCTTTCCAGTTGGTGTCTCTGATGGGAGCTATGGGTTAATTGAATCGATTCCAGATCACTGCCTTCTATGTTACCTCCTTAAGGGCTTTGGTAATGGGGCTTGTGTGCTATCATTTTATGGAACAATATGGCACAAACTAAAGCAGTCCAACAATTAAACCTCTGTTACAGTTTTAGACATAGAATGTGTTAGGATAGGAGCAAAGGCATTTACGAATTACAAGCAGTTCTCAATCTGTAGATAATAACTGCTTGTCCGACCTTATGTATTCTGATAACCAAACGGATATGAATATCTCTTTATATCAAATATTGGATTTATTTTTTTTATGAATTTTATTATATAAGCTGCTGTCCTTCAAATCTGTTTTATCATGATAATGACTCGTAATTCAGGGAAAAGTAGGATTTTAAATAGTAAAATGTATATTTTGTCAAAAAGGTATCTTTTTGGTGCATTGTTCCCAATATGTCTTCATCAAACTAACAAAAAATATGTTCATGGCCTGTCTACAACATTTTATAACAACTGTTCTTTTTCTACCATAAAGGTACTATTTATTTACTGTTGTTATGACTTTTGCGATAATTGCTATTTATATGGTACTGAGTTATCTCTCTTAATTGCAACAACTTGTCCCCACTTTAAGGTGCGACAACACCCTGAATCTAAACAAGTAAACATCATTCTTTGATATAGAGGTATTTTTATCCTTTCGAATCGATGGCTAATTAAAAAGTATTTCTAGAGGGTTTCTGAGATATATGTCCCCGAGTATATTTCGTTATTACTTGAAACATTTCAAATAATGAATATACCATTATTTTCACTTTTAACAGAGAGAAAAAAGAAAAGCTGTCTGCGAACTGCCTTTAAAGTATAATTGCAAAAACTCTCTCAAAAATGTGCCAAAGTACGTGTCGGTGAAATGTGTTGTCAGTGTCATGAGCATTGCGACGTATTTTGACATTCGTACATGTTTTTTCCCTGTCAAAAGCGAACAATACCTAACTATTGATAAAGAAATTATTGCTTTATGGGATATATCTGCAACAGGTGAAAAAAATCCTATCACCTTTACCCGGCCGTGGATCGAACCCGGTCCACCAGATCGACAGGCCAACACTCTAGCGCGTCGCTATAAAAGCCGACTTGAACCGCAAGGCAGTACAAGTGTGCTATATACCTATACCCTATGACATTCTCCCCCTCGACATTGAAATTCTTTCTCGAATTTCTGTGAGTCCGAGAATCACGTGAAATGATTTTTAAGGAGTTCTATTGCATAAATGGGTTATTTACGGTGGGGGCTAAATGTAACAGGTGAAAATATGCTATCACCTATACCCGGCCGGGGATCGAACCCGTTCCGCCAGATCGACAGGCCAACACTCTACTTCGTCGCTGTAAAAGCCGGCTTGTACCGCAAGGCAGTACAAGTGTGTTATATACCTATACCCTATGACATAGCTATTGCTTTTTTTACAGACGAATCAATAAATTTAATTACAGTACAGTCCAACCTGTATTAAGCAACCACCTATGGGACATTCAAAAAGTGCGAGCTTAAGACAGGTGCTTGCTTAACACAGGTTTATTATCATGCATTTTCCTTTTTTGGGAACTCAATGCCTGCTTGCTTAAGACAGGTTGCCTGCTTAATAGAGGTGGTCAAAAAACAGGTTTTACTGTACTTAGCGCATTAAGCCTGCATAGCGCAGTGATTAACGCGTTCGACTTATGATCGAGAGGTTGTGCGTTAACATATACATATACAGAATACAGATACAAATTTTATTTAAAGTCGGAAGGTTTAAACAAATGTAACATTAGCTATGTATAGGTATTAACCGACTAATTGAATCCGGCCACCGGTATCGTGGCGTGTCCTTGGGCAAGACACGTAATGACACCGCCCCACTTCATTCAGGTATAATGCGTAGCATCCATTGCTGCCATACGCCCGCGAGGACATTCTAGGCAGATGCGCTGTCGAACGCTGTTAATAGAAAATGAAGCTAAAAGCAGATAGTGAAAGGGACAAAAGATGATAGGTTAAAATAATGAAGAGGAGGTAAAATCAGGGTAAAGTGGTGTAAAAGCCCCTGCCTCTCTCTCTTGCGCGCGTGAAAACACTCGTAATGTGTGTTCGAGAGCGATTCAGCTTGAAACTTTCATCGCAATCTAACTAAAATAAATTAGTATAAATTAAGGCGTAACTATACCAAATTTAGCGACTTAGAGGCCTTTCTGATATTAAATCTTCATCAGTGTGTCTCAATCCCAAAGTTTTGAAACTGAAACGGATGATGGACAAGACCCGGCAAACACAGCACATCCCCCTCCGAGCACACTCACGCATTTCTGTATTTAAAAAAATGCATCCTGTTGCAACAAGTCCATGCAATTAACAACCCCTGAACCCAACTTTATATCGAGAAAACTGGTGTTTATAAATGTATTATTTTTAGCATTTCTGCTCCAAGCCATAGGTAGTGGGTATTCGTTTGGAATCGCATCAAAGAGTTGAGCGTGGTAGCTCAGTGGTTAGTGCACGTGTCTATCACGCTAGAGGCCTACGGTTCGATTCCCGGCAGCGGTACTAAAATCGTGGTGTCCGAACATGTTCCACTGGCATCATTTGCAGTGATGGGTGCCACAAATGGCACCGTCCTTCGGATTGGGACGTTAACTGGAGGCCTGTGCAGGGAGAACTATCCCCTGTGCAGGTAAAAGTTCCCTACTGTAATTACATGATTGAAGTGTATGCTTTCATCTTGCAAACCTGGAGTGTATGGAATGTACACCTGCATGTAATCCTCGGGAGGGGGTATTGCGGTGTTTATAAAGACAAAAAATAGCATTTCTGCTCCAAGCCATAGGTTGTGAGTACTCGTTGGAATCGTTTCAATGAGACGGTTCTAACGAGCATCCACAACCGTATGCAGTAAAAATAAGAAAAAAATATAACAAATTTTCACACATCCTCTGACATGAAAATGACGTGATGTTATGGTACAGAAAAATGTAAATTTAAGGCATGCATTTTGTCATTGTTTTCTTATAATTCACAAAGCATCAAGCATGTCCATGATAAAATTTATTCGATTCTGGTATTATTCATATAAGTCTTGTCCAAAATGTAATTAAAACGGAACATAAAAAGACGCAAATTATTAAACTATAAAATCATCTGAGGATGAACCAGATTTGTAATCGAGCAAGCCTCCAAATCGATTACTTTTTTCACAACATGGTGTCTAGAGAGTAAACACATTCGATGCAGGTAAGATAATTGATATTGCATGGTTTTGATTTAATACGCAATACTTTTACAAATACTGACTTTTACAGGAAAAAAAACACGTTTTTGTAGAAAAACGCGCAGATGGCGATTACGTTTTGTCGTGTTTTCGGAAAGCTTTATTGTCGAACTCTTTTAATTGGCACTTACCATTTTGCAGTCGTGTACCGAATTGACACACACGGATAAACACAAACGATTTTGGACATTTCTATTCTTATATCAAAGTATATACCTTCATATAAGTATATACTTCGATATAAGTTTCACCCGTAACAATTCTGATTCTGACGTGTACCCGGTAGGTTCAGCAACATGCAGCCAAATATATTTCTCCAAGTCGCACTGGGCGTTAGCGCAAGTACCTCGATCTAGCCTTATGAGGGGACCCACAACAGGTGCACTAACTACCTCGCTGATATACGCTAAATTATTTCTAAAAACAAATCCTTCGACACAGATAAAAACACGGTAGATCGACAATATTTGAAAAGATAGCTCTTGTTTATCGGTGTAACTGCAATTCTTCATAATTACAAAATCAGCGTCTAAGTTGTTGATGCGCCACTGCCAGCCTGTAGCGTGGACATGTCGTCAAGTAGAACACATTCACAGTAAGGAAAAATACACCCTAAAGTATAGTGCTTGTAATATTTTACTTTTTGTGTGCTTAATACGTTATATTTTGCGAAAAAATCTGGCTCATAATGAATGAATGGTAGTAAACAGCAATATTGGCCTCTTAATCAGTCCAAGAAAGCACACTTTCTGCACTGTAATGGTTACAACTAGCCTGTTCACACGGCACAAGGATATTCGACTGACTAGTCTACCAAATTCGTACTTCCGGTACACGAATAAATTGTCAAACACGTTAGAAATTATCAAAAACGTTAGAAAATCAATGAAAACAACGGTGCACAGTACTCGCTGTACCATAGCGCTTGCTTGCTGCGCCGCAGCAGCGAGCTCCCTATAACGCGTGCCGTCTACAACAGAGTGGAAAATAAACATATTACACGCTGGCTATCCAAAATAAAATAACCTATGCGACACAAACACCCAAAGACAAACAATAACAAAAATATAACTCCATAATACAGAAAAAACTGTGGTTTACAAGGTATTCATTGTTTCTTTTATTTCTGTTATTTCTGTTCCAAGACATAGGTTGTGGGTACTTGTTAGAACCGCCTCAATGAGCCGATTACAACATTGAGGCGGGCTCTAACGAGCACACATATTCTATGTTGGCAGTATAAATAAGTAATAAGTCGGAAAAATGTTCAACAGAAAATAACTATTTTGGAGATGTAAACGAATGCACATGTCACACGGATGTGTTATGGCAATGTACATGTTGGTAAATATATATGAGTGCAAGTCAATAAGTAACCAGCCCATCCCATTTCCAATTGACCGAGACAACTAAGATTTCCATGCTGGCGGTTGACCTTACGCCAGGCATCTGTGGCCTGGGAACGAGGCCGATTGGAGAGTACTGAGCTTCTCCTGAATGGCCCGGCGTGTGCTGTTGCGATAAGATAGTTATGACTAAACGGTATCCTTGTCATCCATTTCAATGGTTAATTGTCAAAAAACTTTCCAATACGCTGTGTTGATTCTTGAGCCTTAGCTCAGTTGGTAGAGTGTCCGCTCCGGGGAACGGGAGGTCACGGGTTCGATCCCGGGTCGCGACATACCAAAGTCGTTAAAAATGGTACTAGCTGCTCCTCGCTTGGCACTCAGATTTACGGGGTAGAGCTAGGACTGGTCGACCCAGTGTCAGGATAGTGTGACTGGGTGTGGTATCATGTAATGTGTCTGGGAAATGATACTTCAGTGAGGCAGAACTATAAAGGTGAGCATTGAGCTCCCTGTCACAACCAGACACCGTCGTGATATGACTGAAAAATTGTTGAAAGCGACGTTACACCCCAATTCACACACACACACTGATTCTTGAGCCGTAGCCGGAGAATCAGCGCAGTATCTTGGCTGGTTGTCGGAGGTTAGGATCCTGGGTTCCGTCGGGATTTGAGAACTGGTTCTGATATATGCACTGTCTACGGGCCGTGTTTTGATGGCTTCCAACAGCCTTATACAGGGAAGATGTTTGAACATCTTTGTTCTTGTTTACTCACTTCTGTCAGTAATATAACTGCACTGCCAACGCTCTTGATATACCATGAAATATAGGTTATAAGTGTCTTTATGTTCTTGTGTGAATGAAAAAAAAAAAAAAAAAAAAAAAACACACACACACACAATAAATTAAACAGAAGAAAAGATTTCCATGCCTTGTTTCACAACATGGTAAAGGCATGAAGACAATATTGCACCCTTATCGTGTTATTCACTCATATGAGAATGGACGTCAAACATGGCTAGCGATGCAAAAGCAAGCTTTTCGTCAAAAGTTGAGTACCGTGCTGTAATTCTGTACTTGTATTTGAACGGAAATACATTGGGAGTATACACAAGGAGAATTCACGGTTACCATTGGTAGTTCAAACGCGGCAGAACGTCTTTAGAAGACGAAACAAGGCCTGAACACCCATCAGTGGCCACCGATGAAGAACGGTGTAAAAAGTACAGGATCTGGTGTACTCTAATAAGCGAATTAAGGTGGTAGAAATAGCGAATGCATTACACATTTCACATGGTAGCGTTTCAACAATTTTACATGATCGCTTGGGTATGCTCAAGCATTTTGGGTCCCAAAATCGCTTAGCAACAAAGAAATGGCAACCATGGCATCAGTATGCAGTGCATTGTTGGAGCGGTTTTGGTCAAAGAGAGATGATTTTCTTTCACGTCTGGTGACTGTGGATGAGACCTGGGTCGATTAATATGAGCCAGAGAATAAAACCCAAAGTCGCCAGTGGGTAGGGCCGGGATCTCCGAGACCAAAGAAGTTTAAAACGCAACCCTCTACTGGCATTGTGGAGGCAATTGTATTTTGGACGAACAAGGCGTTATAATGTTGACTTTCTAGCAAAGAAAAGTACAATAACAGGTGTGTATTATGCAAATTTGCTCGACCAACTGTAAACTGTGATCCATAAAAAATACCGAGGCAATCTCACCAAAGGAACTCTGCTCCAACGAGTCCACACGTACAAAATTGGAATGGATGCTGTTGAACAGAATCGGACCGAGCTGATACCGAACCCCGCCTATTCTCCGGACGTAGCTCCTAGTGACTATTTCCTATAAAACGTAGAAGTAAAACAAAGATCAGGAATCGATGCAATAAACTTACTCCACCCATCAAAGACACCATAGGGAAAGAAACACAAACATTAAGCGACCAGACCATAATGGAAACCCAAACAAAGGAAGGCCCCTGAATTGAAAAAGGATATCCGTGAATGTCATTTCCGGTCCAACGAAGAAGTCGTTGCGGCAGTTGAGGAGTGGGTCGGAGACAAGGACCATGACTTCTTTGTTGTGGTTCTTTCATGTTTTGTGTTGGTGGGTCTGATTCTTTCCATAATTATATATATTTTTTTATGTTTCTGATTTCCCCCCTTTTTGTTTGTTCATTGGACGGGTTTTTTCAAGGAAAAATTCCGTCCTTTAGAATAGCGAAGTCCGTGCGGGCGGGCGAGCGTTCGCGTCCCGGTTTACCTTTTGGTTAACCTTTTTAAAAAAAAACGTCCATAATGCCATTTGGCGTTTTTCTTGTTCTAGTTACGTTAATTTGTCCTTCCAGTTGAATGTCTGTTCTGATGGTGATTCTTATTCTTTCCCCCATTATGTATATTGTTCCTTTTTAGTTAGGTTTGACCTTCCCAGGCGGTTCCTCTATCGCGATTTGGATAAACAATTGGCCACTTTGTGGGAAAGTAACTGTCCTTTTGGCTTTCCACTATTGATGTTTCCATTAGTTTAGTTATTTCATGTTTGTGTATCTTCCCCTTTGGCGTCACTGATGGGAGCCATGGGTTAAATATATCGATTGCTGATCATTGCCTTCACTTCTGTCACCACCTGTTTGGGAAAGAGCCGCTGACTCTCTTTACCTGTGGTCCGTTTTGTTTACTGTCGTCACTCCATGTTTCAACTTTTTTCCCTAGTGATATTGTGACAACAATTTGGGATCTGACTGAATCAGTTCCTAGTCGTTTCTCTTTTTAATTTTCTTCAGCTCTGGGCTGATGGCACTGGAACAGTGTTGGTCCAAGTGTTTATCCTAGAGGGCAATAACATCGACGCCCAGAAATAAGTTAGGCTGATTTTTTTTATTGAAAAAAATAGAAGTGAAGGCAATGATCAGGAATTGATACAATCAACCCACAGCTCCCAACAGAGACACCAAAGGGGAAAATTCACAAACATGAAATAATCAGACCCTAATGGAATCATCCATAGCGGAAAGCCTAGAGGATAGTTACTTTACACACAAAATGGTCAATTGGCTATCAAAACAAAAAGATATAAGCGATATAGTTAATCAACGACCTTTGAGAGTTCTAAGTTCAAGCGTGACAAAACCATTCCGTTGTTTAGTGGAAGCAGGTTTTGGATAGCTTTTTTTCAGAATATACATTTTAAACATATAAATACGTTTTCTGACAATGGCAGTAAGTAGAAATCGTTGCGTACTGGTTATTATGGTGCCCTACGAATCTCACAAAAACTATATCGCCCAATGTAAAATCCCGACTAAAGGCGATTTACCTAAAACACGGACAAAGTAGAAGTGGAGGCAATAATTAGGAATCAATACAATTAACCCACAGCTCCCATTAGAGACACCAAAGGGAAAGCGACACAAACATGAAACAACAGACCCTAATGGAAACATCAATAGCTGAAAGCCAAAAGAACATTTACTTTCCCACAAAATGGCCAATAGGCTATCCAAAATAAAATAATATAAGCGACACAAACACCCAAAGACAAACCATAACAACAATAAACCGCGACAGAAGAACCGCCTTGGAACGGTCAGCGGAAACGAATTCCACTGGTGGGGGGGGGGGGGATAATAAGTGCAGGCCCGTTTCACTGCATTTTACAAACGGTAACAAAAATAAACCGCGACAGAATATCCGCCTTGGAAAAGAATTTCGCCTATGATTTGCCCTTGTATATATAGACCACTACGAGCATACTTTCATCAGCTATCAGCTATGGAACCTCATGGATGAACGAAGACTGCTCTTGGAGATAATTAATTGTCCATCTTGTTAAGAATTAGAATGCAGAGATCAAGCGAGGGAGAAATTCAACCAAAGATGAACAGATTGTCCTGGAGATGAGCCTGTTGGTCGTCAAGTTGATATTCATTGTTTGTTTATCTATTATTTTTTTTTGCTTAGGTTAAACGTCCCATTCAACACTATATAGGTCATTTTGGACACGTTTCTTCCGATTTTGTGAGACTTTTACGCGACAATGAAATGACATCTCAAGTCCCATCGGTTTCTGTGGGCGACATGGGTTGAGATGTCATTTCATATCAATGCCGGGTATCTCCAAAATGGCCTCAGTAGTGTTGACGGGGACGTTAAACCTCAACTCAACTCAAACAAATCAAATATACGATTATCCTCTTTCTGTTTTTGGAGAATTCAATGAAACTTTAGAAGCTTCCGTGGTGTAGTGGATTAGCTACTGGCCTTCATAAACCAGGGTCTTGGGCTTGATCCCGGGCTTCTCCAGATCTTTAAACCGAGGTCACGTCTCCGTATGACCTTAGTTGTTGTCGGACGTAAAACTGAAATACACATACATTCTATGAATCCTTTTATTGACTTGCCACTTGCGTATACTGAAATGCGAAAACATCGTCACACCTCTGAGAGGAATATAATGTTATGAAAAGTTCCTGCCATGGCTTTCAATAACGATATTATGCATTAGCAGCACGTGCATTATATAGGACTTTATGTTGTCAAAAGATAGTTTTAGTCTACTGTGATACTTATTGCACGACCCGCAGAAAAAGCAACCGACTGAAGTCGGTTTTTTCTAAGAGTGCCCTAAAATCACCGTGTCATTCTGTCATTCTGTAATTCTGTCAGTCTGTCAGTCTGTCATTCTGTCTGTCCGTCCGTAACCCGTTTGTGAAAATTGGTGATAGTGACTTAACCGCTTGGAATATTTAAACAATTTTTGGCATACTGATAGATATCAATGAGATCTAACCAATGAACTTACGAAATATTACATTCCATTTAGTATAGCCTCGCCGAGGCGAAAAATGTGAAAATTTTCGAACATTTTTGAACTGCTTCTCCTCGGAAACCGTTGGGCCGATTGAAGTCAAATTTCATATGGAGCCTCTATGGGATGGGGGAAACCAAAATTTGCTCATGGGGTCAAGGTCACATGACCAAAATGGCCGCCAAGCCATATATGGTTTGTCTGTCTGTCCGTTTTGGCATACTGATAGATATCAATGAGATCTAACCAATGAACTTGCGAAATATTACATTCCATTTATTATAGCCTCGCCGAGGCGAAAAATGTGAAAATTTTCGAACTGCTTCTCCTCGGAAACCGTTGGGCCGATTGAAGTCAAATTTCATATGGAGCCTCTATGGGATAGGGAAACCAAAATTTCCTCATGGGGTCCAGGTCACATGACCAAAATGGCCGCCAAGCCATATATGGTAAAAACCCTTCAAAAATAGTCTTCTCCAGAACAACTGGGCAAATTTCCACGAAACTTGATAAATAGCATCTGGGATGTAGGCCTATCATAAATTGCTAAAATGGTGACCCTGGGTTGACCTTGACCTTCTTTGGGTCCGTCCGTAACCCGTTTGTGAAAATTGGTGATAGTGACTTAACCGCTTGGAATATTTAAACAATTTTTGGCATACTGATAGATATCAATGAGATCTAACCAATGAACTTACGAAATATTACATTCCAGTTAGTTTAGCCTCGCCGAGGCGAAAAATGTGAAAATTTTCGAACATTTTTGAACTGCTTCTCCTCGGAAACCGTTGGGCCGATTGAAGTCAAATTTCATATGGAGCCTCTATGGGATGGGGGAAACCAAAATTTGCTCATGGGGTCAAGGTCACATGACCAAAATGGCCGCCAAGCCATATATGATTTGTCTGTCTGTCCGTCCGTAACCCGTAAGTGAAAATTGGTGATAGTGACTTGACCGCTTGGAATATTTAAACAATTTTTGGCATACTGATAGATATCAATGAGATCTAACCAATGAACTTGCGAAATATTACATTCCATTTAGTATAGCTTCGCCGAGGCGAAAAATGTGAAAATTTTCGAACTGCTTGTCCTCGGAAACCGTTGGGCCGATTGAAATCAAATTTCATATGCAGCCTCTATGGGATGGGGGAAACCAAAAATTGCTCATGGGGTCCAGGACACATGACCAAAATGGCCGCCAAGCCATATATGGTCTGTCTATCTGTCCGTCCGTAACCCGTTTGTGAAAATTGGTGATAGTGACTTAACCGCTTGGAATATTTAAACAATTTTTGGCATACTGATAAATATCAATGAGATCTTATCAATGAACTTGCGAAATATTACATTCCATTTAGTACAGCCTCGCCGAGGCAAAAAATGTGAAAATTTTCGAACTGCTTCTCCTCGGAAATCGTTGGGCCGATTGAAGTCAAATTTCATATGGAGCCTCTACGGGATGGGGGAAACCAAAATTTCCTCATGGGGTCCAGGTCACATGACCAAAATGGCTGCCAAGCAATATTTGGTAAAAACCCTTCAAAAATAGTCTGCTCCAGAATCACTGTGCAGATTTCCACGAAACTTGATAAATAGCATCTGGAACGTAGGCCCATCATAAATTGCTAAAATGGTGACCCTGGGTTGACCTTGACCTTCTTTGTGCCTAGGTCAAACTTTGACACATATGCTTTTGTGTTGGATTTTATCCTGCAAACGATTCAGAATACAGTACTAAAGTATAAGATATATTTTTGCTCCTTACGATAAGGCGCATTTATTGGGGGAACCGTTTTATGTCCAGGTCACATGACCAAAATGGCCGCCATACCCATATATGGTAACACTCATAAAGCTAAAAGCATCCGGCGGGTCGTGCACTTCAGCTGAAGCACTGGTTATTCACCATATTTGCATTATTTGCTGGCTCCAAGCTTGCACATTGTTAATATTGGAATAACAGGTAACCAGACCCCCATGACCTTTTAAGGTCAGGGGGTCTGGTTACCTGTTTTTCCAACACTGATAACCTTCAGACTAGGAACCATCAGATAATGCAAATAAGGTGAATTGGCTTACTGTATCTGGCAGCAACGATAATTTGCGGGATATCTACACCCTGGGTCCTCCTGTATATGAGTAGTCTAAAATGGTGTCAGCAAATTTGTGTTGCGTTCAACAACGGGGGCGCCCACCGAGCGCTCACTTTGTTGCCTATAAAACGCTCGCGCTGTTGAACGCACCTCGGATACGCACACACAGGAATATTCTAACACGAGTACTGCTATTTGCACATGTGAACCGTTTTTTACTTTACAAGACAAAAACCATAGATTGTAATTTGTTCAACTTCTTTCAGAAGCCTCCATGCTGCTAGCCTTATAAATCAGAGGTCGTCAGCTCATTTCGGGTTTCTCGAGACTTTCTGCATCATGCGAACAAGTCCGTTAAATGAACCCTCCCAATTGAGCCCCAATGAATATAAATAGAAAACTGGAGTTTAGGGGGATATACATTATTTTTTTTTATTTCTGCTTCAAGACATAGGTTGTGGGTACTCGTTTGAACCGCCCCAATGAGGCAGTTCTAACAAGCACCCAAAACCTATGATAGGAGTTAAACTAAGAGAAATATTTCAAGAAATGTCAGAAAAATGACTTTTTGGGAGTTATGGAGGATTGCATTATGTCACACGGATTTGTTATCGTAATGGATCATGCCTTGAATCGATGTATTATAGCGAAAACACGCCTATACAAATACATTGTAAATTTCACCGCCAAATATCGAAAATTTTAAGATGAAAAATTGTGATATTTTTCTTATTTCTGCTCATTAATATAGATTGTGGCTACTCGTTAGAACCGCCTCGATTTCTGCTCAGAATATAGATTGTGGCTACTCGTCTAACGACTAGCCACTATCTATATTTTAGAGCAGAAATAAGAAAAATAAGGTTTACCCCTGGATACCCCAGTTTTACAATATAAAAGTGGGGTTCAATGGGGGTCAAAATTATATAGGCGTGTTTTCGTGATGGTAATGTCATCATCTGACTTCAGTTGTTTGTACGCAGGACGTAAAATAGAAATAATTGAATGATGGCATAAATGCAAGCATCGGTGATCAATATAAATAAAACAAATATAAACACTGTTTCCATGCTAACACTGTTGACTTCTTGTCCTGGCAAAACGTGAGGGGAAAGGTTAAAACACACCTGCTTTATTTAGCTTAGGCTCTTAACTAGTCACATTTCAAAAACCTAAAAAAGTAAAATAGATATAGATTGAGTGCTGTTTTTACATTGTCCTACAGTAATGAATCACAGTGTATGTTAATTATCTAAAATTTGCTGGTGTGTCCGATCTTTTGTTGTCTCGTTCAACACGTGGTTTCAACTTTTACTATCTTTAATCTGTATGAACTGAAGCCACTTCGATTTTTAACAACTCGATTACTACAATCACCGTATCAGCACTGTCTTACTTATCTTTGTGCAAAATGACACTTTAAAATGCGCTCATAAATAGTCAAATAGTATATGGGTCCGATATAGCCAAATAATGAATGAGTTTACTGTAGCATTGACAAGTAGCGCAATGCGGTCACCAGAGCTAAAACTAAAAAAAACCCACTCAAGCCAATGATCTTGTTTTATAATATATTTTAATAGAGACGCCGCTTTCATAACACCCTATCAACATTTCTAAAATGATACCGTTCCCCTGAATAAAAAGGCCGCCAAAGCTGAATATAGGAAACACAACAATTAATATATATTCATAAGCCAATAAACCCATCACTGTCATAATATATGGCAGTGCTTCAGCTCAGGTGAGTGATCCAGGGCACCATCGCCATCGTCCTTAGTTTTGCTTTAAAACACAAGCTGAGTTAATAGATTAAATTATACCCTTGTGAATACAACATTTCACAACAGAAGATAGTTAGAAGTGGAGTTTACTAGGCGTCTACAGTATTTTCCCTATTTTTGCCAAAAACAAAAATTGTGGATACTCGTTAGTACCTACTCAATGAGGAACTTGTAACGCGCATCCAGAATATTTGAATGAATTTGAAATAAAAATAATAATCATTGTCATCAACATCATCACCATCATCATCATCGCCATCATTATCATCACAGCACCATCACTACAGCCATCATCACCACCATCATAATTAGCATCATCATCATCATATTATTATTATTTTTATTTATTACGACAAACAATATAGAAATCAGGAGCTATCGGAATTGGAAGCATCACGAAAACATGCCTTATAAGAATCTTATATGGGTGTGAGGGTTGGATGGAAAAATCTGTCCCGAGGGACACTGTCTGGCATCACGAGGCTTGCTGAGTGATGCCGGACAGTGATCGCGAGGGACGGAATTTTCTATCCACCCCTCACACCCATATTGGATTTTGTTTTCTTGCATACCTTCCATTACTTAGCGCGGATTTTTAATGCTGCAGTCACTTCGGTTACCAACGTCCGCCATATTGTTTTGACACTACAGGAATGTTACGTGATGTCACGTAACGTGCATGACGTCAATCTTAACGACGGCGCATACGAGGTCGTAATCAACCAGTGCATTTATCAAACACGCGATTAGATTCGATTTTGGGTTCTTGCATAAATACCTATGCGCATGGCTGTTTGAAGCAATTGTCAAATGGACCGAAAGCCGTGCTCAAACAGCAAAATCCATGTTCAAATCATTAAATTCGCGTGCTGTTTGAACATGGATTTTGAGCTTTTGATATCACACGACGTGCCTTTCTTTGTTTACCTTACGTTGAGCGACGTAACGTTACCGCCCTGAATTTAGCGTTTTAGGGTTCTATGATGACGTCAGATGGTTACTGCGTAACAACATCATTGTAGACAACATTCTGAACTGGCCGCCATGTTGGTTCGCCGGTCGCATTTGAAGAGTTTATATGGAGTTTATATGGAGCTTTTGGATGTTTGCGTCAAAATTTGCTGTCGGAATCGTAAGTTATGCAAGAACATCGATCTCCCATGGTTATTTAATTGCATTAACACTTGCCGGATCCCTCGGAAGATATTTGAACATTCGGCCTGGCGGCCTCATGTTCAAACAGCTTCCTCGGGACCCGGCAAATGTTAATGCATGAAAAACCATGGTTGATCTCTATATTGGAACACCGGGGTCAGAACACAAATTTCTATCCTAGGGTAAAATTACGGATTTCCTTGTCTGGTGTGAAAGAAATATTATGCTGACCCCCTTATACCCCAAATTTATATTTATAGTAAAACTGGGGTTTACAGGGGTAGGCTTTATTTATTTTATTTCTGCTCTAAAATATTGACTGTGGGTACACATTAGAATCGCATGGATGAGGCGATTCTAACGTTTATCCACAACCTATATTTTGAGCAGAAAGAAGAAAAATTAGAATTTTTTATCTGAAAATTTTCAGATTTCGATGGTAAAAATTTGAATATATATGAATAGGCGTATTTTCGTAATGGACCCAAGAGCGAGCTCGAATTAGCCTAGAAAAACGTGTTATCATGTTCAAGTTTTTGTATATTCGCTTTACTTTTGTAAGAACGGAAAAGAAATATTCGAACACATCAATGAGATAAAGATGTGTTCAGACATTGATCGATTTGCGTCAATCAAATTGTTACTTAATATTCAGATTCTTCCATACGTCAGCTCATAAAAATCAGTTTTCAAGTTCAGGGAGACGGGAATTCAATAATCATCAACATTTTAGCTGCAATAGGTGTACACTAGTGAGCGTTTGCAGTTATATATATATTCACCGATTTAAGCGGGAAACTTTTAAACGAGACACTGGCCAGTACAGTTGGACAATAACAGACATCTTCACTGTGTGTGTGTGTGAATTCGGGTTTAACGTCGCTTTCAACAATTTTTCAGTCATATCACGACGGTGTCTGGTTGCGACAGGGAGCTCAATGCTCACGTTTATAGTGCTGCCTCACTGAAGTATCATGTCCCAGACACATTACATGATACCACACCCAGTCACATTATCCTGACACTGGATCGACCAGTCCTAGCTCTACCCCGTAAATCTGAGTGCCAAGCGAGGAGCAGCCAGTACCATTTTTAACGACTTTGGTATGTCGCGGCCCGGGATCGAACCCGAGACCTCCCGTTCCCCGGAGCGGACACTCTACCAACTGAGCTATCGGGGCCGGTCATCTTCACTGTGCCACTGTTGGACTCGCTTTATATAAAATCATCGGTTGTTGTTGTGTTGGTGGTAGTGTTGGTTCAGGGGGTAGTGGGGATCTGTTCATTTCAATAATAGTTTACTGTTTGTTTCAAAAGACTGCCATTAATGCGTTATGTGGATTTTTGTTGCAGCTGTTTTGCTGCATTTGTACCTAGTACACTAACATAGGTTAAAATACTACAGTATTTTCCATCACGAAAACACGCCTTTAAAATTCTGACCCCTTGGATCCATCTTCTATTCAGTAAGCAGGGGTTTACAGGAGTAAAATAGAAGTGAAGACGATCTGGAATCTATACAATTAACCAACATCTTATTTTTATTAAACCTTTACTATAATTTATCAAAAAACCTTATTTTTTATTTTTGCTGTGGGTGTTCCTTAGAAGCGACTCGATGGGGCGGCGTGTATCTCAGAAAAAATACCTGTTCCAAGTATCAGGACTTTATGAAACGTGGCAAGTCACTCACTACCAGGTTGTTATGCCAGGGGTATCAAAAACTAAACTGGTATCAACACTAAAGAGTTCTATGGGTGGCATCATGATCTTGTTGATCCGTACAATGTGGCCATTTCCAGAATTATTTCTGATGTGTTTGCCAATGGAAAGCCATAGGAAGACTTCCAAAATCTCGGACATACCCTTCTTGGCATTTACTCCTTTTCTTCGTTCAGGTCGATAGGCAATGTGGGCGAAGCTTGCTTACCAATTAGGCTTACTATCCGCGGACGCCTGATCACACTCTTCTGGAGACCATGTCTGTTGATCTGAACATTGATATTTGCCATTTGTCTATGGATTAATGATTTCGGATTAACGCTTTGGTACTACGACCTAAACTACTTTTCATATTTTTTTTTTTTTTTTTTTTTTTTTTTGCCGTGTTTACAATGTATTTGTATAAGCGTGTTTTCATTGTGGATGGACCGGCCTCAGTGGCTCAGTCGGATGCGCGTCTGACTGGTGATCAGGAGGACTTTCTTTCGTGGAGATTGATCACGAAATCTTTTCTACGGTCATTCTCTCCCTTCCGCTGATTCAAGAAGGGCAGTTGTCAGTTTCAGGCGAAAGAATGTGCACTGAACTGGTTAACCGCTTACGTATAAGCCTACCCAGGAAAGTGTTGATAGGTAAACTGACCGGCTCAAAAATGACCTAAATAGTGTTGACTGGGCCGTAAAACTCCAATACAAACAAACAAATCATTGTGGATGGATGCATCAATAAACATGTGCGACAAGGCGATGGTACAATAACATAGTTCTGATAAGAGCCCAAAGTTGGTTCTTGAAGGTGAATTAAAATAACCCATAAATATTCATAAAAAGGTAAAGACAAATTTTAGGGAAACACATTGAAACATTAATTATCTACCTTATGCAAAGTATATGAACAGAGTATGTAACACGTGTGGATAATGACATAGCATGTATGTTGTTGAATCAGATGATTTATCAACAAACCATTACATTTGTATTGTCACTGACCAGGTTGATGTTTAAATTCTTGGTTAATGATATTGAACCATTTAAATTGCTATTTTCAGCCGTTTCAGTTCATGCATATTGGATGATGTATGTCTAGCGATGCATCAAACTGATACTCCCAGTATCACATATTTGAGATGCACGAAGCTTTAGACATGAACACACAGTGTGGATAAAATGACCCCACCCCAACAAGCAACAAAGAGTGCTGGGCCAACGTCTGGTCGAAAGCGATACGACGTTGCCACGTCGAATCGCTTTCGACTTGACGTTGGCCCGCTGTTTTGTTCTGGCTTGGCCGTCACTTGACAGATAAGAAACAAACAAGCCTTCTCAGCTAGCACAACCACGGCAATTTTATACCATGAATACAGGGCCTTGTACTCATCAAGAAAACACGTCTATATAATTTTGACCCCATGTAACCTTTCTTTCTTTCTACTGATACTGCGATCGGTCACATTAAGCCATTACTCGCAGGTGCACATTACATACACTCCATGTTTGCAGAATGAAAGCCTACACAGTAATCATGCAATTACGGTAGGGATCATAATATGGAATGCCAAACCTGTCTGATTATTCCACGAGACTTTACGAGATGCATACATTTCTTTATATGATAGGTGCAGTATATTATATAGTGTGAGTTTTTCATTATATTATGCATGTTTTAGATTATATGATGCGTCACTGTCATTATACAACGCATGTGTTACATTATATTTTGTGTTAATATCATTATATAATGTACACATATCCTCCTATAATGTGTTTTGTTCGTTATATTATGCATGTTTTAGATTATATGAAGTCTCAATGTCATTAAATAATGCATTTTTTACATTATATATTATTTGTTAATATCATTATATAATGTACACATGTCCTTCTATGATGTGTTGTGTTCATTATAGTATGCATGTTTAAGATTATATGAAGTCTCAATGTCATTAAATAATGCATGTTTTACATTATATTATGTGTTAATATCATTATATAAGGTACAAATATCCTTCTATGATGTGCTGTGTTCGTTATATTATGCATTTCGCTCTTTTAATGATTACACCATGTAATTATATCATTTGAATAATTTTATTATATGATGTGTAAACATCTTTATATAATGAGTCTCTTTTATATAATACGAAGTCATTAAATAATTCTTTCCATTTTTTAATCCATGGGGCTTTTTCATAATATTCTTCCTAACATTCATTATTGCTCACAATTTTCTTTATAATGCGTATTTCTCTTTATTCTGATACGCTCAAATAGAAGTGGAGGCAATGATCAGGAATCGATACAATTAATCCACAGCTCCCATCAGAGACACCAAAGGGAAAGTAACACAAACATGAAACAACAGACCCTAATGAAAACATCAATAGCGGAAAGCCAAACGGACAGTTACTTCCCACAAAATGGCCAATAGGCTATCCAAAATCAAATAATATAAGCGACACAAACACCCAAAGACAAACCATAACCAAAATAAACCGCCACAGAAGAACCGCCTTGGAACGGTAAGCGGAGACGAATTCCACTGGGGGTTTAAATCGATTTAAGATGGCAACAATCCTCGCCTTACTTCCGTCGCGATTAAGACAAATACTTTGTTCAGTCCGCATGAAGGCCGCCTAACTCATCAGTGCAACATCTCCGTTAACACAAAAATCAAACAACCACAGAGATGAAACAACGGTGAGGACTCGACAGCAAGAAACCACTTAAACGCTGGAGCAAAAGAAAACCAACAGTTAGACTCCGATGGGTCCGAGCAGAGACAGATCATCAGGTACCAACCAACATAACCCTTTACGCTGCAACCGTCATAGAATCTGAGGTCTGACCCACCGGCGTGCAGTTAAAGAGGGAAGCAAAGTTGTCAACCGTGATTGGGTTAACTACCATGCATGCAGTCTGTCGTATAACATTTATGCTGTACCCAATCTTTTAATATCGAAGAATGATTTTACGAAATTGGGAGCTGCGGTTATATATTTTTTTCTGAATTTATTTACTAAGTCACCATAAAATTCGACTTCCGATAGACCTTGTTGCAGAAGAGATTTAAGTCCAATATTGAATTTTGAAATTAAATCAGAATGACGTCTATAAAATTATGAAAAGGGTTTGCGTAGTTTATGGTACCGATAACCCTGATTAAGAAGTTTAGCCGTTAACAATTCATTACGCGTGCTGAAGTCAGTTAGATGACTACAGTCTCTGGCAAATCGAATTAATTGCGAAATATAAACGCCATAGGATGGCGCAAGAGGAACATCACCATCAAAAAAGGAAAATTTACAATCTCAAAATCAAAGTCATCGCGTTTATCATAAATTTTGCAAGAAACAAACCCATCTACAATAGATAGATGTAAATCTGTAGAGCATAAACTTATACTTCATGGTCATGTCAGAAAGTGTGTCATGCTCTCACCATTCTACTTGACAATATTTACATAAGATTTGGCAATAAGTTATGTAGACAAGTTGTGGGTACTCCGATGGTACTAATTGTACACCACTTGTGGCTGATCTGTTTTTGTTTTGCTATGAGAGAGACTTCATGATGTCCCTTTCTGCTGAAAACCAGTCTAAAAGCATTGAAGCTTTTAGCTCCACTTCTAGTTTGGATGATTTATTAAATATTGATAATACCTATTTCAATGGTTTGATCAGTCAAATTTACCCCCTCCAGCACCTCAGTTACATACAGCAAATTTTTCTGATACCGAGGCCCCGTTTTAAGATTTACATCTATCTATTGTAGATGGGTTTGTTTCTTGCAAAATTTATGATAAACGCGATGACTTTGATTTTGAGATTGTAAGTTTTCCTTTTTTGGATGGTGATGTTCCTCGTGCGCCATCCTATGGCGTTTATATTTCGCAATTAATTCGATTTGCTAGAGTGTGTAGTCATGTAACTGACTTTCAACACTCGTAATAAATTATTAACGGCTAAACTCCTTAATCAGGGTTATCGGTACCATAAACTACGCAAAGCCTTTTCAAAATTTTATAGACGCCATTCTGATTTAATTTCAAAATTCAATATTGGACTTAAATCTTTTCTGAAACAAGGTCTATCGGAACCCGAATTTTATGGTGACTTAGTATAAAATCAGAAAAATATATAACCGCAATGACTTCAGCACCCAATTTCGTAAAATCATTCTTCGATATAAAAAGATTGGGTACAACATGGATGTTATACGACACACTGCATGCATGGAAGTTAACCAAATCACGGTTGGCAACTTTGCTTCCCTCTTTAATTGCACGCCGGTGGGTCAGTCCTCAGATTCTATGACGGCTCCAACGTAAAGGCTTATTGAGAATTAGAGAGATCTAATTCTTGGTAATGTTGGTTGGTGCCTGACGCTCTGTCTCTGGTCGGGCCCATCGGAGTCTAACTGTTGGTTTTCTTTTGCTCAAGCATTTCAGTGGATTCTTGCTGTCGAGTCCTCACCGTTGTCTCACCTCTGTGGTTCTTTGATTTTTTGTGTTCACGGAGATGTTGCACTGATGAGTTAGGAGGCCTTCATGCGGACTGAACAAATTATTTGTCTAAATCGCGACGGAAGTAAGGGCGAGGATTGTGGCCACGTAAAATCGATTTAATCCCCCCCAGTGGAAATCTTTCCACTGACCATTCCAAGGCGGTTCTTCTGTGGCGGTTTATTTATGTTGTTGTTTTTTACTTACTGTGTGTATCCCTTGTGTCTTTTTATTTTGGATGGCGATATGGCCATTTTGTGGGAAAGTAACTGTCCTTATGACCTTCGAAGTTGAGCCATCGAAGTTCCACTGTACGCTACTTTACCCTAACTGAAAAAAAAATCGTTGCTGGGTTGTGGCTTGTGTAAATGGTCTTTTTAACTGTCACAGTGCCGTTTGTACGGGATATGATAGCCAACTGTGTTTGTATGTCGGATAAAAGTACCACGATACCGACGGTAAAGTTGCCCGAATGATCTAAATATTGTTGAATGGGACGTGGGAACTTCAACTCAGACAACCAAGGCAACATCCAAATATATCAGGCTCTCTGGTCGGGCTCATCGGAGTCTAACTGTTGGTTTTCTTTTGCTCCAGCATTTCAGTGGTTTCTTGCTGTCGAGTCCTCACCGTTGTCTCACCTCTGTGGTTCTTTGATTTTTGTGTTCACGGAGATGTTGCACTGATGAGTTAGGAGGCCTTCATGCGGACTGAACAAATTATTTGTCTAAATCGCGACGGAAGTAAGGGCGAGGATTGTGGCCACGTAAAATCGATTTAAGCCCCCCAGTGGAAATCTTCCACTGACCGTTCCAAGGCGGCTCTTCTGTGGCGATTTATTTATGTTGTTGTTTGTTACTTACTGTGTGTATCACTTGTGTCTTTTGGTTTTGGATGGCCATATGGCCATTTTGTGGGAAAGTAACTGTCCTTATGGCCTTCCTTTGTTTAGGTTTCCATTATAATCTGGTCGCTTAATGTTTGTATTTCTTTCCCTTTGGTGTCTTTTATGGGTGGAGTAAGTTAATTGTATCAATTCCTGATCTTTGTTTTACTTCTACTTTATTATGTGCGTACTCTATCCAAGTATCATACAAACTACTACTAAATTGCTGTTTTCATGTCTGTTAGAATGTGGGTTTTGTTTGATTCGAGTTTTAGCGTCCCCGTCAACACTGGTAACGTCATGTTGGAGTAACGATTCGATTAGAATTGAGACGTCAACAAATGTCTCCTACCATGTTAACAAGTTCGTGTAATGAACATCCTTCTTAACCCAACTTTATATAGGGAAGGATAGAGTTGGGAACGAGTACACATTATTCTCTTTGTTTCTGCTCATAAACAGGGATCGTGGGTGCTAGCTTGGTGCCGCCTCATTGAGGCAGTTCTAGCGAGCCTCTACGATCTGTTCCTGTTCTGGTAATAGGAAAATATTAAGAGTTTTTACTTGTAATATGTTTGTTCTAGAGAAAATATGAACGTTAGTTAAGTGCACGAATTTGTTATCGTTATGCTGAAAATAACTACGCTCGTTTCAAACTCGAAGTATGAACTTTTGCAATATACTTTTTGCAACATATTTTTTTGCAGTATATATATATATATATATATTTTTTTTTTGGTATAAAGTTGATACAATGTGTATATAAACTGATACATATTTGGTCAAATGCTTTTTACTATTTTGAGACATAGCTTATAACAGAACAATTCTTATGGCTGAAAAAAAATATATATATATATATATTTCCAAATTTTACTGGAGTAATCATGTAATTGGACTGCGGTGGAGGGGAGGAGCAGGAGTTGTTGGCGGCGTGGGAGCCTGGGTGGGCACTGTGGATTGGGTACACCTCTGGTTAAACGTACATTACAGATGGATTACAGCAAAGTTAGTGAGCAGAGGGGTGCTTGACCACAGTCTAGCAGGGGCTCTGGTGGCGACAGTGATGATTGTTCCTCTTTTCCCACTGTAAGATCTGATTTTACTTCTGAGTTTTTAAATTGATATACTTTTTGCATTGTAATGTTCAGTCCAAAATCTTCTATGTCAACTAAAATGTTTGTTCTATTCTGCAACGAACTACTACTTCTACTTCTTTCTTTCATCCGTGGTATAAATATACCACGGTATTGAGCAATATCTTGTTGTACAGGAAAAACAATCACTATGATTTCCTGTCTGTTTCGTGTTGCATCTCCATCCCGCTCGTTAGAGGCATCAATTTATGTTTCTTGAAAGATGACTGGGGTCGATATTGCTACCTACCGAGTGAGGGTGGGGATTCACTACAGCAGGCACCAGAAACTCAAGGGAATTAACAGACTGGACACTTTCGACTACTATGTTTTTGTAAGACTACTGCTTCTATGTGCTGGTGATATAGAATTAAATCCAGGCCCTGATTCTGAATCTGAATCTGAAATAAGTTTTACACCAGACGATACATCTGATATTATCAAGAATAACTTCTCGGTTGTCCATTATAATGTACAAAGCGCATTACATAAACTAGACCAAATTGAATCCGAACTCTCAAATTTTGACTTAATTTCGATAACGGAAACATGGTTTACAACAGACATAAATGATAACGACATTGCTTTAAGTGGGTTCCGTTCTCCGTTTCGGAAAGATCGAATGGGCGGTCATGGAGGGGTAGCCGTTTACGTCAAAAATAACATACCGTGTGTGCGTCGTTTAGACTTAGAAATATTAAATATAGAATGCATTTGGGTAGAACTTCGGTTAAATAATAAAAGAGTACTTGTTGGTACATTTTACCAACCTCCGAATTCTGACAATTCAATCTTGGCTAATATCGAAAATTCGATCGACCTAGCAGTGGACAAGGGAATCTCTGACATTATAATTTTGGGTGATTTTAACCTTGATATGAATAAGCAGATCTCTTTTAATAAGGTAAACAATATTTGCCAGTACTACAGCTTACACCAGATCATAAGTGAACATACGCACTTTACTGAGCGATCATCATCCCTTATCGACCTGTTAATCGTTTCAAACCCACAAAATGTGATACTAAGTGGAGTCGGGGGCCCTTTTTTAAATCAGGATATACGATACCACTGCCCTGTTTTTGGAGTAATTAACTTCAAAAAGGGTCACATAAAGTCCATCAAGAGACATATATGGAAGTATAAAGATGGCGATTACGACAGATTAAAACAAAACTTGAATAGTACCGACTGGGAATCTCTTGAAAACGATGACATTGACACATACACAAAAAAAATAACAGAGCATATTTTACAAGTTAGTAGCCAATATATACCTAATAAATATGTCACTACACGTCAGTCTGACCCTCCCTGGATGCATAATGAGTTACGTAAATTGATGAGGAAAAGAAAAAGAGCCTATGATAAAGCTAAACGTACTCGTAATATACATCACTGGGAAAAATACAAAAAATTAAGGAATGATACTACAAGCCTGCTTAGATCTTCAAAGAAAAATTATTTTGATAAACTAGCCGACAAACTTAAAACAAATACTAATATAAGTAGTAGGGATTGGTGGAAAACTTTAAAAACATTTATAAATACTAATGAAAAACCATCCATTCCCCCTCTTAAAGAGGACGACATTATTTATACTGACGAAAACGAAAAAGCAAATTTGCTTAATTGTTACTTCAAAGCACAAACTCAATTAGACGACAACGGGAAAGCATTACCATGTATTAACAAAGTAAACCAGAACGAATTATCTACAATAGAAACTACACCAGATGAAGTGAAAACAATTTTAGAGTCATTGAAATTAGGAAAGTCTTCTGGGCCTGACAGTCTAAACAATTATATTCTTAAGGCATGTGCAAATGAATTATCAGAACCATTATCCAAACTCTTCAATGCATCATTTTCGAAAAATATAATACCAAAAATATGGAAAGAGGCTAATGTCACACCGGTATTCAAAAAGGATGATCCATCAGATGTTAAAAACTACAGACCCATATCATTATTGAGCACTCTAGGTAAAGCAATGGAGAAAATAGTACACAAACATGTCTTTAACTTTTTTACAGACAATGATGTTATAACCTCACTGCAGTCAGGATTCGTACCGGGTGACTCCACAGTTAACCAACTCGTAGATATATACAATACGTTTTGCAAGGCACTTGACAACGGCTTAGAAGTAAGGGCTATTTTTTGTGACATTAGTAAGGCTTTTGATCGTGTTTGGCACCGGGGTCTTTTACTTAAATTACAATCTGTAGGTATAACTGGTTCCATCTTTAACTGGTTTCAAAACTATCTTAGCAACCGCACACAAAGAGTTGTCTTACCGGGAGGTTCATCTGAATGGGTAGCTATAACTGCAGGTGTACCCCAGGGATCCATCTTAGGACCACTTCTATTCTTAGTTTATATTAATTACATTGTAAACGATATTAATTCCACAATTCGTCTGTTTGCCGATGATACAAGTCTGTATATCATTGTGGATTCACCACAGGAAGCCTCAGAAAGACTTAATCATGATCTCGGCAAAATTGATGCATGGGCTGACAAGTGGCTTGTATCATTTAACCCAAATAAGACAGAATCTATGACACTAACACGAAAAATTAATAAACCTTTCCACCCGCCTGTAACTATGAAAAACCAAAATATTAAGCAAGTTGATAGTCATAAACATTTAGTTGTAGTGCTTGAAAGTAATTGTCATTGGCAAAAACATATAGAATTAATCACTTCTAAAGCTTGGCAGAGAATTCATATTATGAGAAAACTTAAATTCCTCCTGGACAGAAAAGCATTACAGACAATATACACAGCTTTCATACAACCTATTTTAGAATATGCTGACATAGTATGGTGCAACATTACTAAGTATCAAGAAGACGAGCTCGAAAAAATTCAGCTTGAGGCTGCTAGAATAGTTACCGGAACTACTAAACTTGTTTCAATACAAAATTTATATACAGAAACTGGATGGGAAACGCTTAGTTCGAGACGACAACAGCACAGATTAACTTTGTTTTATAAGATGATTTATAATATAGCACCACCTTACCTAATTACATTAGTACCAACTCTTGTTGGTGAAATATCAAGATACCCCTTAAGAAATAGTGACCTATATCAAACAGTTGATACAAAATCACAGTTATACTATAACTCTTTCTTACCGACAGTTGTTCGCAAATGGAACTCTTTGGAAGACACTGTGCGTTCTTCTCAGTCGGTCGCTTCTTTTAAAAGAAAAATATCAATTCGTACTGTTAAACCCAGCTATTACTTTGCTGGTACTCGTAAAGGCCAAATTTTGCACTCGAGGCTTAGAACAAACTGTAGCAGCCTAAATTACTGACTTTTCAGTAAAAATATTGTTGAAAACAAGTTTTGCGATTGTGGCGAAACTGAGGATGCGAATCATTATCTTTTCCACTGTCCTCAATATGCACGCTATCGAGCTGCTATGATTGAGAATGTATCAATGTATTGTAACCCCACACAACATATCTTACTTTTTGGCGATGCAACGCTTAGCAAGGAAACCAATACTACAATTTTCGAGACTGTTCAAGATTATATTATGCTTACCAAGCGGTTTGTCTGAATCTTATTAATGTATTGTAACTCCACAAAACATATCTTACTATTTGGTGATGCAACGCTTAGCAATACAATTTTCGAGACGGTTCATGATTATATTATGCTTACCAAGCGGTTTATCTGAATCGTATTATCAAGTTATTGTCGAGTATTGTACTAAACCTCAAACAAAATGACGTTTAAAACGACCACATATTGCTAGATATACCGTGGTACCAATAATCTTTTCTCTTTCTTTCTTTCTTTTTTTCTTTCTTTCTTTCATTTATTTGTTATTTCTTTTTCTTTCTTTCTTTCAATTAGTATCCGCACTTCGCTATACAGTGATAACTTGCATAAAAATTATTTTATGTAGCAGTTATCAAAATACTTGCACATTTTTTTTCCCTTAACTTTTTTATTATTATTACTATTATTATTTTATTCAAAACAACATTAAAATTATAAAATATGTATGGCGACAACATAACTCATGCATAAAGCATTTTACGAAATCATTGTATGTCTATGTTTAGATTAGAACTACTGGGAAGCAGATCATACAAGTCACCGACTTTTTTCTGTATCCCTTTCAGATATAATTGTACTTATCCAATGATATTGTGTTTATATGTTTTGTGTTATTATATTTGAACGAAATAAAGTTTAAACTAAACTACGTAAAGCCTTTCAAAATTTTATAGACGCCATTCCGATTTAATTTCAAAATTCAATATTGGGCTTGGGTCTCTTCTGCGGCAGGGTCTGTCGGAACCCGGGTTTTGTGGTGGCTTGGTATGTGGGTTCGGAGAGATATATGGCCGCAATGGCTTTGGCACCCAATTTCGTAAAATCGTTATTCGGTGTCAGGGGATTGGGTGCAGCATGGATATTGTGCGACAGATTGCATGCGTGGTGGTTGACCCGGTCACGGTTGGCAACTTTGCTTCCCTCTTTAATTGCACGCCGGTGGGTCAGGCCTCAGATTCTATGACGGTTCCAACGTAAAGGCTTGTTGAGAATTGGAGAGATCTAATTCAAGGTAATGTTGGTTGGTGCCTGATGCTCTGTCTCTGGTCGGGCCCATCGGAGTCTAACTGTTGGTTTTCTTTTGCCCCAGCATTTCAGTGGTTTCTTGCTGTCGAGGCCTCACAGTTGTCTCACCTCTGTGGTTCTCTGATTATTTGTGTTCACGGAGATGTTGCACCGATGAGTTAGGAGGCCTTCATGCGGACTGAACAAATTATTTGTCTAAATCGCGACGGAAGTAAGGGCGAGGATTGTGGCCACGTAAAATCGATTTAAGTCCCCTCCCCCCCCCCCACCAGTGGAAATCTTTCCACTGACCGTTCCAAGGCGGTTCTTCTGTGGCGATTTATTTATGTTGTTGTTTGTTACTTACTGTGTGTATCACTTGTGTCTTTTTTTTTGGATGGCGATATGGCCATTTTGTGGGAAAGTAACTGTCCTTATGACCTTCCTTTGTTTAGGTTTCCATTATGGTCTGGTTGCTTAATGTTTGTGTTTCTTTCCCTTTGATGTCTTTGATGGGTGGAGTAAGTTAATTGGATTGATTCCTGATCTTTGTTTTACTTCTACTTTGAGATTGTAAATTTTCCTTTTTTGGATGCTGATGTTCCTTGTGCGCCATCCTATGGCGTTTATATATCGCAATTGATTCAATTTGCTAGAGTGTGTAGTCATGTAACTGACTTCAACACTCGTAATAAATTATTAACGGCTAAACTTCTTAATCAGGGTTATCGGTACCATAAACTACGTAAAGCCTTTCAAAATTTTATAGACGCCATTCTGATTTAATTTCAAAATTCAATATTGGGCTTGGGTCTCTTCAGCGGCAGGGTCTGTCGGAACCCGGGTTTTGTGGTGGCTTGGTATGTGGGTTCGGAGAGATATATGGCCGCAATGGCTTTGGCACCCAATTTCGTAAAATCGTTATTCGGTGTCAGGGGATTGGGTGCAGCATGGATATTGTGCGACAGATTGCATGCGTGGTGGTTGACCCGGTCACGGTTGGCAACTTTGCTTCCCTCTTTAATTGCACGCCGGTGGGTCAGGCCTCAGATTCTATGACGGTTCCAACGTAAAGGCTTGTTGAGAATTGGAGAGATCTAATTCAAGGTAATGTTGGTTGGTGCCTGATGCTCTGTCTCTGGTCGGGCCCATCGGAGTCTAACTGTTGGTTTTCTTTTGCCCCAGCATTTCAGTGGTTTCTTGCTGTCGAGGCCTCACAGTTGTCTCACCTCTGTGGTTCTCTGATTATTTGTGTTCACGGAGATGTTGCACCGATGAGTTAGGAGGCCTTCATGCGGACTGAACAAATTATTTGTCTAAATCGCGACGGAAGTAAGGGCGAGGATTGTGGCCACGTAAAATCGATTTAAGCCCCCCCCCCCCCCCCCCCCCAGTGGAAATCTTTCCACTGACCGTTCCAAGGCGGTTCTTCTGTGGCCATTTATTTATGTTGTTGTTTGTTACTTACTGTGTGTATCACTTGTGTCTTTTTATTTTGGATGGCCATATGGCCATTTTGTGGGAAAGTAACTATTCTTATAGCCTTCCTTTGTTAAGGTTTCCATTATGGTCTGGGCGCTTACTGTTTGTGTTTCTTTCCCTTTGGTGTCTTTGATGGGTGGAGTAAGTTAAGTGTATCGATTCCTGATCTTTGTTTTACTTCTACTTTTCATGCGGACTGAACAAATTGTTTGTCTAAATCCCGACGGAAGTAAGGGCGAGGATTGTGGCCACGTAAAATCGATTTAAGCCCCCAAGTGGAGATCTTTCAACTGACCGTTCCAAGGCGGTTCTTCTGTGGCAGTTTATTTATACTGTTGTTTGTTACTTACTATGTGTATCGCTTGTGTCTTTTAATTTTGGATGGCTATATGGCCATTTTGTGGGAAAGTAACTGTCCTTATGGCCTTCCTTTGTTTAGGTTTCCATTATGGTCTGGTCGCTTCATGTTTGTGTTTCTTTCCCTTTGGTGTCTTTGATGGGTGTAGTAAGTTAATTGTATCGATTCCTGATCTTTGTTTTACTTCTACTTTTTAATCATTACAGACATCTTTTTCATTGGATTTTAATGACAATATTTATCATTATGGTGATATTTCTGAAATGCTACGTTTTGATGGTTTCTTTTTTTTTTTTTTTTTTTTTTTGGAAATGACGGTAGCTATAAACGTAACTTACGCGCATTTAAACGAAACAGTAGTAGGCTGAAGTAACAGTCCAAAATATAACTGAACTTTATGCTTGTGCATTCTGGACACTGGGGCGAATAAATTCCGAATAGTTCAGTTACGCATCTCTCTTAACAAGTGGTTATACTCTACATGTTCTTCGCCCTAATATCGATTCTGAAATTCAACACAAAAGTTACACCATCAAAATATCTTTCATAAATAAGGGTATCGATTTTATTGATTTGCCAAGTATCTTCCGGGACACTGCGGTTATTTCACCCGTTCCTACTTATTTTTAAAATTCTAAAACACCTATAATTTGCTATAAGTACAACAAGTCCGTTCTATCTACCATTTTTAATTTCTTTAAATTTGTTTCAGATCTTGATATTGATTCTACATGTAACACTTCTGATACCCAAGATTGTAAAGACTCAGTGTATTGCTATCCAGCAGCGGGGCATATGGTTATTTGGAATGTAAAAATAATTCCTAACTGTAGGATACGAAATATAATTTCTAAAGGACAGAAATACCGATTTCCTTCTAATATTTATTTCAATAAGTGTAAGGACGATATTGCTGTTGTCATTATTGAATTTGGTAATCGGTGGTTTAAGCGAGAGTATGTTGAACATAAAGTCATTTCAGAATGGAAACATAGCATTTTGAAACTAGTTAACAAACACACTTTTTCTATTCTCAAAACATTGATTTATTACCAAAAACCTCTTTACGCAATCTTAAAGTGTGGGTACTCGATAGAACCGCCTCGTCGAGGCGGTTCTATCGAGTCCCCGCTATCTATGTTTTGAGCAAAAATAAGAAAAATATCACAATTTTTCATTTTAAAATTTCCATTTTTGGCCAAAAAATTGATAATGTATTTGTATAGGCATGTTTTCGTAATGTGGTTGCTGTGCTGTTTGTGATTCGTGTTTTCCTCATTCTGCGTTACTCTTCCGTTTGGTACCATTGTTAGGCTGTAATTTTATTGTGGCTTTTACTGGGCATCTATTTCTATATTTTAGGTCAACGTCTAATATTTGGATAACTGCATGCATGGTAGTTAACCCAATCACGGTTGGCAACTTTGCTTCCCTCTTTAATTGCACGCCGGTGGGTCAGGCCTCAGATTCTATGACGGCTCGAACGTAAAGGCTTATTGAGAATTAGAGAGATCTAATTCAAGGTAATGTTGGTTGGTGCCTGATGTTCTGTCTCTGGACGGGCCCATCGGAGTCTAACTGTTGGTTTTCTTTTGCTCCAGCATTTCAGTGGTTTCTTGCTGTCGAGTCCTCACCGTTGTCTCACCTCTGTGGTTCTTTGATTTTTGTGTTCACGGAGATGTTGCACTGATGAGTAAGGAGGCCTTCATGCGAACTGAACAAATTATTTGTCTAAATTGCGACGGAAGTAAGGGCGAGGATTGTGGCCACCCAAAATCGATTTAAGCCCCCCAGTGGAAATCTTCCACTGACCGTTCCAAGGCGGCTCTTCTGTGGCGATTTATTTATGTTGTTGTTTGTTACTTACTGTATCATTTGTGTCTTTTAATTTTGGATGGCCATATGGCCATTTTGTGGGAAAGTAACTGTCCTTATGACCTTCCTTTGTTTAGGTTTCCATTATGGTCTGGTCGCTTAATGTTTGTAATTCTTTCCCTTTGGTGTCTTTTATGGGTGGAGTAAGTTAATTGTATCAATTCCTGATCTTACTTGTTTTACTTCTACTTTATTAAATTCTCACAATAGTATGATCAGTCAAATTTACCCTTCAGTAGTTAAATTAAATAAAACAAATTCGTCTGATACCGAAGCCCGGATCTTGATTTGCAAACTTATGTTTTAGATATGTGTGTGTGTGTGTGTGTGTGTGTGTGTGTGTGTGTGTGTGTGTGTGTGTGTGTGTGTGTGTGTGTGTGTGTGTGTGTGTGTGTGTGTGTGTGTGTGAATTCGGGTTTAACGTCGCTTTCAACAATTTTTCAGTCATATCACGACAGTGTCTGGTTGCAACAGGGAGCTCATTGGTCACTTTTAAAGTGCTGCCTCACTGAAGTATCATGTCCCAGACACATTACATATTACCACACCCAGTCACATTATCCTGACACTGGGTCGACCAGTCCTAGCTCTACCCCGTAAATCTGAGTGCCAAGCGAGGAGCAGCTAGTTCCATTTTTAACGACTTTGGTATGTCGCGGCCCGGGATCGAACCCGTGACCTCCCGTTCCGCGGAGCGGACACTCTACCAACTGAGCTATCAGGGCCGGTTTAAGATAGGTTTGGTTTAATGCAAAATTTATGATAAACGCAATGATTTTGATTTGAGATTGTAAACTGTCCTTCCTTTAATGGTTATGTTCCTCGCGCACCATCCTACGGTTTTTATATATCTCAATTAATTCGGTTGCCAGAGTGTCCAGTTATGTAACTGACATCAACACTTGTAGTAAATTCTTGACTGTCCAACTTCTTAATCAGGGATATCGAAATATTAATAAAAACAATTCTTAAAATTTTAAAAAGAGAAACGATCAGGAATTGATACAATCAGATCTCAAATTCTTCCGCAATATCACCAGAGAAAGAAGTCGAACTATGGAGCGACGGCAGTAAACGGAACGGACAAAAGGCAAACCGAGTCAGGAGCTTTTCCCAAACAAATTGTGACTCAGAATAACAACACCTAACTGAAAAGGAGCAATATACATAATGTGAGAAAGAATCAGAATCACTAAGACGACAAACATTAAACTGGAAGGACAAACGTAACTAAAATGAACAACCAAAAAAGGTGAAGAATCTGAATAATCAAAGTAACAACATATATGATTAGAGCAAGAATCAGAACCACCAACACCAAACATTTAAGGAACCACAGCAAAAGCACCGACTTGGAACGGTCAGTAAAAATTACTGGTGGGTTTAAGTTAACTTTATGGGATCCCACCACTCATCCTCATTTTCACTGTGGTTCAAACAAGTAATACTATCTGTTTGGTCCGCGTGAAGGTTTTCTAACTTATGAGTGAATCAACACGGTGAACAAAGAAATCACAATTAAAACCAAGTTGACTCAAGCCGGATGAGGACTCGACAGAAAAACGCGCTGAGCCATTCGGTGCTGAACACAACGCCACAGGAACATTGGAGAAAAAGAAAACCAGCAGTCGAACCCCGTTGGACCAAGCAACAAACATAAAAGTTCCGGCTCCGACCAACTAATAAATAGCTTTAAGCCAAAGCCATCATGGAGTCTGAACCCCGATCCAGTGGCGTGCAATTAAAAAGGAAAGCATAATGTCTGACCGTCATGGGTCAAACAAAATGCATGCAGACTGTTGAATAGAATTATTTTATATCCAATGCGTTTGTAACGTTAAATAATTTTCTGAAATTGTCCCATAAAGTTAGGTTTGTCTTTAGTTTTTTTTTTTAATTTATATACAATGTCACCATTAACTCAGGCTGTGACATTCCCTGCAGCAAAAGTCTATTAACCAACCTTAAATTTAAAAATTAATTGATAGTGTCGGCGATAAAACTTAGAAATGTTTTCCGAAGTTAATGATATCGATATCCCTGATGTAGCAGTTTAGCAGTTAAACTTTAATTACGAGTGTTAAAATCAGCGACATGACTTGACACTCTTGCGAAGCGAATAAGCTGCGTAATATAAACACCATAAGATGGCGGACGAGGAATACCGCCATCTAAAATGGGAAGTTAACTATATTTAAATCAAAAGCATCGTGCTTATGATAAATTTTAGTTTAAACAAAGTAGAAGTAAAACAAAGATCAGGAATCGATACAATTAACTGACTCCACCCATCAAAGACACCAAAGGGAAGGAAACACAAACATGACGCGACCAGACCATAATGGAAACCTAAACAAAGATAGGCCATATGGACAGTTACTTTCCCACAAAATGGCCGTATGGCCATCCAAAATAAAAAGACACAAGTGATACACACAGTAAGTAACAAACAACAACATAAATAAACCGCCACAGAAGAACCGCCTTGGAACGGTCAGTGGAAAGATTTCCACTGGGAGGCTTAAATCGATTTTACGTGGCAACAATCCTCGCCCTTACTTCCGTCGCGATTTAGACAAATAATTTGTTCAGTCCGCATGAAGGCCTCCTAACACATCAGTGCAACATCTCCGTGAACACAAATAATCAAAGAACCACAGAGGTGAGACAACGGTGAGGACTCGACAGCAAGAAACCATTTGAAATGGTCAGATGCAAATCCAAAACGGGGCTTCGATATCAGAATTATTGGCTTTGTTTAACTGCAGCTTAGATGGATAAATTTGATTGAACATTCCTTAAAAGTAAGGGCTGTCAATATGTAAAAGATCATCTAAATATCTTGACGTAGAGTTAACGGCTTCAATAATGCCAGCTTGACTTTGAATAGAAAGTGATATCATAAAATTCGTTCATCACAAAACAAAAATAAATCAGCTACGAGGGGAGCATAGTTTGTACCCGATTTGTCTATGTAACATGGTTCCAAATCTAATGTAAATGTTATCTAAATTTTATAGACGTAATTTTGATTAAGTTTCAAAATACAGCGTTGGACCTAAATCTCTTCTGCAACATGGTCTACTGGAACCTGTATTTTATGGTCACTTACAATAGTCATGAATTCAGAAATGTATATGCTTGCGCAGATTTCAGTACCCAATTTTGTAGAATCATTTTTCGATTCAAAAAGATTGGCATATTCGATATAAAAAGATTGGGTATAACATTAATGTTATACGACAAACTTCTTGCATTGCAATGGCAATTAACCAACTTTGCTTCACTCGTTAATTGCACACCGAAGAGCCGTATCTCTGATATCATTACGGCTCCAACCTAAAAACTTACTACTTAAACCATAATCTATGGTTGGATTAGAAATAAGAACAATGTCAAAAACATTTAACTGAAAAGAGCTTCTTAAAGTAGCAAGAAAACGCCGTCTTAGCACACGGATATGCTTTCGTATTGGTATACGTCCGAAGGCAGACTGTCGCAAGGAGCGGATCGTTTAAAGATCGCCAAACACTACTTCAGCTTCACACAAATATATTAAGATTGCATTATAAAATGCATTTCAATGTGCAAGGTACTAATGTGATGTTCACAATTTTATTTTACTCTTTTTATTTTTATTTATTTATTCATTATGTCTCCCCCGAAAAATTTTTTTTCGGAGAGACATATTGTTTTTCCCTCGGGCGTCTGTCTGTCTGTCCGTCTGTCCGTCTGTCACACTTTCGTGTCCGCTCTGTAACTTGAAAACCGTTAGAGCTATCTTCACGAAACTTGGTATAAATATTAATCAGCATTAGACGACGTGCAGTGCACAAGAACTATAACTCTCGCATTTATACTTTTTGAATTATCTCCCTTGGAAGTTTGTTGGTATGTATATACGTATGGGCAAATCGTGTCCGGTCAATAACTTTCTTATTTTTTGATGGATTTTAAAATTACTCGGCAGAAATGTTAACAACCATAAGACGATGTGTGGTGCGCATGAGGCAGGTCGGTACCTCAAAGGTCAATGTCATACTTAGAGGTCAAAGGTCAAAAAAGGGGCCTTTTTTCGTATTTGGTCAATAACTTTCTTATTTTGAGATGGATTTTAAAATTACTTGGCATAATTATTAACAACCATAAGACGATGTGTGGTGCGCATGAGGCAGGTCGGTACCTCAAAGGTCAAGGTCATACTTAGAGGTCAAAGGTCAAAAAAGGGGCCTTTTTTCATATTAGTTCAATAACTTTCTAATTTTGAGATGGATTTTATAATTACTCTGCATAATTATTAACAACCATGAGACGATGTGTGGTGCACATGAGGCAGGTCGGTACCTCAAAGGTCAAGGTCATACTTAGAGGTCAAAGGTCAAAAAGGGGGCCTTTTTTCGTATTTGGTCAATAACTTTCTTATTTTGAGATGGATTTTGAAATCACTTGGCAGAAATGTTAACCAATATAAGGCGATGTGTTGCGTGCATGACCCAGGTTGGTACCTCAAAGGTCAAGGTCATATTTAGAGGTCAAAGGTAAAAAAGGGGCCTTTTTTCGGGTTTTGTCAATAACTTGCTTATTTTTAAATAGAATTTGAAATTACTTGGCAAACATGTTAACTATCATGGGACGATGTGTTGCATGCATGATTCAGTTTGGAACCTAAAATGTCAAGGTCATACATAGAGGTCAAAGGTAAAAAAGGGGCCTTTTTTGTGTTTGGTCAATAACTTTCTTATTTTTAGATGGATTTTGAAATTGCTAGGCAGAAATGTTAACCAACATGAGATGATGTGTTGCACGCATGACCCAGTTTGGTACCTGAAAGGTCAAGGTCATACATAGAGGTTCAAGGTTAAAAAAGGGCCTTTTTTGTCTTCTGTCAATAACTTTCTTATTATGCCCCAAACGTTAAAAAAGGAGGAGGGGCATATTGGTTCTGGTTCGTTCGTCCATTTGTCCGTCCGTTACGCTTTTGATGCATAGCATAACTAAAGAACCGTGTATGCTAGGGTTTTGAAATTTCATATATGGATTCCTCATGGAAAATTAGCTGACGCTTATTTTTTTTCTCGTCCGGATTATGCCCCCTTCAAGAGTTATTGCCCTTTGAAATTTTTTTAATAAAATCTTGTCAGCAAGATATCTAAAAAACTATTGGAGCTAGAGCCTTGAAAGTTGGTGAATATATTGGTGGTGATGAGTAGATGAACTGATTAACTTTTGACAAAATTTCGAAAAATACTTTGTGAGTTATGGCCCTTTGTCATTTTGGTAATTTGTGCCCATTGTAATGTATGCTAAAAGTGATGCATAGCATAACTTTAGAACCGTGTATGCTAGGGTTTTGAAATTTCATATATGGATTCCTCATGGAAAATTAGCCGACATGTATTTTTTTTCTCGTCCGGATTATGCCCCTTTCAAGAGTTATTGCCCTTTGAAATTTTTTAATAAAATGTTGTCAGCAAGATATCTTATCTCAAAAACTATTGGAGCTCGAGCCTTGAAACATGGTGAGTAGTTTGGTGGTGATGAGAAGATGAACTTCTTAACTTTTGACAAAATTCCGAAAATTACTTTGTGAGTTATGGCCCTTTGTCGTTTTGGTAATTTGTGCCCATTGTAATGTATGCTAAAAGTGATGCATAGCATAACTTTAGAACCGTGTATGCTAGGGTTTTGAAATTTCATATATGGATTCCTCATGGAAAATTAGCTGACACGTATTTTTTTTGTCCGGATTATGCCCCTTTCAAGAGTTATTGCCCTTTGAAATTTTTTTAATAAAATCTTGTCAGCAAGATATCTCAAAATACTATTGGAGCTAGAGCCTTGAAAGTTGGTGAATATATTGGTGGTGATGAGTAGATGACCTGCTTAACTTTTGACAAAATTCCGAAATATACTTTGTGAGTTATGGCCCATTGTCATTTTGGTAATTTGTGCCCATTGTATTGTATGCTAAAAGTGATGCATAGCATAACTTTAGAACTGTGTATTCTAGGGTTTTGAAATTTCATATATGGATTCCTCATGGAAAATTAGCTGACGCGTATTTTTTTTGTCGTCCAGATTATGCCCCTTTCAAGAGTTATTGCCCTTTAAATTTTTTTTTAATAAAATCTTGTCAGCAAAATATCTCAAAAACTATTGGAGCTAGAGCCTTGAAAGTTGTTGAGTATATTGGTGGTGATGAGTATATGAACTGAATAACTTTTGATAAAATTCCGAAAAATACTTTGCGAGTTATGGCCCTTTGTCATTTTGGTAATTTGTGCCCATTGTAATGAATGCTAAAAGTGATGCATAGCATAACTTTAGAACTGTGTATGCTATGGTTTTGAAATTTCATATATGCATTCCTAATGGAAAATAAGCTGACGCGTATTTTTTTTTCTTATCCGGATTATGCCCCTTTCAAATGTTATTGCCCTTTGAAATTTTTTTATTAGAATCTTGTCAGCAAGATATCTCAAATTTATTGGAGCTAGAGCCTTGAAACATGGTGAATAGATTGGTGGTGATGAGTAGATGAACTGATTAACTTTTTTTAGTGTTCAGTCAATAACTTTCTTCTTCCTGGATAGATTGTGAAATTACTTGGCAGAAATGTTAACCATCATGAGACGATGTGGTGCACGCTAGACCCAGGTCGGTACCTCCAAGATCAAGGTCATACTAAAAGGTCAGAGGTAAATTTTTTTTTTTTTTTTTTGTGTCCAGCCATTAACTTTTTATTTCTGGATGGACTTTATAAAGTAACCATGCATAAATGTTCACCGTCATTAGACCATGAGTCATGTGCAAGACCAAGGTCCATACCTCCAATGTCAAGGTCATACCTAGAGGTCAAAGGTAAAAAAAGGGCAGTCAATAACTTCCTTATTCTTGATGGATTATAGAATTACTTGGCAGAAATGTTAACCATCATGAGACGATGTGTTGTACCTCAAAGGTCAAGGCCATACTTAGAGGTCAAAGGTAAAAAAGTGCTTTTTTGTTTACGGCCAATAACTTTTTTATTTTTCTATGAACATTTTTAAAGTTACTATGCAGAAATGTTCATCTTCATTAGATGATGTGTTGCACACAAGACCCAGCTCAATACCTCCAATGTCAAGGTTATACTTAGCAGTCAAAAACGGGGGAGACATCTGTGTTTTTGTAGAAAAACAAATTCTAGTTCTTTATTATTATTTTTTTTATATTTTATTTTTATTGTTTTTTTTTTTTTTTTTTTTTTTTTTTTTTGTTATTGTTATTCTTGTTGTTGTAGAACGTCACATTTGCAAACGAGAAAACACATTAAACATGATAAGGTTATTGCTTCATGGCCTTATATGTTCTGAAAATTGATTGCATTAAGGTAATTATCAAACGGAACTTAAAAAAGGTCTGCACAATGTCTTATCTAACATATCTTGACAAAGATTAAACAGTTAATCGCGCCTGAACCGAGAAACACTTCGTTCATAGTCATAGATCATACTTGTAATTCTTTAAAAATCGTGATAGAAATAATGCATTTTTCTAAACACGTAGGAAATTCTTGCGTCATAGTGATCACAGTACTGAAAAATTGATAAATGATAGAAAACTGATTTATAGCGCGATCAATCATGTCAATTTGCATTATTCGAAACGCCGGATTCCTGAATGAGTTGCATATTCGTTATGTCATACTAAGATAAACACGCATATCTGTTAATGTGACATTGTTTATATAAAGCGTTTATAAAATCAGGAAACTCACTGTAAAATAGAAGTGAAGGCAATGATCAGGAATCGATACAATCAACCCACAGCTCCAATCAGAGACACCAAAGGGAAAGAAGCACAAACATGAAACAACATATCTAATTGAAACATCAATAGCGGAAAGCCAAAAGGACTGTTACTTTCCCACAAAATGGCCTATAGGCTATCCAAAATAAAATATAAGCATCACAGACACCCAAAGACAAACCATAACAAAAATAAACCGAGACAGAAGAACCGCCTTGGAACGGTCGGCGGAATCGAATTGCACTGGGGGGCTTAAATCGATTTTACGTGGCCACAATCCTCGCCCTTACTTCCGTCACGATTTAGACAAATAATTTGTTCAGTCCGCACGTAATCCTCTAACTATATCGGGCTATCGGACCATCACACCATCGAAATAATATGAAATAGGCGCGACCTAACTGCAACCAACCATTTTGATGCTTATAAACCTCCCATTTTGTGCATTCAGTATTAGGTGGGTCTTTTTGAAATGAAAAGGTTTTCTAAATGGACATTTGCTGTAGAACCGCAAAATTCCTATATTAAGACCTCCTTTTGGATTGTTCTAAAGTTTAACAGTCTCAAAGGTGGTCGACAGCAACAAAGTTAATCTTGAACTGTGCAGTAGATAGTTGACCGAAAAAAACAACTAGATCAGCAGTCGATGGTATACCATCGCAAATACCTGCTTTTTCTATGAGTAACACAAATGACTATATATTAGCAAGCCAAAAGTATATGTAAGTTCAAAAAAAGTTGTAAAGAACATTCTAACTGATAAGCAAAATTTCAGAAGTGTAACTCTTATAGTTTAGAAGATATGGCAAAGTCATACTTTTTTACCTTTAACCTTGGGGTTATGTTGAGGTCCACCCAAAGTATCCCAATTTATTCTATATTCCAACAGCCATCAAATAACCAAGTTTCAGAAGTGTAACTCTAATAGTTTAGAAGATGTAGCAAAGTCATACTTTTTGACCTTTGACCCTGGGTCGAGGTCACACCAAAAGTAGCCGAACATATTCTATATTCCAAGGACCATCCGATAAGCAAAGTTTCAGAAGTGTAACTCCAATAGTTTAGGAGATATGGCAAATATAATTTTTGACCTTTGACCTTGGGGTCATGTTGAGGTCAAGGTCACGCCAAAAGTGTCCAAAGGGGGAGTTCCAAATCTGCCCATGCACAAATTTTCTTGAAACTTCAGTTGTTGTTTACTTTAGGTCTATCAACTATATATATAACTTTGTTTTATTTGATTAATTACTATAGTTCTCAGGAGAGTTCACAAAGGTAATCCCCTGTAGAGGCCATACACACCTGTGAACTTTTCTTTCTTAAATCAACAAGCTCGATTGTTTTCAAATTGTGTTGCTTTGATTGGCAACAGAACTCTATAAGGATTCATATAATACCAAAAATATAAATGTGTCTAGGTCTTTTAATTTTTCTGATGAATTTATTTACAAAATTTCTAAAATTTTTCATGAAAATTTATAAAAAGTAAAATGTTCATCCCAAGTGTAAGATGTGTTACTGATCTTGTCACCCCAAGATATTACACATAAAATTGGCCACATATATCCTCTATATAGCAAACAAATTTTAAAAAAATCAAAAACCGGTAACATTGTTTTTGATTGCCAGATATGTGTTTAGGTATATTTTTGTGATGAAGTCATTTGCAATATCAGGGGGACCAGATTTTCTTTAAGTATATTTTATGGGTTTTTTATGACCAAATAGTGTCACCTTATCATGCAAAGCTTAGCATATGCATCTACGTAATTCCGCCCCTGCACCCCCCAACCCCACACACACACACACACACACAAACAAAAATACACTGTTTGACAGAGAATGATTTTTAGTTTGGGTTTTAAATAGTAGATGAGAACAGAACATACATTAGCAGAGAGAAAAATATAATGCACTCATGCAGTGATCGCGATGAGTGTTAGTGTTTACAGCATTGCAAAAGCGGTTATGCTGAAAAAATGTATTGTGACACAATAGGAATAAGACAAGGTGGATATTTTTTACCCAATTCATGTGGTCTTTTTTAAACCCGCAAAGCAAAGATATTAATGTCAGTAATACACAATGGTGTATTGAGTTTGCTGAAAAAATTACTTTCATAATCCACCCCCCCCCCCCACACACACACACACATCAAAGGTTTTGTGAGACCATTAAAAGCATTTTCTGCATTTTTGTAGATTCATTATAAAAAAAGTTTGCTGCAATGTTTTAGTCTTCAAAATAAATGCATAACTAGTCACACTGAAACTATTTGCACATTTATCTTGCATACACTTCCCGAAATGATATAGATGGAAGGCAAGTTGCTGTAAAACATTTATTTGATAGCTGATATTGTATTTAGATGCTGAAATACCATTTTCATATGTAGTCTTATGTATGCAATACTTGTCATCTATGTTAAGTTTTTGGCTCTGTATTCGTCGGTTTTACAAATGTTTTGTTTGTTTGTTTGTATTGAGGTTTAACATCCCCGTTAAGTAGAAGTAAAACAAAGATCAGGAATTGATACAATTAACTTACTCCACCCATAAAAGACACCAAAGGGAAAGAAATACAAACATTAAGCGACCAGACCATAATGGAAACCTAAACAAAGGAAGGCCATAAGGACAGTTACTTTTCCATAAAATGGCCATATGGCCATCAAAAATTAAAAGACACAAGTGATACACACAGTAAGTAACAAACAACAACATAAATAAATCGCCACAGAAGAGCCGCCTTGGAACGGTCACTATTTAGGTCATTTTGGAGATGCTGCTTCCAATTTTGTGGGACTGGTTTCCGACATTGAGATGAAATGATATCTCAAGCCGTGCCACCCTATGAAACTAGAAGGCTTATTTATATACATTGGACGGCCTGGCTCACACCACTTTGCCTGGGCAAGCTTAGTCCTTCTAAGCGGTTTATCAGTACTCGTGTTTGGTTAGTTTTAGCTCTGTGTGGAAGCAATATGCAGCCAAATCAATTTCGTCAAGCCCCAATGGACGGGGGCGAAGATTTACAAACGGCATGAATCACTTGTTTGCTGTACCACTAGCACATTGGCTGAAACAAAATCAGTGCAACTGGCTTCACATTTTTCTCAAGTACTGCTAGCACATGTACTGTTTGCTATTTTAAATTGTGAAAGTGTTTGAAAGTTGAATTAAGTCTTCTCTATTATATTAATTAATGCTTTCCAAAAATAACTGCTTGTTTTCTGGATCATATATTAGAACTTAGATGATCATATTTAAGAATATAACTTTCTTACAAGGTGACAGTTAGTGCGATTGAAGTAGACTGAAGGGGCATTGTCAGAGTGAGCCAAAAACAACAGTACCATTTTGTCTACAGTAATCTGTGTATACAGCGGCCCAAAATATCAGAAAATATTGTCTGTGTTATTATGACCTACCTGGCTGAAACATAATACAAACATCATTAGTCTTGGCCATTCAAGCAACCTGTATCATTCCAGTATGACAATCAGACTTTTCAAACTTTTTAAGATCACTGCATCAGTTAAATACATCCTTATTAGAGTCAAGTAAAAGTGTCTGGTTTACAGAACCATTCAGTTTACTTGCCATTTCAACAATCTTTGTCATACTAAGCTTCAGCATTGCCTCCACTTCTATTTAGAATTACATTAATGCAAAAACGCTTGTTCTAAAATGAAGTATTTTTTAAATAAGATCTTATTGAATTGTTAACGAAAGCTCGAACTGAATTGTGTTTTTGGTGTTCATCAGGGCATCATAATTGATACAAATGCTGGTTATATATGAGCTCATACTATACACCATCATATAAACATACATATATTCATGTTTATTATATATTGGCGAGCAATTTTTCGATTGAAAATGTCGCCCCATATGATATCTACAAATGGTTTTAAACAATTCAAAACTCTGACCATTACTATTCAATGTTTAAATGCGGTATGTTACCAGTCTCAGATTTTCAAGAAAGTTTGATAAAATGTTCTACATATATATGATCAATTTTCATATTAAAATGATGGGGTGACAAGAACTGCAACAGTGTGAAATCAAATGTCAAACATACTCCAAAAGATTTTATGGTTGTGAATTCTGGGGTCTGCTCCATATGAAATTGAGCATGGTGTACCGAACTGTGCCTAAACAATGCTAAATGTGATACAAAGATCATCACAGGTTACTACAGTGATGTCTGAGAACAAAATAACTCCAAAACATCAAAAGGCGGAATGTATATATACACTAGTTTGAGGGTATCCCTAGTTTCAGATGTGGACATAAACAAAACATTGTAGATTTATAACGAAAACAGATATAAGAGTGAAATAGCTAAATAATGAATAGTCATTTACCAAGCAGTAATTATGCACAATATCATGAAAATATGTGCATGGGCAGAACCCTATGGAAAATTACTATAGGCTGGAACTCCCCCTTTATTCTATATTCCAAGGGCCATCCAATAACTAAAGTTTCAGAAGTGTAACTCTAATAGTTTAGAAGATATGGCAAAATCATATTTTTTGACCTTTGACCTTGGGGTCAAGGTCACACCAAAAGTAGCCCGACATATTCTGTATTCCAAGGACCATCCAATAAGCAAATATTCAGAAGTGGAACTCCAATAGTTTGGGAGATATGGCAAATCATAAGTTTTTGACGTTTGACCTTGGGTCATGTTGAGGTCAAGGTCACACCAAAAGTATCCAGATTTATTCTATATTCCAAGTGCCATCCAATAACCAAAGTTTCAGAAGTGTAACTCTAATAGTTTAGAAGATACGGCTAAATCATACATTTTGACCTTTGACCTTGGGGTCAAGGTCACACCAAAAGTAGACCGACATATTCTATATTCCAAAGACCATCCAATAAGCAAAGTTTCAGAAGTGTATCTCCAATTGTTAAGGAGATATGGCAAATCATATTTTTTTATCTTTGACCTTAGGATCATGTTTAGGTCAAGGTTACCAAAAGGTTGCCCACTGCAATCTACATTCCACGTACTATCCCCATGCAAAGTTTCAAAAGTGTAACTTCAGTAGTTGCAGAGGCGATCCATTTTCAAGAAACGTGACGGACAGACAGACTGACGGACAGACGGACGGACGCCGGACTCAACTGTGGTACGAAAACAATATACCCGATTTTTCTTCGAAAAAGCGGGTAAAAAAAAAAATCACTCCTTCCAGAGAATGGTATCGGTATTTAGTAGAACCATTATTATTTTGAAAACTGCAGTTGCACCCATACTTTAGAGTAGGGAAGAGTTATTATTTCTGTTCAAGAGATAGAAATGTCAGAATTCTATCTATTCACCATATTTTCATTATTTGCTGCCACATTGTCAATATTGGAAAAACAGGTAACCAGACCCTCCCCACTGACTTTGACGGTCAGGGTATTCTGGTTACCTGTTTTTCCAACTTTGATAACCTTCAGACTAGGAACCAGCAGATAATGCAAATAAGGTGAATCTATCCCCCCCCCAATTGGGACTTGAAGGAATAGATGGGCTGCACGATGCATCAACGCAAAGCTTAAACCGACCTGCACACAAGTACTAGTAAACTGCTTAGAGGATCTAAGCCTGCCCAGGCAAAGCAGTGCGAGTCACACCGTCCATGCTTTTAAACCCTATTGGTTTTATTGGGCGGCAGGGTTTGATATGTCTTTCCATTCGATGTTGGGTAAAAGTCCAACAAAATTGGAAGCAGAGTCTCCAAAATGCCCGTAACAGTGTTTACAGGGACTTTAAACCTCAAATCAAACAAACAAAATCTATCTATCTCCGCAAGGTGCACCCCCCCCCCCATGCCTGGTTAACCGCTTAGAGGATCTATGCCTGCCCAGGGAAAGCGGTGCAAGTCAGGCCGTCCATGCTTATAAACCATATTGGTTTATGGGATATAAGGCTTGAGATGTCATTTCATCTCAATGTCGGGTAAAAGTAGCACAAAATGGGAAGCAACATCAAAATGACCTATAATATAGTGTAACTGTTGATGGGGATGTTAAACATCAAATCAAACAAACAAAACTCCCAATGGGGATGGAAAACAGGTCTAGAAGACGATCCTTCAGGAATCGTGATTCTTCTATACACAAGTTACAAGTACGTCACATTAGGTGTAGATTATTACATACACTCCGGAAGCCTACACAGTAATTCTGTAATTACGGCATCTCTAACCTGCGCAGACACAGGAAATTCTATATCAGAATATAGATAAGACCAATTCATTATCACAGAGTTTGTAGTTGGCCTGTTGATTTGCCCAGCAAACTTACCGAATGTGTAAAAAGTCAAAATACCGGTCAAAAATATATCTACGATGCAGTCCAGTAACATTGCGTACATTACGTTTTGGTCTTAGCTCTATGTGACTTTGTCAAAGCCACCACCACAAACATTGCAACACTTTCCCTACCAACTGTCTGCAATGATAATTGGTCTCTGAATTTTTAACAAACAGGACAAAGCATTCTTTGAAAAGGGATACCCCCTTGAAAAGGAACCACCAATTTTTCCCCCAACTCGGCACACTAAAAAGTTTTAAGCTACTTGAGCATGGGACTTGACTTGAACAAGTTGTTGATTAGTTATTCTGCAATGTTGTTAGATGCAGTGAGTTTAGTTATAAAATATTTGTGCCTTTGGCTTGTTCAAACTCAGTGTTGACTATGGAAATCTTCGGATGTTTCTTATTTTGAGAAAAATTGAAAAGTTCTGCGAAACTGGCACAGCTGCAAGTACAAGCTGGTGTTTTCAAGGCTTTACACAACTTAATGCTGACGCATGATAATAGTGAAACTGACAATGATGGATACAGTTTAATACTGAAAATATGCAAGTGTCAGACCGTCCATGCTTATAAACCCTATTGGTTTCATTGGCCAGCAGGGCTTGAGATGTCATTTCAACTCAATGTCGGATAAAAGTCCTACAAAATTGGAAGCAACGTCTCCAAAATGACCTTTACGGTGTTGATGGGGATGTTAAACCTCAAATCAAACAAATATTTCTATTATTATTTACATAGTAAAGCTACTGCAACATACTGAAAATAATAATCCATTTATAATCCATGAGCTAAAAACATGGACTTTTATGACTTTGGTGGCAGATTTTCAACTAGCCAGCCTCACTAGACCTGACCTGGTCCAGCTTTTCACCATACAAAATCCGTCGGTCTTGGGTTGGTGTTGATGGGGACTTTAAACCTCAAATCAAACAAACAAAACATTCCTGGTGTACATTACATATACATGTATATACACTCCAGGTTTCGCAGGATGGAGCTGCCTACATAGTAAACAGGCTGTTGTTGTTCATGTAATTATGGTAGGGATCTTTAACCTGCACGAGGGATGGTTCTCCCTGCACAGGGGGCCTCCAGTTAACGTCTCGATCCAAAAGACTTGTGGCATTCATGCCTGCAAATGATGCCAATGGAGCATGTTTGGACACCGCAATTTTATTACTGCTGCCGGGTTGAATGCTTGGGGGCCCCTAGCATCAGAGGCAAGTGCACTAACCACTGAGCTACCACACTCCACTATATTTTTGCATTTTACACATTTAACAAGCTTTTAGGGCACATCAAGGGACCAAGATAGAAATATAGATAGGAAGATAGTTGTTCTTACGGGAGATTCTGGGGAATTGATAGAATTTTTTTTTTTTTTTGCTGTTCAAGCAATAAAGCGGCAGTCATTTTGGGTCAGCCCTTGGCAAAAGATAAGAATATAGTCAGGCAGTTGGACCAGATTAACTATTATTTGATCCAAAGTTATTTTTACCCCGGGAGAAATATATTGGGCTGTACGGTGTTTCTGTGTAAAGCGATATCAACAGCATCTTTACATTACGAAAACATGCCTATGCAAATACAATGTAAACTTAAACGCAAAAAAAAAACCCTAAAAATTTCAAGATGGAACATTGTGATGTTTTTCTTATTTCGACTCAAAATATAGATAGTGGGTACAAGTTATAACTGCCTCACTGAGGTGGTTCTAACGAGTTCCGACAATCTATATTTTAGAGAGGAAAATCGAAACATAAGGTTTACCCACTGTAAACCCCAGTTTTACTATTAGTGTTCAAGGGGCTCAGAATTATACTTGCTTGTTTTTGTGGAATTACTGGTAAACTGCTAAGCCTGCCTAGGCAGAGTGGTGCGAGTCTGCCCGTCCATACATATAAACCCTACTGGTTTCATTGGATGGCAGGGTTTGACACAATGATTTGTATAGACTTCCTGATAGATGCATGCATTGCTGTTTTCTATCAAAGATCTTTTATTAGCCAGAAAAAATGAAATGCTTAAAGTGCTAGACAAATTCTAAAGTCAAGCTCAGGCAAATACTTTAATGCAGTACTTAATGAGAACTTGTATTAAGCAGGGCCTGACAAGTCCATTGACCAACTGCCATGAGGGCAAATCCAAATGTTGGCTATGCAAGTGATTTTAAGCTTGCCTGTACGAAGTACATGGAGAGCTATTGTTGTCACCTAGGATGTGCGTGGTTGCGTGTGCGGTCCCGTCACACGGCGGTAAAGTTTTTCAAATGCTTATATCTCAACAGTCACTCATCACAGAGCAATCATTTTTGGAACTTAAGTACCTGGGAAGTAAGGCTGGCACGATCAAAATTTTGGATAATCGATTATTATCGATCGATAAATTCAACACAAATGAATATCATTACTGATTTGCTTGCAATCGATTATTTGACATGTACAATTTACTTCCCAAAGTTATGCCTAAAATAGCTGTATGAGTGACAAACAGTGCAAACCCAGATGAGACACCGTGTTCTCTGGCATCTCATCTGGGTCTACACTGTTTTCTCAGGTCTGTCTGTCCAAATACATATGGCAAAGTACAGCATATGGTAGGAGTCACGCTCAGACAGAAAGCCAGACAGGTAAAATTAGGTAGGGTATAAAAGCCAAGGCCGCGCCAGGCAGGGCTGGGCTGAGTCGCCGAGCCAAAAATGCCGATCCAAAAATTTTATATTTCGTCTCGTCACAATGAAGCTGTATATTGTGGTCAGTTTGGTATAAAATCATGATGAATAACATATTTGAAAACTGCAAGAAGCATCATCTCTCTACATTATTTTATTTTCATGTAATAACCTTTTTTTCCGAAATCGATGGGTATAAAAGCCAAGGCCGAGAAAAATTTCTTAATTTCTTGCAATTTTATCGGTTAAAGAAATTCTTTTTTGCCCTGATGATATTTAAATTTGATAATTTTTATCATGTGTACATAGAAAATATAATAAACATATCAAAATCACCTTAAATGATCTTATTTCTTATTTTCTAATGGTTTCTATTTTTAGATTAACTTTATTAAAGGAAACGACTGAAATGTACTGAAAAGGTAAAAAAACGTATTATTACTGCTAGCTGGAATTAAAGAAATATAAAAATCGATTGTTATATTTGCTAACATGTATGTGTATATTAAAATGATAAAGAAAAAATGTTATTTTTTACTTTTCTTTAATTCCAGCTAGCAGTTAACAAAACTTTCTTCCATTTTTGGTCCTTTTCCGTCGTTTTCTTTAATTAAAGTCAATCTAAAAATAGAAACAATTAAAAAGGAAGAAAATTGATCATTTAAGGTAGTCTCATATGTTTGTTATATTTTTCGATGGACAAGTGATGACAATAATCAAATTTAAATATTTTCTGTACAAAAAGAAGAACTTTAACCTGTAGATTTGCAAGAAATTAAGAAATATTATCATTTTTCCGGCCCTGGATTTTATACCCTCGATTTCGGAAAACGGTTATTTCAATTAAACAATGTAGAGAGATAAACCTTCGTGCAGTTATCAAATATGTTATTTATAATAATTTGATACCCAACTGACCTAGATATATGTCTTATATAAAACAATAGACGAAATATAAAATCTTCGGATCCGCATTTTTTGGCTCGGCCCGGCCTTGGCTTTTATACCCGACTGTAACATTATGACTAAATCTTCAGTGTTTACTAATTGATTATCAATCACAATGACAGGAATGATAATTGATTATCTTTTCAGCTCTGATTACTGATTAGCCAGCCCTACTGGGAGGGTCTTCTGATGTTCAAAGAGAACAGAATCCTGGGTTTACGCCCTGGGGTGGGGCTAAGGGGGCAAATTCGAGATCACCTTTGTAAAGTTTTTTGAAACAGTCACTCACCAAAAAGCATTCATATTTACAACTTGGATACCTGGGAGTGTCTTCTGAGATTCCAAGACAATTCACTCCTGTGACCTCCAATGCTGCTTTGTTTAAACAAGAGGTACTTTGAAATGAAACACCAAAGTTTGAACAAGATGTTTGCATCCCAATTCACTTATTGCTGTGATTCTGGCCATCAGTGTGCAGAGTTTTCTTCTTTCATGTACTATCATATCTCGAGCTATTGCCTTGTAACTGCATATGCATACTTATTTTCGACAACAGCTAGAGTCCGGCCCTGATTTTCTTCGACTGCAGTGGAAAAATCCTCACTGAGCATTGTTGGCTGTATTTTAACAACAGGCACATTGAACTGAAACACCAATTTTTAAGCAAGATGTTTCAAGGAAAATGTACCTACTGTATTATTTAATTCACTCATTTCACAGCAGGAAAACTTTTGTTTACTTCCTCTCGCCAACACTAACGGCTATTAGTTTTGACACGGTCTGTGACACTGTATGTGTAGTACTACCTCATGCAGTGGAATATACCAGCGAAAGGGTAAAGACGACACGTTTTTATCATTGAATTAAATGTAGCTGTTAAACGGGAAAAAGCTGCATTGTGAGTTGATGTAGCACAGCCAAGTTTGTTTATTTCGAAAAGATGAACGTGCGTCCATGGTAACAAGGAAGTTCAAGTTTTATCCAATCAGGTCTACTTCCGGCAATAGGAAGCTGTAAAACCGGAAGTACGAAGAATTTTTTTGCCTTAGTCCTGTTGGCGTTTGAGATTTTGAATGGGTGGGGTATGTTCATAAATAAATACACGTGTTACCGTTAAGCAACCAACTCTCGTTGTTTGCCGCCTTCGGCGGCAAACAACTCGTTGGTTGGTTGCTATCAGGCCATCGGACCATTAGACCCGCTGAATACTGGGACATCGGACGATCAGACCCTCGGTTTACCGTGCCATCGGATTGTCAGATCCACAGATTACTGGTCCATCAGAGTATTCTGCGGAAGAAGGGTCCGATATGAACTATATTTGTTTCCACAACAAACGTAAACGAAACATTTATATTCAATTTCAGGATGAAAAATTGTAAAATATTTTGAAAGCAGAATTGAATTGTTAATGCTCCCAAGTTAATACAGCTCATACCAAATCCCCATCCCTCCTGCCCTAAAAATACAATCTCACATGAAATATCGTGAATAAAGATGATCTAGGATAGCCAGCTCTGGCAATTGAACACTTCGGCCACAAACTACCTTATCCCCTAGACAACTCGTCCCTGCTTTTATCTCAGCCCCGCTTAGAAAAAAAATACCATGACAGGTCGTCCCCTTGATATCTCGTCCCCGAATAATCACGGCCGCATATACCTAGTTATCTCGGCCCCACTGCCACATCAGTCCCCGTCTAAACAAAATACCTTGGCATGTCGTTACCGTGTGTAATTTTAGACAGAGACAGAGAGAGAGAGAGGTCCATCTAGATTTACTGAAATGGCTTCACATACCATGTTCCGATGGTGGCGCGGACGGGAGTAGGTAGGCCAGGCCACCTAGATCGGCCAAAGTAGGCCCCTAGATTCATGTTCCTAAAGCGGAGAGCGGGGTAAATGTATGAAGGATCAACTAGATAGACCTAAGAGAGTATTCCACATATCCAGAAGGTTCGTGTGGTATACTGTCACGGCGGGTTCTGCAGCTCGTTGAGCTACGATACCTGAGACACAGTAGGTCTGCTATCCTACAAGCTCATCAGATATCGGAAGAGCTGCCGAATGGTTCATGTGCTTTTGCCATACCACCTACCGCAGGACAAGGGCCAGCATTGATGGCTCATTAAAAACACACACAAAAAAAACATCAATGCCGCATCGCCGAGAACCATGCGATTGACTTTGACGAAGATGCCATGATATCGTTTCCGCCTGTTTGGGAAGCTGGTTAAATGAAAAAAAGGTTTCCCTTTTTTTGGTACATCGGGACTCGGTGACGAACTCCTCTCTCCGAATCGCTCGCATGAAAATTGTTAGGTGTACCATAAGACAATCTATCTACATGTAAGAAGGAGTACGGCTATGGTGGGATCTTCATCTGGATGGACTACCTGAGACATAGCCAGCATCGAGCGCTCCCGGGGGCTTAGAGAAATAGACTCTGCACGGTGCGTCCACACAGAGCTGCAACCGCTCGAACTCGAACTTGAGTACTGATAAACCGCTTAGCTGCCCCGAAAAAGAGTGCCAGTCGAACCGTTCCTTAAACCCACCGGTTTCTTTGAGCGGTAGCGCTTGAGATGTCATTACATCTCAATGTCTGATAAAAAGTCCTAGAATATTTGACGCAACGTCTCCAAAATGCCCTACATGGTTTTGACGGGGCTAAAACCTAAACACGAACAAACAAAAATCAGCACTGACATGAAATCTAGCTACCCTGCCAGCTTCAAATGCATTTGAGAAGCCGCCCCATGGTACCATCGTGTTGGCCGCCCAACCCACCACATGACGCGGGCCATCATCAGTAAACTCACTCCACAAAGACACCAGCTTCAGCTTAGCCGACGTTTATGAACATGAGTACGACGAGGCGTGGTGGATAACAGACAGGGAGCGCCCGAAGCAGTACAGCGCAAGAGTGCGTGGTGTGTGCTGCTGGTTGGGGAGAACATCATCTAGATGGCAAATGACACCATCAATATCTCTCTCCACACATCCGACCGGCTACGCAAAGCCCATGAACATAAGTTCGACGAAAATGCAACTCTGTTTTGGTCGCGAACCGGAAATTGGTTACCGATTCCATATTTTTGAAGTTTCGGGAACTGGCAGCCATTTACCGGCTCGCTATTCGCTTGCATCAAAATGTTAATTTGGATCAAAAGACCAACCAGACGGGCAAGTCCCTTACCAATTGTTTGACGCGACGGGTGAGTGTAGGTAGAACAGGCCAACTGCATCGGCCGAAGAGCCTCTTCATTCAATGTTATAGTCGTGGCGCGGGCAGATGGAGGTAGATGATAAGACCCATTTGCTGGCGTCCAACTAGATTAGCCGAAGAGTGTCACGCTACCACTTACAGAGAAGCAGAAGCGCGGGGTTGGGGCTAGGGATATAGACCAAGTAGGTTGGCTGAAACGAGCCCACAACCAATGTTCAGGCGGGGTCGAATAAGGGGAAGGAGACTGCAACTAGGCTGACACATCCAGGCGACTTGAATGCAGTACGGCAATGAAGGACCTGAGATATGGCCAGCATCGACATGGAGGCCTGCTATCGTGCCATATTCTAAGACATCCAAAACATGGTTCAAGCGCTTTGACCACCCAGCCATCCATATGTCATCATCAATGAATGTCTCCACAGAGGCTTTGGCTAAGGCTCCGCCGAAGACCACGACAATAAGTTCGACGATAATGTAAAATGGAAGTGAAGGCAATGACCAAGAAGCGATACAATTAAACCACAGCTCCCATCAGAGACACAAAAGGGAAACAAAAACAAACATGAAATAACTGGACTCTAATGGAAACATCGGAAACCCAAAAGGCCAGTTACTCTCCCACAGAGTGGCCAATCGGCTATCCAAAATATAAGAGCGATACACACACCGAAGACAAACCATAACAAAACTAATCCGCGACAAAAGAACCGCCTTGGAATGGTCAGTGAAACGAATTCCACTTGGGGGCTTAAATCGATTTTACGTGGCCACAATCCTCGCCCTTACTTCCGTCGCAATTTTGACAAATAATTTGTTCAGTCCGCATGAAGGCCTCCTAACTAATCAATGCAACATCTCCGTGAACATAAAAATCAAACAACCACAGAGATGAAACAACGGTGAGGACTCGACAGTAAGAAACGACTGAAATGCTGGAGCAAAAGAGAACCAACAGTTAGTCTCTGATGGGCCCGACCAGAGACAGAGCATCAGGCGCCAACCAACATAACATAAAATTAAATTCTCTCTAATTGTCAATAAGACTTTACGCTGGAGCAAAATTGGAAGCAACGTCTCTAAAATGACCTACACAGTGTTGACGGGGGCGTTAAACCTCAAAACAAACAAACATCATAGAATCTGAGGCCTTACCCGCCGATATGCAATTAAAGAGGGGGGGGGGGGAATTGTCAACCTTGATTGGATTAACTACCATGTATGCAGTCTGTCTTATATCATTAATGTTGTGCCAAATATTTTATATCGAATAATGATTTAACGAACTTGGATGCTGAAGTCAATGCAAGTATATATTTTTCGGATTTTATGTACTAAGTCACCATAGAATTCGGGTTTCGATAGACCCTGTTGCAGAGAGATTTAAGTCCAACATTTAATTCTAAAATTAAATCGGAATGACGTCTATAAAATGCAGAAAAAGATTTCGCAGAATTAGAGAGTATCTAATTTTATGTAACGTTGGTTGGCGCCTGATGCTCCGTCTCTGGTCGGGCCCATCGGAGTATAATTGTTGGTCTTCTTTTGCTCTAGCATTTCAGTGGTTTCTTGCTGTCGAGTCTTCACCGTTGTTTCATCTCTGTCGTTGTCTGATGTTTGTGTTAACGTAGATGTTGCACGGATAAGTTAGGAGGCCTTCATGCGTACTGAACAAAGTATTTGTGTAAATCGCGACGGATATAAGGGCGAGGATTGTGGCCACATCAAATCGATTTAAGCCCCCCAGTGAAATTCGTTTCACTGACCGTCCCAAGGCGGTTCTTCTGTCGCGGTTAATTTTCGTTATGGTTTGTCTTTGAGTGTGTGTGTCGCTTTGGATAGCCAATTGGCCATTTCGTGAGAAAGTAACTGTTCTTTTGGCTTTCCGCTATTGATGTTTCCATTAGGGTCTAGTTGTTTCATGTTTGTGTTTCTTTCCCCTTGGTGTCTCTGATGGGAGCTGTCGGTTAATTGTATCATTTCCTGATCGTTGCCTTCACTTCTATTTTGCGTAGTTTATAATACCGATAACCCTGATTAAGAAGTTTAGCAGTTAACAATCCTGACAATCCTGACCTGTATGGAAAATTCCTGTTAAATCGGAAACCGGATACTGGTTTGCTGATTCCCGATATCTGAAACATCGGGACCCGGCGCACAGTTCCCGTTTCGTGATTCGCTTGTTCGAAAATATTAAGTCGGATCATATGTTGAACCAGATGTTCCAAAGAGGGCACGTAACCCATCTTCTGGCACGGCGGGAGTGTGGATTGGGAGAACAGACCAACAACTTCGAATGGAGCGGGTCCACATTCCGTGTTCCGGCGGTAGCGCGGGAAGAACAACTAGATCGGCCGATTAGCAACCCCTCAACCCATGTGTCTGGTTCGGGTTCGTAGAGAACAGGCCAACTAGATATGCAGAAGATGGCCCAAACCCTGTAACACAGGAGCGGGGGTTGGAGGGGGGACGGGTAAACACACCCACTAGGTCGGCTGAAACTCAGTGAGGCATTCTTATCGGGCATTATGACCGTTTTGTATGGCAACTTGGGCAAACAGTCACGCGTTAAATATTTATCTGTATGATTCGGGTATCGTGGCCGATGTGACAATATTCAAATATGCCCTGTTGATCCATGTGGCATAGACACGATGCATTTCTTCATCAGAGAATGTTAGTCTTGTTGGATTCCATAAAAAACGTAAAAGCGAATCGTTGAAAATTGAAAATTTCCTCTTCATGGGCGCCGACATGTTGAATTAGGTCACATGACGAAGGAAAGTAAGTCATCCTTTCCATTGTAGATCTAGCGGCCACTTACGGCCTGCACATGCGCAGTAGCACTGATTAGCTGCTGCAAACCATTCAATCAGAATCCTTCGTTCGTATGCCAGCTCTGCTCTTTCGATTGGTTGATTCTACGTCTACTTAACGGACGCTCGATCTGGCCACCACGGTATAAAATCGCTGCAGCCACCCCTGTTTTCTCGGAAATTGCGGTCCGATCGTCTTGTTTTGAAATCTGCGTTAGCGAGTCAAAATTATTCCAACCTAGATGTAGTATTAGACAAGAAAAGATATGACCCAAAGTGCCATATCAAGTGACTCGATTGTGATTGCATTGCACTATTTGGGAAAAGAACACGCAATAAAATCTCATTATTTAATCGTTCAGTTACAAACTTATAAACTAGAATTATTTGACTGAGTCGACATGAAAACTGATTTTGCAGTTTCATATTCAACACGACCGTTTGTCTTGTCAGTTTGATCATGTTTGTGGAAAACTGTGTTTAATTTAACAGTGTAACAGAGTTGAATTCGACAATGACTGATAAATGGGCCCAGCTCTAGGAATATAACAAACCGACAAGCGCAATCAACAAAGAGACTGGTCTTCTTTATACATGTATTTAGCACCCTCCTTTTCAACACGAAGAACAACAGGAGTCCATTAATTCCGTGCGTGTTTATATATTATTTTTTTTTTTTTTTTTTTTATTTATTTTTTTTTTTTATTTTCAACTTAATCATCGTTATCTATATTCATTATTATTACTGATGAATTTTCAGCAAGTGTAATAATAATAATAAATCAAAATCATAATACTTGTTGTAAATATGCAGCAGCAGTTGAAGCAATGGTGGAAATAGTAGTATGTATAATTTTTATAATCACCGTTTGGCTTATTGAAAATGTTATCACCATTATCATTATTGTAATAGCAGTAGAAGTAGTGGGAGTAGTAATAAGTAAAGTATTGTTTGTTTGATATGAAATTTAACGTAACCGATAACACTATTTAGGTCATTTTCGAGACGCTGTTGCCAATTTTGTGGGAGTTTTACCTTACATTGAGATGAAATGACATCTCAAGTCCTGCCGCCCAATGAAACCAATACATGAATAGGGTTTATATGCATGGACGGTCCGACTCGCGCCACTTTTCCTGAGCAGGCTAGTTGTAAGAGTTGTAGTAAGAGTATAATTATTAATGTAATTGTTTTTTTTATTGAAATTATCATAATCTTAAGTAGCAGAATTAGTAGTAGTGGTTTGTTTGAATCCCCGTCAACACTATTTGGGTAATTTTGGAGACGTTGCTTCCAATTTTGTGTAGCTTTTATCCCGCATTGAGATGAAATATCATCTCAAGCCCTGACGCCCGAACAAACCCAAAAGTTTATATGTAGGGGCTGTCCGACTCGAACCATTTTGCCTGGGCAGGCTTAGACCCTTTAAGCGGTTTACCAGTACTCATGTGTGGTCGGTTTCAGCTCTGCGTGTAAACATTATGTAGCACATTTTATTTCTGCAAACCCCGATGGGCAGGAGCCCATGTAGTAGTAGTTTACTAATTATTTTCATCATCGTTTTCATTGTTTTTATTATTATCAGAATTAGTAGAAGTAGTAGTTGTTGTTGTTGTGAAAATGTTTTTTTTATTATTATTATTATTATTATTATTATTATTATTATTATTATTATTATTATTGTGTACATTCCTACAAACAATATTGGCTAGTTTTTATCAAATTTCGTTTTCATCACGTAAACATGCTCTTGTAGTTCCCTTATAAATCCGATTTTATGTTATTTACATTATTTTGACAATATTTCACCCAACAACCTTCAATTGAATTGTTAGAAAATGCAATTTTTAAAGTCAAGAAACACAGCATTATCTGATTATTTTGGATGAATTCTAAATATGTTTTCTGTCCTTATGAACTTTATTTGAAACAAATGCGAAACATAATAAAACGTTATCTTGTGGACAGCTTTATATTATTTTTTGTGGTGACTAAAGTGCTTTTAGCACTTATACCTCTTCTAAGTGAGCATATCGACAGTCAGGGCACAGCAAAATGTACAAGTTGTTAAGTTTGAAACACAACATCCCACACAAAGTGCCCACTAAGTTCCTTACGCAACCTTATAATATTCATCAACTGATCTCGAGTATGCAAATCTTTATGCTATTAATAAAAAAATAAATAAATTGTGATGCCCAACCTTTTCTTGCTGAACAGTTATAAGATCATGTAAAACCTTCATGTAAGTCAGTGAAACGAATTTCACTGGGGGCGGGGTGGGGCTTAAATCGATTTTACGCGGCCGCAATCCTCCTCGTCCTTACCTCCGTCGCGATTTAGATAAATAATGTATTCAGTCCGCATGAAGACTTCCTAACTAATCTACGCAACATCTCCCAGAACACAGAAATCAAACAATCACAGCAATGAAACATCGGTGAGGACTCGACGGCTAGAAACCACTGAAATGCTGGAGCAAAAGAAAACCAACTGGGCCCACCCAGAGACAGATCATCAGGCACCAACCAACATTACATAGTATTAAATTCTTATTCTCAATAAGCCTTTAAGCTGGAACTGTCACAGAATCTCAGAATCAGAAATGCTTACTGGTGACACGTCCTTAGACAATCCTTCACCAGGACCTTCGACCGACAGAACTAGTCCCTAGACCTCACAAGGGTGGTGAATCTAGAGATGGAGTCATTTGTCCTTCTGCAGACATCAAGAGAGAAGAGGGGAGCTCGTTCCAATCTGAGATTGTCCTAGGGATGAAGCTAAATTTGTAGATGTCAGTCCTAGTGCAAATTTTTGGGAGTGCAAATGAATGTTTTCTTTGAAGGGGGAACAAGGTCACCCATGAGTATACTGGCTCTGCCCTTTAAACTTAGACCTTTATATAAAAGTATCAGCCTTCTTTGTTTTCTCTGCTCGTTAAGAGACTCCCATTTTAATTGTTCCAGAATGCCAGTCATACTCCAACGAGTAATTCCCATTTACAAAACGGGCCGCACGCTTTTGGACTTTCTTCAGTTCCTCCCTTTCTCCTGGGGGTAACAGTAGGTGGATCCCAGGACGTACTTGCATTTTCCAGGACTGGACGAACCAGTCCCTTGTATGCCATTTCTTTACGTCTTGTGGGCATGCTGTCAGATTTCGTCTCAAGAAGCCAAGAGTCCTATTGCCTTAGTACAAACAGTACAAATGCGAGTGTTCCATCTTAAATCATTCGTTATTGTCACACCAAGGTATTTAATGCTTTTTACATTTTCAATGAGTGTTCCTTCCAATTCATAAGTAGCATTGGTCGTTTTGATCCGCTTTCTTGAAAGTTGCATCATGTTACATTTACTGGGTTGGAATCGCATTCCCACTTCCTAGCCAAGCTACCTAAACTGTCGATATCATACTGAAGTCTGAGGCCTGACCCACTGGCGTGCAATTAAAGAGGGAAGTAAAGTTGTTAACTTTACTGTATGAGTTTCGGGGGTCGATAGGTGCGAAACTGTGTATGTTTGCGCAGGATTACCCAGCTATCTCACACAGTATGTTGACTACGATTCGAAACAGTAAACTCACACAGTGGGTTAAGAGTATTTAAGCATTTCATTGGAGTGTGCATAACTGACTACATTTACATTGTAAAACGTAAGTATAGGGAAGCGCTTCGAATCCTAAACAGTCCATTATCATGTAAACTTGTTATACTCGCTAGAAATTAGAATCAACTACTTCTATGACAAAAGCTGTATGGATCGGAGTAAAGAAATTCATTGGTTAAACAGTAAATTACAGGTACAAAGTTTGGACTGGCAAAGAAATTCACTGTTGGAATATTTAATCTCAGGTACAAACTTCATTAGGGTCAGCGCATATTTAATATTTTGGGTATCAGATTCTTATGCAAGACTGGGCAAATTTTAGAATTGAAAGAAACGAATTCATCGATAAGATTTTACACCGTATCTGAAATGGTGTCTCTTTTATCTCTAGAACTAGCTTTTCACGATAATTCTTCTATGAGAGTTTTCTTATTTCTAGTCCAAATATAGATTGTGGGTGCACGTTAGAACCGCCTTTAGAGGCGGCTCTAACGAGTCCGCACAATCTATGGTTTTGAGTAAAAATAAGGAAAATAATTCATATCCCTCTATATCCCACTTTTCTCGATATAAAGTGAGTTTTATAAAGGTGTTCATAAAGTGATGACTGTTGTAATTGTATGAGGAACCTTGTCTTTCTATTACGAGATAGCATTCTATAAATGTAAGGTAGCCTTAATTGCGAGGGATGATCGTGAACCTGGGTCGTGACTGATCTAGAATATAACAACAGGCCTCCTAATCAGAATCTGTGTTGTAATAACTACTTGTGCATGCGCCCTCGCCAATCGAGGCTTGGATAAAAAGATTGGGCTGCATTGTGTTTCCGAGCAGAGCCGAAACCGCTTTGGTCTAAGCCTGCCCAGGAACGTGATGGGATTCGGATCGCTCCTTAAACCCTAGCAGTTTCTTTTGGCGGTAGGGCTTGAGATGCATTTTCATCTCAACGTCGGTTAAAGTCCCACCAATTCAGAAGCAACGTTTCTAAATGACCTAAGTAGTGTTGACGGGGACGTAAAACCTCATCATAAACAGGCCTTGGTTTCCCAAAAAGGGACATTTTGGAAGCAGTGAAGAACCTGCACATACGTTGCGGATAAAGGCTTTGACGTAAAATATAGTGTAAGCCACATAGCGAATAAAATATTGATACCGTAGAAAATGTAACTGGATCTCTCCGAAACGTCTAGCGGAAGATCCTGTTGTTCATTTGAAGGGTTATAAGCCAAATTTGAGCTCGGTTTAACTTTACAGTGTCCGAGTTTTCATGTCCAGCTCAACTGAGCATGAAATTTTAGACCCTAACAAATATTAAAATAAATTATTTTTCATCACGAAAACACGCCTATGTAATTTTGACCCCCTTGAACACCACTTTTATATAGTAAAACTGGGGTTTCCGGGGGTATACCTTATTTTTCTTATTTCTGCTCTAAAATATAGATTGTGGGTACTCGTTAGAACCGCCTAAATGAGGCGGTTCTAACGAGTGCCCACAATCTATATGTTGAGCAGAAATAAGAAAAAATATTACAACTTTTCATCATAAAATTTTCATTTTTTTCGGCGATAAAGGTGGCAATGTATTTGTATAGGCGGGTTTGCGTAATGTACTTCAAGCAAACAGTAAAAACCTTTATCCGCAACGTATATAACCTCGGACCCTGGCCAATGATGCAGAGGACCCTCGCTATAAGGGCAGTATTTGTTCCCTAAAAATCTGCCGCTATAGCGGCTGTAAAGAATACCCAAAAAAGCAGTTGTATGCTGGGTAATGACGGGTTTCTCTCTCTTAATTACTCCCAGAAACAAACGCTGTGAACATTTGTTAGAATCGCCTCGTCGAGGCGATTCTAACAACTTTCCACAACATTTGTTTCTTGGCTCACCGAAGCGAGTCTAATAAATATCCACAACATTTGTTTCTTGGAATATTAAATAATAACAATATTCTTGAATACGTCGCGTCTTGAGCTATGGATTCGTTCCATTGACAATGTCGTTATAACAAGATTTATCGTTATATCGCATTTGCGATAACACAATCGTGAGATATAGAGCATTTTTTCATAACTTTTCTGATGAAAAGCCTTGACATTTTTTTTATTTATACTGTCAGTATTGATTGTGCGTGCTGGTTTGATGAGGCGGTTCTAAAGAGTACCCACAAACTATGTCTTTGAGCAGAAAAAAGAAAATAATGTAAACCCCGTGAACCCATGTTTTCTCTGTATAAAGTGGGGGTTTAGGGTGGTGTTCCTTACACGAACTACTTCACGTGATAAAATGTCGGCATAAAGAGGGTTAATTTGTTTGTTTGTTTGATTTAAGGTTTAATGTCCCCATCAACACTGTAAAGGTCATTTTGGAGACGTTGCTTCCAAGTTTGTGGGACTGTTACCCGACATTGAGATTAAATGACATTTCAAGCCCTGCCGCCCAATGAAACCAATAGTGTTAATATGCATGGACGGTCCAACTCGCACCGCTATGCCTGGGCAGGCTTAGATCCTCAAAGCTGTTTACCACTACTCGTGTGCGGGTCGGTTTCAGCTCTGCGTGGAAGCATCATGCAGCCCATATATTTCTTCAAGCCCCGATGGGCGGGGGCCGATAAAGAGGGTTGCCTGTAACCATTTAGTATTGTGCTAGGAACACCATGAATGTTAATAAATAACCTTTGCCTGTATTTCGAGGTTAAACATAATTGATCAACAATAATCACGTGCGCAACTGGAAGCTTCTAGATTACATCACGTGACCTAGTCCGTGAAATGAAGATCCCCTCAACCCCCATTTAAATAGAGGAAACTGTGGTTTACGGGGGTAAACATTATTTTTCTTATTTCTGTTCCAAGACATAGGTTGTGGGTACTCGTTAGAACCGCCTCATTGTGGCGTTTCTAACGAGCACATAGAACCTATGTTTTGAGCATTTATAAGAAAAATATCACGGATTTTCATAAGATTAGTAGTCATTTTGGAGATGTGAAAAATACACTGTCGCATGGGTGTGTTATCGTAATGAATGATACTTTTTTCTTGTCTTGCTGAATATTCATTTAAGCCACACCCATTCCTGTCTATCAACCAATCAAATTACTTAATGTAATTTATTGCTACAAATTAATAAACTGAATGCCAAACTGTGTAGATCCGATCAGAGGCAAGCCATCTGATCTGGATCTACACTGATTGCAAAGATAGGGGTTGTCGTGAACAGCAAGATAAGGGTTAAAATGAAAGTGAGTGTTTATTAGAACAACTGTGGTCAAACAGTAAGGTAAAACTAGTTCTTATCAATAACATTCAGTTATAAATATGATTGATGGCATTATTTATCTTTCCTAAGATAATGCCTTGATTGAACTTTGTACTTTGTTCTGACATATTTTAATGTTATGGCTTTTTTCAAGGTAACCCAAAAAAAATGAACATCAAAACCCCAAAACCACATAATGCATCTCTTAAAGGTGTTCACTTCAAGGTATTTGCGAATTTGCAGAACAAAATACATGCAAATATCTCTTTCTCTCTCTCTCTCTCTCTCTCTCTCTCTCTCTCTCTCTCTCTCTCTCTCTCTCTCTCTGAAAAACATTCAGTTATTGCACCACTAATTCCTTATCCCCAGCAACACGAGTTGAAGAAAAGTCACAGCTTTACAACAGTACCATACTTAATACAAGAAGCTCTATCATACAAAAGCCCCTCGAAAGCCAGACATATGTGGCCTTCTTAGATACAAAGGAAAGAAAACATTCTACACCGTTTGGTATATCGGACTGTATATAAAATAATTTCTTGCACACCAGACAAGGAAATCCGTGATTTTACCCTGGGATAGAAATTTATGTTCTGACCCTGGTGTTCTGACACCAAATCGAATATAATCGCGTGTTTGATAAATGCACTGGTTGATTACAATCTCATGTGCGGCGTCGTCATGCGTGACGTCACTAAACATTCCTGTTGTGTCATCACAAAATGGCGGACGTCGGTAACCGAAGTGACAGCAGCATTAAAATTCGCAATAGAAATGGAAGGTATGCAAGAAAAAGAATCCAATATGGGTGTGAGGGGTGGATAGAAAAATCCGTCCCTCGGGATCACTGTCCGGCATCACTCGGCAAGCCTCGTGATGCCGGACAGTGTCCCTCGGGACGGATTTTTCAATCCACCCCTCACACCCATATAAGATTCTTATAATAACAAGGCATTACAAGAAAACTGTGACGTATAATAGTATCGTCATATTCATAACATACCCGTGCGACAAAGTACATTCTTTCATATTTCCAAAATACAGTCGAACTTCAATGGCTCGAACCCCTTTGGGACCATGAAAATTTATTCGAGACAGCGGTAGTTCGAGCCACTGAAGGTTACTGCCAAGAGGCATAACGAGATACTTTGAAAATCTTTCGATGTTATATAATGAAAATGTTTGCTGTGTGTACTCATTAGAATCGCCTCACCGAGGCGATTCTAATGAGTACACACAGCATACATTTGTAATATAAAAGACTAAAATCTCCTTAATCATCCCCCACCATTGCTTATATTGAGGATTTCCCTATAGGGACTCAAGTACGAGTTAGACACAACCATGGTAAACGAGCCATCGGTGTTCGAGCCATCGAAGTTTTACTGTAGTTACTTTTCTGATAAAAAAAGTACTTTTCTGATGTGACATTTTTCATATGTTTTATACTGCAAACATTGAGGCGGTTCTAACGAGTACCCACAACCTATGTACTAGAGCAGACATTAGAAAATAATGAACCTCTGTTTGCTCTGTATAAAGATGGGGTTTAGAGGGGTGTCAATTACATGTCAACTTGATGGCTATGCTTGTGAACTCCAAGGCATTAGCGCGGTTCCTCCATTAAACTCGAAGTCAGGCATGGAGGCGTTCCATCCACGTGCTATTACCTCGTTTATATTTAATTTAGGCATTAAACCAAACGATATCGCGGAAATACGGCGTGCGCTTCTAGCGTAACTACCAAGTAGGCTGAGAAAAATGGTATACATCATTTTTGAATGTGCCTATAAATGGAGATATACCATCACTAAAAGCAAAATGAGCTCCTGAATTACTAAAATAATGAGTACGAGCCTTACCGTCGCAGATAACGTGCACAATATCTGTACAGCCTAACACCAATACACACCAACCCCGTGTTGAGATAGACAATTGAAAACTAGAAGTACCCCTTCCAAATATATGGAAAAATGTCTAAACATTTATCGGTGTTGCGGTCTTTGACCTTCAACGAATGTCGGCCGATGCAGATTAGGCGTGACCGGTGTTGCACATTTCAATACGGATCATGAACGGACTCAGTTAAACCGAGTCTGCTATTTTCGTTTATTTGGTATATTCTTTGCTTCCAAAGTATCATACTATTCAGAACTTATTTATCTTCACTGCAGCTGGTGTTGTGCCGTGTGGCGGCCGTGAAAAGTCTCCAAGTACATCATCATAGTGCCGATTATATTTTCTGATCCTTTGGGATCATTAAGTTCATTTAGAATCATTTTGAAAATAGAATTCTGCTTAAGCCGGTGTTAGAGGGCGTGGCCAGTGTTGCGCACTTCAATAGTAGTCATGAACGGACTAAATAAAACCCAGCCTGCTTTGGTGTATTCGTTGTTTCCAAAGGGTCCAACAATAATTCAGAACTTATTTATACATTATTGTGCCACTTTGTAATGTTTTTTTTTTTTTTTTTGTCGTTTTTTTTTTTTTTTTGTCGTTTTTTTTTTTTTAGATAGGCTCTTTGACATCGGTTTTAAGTAGAACGTTCCGCAAGAAAGTTGCAGAGGAGAAGCTCCACCAACTGCGTAAAGACTTATATACTGTTTTGCTCAAATCATATGAGCCCAGCCAAGCGAATTTGTGTCTTCGAGCATTCCGTCATGACAAATTTTAACTGCGCATGCCCAGCTATTCAAAGGGACCAGGGATACGACTTTCTGTCTGAAGGTTCCTCTAAATTCACTGCTTGTATAAGCGAGCAGCGAAGGTTCTGGCGAGGCTGCGCGAATGCGCAGGCTCGCCTGAACCTTCGCTGCTCGCATAGGCGATAAGTACCAAAATCGCTTGACGGGGCCCATATGGACTTTTTTTAAATTTTGATAAACTTGTAAGATTTGTAAATTTTGATAAAACTATATCCAAATCCAAATCTGTCGCACTTATAAAATACCAACAAATGACTAGCCTATTTGACACAATAAATCCCAAGCATCCAACTGAAGTCCTACTGAAGGGACGCTGTTGAAAGTGAAAAAAAAAACTATGGATGCGAACACTTTTAGCAAAGAGGCTTTTGGTATGTGAGATATCCTTCACGCGGGCTGGACAAGCTACATGTGTTTACCACGCTGAACTAAGGGCACATGTAAAATTGATTCGAGCCGCTCGTCCCCGCCCGCAATTCTGACCACTCCAAGGCGGTACTTCTGTTGCGTATTTTTGTCGTTGTTTGTCTTTGGATGTATTCCTGGTACTACTTTTATTTTAGATAGGATTTGGGTCATTTTTGGTACTTGGCTTTCCTACTTGTAAAGTTTTGCCATTTTTATACGCTCTTCTGTCCTGTTGGTGTCTTGCACGGTGAAAGGTAATTGAATCGATTCCTGACCCTTGCCTTTCTTTCTACATTACTGTTCAGTCTGTTATCTTGTATGAAATGATGTCCCATCTCATTAGGCCGCAGCATGCATCTTACATGCCTCCGAACGGCACACGTTCTTGACAAAAGTAGAATAATTGGTATATCAAGATTCCACACCCTATCCCCGCGAAAATGTTTTATCTCATGCTATGCGGAGCAGATACGCACCCACCTGTACAAGATAGACTATTGCAAGCTGCAACAACTGAAGCAATAGTTTGAATGGCTGTATACGTATTTATCATATGACGTCGCGTCTGAGAGTGTTTTAACGCTATGTCATATTTTCGATAATCCACTAGTGGATTGAATATGCAAATTAGCTAGATACGTCCCGTACCGTTACATGTACGATGTCCTTAACGACGTCGCGTTTACTAACGGCGGAATATTGACATTTTTGTAAACAATTGTGAATAAAATGCGCTTTAAATGTCATATGATAAATAGAATCTTGCATTCGTGCGCATGTATTATTGAATTTATTAAACTCGTTGAGGAAAAGGGATAAAATGCTCGGCAAAGCCTCGCATTTTATCCCTAGATAAGAATCTCTATTTAAACCATTACCAGTAGAAATATAAAAGAAACGTTTAATCCTCCCCACCCCCACCAAATCGCCAAACAGCTATTGGATTGTTTTCTACCTACCCAATGCAACATCTTCGAGAAAACACACATCCAACAAATTCAGAGACTATAAGAATCGTATATGGGTGTGAGGGGTGGAGGGAAAATCCGTCCCGAGGGTCACTGTCCGGCATCTCGAGGCTTGCCGAGTTATGCCGGACAGTGATCCAGAGGAGCAACTTTTTCTATTCACACTCACATCCGTATAGGATTCTTTTCCTTGCGTACCTTCCATTTCTTATCGCGGATTTTAATGTTGCAGTCACTTCGGTTACCGACATCCGCCATATTGTGATGACACTACAGGAATGTTTCGTGACGTCACATACGTGCTTTGACGTAAACCTTAACGACGGCGTATATTAGGTCGTATTCAACCAGTTGCGAGAATATTCGATTTGTGTCTTCGAGCATTCCGTAAAAACACCAGGGTTAGAACAGAATTTCTATCCCAAGCTAAAACTATGGATTTCCATATCTGGTGTGCAAGAAAATACATTCTTGCACACCAGATAAAGAAATCCATATTTCTTGCACACCAGGTAAGGAAATCCATAGTTTTAGCTTGGGATGGAAATTCTGTTCCAACCCTATTTTCTTGCCGACGAGGATTCGGTCTGTAAGGCTGGAGCATAGGAAACCAACAGCTCGACTCCGGCGGGCCCGACCAGAGACAGAGCATCAGGCACCAACAAAGTTAGTCTTTAGGCCGTAGCCGTCATAGAGTCTGAGACCTAACCCGCCGTCGTGCAATTTAAGAGGGAAGCAAATTTATCGATCGTGATTGGGTTAACTACCATGTAGGCAGTTTGTCGAATAACATGTATGCTGTTACCCAATCTTTCTATATAACTTTCGATTGGTACACAATAGGGTTTTCAATTTCAAATATGCATTCCTTGTCACAATACCTTTCTAGTGATACCATAAGCTTTGAGCCTGTGATCTTGACCTTGATGTTTGACCTACATGTTTTTTTAAATTTTAACGTTGGTCACCACTTTCGATTGGTAAGTGACAGGGTTTTCATATGTGCATACTTTGTCACAATAACTTTCCAGTAGTACCATAAATTTTTACATTTTGACCTTGGCTTTTTGTACCTACTTTTAAAATGCTTTAATATCTGCCAAAACGTTTGATTTGTAAGTGATTGGGCTTTCAAGTTTAACATGTGTTTTCCTTGTCAAAGACCTTTCCAGTTGTTGACCTTGTGACATTGACCTTGATGTTTGACCTACTTTTTAAAGACTTAAACATTGGTCATAACTTTCGATTGGTTAGTGATATGGCTTTCATGTTCGACATGTGCATTCCTTTTCACATGCCTTTCCAGTGCTACCATAATTTTTGACGTTTTGACCTTAACGATTGACCTACTGGTCATAACTTTAACACTGGTCATAACTTTCGATTTGTAAGTGACTGGACTTTCGCATGTGCATTCCTTGTTACAGACCTTTCCAGTGGCACCATAATTTTTGACCTTGTGACTTTGACCTATATTTAAAACACTTCAACATTTGCCATAGCTTTTGATCGGTATATGATAAGGCTTTCATATTTCACACGTGTATTTTATGTCACGAGACAGTTCCAGTGGTACCATAATTTTTACCCTGGCCTTGATGCTTGAAAAAAACCCATCTACATTGGCCATAACGTTAGATTGGTTAGTGATATGAATTTCATATTTCACATGTGCATCTTTCCAGTGGTACCCTAATTTTTGACCTTGTGACCTTGACGTTTGGCCTACTTTGCAAACAATCTAACTCTGGCCATAACGTTTGATTAGTAAGTGATTTGGCTTAGTAGTATCATACTTTTTGACCTTTTGACCTTCACCTACTTTTTCAAAACTTTTCTATTCACCATTTCTTTTATTGGTTAGTGATAGGGCTTTCACATTTCACATACGTTGTCCGGTTACAAACACATCTTGTTTTGGTTGCAGTTTGGCCATTTTTGGAACGAATTTTTTTTTAAAAAAAAAAATAGAGATTTGATAAGTAACCATAAAATGGCAGTTGTAAACACAAATAGATGAATCGGTTTAAGCTTTCAAACACACCACTCTACCTCAACCCCACCCCGCTCCCTGACTGCTGTATCAAGAGCATAATATGTTTATGAAGGTTTAAATGATGACAGCAAAATTAAAAGGAATTGTGTAAACTAGATTACAAAGCAAACAAACAACAGAGTGAGTGAGTGAGTGAGTGTTTGGGTTTTAAGTCCCACCAACAGCTAAGGTCATACGGAGACGGAACCTCGGTTTAAAGACTCATTCGAAAGTCTGGAGAAGCCCTGGATCGATCTTGCGATCCCTGGTTTACAAGGCGAGTAGCGTAACCACTACACCACGGAGGCCTCGAAACAAACAACAGAAAAAGTGTACATATTTATTGGTTTCATAATCTGATATGCAACATTCAAGTGCTTGCATACCAGATAGTGACTGTTGTCCAAAATTGCGGGTTTTTTTTTTTTGTTGTTGTTTTTTGTTTTTGTTTTTTTTTTTTTTCGCCCTCTAATTTAAACAGTATCAATTATCATGAGGTGAAAACATGACAAACACTATAAAAATGTAATGCGAATACGTCACAAAAAGAAATGTGGGGTTTGGGGGGAGGGGGTGCAGTATCTTAATGTAGCCCACATAAGCATTGGCTTTTCAGATACAGTTTATCTCTCGATTCAGTTCAATGAGGAGCATGCTTTTTGCATGTTTGCTGCTCTGCTAAATCAATCGGTAACAAGTTGCATTGATTGACGCATGTACATAAAATTCATATATTAAGACCAACTTTGGGACTGTTCAAAAGTGGTCTTAAAGACCACTTTTGAACAGTCTCAAAGATGGTCCTTGACCAGAGGACACTATTGGCATAAAACACAAAGAAAGATAAAGTGCACCCAAAATAAGCTTTTGAAGGCAGAATTAGTCTCAAGTTTAGGTGGCCTTAATAGCGGAATTTTACTGTATTTAACTGAAAATAAGTTAAATTTTCAACAAACAGCAATGGTTTGAATATATTAAACATTGCATACCCCTGCGTCCTATGGTAAAGTAATCGTGTGTGTGTATATTGTACAGTGTACACAGAGTTGCTTTCTATTAGTCACGGAGGTCGCGGGATAACATTACTATAGTCCATAACATGAAAAGATATGACACAAAGTGTCATGCAAAATAACGCGATTATGGTCGCATTGTACTGTTTCGGAAAAGAACATGGTAACGATATTATATATCGCGTCATGATATTTTGTGCCCAAATGGGGCATTACGTCATTCCGAGAAAACGTGAAGAATCGCGACGTCATAATTGACGTAGCTAATTTATGGCGCACCTGTTGCTAATAATACTTTAAACAAGAGCCTTTTACTTTGTAAATTATAAAGTTTGCATAGAATTTATAAGCAAAAATTTGAAAACGGTTCTACGTTTCCTACTAGGAAAGAATTTTGACCGGTTGTTTTGACCGGTTGTACAAAGAAGAAATAAAACACCTAAATTGAAAAAGTGCCGACTAACTCAGTCGGTAGAACGCTTGCCTACCATGCAAAGGTTCCCTGGTTCGACTCCGAACACCTACTTCATTTTTTTCATCTTCATATTTTTAAAATTATGTTTGTTTGTCTTGGAGGTTAATGGCCCAGTCAACACTATTTAGGTCATTTTTTGAGCCGATCAGTTTGCCTATCCACAGTTTTCCTGGGCAGGCTTATACGTGAGTGGTTTACCAATACAGTGCACATTCTTTCGCCAGAAACTGTCGACTGCCCTTCTTGAATCAGCGGAAGGGTTAAAAATATGTATTTTGTAGAATTGTTGCGAGAGTTGCATGCCTTGAACACCATATACAGGGTCACCAAAAGTTTAAAGTGCGAAAATAGTATTCCTCAGATAAGTGTTCGTTTGTTTGTTTGTATTGGAGTTTAACGGCCAAGTCAACACTATTTAGGCCATTTTTGAGCCAGTCAGTTCACCTATCCACACTTATGCTGGGCAGGCGTATACGTAAGCCGTTAACTAGTACATTTTACATTCTTTCGCCCTTCTTGAAACGGCGGAAGGTAGGAAAGATTTCATGATCAATCTCCACGTAAGGATGTTGCCGACGCCGGCAGGTATCGAACCCGCGTTCTCTTGATCAACTCTGATAGACTAATTAATTTGCACTTGCTCACGGTCTTAATAGAGGTAAATAGCTCGTTCCCTTGATTCAGAGGGTTTAATACCAAGGTTCCATGGTGGCAACAACAGCAGATCTCCCAAATACACTCTGACATTACAGGACACATGCAGGGGAGGCAGGCAAGTCTTTCAAATATATTTTGCCTCCTTTATATAAAATAATTTGGAAACTGAATAGCACACAGTTATGCGCCTTAACAACTTCTTTCAAGGTTTGATTCCTGATTAGCATGCAATAGGCCAGCGGTATAGTGGTCATCAATCCAAGGCCGGTGGATTCCTCCACCATGTAAGACCACATTGTCAAATTCAGCATCTTCAAGAATGCCTATACGGATAAGCTTAGTAATCAAATAATAAATTATGTTTTGATTTAAAGGAAAGAATTTGCTCCTGAGGTGCGGAAATGTATCGTTTGGCAAGACACTTAAATAAATGTTACTAGGCACCTATCACTGGGAACATCATATGTATGTACACGGCTATGCACCACTTTCAAACCAAGGGTTGCGCAAACAGTTACTTCTATACTGTTTGCGCAACCCTTGATTTGAATTCTATACTCCCACATGTAAGATGTATGGAGAATAATTGTAGGTTGATAGAAAGAAGACTCCAGGCTAACATATTTAAAAATCGAGATTTAGTCTTACACGTCTATAACATAAAGTAAAATTTAATATGATACTTAGTTCCAGTCGGGCTCGGGTCACATGCGAGACACCAAATTCTGGAACGGAAGGTCAGTTGTTGTTTTTTTTTTTCTCCGGGTACTCCGGTTTTCGCCTACCATTAATTAACGATCGGCTCGATATGTTAAATAATCTTGAAAAGAACCGTCAAAATAAAAACCAAAAAAAAAAAAAAAAATGGTACTGCCTATCTTACCATTCACCTTACGATTTAGAAAAAAAACCCATAGCATTTAATTCACCAGTACTGAAATGCTTAGCACTGAAGTACATGTACCATGCAGCCTCGTCCCGATGGGCGAGTGAAATCAACACCAGTTTAAGTATATGAATCAATTCAATAACTGCAAGTCAAGTATAATTTTAAGGCATTTTTAGTGATTATATACGAACAACGAGTATATAAGTAGTGATTATATACGAACTACGAGTATATATGTACTCGTAAATGTTTTGACTCTATATTGATGTGCTTGTTTCTGTTGCTGAAACTGCGAATACAAGTGCAACTGCATGTTTTAATTCCTCATTAAATGTCGGCATTAGTGTATTCTGCAGCTAGTACTGGTCATGTTTGATGATATAAGTTTGGATATACTAGCTTTATATGCACTTTAATTTGTTTGCATAAAGTGTTACTATAATTGCAGTTTTGCCTGTCAAATATTGCAATGTACTTTCACTGTCAGGGAAAAAGTTAATTAAAGTTAGAAATTCAAATAATTGCTGGCTGTATTCACTTTTACTAGGAATTGTCTATGGCCCTGGTAGAGCCCACATATTTATTGTAGCCGTGCCACCCTCTCTCGACCTGGTTTATCTCGACAAGTGGCGCCCTTACTATACACCATCTACATGTATGGAATGGAATAGCCGATTTGATTTTAAGGCAAAGTTATACTTCATTATATTTAATTGATAGGCCCATGTGAGATATGTGTTCCTAACTGTCTCAAAGAAGGACATTATTCTGTCGAAATTTTGGAATAGCTTTCTTATCTGTGCTACATAGCAATATTGTAATACGCCTGATAGCACTGAGGCGGTTCTTCCAAGTATCCTCAATTGTGTTAGTTAAAATATTGCATACCCTTATAACACCCAATTATCTGCATGGCGTTTTTGTTTGTTTGTGTTGGTGTTATAGTGTTATACAACCTTGTCAACGCTATTTATATCATTTTGGAAACATTGCTTCCAATTTTCTGGGGACTTTTATCCGGAACATATCAACCCCCTCCCCCATAAACAAACTGTTACAGTTTATATGCAGTACAATCTCGCTATAAATGCTTCGCCTGGGCAAGCTAAGACCTTTTTAGTGTTTTAAAAACTTGTCAGGTAGGCACAATGTAGACAGTCTATTTCTTCTAGCCCTGATGGGAGGGGACGTTATGTAAAGTTTGTTTTGCAAGGATGTTCATGACAAGGCGATGCTAATTTACTCACGCATTAGCTTTAAATCTGTACGATTTGCACACACACACAATAACACATATACTCACACAAGGATGTAAATGTCAACTTTCCTTCATCCTGCGATTTTATATGCCAAATCAGTTGGTGGGTGGGGTAATCTGATAAAATACTTATGAATTGCATGCATGCCACTATTTAATGGAGATAACTGATTTATTTACAATAAAATTTTGCTATAATTACAATGATGCACAAACAGTTTTGTCGAACAAGTAAAGGATTGTGCGAAATTTTTCTCTGTTTTATTATTACTATTATTATTATTATTATTATTATTATTTTCATTTTCATATGGAATTCATATTTTTATAAGCCATCATGACATTATTCATGCAGCTATGACCTAGAATGGGAGCAATGATGCGTTAAAAAGTCTGCTCCCATAAGCCAGACTTTGCCATAAAAGTAATTGATACAGTCCAATTTTGGCTATTTAGATGTAGCATTCAAATAAATTTATATTGGTGACATACACAAATAAAATGCAAGTAGGTTGGCTACTCTGTATCCAAGCAAAGCTGATCTCTCTGGCAATTGTGGAAATTAATGTTGTTACATGATCTTTAATTGGATTTAGCAATGCACAATCACATTACTTTTATTTAGATTGAATGAGAAAATATATTCCCAGCTCTACAAGAGTATTTTGTTCGAGAAATTTTAGGATTTTAAATTTGTTGCCATGGCAACAGAATTCTCCCCAACAAATATTTAATGAATGTTTGCTACTAGGTGAATAAATAATTGTGTAAAAACATGATTTGCTGATATTTCATTTTCTCTGAATGCTTCATGTGGCTTTGAAGTCAAGAATCACTAGCAAATATTCATTTAAAATAACCGAAAATGCAAATTTTGTATATTTGGGGTCAGTTTTTAGAGACCTATATCTCGTATACCGCTCAATGTTTTCATCTGAAATTTCACATATGCACTTCAGTATTACAAAGCTATCAGAAAATGGCAAAAACTCATTTTCGGTAATGGGCCCCATTTGGACCCAAAATCTCATGACGCGTCCTTTGTGTTTACATAGGCTTATATGGGGAAAATCTTTAACAATCTTCTTCTCTGAAACCGCCAGGCCGAGGTCTTTGATATTTGGTATGAAGCTTAATCTAGTAGACCTCTACCAAGATTGTTCAAATTATAGCCCTGGGGCCAAAAGTACCCCCGCCTCTGGGCCCTTTGGTTTTACAAAGAGTTATATAGGGAAAATCTTTAAAATCCTTCTTCTCTGACACTACAAGCCCCAGGTCTTTGATCTTTGGTATGAAGCTTCATCTAGTGGACGTTTACCAAGATTGTTCTAATCATAGCCATGGGGCCCAAAACGCTCCGCCCCGGGGCCCTTTGGTTTTACATAAGCTTTTGTTGCACTGATGAGTTAGTAGGCCTTCATGCGGACTGAACAAAGTATTTGTCTAAATCGCGACGGAAGTAAGGGCGAGGATTGTGGCAACGTAAAATCGATTTAAGCCCCCCCCCCCCCCCCCCCGCCCCCAGTGGAATTCGTTTCCGCTGACCGGTCCAAGGCGGTTCTTCTGTCGCGGTTTATTTTTGTTATGGTTTGTCTTTGGGTGTCTGTATCGCTTATATTATTTTATTTTGGACAACCTATTGGCCATTTTGTGGGAAAGTAACTGTCCATTTGGCTTTCCGCTATTGATGTTTCCAATAGGGTCTGTTATTTTCATGTTTGTGTTTCTTTCCCTATGGTGTCTCTGATGAGAGCCGTGGGTTAATTGTATCGATTCCTGATCATTGCCTCCAATTCTATTTTTATATAGGGAAAATCTTTAAAAATCTTCTTCTCTGAAACCGAAAGGCCCAGGTCTTTGATATTTGGTATGTAGCTTCATCTAGTGGACCTCTACCAAGATTGTTCAAATTATAGCCCCGTGGCCAAAAATGCCCCTGCGCCGGGGCCCTTTGGTTTTACATAGACTTAGACAGGGAAAAATCTTTAAAAATCTTCTTCTCTGAAACCGCAAAGCCCATGTCTTTGATATTTGGCATGGATCTTCATCTAGTGGACCTCTACCAAGATTGTTTAAATTATAGCCCTGGGGCCAAAAATGCCCCCGCCCCGGGGCCCTTTGGTTTTACATAGGCTTATATAGGGAACATCTTTATAAATCTTCTTCTCTGAAACCGCAAAGCCCAGGTCTTTGATATTTGGTGTGAAGCTTCATCTAGTGGACCTCTATCAAGATTTTTTAAATTATAGCCCTAGGGCAAAAAATGCACCGCCCTGGTGCCCTTTGGTTTAACATAGGCTTATGTAGCGAATATCTTTTAAAATCTTCTTCTCTGAAACCGCAAGGCCCAGGTCTTTGATATTTGATGTGTAGCTTCATCTAGTGGACCTTAGCCAAGATTGTTCAAATTATAGCCCTTGGGCCAAAACTGCCCCCACCCCGGGACCCTTTGGTTTTACATTGACTTATATAAGGAAAATCTTTAAAAATCTTCTTGTCTGAAACCAGAAGGTTTAGGTCTTTGATATTTGGTATGAAGCTTCATCGAGTGGACCTCTATCAAGATTATTCAAATTATAGACCTGGAGTCAAAAATGCCCCCTTCCCCGGGGCCCACTGGTTTTACATTGACTTATATAGGGAAAATCTATATAAATCTTCTTGTCTGAAACTAAAAGGCTCAGTTTTGTAATATTTGGTATGAAGCGTTGTCTAGTGGACCTTGACCAAGATTGATCAACTTATAGCCCTAGGGCCAAAATGGCCCCGCCCCGGGGCCCACTGGTTTTACATAGACTTATATAGGGAAAACATTAAAAAATCTTCTTGTCTGAATCCAGAAGGCTCAGGTCTTTGATATTTGGTATGAAGCTTTGTCTAGTAGACCTCTATCAAGATTGTTCCAATTATAGCTCTGAGCCCAAAAATGGGCCCACCCCGGTGCCCACTGGTTTTACATAGACTTATGTAGGGAAAACCTTTGAAAATCTTCTCATCTGAAACCAGAAGGCCAAGGTCTTTGATATTTGGTTTGAAGTTTCATGTAATGGACTTCTACCAAAATTGTTCAAATTAGTGCCCTGGGGCCAAAAATGGGCCCACTCCTAAGCCCACCTGTTTTACATAAACTTCTATTGGGAAAACCTTTGAAAATCTTCTTGTCTGATATCAGAAGGCCAAGGTCTTTGATATTTGGTATGAAGTTGTCTTGTGGTTTTCTACCAAGATTGTTCAAATTATAGCCCTGGGGCCAAAAATGGCCGCGCCCTGGGACCCGCAGTTTTTATATTGACTTGTATAAGGAAAACCTATAAAAATATTCTTGTCTGAAACTAGAAGGCTTTACCTTTTAGACCGCTACCAATATTATGCAAATTAGAGCCATGGGATCAATAATGGCTGTCCCAGGGGCCCACTTGTTACCCTATGGATCAGGTGAGAGACCCAGGGCCATCATGGCCCTCTTATTCCATTAAAGGATCGTAAGCGTGCCCCTGGAAAGTTAGAAGCTGGTCGGAAAGCGGATGACGTTGACTCTGATTTTGGGTGTCACATGGGTATGATCTATCGTCTATTGGATCGTTATCTTATTATATACAGAGGACGCTAGTGGACGTCGACGTAGCGAAAGGCAGACGTCAGTACGTCAAGATCAATTCATCCGTCAGACGCATCTGCGAAACAGATTTCAGCCGGCAGCTGCTACACTGTACCTGCAGATAAACAAAGGGTCTCAACAACCACTTATAAGCGCTGACACTGTTCGTTGCCCTTATGCGCTGCACGTTTGAGAGCTAGACGTCCCTGTCGTGACCAATGTTAACGCATCGACACAGTACAGAACGCTTACGCTGGTGCATGAAATACGTAAATTGGCGTCTAAGCGACTGACGTGATATGCGTTTCAGTGACAAATCGCACTTCAGCGTGAATCACGCCGATTGTCGTTTCCGGGTGTTGTCATGTCTTTGTAACGTTTACTATGTGTGTTCCTCATGTGTCGTTGTACGACCTGAGTGTAAATAAAGTGTAGTTATGTTATGTTATGTTATGTTATATTATGTTATGTTATTATGTTAAAACATTTGGAACTTCATAATATACCACCGGTGTATAGACATCTGTAAACGTATCATATATTGAATTTGCAGAACTTCTTTTCTAAATTTTAACCCTTATCTTGCTGAATATTCATTTAAGCCACACCCATTTCTGTCTCTCAACCAATCATTACTTGATGTAATTAATTGCTACAAATTCATAAACTGAATGCCAAACAGTGTAGATCCTGATCAGCATGATGGCTTCTTCAGAAGCCATCTGATCTGGATCTTCACTGTTTGCAAAGATAGGGGTTGTAATGAACAGCAGATAAGGATTAAGATCTTTCTAGAATGGCTTTCTGTAAGTTTTCACAGTGTTATGATTTTCTCATAGAATCTGTCATTTCAGTGCCGTTGGCGCTTCGAGTTCTATGGTGCAGTCCTTGCTTCCAAAGGAGGACCTCTAACGTTTTTCTAGGTATAATAATTGATCTGATTGTCCATGTTTCTAAAATACTTTTTTTATAAAAAGATCTCCTACAAACGTCGATTGAGGGTGCAAAAATAAGGCAAATAATGTACACCAGGGCTTGAAGAAATATATGGGCTGCATGATGCTTCCACGCAGAGCATGAATCCGACCCGTACACGAGTACTGGTAAACCGCTTAGAGGATCTAAGCCTGCCGAGTCGGACCGTCCATGCTTATAAACCCTATTGGTTGCATTGGGCGGCAGGGCTTGAGATGTCATTTCATCTCAATGTCGGGTAAAAGTCCCAACGTCTCCAAAATTACCTTTACAGTGTTGGCGGGGACGTTAAACCTCAAATCAAACAATGCACATCACGGTACGCTAACATTCTTTTTATAAAGGTGGGTTTGCATAAGTGTCCATAGACTTGTTACCGAGCTGTTTTCAGGATAATACTGATGTGGCTCATACACACTACACTTGACAGGTCAAAATTCGCCTGCTGAACTCCAGTTTGACATTTTACGTGGGCTACACCGTTGTGGTTTCCGTGGCCTAGTGGATAAGAGCGCTGTCTCTGAATCATTAGGTCCCTCACCACTGTGGGTTCGAGACACCAAGTTCTGCAACGGATGATCAGGTGGTTTTTTCTCCGGGTACTCCGGTTTTCGCCCACCTCTGATTAACGATCGGCTCGATATAAGTGAAATAATCTTGAATGTGCCGTAACACTAAAATAAAAAAAAACACCGCTATGGCGTCAAAAACCTCACTCCTATGCTATAGGGCATAGGGATCTTATTTTATTGGTGAGACTTTTCACTTTCTAATTCCGTCCTCTGATTTCAAGGGTGAGAAAATGGTCTTTCATTCACTTCATGAGCTATTTAGCTACATGTATATGATTGCCGTGACTTGTGAAGGCTATTCTGAACCCTCACTCTCGCCGGATTGTGTAGGCTACAATTAACGTTGTGTGTGCGTGCGTGCGTGTGGGGTGTGCGGGTTTACGTCCCACCAACAACTAAGGTCATACATTGTACGGAGGCGGGACCTCGCTTTAAAAGACTCATCCGAACGCCAATCGAACCACTGACCCCTAGTTTATGAGACGAGTAGCGTTACTATATTCACCTTATTTGCATTATCTGCTGGTTCCTAGTCTGAAGGTTATCAGTGTTGGAAAAACAGGTAACCAGACCCCGCTGACCTTAAAAGGTCAGGGGGGTCTGGTTACCTGTTTTTCCAATATTGACAATGTGCAAGCTGGGAGCCAGCAAATAAATGCAAATATGGTGAATACTACACCACAAAATAGTTGTGTATTGCCCCATACGTGCCTAGCGTCCCATAAACGAGACATAGGCAAACAGTGTAGTTCCAGATCAGGCGCCGCGTCCTGCGGCGTCTGATCTGGTTCTACACTGTTTGATAAAACTTACAAAAAATAAAAACAAGCAGCAGCTGCTTAAATCTGTAATTGTCTTATAAGCAATTAGGTGGCGGATTACATGTGTTATAAATGGGCTCACTACATGTTTATCAATGGGTAAAATGACTGGTGATACTAGTATGTAAAACACGGAAAGATAACGTAAATCGGAAGTAAATCGGAACACGAAGAAAAATATAGCTAAACACATAGTTCAAAGTTACATTTGTTGACTGAAACTGATTCGGTGTCAAAAATCATGGCTGAACGGGTGGAGATTAAGAATCAACAAGGAACAGTTCGAATGAGGTTGCTTAGATACGAAGGCATATTGTGGCCACCGCTTATTCAGGATCCAGCGAAGGTTGTGAATGACACTTGGAACTTTCCGTATAAAGATGGTGACTTATTCGTCTGCTCGTACCCAAGAACAGGTGGGTATTAATTGTTTGCGTGTTTGATTTGAAGTTTAACTACCCCGTCAAAACTGTAAAGGTCATTTTGGAGACGTTGCTTCCAATTTTGTGGGACTTTTACCCGACATTGAGATGAAATGACATCTCAAGCCCTGCCGCTCAACGAAACCAATAGGGTTTATAGGCATGTACGGGCCGACTCGCATGCTTTGCCTGGACAAAGATCCTCTAAGCGGTTTTCCAGTACTCGTGTGTGGTCGGATGCAGCTCTGCGTGGAAGCACCATGCAGCCCATCCATTTCTGCAAGCCCCGATGCAGGTGAGTATTATTTGCATGAATTGCTCTGTTAGAAATATCAAAGTACATGTACTGAGAGTACTGGTGAGTCGATAGTGTCTCAGTGATTTGGGGTTTAACGTCCCCGTCAACATTATTTAGGTCATTTCGGAGACGTCGCTTCCAATTTCCTTGGACTTTTACCCGAAATTAAGATGAAATGACATCTCAGGCCCAACAGTCCAATGAAACCAAAAGTGTTTTCTTGCACAACTTTGCCTGGGCAGGCTTAGACCTTCTAAGCGGCTTACCAGTATTTTTGAGCGCGGTCGGTTTCAGCTGTGCGTGGATGCACCGTGCTGCCCATGGCAATTTATTTCTTCAAGCCCCGATTGCCGGGGGCGCAGTGTCTGAGTGAAGGTTGGGGAAATAGTGCTAGACTGAGGTTTAATCTGTTTAGCAAGCCTATAACCCTTATCAGACGCCGCAATCTACACTGTTTGCCAAGCCCAACCCATGATTCCAGTCCAGATTCAATAGAGAGTCCTCTTATAAAACACTATGCCCTAACTAGGATAAGAACAGCCGCTAAGAATAGCGCGGCTATTCTCTATAAATAACCATTACGTGGTTTTCCGACACGTCAAATATTGTAGAAAAGCGAACAGGATGTCCCGAAAGTTGTCTCCCTTTGAAAAATGGCGGGAAAATCTGCCAGGTGTTCCCATTCCCCATAAGTCGATTAATTTAACAATCAAGCCAATAAAATTGAATGGCTTCAACAATTTTGGGACCATGAAAATTGGATCGAGGTAGGGGTGGTCCGAGCCACCTAGGGTTAGTTATGTTGTAAGATCAGGGAAGCAGGTGGTCCGACCCACCTAGGGTTAGTTATGTTGTAAGATCAGGGTAGGAGGTGGTCCGAGCCCCCTAGGGTTAGTTATGTTGTAAGATCAGGGAAGCAGGTGGTCCGAGCCCCCTAGGGTTAGTTATGTTGTAAGATCAGGGTAGGAGGTGGTCCGAGCCCCCTAGGGTTAGTTATGTTGTAAGATCAGGGAAGCAGGTGGTCCGAGCCCCCTAGGGTTAGTTATGTTGTAAGATCAGGGAAGCAGGTGGTCCGAGCCCCCTAGGGTTAGTTATGCTGTAAGATCAGGAAAGAAGGTGGTCCGAGCCACCTAGGGTTAGTTATGTTGTAAGATCAGGGAAGCAGGTGGTCCGTGCCCCCTAGGGTTAGTTATGTTGTAAGATCAGGGAAGCATAAAAGGGATACTAACACAGTAGAATTCCGCTATTAAGACCACCAAAAACTGATACTAATTTTACTTTAAAAAGCTTATTTAGATAGCTTCAGTTATTCTTTCTTTGTGTTTTTCTGCATACAGTGTCATGTGGTCAGAGACCACCTTTGGTACTGTTCAAAAGTAGACCACTTTTGAACAGACCACCTCAGAGACCACCTTTGGCACTGTTCAAAAGTGGTCTTAAAGACCACTTTTGAACAGTCCCGGAGGTGGTCTTAATACAGGAATTTTATGTACTTCTGTTTTCTATAAAATGATGTCAAACTTCAATCGCTCGAACATCTTTTGGACCATGAAACTTTGTTCGAGATAGAGGTATAACGAGTCAGTGAGAATTACAGTGAAACTTTGATAAGAAATATATGGGATGCATGATGCTTCCACGCAGAGCTGAATCCGGCCCTCACACTAGTACTGGTAAACCGCTTAGAGGATCTAAGCCTGTCCAGGAACCGCGGTGCTAGGCGGACCGTCCATGCTAATAAACCCTATTGGTTTCATTGGGCGACAGGGCTTGAGATGTCATTTCATCTCAACGTCGGGTAAAAGTCCCACAAAATTGGAAGCAACGTCTCCAAAATGACCTTTACAGTGTTGACGGGGACGTTAAACCTCAAATCAAACAAACAAACAAAACTCGAACATGGATAGCTCGCTTACCATTACTAATTCTTACTCGTTCTTTGGGTCCCTTAGGGAGTCAACTAATACCTATTTAGTGGGGGCGGGGTCCTGATTTTTATCTTTAAAAGGTATGTTGTGTGTACCATCAGAATCGCCTATCACACAACATACGCACCGTTTTATGATAAATTCAGACCATCACACGGACTAATTAACCATGGTAACTGAGCTTTACCTGTTTTTATCACGTGACGTCGCGTCTGAGTTTGTAATAACGCCATGTAATACATTCGGTAATCCACTAGTGAATTAAATGTGCCTCGATAAAGTCAGCCTCGATAGCGCAGTGGTTAGCGCGTTCGACTCATGATCGAGAGGTTGTGCGTTCGAATCCGGCCACCGGTATCGAGGTGTGTCCTTGGGCAAGACACGTAATGACACTGCCCCACTCCACCCAGGTGTAAATGGGTAGCAGTGGTGTAAAAGCAACTGCCTCTCTCGCGCGCGCGTGAATACACCCGGAATGAGTGTTCGAGAGCGATTCAATAAGCTTGAAGCTTTCATCGCAATCGAACTAAATAAATTAGTATAAACTAATTGAATGTGCAAATCAGTTAGATACGCCCCGTAACGTTACATATAACGTCGAATTTTGAAATGAAATGCAGTTTAAATGTCATATGATAGTAGAATCTTGCATTCATGTTCATGTATTATTAAATTTATTGAGGAAAAGGGTTAAAATGTTCGACAAAGCCTCACATTTTATCCCTTTTCCGCATCTCATTTAAAAAATTCAATAATACATGTACAGTCATGAAACATATAAGTTTCTCGGTGCTAAGAGAAGCATGCGTATTGCAAAATAATCGTGGCAGTCCAGCGGTCTTCAGAAAAGTTGAATGATTAGGCTAGTTTTAATGATTTGCTCATCACATGTCGCCTTGGTAGAAACCTCCGTGGCATAGTGGATAAGCTACTCGCCTCATAAACAAGGGGTCGTGGGTTCGATCCCGGGCTTTTCCAGACTTTCGTGTGAGCCTTTACTCCGAGGTCGTGTCTCCGTATGAAATCAGCTGCTGGTGGGACGTAAAACTCAAACACACTCACTCACTGTCGCCTTGGCTTAAATCGAACATGCCACGCCTGCTATACACGGCGTTCGGGTGTTCTCTAACACCCCTCATCCTTTATATTTCCCGTGTTGCATTAGCTATGTCTTATCCGTACAATAAACTGTTTGAGTGACCTTTTGTAAGTGGGTTTCCTACTTCCGGACCTTTCATTGTTTTGCTTGTATGTGCCCTAATACAAGTATCATCCAAACATAAGACAGTGCGTCCTCGTTCAAACAGGACTGGTTTCATGTAAAGAAATAAAAAAAAAAAAAAAAATGTACATGTAGGGACTTGGGCAAGTCTAGATTTTTCAGTAAAGTCCAACCTGCCCAGCCTTTACATTAACCCGTTTAACACCAGAAACCCCAAAACAAGTACCCTGGCAAACAATGCAGGCCCAGATCAGACGCCGCAGAACGCGGCGTCCGATCAGGGCCTACACGTTTTGCAAAAAGTTTAATCATTTTCCAAATAAATTTTGAAGAAAACACACCCTGGCATCCCTAAATTTTGAAATGGACTCCTGCTATATATAAGGAGGAAGATTCCATTTGGTTTGCTTAGCTCTACATTATCTTCTTGGATACAGGGATCAATCAAACCTCTCTCTCATCTCAACGGTCACATGACATTGAAGTGAGTTGGAGTCGGTGTCGACGGCATGACGTCGAGCCAACGTTGACTCGACGCCCGTCTGTCAGTCCACTCGTTTTTTTTTTTTTTTTCGACTGTCAGTATGTTTATTTGTCGGTCTAGCTGTCCGTCCGTTCGTCTGTTAGTCAGTCAGTCGGTCTGTCTGTCCGTCGTATGTCTGCCTACTCTCAGTTTGTCAGTTTAACCTCTCTCTATCTCTCTCATCTCAACGGTCATGTGACATTTAAGTGAGTTGGAGTGGGTGTCGACGGCAAGGCGTTGATTCGACGCCTGTCCGTCAGTCCACTCATTAGTTTATTTCGACTGTCAGTATGTTTATTTGTCTGTTTAACTGTCCGTCTGTTTGTCTGTTAGTCAATTTGTCTGCCTGTCCGTCTGTCTATAGATAGATAGATCTTTCGTGAATAACGGTATGCCATTGACATGGGTCATTCACGAAGAGATTTTCGTCAATTAGAAACGGATCCAATATAAATGAATTTCAGTAATAAAAGCAAAATGTCATTTTTTCCTTCCCGAGGCATAATTTCAATGTATACGGGTATACTTTCTCTCCAAATGTCTGAATATTGTTAGCATTTCAAGTTCTGCCAATATATTTGAATAGCGATGGCCGGTAAGGATGAAGGGATTTCCTGGTTCAAATACACTTTTTTACCTGAATATATTCACAGTTATAATAGGTAATGCTTGGGACGTGGAATAAAATCCTGGCCAAATTCCTTAAATGACAGTTCACATTTTCCCTGTGGGCTTTGTCAAAGAAGTGTTGGTTGGGAAGACCGAGGAATTTGCTGTGACACATGTAATGTCTGGTATCACATAGGCTGTCAAGGCATTTCATCAACTATGTATCGTCTACATAACAGATCATCGAATATGAACGCAGCATGAGAATGCATGAAATGTGGAATGCCAAACTTTTCCACATCTCTGTTTGACACTTCGTCTTCTATTGACACTTATAACCACTTTGAACCTTTATCAACCCTGTCCGAGCCTGACAGTCCGATACCAGACAATATTGGCCCACCCACTGCAGCTTTTCGCCCATTGTGCAGCAGTCAAAAGAAGCTAAACCGAAGACCAAAAAGGCCGTCCTTAACCTACCCTCAGGATATTGATTATGAAATGTCAGTCAATAAAGAACAAAAGGGCTGAACGTCATACCATTATTGACTCGGCAAAGCCGGACATCATTTTGGGCAATGAGTCCTGGCTAACCCCAGAAGTTAAAAACTTAGAAATTTTTTCAGAATCCTTTGAGGCTATCCGGAAAGACAGAGTTGGAGATGCACATGGAGGTGTCTTTGTGGCTTTCAAGCGAGACCTACTCTGTACAGAAACTCCGGAGTTGGACACCAAATGTGAATTAGTTTGGTGTAAATGGAACATTATTGGATGTAGGACTTTGTACCTTGGTTCCTTTTATCGCTAACCAAATCAAACTGTACCGGAATATCTTGAGGTTTTTAATTCATCTTTGGCTAGGATAATGTCGAATGCAAATGCTCACATTTTGGTTGGTGGAGACTTCCATTGCGGAGATATTGAATGGAGCAACATGCAGGTGCCCTATGGGGCATCTAAAAGGCAGACACAGCAACAACTGCCTGGCTAAAGTAATTAATATACCCACTCGACAGGAAAAGACCCTTGATCTATAATTTACAAACTCCCCATCCCCAGTTAGTCGAGTTAAGGGGATGCCTCCGATCGGCAAAGCTGATCACGACGTAGTCCTTATTGAATATGACATTATAGCAAAGCGAATCAGACAAGTCCCGCGTAAAATATATCTATATATTTACATTTCCAGTGTAAAGTCTACTGTAAACCTACAGAAAACAATTGCGTTTATACTTCCATGAACGCATCGAATCGCGTGCTATTAAGTGACGTCATTCTAAACCATTGTTCTCTACGGGCGTTGGTGACGTCAACGCTGCTCCGCTCTTCGTAGAAAAACAGCGTGTAAATGTTTTTCAACTTTAAAACGTTGCCCTACAAGCATCTTTTTGCCCAGTGATGAGGGGCAAATAATGTAAATATAAAAAATAAACTTAATTTTTCTGCTTTTAATGAAGGTAGGAACGGCAATGGCTCGCTAGCAAAGTTTACATGAACCCCTTCGGGGTTCATTTACTTTGCACGCGACCCACTGCGTTCATACTTCCATAAACTGCAGAAAAATAAATTTCATTTCTTAAATAAACGTGCGGATATGGATGGTCTGCGAGACCATATGGCGTGATTTAGGGATTCGTTACTTTCCTCTGACCTTTCGCACTTGTCAGTTAACGATATGTGGGTCAATTTTAAGACCGAATTAACTGCGGCTATGGAAAGGTTTATTCCAATGAAAATGACCAAAACAAAGCATAGTGCGCCTTGCGTCTGATCCAGTCCCTGTCTTATCTGGTATCCCGCAAGGTTCGGTCCGTGGACCGGTCCTTTTCTTGGTGTTCATTAATGATCTCCCTGATAATATCAGGTCATTTGTCCGTTTGTTTGCTGACCATTGTGTTCTTTATAGGAATATATATTCTCCTTCTGACTGTTTTATTTTACAAGATGACCTGAATATGCTAGCACTGGGAGGCCGATTGGCAGATGAAGTTCAATATGGCCAAATGTCATTCAATGAGGGTGTCACGAAACCCTCCGGACAAACAAATTAAGTTTGACTATACACTACACCAGCAAATTTTGGAGCAGGTTCAATCCGCCAAATACCTTGGTATCACAATCACTGATGATCTTGATTGGGGTCAACCCATTTCAGAAATAACATCAAAAGCAACTAGGACTTTAGGGTTTCTTAGACGTAACTTGGCTTTTGCACCCAGACAGACAAAAGATGTTGCATATAAAACATTGGTTCGCCCTCAACTTGAATATGCATCACCCATTTTGCAATCCCATGTTAAACCTCAGATTCAGTAGGTGGAGAAGGTGCAGAGGACAGCTGCACGATGGATCTGTCGACAGTAGCGTCGGTGACATGCTTAACGAGCTAGAATGGCCGTCCCTAGAGGCCCGTCGTGAGCAGTCCTCTTTAACCTTCTTCTATAAGATACATTCGGGTACAGTGGACATTAATAAAGACAAATACTTGACCCCTGCGACAGTTTCAACCCGAACAAGGGCATCAAAAGTAAACAACTCACAATACCATAGGTACCAGTCCTATAGAGATGCCATGAAAAATTCCTTTTTCCCTGGAACTATTCCCCAGTGGAACAGTCTTCCCTGTTCTGTGGTGAGTGAATGCTAAGACCGCAGAGGAGTTCAAAGCCCGTACAGTGTAAGATTGAGACTCAGATGTATACGTTTTAGTATACCTCTGTTATTCAGATTGTAAATAGTTTTAAGGACTCATCCATTTTTTTTTTTTTTTTTTTTTTTTTTTGTTTTTAGCTAAATTCTAAATTTAGCTACTTACCCAACTGAGGTAATGCCCAAATTTGACCGACTCATTATAAGAAGATAGATAGATAGGCCGTTCACAATTGACGGCCTGTGCTTTGCGCATGCGCAAGAATAACGTCATAAACGGAATTCCTAAATCCTCCTATAGGGGGTAACTGAAAAAAGATCATTTGTGCCGACTTAGATGGCAGTCATCTAACAGGAGCTTGCATGACTACATAAAGCTACCTTAAGGTTTCTACTACAGTAAAATTCCTAAACTTAAGACCACATTTGGAACTTCTAAAATGGCCTTAAGATTTAAGTTCTGTCCGTGTGTGATAGCTATACTTGGATAGCGAATAAAACGAAACGTTACGTAAAAACTTATTTTGTAAGGAAGCTTTCGTGAATAACCGTGTCTCAAGCCATTGACAAGAGATTTTCGTCAATTTGAGTAATAAAAGCAACTCCTTCTCGAGGCATAATTTCAATGTATACGGGTATATTTTCTCTCAAAATGTCTGAATATTGTTAGCATTTTAAGTTCCGCCAATACATTTGAATAGCGATGGCCGTTAACAATTGACGACCAGTGCTTTGCGCATGCGCAAGAATGACGCCATCAACGGAATTCCTAAAACCTTCTATAGGGGGCAACTGATAAAAAGATCATTTGTGCGACTTAGATCTTAAAAGCGCGTGGGCAGTTATCTAATAGGAGCTTGCATAACTACATAAAGCTACCTCAAGGTTTCTACTACAGTAAAATTCCTAACCTTAAGACCACATTTGGAACTGATCAAAAGTGGTCTTCAACAGTCGGAACGGTGGTCTCATACCACAAGTGGTGTGGAAACACACAGAAAGAAAAAAATGAAACCTATAAAATATGTATTTTTATATGAATAAAATTAGTCATAATAACAACCAGGCTTAACCCATATATGCCTAGCGGCCCCTTTTTGGAACATTGTCAAACACGGCAGACCCAGATCAGACGCCGCAAACGGCGGCGTCTGATCTGGGTCTACGCCGTTTGCTGAAAGTACATACATTCTTTACAAAACCTACCGCAACCAAAACTAACCTGACACCCTTAATACTGGAAATGAGCAACTCCAAACCTATTAAGTGGAAGATTCCATTGTCATACAGTAGAACTTCGATGGCTCGAACACTGGTGGCTCGTGTACCAAGGATGGGTCGAACCCATTTTTGAGCCCCTAGCGAAATCCTCTACATAAGAAATAGTGGGGGATAATTAAGGAGATTTTAGTTTTTTATCTTGCAAATGTATGCTGTGTGTACTCATTAGAATCGCCTCGATGAGGCGATTCTAATGAGTACAAACAGCATACATATTCATTATAGAACATCGAAAAGATGTCTAAAAGTATCTCGTTATGTCTCCTGACAGTAACCTCAGTGGCTCGAACTATCCCTGTCTCGAACAGATTTTCGAGGTCCCAAAGGTGTTCGAGCCATTGAAGTTCGACTGTATATGGATTAATAGCGGACTTTTACTGTTTATGACTTCGCTGCCCAGACTGCGCTCATCATAATTTTGGAAACTCTCCAGAGTCTTTGCTCTTCGCGGATGCGACAAGTGTTCTTTTCTCTCGAGCTGGCTCATATAACTATTACAGACCAACAGTGTGGATTTGCAAGAATCTTATATTCTTTGAACGGCCGAGCCTTTGTGAAATCGCGATAGAAATGGGGGTGCGGGAGATCATTTCACGCTAGAACCTGCTCTTTTGGGCCATTTGTCATTGTCTCACCAATTATCGTAGATGCATTCGGAAACAGCCATGTTAGGAGGGTGATTGAATACGTGAAGGAATGAGAGTCGCGCAGCAATACGCTGTGGTTGTCGAAAGTATGCCTATATACAGTAGAACTTCGATGGCTCTGCACCGATGGCTCGTTTACCATGGCTGAGTCGAACCCGTTCCATATACATGTACAGTAGAACTTCGATGGCTCGAACACTGGTGGCTCATGTACCAAGGATGGGTCGAACCCATTCTTGAGCCCCTAGCGAAATCCTCTACATAAGAAATAGTGGGGGATAATTAAGGAGATTTTAGTTTTTTATCTTGCAAATGTATGCTGTGTGTACTCATTAGAATCGCCTCGATGAGGCGATTCTAATGAGTACAAACAGCATACATATTCATTATAGAACATCGAAAAGATGTCTAAAAGGTATCTCGTTATGCCTCCTGACAGTAACCTCAGTGGCTCGAACTACCCCTGTCTCGAACAGATTTTCGAGGTCCCAAAGGTGTTCGAGCCATTGAAGTTCGACTGTATATGGGATTCTTACGTTGTGTGCGTACAGTAACGGAGCTGATTGTTAGCCTATATTATACATGAAGTTATTGAAAGCATTGTTGAGGCTAATCTAATGGATTCTTGTGATCGTTTAAGGCGAATAGGAACACCTACAGGGGTAGCAACACCTGCAAACGTATTTTTGTCTCCCATGCCAATAGGGGTCAACTCTTAAAGGAAAGAATTTGCTACTCAGGAGTAAATTCCTTCCTTTAAGTGTAGACCCCTTTTTCAGCGGGACAGGTGTTACCATTCCCCTTAATTATTTTCAGGTTCAAACTGGATGCTGGACATGTTGGCCATGTTGCGTAACAACACAACAGATATTAACGTTGCCATGACACCGCCTGTTGAAGTATTTCCGGGTCCCAGTTTTGCCAAGACACCACCAAGAACTATGTTGACCCATTTGCCATACCGTCTTATGCCAAAGGCGCATGTTAAAAATGGAGGAAAAATGATACTGCTTCATCGCAATCCAAAGGACACTGTTGTGTCTACATTCCATTTTGCCAAGAACAGTCCCACCTCCGCTTACACAGGCGATTTCGAAGAATTTCTGCAGTATTTTATATCGGGAGAAAGTAAGTCAAAATCCAGACTCAGAGATTATAAAACTTGTTTCATGCTCAACTCAACTGAGCAGGAAAATTGTAGTGCTCGTAAAAATTAAGATACAAATAAGTTGGGCGATTTTTTGTCTCAGTAAGCAGAGAATGTTATTTGCACTGCTGACAAATTTTAAAATGCCAATGATAGCTGGCATTTTAAAATTTGCGAACAGGAAAAAATTCATGCTCATGAAAAGGAAATTATAACCTCGGACCCAGGTCTCAGACTACAAACCACCATAACATTAACAAGTCCATGTAAAGAATTCCATTGCAGACCATTTGTATAAGGGAAAGTGGGGTTTACACGGGTATACATTGGTGTCCTTTTTTTGCTTAAACATAGATTGTGGTTACACATTAGAACCGCCTCGATGAGGCGGTTCTAACGAGTATACGATGAGGCGATTCTAACGAGTATACGATTAGGCGGTTCTAACGAGTGTACGATTAGGCGGTTCTAACGAGTGTACGATGAGGCGGTTCTAACGAGTGTACGATGAGGCGGTTCTAACGAGTGCCCACATTTTATGACTGGAGCAGAAATATAAACAAACATCTGAAAACCGTTTGTTCCACAGATATGATATAGAAGCGGTTATATCTCAGGGGTATATTATAGTAATGCTGCTGTGTTGCAGGTAACCGGGCCCAACGTCAGATAATAGAAATTTGAAATATGAGTCAATTTCGCCCTTGAATCTTAAGCCCCAAAATCCCATTCGCAAGTTTAGGTTCGACCCGTAGTTTAAGTTATTCTGACTGTGGCCTTGCCATCTGAATGACCACAGCTGCGAGACTAATCCTTTTTTATATCACAAAGACATTTTTACGAAAGCCGGGTAGGGCCATTTCTTATTTCTAACTTCTAACTTCTTTTTAGAAGCCTCCGTGGTGCAGTGGTTACGCTACTCGCCTTGTAAACCAGGGATCGCAGGATCGATCCCGGGCTTCTCCAGACTTTCGGACGAGTCTTTAAACCGAGGTCCCGTCTCCGTATGACCTTAGCTGTTGGTGGGACGTAAAACTAAAACTCACTCACTCACTCACTCTAACTTCTTACTTTTAACTTCCAACTTCTTGTAACTTCTTACTTCAAACTTCTTACTTCTTACTTCTAATTTCTAACTTCTAACTTCCATGTTGTATGTTGTTATTTTTTTTTTGTTTTGATTTTCCGGGGATGTGATGTGTGTGTGCGCGCGTGCATGCGTGTGTGTGTGTGTGTGTGGGGGGGGCATTTCTTATTGCTTACTTCTTACTTCTAACTTCTAGCTTCTTACTTCTAACGTCTTACTTCTAACTTCTTCTAACTTCTTGTAACTTCAATATTGTAAGTTGTTGTTGTTTTCTCTTGATTTTACGGCCTTTCAAGATTTTTACAATCATACCGAGCCGATCATTAATCAGACGTAAGCAAAGGCCGAAGTACCCGGCGAAAAGCCACCTGGACTTCCGTTGCAGAACTTGGCGTCACACATTGGCGAGAGTGTGTGGGTTTTGATTTTCCGACCCTTTCAAGATTTTTACAATCATATCGAGCCGATCGTTAATCAGAGATAAGCAAAAGCCGAAGTACCCGGAGAAAAGCCATCTGGACTTCCGTTGCAGAATTTGGCGTGTGTGTGTGGGGGAATGGGGGGGGGGGTGCTGTGGTATGTGTGTGTGGGGGGGGGGCTTTTCGCCGCGTACTTCGGCGTTTGCTTTTGTCTGATTAACGATCGGCTCGATATGATTGTAAAAATCTTGAACGGGCCGTAAAATCATAAGAAAACAACAACAACTTACAACATGGAAGTTAGAAGTTAGAAATTAGAAGTTAGAAGTAAGAAGAAGTAAGAAGTTAGAAGTAAGAAATTAGAAGTTAGAAGTTGGAAGTAAGAAGTTAGAAGTTAGAAGTAAGAAGTTAGAAATAAGAAATATCTCCCCCCACAAACACATGCACGCGCACCCCCCCCCCCCTCCCACAAACACACACGTCAATTTCTGCAACGGAAATCCAGATGGCTTTTCTCCGGGTACTTCGGCTTTTGCTTACCTCTGATTAACGATCGTCTCGATATGATTGTAAAAATCTTGAAAGGGCGGGAAAAGCAAAAAAAAAAACAACAAAAAAAAAAAACATACAACATGGAAGTTAGAAGTTAGAAATTAGAAGTAGTTTAGGTCTTAGTACCAAAGCGTTAATCCCAAATCATTAGTCCATAGACAAAATGGCAAATATCAATGTTCAGTTCAACAGACATGGACTCCAGAAGAGTGTAATCAGTTAGAAGTAAGAAGTTGGAAGTAAGAAGTTAGAAATAAGAAGTTAGAAGTAAGAAGCTAGAAGAAAGATAAGTTAGAATTAAGAAGTTAGAAGCTAGAAGTAAGAAGTTAGAAGTTAGAAATAAGAAATACCCCCCCACACACACACACACACACATACACGCACGCGCGCACGCACGCATGCACGCACACACCACACAACCACACACACGCCAAGTTCTGCAACGGAAGTCCAGATGGCTTTTCTCCGGGTACTTCGACATTTGCTTACCTCTGATTAACGATCGTCTCGATATTATTGTAAAAATCTTGAAAGGGCCGGAAAATCAAAAACAAAACCAAAAAAAAAAAAAACATACAACATGGAAGTTTGAAGTTAGAAATTAGAAGTTAGAAGTAAGAAGTGAGAAGTTAGAAGTAAGAAGTTAGGAGCTAGAAATAAGAAATGGCCCTACTCGGCTTTCGTACATTTTGTTTTCAAATTTCATTCTATCTTTCTTTCTTTATATGTTCTAAACATTGGTTTATGATGCGCACTAGAGCGTTTCCTCATTTCACCTCTAAATTTCCGAAGTTAGGATGCATCTACATTGTACGCAACGGTTGCAAACAGGGATGCGATTAGTCACTAAAAACAAAATGACAAACAGTGAAGGTCCTGATGGGAGCTCATAAAGAGTCATTTCACCATGAACTAAACTGTTTGGACGATTATCGAGTTTTCTTTCAATTTACCAGGGCGGAAACGCGAGAAAGCAAACGCGGGTCTTTTTTGAGCATGAATTAATTATGGAACCACATGATAACCCACTAAATGTGGATCGCGTCGCTAGAAAACCTGTCCGGGCAAGAGGCTCAGCTACACAGACCGTTAGGAAAACTCGCCTATTCAAATATACTGGAAATTTTACCACCAAAAAATGAAAATTTTCAGATAAAAAAATCCGATATTTTTCTTATTTCTCCTCAAAACAAAGATTGCATGTACTCGTTAGAACCACTTCGATGAGGCGGTTCTAACGAGTACCCACAATCTATGTTTTTGATCAGAAATAAGAAAAACAATATTTACCCCTTTAAACCCCAGTTTTACTTTACACAAGTTGGGGTCAAGGGGTCAAAATTATATACTAGATGTGTTTACGTGATGCCACAGGAGCTTGAAGTTTTGTCCATAAATAATTCATAATGTCAAAAAACAAAAGTGACAGTAAGCTTTTGTATTTCAACATTTTCAGTACATTGTACTTTTGATGGACCTAACTTCAAGCGCCTGTGCAGACTAGCTAGAGTCTTGATATTATTCACCTTATTTGCATTATCTGCTGGTTCCTAGTCTGAAGGTTATCAGAGTTGGAAAAACAGGTAACCAGACCCCCCTGACCTTGAAAGGTCAGGGGGGTCTGGTTACCTGTTTTTCCATTATTGACAATGTGCAAGCTGGGAGCCAGCAAATAATGCAAATATGGTGAATAGATATAGAAATGAGAGGAAATATCCCATTACGAAAACACGCCTATACAAATACATTAAAAATTTTACTGCATAAAAAAACTAAAACTTTAAAATGAAAAAGTGTAGTATTTTTCCTATTTCTGCTCAAAATATAGATTGTAGGTACTCGTTAGAACCGCCTCATCGAGGCGGTTCTAATTCTTACGAGTACCCACAATCTACATGTATATGTCAGAGCAACAATAAGAAAAATAAGGTTTCCCCTGTAAACCTCAGTTTTACTGTATAAAAGTGGGGTTCCAGGGAGTGTGTGTGTGTGTGTGGGGGGGGGGGGGGGGTCAGAATTTATATAGGCGTGTTTTCATGATGCCCACCCAAGTAGTGAACGCTTCGTTGTTCGCAAATGACAAAAACATGTCTTCATATGACGTGACTCAAATTTGAGGTTTCTGGAAAAGATAAAACACTTGGCTATTTTTCCTTTGGCTAGCTTTGTTTTTTTTTGTTTTGTTTTTTCAACACATATTATCACCCTTTCATGGCAGAAACAAAAGGGGTCAGTTGTTCAAAAAGTTAACAATTCTTTAAAACGTTGATTATGTGATATGACAAATATACTCATATATATTTTTGCTGAAAACAAAAAAAAAAACAAAAAAAAAAAAACAAAAAAAAAAAAAAAAAAAAAAAACATGAAAAAGCTACTCGCATTTTTTTTCATCAAAATACAAAAATATAAGATATTTTACACAGTTAACAATTTGAGCCCGTTAAGCTAACGTGGCTTTAAACAACTGAAACCTGCCATATCAGAGAGAAGCCCTATTATTGAAGAAAGATGAAAACATGTTATCAGTTTGACTGGAGGCTCTTGTTAGCATAAGATTTTTTTGCAGTAATGTTCAGTGGCTGTATACAGTACCTTCAAGACTGGGACAAGACCCTGAAAGAGAACCCTTCCCTACCAGTTCTTATTGTACGCTATGAAGATCTCAAACGAGTAAGTGTATCCCTTCACATCACGTGAACAAGTCCGTAAAATAAAGACCCCCCCCCCCCCCCTAAACCCCACTTTATGTATAGAAAACTGGGTTTACGGGGGTATACATTTTTTCACAAATTTTCATCAGAAAAAATACATTTTTTGAGGTTTGAAAAATACACTATATCGTTAGCGTAATGATTCGGCACGATTTTTCTCCGACCGGAATCACGCGAGGTGAGCCGAATGATACCGAAGTTTGACGATTTTCATATAGTAAAGGGACGAGAAGGTAGTCTATTAACTGAAACTGCAAACCAAACAATTTCTTTCCTTCCGCTTTGAGTTTTATTCTGGAAATTACAAATTTCGAAGGAATAAATATGGAAATCAAATTTTTAAGGTTTTCAGTCGATGTGTGAACGAATATATATTCTTGGTCACAGTATCATTTTAAAGGTGCATTAATGAGCTATCTGGAAAAAATGCTTCCAAAAATAAAATACATATAGCCGGTATTTTTCTTTAAAACAATACAAATTAATGCATTTTATGCAAAAATGCGAACAATTATGATGACAGGTAAACGAGTTTGATAGGGATTCCCTAACTAGGTTTCGAACACTAGTTAGATCTATTTTTAGTTCGTGACAAAAATAGAATCCCCATATATGACGTTATGCGACGTTCATTTTTGGCCTTTTTGCTTAGGCCATGCCTGAATCGGAAAAAATATGACGCTGAATACCATGCCATAAGTAACGACACTCAGAGACGATACTGTCGCCATGTATGTGTAAAGTGAGATTTATTTTTAGAACAGAAATTCGAACACATGTTCAGAGCGAAGGCTTAACACGAATGAAAACGACCATTTTCACAAAGTTCTGAAGCTGTATTTGGCTCCAAAAGTATACACATGACAAAGGAGTATGCATTGAAGATAAAAACCAGAAAAAAAATTGAGACCCGGTAGCTCAATAATGCACCTTTAATATACGGTAAGTACTAGCTTTTCAAAAAATATTAACGCGATCGTTTAGCCTGGGTCAAAAGTTCAATACAATTAATAGGCACATGTGCAGATCCAGTCAAAGAGCAATCTGCTTTTTGCATGATTACTGGCCTGCTGGATCAATCTGTACCGTCATATCGATTGGTCCATATTTTCAACTTAAAATGGTGTAAAGGTTATATACCACTGCTACAGCCTTGTCCCTGCCGGGGTCGGCAACATTCTTTCGTGGTGATTGATCATGAAATCTATTCTGCAGTCATTCTTCCGCTGATTCAAGAAAGGCAGTTGTCAGTTACAAACTGACCTCAAAAAGATGGTGGTCCCGATCAGGTCCGCGCATTTCATTGGGCGGTAGGGCTTGAGATGTCATTTCGTCCCAATGTTGAGTAATTGCACACAAATAGAAGCAACGTCTCCAAATGACCTAAACAGCGTTGACGGGTGCGTTAAACCCCAAATCATACAAACAAAACAAAATCAGGCCGGCACCCAGCTCGGGTCTACAATGTTTGAGTTGAGGTCTAAAATACGACGGTTCAATTGAGTGAAGAGCCAAGTAGACATTAACTGGCATATGTTAGTTACAGTTACAGGTGCTTTTTAGCTCACCTGAGCCGAAGGCTCATGTGAGGTATTAGTATACCACGAGCCGGCGTCCGTCGTCCGTCGTCCGTCGTCGTCCGTCGTCGTCGTCCACACTTTCAAAGAAGTATATCTCCAGAACCAGTGGGCCAATCTTGATCAAATTTCATGTGAAGCATTATCAGGTAGGGGGAAAGGCTGCATACTGTTTTCGGGCAGATCGGATTGGAACTCTGGTTGCCATGGCAACAAATAGCTCCCATAGACTTAACATAGGAAAAAGTTTGTCATCACTCTAGCTCCGTCAATTTTTTTCTGATCGTCTTCATTCTTGCAGATAACGAGGACAGGCATGAAATCTCGATCAAGTTCGATTTTGGGCAGAATCGGATTATTCACTCAGGAGTTACGTGCCCTTGAGCGTTAGGAAAAAGCTTGTCATCACTCTAGCTCCGTCAATTTTTTTCTGATCGACTTCATTCTTGCAGATAACGAGGACAGGCATGAAATTTCGATCAAGTTCGATTTTGGGCTGAATCGGATTATTCACTCAGGAGTTACGTGCCCTTGAGCGTTGAAAAAAGTGCCTATTGACTTAACATGGGGAGAATGTTGTCATCACCGTAGCTGCTTCAATTATTTTCAGATTGGCTTTATTCTTGCAGATAACCAGCACAGCCATGAGATCTCGGTCAAGTACGATAACTGGCAGAATCGGATCATTCACTTAGGAGTTACCTGCCCTTGTGTGTTTTTGCATTAGGGTTAATGGGAATTTCAAAAATGTATATCTTAAAGACTACTTGGCCAACTTTGATCAAATTTCATGTGTCGCATTATTGGGCAAGTGGAAAGGCTTCATTAGGTTTTCAGGCAGATCTGAGTGGAACTCTGGTTGCCATGGCAACATCAAGCTCCCATAGACTTCACATAGGAAAAAGCTTGTCATCACTCTAGCTCCGTCAATTTTTTTCTGTCGACTTCATTCTTGCAGATAACCAGTACAGGCATAAAATCTCGGTCAAGTTCGATTTTGGGCCGAATCAGATAATTCACTCAAGAGTTACGTCCCCTTGAGCACCCGAAAAATTGCCTATCGACTTAACATGGGGAAAATGTTGTCATCACTGTAGCTAGTAACGAGGACAGGTATAAAAATCTCGGTTAAGTTCGATTTTGGGCTGAATCGGAATATTGACCTCGGAGTTACGTGACCTTGAGCGACAAAAAATTTGCCCATAGACTTAACATAGGGAAAATGTTGTGACTACAATAGCGACTTGAATTTTTTTCAGATCAGCTTCAAACTTGCAGGTAACGAGGACAGACATAAAATCACGGTTAAGTTCGATTTTGGGCCGAATCGGATTATTTGCCTTGGAGTTACCTGCCCTTGAGCATGAAAAAATATGTTGTGACCACGATAGCAACTTTATTTTTATTCAGATCAGCTTCAAACTTGCAGGTAACGAGGACAGGCATAAAATCTCGGTTAAGTTCGATTTTGGGCAGAATCGGAATATTGACCTCGGAGTTACGTGACCTTGAGCGACAAAAAATTTGCCCATAGACTTAACATAGGGAAAATGTTGTGACTACGATAGCGACTTGAATTTTTTTCAAATCAGCTTCAAACTTGCAGGTAACAAGGACAGACATAAAATCTCGGTTAAGTTAGATTTTGGGCTGAATCGGATTATTTGCCTTGGAGTTACCTGTCCTTGAGCATAAAAAAAATACGTTATGACCACGATAGCAACTTTATTTTTAGCTCACCTGAGCCGAAGGCTCATGTGAGGTATTAGTATACCACGAGCCGGCGTCCGTCGTCCATCGTCGTCGTCCGTCGTCGTCCACACTTTTAAAGAAGTATATCTCCGGAACCAGTGGGCCAATCTTGATCAAATTTCATGTGAAGCATTATCAGGTAGGGGGAAAGGCTGCATACTGTTTTCGGGCAGATCGGATTGGAACTCTGGTTGCCATGGCAACAAATAGCTCCCATAGACTTAACATAGGAAAAAGTTTGTCATCACTCTAGCTCCGTCAATTTTTTTCTGATTGTCTTCATTCTTGCAGATAACGAGGACAGGCATGAAATCTCGATCAAGTTCGATTTTGGGCTGAATCGGATTATACACTCAGGAGTTACGTGCCCTTGAGCGTTAGGAAAAAGCTTGTCATCACTCTAGCTCCATCAATTTTTTTCTGATCGACTTCATTCTTGCAGATAACGAGGACAGGTATGAAATCTCGATCATGTTCGATTTTGGGCTGAATCGGATTATTCACTCAGGAGTTACGTGCCCTTGAGTGTTGAAAAAATTGCCTATTGACTTAACATGGGGAGAATGTTGTCATCACCGTAGCTGCTTCAATTATTTTCAGATTGGCTTTATTCTTGCAGATAACCAGCACAGCCATGAAATCTCGGTCAAGTTCGATAACTGGCAAAATCGGATCATTCACTTAGGAGTTACCTGCCCTTGTGTGTTTTTGCATTAGGGTTAATGGGAATTTCAAAAATGTATATCTTAAAGACTACTTGGCCAACTTTGATCAAATTTCATGTGTCGCATTATTGGGCAAGTGGAAAGGCTTCATTAGGTTTTCAGGCAGATCTGAGTGGAACTCTGGTTGCCATGACAACATCTAGCTCCCATAGACTTAACATAGGAAAAAGCTTGTCATCACTCTAGCTCCGTCAATTTTTTTCTGATCGACTTCATTCTTGCAGATAACCAGTACAGGCATAAAATCTCGGTCAAGTTCGATTTTGGGCCGAATCAGATAATTCACTCAAGAGTTACGTCCCCTTGAGCGCCCGAAAAATTGCCTATCGACTTAACATGGGGAAAATGTTGTCATCACTGTAGCTAGTAACGAGGACAGGCATAAAATCAAGGTTAAGTTCGATTTTGGGCCGAATCGGATTATTTGCCTTGGAGTTACCTGCCCTTGAGCATGAAAAAATACCTTGTGACCACGATAGCAACTTTATTTTTATTCAAATCAACTTCAAACTTGCAGGTAACGAGGACAGGCATAAAATCCCGGTTAAGTTCGATTTTGGGCCGAATCGGAATATTGACCTCGGAGTTACGTGACCTTTAGCGACAAAAAATTTGCCCATAGACTTAACATAGGGAAAATGTTGTGACTACGATAGCGACTTGAATTTTTTTCAGATCAGCTTCAAACTTGCAGGTAACGAGGACAGACATAAAATCTCGGTTAAGTTAGATTTTGGGCCGAATCGGATTATTTGCCTTGGAGTTACCTGCCCTTGAGCATAAAAAAATACGTTGTGACCACGATAGCAACTTTATTTTTATTCAGATCAGCTTCAAACTTGCAGGTAACGTGGACAGGCATAAAATCTCAGTTAAGTTCGAATCGGAATATTGACCTCGGAGTTACATGACCTTGAGCGACAAAAAATTTGCCCATAGACTTTACATAGGGAAAATGTTGTGACTACGATAGCGACTTGAATTTTTTTCAGATCAGCTTCAAACTTGCAGGTAACGAGGACAGACATAAAATCTTGGTTAAGTTCGATTTTGGGCCGAATCGGATTATTTGCCTTGGAGTTACCTGTCCTTGAGCATAAAAAAATACGTTGTGACCACGATAGCAACTTTATTTTTATTCATATCAGCTTCAACCTTGCAGGTAACGAGGACAGGCATAAAATCTCGGTTAAGTTCAATTTTGGGCAGAATCGGAATATTGACCTCGGAGTTACGTGACCTTGAGCGACAAAAAATTTTCCCATAGACTTAATTAGGGAAAATGTTGCGACTACGATAGCGACTTGAATTTTTTCAGATCAACTTCAAACTTGCAGGTAACGAGGACAGACATAAAATCTCGGTTAAGTTCGATTTTGGGCCGAATCGGAATATTTGCCTTTGAGTAACCTGCACTTGAGCATAAAAAAATACTTTGTGACCACGATAGCAACTTTATTTTTATTCATATCAGCTTCAAACTTGCAGGTAACGAGGACAGGCATAAAATCTCGGTTAAGTTCGATTTTGGGCCGAATCGGAATATTGACCTCGGAGTTACGTGACCTTGAGAGACAAAAACATTTGCCCATAGACTTAACGTAGGGAAAATGTTGTGACAGAAATAGCGACTTGAATTTTTAGCTCACCTGAGCCAAAGGCTCCAGTGAGCCGATAGTATACCAAGGCTCCGGAGTCCGTCGTCTGTCGTCCGTCCATCCGTCGTCCACACTTTCAATGAAGCATATCTCAGAAGGCAGTCGACCAATCTTGTTTAAATTTTATGCGTAGCACCATTGGGCAAGGGGAAAGGCTGCATTAGGTTTTGGAGCTAGTCTGGTTCATTTGTTTCTTCATTCTTCTTTCTCTCCATATAGAGATAATAGACCAATGTTAAATTTTTAATCAAAGATTTCTCAGGAACTATAAAAGCTAGAAGCAACAAATTTAGTATTCAATAGAATAATGATGACTTATTTTGTGTAAGAGACATTGGGCTTTCTCAGCTTATTTGTTCATCTGTTCTTTCATTCTTCTTTCTCTCCATTTTGACCAATGTTAAATTTTCGTCAAAAATTTCTCAGGAACTATAGAAGCTAGAAGTTTCAAACTTGGAATGCAATGCAATAATCATGACTTATATCCTGTAAGGGTCAATGGGCTGGATTCTATTAGCAGATTTAGTAGTCAAGTCTGTGAATTTGTTAAAACTTAAGTTCCTCAGGTGAGCGGTTTAGGCTCATTGAGCCTCTTGTTTCTGTCATCCCACTTACATGTATTTCGGAACAGCGCGATCATTATCAAAGGCACAGAGGCGACCTTCACCTTGCAGTAAATGCTTGGATGGGTGACCGCGTTGCTTGGTTTCGTTGACAATCCTGCAAAAATGCTACAATAAGTTTAATTTTAACCAGGCTGCAATGGTTTGAATATTAAGAACAGAACTAAACACAGAACTAAAACATGTAGTGTACAAGTTTTCCTTGGCCGGACTTGCTAGTTCCGGCCAATTTGGCCCTATCACTGACCTTCATATTTTCAAAATTTTAATCCTTATTTCTCAGGATTGCTTGTCTCAGCTGCGAAGGGTGTGTCAATTTCTAGAACTAGACAGATCTGTTACGTTCCTACAAGAAGTAGTGGATAAAAACAATATAGATAAAGTAAAAGCAGCCAAAGAAGCTAATCCAGAATTACAGCAGTTTATAAAGAGTACTTCCACAGACGGAACCCTACATTTCTACAGAAAAGGTATTTTCTTATTACACATGACATCTAGTCCTTCCTTAGTGCGGAACATTATCATAAAGGGGTGGGACTGGTTGTGACACTCTTTTCCTTTATAAGACGCATTTTTTCAGAGGCGGTTGCTAAGTTTTGAATGTTCATCAAGTGAACAAGTCCGTGAAATAAAGACCCCCTAAACCCCACTTTAAATAGAGAAAACTGGGGTTTACGTGGGTAAACATTATTTTCCTTATTTCTGCTCCAAGACATAGGTTGTGGGTACTCGTTAGAACCGCCTCAATGAAGCCTTGAACCCCACTTGTATAAAAAATATCACAAATTTTCATCAGTAAAAAATACCTTTTTCGAGATTTTGAAAAATGGACTATATCAAACGGGTGTGTTATCGTTATGGATATGAGGACAAATAAATAAATAAATAACCACACATCGCACTGGTTTATAAGCTTTCATGAAATGGTTGGAAGTGATATGCGCATGAACATGTATAAAGGACCCAGACTATTCAAAAAGTCTCTTTCCACCGGTAGTAATATATCATACCAATTACGGAATGCTCAAGATTATCAGGTACTTAGCAGAGGAACTACACTCTTTACTAGATTATTTGTTCCTGCATCTGTATCTCTTGCAACAATCGTCCGGAAGACATAAGGAATACTGCTACCACCTCTTCTTTTAAATGGTTGTTTTAGCTCATTTTGGATACCTTCTGTACCACCATATTTCATATCTGGAAGCGGACATCTTTCGATTTTTTCATGCACGGATGCATGATGCAGCGTCGTTGCAATATTCATGTTACTCTCTCTCTCTCTCTCTCTCTCTCTCTCTCTCTCTCTCTCTCTCTCTCTCTCTCTCTCTCTCTCTCTCTCTCTCTCTCTCTCTCTCGGGATCACTTCACTTGGCCAAGTCCGTGAAATGAAGACCCCACTTAACCCTGCTTTATATAGATTAAACTGAGGTTTACGGGGGTATACAATATTTTTCTTATTTCTGTTCCAAGTCATAGGTTGTGGGTAAACACTTAGCAAAGTTATATCTTTGATCATGTAAAATAAGCAAAGAATATCATGATATCCCTCAAGAATGATGAACACATTCTAACAATATGCATTGAGCCAGATTGCACATTTTCGGCTAGTAAAGCCTCATCAGTAGCCCTGTTACGATTTGGTGACGATACCAAATGGTAAAGCATGCTGAAATTTAAATAAAATTTTAAAGGGAATGTCGGTTGAAAGTCTTTGATATGTATCAAAATACGTCCAAAATAACAGAAACAGTGATTTAAAATCCTGAGTCTAAACCATTAGAAAATGTATGAGTTCTCAGAATATGCACAAAGCTCTCAAAGGACACGGATCGAAATATAAAATACGCACTATGGAGACTGAAAAAAAAAACGCTCATCGGGGCTCGGAGAAATAGATTGGGCTGCATGATGCTTCCACGCAGAGCTGAAAATGACCACACATGAGTACTGGTAAACCTCTTAGAAGGACTAAGCCTGCCCAGGCAAAGTTGTGTTAGTCAGAACCCTATTGGTTTCATTAAGCGACAGGGCTTGAGACGTCATTTCATCTCATTGTTACGGGTAAAAGTCCCACAAAATTGGAAGCAACATCTCCAAAAAGACCTAAATAGTGTTAACGGGAACATTAAAATAGAAGTGGAGGCAATGATCAGGAATCGATACAATTAACCCACAGCTCCCATCAGAGACACCGGAGGGAAAGAAACACAAACATGAAACAACGGACCCTAATGGATACATCAACAGCGGAAAACCAAAAGGACAGTTTCTTTCCCACAAAATGGCCAATTGGCTACCCAAAACAAAGAAGTATAAGCGACACAAAGACCCAACATCAAACCATAACAAAAATAAACCGCGACAGAAGAACCGCCTTGGAACGGTCAGTGTAATGAATTCCACTGTGGGGCTTAAATCGATTTTACGTGGCCACAATCCTCGCTCTTACTTCCGTCGCGATTTAGACAAATAATTTGTTCAGTCCGAATGAAGGCCTCCTAACTCATCAGTGCAAAATCTCCGTGAACACAAAAAAAATCAAACAACCACAGAGATTAAACAACGGTGAGGACCCGACAGCCAGAAACCACTGAAATGCTGGAGCAAAAGAAAACCAACAGTTTGTCTCCGATGGGTCCGATCTTAATTCAAACAAACAAACAAACCAAACAAAAATATGTGACTAAATCCAACTGTCTGTCCGTACGTATAATGTAGTTACATGTAATTGCTGATCAGTTAAAGGGGTCTTAAACGCTGAAATGCTGAAATCGTTAAATTTCAGTCACGATTCCTGGTCGTCGCTTTCATAAAATCTTACTAACTACAGTCGAACTTCAATGGCTCGAACACCTTTGGAACCTCAAAAATCTGTTCGAGACAAGGGTAGTTCGAGCCACTGAGGTTACTGTCAGAAGGCATACCAAGATACTTTTAGACATCTTTTCGGTGATCTATAATGAAAATGTATGCTGTGTGTACTCATTAGAATCGCCTCATCGAGGCGATTCTAATGAGTACACACAGCATACATTTGCAAGATAAAAGACTAAAGTCTACTTAATTATGTCCCACTATTTCTAATGTAGATGATTTCGCTAGGGGCTCAAGAATGGGTTCGACACATCCATGGTAAACGAGCCATCGGTGTTCGAGCCATCGAAGTTCTACTGTAGGTGGAGAGCTTTTTTTTTTCCTTCTTCTTATGTGTACCTAAATGATGATGCATATAGGAATGTAGAACGCTCGAGACTGAGATTAGAGATTTCATCTGCCAGGTGTGTTTAATCGTGTTTATATGTACATGTATTTAACGTTGGTGTGAACGCGTTCCAGACAATTGTGTAAGGTGTTAGAGTCGAAACACAGAAACTTGATATGAGGAGCATTAAATAATAATAATAATAATAATAATAATAATAATAATAATAGAAATAATAAAGTTGTTAATAAGAATACTAATGATAATAACAATAACAATACCATTCGTCTTCTACCTTTCCAACTTTAAAATGTCAAAAACTTCGCCCTCCAGAGCCTACAATAATGCCACACAGTCTGATCAGCACCTTTTTGGTTGACGTCTTTGATAGTTCAACTGCTCGGACCCGGGGCTTGAAGAAATATACTCACCGGAATTAGAAACTAAACACTCATTTTTAAATTGTCACTGGTAAAACATTTCAATGAAATCTGAATTCCAATTATATAAATAATCACCAGTGGCATGTCTGATTAATCGAATAACATTTTTAATGATAGCTACGATTTCAAGACGGGTAAAGGCACAGATTTAAGGCAAGGGTCAAACTCTTGGCGTTCAAGTTTCCATTGAGTCAAACATTTTGTGTCGCGAATGTGATTTCCATTTATACCAATTATTACTCGTCATCTAACGCTGGGAATAGTGTTTACAAAAATGGTTGAAATGTTATCGACCTCTAAATATTGGAACAAAGCACCGGAAGTGAGCGAAAGTATGGCATTACTGATTGCGGTTTTTGTTTTAATCACTATTTAAGACACAGCTGAAGATGCTAAAACGATTGAAGGCACTTTTGGGTCGATTTTTGGCTTGAAACATTATTTTGAAAATTTCGCTGAAAAAAAGCAGTTTTTGAGATTTCAATAAAATGTTTGTTTCTCGATATTTTTTGGATGTTATGTTATTTTTTATTCCTTGCTTTTAACTTATTACCTATACGCAACAATGTTGAAGTCAAAATTTGCCTAAAAAAAGATTTTATGAAAAATGCATTTTTTTACATGTTCATCAAAAACTTCTATTTTGAACACCAGATTTTCTTTAAATTGTTACACGATTCATGTCTATAATTAGTCAAATCCTTAATAAGTAATTTTTAACTGAATTATCACTTGTTATGTCAGGCGAGACAATTTAAAAGGGTATAGATGGGCTGCATGATGCTTCCACGCATAGCTGAAACCGACCCGCACACGAGTACTGGTAAACCGATTAGAGGATCTAAGCCTACCCAGGCAATGCGCACGGTGCGAGTCGGCCCGTCTGGGGATTATAAACCCTATTGGTTTCATTGGGTGGCAGGGCTTGGGATGTCATTTCATCTCAATGTCGGGTAAAAGTCCCACAAAATTGGAAGCAACGTCTCCAAAATGACCTTTACAGTGTTGACGGGAACGTTAAACTTCAAATCAAACAAACAAGCAAAACAAACAATTGCTCGGACCCAATGGTAACGAATGTAAGATTCTTTCTGTCATTTCCAAACAGAGATAATAACTCCGATATGAAATATCTTTTTGCAATTGGTTGAGGATTAATTTCATATGAAACTAAATGGCATTGTTGTGACGTCAGAGCGTCGTATAAAAAATACTTAATGAATATACAAATGGCTCGGCACATTGGCTGGGACATTGGCAAATACCCAGATAGGACGCCCCAGAACGCAGTGTCTGATCAGGGCATACACTGATTGGATGCAGTGCAGGTCCTTGAAATGAATATCCCTCTAATCCACTCTCTAACGTGTTTTTCAAAGAAAATACAAATCACACCTACATTTACTGGCCATCATGATCAATTTACATGTTGTTAAAGAAAATGACAAATTTAAGCGCAGAGTAGTTAATCGAATTATTTAGAGTGAACACACGCACGTACATATGAAGGCGTGCTAAGTGTATCGATCCGGTTTTTATTAAGTATTGTTTTACTTCCACTACGGAGGGAAAACTGAGGGAAAATTATAATTTGGGTATCGACAAGTACCGACACTTTACACAATGAACAAGAAGTTTCATTCAAAAATCATATTCAAATATATTTAGAATATATATTTATTGAGTCTTTTGGCATCTCTTTTGCCTCTCCTTGCATATTTCCTTTTCTAGTGAGTGAGTGTGTTTGGGTTTAACGTCCCACCAACGTTGTCATACGGAGACGGGACCTCGGTTTTAAGACTCATCCGAAAGTCTGAAGAAGCCCGGGATCGAACCGACGACCCTTGGTTTATGAGGCGAGAAGCTTATCCACTACACCTCGGAGCCCCCCCCCCCCCCCCCCCACCATCTCCCATTGTCTAATCTATTCGCGAAAAGAGCCTTTGTTCAGCAGTATCACGTTCTTACCCCGCAGATATCAAAAGTGGGGACGAGGTGTCAGTGAGACCGAAATGTCTAGGGACCGAGGTGACAGCGGGGCCGAGGTGTCTAGGGCCGAGGTGTCTAGGATCGAAATGTCTAGGGCCGACCGGGTTTGGGGCCGACCTGTCTAGAGGTGGTAGTGTGGCCGAAGCTTCTGGAAATCCTCCAGATTGCGCTGTGATAACCTATAACCGTCCGTGGCTCGAAACACCCATATCTAGAATAAATTGGCATGACCCGAAAGACTGTCAAGCCACGAAGTTCGATTGCATTTACGCTTCTATTTCAGGTCTCATGAACGAGTGGAAGACACATTTCACAGTTGCGCAGTCTGAGCAGTTTGACAACTTGTTTAGGGAACAGCTAAAAGATACTGTGTTCGGCTACGAATGAAGTATGAAAGCTGCTAAACGAAAACAGCTGCAGCAGAATATTTACCAGAATCAGAATCAGAATTGTTAGTGGTGACACGTCAAATGACATTCATACACCAGAACCTGTGATATGAAGTTAGTCCCTAGCTCTCACCAAAGAGGTAAACTTAGCTTCACAATCCTCAGCACATTCAGTCGTTGAAATAATCGTTGACATTACAACACACCCATGTGACATAGTGTATTTTTTCACATCTCCAAAATGGCTACTTTTCTGATGAAAATCCGTGCTATTTTTCTTACAAATACTGCAAATATAGGTTGTGGGTGCTCGTGGAGCAAAAATAAGAAAAATATTGTATACCCCCTTAAACCCCAGTTTTCTCTATATAAAGTGGGGTTTACGGGGTGTTCATTTCACGGACTTGTTCACGTGATGAAATAATAACGAGCTGGTTTGTGTGGTCATTGAATACACTGCATGTTTTGGCAGTCTGATCAGAGTTTAGTCAATCTTATTTTATGAACTGTGGAGCATTTTCCATCCAATGAACCAAACGTGGTGAAGCTTTTGTTCAGACTACGTAATTTGCATATGATCTTGATTTATTTCGTATCTAATGACAGACTGTACATTTATGGTCGATTAAAAGTTAACGATATCAGTGCTGTTATCCATGTGAATATCGCTGACCAATTAACCCTTTTTGTACCAAATGGAATCTTCCTCCTTATATATAGCATGAATCCATTTCAAAATTTAGGGGTGTCATGTTGTGTTTTCTTATGGCTGAAATTTTTGCAAACAGTGTAGGCCCTGATCAGACGCCGCGTTCTGCGGCGTCTGATCTGGGCCTGCACTGTTTAACAGGATACCCCTTTTGGGGTTTCCGGTACTAAATGGGTTAAAGTGGTTTTTTTTGTCACGTTTTTCGACGATAACTACTTTATTTTTAATTTTTGATCAAGACATCCAGCGAGAAAGTTGTAGAGGAGAGCTCCGCCAATTTCTCGTAAAGGAGTCAGCCTCCAGACTTGTATAATTTTTGCCCTAGTCAGATGAACTATTCACATTTGTTTAATTTTACCATAAAAACTAAGTCCAATTCTGTCACTGACGTATGGCTAACCTGTTTGAAACGATAATCCCGTGCAGCCAACCGGAAGCGTCCAAGTGAAGGGATAGTGGACAAAGAATTCAAGGGTAGACAGCCAAAAACATGACAAACGTGGTTTTAGTCGGCAAACCATTTGAAAAGACAATACAGAACATATGCCTTTGATTAATATTGCTAAAAATTTTAAAATACTTCACCAGTCATTGCGACTTTGTTTCAACTTCGATGTTTACTTTGAAAACCTGCAGGAATATTGGACGGGTCGTGATAGCTCAGTGGTTAGTGCTATTGCCTCTGATGCTAGATCCCCGGAGACGTTGATTATTTCGGTGTCCGAACACGCTCCATTGGCATCATTTGCACGGATGAATGCCAAAAAGGGGACCGTCCTTCGGATCGGGACGTTAACTGGACCCCCCACCCCCTGTGCAGGAAGAGTCATCTCCTGTGCAGGCTTAAGACCCCTACCTTACATGATAACTGTGTAGGTTTTCAACCCTGCAACATGGAGTGTATGTAATGTACACCTGCGAGTAATGGTCAAATGTGACTGACCGCAGTATAAGATGAAAGAAAGAAAGAACGAAAGAAAGAAAGAATGAATGATCCAAATAATTATCCTTCAGTCAAGCACTGAAAAGACGACAAATCTTCAAACCACACCACGAAGGCGGCACTTGTGTAGACAAATATTTCGCTTAAACTCGAAATCGCTGAAATCTCCATCTGATTACAGCTCTGCTATTGTAACTTCGAGGCATGAAACCTTTTAAAAAAGTTGGCGGAGTTTCTCCTCTGCAACTCTCTCTCTGGATGCTTTGATAAAAATTAAAGAAGTTATCTCCGAAAAAATAACGCGCCAAAGAACTAAAAAAATAGCATTTTTTGAAAGTTGATTTATAAAATCAAGTTTCTGTGTCATTACATTTCTACTTCCGGTACTGGACCGCGTTAATCCACTTCCGCTATTCGTTCGCTGCATAAAATAGTCCAAAGGAACTCTTGAAAACTAATTTTGCAGGCATGGAACGTCTTTCAAAATATTTCATTTTTCGAGATTTTATACGGATTGAATATAAATTGGAACAAAACGACATATTCTGAACAGAAAACAATACTCTCATGCTCTGGGATCATTTTCCTACGCGCTTTCCGATGATATTTATGTGTTACTCTTTCGTCCCTGAGTTTCTGACAGGACTCTTCTCGCTTTAAGTATAATTCTTATAGAAAGGGATTTCTGATAAGTTCACTGACATGATTGCATTAAACAGTGTACATGTAGATTCTTGGTTATTGTTTTTATTGGGAATAAACGTATTTTATTTCGCCTTGGGTTGTCGAAGTTCGCTAAACGCGGCGTCTGATCAGGGTTATAATGTCTAAATCAAATGGTTTAGCCAAAAATGATTGTTTTCCGACGCACGAAGGAACATAGCTCCAAGCGGCTGCACAGCGTACGTGCATCGTCGTATCAACGCAACGTTGATGCGACATCGCTAAGACGTCATGTGCCCGTTAGGAGAAATTGTCTATAAGATTATTAGCAGATCGGACAAGCACAGAATGTACTGAGCTAATTTATAAATTTATGGTTTTACCATGAAGAAATTAGCAGACACGTTTATCTTTCTTTCTTTCTTCCTTTTTTCTTCGCCTTTTTTTTCTTCGCGGGGTTAGTTGGGGTAGGCGCAGGTGATATGTATCTTGTGTCACTGGGGTGTCCAGCTGATATTGACTTACAGTTGGGCAACGCCTGCTGTCCTTGCAGCAGGTAACGGTAGATGGTGAGGGTTGATATTCACTCTGTCCCTCACTTTCATCTCCTCTGCTATCTCTTCTATCTCCCCCCCCCCCCCTCCTCTTGGAGAAGACAAAATGATCCACAAGGGATGACCTGTCGTTAAACTCAAAACAATCAATGAACAATTTTTATTTTCTTCGTCGAATTTTTTAACCTTCACAAAATGTCCAGAGAACTACTTGATCTACGACTAGCATTGTTATCATAATAATTATTCCACGTAAATCAACTTTCCTCAGTACTTTCAGTACTTTGATTAAGTTATATCGATTAATATATCCATGTGTACATCGATTAATAAACAGAGCGCAATGAGTATGTTTGTCTGTTTATTTGTCAGCATTGAAATGGTCAAAGGAAACAGTCCAAGTCCTCGCTCAAGCCATTTTTTTCCTGCTCTTCACGAAAACACACCTATATAATTTAGACCCCATTGAACCCCGCTTTTATATTGTAAATTGGGGTTATCAGGGGTAAACCTACTTTTTCTTATTTCTGCTCTAAAAAATAGATTGTGGGTAGTCGTTAGAACCGCCTCGAGGCGGTTCTAACGTGTACCCACAACTATATTTTGAGCAGAAATAAGAAAAATATTACAATTTTTCATCATAAAATCTTCGTTTTTTCGGCGAAAAAATTTACTATGTATTTGTATAGGCGTGTTTTCGTAATGCTACATACGGGGACAATCGACCCATCAGTGCTCTCAGTACTTTCTTTCTAACATGTAATTCTCGACACAGTATTTCGCACCTGCCCATCGGGCTTGAAGAAATAGACGGGCTGCATGATGCTTCTACACACAGCTGAAGACTACCGCACACGAGTAATAGTAAACCGCTTAGAGGATCTAAGCCTGCCCAGGCAAGTGATATGAGTCTGACCCTCCATGCTTATAAACCCTATTGGTTCCATTGGGCGACAGGGCTTGAGAAGTCATTTCATTTCAGTGTCCGGTAAAAGTCCCACAAAATTGGAAGCAACGTCTCTAAAATGACCTTTACAGTGTTGACGGGGACGTTAAGCTTCAAATCAAACCAAAAATCGACACAGTAGTTCCATTTGGTACCGTAGCAATTGGAACAGATTATCTGCACAATCAAAATTAGCCACTACAAGCAAAATTCTGGCATGCGCGCACAGCGAGGAATTAGTTTAGCGTGCGCAGTCTGACCAGTCGGTTAAAATGTCCGTGAAAAAAAAAACACCTAATTATTTAGGCGGATAACTCCGGCATATAGCGGTGTGTGTTATTTTTCCTATTTTTGCTCAAAGACTAAGGTTGTGAGTAATCGTTAGAACCGCCTCAATGACGCTGTTCTAATGAGTACATCAACCTTTGTTAGGGGTATGAAAAGGAAAAATGTCGCAAGTTTTGTCAGAAAAAAATAACATTTTGGGAGATCTGAAAGAATACTTTGTTTGTTTGTTTGTTTGATTTAAGGTTTAACGTCCCCGTCAACACTGTAAAGGTCATTTTGGAGACGTTGCTTCCAATTTTGTGGGACTTTTACCCGACACTGGGATGAAATGGCATCTGAAGCCCTGCCACCCAATTAAACCAATAGGGCTTATATGCATGGACGGTCCGACTCGCACCGCTTTGCCTTTCCCTTAAAATGACAGATTTGGTTTTATGGTGGTCAGTCTGATGCATTTCCTGTGCCACGACATGAAGACAGGATTTGGCATATGATTTGTCAGTAAATGCTAATTATGTCTCCCCCGAAAAATTTTTTTTCGGAGAGACATATTGTTTTTCGGCCGGGCGTCTGTCTGTCTGTCTGTCCGTCTGTCTGTCTGTCTGTCTGTCTGTCTGTCTGTCTGTCTGTCTGTCTGTCTGTCTGTCTGTCTGTCTGTCTGTCTGTCTGTCTGTCCGTCTGTCACACATTCGTGTCCGCTCTGTAACTTGAAAACCGTTAGAGCTATCTTCACGAAACTTCGTATAAATATTAATCAGCATTAGACGACGTACAGTGCGCAAGAACTATAACTCTCGCATTTATACTTTTTGAAAAATCTCCCTTGGAAGTTTGTTGGTATGTATATATGTATGGGCAAATCGTGTCCAGTCAATAACTTTCTTATTTTCAGATGGATTTTAAAATTACTCGGCAGAAATATTAACAACCATAAGACGATGTGCGGTGCGCATGAGGCAGGTGGGTACCTCAAAGGTCAATGTCATACTTAGAGGTCAAAGGTCAAAAAGGGGCATTTTTTTCGTATTTGGTCAATAACTTTCTTATTTTGAGATGGATTTTAAAATTACTTGGCATAATTATTAACAACCAAAAGACGATGTGTGGTGCGCATGAGGCAGGTCGGTACCTCAAAGGCCAAGGTCATACTTAGAGGTCAAAGGTCCAAAAAGGGGCCTTTTTTCGTATTTGGTCAATAACTTTCTTATTTTGAGATGGATTTTAAAATTACTTGGAATAATTATTAACAACCATAAGACGATGTGTAATGCACATGAATCAGGTCGGTACTTCAAAGGTCAAGGTCATACTTAGAGGTCAAAGGTCAAAAAGGGGGCCTTTTTTTCGTATTTGGTCAATAACTTTCTTATTTTGAGATGGATTTTGAAATCACTTGGCAGAAATGTTAACCAATATAAGGCGATGTGTTGCGCGCATTATCCAGGTTGGTACCTCAAAGGTCAAGGTCATACTTAGAGGTCAAAGGTAAAAAAGGGGCCTTTTTCCGGGTTTTGTCAATAACTTGCTTTTTTTTAAAATAGAATTTGAAGTTACTTGGCAAACGTGTTAACTATCATGGGATGATGTGTTGCATGCATGATTCAGTTTGGTACCTAAAATGTCAAGGTCATACATAGAGGTCAAAGGTAAAATAGGGGCCTTTTTTCGTGTTTGGTCAATAACTTTCTTATTTTTAGATGGATTTTGAAATTGCTAGGCAGAAATGTTAACCACCATGAGATGATGTGTTGCACGCATGACCCAGTTTGGTACCTGAAAGGTCAAGGTCATACATAGAGGTTAAAGGTAAAAAGGGCCTTTTTTGTGTTCTGTCAATAACTTTCTTATTATGCCCCCAACTTTGAAAAAGTTGGAGGGGCATATTGCTTCTGGTTCGTTCGTCCGTTTGTCCGTCCGTTACGCTTTTGATGCATAGCATAATTAAAGAACCGTGTATGCTAGGGTTTTGAAATTTCATATATGGATTCCTCATGGAAAATTAGCTGACGAGAATTTTTTTTCTCGTCCGGATTATGCCCCCTTCAAGAGTTATAGCCCTTTGAAATTTTTTTAATAAAATCTTGTCAGCAAGATATCTAAAAAACTATTTGAGCTAGAGCCTTGAATGTTGGTGAATATATTGGTGGTGATGAGTAGATGAACTGATTAACTTTTGACAAAATTCCGAAAAATACTTTGTGAGTTATGGCCCTTTGTCATTTTGGTAATTTGTGCCCATTGTAATGTATGCTAATAGTGATGCATAGCATAACTCTAGAACCGTGTATGCTAGGGTTTTGAAATTTCATATATGGATTCCTCATGGAAAATAAGCTGATGCGTATTTTTTTTTCTCGTCCGGATTATGCCCCTTTCAAGAGTTATTGCCCTTTGAAATTTTTTTAATAAAATATTGTCAGCAAGATATCTCAGAACTATTGGAGCTAGAGCCTTGAAAGTTGGTGAATAGATTGTTGGTGATGAGTAGATTAACTTATGACAAAATTCCGAACAATACTTTGTGAGTTGTTGCCCTTTGTCATTTTGGTAATTTGTGCCCATTGTAATGTTTGCTAAAAGTGATGCATAGCATAACTTTAGAACCGTGTATGCTATAGTTTTGAAATTTCATATATACATTTCTGATGGAAATTAAGCTGACGCGTATTTTTTTTTTCTCGTCAGGATTATGCCCCTTTCAAGAGTTATTGCCCTTTGAATTTTTTTTTAATAAAATCTTGTCAGCAAGATATCTCAAAAACTATTGAAGCTAGAGCCTTGAAAGTTGGTGAATATATTGGTGGTGATGAGTAGATGAACTGATTAACTTTTTACAAAATTCCGAAAAATACTTTGTGAGTTATGGCCCTTTGTCATTTTGGTAATTTGTGCCCATTGTAATGTTTGCTAAAAGTGATGCATAGCATAACTTTCGAACCGTGTATGCTATGGTTTTGAAAGTTCATATATGGATTCCTCATGGAAAATTAGCTGACACGTATTTTTTTTCTCATCCAGATTATTCCCCTTTCAAGAGTTATTGCCCTTTGAATTTTTTTTTAATAAAATCTTGTCAGCAAAATATCTCAAACACTATTGGAGCTAGAGCCTTGAAATTTGTTGAGTATATTGGTGGTGATGAGTATATGAACTGATTAACTTTTGACAAAATTCCGGAAAATACTTTGCGAGTTATGGCCCTTTGTCATTTTGGTAATTTGTGCCCATTGTAATGAATGCTAAAAGTGATGCATAGCATAACTTAAGAACTGTGTATGCTATGGTTTTGAAATTTCATATATGCATTCCTAATTGAAAATAAGCTGACGCGTATTTTTTCTCATCCGGATTACGCCCCTTTCAAGAGTTATTGCCCTTTGAATTTTTTTTAATAAAATCTTGTCAGCAAGATATCTCAAAAACTATTGGAGCTAGAGCCTTGAAAGTTGGTGAACCTATTGGTGGTGATGAGTGGATGGACTGATTAACTTTTGACAAAATTCCGAAAAACACTTTGTGAGTTTTGGCCCTTTGTCATTTTGGTAATTTGTGCCCATTGTAATATATGCTAAAAGTGATGCATAACATAACTTTAGAACCGTGTATGCTATGTTTTTGAAATTTCATATATGCATTCCTGATGTAAAATTAGCTGACAAGCATTTTTTTCTCATCCGGATTATGCCCCTTTCAAGAGTTATTGCCCTTTGAAGTTTTTTGAATAAAATCTTGTCAGCAAAATATCTCAAAAACTATTATAGCTACAGCCTTGAATGTTGGTGAATACACGTAGATAGGTGTTGATGAGTAGATGTCCTGCTTAACTTTTGACAAAATTCCGAAAAATACTTTGTGAGTTATGGCCCTTTGTCATTTTGGTAATTTGTGCCCATTATAACGTATGCTAAAAGTGATGCATAGCATAACTTTAGAACTGTATATGCTATTGTTTTGAAATTTCATATATTCATTCCTGATGGAAAATAAGCTGATGCATATTTGTTTTTCTCATCCGGATTATGCCTCTTGCAAGAGTTATTGCCCTTTGAAGTTTTTTTTATCAAAATCTTGTCAGCAAGAGATCTCAAAAACTATTATAGCTAGAGTCTTGAATGTTGATGAAAAGATTGGTGGTGATGAGTAGATGACCTGATTAACTTTTGACAAAATTTGAGTTATGGCCCTTTGTCATTTTGGTAATTTGTGTCTATTGTAATGTATGCTAAAGGTGGTGCATTCCATACTTTTAGAACCATGTATGCTATGGTTTTGAAATTTCATATATGCGTTCCTGATGGAAAATAAGCTGACACGTATTTATTTTCATCCGGATTAACTTAAGAACCGTGTAAGCTAGGGTTTTGAAATTTCATATATGGATTCGCTATGGAAAATTAGCTGACACATATTTTTTTCTCATCGCATTATGCCCCTTTCAAAAGTTATTGTCCTTTAATTTATTTGTTAGCATAACCTTTGGGCCAAGGCCACACACTTTGAATTATTATTGTAATCATGGTAATTTTTGGTTTCATTGGACGGGATTTCAAAAATTCCGTCCTTTAAAATAGCGATGTCCGGGTGGGTGGTTGGGCGGGTGGATGGGCATTTTTTTTATTATTTTTTGTGTTTTTTTCTACATAAACACAAATAAACAGAGATTATACCCCTACACAAAAATTGATATGGGGTGGGGATATGCCATTTGTCCTGTACATACATAAATACATGCATGCATACAACGCTACTCTACCATATCCCACGCTTCCCCACTCAAACCCACCCACCCCACCACACACTACACCCCACCCCACCCAACCCCACCCAACCCCACCATGCCCCACCCTACAACACCCCACCACACCCTGCCCCACACCCCACACACATGCATGCAGTCATGCACAAATCCTTAGTTGACTAGGAATATTTTTTGTGTGTCTTTTTCTTCATAAACACATAACACAGAAATTATACCCCTACACAAAAGTTGATAGTGGGTGGTGATATGCCATTTGTCCTGTACATACATAAATACATGCATGCATATATTCCTACCCTACCCTACCCCACAGCACCCCACCCCACCACATGACACCCTACCCCACAACACCCCACCCCACAACAACACACCTCAACCCGGCCCTTAATTACACATGCATGCATGCACACACACATGCATTTACACTCAAACATGCATGCTCATACACAATCACTCATTTATGCTTGCACACTCACATACAAACACACATGCATGCATGCACACACACACACACTGATGCTTGCATGCATACATCCAGGTACTCACACATGCATGCATGCATGTACACAAATATGCATGCATGCACACTTATGGACTAGCACAATGTCATGCACACACTTATGCATGCACATGCAGGCATTCACACTTATGCACTCACTATGCACACACACACACACACACACACACACACACACACACACACACACACACACACACACACACACACACACACACACACACACACACACACACACACACACACACACACAAATACATGCATGCATATATCCCTACCCTACCCCACCCCACCCCACCCAGTCGACCCCACCACATGACACCCTACCCCACAACACCCCACCCAAAGACAACCCACCTCAACCATGCCCACAACACTTACACATGCATGCATGCACACACACACATGCATTTACACTCAAACATGTATGCTCATACACAATCACTCATTTATGCTTGCACACCCACATACAAATACACATGCATGCATGCACACACACGCACACACTGATGCTTGCATGCATACATGCAGGTACTCACACATGCATGCACACTTATGGACTCACACAGGCACACACACACATGCATGCACATGCACGCATGCACACTTATGCACTTACACATGCACACACACACATGCATGCACATGAAGGCATGCACTCACGCATTAATGCATGCCATAAGAAACCATGCATGCACACATGCACTCAGGTGCGACATAGCCTTCGGCGGAATTCCTGTTGTATGTTTTTGAGTCTTTAACAATATTTGTTGAATATTTTGCCATCTAGGGACAAGGAAATGTTGGGGGCATTGTGTTTTACAAACACCATTTCTAGTTTTCAGATGGATTTTGAAATTAATTGGCAGAAATGTTAACCACCATGAGACGATGTGTTGTGTGCATGACCCAAGTTGGTACCTCAAATGTCAAGGACAAAAGGTCAAAGGACAAAAAGGGTCTTTTTTTAGTGTTCAGTCAATAACTTTCTTCTTCCTGGATAGATTGTGAAATTACTTGGCAGAAATGTTAACCATCATGAGACGATGTGGTGCACGCTAGACCCAGGTCGGTACCTCCAAGATCAAGGTCATACTAAGAGGTCAGAGGTAATTTTTTTTTTTTTTTTTTTTGTGTCCAGTCATTAACTTTTTATTTCTGGATGGACTTTATAAAGTAACCATGCATAAATGTTCACCGTCATTAAACCATGAATCATGTGCAAGACCAAGGTCCATACCTCCAATGTCAAGGTCATACCTAGAGGTCAAAGGTAAAAAAAAAAGGACAGTCAATAACTTCCTTATTCTTTGATGGATTATGAAATTACTTGGCAGAAATGTTAACCATCATGAGACGATGTGTTGTACCGCAAAGGTCAAGGCCCTACTTAGAGGTCAAAGGTAAAAAAGTGCTTTTTTTTTGTTTACTTTTTTTAAAGTTACTATGCAGAAATGTTCATCTTCATTAGATGATGTGTTGCACACAAGACCCAGCTCAATACCTCCAATGTCAAGGTTATACTTAGCAATCAAAAATGTATAGATTGTGGGTACTCGTTTGAACCGCCTCGAGGCGGTTCTAACGATAACCCACATTCTATATTTTGAGCAGAAATAAGAAAAATATCAAAATAAAGTTTCTTTTTTCGGCGGTAAAGATTACAATATTAGTATATGCGTGTTTTCGTAATTAATCATCAATGACATCTTCGCCTCACCCAACCGGCCCCATGAGAGCTAGATCAAGGCTTGGCAAAAGCTGCAATGCCAACACAGGTTCTTATCTTGAGGACGAACAGATCGTCCAGAAAATATCAAACACACGTTTGCTCATACACGCCGTACACGCACAGCGCGAGGGAACAAGGCACTGTTCACTGGAACGTATTTAAGAGACCGTTCACCGTCACAATTCAAGACGGTTCAAGGACATTTTTGAAGGCAGCTCTTGTAATTTATTTATGAATTAAAATATTCTAGATACTTATTGTTAGATATATAAATGAAAATTAAACTATATCAAAAAAAAACTTTCGTTTGTATATCTAGCTCTGTCTTTAAATGTGTCGGCGAACTATCTTCCAACGCGCCTCCGTGGCCTAGTGGATAAGAGTGCAGACTCTTATACATTAGGTCTCTCACCGCTATGGATTCGAGCCTCGCTTGGGTCACATGTGAGACGCAAAGTTCTGCATCGGAAGATCACGTGGTTTTTCTCCGGGTACTCCGGTTTTCGCTCACCTCTGATTAACGATCGGCTCGATATGAGTGAAAGTTATTTATCGAAATGAAAGAATGCAACGTTTCTGTTTGCTTCCATACAGGCCTGCTGTTTCGCTGTTATTACGATAACACGTCCGTGCGTCTGTGCATTCTTCCATATCACCGATTCAGTTAACTTTCAGACAAAAAAATCACGATCATTTCCTGTTTATTTATTTTTTTTTATTGTTTTTTTTATCGGAGCCTGGGTTGTTGATGCTGGTTAGAACCGTCTAATCGAGCGAGTTCTAACGAATACCCACTGCTTGTGTCTTGGGGCTGGAATAGGAGAACTTACGTTCACCCCGTAGACCCCGGTTTTGTCATTATGAAGTGGGGTTTAGATGACGCTCATTTCACGGACGTGCTAGCGCAATGCTGACGCCACCACTGTATGTGACGGAGTACGTGGATTAAACAACCATCAGAAAACATTAGTTTATGAATATACAACTAGTTGCATAAACCTGTGTACCATTGAAGCTATTCATTGTATTGTTGTAGGTGGCCTCCGCCCATCGGGGCTTGAACAAATAGATTTGCCGCATGATGCTTCCACGCATGGCTTAAAACAACATATATAGCGTACATGACACATCTCGAAGTCTTATTTCTGCGCGCGATTTGAGGTCTTTCCCTAAATGCAATCGGGTTAAAAAATACAGCCACGTTTCATCTCTCCTGAGATTCGCATCATGATATTTTGCTAGAAACTCTAAGGCTTTTTTGTACCCTTACCCCCTTTTGTTCAAGTGTCAAAAGATGGAAGATCCACCTAGCACACACCTTCTTAGGCTAAGCACTTCTTGCAATATATAAAATACAGCCGACGAATTCATGCCCTATAAATTCCTTATCTCTTCCACAGTATACCGCGCATCTTCTTCAATTGGCGTTTTCACAATCTCGATTTCCTTTTCTGACACTGCTGAAAGCGGTCGACCCGGCAGCAGCTCATCTTTGCCTCTGAAAAGTCACTTCGTCTGGCTATGGGAGCATTTCGTACTTCTCCCGTACTAAGCCTTTATGTGGAAGCAGGTGAACCATCTTTAACTTCGCGCAGAGAGAAACTTTCTCTTCGGTATGCTATCAGACTTGCTGCTAATCCATCTAATCCAGCTTTCTTTTGCTCCAGTATTTCGGTGGTTTCTTGCTGTCGAGTCCACACCGTTGTTTCATCTCTGGTTGTTTCTCGGAGATTTTGCACTGATGAGTTAGGAGGACTTCATAAGGACTGAACAAATTGTTTGTCTAAATCACGACGGAAGTGTGGGCGAGGATTGCGGCCGCGTAAAATCGATTTAAGCCCACCCCTCCCCCACCACCCAGTGTAATTCGCGTCACTGACCGTTCAAGGCGGTTCTTCTGTTGCGGTTTATTTTTGTTTTGTCTTTGAGTGTGTGTATCGTTTGTGCTTTGTGTGTGTGTTTGTGTTTGTTTTTTTTTTTTTTTGCATAGCCAATTGGCCATTTTGTGGGAAAGTAACTGTCCTTTTGGCTTTCCGCTATTGATGTTTCCGATAGGGTCCAGTTATTTCATACTTGTGTTTCTTTCCCTTAGGTGTCTGATGGGAGCTATGGGTTAATTGTATCGATTCCTGATCATTGCCTCCAATTCTAGTTTGACCAGTCTAGCTGCAGTACACCCTCTATTGTTATGCCCCCAACTTCGAAGAAGTTGTGGGGGCATATTGGTTTTGCCCTGTTCGTCCGTCCGTCCTTCCGTCCTTCCGTCCTTACGTCCGTCCCACTTTTTACTGCATAGCATAACTTTAGAACCATGGGTGCTAGGTTTTTGAAATTTCATATATGGATTCCTCATGAAAAAATAATTGACCCGTGTTTTTTTTCTCGTCAGGATTATGCCCCTTTTTTGAGTTATGCCCCTTTGCAAAAAATACTATGAAATCTTGTAAGCAAGATATCTCAAAAACTGTTTGAGCTATTGCCCTGAAACTTTACATGCTGGTTGGGGATGATGAGTAGATGAACTGATTAACTTTTGAAAAAAATCCGAAATTTTTTTCTTGAGTTATGGCCCTTTGAAATTTTTCGCGTTTTAAGTTTGTAAGCAAGATATCTAAAAAAACTATTTGAGGTTTTTCCCCGAAACTTCACAGACTTGTCGGGGATGATGAGTAGATGAACTGATCAACTTTTGAAAAAAATCCGATTTTTTTTTCTTGAGTTATGGCCCTTAGATTTTTTTCGTGTTTTCAGCTTGTAAGCAAGATATCTCAATAATTGTTTGAGCGATTGCCCTGCAACTTTACAAGCTGGTTTGGGATGATGTGTAGATGAACTGATTAACTGTTGAAAAAAAATCCTATATTTTTTTCTTGAGTTATGGCCCTTTGAAATTTTTCGCGTTTTAAGTTTGTAAGCAAGATATCTCAAAAACTATATGAGGTTTTTCCCCAAAACTTCACAGACTGGTTGGGTATGATGAGTAGATGAACTGATTAACTTTTGAAAAAAAATCCAATTTTTTTTTCTTGAGTTATGGCCCTTTGATTTTTTTCGTGTTTTCAGCTTGTAAGCAAGATATCTCAAAAATTGTTTGAGCTATTGCCCTGAAACTTTACAGGCTGGTTGGGGATGATGAGTAGATGAACTGATTAACTTTTGAAAAAAATCCGAAATTTTTTTCTTGAGTTATGGCCCTTTGAAATTTTTCGCGTTTTGGCATATTGGTTTTGCCCTGTTCGTCCGTCCGTCCTTCCGTCCTTACGTCCTTACTTTTTACTGCATAGCATAACTTTAGAACCATGGGTGCTAGGTTTTTGAAATTTCATATATGGATTCCTCATGAAAAAATAATTGACCCGTGTTTTTTTTCTCGTCAGGATTATGCCCCTTTTTTGAGTTATGCCCCTTTGCAAAAAATACTATGAAATCTTGTAAGCAAGATATCTCAAAAACTGTTTGAGCTATTGCCCTGAAACTTTACATGCTGGTTGGGGATGATGAGTAGATGAACTGATTAACTTTTGAAAAAAATCCGAAATTTTTTTCTTGCGTTATGGCCCTTTGAAATTTTTCGCGTTTTAAGTTTGTAAGCAAGATATCTAAAAAACTATTTGAGGTTTTTCCCCGAAACTTCACAGACTTGTCGGGGATGATGAGTAGATGAACTGATCAACTTTTGAAAAAAATCCGATTTTTTTTCTTGAGTTATGGCCCTTAGATTTTTTTCGTGTTTTCAGCTTGTAAGCAAGATATCTCAATAATTGCTTGAGCGATTGCCCTGCAACTTTACAAGCTGGTTTGGGATGATGTGTAGATGAACTGATTAACTGTTGAAAAAAAATCCTATATTTTTTTCTTGAGTTATGGCCCTTTGAAATTTTTCGCGTTTTAAGTTTGTAAGCAAGATATCTCAAAAACTATATGAGGTTTTTCCCCAAAACTTCACAGACTGGTTGGGTATGATGAGTAGATGAACTGATTAACTTTTGAAAAAAATCCAATTTTTTTTTCTTGAGTTATGGCCCTTTGATTTTTTTCGTGTTTTCAGCTTGTAAGCAAGATATCTCAAAAATTGTTTGAGCTATTGCCCTGAAACTTTACAGGCTGGTTGGGGATGATGAGTAGATGAACTGATTAACTTTTGAAAAAAATCCGAAATTTTTTTCTTGAGTTATGGCCCTTTGAAATTTTTCGCGTTTTAAGTTTGTAAGCAAGATATCTAAAAAACTATTTTAGGTTTTTCCCCGAAACTTCACAGACTGGTCAGGGATGATGAGTAGATGATTAACTACAGCTTTTCTTGTGTAATTTCAGCATTACAGCCACATAAAAACAAGATATCTCAATTACTGTTAGGGACAAGCAGTGTTAGGGTCAAGCAGTTGGGGGCATTGTGTTTCATAAACACTGGCTCTAGTTCTAATTTAACATTGCTATTTTAGGCCATATTTTCGCTTAGTGTCAAAAACAATGACCGCTCTGGCGCACTGAATGCATGAAAATCGTACACATTTTAATCCGGACAAGTGATTAAAGGTTACATGTTTCATACATATTTAAAAAATAAAACACGAAAACGTTCGAAACTGTTACGCAATACGGCTACTATTAATACTTTGCAAATTGCACCTGCATGTCACGCGAGCAAGGCTCGAACCCACAGCAATGTGAGGCTTAATGATCAAGAGTCACCGTCCATAGCCATTAGGCCACGGACGCCCGTAATATTGGTTTTGCTTTGTTTGATTCGAAGTTTAATGTCCCCGTCAAAACATTTTAGGTACTTCTGGAGACGTTGCTTCAAAGGGGGAGGGGGGGGGGGGGGTGGTGGGGGGACTTGGGGGTATTCTGGCCTTGTACCAAATCTTTTCATTTTTTGCAGGTAAATAGTGTAACATGTGTACTTTATTATGGCATACCCCTGGTCGCGCGCAAGGTCGGGTTTTTCGAGCTTCAGGCCTTTAAAAGTGGGTGGGGTAACTTAGCATGACACTGTAGTGTATTTTGAAAGTTAATTCTGGTTATTACCTGTATGCGCTTTCACTGCAATTTGTTCTTCGGTAGACTGAAGGATGTCTGAAGTGATGTTTAGAAACATTTCTCGAAACAATATTGCAACTATGGAAGATTAACTGCTTTTTCCAAACGCTAAGATATTTTTACTTATTTTTTAACCTTAATCATTAAAGTTTTTGAAGTTTTTTGGTAATATGGGAGGAAACCAATGATGATTCTTGGATAAAAGTATCATTTTTTATCCCCCTTCGCGAAGCGGAGCGGAGATTGTAGGTATGGCCTTCGTCTGTCCGTTTGTCTGTCTGTCCGCACCAACAAATGTATAGTTAGATGGCTATATAAATGGACAGAATCAATGTAAGTCTATGGGATTTATTCCGTTAGACACCGAAAATACTTCTTTTCTGTGGCTAAAAGTAGCCACTTAAGTATCAATCCTGCTAAAAATAGCCACATAAGTATATATCCGTGAGGACGTCCGGCCAGTCCATCCGTCTGTCTGTCCGTAACACTTTCTTGTCCGCTCCATATCTCATGAACCCTTTGATAGATTTAAATTAAACTTTGGTCAATCATTTGTCTCAGTGAGCTGATGTGCAGAACCTATAAATGAACCATGCCAACTCAAGGTCAAGGTCACAGTTGAAGGTCACGAATTTAAAACTTTGAATTTTGAATCCGTTCCATATCTCCTTTATCCTTAGAAGGATTATCATTAAACTTTGGTCAAATATTCTTTTTAGTGAGCTGATGTGCAAAACCCATAAATGAATCATGCCCACACAAGGTCAAGGTCACATTTGAAGGTCAAGTGTTGAAACTTTAAATTTTGTGTCCATTCCATATCTCCTTTACCCCTGCAAGGATTCTCGTTAAACTTTTGTCAAACATCCTCCTCAGTGAGCTGATGTGCAGAACCCATAAATGAACCATCCGACTCAAGGTCAAGGTCACATTTGAAGGTCACGAGTTTAAAAGTGCGATTTTTTGTCCGTTCCATATCTCATTTACCCCTGAAAGGATTTTCATTAAACTTCGGTCAATTATTCCCCTCAGTGAGCTTATGTGCAGAGCCCATAATTGTCACGAGTTTGAAACTTTGAAATTTGTGATCAAATCTCATTTACCCTTCAAAGGATTTTCATTGAACATTGACAAATGTTCCCCTCAGTGAGCTGATGTGCATAACACATAAATAAACCATTCCAATTCAACGTCAAGGTCAAAGTTGAAGGTCATGATTTTGAAACTTTGAACTTTGTGACCGTTCCATATCACTTGCCAACTGTACTGATACAAGAAAGCAGTCTGAGGGACAGCGAAATCCCTCGCCTTACATCGTATCAAGGCTCAACCTTGTTACTTTCACCTGTAACCTTGACCGTGAGTTGGCATAGTTTTTGTATGGGTTCTGTAAATCAGCTCACTGTGGGGGTATATTTCACAAAAATTTAATGAAAATCCTTCCAGGGGTAACAGAGATATGGAACGAGCACAAAATTCCAAGTTTCAAATTTGTGACCTTCACCTGTGACCTTGACCTTGAGTTGGCATGGTTTATTTATGGGTTCTGCACATCAGCTCACTGAGGGGGATATATGACGAAAGTTTAATGAAATTCCTTCTAGGGGTAAAGGAGATATGGAACCGAAACAAAATTCAAAGTTTCAAACTCGCGACCTTCAACTTTGACCTTGACCGTGTGTCGGAATGGTTTATTTATGTGTTATGCATATCAGCTCACTGAGGGGGGCATTTGATCAACGTTTTGATATAAATCCTTTGAAGGGTAAATGAGATTTGGAACCGACACAATATTCAAAGTTTCAAACTCGTGACCTTCCAATGTGACCATGACCCGGTGTTGGCATGATTCATTTAAGGGCTTTGAATATGAGCTCACTGAGGGGAATAACTGGCCGAAGTTTAATGAAAATCCTTTTAGGGGTAAAGGAGATATGGAACAAACAAACAAAAATCAAAGTTTTAAACTCGTGACCTTCAAATGTGACCTTGACCTTAAGTCAGCATGGTGCATTTATGGGTTCTGCACATCAGCTCACTGAGGGGGATGTTTGACAAAAGTTTAACTAAAATCCTTGCAGGGGTAAAGGAGATATGGAATGGGCACAAAATTCACAGTTTCAAACTCTTGACCTTTAAATGTGACCTTACCCTTGTGTCGGCATGGTTCATTTATGGGTTCTGCACATCAGCTCACTAAAACGAATATTTACCAAAGTTTAATTAAAATCCTTCCAATGGTAAAGGAGATATGGAACGGACACAAAATTCAAAGTTTCAAACTCGTGACCTTCAACTGTGACCTTGACCTTGAGTCTGCATGGTTCATTTATGGGTTCTGCACATCAGCTCACTGAGATGAATGATTGGCAAAAGTTTAATGTAACTCAATCAAATGAATCAGGAGATATGGAGCGGGCAAGCAAGTGTTACGGACAGACAGATGGATGGACTGGCCGGACAGACAGACAAACGGACAGACGAAGGCCATGCCTACAACCTCCGCTCCGCTTCGCGAAGGGGGATTAAAAATGATACTTTTATCCAAGAATCATCAGTGGTTTCCTCCCGTATTACCAAAAAACTTCAAAAACTTTAAGGATTAAGGTAATGGTAGCAAACCACTATTCCAAGCTGTCGGCGAGACTCGGACGCGCAGCAGACGAAGTTTTTTGAACCGTAACAAATAAAACATTTTGCAACCCTTCTCTTTTGTGTTATCTCTGCATTGTAACTTGCCACTGAATAATTTGAAGCTGGTTTCTATAGCTTGTACACTGTACAGCCAATGTAGTGGCTATGTAAACAAACCCTACCCCACCCACTTCTGCTGCTTTTTTACCATTTTCTGCTGTTTTCAAGGGAGCTGTTACATGTGGGTTTACGGCGTCCCGCAAACCCCCATGCTGACAAGACAACCGAGCGTGATCTCTGACAGGTGTACGGGCAGCTGTGGGGTAAGGCACAAGAAAGATGTTAGATGAATGACATGAATTATTTACAGTATCTACATACAACACTTACTAACACAAAACATCACAATTTGTTGCTTCTGTGGCCAACTCACGACGTCCGCTCCGAAGGCAAAACAATGTTCTGTGCTCGGAACGGGTGACGTGAATACCTACAGAAGCAAACAACAAAAACAACAACAAAAACAAAAAAAGAAACAACACAAGACGCGACTGGCCAGTTTATAACTTAGGGTGAATCCCCCTCTCGCGTGAAACTTCCTCTCGCGAACTAGTGCAAACTGCACACTAGTCTATCGACATAGTTGCCGACCACAGGTTGCCGATCACAGGTTTAGCGATCGTCCGAATATCCTGCAGGTTAGTTGACCTCTTTTATGGTCTCACATTTGTTGACAATGAACAATGATTCTGATTCTGGTCTACGCTGATTACGGCGGTCTGTCCGCCCTTGCTGGACCCTAACGCCTAGCGTCGTACCAGTACCTGCTGCTATGAAGCAGGGAGCAGCAGGTCACACATTGTTGTGCCTGCAAATTACGATAACTGGACTAAGACACGAGTCACAAAACATACATGCTATATCATGATCCCCCTCCCGGAGAAGTAAGAATATGTTCATGCATATACCGTTATTGCGCATGCGCCGACCAGACATACAGGCTGATTAGTGCATGCGACAAATAACCGTACAGCAGAACTCAACTTGACTGTGCATCAAATCATCAGCACCCAGCGCTTGACACAATAATACTCAAAGTTCATGTTTCCTTACTGAGCACTACAGAAATCAATTAATGCTCACTACTACTGAGCATAATACTCATCAAATTTGTGCTCACTACATTATCACAAGTAAGAGGCAATTGAACAGACCACGCCTTTGCGCTACCTGGTCAGCTGCCAATTACAGGAAACATAACAATCTCTATTTCATATCCTTCTCCGCGACACGGCTCACAAATATAGCTATTCACAAATTCAATACATTAATAACAGATAGAAACTACAACAGAAGATTTTCATCTATAATCCACAACATTTGTTAGTGTCTCATAAGGGCCAACACTGTTTGCCGTAAATTCTCTCTGTATTTGGTAGGCACCCCGTCACAACCGTCCTCGCGACGCCGATGACGTAGCTGACGTCATCCCCGCCGCTCAGGCCGTTATGACGTGTGGCGACCAAATACTCCCACTTATCATCATCACGTTCTTTATATGTACATACATGCACAAACTGAGTTATCAGACAAAAACGGCATCATTACAAAATGAACTCGTAATTCTTCTTGAACAAAATTATTTCTAATCAACGTGAACATGCTTGTAAAATAAAATTCATTACGGTTCATCATCACGGATAACCCAACAGGCTCTTGTAAGAGTTTGCCCTGATGATGAAGATATGGTTAAACCCGTCTTAAGTTTACGTCCCCTCTACACCTAATATCATATTGGGACGGAACCACGGTTTTCTAACCACAGCTAGTCAAAAGTCATGGATCAAACAAGTGACCCGGCGTTTATTAATTACATTCTACAAAAGGGGTCTAAAAGCCTAAATGAATCTAGAATGAGCGGGTGTCCAAACTTTACGTCTCACCAACATCTAGGGTCAGCATGAGACAGGACCTCACTTAGAAAGACTCATTCTACTACTGGAGAAGCCTGGGATCAATCCTGCGACGTCTAGCTGGCAAAGCTAGTAGCCTAATCACTACAGGCCACAACAGTGAATTCAGAATAGGCTTCAGAAAGTTGGGGTATACTAGAAGTAAACCCCTCCAAAACCTACAAGCATGTTCATACAAAAATAATACTAAACATAGATTTAACATACCTTTCAATATACTTTCTATTTCCCGACACGATGTTGTAGGTATACGTTACAACTTGACCTGCTGCTAAAGTGTTCGTTTTTCTCAGGGTTTATATATCTATGAATACTACCAGAAAATCATGCCTACTCATATTACCTTGCTCAATTCGTGGCGAGGTGGAGATACCGGCCACAAACAAAGCCAGATAGCAAAAATCGAGTAGATAATGGATTTGCGTTCAAATAGTATATTTCCCATAGGAAAAATTGATGAAACGACCCTATAATCAATGACATGACTCCTGTCAAAACGAACACCCACACAACACGTGACGGGAATAAAAATCATATATGGCACAATTTGGCGGTTGGCGATTTTTAGGCAAATTCTATAGGACTCGGCCTTATAGCGGCCCCCTGTATTGTAAAAACAGCTCTCTATAAACCACTCATGCATACATCGTATGATATGTGCATGACTTGTTCATGGAGCAGCACAGTTTGCGTACCATATTTCACCTAAAATATTTCACTCGCACCGCCCTACCATATATCTACTAAAATAATTTAGATGTGCATAAGCACCAGAGAGGTTTCCTATTCCATCTCGTAACAGGAGCCCTGGCAGTACACTGCATTTGCAAGGACAATTGTCAGCATTCAGCTCTATTTTACACCTACCAACAATGAAAGGGGGCTAGAATTTGACCCCTGCCAGCCGTTTACTTTTTTAGCAATGTCCAAATGAAGTCAGACAGCTATTTTAAACAGAAAGTGTAGCGATAAATTCGCATTGCAGTAGTTTCGTATTTTCAGTTACATCCCTTGATATCCGGGTCATGTGACCATGAATTAATTCATATTTCTCCACAATGACACAAAAACAATACACTGAATTCAAGATATTGCTTTCATAATTGCCAAACCGTATTTAGACACTGAATTTGATCCCTACCCTTACTTATGAAGAAATTTCCCCATGTGCACAGGCTGGAAATTGTGTACTGCTACCTAAGGTTAAAAAATAAGTAAAAATATCTTAGCGTTTGGAAAAAGCAGTTAATCTTCCATAGTTGCAAAATGGAGCGGACAAGAAAGTGTTACAGACAGCCAGACGGACGGACATTCTCGGACGGACAGAGAAACGGACAGACGAAGGTAATTCCTATAATCTCCGCTCCGCTTCGAAACGGGGGATTAAAAATGAAACTGTTATCCATGAACCATCATTGGTTTCCTCCCATATTACCAAAAAAACTTCAAAAACTTTAATGATTAAGGTTAAAAAATAAGTCAAAATATCTTAGCGTTTAGAAAAAGCAGTTAATCTTCCCAAGTTGCAATATTGTTTCGAAAAATGTTTCTGAACATCCCTTCAGATGTCCTTCAGTCTACCTAAGAACGAATTGCAGTGAAAGAGCACACAGGTAATAATCAGAGTTAACTTTCAAAATACACTACAGTGTCATGCTAAGTTACCCCACCCACTGTTAAAGGCCTGTAGCTCGAAAAAAAAAAACTTGCGCGCGACCAGAGGTAAGCCATAATAAAGTACACATGTTATGCTGTTTACCTGCAAAAAAATAAAAAGATTTGGTACAAGGCCAGAATACCCCCAAATGGGCATCACCGAATCCCAGCCACCCGAAGAAACCAACAGGGCTTATATGTATGTACGGTCCGACTTGCAGCTCTTTGCGTGGGCTGGCTTACACCTTTAAGCGGTTTACAAGGACTCATGTGCAGCCGGTTTCAACTCTGCGTGGAAGCACCATTGGGTCAAGTATATTTCTCCAAGCCCCGATTGGCGCCCCACCACCCCGTAATATTGGTACTTTAACCCGTTGCATGCGGGAAAACCCTAAAGGGGTACCTTGGCAAACAGTGCAGGCCTAGATACCGGCGTCTGATCAGGGCCCACAGAATGTTCCGTCAAAATAGAATAGAAGCGAAAACATTGGCCTGATACCTCTTATATGACGAATGGCCTTGCCCAACATATAGCAATGGAAGAGTCCACTAGTATACAATGGGTTAATAATTGCGAGCATTATTTCATGGTCAGCACTGATGAGCATGAAAAAATGGTTTTAAAGTCGCATATGCAATAAGTATTCGGGCTGACATGACTACGTTAAAAATCATGCCGGTACGCCACTGTTTTTTTTTTTTTTTTTTTTTCAAGTAAAAGAGCCTATATACTTATTTCAAATTGAGCCAGCACACGACCAAACCTTCAACAAGACATGTACGCCCAACGAATACTCAGATCAGCCTGCGCATCCGCGCAGTCTGATCAGAGTCTTCGTTGTGCGCTCTAAGGATAGCTAAGGGCCCAATGCTCCTTCATGCAACAAGAGAAGTCTCTGGCCAGACTATATCGATGCGCAGCTGATCTGATTCTTCGCTGGGCGCACATGTCTCATTGTAGGTTTTGTCGTGCGCTCGCTCAATTTATAAAGCGCAGAAAGCTCTACAGTGCAGAAGTCGACTGACTTTTCGGAAATCCCGTAACGTTATTAATAGAAGATAGCCCTTTGAGGTCAGTGTTGCGTGGAATATTATCTGTAGAATCTGGACTGTACGGAATCATGGATTGAGCTTGACAAACAAAGATGCCGTAGAACGCGGCGTCTGGTCAGGGTCAACACTGTTTGCTTAAAACTAGAATTTAAAGGTTAAACGAAACAATTTAAATCTCAGTCCAGGTCTATTTTCCCAGCCTACAATCCGAAACAATCGACCCATCAGTACTCTCAGCGCTTTGATTTTACAACACTCTCGTGTTCATTTGGACAGTAACGCTAGAGAAGACAGATTATCATTAGTCTGACAAGCGTGTCTCTCCGTCTCTCTCCGTCCGTCCGTCAGCGCCTCATGATTTCGTGTCCGCTCCATAACTGATACTGTTTAAGATATTTTCATAAAACTTTACAGTTATATAAAGCACCGTGAGCCGACGTGCATAACATATGAAAAGTAACTCTGCTATTGCTACTTTTTCGGCATTGAATATAATCATTTCTGTCATATGCTCGTGTCAGCTCTATAACCCTGATACCGTTAGACATATTTTCATGAAACTTCATTCAAATGTAAAGTACCATGAGTCGACGTGCCGAACATGTAAACCATAACTCTGGTTTGCCTTCTTGCCCCTTGAACATTGAATATTGTCATTTCTACCATGTACACGTGTCTGCTCTGTATGTTGAAAACAGTTCGATATATTTTCACGCATTTCTCGCAAATGCAAAGCACTATGAGAAAACGCGCAGAATACGAAAACCGTAACTCTGGTTAACGAACTAATTGAGTTATGGTCCTTTGAACTTTCTAAATATTGAAAATAGCTATTTCTACCCAATCGTACATGTGTCCGCTCTTAAAGAGATATTTTGCTGAAACTTATCACAAATGTAAAGTATCATAAGGCAAGGTGCAGAATACATGAACGGTAACTATGACATACATAATTCTGAAGTTATGGCCCTTTGAACATTGAAAAAAGTGGTTTCTGTTATATGCTTGTGTCTGCTCCATAACTAGAAAACGGTTTGAGATATTTTCTTGAAAACTTATGCAAATGTACATCACCATGATATGAGCCCCGCCAAGCGAATTTGGGTCTTCGAGCATTCCGTCATGACAAATGTTAACTGCGCATGCCCAGCCATTCAGAGGGGCCAGGGATATGGCTTTCTGTCTGAAGGTTCCTCTCGATTCACTGCTTGTATGAGCGAGCAGCGAAGGTTCTGGCGAGACTGCGCGGATGCGCAGGCTGGCCTGAACCTTCGCTGCTCGCATAGGCGATAAGTACCAAAATCGCTTGACGGGGCCCATATGATATGCAAGAACCTATGAAACATAACCTTTAATTGCCTGTTTTTATTTTGTAGTTACAGAACTTTGAACATTGTAAACAGCGATCCTAGTCAAACACTTGTGTTTCTATAACTTGTAAAAAGGTTTCAGAGAATTTCTTGAAGCCTTGCAAAAATACAAAGCACTATAAGATGTCATGTAGAACACAAAAAACATAAAGCTGGCTAACAATATGTTATTAGTTATGGCACTTTTAACAATAAAAATAACGGTTCCTGTGATATACTTGTATCTCCTCTATAAATAGAAATATCCAGTAAACTTTAATTGAATGTAAAACATCATTTGGGGATTTTATCTATCTATCTTCTTATACTGAGTCGGTCATATTTGGCCATTACCTCAGTTGGGTGGGTGGCTAAATTTAGAATTTAGCACAAAAAAAAAATCATCTCTGGATGAGTCCTTAAAACTATTTACAATCCAAGCACAGAGGTATCTTAAAACGCATACCTCTGAGTCCCAATCTTATACTGTGCGGGCTTTGAACTCCTCTGCAGTCTTGGCATTCACCGCAGAGGATGGAAGACTATTCCACTGAGGAATAGTTCTAGGGAAGAAAGAGTTTTTCAGGGCATCACTATAGGACTGGTACCTACGATACTGTGAGTTATTTGCTCTTGATGCCCTTGTCCGGGTTAACACTGTTGCAGGGGTCAAATACCTATCCTTGTTAATTGATACTGTACCAGAATGTATCTTGTAGAAGAAGGTTAAGGAGGACTGCTCTCGACGGGTCTCCAGGGATGGCCACTCTAGTTCATCAAGCATGTCACCGACGCTACTTCTATTTCGCCATCGTCTGCAGGTCCATCGAGCAGCTGTCCTCTGCACCTTCTCCACCTGCTGAATCTGAGTTTTAACATATGGATGCCAAATGGGTGATGCATATTCAAGCTGAGGGCGAACCAATGTTTTATATGCAACATCCTTTGTCTGCCGAGGTGCAAAAGCAATATTACGTCTAAGGAATCCTAAGGTCCTAGTTGCTTTTAGATGTTATTTCAGAGATGTGTTGACCCCAATCGAGATCGTCAGTGATGGTGATACCAAGATATTTGGCGGATTGAACTTGCTCGCAAAGGGAACATTAATTCTGTTTTACTTACATGTGGAGCTATGGCCCTTTGAACATTGAAATAGTCATCTCAGTCATACATTAATGTCAACATTATTTGGGTACAGACTAATGCACCCTCACATTGGATTCATTTTTGAAAGATGATACTTGTATCAAGTTTAAACATGTATGTCACGCAATTTTACTTCCGGTACTGGACCCACTACAGCACTTCCGCTTCGTTTAATATACACTTAATAAAAACTAGTCCTTAAGACCAAACTTGACAGTACTAGGATGAGGATAGAACTTCAGAAAAGTTCTTAACACTTTACACGCTTATTTTCTTTTACAAACAAAATTGGCACAGAAAGACGAGTTTCGAAAAGAAAACAATACACCGGGACTATTTTCTTGCGCGCTTTCCGATGATATTTGAGCCGACACACAGCATTTCCTACAATTTGCATTTGCACCCAGCGAAGAATCAGATCAGCTTGTTGACAATATTATGGCACTTGCGTGATGTAAAAGCAGCGGCAGGACATGATGCAGTGTTGGCAGCGCTTTTATAAAGGTGGGTGAAGAAGAATGTTCTGAACGAATGCAGAGACTGAGTGTTTGTCTTCATATGCGCACTTGTTCGAAGACACATTCATCACGAAAACACGCCTATGCCTATACAAATGCATTGTACATTTTACCTCCGAAAAAAACTCGAAAATTTTAAGATGAAAAATTGTGATATTTTTTCTTATTTCTGCTCAAAATATAGATTGTGGGTACTCGTTAGAACCGCCTCAACGATCTTTATTTTAGAGCAGAATTAAGAAAAAAAGGTTTACCCCTGTAAACCCCAGTTGTACTATATAAAAGTGAGGTTTAAGGGGGTTAAATATATATAGGCGTGTTTTCGTAACGTTGCGTGTTGCGGCTCATATTACGATCATAGTAGTTTCATAAGCAACGTAGATGTCAGTCAGCGTGTGCACCTGTATGACTTAGATTAAGTAACACGAGAAACAAATCTATTAAACCATTACCCTTGTGACCCTTTAAGCCCCCGCCCATCGGGGCTTGAAGAAATAGATGGACTACATGATGCTTCCACGCAGAGCTGAAACCGACCCGCACATGAGTTTTGGTAAACCGTTTAGAGGATCTAAGCCTGCCCAGACAAAGCGGTGCGAGTCGACCCGTCCATGCTTGTAAACCCTATTGGTTACATTAGGCGGAAGGGCTTGGGATGTCATTTCATCTCAATGTCGGGTACAAGTCCCACAAAATTGGAAGCAACGTCTCCAAAATGACCTTTACAGTGTTGACGGGGACGTTAAACCGCAAATCAAACAAAAAAAGACAACAAGGGTCGATTTATTTGAATATGTTTTGCGAGCAAGATAAAATCATGTGCGCACAAGATATTATTTTCGTGAACACCATAATATCCTGTGCGCTCAAGTTATTATCTTGTCCGCACAAGATAATATCGTGTTCGCACAACTTAATATCCTGTAGGCACAATATATTACCTTGTTTACACAACATAGATCTTGTGCGGACAGCATAAAATCTTGTGCGCACAACTTATTATCTTGTTTGCACAATATAATATCTTGTTCGCACAAGATAGTATCTTGTTTGCACAACGTAGCTCTTGTGCAGACAACATTATATCTTGTATGCATAAGACATTATCTTGTGCGCACAAGATAATATCTTGTTCGCATAACTTAATAAACTTAATATTTTGTTTGCACAAAATATTAACTTATTAGCACAATTTAATCAGACGCATAAGCTATTATGTTGTTTGCACAAGATCTATGTTGTGTAAAACGATATTATGCGCACACGATATTAGGTTGTCCGCACAAGATATATTATGTGTTCCGCACAAGATTATATCTTTTGCGCACAACATATTAAAAACAATTACATGTCCCTTCCCGGGTTCCGTAATACGACGGCTTCTAAATCTGAACTGTCTGTTGCAGATAAAGCAACAGAGGTTAGAGGATGACAGCTCTGTTGGTGAGGCCTTAGCTCTGGCCTCTGTATCGTTCATCACCGGTGCTTCCAACTGAAATTGGCTTGCCTGCGGCCCTTGCAGCAGTTAAGGATTGAGTGGGGACGTTGTTATTTCTTCTGTTTCTTGACTTCCATTTATTTTTCTCTTTCTCTTCTGTCCTTTAATGTTCCTCTCCTCTACTGTCTATTTTCTGCATTCCTGTTGGAGACGGCACAAAACGATCCACAAGGGTTAGCGTGACGTTTAACTTGGTCCCAAGACATTCAATCTTTTTAGATATTGATGCATTTGTTTGTTGGCGTTGAGGTTTTACGTCCCCGCCAACACTATGTAGGTCATTTTAGGGACGTTGCTTCCGATTTTGTGGACTTTTACCGGAAATTGAGATGAAATGACATTCCAAACCCTACCGCCTAAAGAAAACTCAAGAAACGGTCCGTCCCTCGCCACTTTTCCTGGGCAGACTTAACCGTCTAAGCGGTTTACCAGCATTCAAGTTGCGGAAGCACCATGCAGTCAAATCTACTTCTCCAAGCCCCGATGGATGGGGGACAAATTGATGTAAACTTCAACATTGTAAACATTGATGTAAACATTAAAAACTAGAGCTGCCAGAATCCGGCAACGGGGCCTACATATATGGGCAATTCCATGAAAAATGGCTAAGTTGTGTTGGCCCCAAGGTAAAACTGAGCATTCAGGTGGCCAATTTCATAACCATGTTGGCAACAACAGGAAGTTTGAAAACAAAATCAATCAATCAAGATAAGAATTGGTGACAGAAAGGTGGGTATAAAATTTGTTAAAAAAATCTAACATAAAATGCAAGACGTATGGTATACACAATGTCTTTCGGCCATTTTGTCAGCCACCTTGTTAAATCATCCGATTAAATGCTAACAGAAATACTGGTATCAAAACCAGTGCTTCAGCTGAAGTGCACGACCCGCCGGATGCTTTTAGCTTTATGAGTGTTACCATATATGGGTATGGCGGCCTTTTTGGTCATGTGTCCTGGACCTAAAACGGTTCCCCCAATAAATGCGCCTTATCGTAAGGAGCAAAAATATATCTTATACTTGAGTACTGTATTCTGAATCGTTTGCAGGATAAAATGCATTCTCACTTTTCCAATACAAAAGCATATGTGTCAAAGTTTGACCTAGGCACAAAGAAGGTCAAGGTCAACCAATGGGTCACCATTTTAGCAATTTAGGATGGGCCTACGTCCCAGATGCTATTTATAAAGTTTCGTTGAAATCTGCCCAGTGGTTCTGGAGACGACTATTTTTGAAGGGTTTTTACCATATATGGCTTGGCGGCCATTTTGGTCATGTGACCTGGACCCCATGGGAAAAATTTTGGTTTCCCCCATCCCATAGAGGCTCCATATGAAATTTGTCTTCAATCGGCCCAACGGTTTCCGAGGAGAAGCAGTTCGAAATTTTTCACATTTTTCGCCTCGGCGAGGCTATACTAAATGGAATGTAATATTTCGCAAGTTCATTGGTTAGATCTCATTGATATCTATCAGTATGTCAAAAATTGTTTAAATATTCCAACAAAAGCATATGTGTCAAAGTTTGACCTAGGCACAAAGAAGGTCAAGGTCAACCCAGGGTCACCATTTTAGCCATTTATGATGGGCCTACGTCCCAGATGCTATTTATCAAGTTTCGTGGAAATCTGCCCAGTGGTTCTGGAGAAGACTATTTTTGAAGGGTTTTTACCATATATGGCTTGGCGGCCATTTTGGTCATGTGACCTGGATCCCATGAGCAAATTTTGGTTTCCCCCATCCCATAAAGGCTCCATATGAAATTTGACTTCAATCGGCCCAACGGTTTCCGAGGAGAAGCAGTTAGAAAATTTTCACATTTTTCGCCTCGGCGAGGCTATACTAAATGGAATGTAATATTTCGCAAGTTCATTGGTTAGATCTCATTGATATCTATCAGTATGCCAAAAATTGTTTAAATATTCCAACAAAAGCAGATGTGTCAAAGATTGACCTAGGCACAAAGAAGGTCAAGGTCAACCCAGGGTCACCATTTTAGCAATTTATGATGGGCCTACGTCCCAGATGCTATTTATAAAGTTTTGTGGAAATCTGCCCAGTGGTTCTGGAGAAGACTATTTATGAAGGGTTTTTACCATATATGGCTTGGCGGCCATTTTGGTCGTGTGACCTGGACCCCATGAGCAAATGTTGGTTTCCACCATCCCATAGAGGCTCCATATGATATTTGACTTCAATCGGCCCAACGGTTTCCGGGGAGAAGCAGTTCGAAAATTTTCACATTTTTCGCCTCGGCGAGGCTATACTAAATGGAATGTAATATTTCGCAAGTTCATTGGTTAGATCTCATTGATATCTATCAGTATGCCAAAAATTGTTTAAATATTCCAACAAAAGCATATGTGTCAAAGTTTGACCTAGGCACAAAGAAGGTCATGGTCAACCCAGGGACACCATTTTAGCAATTTATGATGGGCCTACGTCCCAGATACTATTTATAAAGTTTCGTGGAAATCTGCCCAGTGGTTCTGGAGAAGACTATTTTTGAAGGGTTTTTACCATATATGGCTTCGCGGCCATTTTGGTCATGTGACCTGGATCCCATGAGCAAATTTTGGTTTCCCCCATCCCATAGAGGCTCCATATGAAATTTGACTTCAATCGGCCCAACGGTTTCCGAGGAGAAGCAGTTAGAAAATTTTCACATTTTTCGCCTCGGCGAGGCTATACTAAATGGAATGTAATATTTCGCAAGTTCATTGGTTGGATCTCATAGAAATCAATCAGTATGCCACAAATTGTTTAAATATCCAAGCGGTTAAGTCACTATCACCAAATTTCACAAACGGGTTACGGACGGACAGACAGACAGACCATATATGGCTTGGCGGCCATTTTGGTCATGTGACCTGGACCCCATGAGCAAATTTTGGTTTCCCCCTTCCTACAGAGGCTCCATATGAAATTTGACTTCAATCGGCCCAACTGTTTCCGAGGAGAAATAGTTCGAAAATTTTCACAGTTTTCGCCTCGGCGAGGCTATACTAAATTGAATGTAATATTTCGCAAGTTCATTGGTTAGATCTCATTGATATCTATCAGTATGCCAAAAATTGTTTAAATATTCCAACAAAAGCATATGTGTCAAAGTTTGACCTAGGCACAAAGAAGGTCAAGGTCAACCCAGGGTCACCATGTTAGCAATTTATCATGGGCCTACGTCCCAGATGCTATTTATAAAGTTTTGTGGAAATCTGCCCAGTGGTTCTGGAGAAGACTATTTATGAAGGGTTTTTACCATATATGGCTTGGCGGCCATTTTGGTCATGTGACCTGGACCCCATTAGCAAATTTTGGTTTCCCCTATCCCATAGAGGCTCCATATGAAATTTGACTTCAATCGGTCCAACGGTTTACGAGGAGAAGCAGTTCGAAAATTTTCACATTTTTCGCCTCGGCGAGGCTATACTAAATGGAATGTAATATTTCGCAAGTTCATTGGTTAGATCTCATTGATATCTATCAGTATGCCTAAAAATTGTTTAAATATTCCAACAAAAGCAGATGTGTCAAAGTTTGACCTAGGCACAAAGAAGGCCAAGGTCAACCCAGGGTCACCATTTTAGCAATTTATGATGGGCCTACGTCCCAGATGCTATTTATAAAGTTTTGTGGAAATCTGCCCAGTGGTTCTGGAGAAGACTATTTATGAAGGGTTTTTACCATATATGGCTTGGCGGCCATTTTGGTCATGTGACCTGGACCCCATGAGCAAATGTTGGTTTCACCCATCCCATAGAGGCTCCATATGATATTTGACTTCAATCGGCCCAACGGTTTCCGGGGAGAAGCAGTTCGAAAATTTTCACATTTTCTCGCCTCGGCGAGGCTATACTAAATGGAATGTAATATTTCGCAAGTTCATTGGTTAGATCTCATTGATATCTATCAGTATGCCAAAAATTGTTTAAATATTCCAACAAAAGCATATGTATAAATGTTTGACCTAGGCACAAAGAAGGTCATGGTCAACACAGGGACACCATTTTAGCAATTTATGATGGGCCTACGTGGGCCTACGTCCCAGATACTATTTATAAAGTTTCGTGGAAATCTGCCCAGTGGTTCTGGAGAAGACTATTTTTGAAGGGTTTTTACCATATATGGCTTGGCGGCCATTTTGGTCATGTGACCTGGACCCCATGAGCAAATTTTGGTTTCCCCCATCCCATAGAGGCTCCATATGAAATTTGACTTCAATCGGCCCAACGGTTTCCGAGGAGAAGCAGTTAGAAAATTTTCACATTTTTCGCCTCGGCGAGGCTATACTAAATGGAATGTAATATTTCGCAAGTTCATTGGTTGGATCTCATAGATATCAATCAGTATGCCACAAATTGTTTAAATATCCAAGCGGTTAAGTCACTATCACCAAATTTCACAAACGGGTTACGGACGGACAGACAGACAGACCATATATGGCTTGGTGGCCATTTTGGTCATGTGACCTGGACCACATGAGCAAATTTTGGTTTCCCCCATCCCACAGAGGCTCCATATGAAATTTGACTTCAATCGGCCCAACGGTTTCCGAGGAGAAATAGTTCGAAAATTTTCACAGTTTTCGCCTCGGCAAGGCTATACTAAATTGAATGTAATATTTCGCATGTTCATTGGTTAGATCTCATTGATATCTATCAGTATGACAAAAATTGTTTAAATATTCCAACAAAAGCGAATGTGTCAAAGTTTGACCTAGGCACAAAGAAGGTCAAGGTCAACCCAGGGTCACCATTTTAGCAATTTATGATGGGCCTACGTCCCAGATACTATTTATAAAGTTTCGTGGAAATCTGCCCAGTGGTTCTGGAGAAGACTATTTATGAAGGGTTTTTACCATATATGGCTTGGCGGCCATTTTGGTCATGTGACCTGGACCCCATGAGCAAATTTTGGTTTCCCCCATCCCATAGAGGCTCCATATGAAATTTGACTTCAATCGGCCCAACGGTTTCCGAGGAGAAGCAGTTAGAAAATTTTCACATTTTTCGCCTCGGCGAGGCTATACTAAATGGAATGTAATATTTCGCAAGTTCATTGGTCGGATCTCATAGATATCAATCAGTATGCCACAAATTGTTTAAATATCCAAGCGGTTAAGTCACTATCACCAAATTTCACAAACGGGTTACGGACGGACAGACAGACAGACCATATATGGCTTGGCGGCCATTTTGGTCATGTGACCTGGACCCCATGAGCAAATTTTGGTTTCCCCCATCCCACAGAGGCTCCATATGAAATTTGACTTCAATCGGCCCAACGGTTTCCGAGGAGAAATAGTTCGAAAATTTTCACATTTTTCGCCTCGGCGAGGCTATACTAAATTGAATGTAATATTTCGCAAGTTCATTGGTTAGATCTCATTGATATCTATCAGTATGCCAAAAATTGTTTAAATATTCCAAGCGGTTAAGTCACTATCACCAATTTTCACAAACGGGTTACGGACGGACAGACTGACAGAATGACACGGTGATTTTAGGGCACTCTTAGAAAATCAACCGAATTCAGTCGGTCGCTTTTTCTGAGGGTCGTGCAATAGACGTGAAGGCAATGATCAGGAATCGATACAATTAACCCACACCTTTCATCAGAGGTTAAGAAACACAAACATGAAATAACTCGACCCAATGGAAACATCAATTGCGGAAAGCCAAATGGACAGTTACTTTCTTGAATCTGGAAAAAAGTCTGATGAAAAGCAAGCTTGAATTATGGAGCCAACAATATAAAATTGTCACTGCGGCGGCCATTTTGTCGCCTCTCATGGATATCGGAACGGAACAATTTTAGAATTGCTGATCCTTCATGTCACCAAAGCAACTTCCGACAAGTTTCTGCCCAATTTTACTTACCGTTCGGGAGCAGGTGTGGATTACATATTTTCAAGATGGCAATTTTGGATGTTGAAACTGGACGATTTTACATGATACTATCAGAACCAAAAACCTTCATTTGCATCATAAAAATACCATTTTCTGGTAACAGGACACTTCGGCGCCAAAACCACCTCGGCCCCTAGACACTTCGGCCCCTTGACACCTTGGCCCAAAAACCACCTCGGGCCCGAAATAAAATTGAAACCCTAGATGGGTCGGCCCCTGGACACCTCGGCCCCTAGACACGTTGGCCGCATATACCTAGACACTTCGGTCCCACTTTGCTTTTCACGGGGCTTCCACTTAAATAAGAGATCGGGTTGGATGCCCGATGAGTTGTTGTTTTTTTTTTATTTTTATTTGCTGATTTGATTATTTTGATAGGGAGCCACGAATATTTGAACCTATAATATATATATTTATTATATATTATAACGTTACTCAATAGAAAACCTATGTGTTACTTTAAGAAGAATGGAAGATACATTTGAAAATTCTCCTCATTTATTCCTCTCAATGGAGCCCCGGTTGGTGTCACTAAATGCATCTTATTAAAAGGAGCAGAGACATATATGGTTTAGCAAATATGTAAAGTCAAATATGGTGAATACTTTCCATAAAGTCTCAGGCTCATAGAGCATATGGTTTCTGAGGAGATGAATGGGGGCCAGTTGTTCAAAACTAACGACATCCTTAGTTAGCAATTGTTAAAACTCTCATCAGTTAATATGGGAAATATGCTAATATTTTTACTGAAAAAAATGTGAGCAGCTTTTGCAAAAAGTGTATATTTCTAATTGCATTGCGGCATGCTTTAGAGCAGGCTCTTTTTTCTACTTTTCTGCTCTTTTGATCATTTATAGCCTTTTTTTATTATCCGAAATAATTCCACACCGCTAAAATACTTATTAAATTAATTTCAATTAGTTATCCTTACTAATTGGATGGAAATCTGGATGGATCGGTGGATGGGGCCGTAAAACCAAAAAAAAAAAAAAAAAAAAGCATTCCTCGGTTTCGTCAACCATGGTGATGATGGGGGATTAACTTATATTTGTTAACATATTTATATATTTATTTATTAATTTATTTATTTATCCGGCCTCGGTAGCTAGGTCGGATGCGCGTATGACTGGTGATCAGGAGGACGCGGGTTCGATACCTACCGAGGTCGGCAACTTTCTTTCGTGGAGATTGATTATGGAATCTTTTCTTCGGTCATTCTCTCCCTTCTGCTGATTCAAGAAGGGCAGTTGCCACTTTCTGACGAAAAAATGTGCACTGTAATGGTTAACCGCTTACGCATAAGCCTGCCCAGGTTAAGTGTGGATAGGTAAACTGACCGGCTCGAAAATGAACTAAAATAGTGTTGACTGGGCCGTTAAACTCCAATACAAACAAACAATTTATTTATTTATTTATTTATTTATTAGGTAATTATCAGTGTTCAGGTTCGCTGAACTAGAATTATCCTCGTAAGTAAACCAATTAATATAATGTATGCATGCAATTCAAAAACTGCATGAAAAACGGTGCAGATCCGGTTCAGAGGGCAGAAGCAATCTGATCAGGATCTACACTGTTTGCAAAGATAAGGATTATCGTGTTCAGCGGGGTAAGGATTAATGAATTTCAGGTTAGTACACTATTAAGCAAAAAGTTTTACAAGAACAATATTATTAATTATTGACTTAAATTAGTAAAGTGTGAAGCTCAATAAACAACCAATCCCTTTACTATCGGCTTCCGTACTTTACCCCAATAAAGAGATCCTTGATGATAAACAGATCATTGTTATCAATTTTCACACATTTGATTGTCATTCTAGCTCTTATTAAAGACAGTAACGAGTATATTATATACTTTATTTATTTATTTATTTATTTATTTATTTATTTATTTAAATAAAATAAATAAATAAATAAAAAAATAAAGTATACAATATACACGTTACTGTCTTTAATAAGAGCTAGAATGACAATCAAATGTGTGAAAATTTATTTATTTATTTATTTATTTATTAGTCACATTTCTGACTATCAGCTACTCAAATTACTTGATATATGTGTACTATATGTATATATTAGTGGCAAACAGTGTAGATCTGGATGTGCACTGTGTGCAAAGTCTTCACTGCTCGTATTTTTGTAGGAATTGCTCAGTATGTTTCCATTGTTATCAATTTTCACACATTTAGAACTTCCTATTTGATTGTCATTTCAGTTCATATTTAAAGACGGACAGTAACAAGTATACTGTGTAATTTATTTATTTATTTATTTAATTAATTAATTTATTTATTAGTCACATTTCTGAATATCAGACCCTCAAATTACTTGATACATGTATATTGTATTCATTTAAAATTCGCAAACTGAATGACAAAGTAGATCCAGATCAGATGGATCTGGATGTACACTGAGTGCAAGTCTTCATGGCACTATATATTCTTGTAGAAAAGGCTCCTTGACTATCAATATCACAATAAGAACAACCCGCTAAACCCCACTTTTCGTTATGCTGACTCAAGGTCAACGTCACGGTTGAAGGCGGCGGGGGATAGCTGTCCTTAGGAGTGTAGTCCAAGTTAACCTGAAAATGTCGTGTATGCGTTGTTATATTTATTATAAACGTGTCATTGGTTATTTGTTATTTTTACTTGAAATAAAAAAAGCAATACAATAACTTGATCTTGTTTCCTAACAAATTAATAGAAGATTCCGTAAAACCAAAATTATATAACACACAACCTGTATCTTGGACAGAAACAAGAATTACGAAAACATACCTATACAAATGCATTGTAAACTTTACCGCCGAAAAAACGAACATTATGAGAGGAAGAATTGCGGTATTTGTATTATTTCTGCTCAAATAAGAAAAATAAGGTTTACCCCTGTAAACCCCAATTTTACTATATAAAATTGGGGTTCAAGGGGGGGGGGGGGCGAAATATTAAAGGCGTGTCTTCGTGATGTAAATAATGTATGCCCCTATGAGCCCCAGTTTTCCCCGTATAAACTGGGGTTTAGCGGGGTATTCATTACACGGGTTTGTTAACATGATGTTTTGTTTGTTAGATTTGACGTTTAACTCTCCAATCAACACTGTATCTGTCATTTTGGAGACGTTGCCTCCAATTTTGTGGAAATTTTACCCGCCATTGAGATGAAATGACATCTCAAGCCCTGTAGCCCAATGAAACCAATAGGGTTTATATGTATGCATCGCGGATGCTCTCGTCGCTGTTGTGGGGCGTATGCTGTTTGGACATTGGTTTCCGCCACATACTCCCTGCTCCATGCTGTGACGGCCATCGTGCGGTGCATGTCGTATACGTGCGGCGAAGAGGGGACCCTATAAATCTGCTATTTATCTTTGAAGCCTTTCGCTTTCGCCAAAGATATGTTCCTAGGTCTATAGCAATATAAAAATACTTTGTGCTGTACATGGCATGCATCGCGGATACTCTCGTCGCTGTTGTGGGGTGTATGCTGTTTGGACATTGGTTTCCGCCACATACTCCCTGCTTTATGCTGTGGCGGGCGTCTTGCGGTGCATGGCGTATACCAACGATGAAGAGGGGACCCTATAAATCAGCTATTTATACTTTCTTTTATATCTTAATTATCATAATGAGCCTTTTACCATCACTGTCATAGTTTTTTGGCTTCAGATTTTAAGCATTTATTTCAGACATATTTTATCGTATGCATTATAACAGTTCTAATCAACATAGAACAAGATTTGTGTTTTAAGTTTTATGTAAGAACAAATATTTCAACTTTTATGTACTATCACAAACTAAGGTTTTATTCCTAGATTTCAGTAAATGTTTTATAAATGCTGTATATATTGTAGATAATTAAAATAGTTTTATATATGTATTTTGCGTATTAGCTAAGAGGACCATATGTTAGAAAAGTATCTACATGCTTAATATGTTATCCTCTATAAATAAAGACATTATTATTATTATTATTATTATTATTATTATATGAACGGTCCGACTCGCAGCGCTTTTACTGGCCAGGCTTAGAACCTCTAAGCGGTTTACCAGTACTCATGCCACAGGCTGTCGGTTTCTTGAAGTCCCAATGGGCGGGGCCGATTTTAACATGATATAAATGCTCATACCCTAACAGATATCAAAAGTGGGGCCGAGGTGACTTTTGGGCCGAGATGTCTAGGGACCGAGGTGACAGTGGGGCCGAGGTGTCTAGGGCCGATGTGACTAGGGCCGAGGTGTCTAGGGCCGACTTGGTTTTGGGCCGACCTGTCTAGGGGCCGAGGTGGTAGTGGGGCCGAAGTGTCTGGAAATCCCATTTTCTTAGTCAAGACTAAGTGTGTGAGTGATTCGCCGGAGTTTACATATCGATAAAAGCCACAAAAAATGATAATTCATTATTTATAATTCCAACTTTGTCATAGAAATGTTTAGAAATTCCAACAAAATGGTACATTTTAGGAATTCTTTCGAAAACGTAAGAATGAACTTACCAACGGCCACGGCGGAATGATTATTAAATAAGAAGCTATCATAGTTGAAAAAAAATCCAAGCGAAAAATACAAAAATAAAACGTCCAAGTCTTTAAATTCAGTATAGTTCTTATAACATTAACGTTTTCGGTAATTTTCCATCTTTTAATCGAAAGCTATAAACAATGACGTATACGTAACGCGCGGGTTCGAAACGTGCTCTTTGACGTCACGTTATATTACTACCTGTCGCTATGTGAAATTCTTGCTCATGGAATTTATCGAAGTATAAAACTTTTTTTTTCAACCGATCAAATCGCTCGTAATGTTTATAATGATGGTATGTTTCTCAGTGATTGCATAAACGTATTTTGAGAACTATTCTAACATAGCGCGCCTATTTCGGCAATGGGAAGGAACTGTGTTTTATTATACAACAAATTATAGGGCGGAAGAGCGTGCCGAGTGACGTCATTAAAAGCTGCCGATTTATGACTTCACGTGCACATCCTTTGACGTTAGACGGTATGACGTCACTTTCTCGCACCGAAAACGTCACAAAAGGATAAAAAATACATGTGTTACAGTCATTTTTGCGGGAATTCTTCTTACAACGGCGAAAGGTTGTGAGAATTTAAAAGCAACAACAACATTATTGCCGATTTTCAGCGTGTTACAATCCAAGAAGATCAGCTCTGTCTGTGATTTGTTGAGTAATAAATCACGGTTTGGAGATCATTTGTAAAGTAGATCAAATCATGAGCGCGTAGCTCGTAATTTCAAGTAAGCAAATATTAGCTAAGCAGGAATAGGCGTGTAATGGTTCATGCGATCATTAAAGACTCTAATCAGACTAAGCATGCACAGTCTGATCAGAATCTTCGCTGATCACAAAGGCCGTATTGCTGTTGTCCCTGTGTGGCATAGTGCTTTCATTTTATCTCACAAAGGTGACTTTTCTGATGAAAACATGTGTTATTTTCTCTTGTTTGTACTCAGGGTGCTTCTTAGAACCGTTGAACGAGTTCTAATGAGTAGCCAAAACATAGTCTCGGAGCAGAAATAAGCAAAATAATGTTCACCCAAGTAAACCCAAGTTTTCTCTATACAACGTGGAGTTAAAAAAGGAGCTCATATCACGGACGTGTAAACGTGATGTTGTGCGCTGAAATTGCTGCTGGGCAGAGTATTTTGTTCCCTTCAGCCGACTAACCTTCTTGAAAATTTAGAACAGACATGTACCACTTTTTAATCTGAATGTCGTTTTAGTTAATATGCAATATTTGGGCGATTATCAAGTGATATGGGTTCTTATCTAGGAGTGTAACTTATTTATTATCATTCAATGGATGTGATGTTCACCAGATAACAAAAAGCAAGGTCTTTGCCATTTCTAAATTATGAAATATAGCACGTAACAAGGTTATAGATGGTAGTTTATGACCGGGATTTGTGTGCTCTGCACTGTAAAAAATTAATGTAAACATTACACCACAACTGGTGGCAGCTGAGCTTCCACCAGTTTTGGTGTAAGTTATCTCCATTGCATGCTCGATAACTTTTCACCGAATAACCGGCTATTGATCCAGATAAATGGTGTAATTACGCACCTGAAAATCGACAGAAAGTTTACACCAAAGTGGAACTGATCTACATTACAGGTGTAAATGTGCAATCATATTTTGAAAGAAACGTTTCCGGGTGTAATGTTTACTTCATTCAGTCGGTGTAACATTACACCAATATTTAAGACTGGCTACACCACAGCGTACAGTTGTATAGTGTAATTATTTATTTAATTCTTTTTTTCATTGGTATTCTAATACCACTTTCTTAGGGTACATGTACCTTTGATACACTTCTAATAGGGTATCAGTTACCATTTTTCAATGGTAATGTTAGAGCTTTCGGAAAATGGTAGTGTAAAAATCTGATTTTTCCATTAGATTTTGCCGAAATTCTTTATTAAACAGAAACTGTGTTTATACTGAAATGGAGTTTATCTTATTTTAATCTTATTTAGCAGGATTTTCATTATGCATGAAACAACCCTATAATCATTATTAATAATTATAAAACGTGTATGATGTTTATGCTGTTTTGAGCTATATGACACGAACGAGGAACAAAATAACATAATGTCGTACATATAGGGCATCTTATACGACTACTTACACCATTCGACAAGAAACGTTAACTTACGTTACGATGAAACAAAACACCAGTATTGGTGCAGCAAAGCACCGATAAGCTGGAGAGATAACGCTTTCAGAGTGTAATTACTTTTTTACAATGAACATAACAAAATATTATCCATCATTTGAAGAAATATTACACCGATACTTAGTTACACTGAAAAAAGTGTAATGTTCACAGTTACACCACCCATCAAAAAATGTTACCCTGTAGTATGACTAAAATTACCCTATTTAGTAGCAAACCTTACACCATAAATAGTGTAATTATTTCAAACAACAATTGATACGAAACGTAACTCTTGTTTTACAGATTCGATACACCAAACACCAAATCTGCGGCGCTACACCAAATTTTGAGTAAACTATACAAGTTATCAGTGTATTGTTACTCAAAGTTACATTTTACACCCAAAATGGTGTATGGTTCGAAATCACACGAATTCAAGTGTAAACTTTACTCTGTCTTTAGGTATAATAAACACATTTTTTTTACAGTGTGGTTATGCTTTACCGTATTGATCCGAAGTATTGAAACAGACAGGCTAAAGCAAACCGTGCAGATCCATATCAGACTGCTCCTGAAGGTGCAGTCTGATCAGGGTCTACACTGTTTGCCTTTCCGCCTGCAACTTTTGGACTACTAGCTTGATCATTAAACAGATGTGTTAAATTTTAATTGAGATCTCAAGGTGACCGAACTTTTAGGATTTTTACGGTATACGGAACCATACTCTTCCGTTGAATGACAACTCACTGCGGTTTATAGGGTCGATTGTTTGTCGATACTAAGTGGCAGTAGCTTCACGTTGTGGACATCCAAGTGACTATCACTGATTTGTGCCAGATAACGGTTGTTTATAGCCATTACTTTGTCAGAGTATTGTTTAACCATTTTTATTCCAAATGGAATCTTCCTCCTTATATATAGCAGGCGTCCATTTCAAAATTTAGGGGTGTCAGGTTGCGTTTTCTTCAAACTCTAGTTGGAAATTTGTTGAACGATTTGCAAAGAGTGTAGGCCTTGATCAGACGCCGTATTCTGTAGCGTCTGATCTGGGCCTGCACTGCTTGCCAACTACCCGTTTTGGGGTGTCCGGTACAAAATTGGATTGGACTCATATTTTGGGCTTATAAACAGTATAGACCCTGATGAGACACTGTTTGCTTATAGTATAGGAATTAAAGGGTTAAACGAAACAGTCTTGGTTCCCAGGACAATATTTCCAGCCTACACTCTAAAACAATTGACCATTCTAATGTGTAACGTCTGATTGAATATCGCCGAAAGGGGGATATCCAAATCTGCCCACGCACAGATTATTTTTGAAACTTCAGCTGTTGTTTACTTGAGGACTATCAACTTATATATCAACTTATATATGAGTTTGTTTCATTTGATAAATTACTATAGGTCTCAGGAGAGCTCCTTGAGGCAATCCCCTGTAGAGGTCATAAACACCAGTGAACTCTTCGGTCTTAACTCAACAGGTGTGATTATTTTCATATTTTGTTGCTTTGATTGCCAACAGAACTCTATAAGGATTAATCTAGTACAAAAAACGTAAATGTTGCTATGTCTGTTAATATTCCTTATAAATTTAATTACAAAATTTCCTCCATTTTTCGTGAAACTTTTAAAAAAATAAGATGTTCATCATAAGTATTAGATGTGTTACTGATCTTGTCACCCCAAGATATTGCATATAAAATAGGCCACATATGTTCTCTATATAGCAAACAAATTAAAAAAAAAATAGAAACCGGTAACATTGTGTTTGAAAGCTAGATATGGGTTCAGGTCTATTTTTGTGCCAAAATCAGTTGCAATACTAGGGGACAAGATTTCCTTAAAGTGTATTTTTATTGTATTTTATGACCATTTAGGGCCACCTTATCATACAAAGCTTAGCATAGGCATTTAAATAAAAACACCCCCTCCCACGCCCCCAAATAAAAGACACTGTTTACAGACAGGATTGTTTAGTTTGACTTTTAAAAGGTAAATGAGAACATACATTATCAACGTATACAAGTCAAGTTTTATCCAGTATTTTAAAGAGAAAAAATAAAATGCATTCATGCACTGTCCATGATGAATGATAGTGTTGACAGTTTTGCAAAATGATTGTATTACAAAGTATTGCTGAAAAAAATTACATTGTGACACAATAGAAATAAGACAAAGTGGATCTTTTTACCCCATTTTATTTGGTCTTCTTGTACATTTTAAACCCTGTCCCTGCTAGCATTCTACATAAATCTACAGCGGGCCGTTAGCGGCCCGTCAGCTACCCTGACGGGCCGCCAACGGCCCGCTGTAGATTTATGTAGAATGCTTACTGGGGTAATACAAAGACACTTTATGTCAGTAATACGCAATGAGGTTTTGAATTTGCTTAATTAATTACTTTCATAATCCTATTTTTTCCTTAATTATTTTTGTTGTTGTCATTTTCTTCTTTAAAATAAAACAACAGTCAATAGTTTGCCGACTTGAAGGCACAGACTGATTTGCTGATTTGTTCTTATAATTGATTGGCCCATGTATTGTTGATGTTTTCTTACATCACTTGGTCAAAGAGGTGCAGATGTTGTTCGCATTTAGGCACTGCGTCTACCGTTACTTCATCTGTAAACGGTAGACGCTTCTCTGTAGTTAACATGTCTGATTTGACATGACAGTCTACAGATTTAATTTATCTAATTACTTGACGTGCTGCAAACTGTAATATGCAGTACGTCGGTCAAACTAACCGCATGCTTAAAACTAGATTGAACGAGCATTATCGTAGAATGAGTAAGCCTAAGAAAACTGACACTGTCTTATACCGTCACTTTCGACGTACAGGTCATTCTGTAAATAACATTGTTATACAACCAGTGGAAAAACTTTATTACGATGCAAATTCTACATCTAGATTCAAAATAATCAAAAAACATGAAGCTGAACTGAAATGGATTAAATTTTTACAGACCCCTTTTCCACTGGGATTTAATGACAACATTTATCATGAGGGTAATATTTCCAGAATGCCGGACTTTGATATTTTCTCACTCCTGGAATGTCGAAAACGCAGAACTAGATCTCACGGCACCAGGAAAAATGGTAACTTTAAACGTAAATCAAGTGCGTTTAAACGAAACAATACTAGACTGAAGTGACTGTCAATTATATTATTAAATCATGGACGCCACTCTATGCTTTCATTTTTAAGTTCATTACCCGTTTCTGTTTTACGTCTTCTGGACACCGAGGCGAATAAATTCTACGATAGTTCTCATCAGTTATATGATGCGGCTCTCTTAACTAGAGGCTATACTCAGCATACTCTCCGTCCTTACATTGATTCCGAAATTAATCATAAACGCCATTTCTTCAAAATATCCTTCATTAATAAGGGTATGGATTTTATAGATTTGCCCAGTATCTTCCGTGAGAGATCGGTGCTTTCTTCCATTCCTGCTTATTTTCAAAATACTGAAACACCTATAATTTGCTATAAATATAACAAACCTGTTAGATCTATCATTTTTAATTTCAATAAACTTGTTTCAGATCTTGATATTGATACTAATACTCCTGATTCATGTGATTGTAAAAACTCAAAGTATTGCTATCCTGTTGCTGGTCATGTAATTACTGGCAATTTGAAAATTATTCCTGATTCTAGGATAAGGAATATAATTTCTAAAGGACCGAAATATCGGTTTCCTTCTAAAATTGATTTCAGTAAATGTAGAGATGAAATCGCTGCTTCCTTGAATGAATTCGGTAATCGATGGTGTAAGCGAGAGTATGTTGAGCATAAAGCCCTTAAGGACTGGAAACTTAGCATTTTAAAACTAGTGAATAAACGCATTTCTTTCTATTCTCAAAATACTAACATATTACCTCCTAAGCCCAAGATGTCTTTACGTCATCTTAAACTAGGTATTCAAGAATTTCATAAGAAGTTTGTTTTGGCCCCTGCAGACAAGGCCGCTAGCAACGTCGTCGTTGTGTGACGGCTCCACTATGTTAACCCGCTTAAGCAGGAGCTTGGTGGTACTAAGGCCTATGAACTTCAGCCTTTAGCTGAAGAGAGAGCTATAGTAGATAAACATGTTTGTCTTTCAGCCACCAAGTTTGCTGTGTGTGTTAACGAAGGCCAAGACAAGCTTCCTACGCTATACGGGTTACCAAAACTTCATAAAAAACCTTACAAAGCACGGTTTATTGCAAATTCTAGCTCTTGCACTACCACTGAACTTTCTAAATTATTAACTTCCTGTCGTACTGCTATTAAAACGCATGTAATTAAATACTGTGATATAAAGTCTTTGAAAGATCAGGAAGAAATCTGTTTTGGTCTATAGAAAAAATCGAATGAGGTTTTAAATAAATTGAAATCTAGACATTTTCGTGCTTCTAGTCTGTCTACCTACGATTTTTCCACTCTTTACACTACACTTCCTCATAATCTTATAAAAGAAAAGCTTAATGATTTAATTGAATGGGCTTTTCACAGAGAAGATTCTCTCTATCTTGCATGTAATGTCAGAAATGCATTTTTCACTTCAAAAGAGCATAAGAATTATACACTTTGGTCATGTCAGAAAGTGTGTGATGCCCTCACCTTTCTACTTGACAATATTTATATTAGATTCGGTACTAAGTTATTTAGACAAATTGTGGGTCTTCCGATAGGTAGTAATTGCGCACCTCTTGTGGCTGATCTGTTCTTGTATTGTTATGAAAGAGACTTCATTTTGTCGCTTTCCATTGATAACCAATCTGAAATTATTGAAGCTTTTAGCTCTACTTCTAGATATTTAGATGATTTATTAAATATTGATAATACCTATTTTGATGGTTTGATCAGTCAGATTTACCCCCTAGAACTTCAGTTAAATAAAGCAAATTCTTCTGATACCGAGGCCCCGTTTTTGGATTTACATCTATCTATTATAGATGGATTTGTTTCGTGCAAAATTTATGATAAACGCGATGACTTTGATTTTGAGATTGTAAATTTTCCTTTTTTGGATGGTGATGTTCCTCGTGCGCCATCCTATGGCGTTTATATTTCGCAATTAATTCGATTTGCTAGAGTGTGTAGTCATGTAACTGACTTCAGCACTCGTAATAAATTATTAACGGCTAAACTCCTTAATCAGGGTTATCGGTACCATAAACTACGCAAAGCCTTTTCAAAATTTTATAGACGCCATTCTGATTTAATTTCAAAATTCAATATTGGACTTAAATCTCTTCTGCAACAAGGTCTATCGGAAGCCGAATTTTATGGTGACTTAGTATATAAATTCAGAAACATATATAACCGCAATGACTTCAGCACCCAATTTCGTAAAATCATTCTTCGATATAAAAAGATTGGGTACAACATGGATATTATACGACAGACTGCATGCATGGTAGTTAACCTAATCACGGTTGGCAACTTTGCTTCCCTCTTTAATTGCACGCCGGTGGGTCAGGCCTCAGATTCTATGACGGCTCCAACGTAAAGGCTTATTGAAAATTAGAGAGAAAATGTTGGTTGGTGCCTGATGCTCTGTCTCTGGTCGGGCTAATCGGAGTCTAACTGTTGGTTTTCTTTTGCTCCAGCATTTCAGTGGTTTCTTGCTGTCGCGTCCTCACCGTTGTCTCATCTCTGTGGTTCTTTGATTTTTGTGTTCACGGAGATGTTGCACTGATGAGTTAGGAGGCCTTCATGCGGACTGAACAAATTATTTGTCTGAATCGCGACGGAAGTAAAGCGAGGATTGTGGCCACGTAAAATCGATTTAAGCCCCCCCCCCCCCCCCCCCAGTGGAAATCTTCCACTGACCGTGGGCGGCTCTTCTGTGGCGATTTATTTATGTTGTTGTTACTGTAACTGTCCTTATGGCCTTCCTTTGTTTAGGTTTCCATTATGGTCTGGTCGCTTAATGTTTGTATTTCTTTCCCTTTGGTGTCTTTTATAGGTGGAGTAAGTTAATTGTATCAATTCCTGATCTTTGTTTTACTTCTACTTCACACTCCGATCCCCCACCAAAGGTTTTGTGAGATCATGAAAAGAATTTTCTGCACTTTTCTAGGTTCATTATAACATCTGTAAAATTGAAAACTACAATGTTTTAGTCGTCCAAATAAATGCAGAGCTAGTCACACTGGAACTAGTTTAAAAATTGGCATTTGGCATACAGTTCCCTAAATGAAATTGATGGAAGGCAAGTTGTTGTAACAAATTCAATTTATAGCTGATATTATATTTAGATGTAGTTATACCGTTCGCATATTTAGTAATATGTATGCAGTACTTGCCATGTATGCTAAGTTTTCTAGCTCTGTATTGACCAGTTTTGCAAATGGCGCGAATCAGCTTTAGCTGTACTACTAGCATATTTGCTGAACAAAAATCTGCAGGTGGCTATATATTTTTCTATAGCACTGATAGCAAATATACTGTTTGCTCTTTTATTCCTCTGAAATGGTTTGAAAGTTGAACTGAACAGTCTTCTCTATTATATTAATTCATGTTACTCAAAAATAACTGGTTGTTTTCCGGATCATATATAAGAATATAACTAGATCATATTTAAAATATAACTTTCTTACACTGATTTGCACAGCATGCGACATTTGTTGCGATTTCAGGACTCTTTAGTTTAGTTAAGATTTTAAGGGGGCATGTCAGAATGACAAAAGAGCCAAAACAACAGTGTCTCCATTTTGTCTACAGTAATCTGTGTATACAGTGGGCCAAAAGATTAGAAGAAAATTGTCTGCGGTATTATGATATTTCTGGCTCACCATAATAAAATCATCATAACTCTTGGTCATTCAAGCAAGCTGTGCCATTCCGGTATGACAGACTTTTCTAACAATTTAAGTCAACTGCATCAGTTAAATACATACTTATTAGAGAGTCAAGAAAATTGTCTAGTTTACAGACCCATCCATTGTACTTGCCATTTCAACAATCTTTGTCATAATAAGCTTCAGCAAGCTTTAGGATTTCATTAAATGCAAACGCTCTTGTTATAAAATGAAATATTTTTTTATTGAATTGTTAATGAACGCTCAAAATAAATTGTGTTTTGGTGTTCCCCAGGGTACCATAACTGATACAACTGCTGATTATATGAGCTTATACTATACACATCAAGGTTTAAGCATGCATATATTCATGTTTATATATATTATTTGCAAGCAATTTCTCGATTGAAAATGTTATACCATGTCTACAAATGGTTTGAAAAAAATAATAAAAATCTGACCATTACTATTCAATGTTCAAAATGCAGCATGTTACCGGTCTCAGATTTGCAAGAAAGTTTTACAAAATGTTCTACACATATATGGGCAATTTTCATATTAAAATGAATAGGTGACAAGAACTGCAACAGTATGAAATCAAAAGTCAAACATACTCCAAAAGATTTTATGGTTTTGAAGTCTAGGGTCTCCTTCATATGAAATTGTGCATGGTCTATGGAACTTTACCTGAACAATAGTAAATGTGATACAAAAATAATCACAAATGACTACAGTGATGCCTGAGAACAAAATAACTCCGAAACATAAGAAGCTGTTGTGTATATATATATATTTTTCTTTATATATATATATATATATATATATACAAAAAAGAGAAATGACATCACACGGAAAACACAGTAAATAATATTATTTATTTATATATATATATATATATACTTGTTTGGGTTACCCCTATTTTCAGATGCAGAAATAAACAATACATTGTAGATTTATAATGAAAACAGATATGAGAGTGAAATAGCTAAATAATGAACAGTAATTTACCAGGCATTAATTATGCACAATAACATGGAAATCTGTGCTTGAACAGAACCCTATGGAAATTTACTATAGGCTGGAACTCCCCCTTTGCCAGGTATCAGAGTGGCCGGCGAAGGGTAGATTTAACCCATTGTATACTAGTGGACTCTTCTTTCGCTAAATGTTGCACAAGTCCATTTGTCATACAAGGGTGGCAGGCCTATTTTTGTGACTCGAACTTTTTATAGACCTAAATGTCACTGATACTATTGTTTAATACTTCAACAAGGAAATTCTTAGACATTTTCTTCACGCAAGTAGTTCTTGAAATGAAATAATTCAGTAAGAGAAAAGGATTTGATTGACAGCAAATAAAAGTTGTTTTTTTTCCATTGACACTTTGTGAAAAAAATGGTTCTGATTATTTTTGATACAATATTAAAAGATCATTTGACTGATATTATAAGGGTGCGTAAGGAACATAGTAGACTCAGTACCACTGGCGCTTTTGTATGGGAAGTTGTGTTCCAACACGTGCTGTGCCCTGACTTTGGAGAGAAGTAATACAATATGCTAACTTAAAAGATGTAGCACTTTAGCCTCAAAGATAAATATATAGCTGTCTACAAGATATCATTTTATTATGTTTCTTTTAATATGTTTTAGTTATTTGTTTCAAATGAAGTTTTTAACAGTTAATTAAAAGGGACTAAAAACAATTTGCTATTCACCCATAATTATGCTGTGTAAATGGCATTTTCTATAACGATACAATTACAGGTAAATTGCGGGTTGAAATGTAAACCCTAGTTTTCTTGACATAAAATCGGATTGACAATGACATTACATGAGCATGTTAATGTGATGCTAAATTAGCCAATATTGTTTGTTGGAATGGAATTAATATTATACTATACCTACTACTACTCAGTACTATTACTACTACTACTACTGATAATAATTTTAATAATAAATCGAATGTAATAATAATTATACTGTTACTACTTTTTCCACTACTGCTACTATCATAGGGCCCCTGCCGATCGGGGTTTGAAGAAAACGATTGGACTGCATGATGCTTCCACGCAGTGTTGCAACTGACCGCACATGAGTACAGGTAACCGTTTAGGAGGTCTTAGCCTGCCCAGGCAAAGTGATGTGAGTCGGACCGTCCCTATTTATAAACCTTTTGGTTTGTTTGGGCGGCAGGGCTTGAGATGCGATTGCTTGAGATGCGATTTCATCTCAATGTCGGGTAAAAGCCTCACAAATTGAAAGTAACATCTCCAGAATGACCTTAATAATACTGCCGGGAACATAAAATCTCAATACAAGCAAACAAACCACTACTACTACTGATGATAGGTACTTCTTATAATAACGAAAATTAAAATTTTAAAAATAAAATTAATTACACTTACTACTACTCTCACTACCCCAACTACTACAACTCAGTACTACTATAATCGGGGCTTGAAGAAATAGGTGGGCTGCATGATGCTTCCACGCAGAGCTGGAACCAGCCCGCACACGAGTACTTGTAAACCGGTATGAGGATCTATGGCTGCCCAGGCAATGCGGTGCGAGTCGGTCCATCCATGTTTATAAACCATATTGGTTTCATTGGGCGGCAGGGCTTGAGATGTCATTTCATCTCAATGTCGGGTAAAAATTGGAAGCAACGTCTCCAAAATGACCTATACAGTGTTGAGGGGGACGTTAAACTTGAAATCAAACAAACAAACAATCATCATCAAAACGATGCTTATAATAATTTTATCTTGCTACTACTCCCACATCTACAACAACTACTACTACTACTACTACTACTACTACTACTACTACTACTACTACCACTACTACTACTACCACACTACTACTATTATTACTACTACTACCACCACTTCCACTACTGCCTACTGCTTCTATCACTGTACTACTACCATTGCTTCAACTATTATTATTATTATTATTATTATTAACGTGATGGAAATAAAGTTGATAAACACTAGCTAATATTGTTTGTAAGAAAGAACATTTAACAATAACAATGATAATAATGATAACAAACAATAATAATAATAATAATAACGTGTTGTTCTTGATGCTGGAAAGGTGCTCGCTAAGTATTTAGAAGACCAGTCTTTTTGCTTCACTGATCAGTCATGGTCGAATTCAACTCCGTGAAATATACATTTTAAATTCAACACAGGTTTCCACATCAATCTAGATATTCAATCTATGGAATTCAACAAAAAAGGAAAAAAAATGAACAACCGCAATTTGATACTGAAAATTCAGTGTTCATGTATTTCTAGTTTATAACTGAACGGCTTTAATAATGAGATGTCATTGCATATTTCCTTCCGAAATGGTACAGTGAAATCACAATCGACTCACTTGATATGACACTCTGTGCCATATCTTTTCTTGTTTCGTTTTTTAGCTCACCGTCACGCTTTTGGGATCACTTTTTGTCCGTCCTGCGTCTGTCCATGCGTCCGTGCGTGCGTAAACAATTTCTTCAAACGACATCTCTTCCTAAACCACTGATCGGATTTTGACCAAACTTCACAGGAATGATCCTTAGGTGGTCCTCTTTCAAAGTTGTTCAAATGGTTCCGGTCCGTTGCACATCTAGGTCACAGGAGCCAAAATAGACTTTTTTTCACTAAAAAATCTTCTTCTCTGAAACCAAAAGGCCCGGGTCTTTGATATATGATATGAAGCTTCATCTAGTGGACCTCTACCAAGATTGTTCAAATTATAGTGCTGGGACCAAAAACGCCCCCACCCCGGGACCCTTTGATTTCACATGTGATTATATTGAGAAACTCTTTAAAAAATCTTCTTCTCTGAAACCGCAAGGCCCAGGTCTTTGATATTTGGTATGAAGCTTCAACTAGTGGACCTCTACAAAGATTGTTCAAATTATAGTGCCTGGGCCAAAAACGCCCCCGCCCCGGGGCCCTTTGGTTTTACATAGGCTTCTAAAGGGAAAATCTTTAAACATCTTCTACTCTGAAACCGTAAGGCCCAGGTCTTGATATTTGGTATGAAGCTTCATCTAGTGGACCTCTACCAAGATTGTTCAATTTATAGTGCTGGGGCGAAGAGTGCCCCCGCTCCGGGGCCCGTTGGTTTTACATGGACCTATATAGGGAAAATCTTAAAAAAAACTTCTTCTCTGAAACCATAAGGTCCAGGTCTTTGATATTTGGTACGAAGCTTCATCTAGTGGACCTCTACCAAGATTGTTCAAATTATAGTGCTGTGACAAAATAACCTCGCCCCAGGGCCCTTTGGTTTTACAAAGGATTATATAGGGAAAATCTTTAAAAATCTTCTTCTCTGAAACCGCAAGGCCCATTTCTTTGATATTGGTATGAAGCTTCATCTACTGAACCTCTACCAAGATTGTTCAAATTATAGTGCTGGGGCCAAAAATGCCCCCGCCCTGGGGCCCTTTGGTTTTACATAGGCTTATATGGGAAATCTTTAAATATCTTCTTTTCTGAAACAGCAAGACCCAGGTCTTTGATATTTGGTATGAAACTTCATCTGGTGGACCTCTACCCAGGTTCTTCAAATTATAGCCCTGGGGCCAAAAATGCCCCCGCTCCAGAGCCCTTTGGTTTCACATAGACTTGTATAGGGAAAATCTTTAAAACTCTTCTTCTCTGAAACCACAAGGCCTAAGTCTTTGATATTTGGTATGTAGCTTCATCTAGTGGACATCTACCAAGATTGTTCAAATTATAGCCCTGAGACCAAAATGCTCCCGTTTCGGGACCCTTTGGTTTTATACAGACTTCTATAGGGAAAATCTTTAAAAATCTTCTTCTGTGAAACCACAAGGCCTAGGTCTTTGATATTTGGTGTGAAATTTCATCTAGTGGCCCTCTATCAAGATTGTGCATATTATAGCCCTGTGGCCAGAAATGCCCCCGCCCCGAGACCCTTTCGTTTTGCATAGACGTATATAGGGAACTATTTAAAAATCTTTTTCTCTGAAACTGCAAGGCCCAGGTCTCTGATATTTGATATGGAGCTTCATCTAGTGGACCCCTACCAAGATTGTTCAAATTATAGCCCTTGGGCCACAAATACCCCCGCCCCGGGGCCCTTTGGTTTCAAATAGACTTATATAGAGATAATCTTTGAAAATCTTCTTCTCTGTAACAGCAAGGCCCAGGTCTTTGATATTTGGTGTGAAGCTTCAACTAGTGGACCTCTATCAAGATTGTATAAATTATAGCCATTGGTCAAAACTTCCCCCGCTCCGGGGCCATTTGGTTTTACATAGGCTTATGTAGGGAATATCTTTAAAAAATCTTCTTCTCTTAAACCGCAAGGCCCAGGTCTTTGATATTTGGTGTGTAGCTTCATCTAGTGGACCTTTGCCAAGGTTGTTCAAATTATAGCCTTTGTTGATATTTGGTATGAAGCTTCACCTTTTTAGACCTCTCTCAACATTATGCACATTATAGCCATGGGGCCAATTATGACCCTGGGGCCAATAATGGCCCACCCCGGGGCCCAATTGTTACTCTATGGATCAGGTGAGCGATCCAGGGCCCTCTTGTATTCTACTTTTGATGGGAAATTCTGTCAGCAAATAGTGCAGGCCCTGATCAGACACTGCGTTCTGCGGCGTCTGATCTTGGTCTGCACATTTTGCCAAAGTACCCTTCAGGTTATGGTCTTCTAATTTCATTTGCATCAGCTTACATGTTAACATTTGACCCTGTATCTGATCAGTCTGCATTTCCAGTTGATTTTCTTACCCCCAAAACATGGTAAACAAACTGCCACCTACAAAATTGTATAGAAAAGATATGACACAAAGTGCCGTATCAGGTGCCTCGATTGTGATTGCATGCACTAATTTGGAAGGAACAGGCAACGAAATCGTATTATTAAACCGTTCAGTTATAAGCTTATAAACTAGAATTATTTGATCGTGTCGAAATGAACACTGAAGTATCAAATTCAACATGACCGGTTGTCTTGTTAGTTTGATCATGTTTGTGGAAAACCGTGTTGAATTTAACAGTGTAACGGAGTTGAATTCGACAATGGCTGATCAATGGGTACAGCCGTAGGGATATAACAAACCGACAAAAGACTTGTCTTCTTTATACTTAGCACCTTCCTTTTCAACACCAAGAACAACACGAGTCCAATACTGCCGTGCGTGTTTAAACATTATTATTATTATTATTATTATTATTATTATTATTATTATTATCATTATCAACTGTATCATCGTTTTCTATATTAAGTATTATTGCTGATGGATCTTTAGCAAGTTTTTTATTCATTTTTTCCAACCAATATATTACAACAACAAAAAATAATAATAATAATATAAATAATAAAAATAATAAAAATCCAAATCACAATACTTGTAGAAGTAGCAGTAGCAGTTGAAGTTATAGTGGAAATAATAGTAAGTATAATCATTTTAATCATCGTTTTGATTATTGAAATTATTATGGCAATTATTATTATTGTAGTAGTAGTAGAAGTAGTGGGCGTAGTAATAAGTGTAGTGTTGTTTGTTTGATTCGATATTTAACGTCCCCGACAACACTCTTTAGGTCATTTTGAAGACGTTTTTTTTTTTTTTTTTTAATTTTGTTTGAGTTTTACCCTACATTCATTGAGATGAAACGACAACTCAAGTGCTGCCGCCAAATGAAACCAATACATGAATAGGGTCTATATGCATGGACAGTCCGACTCGCGCCACTTTGCCTGAGCAGGCTAGTAGTATGAGTTGTAGTTAGAGTATCATTATTATTATAATTGTTTTTTTTTATTTTTTAGTATTAAAGTTATCATTATTATAAGTAGTAGAATATTATTAGCAGTTTGTTTGAATCCCCGTCAACACAATTTAGGTCATTCTGGAGACGTTGCTTCAAATTGTGTGGAGCATTTATCCCGCGTTGAGATGAAATGTTATCTCAAGCCCTGGCGCCCAAACAAACCAAACTGTTTAAATGTAGGGGCTGTCCGACTCGCACCATTTTGCCTGGCAGGCTAAGACCCTTCAAGCGGTTTACCAGTACTCATGTGCGGTCCGTTTCAGCTCTGCACGGAAACATTATACAGCCCAGTTTATTTCTGCAAACCCCGATTGGCAGGGACCCATGTAGTAGTAGTTGTAGTTTAATTGTTGTCATCATTGTTTTTATTATTAACATTTTTAGCAGTAGTAGTAGTAGTAGTAGTAGTAGTAGTAGTAGTAGTAGTAGTAGTAGTAGTGGAAGTAGTAGTAGTAGTAGTAGTAGTAGTAGTAGTAGTAGTTGTATTAGTAGAAAAATGTTGTTGTTATATTATTTTTATTATTATTATTATTATTATTATTATTATTATTATGTACATTCCTACAAACAATATAGGCTAGTGTTTATCAAATTCATTTTCTTCACGTAAACATGCTCTTGTAGTGCCCTTATAAATCCGATTTTATGTCATTTTAATTATTTTAACAATATTTCAAGCCGCAACCTACGATTGAATAGTTAGAAAAATACAATATGTACAGTCAAGAAACACAGCATTATAAATGGATGAAATGTAAATATGTATTCTGTCCTTATGAACTTCATTTAAACTAAATGAGAAACATAATAAAACTATATCTTGTGGACAGCTTTATATTTATTTTTGTGACTCAAGTGCTTATAGCAGTTATACGTCTTCTAAGTGAGCATATTGATCGTGTATATCCACAGTCAGGGCACAGCAAATTGTACAAGTTGGCAAGTTTGAAACACAACTTCCCATACAAAGTGTCCACTAAGTTCCTTACGCAACCTTATAATATTCATCAACTGATCTTTTTATATGGGCCCCGTCAAGCGATTTTTGTACTTATTGCCTATGCGAGCAGCGAAGGTTCAGGCGAGCCCGCGCATCCGCGCAGTCTCGCCAGAACCTTCGCTGCTCGCTCATACAAGCAGTGAATCAAGAGGAACTTTCAGACAGAAAGCCATATCCCTGGCCCCTCTGAATGGCTGGGCATGCGCATTTAAAATTTGTCCTGACGGAATGCTCGAAGACACAAATTCGCTTGGCGGGGCTCATATGGAACTCTAGTATGTAAAGTAATCAGAGTCAATGTGTATGCTCTCAGTCAAAATGTGCTTGCTGAACTGCTAGAAAATCATGTAAAACCTTCGTATAAGAATTGCTGCATTTCAACTACTTATGTGAAGGAAATGTGTAAGAATTGCCGCGTTGAAGTCTTAAACAATATAATTAGCGACATATGAACAGTTTAGGTCAATCGAAAGTTCGAGTCACAAAAAGGGGGAGGGAGGAGTCTTGTGGCAATTTCAAGCATTCTAACAATGTGAGGGAGGAAACCCTGTCCAAAAGTGAAAATTCAGTCTTGGGAAATTCAGAGATACCACATGTACAATCTTTATCGCAGCAAACAAATTCAGGAGACAGATCCCTTTGATTCCTTTATGTATTTACTGCATATGTAATACCATGGAAGCCAAAAAAAAAAAAAAAAAAAAACGGCTAATTGCTACTCATCAATTTCATATTTATATCCAATCAAATGTAACTATTGTCTCATACATGGCTTTTGGGTCCACTAACCTCCTTTTCCAGGATCATAACCTTTAGGGGTTTCCCGAATACAATGGGTTAACGCATCAGAGTGGTCGGCGTAGGACAGATTTAAAAACAAATCTCATGCGTCGATTCCACAGGACTACTTGAATTTTGAGGCTTCCAGTTTATGGGGCGCCGATTTACTATTTAATCCGTATTTATAGATACCCATTATTATTTATGGATATCCATAATTCGACTTATGGATATCCATAAATCGAAATATAGATATCCATTATTAATTATGGATATCCATAATTATTTATGGATATCAATAATTCGAATTATGGATATCCATAATTCGAATTATGGATATCCACAAATCGAACTGAATTAATGATATCCATTATGGATATCCATTTTTCGGCTGATTTATGGATATCCATTAATCAAATTATGGATATCCATAAATCCAATTATGGATATCCATAAATCGATTTATGGATATCATTAATTTAGATCGAAATATGGATATCCTTTATTCGAATTATGGATATCCATTATTCGTCTGATTTAAATCGAATTATGGATATTCATTATTCTCCTCTGCAAATAAACCTAATGAATAATGACTGCTCCCTTTCCAAAAAAGAAAAATAAACTCGACTATTCCCGTCAGGTTTCCGATTTAGGTGTGTAATAAAAGCCGGGATGGAGGTGGAGGTAATGTAGGGTAGGCTTTGTGGTGGCCTATGGTGTGGGAGAGATATGTTTTGTTTGATTTGAGGTTTAACGTCCCCTTCAATACTATTTCATTTTGGCGACGTTGCTTCCATAATGTTGGGCATTAAGCCTTCATTGAGATGAAATGACATCTCAATCCCTATCCCTGACTCGCACGACTTTGTTTGGACAGGCTTATACCTTCTAAACGGTTTACCAGTACTCTCAGCTCATGCAGCCAAATCTTTGTTTGTTTGTGTTGGGGATTAACGGCCCAGTCAACACTATTTCCGTCATTTCTGAGCCGGTCAGTTTACCAATCTATACTTTTCCTAGGCAGGCCTATACGTAAGCGGTTAACCAGTACAGTGCATATTCTTTCGCCAGAAACTGACAACTGCCCTTCTTGAATCAGCGGAAGGGAGAAAATAACCTCAGAAAATATTTCATGATCAATCTCCACGAATGAAAGTTGCCGACCCCGGCAGGTATCGAACCTGCGTTCTCCCGATCACCAGTCAGACGCGCATCCGACCGAACTACCGAGGCCAGCACAGCCAAATCTATTTCTCCAAGCCTCAACGGGCGGGGGCAAGGAGATATATCTGAACCTGCCTGGTACTCCATACAACTCAAGTAGTGTTTTGTATGGATACATGTATATGTTATTTGTTTGATTTGATGTTTAACGTCCCCGTCAACACTATAAAGGTCATTTTGGAGACGTTGCTTCCAATTTTGTGGGACTTTTACCCGACATTGAGATGAATTGACATCTCAAGCCCTGTCGCCCAATGAAACCAATAGGGTTTATAAGCATGGACGGTTCGACTCGCACCTCTTTGCCTGGGCAGGCTTAGATCCTCTAAGCGGCTTACCACTACACGTGTGCGGTCAGATTCAGCTCTGCGTGGAAGCATCATGCAGCCCATTTATTTCTTCAGGCCCCAATGGGCGGGGGCTATGTTGATACTATATATAACGACCATGTGCATTTTTCTCCAGAAAGCATGCACGGATTGCCTGTTTGGATCATTATAATCTTACGTTCGACTTTCAGTGTCCTTAGGTGCGCAATCCTCGTAGAGGTGATTCCAGAGGGACCGGACGCGTTGGTCGGAATCCCAGATCTTACGACAGGTTCCGATATTTAACTGCACACATGGCGGGCGTTCAGCGTATGGCGTCCGTTGCTTTGGAAGCCTTACTGGCCGAAAAGGCAGAGAGGTCCCTTTGACTGGCCATCATCTTCAGCGATGATAAAGACCGTGAAGATTTTTAAGGTTTTTACAATAAACCATCACGTGTCATCATTAAATCATTAAACCAAAAGCTTTGGTGGTGATTTATGGATATCCATAATTCGAATTATGGATATCCATAAATCGATCTGAATTATGGATATCCATAAATCGAATTATGGATATCCATTATTCATAAATCAAAGGAATAATGGATATCCATAAATCGATTTATTGATATCCATAATTCGAATTATGGATATTCATAAATTGAATTATAGCTATTGTTATGCATAAGAATTTATTTTTTCTGATTCCCACTTGCACCCCACTGTTGACTTAATAGTGCTATAAATATCTTGTTAATCTTCTTACAGAAGATTGTAGAAAACTGACTCACAGATTAATTTCATTTTTGTAAACAACATGTTTACAAGGAAAAGTACTTCAGAACCTTCCAGAAAGTTCTGGGTTGCATTATATTCAGAAAATTACCTCATCTTATTCCACAGCCCTCTGGAATATTCTAGAGAAATCTTAGGGTCTATAAAAGAGCTTGATTTTTCTCATTGAATCAGACTTTGGAGTTTGATGTTTGGGCATTTAAGAAAAGTTATTTCTAAATTCTGTGTTGGATTGTTAAAGGATATTAATTTTCATTTTGGACTGTGAATTCTGTGGGATCAAGGAAAATAGATTCATTCAGGATATTTCATTCAGAGCTAAGTACATTTAATTTTCTTACTTCTGCAGGTTAAAGTTAACTTGTAAATAAATTTTGTTAAAATTTTCCAAAAGGCTTGTTTGCTTTTTTATGCCCCCGCCATTCGAAGAATGGTGGAAAGGGCATATAGCGTTGCACCTGTCCGTCCGTCCGTTCGTCCGTCCGTGCGTCCGAAACTTAAACGCAGTCAATAACTTTTTTATTTCTTGATGGATTTTAAAATTACTCGGCAGAAATGTTAACCATCATGAGACGACGTGTCACGTGCAAAACCCAGGTCCGTACCTCCAAGGTCAAGGTCATACTTAGACGTCAAAGGTCAAAAAAAGGGTCCGAAACTTAAACGCAGTCAATAACTTTCTTATTTCTGGATGGATTTTGAAATTACTTTGGAGAAATGTTAACCATCATGAGTCGATGTGTCACATGCAAAATCCAGGTCCGCACCTCCAAGGTCAAGGTCATACTTGGAGGTCAAAGGTCAAAAAAAGGGTCCGAAACTTAAACACAGCCAATAACTTACCTATTTTTGGATGGATTTTGAAATTATTTTGAAGAAATGTTAACCATCATGAGACAATGTGTCACGTGCAAACCCAGATCCGTACCTCCAAGGTCATACTTGGAGGTCAAATGGCATAAAAAGGGTCAAAAACTTAAACACTGTCAATAAATTTCTATGGATGAATACGAACATAGACATATTTTCGGGCGGGGGCATCCGTGTCCTATGGACGCATTTCTAGTTTCTTTCTGCTACGCCTGGCTCGTAACACTATCCACAAATCGATTTGAATTAATGATATCCATTAATCATTAAACAAAACTTTCATTCCCCAACTTCCCTGAAAAAATAGAAGTGAAGACAATGATCAGGAATCGATACAATTAAACCACTGCTCCCATCAGAGTCACCAAAGGGAAAGAAACACAAACATTGACCCATTTAGTACCAGAAACCCCAAGAGGGGTTCCCTGGCAATCAGTGCTGACCCAGATCAGACGCCACAGAACGCGGCGTCTGATCAGGGCCTCCACTGTTAGCTAAAAGTTCAGTCATTTTCCAAATAAATTTTGATGAAAACACAACCTGGCATCCCTAAATTTTGAAGTGGACTCCTGCTATATATAAGGAGGAAGATTCCATTTGGTACAAAAAGGGTTAAATAACTTGACTCTAATGAATATATAAATAGCGGAAAACCAAACGGACAGGCATTTTCCCACAAACTGGCCTATTGGGTATTCATAACAAAAATAAACCTTGAAACGGTCAGAGAAAATAATTTCACTGAGGGCTTATAGACCGCAATCCTCGCCCTTGATTCCGTCGCGATTTAGACAAATAATTTGTTCAGCCCGCATGAAGGCTGCCAAATTCATCAGTGCAACATCTTCGAGAACACAAAAATCAAACAACCACAGAGATGAAACAACGGTGGACTCGACAGCAACAAACCACTGAAATGCCGGAGCAAAGGAAAACCAACAGTTAGACTCCGATGGGCCCAACCAGAGACAGAGCATCAGTTTCCAACCAACATTACATAAGTCAGCCTTTACGCTGGAACCGTCATAGAATCTGAGGCCTGACGCACCGGCGTGCAATTAAAGAGGGAAGCAAAGTTATCAACCGTGGTTGGGTTAACTACCATGCATGCAGTCTGTCGTATAATATTTGTGTTGTACCCAATTTTTTATATCGAAGAATAATTTTACGAAATAGGGTGCTGAAGTCATTGCAATTATATATTTTTCTGAATTCATATACTAAACCACCATAAAATTCTTGTTGCAGAATAAATTTTAATCAAACATTGAATTTTGAATTAAATCAGAATGACGTCTGTAAAATTTATGATACAGTTAATGATACCGATTGTTTAGCAGTTAACAATTTATTACGAGTGTTGAAGTCAGTTACATGACTAGACTCTTTGGCAAATCGAATTAATTGCGAAATATAAACGCCATAGGATGCCGCACGAGGAACATCACCATCCAAGAAAGGCAAATTTGCAATCTCAAAATCAAAATCATCGCGTTTATCATAAATTTTGTGAGAAGAATTTGGGATCTGATTGTATCAGTTCCTGGTCGTTTCTCTTTTTAATTTTCTTAATCGGGGCTATCGTTATCATAAACTACGCAAAAACCTTTCCAAATTTTATAGACGTCATTCTGATTTAATTTCAAAATATAATGTTGGACTTAAATATTTATCATCCGCAACATAGTCTATCGGAGCCCAAATGATTTCGGTACCCAATTACGTAAAATCATACTTCGATATAAAAAGATTGGGGTCAAAATAAATGTTATACAACAGACTGCATGCATGGTAGTCAACCCAATCACGGTTGATAACTTTGCTTCCCTCTTTAATTGCAAGCCGGTGGGTCAGGCTTCAGATTCTATGACGGTTTCAGCATAAAGGCCTACTTATGTAATTTTGGTTTGTACCTGATGCTTTGTCTCTGGTTGGGCCCAATCGGGGTCTAACTTTTGGTTTTCTTTTGCTCCAACATTTCAGTGGTTTGTTGCTGTTGCGTTCTCACCGTTGTTTCATCTCTGTGGTTGTTTGATTTTTGTGTTCTCGGAGATGTTGCACTCATGAATCAGGAGGCCTTCATGCGGACTGAACAAATTATTTGTCTAAATCTCGACGGAAGTAAGGAGAACTGCGGCCGCGTAAAATTGATTTAAGCCCTCAGTGAAATTCTTGTCACTGACCGTTCCAAGGCGGTTATTCTGTCGCAGTTTATTTTGAATATGGTTTGTCTTTGAGTGTGTGTAGCTTTTATATTTTAGCCAGTCTGCCACGTAATGACAAGGTGAGTTTTTGTGATCACTTTTCGTCCGTCGTCCTTTGTGCGCCAGTGTGTCCGTGCGTCCATGAACAATTTCTTCAAACGACATCTTCTCCTAAACCACTGACCAAACTTCACAAGAATGATCCTTAGGTCGTCCTCTTCCAAAGTTATTCAAATGGTTCCGCTCCATTCAGGAGTCAAAAAAAGATTTTTAACCCATATATGACAATGGAATATTCCATCCAGTAAGTTTGGAGTGGACCATTTCCAAGTATAGGGGTGTCAGGTTTGTCATTGCTTGTAGGTAATTTTACAAAAATGAGTGTTCTTTAAGCAAATAGTGAAGACACAGATCAGACGCCGCGTTTTGCGGCGTCTGATCTGTGTCTGCACTGTTTTCCAATGTCCCAGAAAAGGGCCGCGAGGCATATATGGGTCAATGTAAACTTAACACAATCTTCTCTGAAACCGCAAGGCCCATGTCTTTGATATTTGGTGCTGGCTTTACATAGACTGGCTTTAGGAGGCCTTCATGCGGACTGAACAAACTATTTGTCTAAATCGCGACGGAAGTAAGGGCGAGGATTGTGGCCATGTAAAATCGATATAAGTCCCCCAGTGGAATTCGTTTCCGCTGACTGTTCCAAGGCGGTTCTTCTGTCGCGGTTTGTTTTTGTTATGGTTTGTCTTTGGGTGTTTGTGTCGCTTATATTATTTTATTTTGGATAGCCTATTGGCCATTTGTGGTAAATTAACTGTCCTTTTGGCTTTCCGCTATTGATGTTTCCAATAGGTCTGTTGTTTCATATTTGTGTTTATTTCACTTTGGGGTCCCTGATGGGAGCTGTGGGTTGATTGTATCGATTCCTGATCATTGCCTCCACTTCTATTTTACATACAGAAAAGCTTGAAATACGTTCTAGTCTGAAACCAGAAGGTTCAAGTCTATGATATTTTGAATGAAGCTTCCTCTAGTTGCCCCCCTTCGAAGATTGTCCAAATTATAACACCGTGTGGTCAAATATGGAGTCTGATGGTTTTATATAGGGTTAAGGCTGAGCCGGTTCATCTCTGTCTGGTGCTCTAGGACCTGACCCTCAATGTCCACAAGGTGCCTAGCAAGTGACATACAAGTCAGCTCTGTATTGTCAAAGGGAGCCACTGACCCATATCCGCCCCCTCCACCCCCCCCCCAACTTTGTCACCATGTGAAATTGTAAGCAAGACTGAGTCGCTTCGTCTCCCTGTGTTGCACTAGGACCTGATTCTCAATTTCCACAATGTGTCCAGATTACAAGTCAGCTCTGTGTTGTCAAAGAAAACCACTGACTCATATGTCTAGCGCCATCCCCCACCTCAACCCCGTCACAACGATGCATTGTAAGTTATACTTAGCAAATTCATCTCCATGCACTAGGACCTGACCCTCAGTGTCCAGAAGGTGCCTAGATAGTAACATGAAAGACAGTTTTGCAGTGAGGAAGGAAACGTTTAAAAGGCTTTATCCTCAGAAAGAAAACAATTTGGAAGGAATGTTCCATTGGTGAACCTCTGACAAAATTGCTCAAAATAGTTTTGCCCCACACAACATAATAGCCACCTACGAGGTAAACTGAATAATAAACAACCTTAAAATTACTCTACTACTAAATAGGTAGACTGATTTTGAAATAATTTCACAGAAATGTTCCTTGGGTCACTCTCAACCAAAATGGCTCAAACCATCCGCTCGACCTGATATTACCTACCGTTTTATCTGTACAATAAGGATCAGGTGAGCGATCCAGGGGCCCTAATGGCCCGCTTGTTTCTTTTAGATAGCCAATTGACCATTTTGTGGGACAGTAACTGTTCGTTCGGCTTTCCGCTATTGATGTTTCCATTAGGGTCTAGTTATTTCATGTTTGTGTTTCTTTCCTTTTGGTGTCTCTGATGGGAGGTGTGTGTTAGTTGTATTGATTCCTTATCATTACTTTCACTTCTATTTTTCAGTTGGCTCAGTCGTTTCTGAGGCGAAGAAGGTTGAAATTCTGATGGTGATTCAATACTTGACCTTCATCCAAGCTCATATGGTGACCTTTACCTTTGATATTAATAGAAGTAGATTTACGACCTATTTTCTTTTCATTACTAAAATTGTATTGTATAAAATCACTAGTTTACTCTTTTTCCATTCAAACGCCTTAGAGGCCAAATTTGACCTAGCGGTAAAATAGTTCAAGATTAACCCAGGGTCAATATTTATAGCACTTTTTGCGGGGCTCGAGCACCTTTTGCTCTCTATTAAATTTTAAGGCTATCTGACGTTTGGTTCTGGAGAAGAAGATTTTTAAAAAGTCTTACCTTAAATGGGCATGGCGGCCAGCTTGGTCATGTGACAAGGTCAAATTATATAAACTATAGTTCCCATGGTGCATAGATGTTCTATATAAAATATGACTTCAATTGGCCTTGTGGCTTCTCAGGAGAATATGTTTGAAATTCTAATGATCATTCAATCCTTGTGACCTTGAGCCAGTGTCATTGAATGACCTTGACCTTTGACATTTAAAGAGGTTCATATTAGTCCTGTTTTCATTTCATAAATTGTGATTGAATTTCATACAAGCATTATTTTACCTTTTCCCATTCAAATGCATTAGGGACCAAATTTGACCTTGCTCTAAAATAGGTCGGTGTCAATCCAGGGTCATCATATAACGTTTTTAATGGTCCCGTTTCCTTTTGCTGTCTGCCAAGTTTCAAAGTCATCTGACTTATGCTTCTGGAGAAGAAGGTGTTTAGAGGATTTTATCTTATTTGGACATGGCGGCCATCTTGGTCAAGTGACCAGGACATATTATATAAACTTTAGTTTCCATGATGCATAGATATTCTGTACAAAATATGACATCGATTGGCCTTTTGGTTTCTGAGAAGATGTTTGAAATTCTGATGGTCATTCAATTCTTGTGACCTTGAGCCAAGGTCACTGAATGACCTTGACATGTTACATTCATAGAGGTTCATAGAAGCCCTGTTTTCCTTTCATAAGCATACAAGCACAATTTTACCTTTCTCCCATTCAAATGCATAAGTGACCAAATTCGACCTTGCCATAAAATAGGTTATGGTCAACCTAGATTCATTATTCATATAATTTATATAGTGCACAAGTCCCTTTTGCTGCCTGCCAAGTTTCAAGTCATCTAACTTATGGTTCTTGAGAAGATATATTAAGGGTTTTTACCTTATATGGGCATGGTGGCCATCTTGGTCATGTTACAAGGACATATTGTATGAACTTTAGTTCTTATGATGCATAGATGTTTTATATATAATATGACTTCAGTTTGCCCTTTTTTTCTGATGAGAAGATGCTTGAAATTCTTGAATGTCATTGAATGAACTTGACCTTCGACATTCATAAAGATTCATATAGTCTTATTCTTATTTCATAAACTATGGTTGTATTTCATATAAGCATTTGTTTTACCTTTTTCACCATTTAAATGCCTTAGGGACCAAATTTGACATCGCCGTAATATAGGTCAAGGTCAACCCAGGCTAATCATTTACATAACTTTTGTAGGCTCGAGTCTCTTTTGCTGTCTGCCAAGTTTCAAAGTCACCTGTCTTATGGTTCTGGAAAAGAAGATGTTTTAAACATTTTTACATTATATGGGCATAGCGGCCATATTGGTCAGGTGATCAGGACAAAGTTTCTATGATGCATATATTTTCTATATAATATATGACTTCAGTTGGCCTTGTGGTTTCTGAGGAGAAGATGTTTGAAATTCAGATGGTCATTCAATCCTTGTGACCTTGAGCCAAGATCATTGGATGGCCTTGATCTTTGACATTCATAAAGGTTCATATGTCCGATTTTCATTTCATTAGCAGTGACTGTATTGCATATAAGCACTTTTTTGTTACCTTTTTTTCCATTTAACATCACGATAACAAGTCCGTGCAACAAAGATCCCCCTAAACCCCACTTTATATAGAGACGGGGGTATACATTATCTGCCTTATATTTGCTCAAAAACATAGATTGTGGGTACTCGTATGAGGCGGTTCTAACGAGTACCCACAATCTATGTTGAAAGCAGAAATAATAAAGATGTTATCATTTTTACCTAATATTTATTATTTTCTGACACCATGTTGGACGCCATTATTTCTTACGGACATGTTTTCCTAATGATAGGGACCATATTTGACGTAAAATAGGTCAAGGTCAACCTAGGGTAATCATTTTTATACCTTTTGTAGGCCTCAAACCCCTTTTGCTGTCTACCAAGTATCAAGTTCATCTGACTTCTGGAGAAGAATATTTTTGTTACATGGTATAGGTATATAGCACACTTGTACTGACTTGGGTCCCACGGTGGGCGCCAAATGTAACAGGTGAAAAAAATCCTATCACCTTTACCCGGTCGGGGATCGAACCCTTATCCGCCAGATCGACAGGACAACACTCTACCGCGTCGCTATAAAAGCCGGCTTGTACCGCAAGTCAGTACAAGTGTGCTATATACCTATACCCTGTGACATTCTCCCCCTCCACATTGAAATTCGTCCTCGAATTTCTGGGAGTTGATGATACTCAAGGAGTTTTAATGCACATGTGTGTGTTATTTACGACGGGCGCCAAATGTAACAGATGAAAAAATGCTACACACCTTTACCCGGCCGGGGATCGAACCCGGTCCGCCGGAGTGACAGGCCAACACTCTACCGCGTCCTCGAATTTCTTGGAGTTGATGATACTCAAGGAGTTTTAATGCACATGTGTGGGTTATTTACGGTGGGCGCCAAATGTAACAGATGACAAAATGCTACACACCTTTACCCGGCCGGGGATCGAACCCGGTCCGCCGGAGTGACAGGCCAACACTCTGCCGCGTCGCTATAAAAGCCGGCTTGTACCGCAAGTCAGTACATGTGCTATATACATATACCCTGTGACATTCTCCCCCTCCACATTGAAATTCGTCGTCGAATTTCTGGGAGTCCGAGAATCACGTGAATGATACTCAAGGAGTTTCAATACACATGTGTGGGTTATTTACGTAGGGCGCCAAATGTAACAGGTGAAAAAAAACCTTTCACCTTTACCCGGCCGGGGATCGAACCCGGTCCGCCAGATCGACAGGGCAACACTCTACCGCGTCGCTATAAAAGACGGCTTGTACTGCAAGTCAGTACAAGTGTGCTATATACCTATACCCTGTGACATGTTTAAAGGTTTTTCAATTATATGGGCATGGCGGCCATCTTGGTCATGTGACCTGGGCCTGTTATATAAACTTTTGTTCCCGTGAGGCATAGATGCTGTATCTATAGTATGACTCCCATTGACCCAGTGGTTTCTGAGAAGAAGATGTGTGAAAGTGTAGACGGACGACGGACAATCCACTACGGACAATTGGTATACAATAAGCTCATCGTGTGAGCCTCAGATGAGCTAAATATAAAAAAAAGAAATTTAAAAAAAAAAGCACACATTATAGTCACTGATCAGACGTCGCCAAGCGTGACATCTGTAGAAGGTCCATTCTGTATACATAATGTATGTGAATAGGGGACTTTTGTGGAAATGTAACAATATGTATATAAATATATCTAAGCTCCGTTCAGAAAATCTGAATCATCGATTTTTTCGTTTCTTCCTTTTAATACTCATTTTAGCCCATGCATCACTAGGAGAAAGTTTTAGACCTGGCCCTCCGCCGACTTCTCCAGCAAGCCGCATGCCTCTGCGACAGCCAGGAAAGGCTGTGATTATTTGGAGAAAATTGCAAAACAAAGAAATGAGACCACAGACTAAGTCCATTTGACGATGATTGTCAGGTGAAATAATAAATATTCAAATACATGTGACACACTTTATAAATAGATATGCAGTTACGACACACTTTACATTCGAATGGTCAGATAGAGGCTCACTATGAGTGACATGGAGCCTCTAGCAAGGTCAGTCTTCTTGGTGCATTTTCTTAGTCCTTTCGGCCACCTGTCTATAGGTCAGTCTTTTGAAAATTCGATTGGAAGACAAGTTCAGACGGGACCTCTATTGGATGGGAGAACGGATGTTTGTTCCCGTCACTCGGGTGAAATGACCACGATGGCCGCTACGCCCATGTATGGTCAAACACTTTGAAACTCATCTTGTCTGGAATCAAACTGTCAGCGGTATTCGAAATACGTATGCAGTCTGTGACTCCGCATGGTTTCGTTTCCAAACGAAGATCATATTGTTAACAGAGGTCTCATGGTCGTTGTGGCATGGCTGGATAGATGGATAAGGATGAGGATGATAAAAAGGATGAGGATGCATGTATATATGTATGTATGTATGTATGTATGTATGTATGTATGTATGTATGTATGTATGTATGTATGTATGTATGTATGTATGTATGTATGTATGTATGTATGTATGTATGTATGTATGTTTGTATGTTGTTCGAGCAATAGCGTTAAACTTTTTTATTTATTTATTTTTTTATGTATTTGGAAATTACTTGGCAAAAATATTAACCGTTACGAGACGAAGTGTCGCGCGTAAGGCCCAGGACGGTTCCTTCAAGGTAGGGGTCATTCTTAGAGGTCAAAGGTTAAAAAGCGATTGTTTTCGTGTCCGGACAAAAACTTCCTTATGCCTGGATGGATTTCCAAATAACGTAAATGATAATCATTATAAGACTATGTGTCACGCGAATGGCCCAAGTCGGTACCTCCAAAGTCATGGTCCTACTTAGAAGTCAAAGGTCAAAAAGGTGTTTTATCATGTCCGATCAATAACTTTTAATATAATTTTTAAAATTACATGGCAGAAATGTAAAACCATCGTAAGACGATGGGTCGTGCGCAAGACATATGTCGGTACCCCTACGTCAAAGTCATACATAGAGGTCAAATGTCAAGTAAAAGGTATTTTCCGTGTCCAGTCAGTAGCAATCGTATTTGTTAACCATCCTCAGAAGTTTTTTGTGGTTTGCTAGACCCAGGTGGATGCCACCAAGGCCAGTCATCTTTAGAGATCAAATATCAAAAAAGGTCTTTTTGAGTCCTGTCAATAAGTTTCGTATTCCTGCATGGATTTTAAAATCACCTGGCCAAAATGTTAATCATTATCAGATGATGTGGCATACGTAAAACTCAGGTCCGTAGCTCAAAGGTGAGGTCATAAATATTTTCCTCACACAGACTACACATAACACTCATTTCTGTGTCAAATGTCATATGGCTGGGCATCCGTGTCCTATGGACGCAATTCTAGTTTCTTTCTTCTTTTTCTCTATCCCAAATTTCGATGGTACCTTAGTCGGAAAACGGCTTAGGATGAACGGCTGTACTAGGCTTGGCCGTTGACCACCGGTTGTTATCTGGGCGGGGGTGGGGGGGGGGGGGTGCGATATCACATCAGTACTTGTAACTGGCCGGCCCGACGAGGTCTTAACAGTTGACCACAAGGCATAGCATTCACTGTCGTAACCAATCAAATATCACTGTTTCGCTCACCTTCGTGGGTATTAGAGAGAGAGAGAGAGAGAGAGAGAGAGAGAGAGAGAGAGAGAGAGAGAGAGAGAGAGAGAGGAATATAAAGGGTTCGCAAATATACTTTTCGTGTGCAATTTATTCCAAGGCCGAAAAAAGACATTGTACTTTGAATCTGAGAATAAAGTTGCACTGGTGTATACATATGTCTCTTGATAGAATTTCTGCAGCTCATACGCCAGTTCCGCCCCCGCCCATCGGGGCCTGAAGGTAAAGATTGGCTGCATGATGTTTCCACGCAGAGCTGATACCGACCCGCACATGAGTACTGGTGAACCCCTAAGAGGATCTAACCCTACCCAGGCAAAGCGGTGTGAGTCGGCACGTCCTTTTTTATAATCCTTAACGGTTTCATTGGGCGCCAGGGCCTGAGATGTCATTTCATCTCAAAGTCGGGTAAAAGTTCCACAAAATTGGAAGCAACGTCTCCAAAATGACCTTTACAGTGTTGACGGGGACGTTAAATCTCAAAACAAACAAACAAACAAATCATACGCCAGTCTGTGGCAGTCCTTTAAGTTTAAACTATACAAGAAAGCAGTCTGAGGAATAGCCAAATCACCCGCCTCACTTAGTATCAGGGCTCAACCTTGTGACCTTGGCCTTGTGTTTGCATGGTTTATTTATGGATACTGCACATCAGCTCACTGAGGGGGTATATTTCACAAGACTTTAATGAAAATCATTCAATGGGTAAATGAGATATGGAACGGACACAAAATTCCAAGTTTCAAACTCGTGACATTCACCTGTAAACTTGACCTTGAGTTGGCATGGTTTATTTATGTGTTCTGCACATCAGCTCACTAAGGGGGACATTTGACCAAAGTGTAATGAAAATCCTTTCAAGGGTAAAGGAGATATTAAACGGACACAAAATTCAAAATTTCAAACTCGTGACCTTCCAGTGTAACCTTGACATTGAGTCGGCATGGTTTATTTATGGGTTCTGCACATCAGCTCACTAAGGGGGACATTTGACCAAAGTATAATGAAAATCCTTTCAAGGGTAAAGGAGATATTAAACGGACACAAAATTCAAAGTTTCAAACTCGTGACCTTCCAATGTGACCTTGACCTTGAGTCGGCATGGTTTATTTATTGGTTCTGCACATCAGCTCACTAAGGTGGATAATTGGCCAGAGTTTGATGAGAATCCTTGCAGGGTTAAAGGAGATATGGAACGGACACAACATTCAAAGTTTCAAACTCTTGATCTTCAGATGTGACCTTGATCTTGAGTCAGCATGGTTCATTTATGGGCCCTGTACACCAGCTCACTCAAAAGAATATTTGACCAAAGTTTAATGAAAATCTTTCAAACGGTAAAGAAGATATGGAACGCATATAAAATTCAAAAAAGTTCTAAGTTATGAACTTTGACCTTGACCTTGAGTCGGCATGGTTCATTTATGAGTTCTGCACATCAGCTCAATGAGACGAATAATTGACCAACATTTAATGAAAATCTATCAAAGGGTTCAGGAGATATGGAGCGGACAAGAAAGTGTTACGGACAGACAGACGGACAGATGGACGGACGGACGGAAGGACAGACGAACGACATTCCTATAATCCCCGTTCCACTTCGCTGCGGGGGATAAAAATGCGATGTACTGTCAACAGTGGTCAAAAAGAATTATACCGATATTGGACGTGGTGTCACAGCTAATGATTTACCATGAAGTGATCGTGCAAATAAACCATATACGCCCTTGTACTTTACAAGAGTAGTAACCACTTCTATATATGGTTTAAATGGGTGTGCCGAACCTGTCAAAATGTCTTAGTCTGTGAAAGGAAATTTCGATTTTGCAATTTTCTCCAAATAATCACAGCCTTTCCTGGTTGCCACAGAGGCATACGACTTGCTGGAGAAATCGGCGGAGGGTGAGGTCTAAAACTTTCCCATAGTGATGTATGGGCTAAAATGAGTAGCAAAAAAGAAGAAACGAAAAAATCGATGATTCAGAACGGGGTTTAGGTACATCGCCTTGCATAAACGTATAATCTCAGCTTTAGCTGCTAAGTGTGACATTTGTGCGAGTACATACCTTCTCAACAGTGATACGCTCCGATGGATAGCTAATACATAATGTCTACAGGTAAATGTACATTACTTTTTTCAGTGCAACAAAGATTTTGCGTGAGTTTGTGTTTTTGTGTGTTTATTTGTTTTCTTCCCGAATATGGAATACAAAGATTCATTACGTTGTAACAGCTGCGTGGATTGAGGTCAGATGTTTTCAGTTAAATCATTACATTTTTACACTAGAAATGCGTCCATAGGACACGGATGCCCCCGCCTGAAAATATGTCTGTTCGTATTCATCAATAGAAAGTTATTGACCGTGTTTAAGTTTTGGACCCTTTTTTCACGTTTGACCTCTAAGTATGACTTTGATCTTGTAGGTAAGGACCCTGGTTTTGTGTGAGGCAGATTGTCTCATGATGGCCAACATTTCTGCCAAATAATTTCAAAATCCATCCAGAGATAAGAAAGTTATTGACCAACCATTTTTTTTACCTTGGACCTCTAAGTATGACCTTGACCTTGGAGGTACGGATCTGGGTTTGCACGTGACACATCGTCTCATGATGGTTGATATTTCTTCAAAGTAATTTTAAAATCCATCCAGAAATAAGTAAGTTATTGACTGCGTTTAAGTTTCGGACCCTTTTTTTGACCTTTGACCTCTAAGTATGACCTTGACCTTGGAGGTACGGATCTGGGTTTGCACGTGACACATCGTCTCATGATGGTCAACACTTCTTCAAAGTAATTTCAAAATCCATCCAGAAATAAGTAAGTTATTGACTGCGTTTAAGCTTCGGACCCATTTTTTGGCCTTTGACCTCTAAGTATGACCTTGACCTTGGAGGTACCAACCTGGATTTTGCACATGACACATCGTCTCATGATGGTTAACATTTCTACAAAGTAATTTCAAAATCCATCCAGAAATAAGAAAGTTATTGACTGCGTTTAAGTTTCGGACCCTATTTTTGACTTTTGACCTCTAAGTATGACCTTGACCTTGGAGGTACGGAACTGGGTTTTGCACGTGACACGTCGTCTCATGATGGTTAACATTTCTGCCGAGTAATTTTAAAATCCATCAAGAAATAAGGAAGTTTTTGACTGCGTTTAAGTTTCGGACGCACGGACACACGGACGGACGGACGGACAGGGGAAACGCTATATGCCCTTTCCACCATTCTTCGAATGGCGGGGGCATAAAAAGCCTTGATATCTTGACGCAGTCCTGATAACGCGTTGTTGTGAGGGGAAGATATAGTGCTTGCCCAATACGATAGTATAGTATGTATGTGTGGGGGGATATAACGTTTGTCCTGCACATACGTATGCGCATTGTGTGTGTGTGTGTGTGTGTGTGTGTGTGTGTGTGTGTGTGTGTGTGTGTGTGTGTGTGTGTGTGTGTGTGTGTGTGTGTGTGTGTGTGTCATTGCTCTAGCGCCTACTTTTATTGATGTGTGTGTGTGTGTGTGTGTGTGCGTTTGTACTTGCTACCAATCGGGGCAGTACATAAGAATACACACCTTCGAATCGGGGAGACACCTCCAAACGCGGAGCTCCCCGTTAATATTGAAAATTCAGTACTAGATGAACCTTAAAAATAGTTTCCTATGGTAATCTAACACCTTCCCCGTTTTGTAGGTTCAGGACGTATATCTGATACACAAAAGTGTATAACTGCTGATCGATTTAAAGTTTCAAGTGTGTAACACCGATATCGAACCTCCCCGTTTCTGCGGAAAAAATCTTATTCCGCAGAACGGGGAAGTGTAAAGATCTACAGAGGTGATTTTTCTTTGTTTTGTTTGATTTTAGGTGTAACGTCCCCGTCAACAATGTAAAGGTCATTGTGGAGACGTTGCTTCCAATTTTGTGGGACTTTAACCCGACATCGAGATGAAATGACATCTCAAGCCCTGTCGCCCAATGAAACCAATAGGGTTTATTAGCATGGACGGTCTGCCTAGCACCGCGGTTCCTGGACAGGCTTAGATCCTCTCAGCGGTTTACCAGAACTAGTGTTCGGGCTGGATTCAGCTCTGGGTGGAAGCATCATGCAGCCCATATGTCTTCAAGCCCCTATGGGCGGGGGCCATGATTTTTCTTTAAACAACTTTTAATCAAAGACAATTATTAGGAATGAAGCGACTTTTTTCAGCGGCTTGAAACTGAGTACATCAGAATACATTGGATATCACTGCCTTTGTGTGTTTGTTTTAACAGTTTCATTGATTGATTTATCGATTTTGCGGTTTAACCTCCCCGTCAACACTGTATTGGTCATTTTGGAGACGTTGCTTCCTTTTCTCGGGACTTTAACCCGACATTGAAATGAAATGACACCTCAAGCCTTGTCGCCCAATGAAACCAAAACGGTTCATAAGCATGGCCGGCTCGACTCGCATCGCCTTGTCTGGGCAGGATTGATCCTCTTAGCGGTTTACCAGTACTTGTGTGCAGTTTGTTTCAACTCTGTGTGGAAGCATCATGCAGCCCATCTATTTCTTCAAGCCCCGATGGACAGGGGCTTTTAACCATTTCAGTATTATTATTTTATCATTTAAAATCCCATAACTTTATTTATTAAATTATTTCATGGTGCGCCCTATTGCCCCCCCCCCCCCCCCCCCAACTCCCAAACTCCACATCGAGGCTTTGAGAAATAGATTGGGCTGCGCAGAGCTGAACCGACCGCACATGATTACTGGTAACTGCTTAGAAGGTCTAAGCCTTCCCATGCACCATCCATGCACATAAACCTATTGGTTTAATTGAGCGATAGGGTTTGAGATGTCATTTTATCTCAATGCCGAGTAAATTCCTTCAAACTTGGAATTAACCAGTTAACGTTACCAAAATGACCTAAATAGTGTTAAACATTAAACCCAAATTCAACAAACAAACAATTAATGCCATGGCAGATTGTAAAGTTTTATCGTATGTTTGCAATACAAGAATCAAAGCGAATTCGATTGCTTTTTTGTAACTGATGCCTCTTTTTGTTGGTGTCGACTCATAATTAAGCGCCGTCTAACGTTAATGGTATCTAAACGTCATCAGATTAGCAAGTTCGTGTAATGACCACCCATACAGACACCCAATTTATACAGGTAAAAGTGGGGTTACAGGGGTATCCAAAGTATTCCCGATTTCCGCTCATAAAAATAACGATAACTGATAATCTATGTTTGGACTAGAACTAAGAAAAATCATTATGAAAACACGCCTATTCAAATCGAAGAAAATTTCGTCACCCAAAAATGAAAATGAAAATTTTCGGGTAGGAAATTCTGTTCTATTTAACGGTTTTGCTCCAAAATAATTATGGGAACGTGCAAGAACCGCCTAAGGCGCTTCCAACAAGTACTTTGAATATAGTTTTGTCTGTTTGAATTGAGGTTTAACGTCCCCTTCAACACTGTATATGTCATTTTGGAGACGTTGCTTCCAATTTTGTAGGACATTTACCCGACATTGAGATGAAATAACTTCTCAAGCCCTGTCGCCCAATGAAACCAATAGGGTTTATAGGCATGGACGGCCCGACTCGCACCGCTTTGCCTCTAAGGGGTTAATCAGTACTCGTGTGCGGTCGGGGAAGCATCATGCAGCCCATTTATTTCTTCAAGCCCCGATGGGCGGGGGCCGAACCCTGATTATACTAAATACATGGTTAGTGCCTTTAATAATAAATATAATATGTGAGCCTTAGACAATTTAAAAGTGGCGAGCTTCAGCGAGCCCCTATAAAATTGTTGCGGCGAACAAATTATATCTTATTATAAAAGACACCTATCATGTATTTAGTTTATACCGCAATCCAAAACAATCAAGGGGCTTTGCAATACTTTAGCAAATTTACCCTAAAAATACAGCAGACAGTATGACATAATAAAGGACAGTTGGTGCCATGGCGCGCACACGTACATGTAGTATACCGTGACGTCATAGATTGCAAAGTTTCTGACGTCACCGTGCCACGAAGACGTAAGAAACACGGACGCTTGAATGAAAGTTTCTCAGAGCTTTACATCCTTTTATAAATCTGCAAATAAATAGTTTATTTTAGTTTTAGAACCTATTTTCGAGGTTAAGACACAACCGCAGTAGCAGTGTGCCATTTTATACCGCAATCAGGCATTCTAGTAACTAATAAAGGGGGTCGAATAACTGCTCGCTATAATTGGCAGTGACCTATGATACCTTCTACTGATCAATAATACGCCCAGTGACCGTTAATAGACCGGACCTACTTTTCAGGTCCCTAATTTGCAAGCGTAAACAATAACATACAACCTTTTATACACGAGAAAACAGCAAAACTGCAAGTTATAATCTTTACAATATTTATTCAAACAGATTTTCAGAAATTTCAGCTAAATTCTTAGTTTCTCGGGCTTTCCTGGTTTGAATGGTCCGTTGGAATGATTGCGCACTGGTAATGCGGTTGCGTCTCAACCTCGAAAATAATTTCTAAAACTGAATTCTAAAAAAGGGCGCCTATATAGGCAATGGAAAATAACTGCATTTTATTCTACAACAAATCACGGCAAGGAAGAGCGTGACAAGTGACGTCATTTGAAACTGCAAATTTATGACGTCACTAGTCGATTTCCTTGACGTTAGACGGTGTAACGTCTTTTCCTTGCATCGAAAACGTTAGAAAAGGTTTTAAATGCATGTGTTTCAGTCGATAATTTTAGCGGGATTTCTTCTAACAATGGCGAAAAGTTGTGAGATTTTGAAGGAAACAACAGCATTATTGCCGATTTTCAGCGTGTTAGAATCGAAATAGATCAGCTATAGTTTGTAATTTGTTGAGTAATAAATCACAGTTTGTCAACAGCATTATTGCCGATTTTCAGCGTGTTAGAATCGAAATAGATCAGCTATAGTTTGTAATTTGTTGAGTAACAAATCACAGTTTGTCGGTCAGTTGTAAGTGGATAAATCACGCGCGCTACGCGCATGTGATTTGTCCACTTACAACAGACCTCCAAACTGTGATTTATTACTCAACAAATTTCAGCTAGAGCTGATCTATTTCTTAAATAAACTATTTATTTGCAGATTTTCATACAGACTGTAAAGCCTTGGAAAACTTTTATTCGAGCGTCCATGTTGTTTCCTGCGTCCCTGTGGCGTGGTGACGGCATTGTTTTGAATTGCGGTATAAACTAAATACATGATCAGTGTCTTTTTATTATTAAAGACACTAACCATGTATTTACTATATTCCAACAGACCATGCAAACCAGGAAAGCTGGAGAAGGTAAGAATCTAGCTGAAAATATGTTTAAATAGCTATTGCAAAGATTTTAACTTGCAGTTTCGTTGTTTTCCCGTCTAAAAAAGGTTGCATGTTATTGTTTACATTTGAAATTATGGACCTTAAAAGTAGGCCTAGGGCCAGTTGTTCAAAACTAACGATGTCGTTAGTTAACGTATCGTTAAAACTTTGATCATTAAATATGGCAAATATGCTGAATTTTTTGCTAAAAAATGTGAGCAGCTTTTGCGGACGCTAAAGCTGCTCACATATTTTTTCAGCAAAAACACCAAAATTTACGATATTGTACTTGCTAGAAGAGTTAACAATATGTCCACTAATGAGCTCGTTAAGCTAACAATGCTTTGAACAACTGGCTCACTACCGATTATAGCGTGCAGTTATCAGGTATTGCGGTTGGCCTCGTACCTTTTTTGGGGCAAAGATACGAACAATATAGTATACCCCTATAAACGCTAGTTTTACTAGCGGTTTAATGGGGTTAAAATTATAAAGGCTTGTTTCAAATGGCGATGACAAAAGAAAGAAAGAAAATAAAACATCCTGTGAAAATGCTGGTTTCAAGACATGGCAAACGCAATTTTAGCGCACGGGAATGTTATTGCAATGCTTTTACATCAATATTTAGAAGATGTTGTTGTAGTAGTAGTAGTAGTGCTGCAGTTGTTGTTTAATGAGAAATTCCCTTTATTGCAATGTTCTTTATCCGTATCTCTACAAGATCTATCAATATTTCTTATGAAATAAGATATTATATAATAATTAATATTTCCTATTGACAGATCATATTTTTGCTCACACGAGCACGAAGTGCACAAGGTAGCTATAGCTATCACCCTGTGTCCGTGGTAAGACAGTCGTGCGTCGACCGTCGTCAACCTTTACGTTTACGTTTACGTTTTTCATCCGCTACAGCCTACAGTTGTGCTGGCCTCGGTAGCTCTGTCTGGTGATCAGAGGGCCCGCGGGCTCGATACCTGCCATGGTCGGCAACATTATTTCGTGGAGATTGATCATGAAATTTTTCTACGGTTCATTCACTCTTCCGCTGATTCAAGAAGGGCAGTTGTCAGTTACTGGTGAATGAACGTGCACTGTAGTGGTTAACCCGTAACGTATAAGCCTACCCAGGAAAAGAATGGATAAACTGATCGGCTCAAAAATGACCTTAATAGTGTTAACTGGGCCGTTAAACTCTAACTCAAACAAACAAACAAAAATAGCCTACAGCTGTATTACAGTTACCACGAAACTTTGCCAGAATGTTTGTCCTGATAATATAAGGACAAGTTCGATAGGTCTTGTCCGGTTAAAATCTAGGTGAAGTTTCTGTAAAACATTGTTCACCCTCTATAGACCATACGTTTGCTTCAGTTGACATTAGACGTTATCGTTATGCTTGTCATGATGATATCTCGGTCAAATTTGAATTTAAGACATGTTGGATCAGAGTGCTTTAAAACCTTGTTCACAATCTACAGGCCACAGGTTTCGAATAACTATTCATGAAACTGTACCAGAATGTTTGTCTTGATGCTCTATTTCGGTCTGTTAAAATTCCTAATGAGGTTTAAATAAATTAAAATCCGGACGTTTTCTTGCAGGTAGTCTGTCAACGTATGAATTTCCAGCGCTTTAAAATACTATACCTCATAATTGTTTGAAAGAACTTACTGATTTAATTGAAATGAGAGTCCCTCCATCTTACATGTAAGGTAAGAAATGCATTTTTCGATGGCTTGATCAGCCGTACTTCAACAGAATACAGCTAGTACTTTCGATACCTAAAATCCCGTCTTTCTACTTTCGATGGGTTTGTTTCATGCAAAATTTCCGATAAAAACGATAACAGTACACTCTCGTTATCTCAAACTCTGATATCTCAAAGTGGCTTAAGTCAAATTAAATTTTGTGCACTGTTATGTTAGTTTTGCTATATGCCCCTTCGATTTCCACTCTTTTTATCTCAAACTACTGTTATCGCAAACCAATTCCAGTCCCTTGGAGTTTGAGATAACGAGAGTCGACTGTATTTTGAAATAAATGTTCCGTTCGTGGATGGTAATGTTGCTCTTGTGGCATCAGATGGAGCTTAATAATCGAAATTACACTGTAATTCGGTTTGCCTAAGTGTCTTGTCTTGTAACTGACTGACATCAACACTCGTAAGAATTTTTAACTGCTTAACTTCTTAACCATGGTAATTGATATCACAATTAAACTTTATATTAGATTAATCAATATTTATATTAGATTCGGTACTAAGTTATTTAGACAAATTGTGGGTATTCCGATGGGTACTAATTGCGCACCTCTTGTGGCTGATCTGTTCTTGTATTGTTATGAAAGAGACTTCATTTTGTCGCTTTCCATTGATAACCAATCTGAAATTATTGAAGCTTTTAGCTCTACTTCTAGATATTTAGATGATTTATTAAATATTGATAATACCTATTTTGATGGTTTGATCAGTCAGATTTACTCCCTAGAACTTCAGTTAAATAAAGCAAATTCTTCTGATACCGAGGCCCCGTTTTTGGATTTACATCTATCTCTTGTAGATGGATTTGTTTCGTGCAAAATTTATGATAAACGCGATGACTTTGATTTTGAGATTGTAAATTTTCCTTTTTTGGATGGTGATGTTCCTCGTGCGCCATCCTATGGCGTTTATATTTCGCAATTAATTCGATTTGCTAGAGTGTGTAGTCATGTAACTGACTTCAACACTCGTAATAAATTATTAACGGCTAAACTCCTAAATCAGGGTTATCGGTACCATAAACTACGCAAAGCCTTTTCAAAATTTTATAGACGCCATTCTGATTTAATTTCAAAATTCAATATTGGACTTAAATCTCTTCTGCAACAAGGTCTATCGGAACCCGAATTTTATGGTGACTTAGTATATAAATTCAGAAAAATATATAACCGCAATGACTTCAGCACCCAATTTCGTAAAATCATTCTTCGATATAAAAAGATTGGGTACAACATGGATATTATACGACAGACTGCATGCATGGTAGTTAACCCAATCACGGTTGGCAACTTTGCTTCCCTCTTAATTTGCACGCCGGTGGGTCAGGCCTCAGATTCTATGACGGCTCCAACGTAAAGGCTTATTGAGAATTAGAGAGATAATGTTGGTTGGTGCCTGATGCTCTGTCTCTGGTCGGGCTCATCGGAGTCTAACTGATGGTTTTCTTTTGCTCCAGCATTTCAGTGGTTTCTTGCTGTCGAGTCCTCACCGTTGTCTCACCTCTGTGGTTCTTTGATTTTTGTGTTCACGGAGATGTTGCACTGATGAGTTAGGAGGCTTCTCTGTCGCAAGATCTTGCAGTTATGCAAGATCTTGCGGCGCAAGTTCTTGCGGTCGGTCGTTTAAAGCATCTTATTGAGCTACAACCTGTAAACCAATAAATTTTAGTGCATAAATAGTTCATCTGACATTATATGACAAATCGAAACTTACTTTTAAAATTACCGATTTATTGATTTTATCGATTAATTGATTTATTTAGTTTTCGGTCTTCGTGTGCAGTATGTTTATGGCCTGCCACCGGCTTAAACAATTTTATTGATTATTATATAAGGACTAAACTGCACGTTATAGCAAAACATTTTTTTTTCTAGTAGAGCGATGTTATTTATTTATTTATTTATTTATTTATTTATTTATTTATTTATTTGAAAAATCAAAACAAAATAAATTGAAGCACAACAGAAAATTTTGCACTAAAATTTCAATTTCCTCCAGAATACATATATGTTTTTCAAAAGATATATTGATATCGAAAAATAATAATAATAATAAGGTACTATTATTTCAGTCGCGAAACGTGATTTTGAAGACAATATCGTTTATGACTGACATAATGAACATGGAATAGTCTCTTTCCATTTGCCGACTGTACTTTAACCCATAAAATGCCAATCACAACATTTGTCGTCTGCTTTATCGTCTGCTGGTAGCTTTAAAAGACGTTTCTGCAAATAGTGTGGACCCAGATCAGACTGCTCCTCTAGGAGCATTCTGATCTGGGTCCGCACTGTTTGCATGTATCCATAAATATGTTTGAAAAGTTTACGAGAAGATAAGCAGACAACAATCTTGGCGTCTTAACGGTTAATAATAATTGTGCCGGTCACAACATTTCCTACAAGAACATTTGCGCCAAACGGAGACTCAGATTAGCCTGCACAACCATCTTCACAGGCCGCGCGAAGTACTGGGTCCTCAGCTATCCACTGATAGAGCGATTTGTAAAGACCCCGGTCAGACTGCGCAGATGCGCAGACTTATCAGAGTGCTTGTTGGGCGCACATGTAAATTCAAACAGTTTTTGCTTTCCACAAAAAATAACCGCTGCGAACCTAGATAGTAAGTAAAGAAGAAGAAGACGACGACGAAGAAGAAAACAAATTAAGAGTCTCTTCTTTTCTTCATGTAATGCTCCCTTCAGAACTATCCTACACATATAACCATTCCTACATCCACATAAGAAATGTTTTTTGTTTGTTTGCTTTTGGTGAGGTTTTACGCCCTGTCAACACATTTTAGGGTCATATTGTAGATGTTACTTCGTCTTTCCTTATATGAAATCGGATGTCACGGGGGTGATTAATATTTTTTGATACCCGTGAACCGCCTCAGCGACTGTCATTGAGGGAACCAACAAGATGTCCAAAATGACGATTCATATAGCATGTTATTATAAAAATTCCGTTGACATTTTGAAATGCGATACTAATAAACTACGTGTCTTCTTAAATCAATTGAATTCAAAATATTATGTAGTACAGTCCTTTTTCAGGCCATTTTACATATAATTACCCAGCGGGCACCCAACGTTGGAACAACGGCAGGCCAAAGAGTATTTGAACGTCAGTGTCCTTAACAAAACATATCAAATGTGTGTTTAAAAACCTTAGAATTTTTATACTTTATTTTTTTTCTTACAAAATACAGATCTATGGTGGTGTCGTTTATTTGGTGGGAGGGGGTTGGGTTGGGGGGGGGGGGGGGGCAATAGCTGCAGAATAAGGACTTGTGCTGTGTCATATCCAAGTAAACAAGTGTGAGTTCGCATCTTTTCGTGAAAATCCCTCTTTTCGCTGACCAGTACGATCCAATAAAACGCAACAATAAATGGGCGGAGCTCAACCGGGTATACTTTATCGAAGACCAATCACGAGACGTTCCTATGAACCAATCAGAGCCACGGAACGTTAAAAATCCAGGTAAGTTTAAATTTCACTGTTATTTTTCATGAACGTAACTGCAGACTTCCATGTTCCCGGGGGAAGGAACTTGACTACCTCCACACCCCACAAGAAGTCTACACAATCATTAAGGCTAGCATAAAAAAGGAATGGGCGCGCATATGGCAGGGACAACACGGATTCAGACACTCGATCTGCCAGTCCTTGACCCCGAAAATAGTTCAATACAGCGACAGCCGAAAGCTCGATCGCATATATACACGACTAAGACTTGGGGTCAACGGACTAAATGCACACAACATCTTCTATAACGCGGCCGATCCATTATGCGGGCACTGTGGCGGGGTGGAGAGTGTTCAACACTACCTTGCAGAGTGCCCCGCACACGGCCCCGCTAGGAGGGAACTAAAGGGAGAACTGACAGCACTAGGATACCAAGGGGAGATAAATGCGATTTCTTTACTCAATCTAATGTCACAGGAAATGAGGGACGCGGTTTTCAATTTCTTTGAGAAAACAAACTACCTGGACAAAATATAGGGGAAAGCTAAGGGCGCAGACTAAATTTATTCCACTGTTACGAGAGACACACCCCGTACGAGGTTACACACTAACATGCCTGAAACCAAAACCGTTACAGACCCGATTTCAGTAACAATAAATGATTTAACCGCACCTGAGACGCTACCAACCAAAAAGGAGCGTAGTGATCAAAGGGCGGCCGTCTCACGGCGAAAAGGGGGAACAAAGTCAACGTTAGGCACTGTGGTTTGCGGCCTCGGCTTTGCACTTAGGAGTGCCTAACGGTGACAGTGATCCCTGGATCACTGTGAGAAGACCATAACAGAACGGGGCATGGACCCACCACAAGGAAAATCCATAGCCCCGACCCACCCTCCAAAGGGGTGTGGCAAGCGAGAGGTTAAGACGAGGTGTAGCGTTGTGGTTGCGGCCCACTGGCTTTGCACTTATGAGCGCTGCACCAAAATCCTAGCTGATCGGGAGCCACACTGCCCGAAATAGGATCACACGAGAACACGCCGGAACTGGGCATGGATCCACCACAAGGAAAATCCATCGCCCGGCCTCTCCGGAGGGGGGGAGGCAAACGGGAAATCAGGACGAGATGTAACGCTGGGGTTTGCGGTCTTAGGACTTTGGCACTGAGCAGCGTTGCGTCAAAATCCTGGCTGATCGAGAGCCACACAACCCAAAGGAGAACGGCACACCAACACACTAGCAAACAAAAGGCTCTCCTTCAGGAATGCACATAGATTAGTGAGACAGAAATAAGAAACAATAGGCCTTATCACATCTCTTTGTTTTTCTTTTTTTCGCTTTCGAATAAAGGATGTACATTATAAGGTTACCCAAACGGAATGATCTGGGGTCCACAAAAGGACCCTTTTATAAACACCTGACTTGCAGAAAAATCACAGGAAGGCTCTCTCTAAGCACACATGGTATTGCTTCTGTCCCTCCCTTGACAAATGAATACGGTCCCTATAATAGTGCCTGTGGAGGCGGCCATCGCTGTCCCAACTTTGCCTCCGGAAAATATGAAACGCTGTCCCACAAGTCAACACCATAGCTCACCACGCGCATACCACCATGGCCGAAAAACCTAACCTCGCCTGGTACATCAAACAGCCCTCGGTACTGCCCTTGTCGTTTAACATAAGAATCACCAAAAAACAGCAAATCGCGCCATGACCGTAATTAAAACGGACGGTCAAGACGACCATATATTTATACAGATAAGGGAAATAAACTAACTAACTAGGGCATGACTCAGCGCGACCCTGAAGGAGGGCATCAACACACAACCACCCACGCAAAACTAAAACAACATACATCCACCCACGCAATGCTAAATTAGGTAGATAAAGCGATAGTTGTAGAATAGTTGTAGAGTAGGAATCCCGTAGAGAGGATAGTATAGGAATAGAGAGATCAAAAACCTGGAGATAGAAGAAGAAGAAGAAGAGTTTATTTCCCAAAAAGCGATTTCAAACATTGTTAACTGTAAATATGACACATAAAAACAAGATCGCATAGGAGTGCTCGACTGCGCACATGCGCAGGCGGACGCTTGTATGCGACCTACATGATTATATGAATTTGTTCTAACTGCATTGCTAACGAGATCGGAAGCCCCGGCCCATAGGGGCTTGAAGAAATATATGGGCTGCATGATGCTTCCACGCAGAGCTGAATCCGGCCCGCTCACTAGTACTGGTAAACCGCTTAGAGGATCTAAGCCTGTCCAGGAACCGCGGTGCGAGGCGGACCGTCCATGCTAATAAACCCTATTGGTTTCATTGGGTGACAGGGCTTGGGATGTCATTTCATCTCAATGTCGGGTAAAAGTCCCACAAAATTGGAAGCAACGTCTCCAAAATGTTGTTGACGGGGACGTTGAACCTCAAATCAAACAAACAAACTAACGAGATCGGCACACGATATCTCGGGCCCTCAAACGACTAGATAGGAATACAATTCCTCCTATGGTGCCTTCCTTCACGTAGGATGCGAAAATGACATGTAAACATGGCGACTCAGAATGACCCACTTACGGTCCCACAGAATATGATATCCTACGTGGAGAAGGTCACCACATTTTCCTAACTTTAACAAAAAATGCAGAAAAGGGGATTGACCTACTTCCACATCCTCCTCGATAGAGGTCACCCACAAACTAAAATAAACACGAACTTGGGCCCGAGACGGCGGAGGCCGTCACACTATACTATATGTTGTATGTACAGAATAAACAAAAATCACAAAATATAATCTACAAGCACAACCTTGCAGGTACAAAAACTGTCCTAACCAGCATAAGAGAGCGGGTGGGCTTGCCCCAAAACGGACAACACCATCTTTAAAGCACAAGAAAACAAACACGACAGGTCCATGGCGGGGCGAGCACATCCGCCCGCATATATACTCAATAAGCTGGAGGCACAGACCAAATAATGTAAAAATGTACATACGTTACAAAAATATGCAAAAATCAAAAAAAAAAAAAAAAAAAAAAAAATACCAATATCAAAATTGATACAAAAAGCGTAGACGACAGCCATAGACATGGTGCTGGTGTGAGAGTGTAGATGCGGCTGAAGCCACAAGCTAGAAGAAAGAAATGGATGGACTCTACAATTTTGTGGTGCAAATAAGCACCACAAAATGGCTAAAAAACTTTGTCTCGAATCCCCTGTTTGAATATAAGGTGCATAACACGTAACATGGAAACGTGTATAGCAATCTTTAGAAACGTCTTCCAAATCGCAATGAAACTTTCAAACAAAATTAACTGCTAAACGATCCCCTTAATGATAAGTTCAAACTCGGAGCCTACCCTGTTACGCAAAACAACCCACACCCCTTTGCGGCAAACCGCAAAAACCCAAGGCACAGCACTGCTATAACTTAAACGCAGTGCAATCACGTAGCCAAACCTTTAGAATGGAGTTCCAAATCACTACAACTAAACTATGTTGCACAAAAACAAAGGCTCACATTGGAACTGTGCAACATATTCACAGCCCTTAAAATATGAAGCACGCCTAGCCCAGAAACTCCCACATTTAAAGATGCCCTTTAGCGACAGGACACATGCACTCCTGAAGCAAACGGGAAGACAAAATATAAGCCCCACCGAGACCTGGAAAGGTCACGGCACCGTTTCACAAACCTCTCAGGACGGAGCTCGGCGATTGGCTACAGGGCAAGGGGATGCCCGTGGGCTCAGAGACACCTGAGACGTGAGACGACAAACATGGACGGACGGACGGGGCTGGAGCCGAGCGATGGTCTCCCTGTTCACCGGCAACGGGAATAGGGGTACCACCGAACGGCTACGGTGTAGTGCCAGCATGGATTCGTTCCCTGGGACCCCCAGCTGACGACCCGCGACACGGGGAAACTGGAAAACAACAACAACAACAAGGTTTAAGGGTGTCGGGGTGTGTTTTCATCAAGGTATATTTGGGGAATGACTGAACTTTTAGCAAACAGTGGAGGCCCTGATCAGACGCCCCATTCTGCGGCGTCTGATCTGGGCCTGCACTGTTTGCAAAAGTGAAATTTTCATGAATGAATATTCAGTTGCCATATGCTTAGGCAATTAGTGAGGCGTATCAGTGTGAACCTGAGATTTATTGAAGTTCATTTTAACAAATGAAAATAAACAGAGCTGTTGTTCTGGAGAGGCTAAAATGTCCATACCTGGATTTTCGGGGCACTTAAATCCAGGAGTATAACCTGAAATTCATTAACCCTTATCCCACTGAACATGACAAATCCTTACTTTGCAAACAGCATAGATCCTGATCAGATGGTTAATGATTGTTTAATTTGAGGTTTAACGTCCCCGTCAACACTGTTAAGGTCATTTTGGAGACGTTGCTTCCAATTTTGTGGGACTTTTACCCGACATTGAGATTAAATGACATCTCAAGCCCTGTCGCCCAATGAAACCAATAGGGTTTATTAGCATGGACGGTCCGCCTCGCACCACAGTTCCTGTACAGGCTTAGATCCTATAAGCAGTTTACCAGTACTAGTGTGCGGGCCGGATTCAGCTCTGCGTGGAAACATCATGCAGCCCATATATTTCTTCAAGCCCCTATGGGCGGGGGCTGTTTCATCTGGTCAGGATCTACACTGTTTTTCATCCAATTTGTGAATTGAATGAATACATAACCTTTAACGATTTGAATGGTTGATATCTAGAAATGGGTATGGTAAAATTAATTTATTCAGCGGGATAAGGGCTAACAATGATCATTTTGAAATTATGGGATATAACCTGTCATTCTTCATTTTTGGACGGGTTTTTAAAAAAAATCCGTCCTTTAAAATAGCGATGTCCGGGCGGGCGGGTGGGCGGGTGGGCGTCGTCCCAGGTTTACCTTTTGGTTAACCTTTTTTTCAAAGTGATATTTTTCATCTATTCTGTAGCAGATTGTTTTAATATCAGGACTGATGCATAAGTGGAGATACCGCTTTCATGTATTATCCATAAATGGCGCAAAAGACTAAAATTTTGGCGGAAATTGTCATTTTTCAAACTTGTGTTTTTCAGGTTTACCTTTTGGTTAACCTTTTTGGAGCGTAGCTGTTGCAGCGTAGCTCCAGTGAGATGAGAAGTGATTTTGGCACTACTTTCGCTGTTAATGCATATGACCCAATCACCAGTGAGAACATAGTACCCCGTGTTAACGTAGTAGATTATTACGCCATGCAGTATCTTCATATAGACTGCTTCACAGACCACCTATTTCAAAACGGAATAGACGAATAGTTTTAATAGATGAACTGTGTAGCAGTCTAATCGTTTTATAGTTCAGTTTATATAACCCAGTTTACAGCCCATTTGTACCATAAAATCCCAAACCTGGCAACTTGCAAACAAGACAAACCCAGATCAGATACCACAGAACGCGGAGTCTCATTATGCCCTTCACTGCATACTTACAAAAAGGTTCAGCCAGTTTTGCCAAATATTTCGTGGAAGCCACAACCTGACATCCCTGATTTTAAAATGAACTCATTCCATACTGATATAAGGTGTTGGGGATTCCGTTCGTTTAAAATGGGTTAAAAGTACGCAGTGTGGGTCGATAGTGTATTACCAAAATAAGAGAGTTGGAATGAGTTTGGACAGGTGCACGTCAAGGCTTATATTGTAAGGAGTAAACTTTGCAGTTTAAACACAGATGAGACGCCACTTGTTGTAGCGTCTGGTCTGGGTCTGCTATGTTTGTCCTTAAAAAGGGAAAATTTTGCAGTTTAGACACAGATGAGACGCCACTTATTGCAGCGTCTGATCTGGGTCTGCTATGTTTGTCCCTAAAAAGGCTGCTAGACTTATACTCAGAGTATGGGTTAATGTGTGTGTGGAAGGGGGGGGGGGGGGGCGCAATGTTACTTTTTTAAAGCGACCTGTCTGCGTCCTGGGCATGTGACCATAGATAAAGCAAATTATCAGCTTAGACGCAAGTTCGATACCTGCCGGGTTCGGCAACATTCTATCCATGAGATTGATCGTGAAATCTGTTCCACGGTGATTCTATCCGATCCGCGCTGATTCAAGAAGGGCAGTTGTTGGTTTCCGGTAAAAGACTGTGTACTGTGCTGTATTGACAATATCTAACCAAAGAAATTGCCTTAATGCCAGATCATTTCATAAATGGCCTCGTCGAGGCAATTTATTTTTATATGATAATAACGGAGTATAATGTCTGAACCTCTTCAAATATTCCTATGGATTGATATTGACAATAACTAACCCAAGAAACTGTCGTATGCAAGATCACTTCATAAATGGCCTCACCGATGCAATATCTATTTAGAAAAATGTTAACAGAGTATAATGTTCAAACCTCTCTGAATATTCCGATCATTTTTGGCATTCGGATTGATATTGACAATACCTAACCCATGAGGCTGTTTTATGCAAGATTACTTAATGAATGGCCTCGCCGAGGCAAAATAATATAAAAAATGAATAGGGAGTATAACATCTAAACCCGGCTTAGATCATTTTCGGCATACAGGTGGATATTGACAATACATAACCCGCAAAATTGTCTTATGCCAAATTACTTTACAAACGGCCTCGCCTGGGCAAACTGAAAAATTATTTCGAAGTGTAACTTCTAATCTACTTGGAATATTTTTGACAACTGTTAGCATAAAGATAGATAATGTACAAATCTAACCAACGCGATTCCTGAATGCCCAATTTCTTTATTTTAGCCTCGGCAAGGTAAAAAATTCACCCACTGACACGGTCGTATAACTTTCAACCCGACGGGTATATTTTTATAATGTTTTGCATGCAGATGTAAATTGACAAGATCAAGCTAATGGTATTGTCTAATGCCAGATAGCTTTATAAACAGCCTCACCGAGGCAATTTTAAAAGACTGATTACGGATGTATAACTTATAAACTGCTGGGAAAAGTATGATAATTTTTCACATGAAGATAAACATCATCAAGACGTAACCAAGAAGAATGTCTAATGTCCAAGGTAATTTTTCAAAAACTGATTACATAAAATAACTTCAAAGCCGCCAAACAATTGCGCAAGCCGCAGTTACTGCACGAACTATAGCTCAGCAGAAATCTTCAAGTAAACTGTAGAACTGCATGGTTGCTGTATAGCTCAAAAACATTGACTGTGGGTTCTTGATAAAACTGCCTCGTCAAGGTGGTCCAATCAAGTCCCCGCAATCAATGTTTTGAGCAGAGATAAGAAAATATCACAATTTTATCTTAAAATTTCCATTTTTTTTTATTTATTTTTTTGCCAAAAAATTGACAATGTATTTGTACAGGCGTGTTTTCGTGACGGTTGTTGCGGGGTCTACACCTTAGCGTGAGTTAATTTCAATATAGGTCTTGTTGCTTTAACACGACTTCTGGCCCAGAATAGCTTCAAACAGCTATGTTAATTGGATCAATATGAGCTTGAATTAAAATACCAATCCGACGCTAAATCAAATTATCAAAGCTACGCTCCATCAGCACTCTCAGTGCTTTGATTTCAAATGCCAGTGTAGTGGATAGAGTGCTGGACTACGAATCCTATTGTTGACTATGAATCTGAGGGGCGTGAGTTCAAACCCCGGTGGAGACTTTTTTTTTCTTTTTTTTTTCTTTCTTTTTTCATTCTTTTTTTTCTTTATTTTTCTTTTCTTCTCCATAAACACATATGAACAATTATTATCTTCCTCCCCTGATAGTTGCTAGTAATAATACATACATGCATGCACAGGCATGGAATTTTCTTTTTTTTTTTTTTTTTTTTTTTTTTTCGTTCTTTTTTTAGCTCACCTGAGCACGAAGTGCTCAAGGTGAGTTGATGTCTGTCGTCCGTCAACAATTTCTTTAAACGACATCTCCTTCTGGGATAATGGCCCGATTTCAAAATTATTTTACAGAAATGTTCATTAGGTGACCCTTTTTCAAAATTGCTAAAATCAGTGGCCACTAGAGCTAAAAATAGAGCTAAAAATAGATAAAACGTTATTTTTTTTTCTTCGTAAAACACATAAACAAATCAACCCCCTCCCCCCTGCCTCCACAAAAAGTTGTTACTGGGTTAGGATATTGCATTTATTCTGTACATACATGCATACATAGTTTTTCATACATACAGAAATGTTCATTAGGTGACCCTTTTTCAAAATCGCTAAAATCAGTGTCCACCAGAGCTAAAAATAAAAAAAAAAACTTTATTTTTTTTCTTCTTAAAACACATAAACAAATCATCCCCCCCCCCCTCCACAAAAAGTTGTTAGTGGGTTAGGATATTGCATTTGTTCTGTACTTACATGCATACTTAGTTTTACATACATACCCTACCCACCCCACCCTACCCTAGCATACCCTACCCCACAACCCCACCCCAACCCCATCCCAAAACAACCCCAATCCACCCCCAACCCCGACCCATCCCACCACTCCCCACCTTACCCGACCTCACCCCATCCCACCCACCCAAGCCCACAACCCCACCACACCCCATCCCACCCCACACCCCACCCCACCACAAATTCCACCCCATCCCACCCGACTCCTAACCCATCCCACCCCACCCCAGCCTACCCCACACCAGCACACCCCACCCTACCCCACCCATGCCACCACCATCCTAACCGTACTGAAAAAAAAAACCGTCCATAATGCCATTAGGCATTTTTCTTGTTTTTTTTTTTGCCATGCCATTTGCATCAGCATGATGAAAATAAATAAATAAATAATAAAAAAAAAACAGATAACAAATTAAGTAACATATTCATTCACATGTTCTAATCCATATATGTACTACTGTATAACTGTTAAGACTTTTAGTCAACTAGAAGTTAACTAAAGTTAACTCCCTAGTTAACAAAAGCGGGAAATGGGGTTGACTAGGAGTTAACTCCATGTCTGAACGTAGTTGACTTGGAGTCAACTAGGGTGTCAAGAATCGTCTGAATGGTACTGTATTTTGTATTACACTTTACATGAAACTAAACGAAACGACGTTTGAAATTGTGGAGCCTTGTGGAACGTTTATATTATGCCTATATAAATTTACGGCCGGAATAATGAAATTTTTTAAATGAAAAAAAAAAGAAAAAAAGATTTTTTTCATACTTCTGCTAAAACGTGGGTAAAACACAATCGCCTCATCTAACGAGTACCCACAATCTATGGTTTAGAGCGGAAATAACAAAAATAACAATAATGTGTATTCCTGAAAACCCCAGTTTACTATATACAAGTGGGGTTCGAGTGGGGGGAGTTGTCGAAATTACATAGGCGTGTTTCCGTGATATGAAGCTTTTATACAATGTGCAACTAAATGCATGATACTGTTGTGTAAGATCGGGCTTACGCAATATCATGGGGTTACGTCTGTAAAAAATGACAATTTTAGATGAAATGTTTTATTTATTTATTTATTTTTTTTTTCGTTTTTTATCATTATTTCTGCTCGAAACACAGTGATTAATGGTACTAGTTATAGAAGCCATTTTAATCAGTATCCCCACTCTTTCTTTAAGAGCTGAAATAAGAAAACGATAAAGAAAATGATGTAAATATTCGGCGCAAAGTAAGAATCAGCACAATTCCGGAATTGTCCTGCGCAAAGAAAGAATTTGATTTAGGGGAAAGATGGAACGAGAATTAAAACAGGCCGTGTCTCCTTCTACCAACTTACAACGTCCCTATAATGTTAGAATTCTTCCCGGCAGGCACCTTCCTTCCATATATTCTAGAAACCATTGTGACGAATTCTGTTTTTTTCTTTCGTTTCTACTTACGCTTTGCTGTCTTTCTTAGATAGATTAGATCGACTGGCCGATAGATAGATAGATAGATAGATAGATAGATAGATAGATAGATAGATAGATAGATAGATAGACAGACAGACAGACAGACAGATAGATAGATAGATAGATAGATAGATAGATAGATAGATAGATAGATAGATAGATAGATAGATTTTCTGCTCGCTTCGGTGTAAATACGTTATGAATATTTTCCTTTGAAATTAAAAATATTTGCAAGGGAATTTCTGAGAAATTTGAATCACGAATCAAGCATAGCGTCGAGGTCACAATACAATTTAATATCTTATCAGCTAAACCCCGTGGGCACATGGGTATACATTATTTTTCATACTTCTCCATGTGTGGGCACTAATGAAGCAGTTCTAACGAGGACTCGCAAACGGGCCGCACGAAATACCCCAAGTCACCCTAAGTCCCGGAATTACCCCAAGTCCCCTATATCTAGCCTGGATATGGGTATTTCGGAAATAATTATGATGTGTGTGATAGAATATTACAATTTTGACCAAAAAAATCAACTTTGATGATTTTGAGTCATTAATAGGTGTTAATTATCTAATAATATGTTTACCGCACATATCCCAAACGTTTATATGGATATCAATATTGCTGCAACTCCTACTGAAATACGTATTTTTAACTAGTTGAATTTTTGCTCAAAATCATTAGAATTAAAGCAAAGTAGAAACCATTCTTCCTGACTCGGAAAAGTACACGGGGTGGGAACTTACCTGCTGGGGCCATAGACAGTAGCAGTTACATGATATATTAAAGCTCTAGGATTATCATTACAATCTATACGCGGCAACAAATTATTAGATAATTGACACCTACTAATGACTCAACATCATCAAAGTTGATTTTTTGGGGATCAAAATAGTCATATTCTATCATAAACATGAAATACATTTCCGCAACACCCACATCCAGGCTAGATATAGAGGATCTTACATGAGTGTTCGTGTATTATTGAATTTATTAAACGAGTTGAGAAAAGGGGATAAAATGCGTTTAATAAATTCAATAATACACGAGCACAAATGTAAGGTTCTATTTATCAACTGACGGAATTATTTCATCTGATCTCCAATTATCGCATGAAAACGTTATCATTTCGCCTGAAGAAAACGAGACGTTATTATGGACAACGTCGGTTAGTGTTATGCAACGTAACCAGCTAATTTGCATATTTAATCCACTAGTATTTGTTTGTTTGATTTGAGGTTTAACGTCCCCGTCAACACTGTAAAGGTCATTTTGGAGACGTTGCTTCCAATTTTGTGGGACTTTTACCCAACATTGAGATGAAATGACATGTCAAGCCCTGTCGCCCAATGAAACCAATAGGGTTTATAAGCATGGACGGTCCGCCTCGCACCGCGGTTCCTGGACAGGCTTAGATCCTCTAAGCGGTTTACCAGTACTAGTGTGCGGGCCGGATTCAGCTCTGCGTGGAAGCATCATGCAGCCCATATATTTCTTCAAGCCCCTATGGGCGGGGGCTTTAATCCACTAGTAAATTACCGAATTTATTACATGACGTTATTACACTCTCAGTCGCGACGTCATATGATAAATAGAGATTAATACATCTTTAGTTTAAAATACGGGAAATATTTCCCGAGAGACTTGCAAATCAAGTAAACAAACGAGTGCAAACGCACGAGTTTGTCTATAAGATATCCAAGTCTCGAGGGAAATATTTCCAGTATTTTAAACTAAAGATACATTAATTTATATATTACATTTATTAAAAAAAAAACGTATTTTGCCTTTCTGACGTCTAAAACTGCGTAATTTGCGCTATGACGTTACGTCATTTGTCCCGATTTTGGCGCGTCATGGTGCGTGGTGACGTTCGAAGGAAATAAATCCCCGTCAGAAAGTAATATTTTCCCAGTAGGAAAACCTAAAAATAGCACCAAAAATATAATATATGACGTTATTAAACTCTGAGACACAACGTTATATGATAAAATATGTTTTTTGCTTATAATGTGATTTATTTTCTTATGTCTGTTCTAAACACAGTTTGCGAGCGGCCGCACGAAATACCCCAAGTCCCCTATTTATCTTATAACGTCGCTGTTATACAGTAGCTAACGACATCATATAAAAATTTTAATAACACTTAGGCGCGAAGATGTAACGTCACTGACGACATCCGTGACAACTGGGCATTTTCTTTTTGAAATAATGTTAATTTTTAAAGCGATAAGATCCAATTTTAAATGGTCATATGATTAACAGAACATTATACTTGTGGTCATTTCATATGAAAAAAATGGCTCGTTTCATAAAATTCATACGAAATGACCCCTCGTGTACGATCCGCTATGTAATAAAATGGATGATCCACGAGTGGATTGGATATGCAAATAATCTTGCAGAAAGCCGTTTTTCTACTTGGTGCTTTACATAGAAGGAGTAAATTAACAAAGTTTTGTGATGATTTAATGCAAAACCATTTTTTCGCAAATACCTGCGCAATTTTTTTTTATTCTAGTCATCGGACTTTTAAAAGCAAATAGTTATGCTTTCTCCCGTGGTCGAAATGAATGCAAATTGTGCAGAAATTTGTAGGGTAGGCAGATTTTCAACAAGTTCCGCTTGTTTTTTTTTTTGTTTTTTTTTTTTCTGAAATTTTCACAATAGTGTTGTCGAACATCAGTAATTCAAAATTCAGCAAAGAAAAGTAAAAATGTTTTCTTCGACAAAACTAGCCCTGTAACCACCACTTTTTGTATAGAAAGGACGTTGAATTTCATTACGAAAACACGCCTATTCACATATATTGAACATTTTACCTCCAAAAAATGAAAATTTTCAGATAAAAATTCTGATATTTTTCATATTTCTGCTCAAAAACATAGATTGTGGGTACTCGTTAGAACCGCCTCAATGAGTACCCACTATCTATGTTTTTGAACAGAAATAAGAAAAATAATGAATACCCCTGTAAACCCCAGTTTTACTATATAAAAGTGGGGTTTCAGAGGGTCAAAATTATATAGGCGTGTTTTCGTGATGTACTTGCCGTATACAATATTTCCCTTATAGGTTCTTCACCTTTCTGTAACGAAAAAAATATTAACGTGATGATTTTCCCACTTTTTCGCCTTTACTTCATGTATTTTATGACGTCTTGTTTCCTGCATATCAATAATGACGTCAACGACGTGTAAGTATATGACGCCGCTTGCGACGACGCACCAAGTTAATTTAGCTTTGCGAAATCCAAATTTCGATTTTAAAATCATAAAAAGTGTGCAGATAATTGTCAATAAAATCTGGAAAAGAAAGAAGGTCATGGTGACCTACATTTCACGGTCCAGTGATTTTACCTGATATCTTGAAGACTATTTGTTGTAGAGATGTCATACCTGGGATATTAGTTCCATGTGACCTGATGATTGACCTGAAAATATATCTAGGTCATTGTGACCTATATTTCATGGTTCAGTGATTTTGCCTTATATCTTGAATACTATTTGATGGAGAGATGTCATACCTGGGATATTAGTGCCATGTGACCCAATGATTGACCTCAAAATATATCTAGGTCATTGTGACCTATATTTCATGGTTCAATGATTTTTCTTATATCTTGAATACTATATGAGAGATATGTCATACTTGAGATATTAGTGCCATGTGTCCCAATGATTGACCTCAAAATATATCTAAGTCATTGTGACCTATATTTCATGGTTCAGTGAATTTGCCTTATATCTTGAATACTATTTGATAGAGAAATGTCATACCTGGGATATTAGTTCCATTTGACCTGATGATTGATTGCAAAATATATCTAGGTCATTGTGACCTGTATTTCATGGTTCAATGATTTTTGCCTTATATCTTGAATACAATTTGATGGAGAAATGTCATACCTGGTATATTAGTTCCATGTGACCCGATGATTGACCTCAAACTATACCTAGGTCATTGTGACCTATATTTCATGGTTCAGTGATTTTGCCTAATATTTTAACTTGTATTAAGAAAACGTGGGGATTTGCGATGGCTTGCCATCGACTACTCGCTCTAGTTTTGGAATTTAAAAATGGTCCAAAACGAATTTTATTGATGTAAGTATCGGATATATATAAGTATCCGGTGATAGGGGATACGCCAAAGTTTCCCGCGGCATGTATGCTGCTATGGGAGAAAGTCTATATTGAGAGAAACAATGAATTTTAAACCTTTAAATGTGCACCACAAGCTGACAGTTCAAACTCGTTTAACTTCGAAAGAATCGTTGTTTTCTGCAGACAAAATACACTGCAATGATTACTGCAGTAATCACAGAAAAGCATACGGGTATAATTAGAATGTTCATCTTTTTTAATCTTTCGCTCCCAGTCAAATGAGTGGCCTAGCCCAGCGCTTCGTTATGGCTTTAGAATTTCGAATGTTTTTGGGTTGCTACGCATTTGATAATGTTCCTACGCGTAGTTACGCTGCTTGACGTTTGGTTATCGTTAAAGCGGTTTTCGACAAAAGCGAAGGCATGGTTTTATCAAATGCAATGGGAAATGAAAAATTGGTGTCGTCACCCAGAATCACCCTTGGTTGAATATTTTAGTAAACATCCGATTCTTGGTCCCGCCACTAGCCTAATCTTAGATAGTTGGATAGTTGTATTCTGCGTGGATGTCGCGTCAATTTTCGCGTCTGATCAGTGCTCTATTTAACATTTTAATCACCCTTTGTCAGCTGATTTATTTGAATTCTCTCTCTCTCTCTCTCTCTCTCTCCTCTCTCCTCTCTCCTCTCTCTCTCTCTCTCTCTCTCTCTCTCTCTCGTTGGTCTCAGTTTGCTTTTTTGTAACTGTAACAATCCTTGAAAACTTTCATTCTTCTTTTACTTACCACACTTATTCTCCATTCTAAAAACGTTTTTGTTTTTGTTGTTGTTGTTTTTGCATGTTTGGTGTCATTTAGAAACATGCTAAAATGCAGAACATATCGGCTAACCGTAACCCTTGACCCAAGACACACCACCATATTTGTTCATGTGAGTAAATATATTCGCATACGTTCAAATCAGTCAATGTGGACACATTTTGTATATATGCCTGACCAGGAACAAATGCAAATCTTTTTTTTTTGAAAATATGCAGGAAATACATATATGCAAACGTACTTTTTTTCAGTGCAAGATCGAATTTCATCGAATCAACACCAAAACCAGCATTAGGAAAACATGCCTATTCCAAATATACTGAAAATTTTACCTCCAAAAATGAAAAAAAAAATCAGATACATCATGAAGACACGCCTATATAATTTTGACCCCCTGAAACCCCACTTTTATGTAGTAAAACTGAGGTTTACAGGGGTATACATTATTTTTCTTATTTCTGCTCAAAAACATGATTGTGGGTACTCGTTAGAACCGCCTCTGTGAGGCGGTTCTAACGAGTACCCACAATCCGGGCTATGTTATGAGCAGAAATAAGAAAAATATCAGAAGTTTTTATATGAAAATGTTCATTTTTTGGAGGTGAAATTTTAATATATTTAGTTTAAACTTTATTTCATTCAAATATAATATTACAAAACATGTAAACACTAATATTACAAAACATGTAAACACTATATCATTGGATACAATTATATCTGAATGGGATACAGAAAAAAGTCAATGACTTGTATAATCTGCTTCCCAATCTATTTGAATAGGCGTGTTTTTGTAATGAAAATTTTGATAGTTTTCATATTTCTTTAATCTTACGCTGCAACATTTTCTAATCCTGTCATGTTAATGGTGCGAAGCTTTCGTCGTGATCTTAAAACTTGCGCTTAGCCGATCATTTGCAAATGCGGTATTGCAGACCAAAGTGATTCCTTTGCTGGTCTAATACCTTTTAATGATTCTCATATTTTTTAATGTTCTGTTCAATTATGATTCGAAGTTTTCGTCCAAATCGTGAATCTTGCGGTTGGCCGATCATTTTAAATGTCGGTGCTGCAATCCAAGGTGATTGCTTGAATGTCATTATATAGGTGTTTCTGTTAAATTAATGGTATGAAGCCTTCATCAGATTTTGAATGTTCTGTTCAATTATGATTCGAAGTTTTCGTCCAGATCTTGAATCTTGCGGTTGACCGATCATTTTAAATGTTGGTGCTGCAAACCAAGGTGATTTTTTTTATATGTCATTATATATGTGTTTCTGTTAAATTAATGGTATGAAGCCTTCATCAGATTTTGAATGTTCTGTTCAATTATGATTCGAAGTTTTCGTCCAGATCTTAAATCTTGCGGTTGGCCGATCATTTTAAATGTCGGTGCTGCAAACCAAGGTGATTCCTTGAATGTCATTATATATATGTGTTTCTGTTAAATTAATGGTATGAAGCCTTCATTGGATTTTGAATGTTCTGTTCAATTATGATTCGAAGTTTTCGTCCAGATCTTGAATCTTGCGGTTGGCCGATCATTTTCAAATGTCGGTGCTGCAAACCAAGGTGATTTCTTGAATGTCATTATATATTTGTTTCTGTTAAATTAATGGTATGAAGCCTTCATCAGATTTTGAATGTTCTGTTCAATTATGATTCGAAGTTTTCGTCCAGATCTTGAATCTTGCGGTTGGCCGATCATTTTAAATGTTGGTAGAGCAAACCAAGGTGATTTCTAGAATGTCATTATATACTTGTTTCTATTAAATTAATGGTATGAAGCCTTCATCAGATTTTGTATGTTCTGTTCAATTATGATTCGAAGTTTTCGTCCAGATCTTAAATCTTGCGGTTGGCCGATTATTTTAAATGTCGGTGCTGCAAACCAAGGTGATTCCTTGAATGTCATTATATATGTATTTCTGTTAAATTAATGGTATGAAAAGTATGAAACAAAGATCAGGAATTGATACATTAACTTACTCCATCCATAAAAGACACCAAAGGGAAAGAAATACAAACACTAAGCGACCAGACCATAATGGAAACCTAAACAAAGGAAGGCCATATGGACAGTTCCTTTCCCACAAAATGGCCATATGGCCATCCAAAATTAAAAGACACAAGTGATACACACAGTAAGTAACAAACAACAACATAAATAAATCGCCACAGAAGAGCCGCCTTGGAACGGTCAGTGGAAGATTTCCACTGGGGGGCTTAAATCGATTTTACGTGGCCACAATCCTCGCCCTTACTTCCGTCGCGATTTAGACAAATAATTTGTTCAGTCCGCATGAAGGCCTCCTAACTCATCAGTGCAACATCTCCGTGAACACAGAAATCAAAGAACCACAGAGGTGAGACAACGGTGAGGACTCGACAGCAAGAAACCACTGAAATGCTGGAGCAAAAGAAAACCAACAGTAAGACTCCGATGAGCCCGACCAGAGACAGAGCATCAGGCACCAACCAACATTATCTCTTTAATTTTCAATAAGCCTTTACGTTGGAGCCGTCATAGAATCTGAGGCCTGACCCACCGGCGTGCAATTAAAGAGAGAAGCAAAGTTGCCAACCGTGATTGGGTTAACTACCATGCATGCATTGGATTTTGAATGTTCTGTTCAATTATGATTCGAAGTTTTCGTCCAGATCTTGAATCTTGCTGTTGGCCGATCATTTTAAATGTCGGTGCAGCCAACCAAGGTGATTTCTTGAATGTCATTATATATGTGTTTCTATTAAATTAGTGGTATGAAGCCTTCATCAGATTTTGAATGTTCTGTTCAATTATGCTTCGAAGTTTTCTTCCAGATCTTGAGTCTTGCGGTTGGCCGATCATTTTCAAATGTCGGTGCTGCAAACCAAGGTGATATAATGTCTAGTATTATATATACGTGTTTCTGTTAAATTAATGTTATGAAACCTTCATCAGATTTTGAATGTTCTGTTCAATTATGATTCGAAGTTTTCGTCCAGATCTTGAATCTTGCGGTTGGCCGATCATTTTCAAATGTCGGTGCTGCAAACCAAGGTGATATTATGTCTAGTATTATATATACGTGTATGGTATGAAGCTTTCATCAGATTTTGAACTTCGTCTAGGTCTAAAATCTTGCGGTTGGCTGATACCAGTACTGCAGACCAAAGTAATTATATCCAACATCAATTTCGATTTTGGTTAACCTATTACTGTCATGTCATGTTTGTTGTAAAAAGCTTATTATTAAAAGGTCATTATGAAAACACGCCTATTCAAGTATAATGAAAATTTAACCTCCAAAAATGATAATTTCCCTATAACAATTCTGATATTTTTCACATTTCTGCTCAAAACGTAGATTGTGGGTACATGAAAACACGCCTATTCAAGTATAATGAAAATTTAACCTCAAAAAATGATAATTTCCCTATAATAATTCTGATATTTTTCACATTTCTGCTCAAAACGTAGATTATGGGTACTTGAACATTTTCTAATCCTGTCATATTAATGGTGCGAAGCTTTCGTCCAGATCTTAAAACTTGCGCTTGGCCGATCATTTGCAAATGCGGTATTGCAGACAAACGTGATTCCTTTGCTTGTCTAATACCTTTTAATGATTCTCATATTTTTTTTTAATGTTCTGTTCAATTATGATTCGAAGTTTTCGTCCAAATCTTGAATCTTGCGGTTGGCCTATCATTTTCAAATGTCGGTGCTGCAAACCAAGGTGATATAATGTCTAGTATTATGTATACGTGTTTCTGTTAAATTAATGTTATGAAGCCTTCATCAGATTTTGAATGTTCTGTTCAATTATGATTCGAAGTTTTCGTCCAGATCTTGAATCTTGCGGTTGGCCGATCATTTTCAAATGTCGGTGCTGCAAACCAAGGTGATATAATGTCTAGTATTATATATACGTGTATGGTATGAAGCTTTCATCAGATTTTGAATTTCGTCTAGGTCTAAAATCTTGCGGTTGGCTGATACCAGTACTGCAGACAAAAGTAATTATATCCAACATCATTTTCGATTTTGGTAAACCTATTGCAGTCATGTCATGTTTGTTGTAAAAAGCTTTCGTGCAGAGCTTGAATTATGTGTTCACATCACGAAAACACGCCTATATAATTAAGACCCCTCAAACCCCACTTTTATATAGTAAAACTGGTTTTTACAGGGGTATACATCATTTTTCTTATTTCTGCTCAAAAACATAGAATGTGGGTACTTGTTAGAACCGCCTCATTGAGGCGGTTCTAACGAGTACCCACAATCTATGTTTTGAGCAGAAATCTGAAAAATATCAGAATTTTTATCCGAAAATTTTCATTTTTTGGAGGTAAAATTTTCAATATATTTGAATAGGCATGTTTTTATAATGAGCTGAATAATGCAGTAATTACAAACAAAGATGTGTCATTATGAAAACACGCCTATTCAAGTATAATGAAAATTTAACCTCCAAAAATGATAATTTCCCTATAACAATTCTGATATTTTTCACATTTCTGCTCAAAACGTAGATTGTGGGTACATGAAAACACGCCTATTCAAGTATAATGAAAATTAAACCTCCAAAAATTATAATTTCCCTATACTAAGTCTGATATTTTTCACATTCAATTGTGATTCGAATTTTTCGTCCAGATCTTGAATCTTGTGGTTGGCCGATCATTATAAATGTCGGTGCTGCAAACCACGGTGATTTTTTGAATGTCATTATATATGTGTTTCTATTAAATTAGTGGTATGAAGCCTTCATCAGATTTTGAATGTTCTGTGCAAGTATGATTCGAAGTTTTCGTCCAGATCTTGAATCTTGCGGTTGGCCGATCATTTTCAAATGTCGGTGCTGCAAACCAAGGTGATATAATGTCTAGTATTATATATACATGATTCTGCTAAATTAATGGTATGAAGCTTTCATCAGATTTTGTCCAGATCTTAAAACTTGCGCTTGGCCGATCATTTGCAAATGCGGTATTGCAGACCAAAGTGATTCATTTGCTTGTCTAATACCTTTTAATAATTCTGGTATTTTTTTTAATTTTCTGTTCAATTATGATTCGAAGTTTTCGTCCAAATCTTGAATCTTACGGTTGGCCGATCATTTTAAATGTCGGTGCTGCAAACCAAGGTGATTTCGTGAATGTCATTATATATGTGTTTCTGTTAAATTAATGGTATGAAGCCTTCATCAGATTTTGAATGTTCTGTTTAATTGTGATTCGAAGTTTTCGTCCAGATCTTGAATCTTGCGGTTGGCCGATCATTATAAATGTCGGTGCTGCAAACCAAGGTGATTGCTTGAATGTCATTATATATGTGTTTCTATTAAATTAGTGGTATGAAATCCTTCATCAGATTTTGAATGTTCTGTTCAATTGTGATTCGATGTTTTCGACCAGATCATGAATCTTGCGGTTGGCCGATCATTATAAATGTCGGTGCTGCAAACCATGGTGATTGCTTGAATGTCATTATATATGTGTTTCTATTAAATTAGTGGTATGAAGCCTTCGTCAGATTTTGAATGTTCTGTTCAATTATGATTCGAAGTTTTCGACCAGATCTTGAATCTTGCGGTTGGCCGATCATTTTAAATGTCGGTGCTGCAAACCAAGGTGATTTCTTGAATGTCATTATATATGTGTTTCTGTTAATATAATGGTATGAAGCCTTCATCAGATTTTGAATGTTCTGTTCAATTATGATTCGAAGTTTTCGTCCAGATCTTGAATCTTGCGGTTGGCCGATCATTTTGAATTTCGTCTAGGTCTAAAATCTTGCGGTTGGCTGATACCAGTACTGCAGACCAAAGTAATTATATCCAATATCAATTTCGATTTTGGTAAACCTATTGCAGTCATGTCATGTTTGTTGTAAAAAGCTTTCGTGCAGAGCTTGAATTATGCGTTCACATCACGAAAACACGCCTATATAATTAAGACCCTTCAAACCCCACTTTTATATAGTAAAACTGGGATTTACAGGGGTATACATGATTTTTCTTATTTCTGCTCAAAAACATAGCATGTGGGTACTCGTTAGAACCGCCTCATTGAGGCGGTTCTAACGAGTACCCACAATCTATGTTTTGAGCAGAAATCTGAAAATATCAGAATTTTTATCCGAACATTTTCATGAATTATGCGTTAACATCACGAAAACACGCCTATATAATTAAGACCCCTCAAACCCCACTTTTATATAGTAAAACTGGGGTTTACAGGGGTATACATCATTTTTCTTATTTCTGCTCAAAACATAGATTGTGGGTACTCGTTAGAATCGCCTCATTGAGGCGGTTCTCACGAGTACCCACAATCCATGTTTTTAGCAGAAATCTGAAAAATATCAGAATTTTTATCCGAAAATTTTCATTTTTAGGAGGTAAAATTTTCAATATATTTGAATAGGCATGTTTTTATAATGAGCTGAATAATGCAGTAATTACAAACAAAAATGTGTCATTATGAAAACACGTCTATTCAAGTATAATGAAATCTTACCTCCAAAAATGAAAATTTCCCTTTAACAATTCTGATATTTTTCACATTTCTGCTCAAAATGTAGATTGTGGGTACTCGTTAGAACCGCCTCAGTGGATGTCGGTGCTGCAAACCAAGGTGATTTCTTGAATGTCATTATATATTTGTTTCTGTTAAATTAATGGTATGAAGCCTTCATCAGATTTTGAATGTTCTGTTCAATTATGATTCGAAGTGTTCGTCCAGATCTTGAATCTTGCGGTTGGCCGATCATTTTAAATGTCGGTGCTGCAAACCAAGGTGATTGCTTGAATGTCATTAGATATGTGTTTCTGTTAAATTAGTGGTATGAAGCCTTCATCAGATTTTGAATGTTCTGTTCAATTATGATTCGAAGTGTTCGTCCAAATCTTGAATCTTGCGGTTGGCCGATCATTTTAAATGTCGGTGCTGCAAACCAAGTTGATTTCTTGAATGTCATTATATATGTGTTTCTGTTAAATTAATGGTATGAAGCCTTCAGCAGATTTTGAATGTTCTGTTCAATTATGATTCGAAGTTTTCGTCCAGATCTTGAATTTTGCTGTTGGCCGATCATTTTAAATGTCGGTGCTGCAAACCAAGGTGATTTCTTGAATGCCATTATATATTTAATTCTGTTAAATTAATGGTATGAAGCCTTCATCAGATTTTGAATGTTCTGTTCAATTATGATTCGAAGTGTTCGTCCAGATCTTGAATCTTGCGGTTGGCCGATCATTTTAAATGTCGGTGCTGCAAACCACGGTGATTTTTTGAATGTCATTATATATGTGTTTCTGTTAAATTAATGGTATGAAGCTTTCATCAGATTTTGAATGTTCTGTCCAATTATGATTCGAAGTTTTCGTCCAGATCTTGAATCTTGCGGTTGGCCGATCATTTTAAATATCGGTGCTGCAAACCAAGGTGATTTGTTGAATGGCATTATATATGTGTTTCTGTTAAATTAATGGTATGAAGCCTTCATCAGATTTTGAATGTTCTGTGCAATTATGATTCGAAGTGTTCGTCCAGATCTTGAATCTTGCGGTTTGCCGATCATTTTAAATGTCGGTGCTGCAAGCCAAGGTGATTTCTTGAATGTCATTATATATTTAATTCTGTTAAATTAATTGTATGAAGCCTTAATCAGATTTTGAATGTTCTGTGCAATTATGATTCGAAGTTTTCGTCCAGATCTTGAATCTTGCGGTTGGCCGATCATTTTCAAATGTGTCGGTGCTGCAAACCAAGGTGATATAATGTCTAGTATTATATATACGTGCTTCTGCTAAAATAATGGTATGAAGCTTTCATCAGATTTTGAATTTCCTCTAGGTCTAAAATCTTGCGGTTGGCTGATACCAGTACTGCAGACCAAAGTAATTATATCTATTTCGATTTTGGTAAACCTATTGCAGTCATGTCATGTTCGGCGGGGCCGAAAAAAACTATTTGCAAAGACTGCACAATTAAAAAGTGATAAACCACATTTACACAAATGTTACACAACAAACAAGAAATATCTTTAAAAAAGATAAACGGCGTAAGAGATATTGGAATATGAATATTGAAACTATTTTGTGGTTCAATATGAAAAGGACAAATGTTTTGAAATATAAACTTTATTACGAATTCAAAAACAGTATAAAAAGTATTTGAAAGATCCATACCAATCGGGTACTTTTTTGATAAAGAGTACAAAGTGTAACACTGTGCAGCCCAATCTATTTCTTCAACATTTTTTCGCCCAACAGAATTGTTTTAACAATATTTGAAGACCTACTATTTAATAAACATTCCTAAAAAAAAAAAAAAAAAACAAGTAGCCCTCATAGAGGAGATTTTGAAAGATTTGTTTGCAACAAATGCAGCATAAGCACAAGCAGGCTGATTCTGGTATACGGCGTGATCAATTTGTGTACTAAGTTTCAACTTTGAAGACCAAAAAGTTCCTGAGAAAATTGCGACACATAATTTCAATGGGTAAAATGGGGCGTCCAACTTAGAGTTTGGTGTCCAACTGTAAGTTGGACAAGGCTACAATCAACCACCATTCCGTTTGTGATTTAGATTGTTGGCGGTACTGTATTTATCTTCATTAAGAGACACTGTATCAGAGTGTATCTTATAAAAGAAGGTTAAAGGTTAAAGAAGACTGCTCACGATGGGCTTCTAGCGATGGCCAATCCAGCTAATCAAGCATATCACCAACACTACTTTTGTTCCGCCATCTCCTGCAGGTCCATCGAGCAGCCGTCCTACCTTGGGGATGCCAAATAGATGGACTTTTACCCGACATTGATATGAAATGACATCTCAAGCCCTGTCGCCCAATGAAAACAGAAAGCTTATATGCATCGGACTATATGACTCACGCCCATTTGCCTGGACAGGCTTAGTCCTACTAAGCGGTTTACAGTTAACGTATGTGGTAAGATTCAGCTCTGCGTGGTAGCACCATGCAGCCCAAACTATCTCTACAAGCCCCGATTGGCGGGGCCGAAAACAACAGTCGATATCATAGGTATCAGGCATATAGTGATGCACTGAAGAATTCCTTCTTTCCCGGAACTATTTCTCAGTGGAAAAGTCTTCCCTCCTCTGTGGAAAATGCCAAAACTGCAGAAGAGTTCAAAACCCGCAAGGTATAAATTGGGACTCAGTGGTAAACGTTTCAGTACACCGCTGTAATAGATTGTAAATACTTTAAAAACCTCATCCATTGATTTTATTTGGCTAAATTTAGCGAATCACCTAACTGAGGTAATGGTCAAATGTAACAGCCTCAGTATCTGATAGGCTCCTGGGAACTATATTGTGTTTCGGGAGCTGCCGCGATGATGTGGGAGCTACTCCGCCTGAAAATTTGCAGCATTACCACTTCACTGTACATGGATTGATCATTTTTACGTCTAAATGATGCATGAGTGCGGACATACCCGGAATAAGTGCCAAAGGATTTCGCTCTAAGCGAAAACTTACAAAACAGTTGCATCATTCATTCGTGTTGACATAAAACTATGGTCAGATTACTCCGTTTTCGATTTTGTTACGGTCACCTACTTTCAGTAACGATTTTTTTTTTCAATATTTTTTTCGGCCGGCTTAGAAAGATAAACCATTTTAACATTGCTTAGCATCGCCGAAATTTCGTATTATTCTCTCGTTCTTCCACAATAAATCAAAACGCACAAGGGTACTTACCTTTGTTTACCATTCCCAGGTCCTAGGAAGTATCGCGAGTGTTCCCGGATGTTAATTTGGATCAAAATTACGTTGACGCGATTTCGCGATATCTCCCCTGATGTCCATCCGTGCAAAACGGGTTTATATGCTTGGACGGTCCGACTTGCTCTGATTTTGCCTGGGCAGGCTTAGACCTTCTAAGCGGTCAAAAGGTATTCGTGTGCACAGTCGATTTCAGCTCTGCGTGGAAGCACGGGGCAGCCCAATATATTTTTCCAAGCTCCGATGGGTGGGGCGGATAACGTGTGGTTGGCAAAGTTTACAAGGGTTTTCGTCATATGAATTTGTTAACGTGTCTCGGTCCCCGCACACCAGGGCTTGGAGAAATAGGTTGGGTAACGTGATGCTTCCACGCAGAGCTGAAACTGACCGCACATGAGTTCTGCTAATCCGTTTAGATGTCCCGAACCTGCCTAGGAAAAGTGGTGCGAGTTAGACCGTCCAGTGCATGTTTCATTGGGCGACAGGGCTTGAAATGTCTTTTCTTCTCAATGTCGGATACAAGTCTCACAAAATTAGAAGTAACGGGAACGTTAAACTTCAAATCAAACAAATTGTTAACGTGTCTTGTTTTTAAAGAAAATCTCCTGCCTTAAGTAGCAGGAGACATTTTTTGTCGAGTATCAAGTATCGAGACAAAGATTCTGGTAAAGTTTCATGGAGATTGAAGCAAAACTGTGGTCTCTAGAGGATTAACGAGGTAAATGTTGTCGACGCACGACGCACGTACGACGGATTAAAGGTGATTACAAAAGCTCACCATAAAATTTTAACATTGTTCCCTGATTGCAACGTATTCGGCCCAAGAGATGTAGGGTGACTGCCATAGAATGCAGATCCACTGCATTGCTTGTCCAGACATGTACGTCAAAAGTATTCATTTTGTCGGGCAACTGGCCCCCACCCATCGGGGCTTGAAGAAATACATGGGCTGCATGAAGCTTCCACGCAGAGCTGAAACCGACCCGCACACGAGTACTGGTAAACAGCTTAGAGTATCTAAGCCTGCCCAGGCGAAGCGGTCCATGCTTAAAACCCCTATTGGTTTCATTGGGCGACATGGCTTGAGATGTCATTTCATCTCAAGGTTGGGTAAAAGTCCCACAAAGTTGGAAGCAACGTCTCCAAAATGCCCTTTACAGTGTTGACGGGGACGTTAAACCTCAAATCAAACAAACAAATCATTTTGTCGGGAGCAGGCTCTTTGGATTTCAAAGCAAACTTTCTTATACATGCCATTGACATCAGTTATAACTTTACTTGTACATACTGCAACATTGAGTACAGGTCGCACCCATTCGGGGCTTGGAGAAATAGATGGGCTGCATGATGCGTCCACACAGAACTAAAACCGACCCGCACAAGAGTACTGGTAAACCGCTTATAGGATCTAAGCCAGCCCAGGCAATGCGGTGCGAGTCGGCCCGTCCATGCTTATAAACCCTATTGGTTTCATTGAATGTCGTGTCGCTGTCGGGTAAAAGTCCCACAAAATTGGAAGCAGCGTCTCCAAAATGACCTTTACAGTGTGGATGGGGACGTTAAACTTCAAATCAAACATACAAAAACATTGTGTAAGGAAGCAGCAAACAGCTGAACAGTCTTTTTAGAAGGTGATGACCTTTAATGTCTCACCTTCTTATGGCAACACTCCAACGAATTCCCTTGATACCGCATCACTCCTCAGTTTCAAGAAAAATAGGTCCTCATAAATAAGTGAAGAGACGCGCCTGTATCATTTGATATGTGAAAATAGTATGCAGATTGAAAAACAAACTGTGGATGCAAAATACACAAACAATGAACTTCAGGGTTAAATGCCATAAAATGGATCTTGATTTGAAATTGGTCTCGTTTCGCAGCTGACCTGGCCTAGTTATTAAGAGCGTGTTCGGTTGACTTTCTAGAGTCAACTATAGTTACACCAAAACAAGCGGGTTATGGCTCGTGCCGCACTAATAGAGTTGATGCGTCACCAGTAACGATTCAGAGTCAGATTCAGAACTCTATACTGACGTCAAGAAAATGTCATCGTTAGCCCTCGAGTAAATCGAAAGTATAAACATGTCTTCAAGTTGGACGTGATTTTTCCAACACGTGGCCAAAATTTCAAATAGTTGGAAATAATCGATTTTCGGATTGCATTTAACTTACAATTTTCCACCTTTCACCGTATTCGTTGTTACTAGGCAAGGCTTCCAACTCTCATACCAAGCTAACTCTAGCAGTCGCAATATTCCTACACGGGGCGTTTTGGAGCAAGTCAACTCTTGTTAACTCTAGTACGTCAACTGAACTCGCTCAAAATCTAGATCGAGGATTAATAATTCAATGAATGAGTTGACAGTATGAATGGAATACTACGACTTGCTATACTACAGATAGAGCGATTGTTTGATTCGAGGTTTAACGTCCCTGTCAACACTGTAAAGGTCATTTTGGAGACGTTGCTTCCAATTTTTTGGGACTTTAACCCGATAATGAGATGAAATGACTTCTCAAGCCCTGTCGCCCAATGAAACCAATAGGGTTTATTAGCATGGACGGTCCGCCTCGCACCGCGGTTCCTGGACAGGCTTAGATCCTCTAAGCGGTTTACCAGTACTAGTGTGCTGGCCGGATTCAGCTCTGCGTGGAAGCATCGTGCAGCCCATATATTTCTACAAGCCCCTATGAGCGGGGGCGGATAGAGCGAAGTTACCTTCACTGTTGCATTTGTTTGAATTGAGGTTTAACGTCCCCGTCAACACTGTAACGGTCATTTTGGAGACGTTGCTTCCAAATTTGTGGGACTTTTACCCGACATTGAGATGAAATGACATCTCCAGCCCTTTCGCCCAATGAAACCAATAGGGTTTATAAGCATGGACGGTCCGACTCGTGCGCGCCGCTTTGCTTGGGCAGGCTTAGATCCTCTAAGCGGTTTACCAGTACTCGTGTGCGGGTCGGATTCAGCTCTGCGTGGAAGCATCATGCATCCCATTTATGTCTTCAAGCCCCGATGGGCGGGGGCCGATTCAATGTTGCATGGATATATTTCTGTGAACCATCAGGAAAATATGACTTTATAACTTAAACTCCTTAATCTTAACGTTTATAGTACGGGGTAATACATGATATTTATTCTGGGCGGTGGGTGCTTGTTTTTTTTTTTTTTTTTTAGCCGAGGTCAGATTTTGTTCCTCTTCTTCTGTATCTGACTATTTCCCTTTTTTTTACTGAGGTGTATTTGATTTGTTTGATTTGACGTTTAACGTCCCCGTCAAGACTGTTTAACGGCTTCGCCCACCGGGGCTTGAGGAAACAAATTGGGCTGCATGATGCTTCGACGCATGATGCTAAGCCTGCCCAGGAAAAGTGGTGCAAGTTGGACCATCCATGCATATAAACTCTATTGGTTGCATTGTGCGGCAGAGGCTGAGTTGCCATTTCATCTCAATGTCGGGTAAAAGTCCGACAAAATTGAAACGACGTCTCCAAAATGACCTGTAATGTGTTGACGGGGCGTTAAACCTCAAATCAAACAAATAAACAAAACTGTATAGACCTGCTTCGAATTTCGTTGGACTCTTACCTGACATAGTGATGAAATGGCATTAAAAGCCTTGCCACATTATGAGACCAATGTACTTTCCGACTTCCAGTTATAGCCTAGGGGCCCAAACTGCCCCCGCCCGGGGCCCTTTGATTTTACATTGGCTTATATAGGGAAACCCTTTGAAAATCTTCTTGTCAGAAACCAGGAGGCTGAGGTGTTTGATATTTGATATGAAGCTCCGTCTAGTGGACCTCTATCAAGATTGTTAGAATGATAGCCCTGTGACCAAAAATGCCCCCGCCATGTAGCCCACTGGTTCTACATAGACATCTCGCGGGAAAATCTTCAAAAATCTTCTTCTCTGAAACCATAAGCCTCAGATCTCAGATATTTGATATTTGGTATGTAGCTTCGTCTTGTGGACCTATACCAAGATTTTCAAATTTATAGTCATTGTGCCAAAATTGCCCCCCCCCTCCCCCACCCCCCACCCCCCACCCCTCCCACCCCCGGGAATGCCCTTTGGTCTTGCATTGGGATATACAGGGAAAATCTTAAAAACTTCTCTGAAAACGCAAGGCCCAGGTCTTTGATATTTGGTTTGAAGATTCATCTAGCAGACCTCTACCAAGATTTTCAAATTATAGCCATTGGGTCAAAAATGGCCCTGCCCTGGGGCCCACTGGTTTTATGTTTACTTATATATGGAAAACATTTTAAAAGGTTCTTGTCTGAAACCAGAAGGCCAAAGTCTTTGATATTTGGTATGCTGCTTCATCTGGTTGTCCTCTACTATGCTGTGTAAATTATAGCCTTGGGGCCAAAGGTTGCCCCGCCTCACGCCCCATCGGTTTTACATAGCCATATATGGAAAACCTTTAAACTGTTATTCTAAAAAAAACCAAGGCCCATGTCTTTGATATTTTGCTAGACGTTTCATGCGGGTGACCTCTACCAAGATTATTCAAATCAAAGCCCTGGAGTCAAAAATGGCCCCGCCTCAGGGCCCATAGACTTACGTACTGAAAACCTTTAAATACTTTCTCGTCTGAAACCAGAAGGTCCAAGTCTTTGATATTTGGAATGAAACTTCCTCTAGTTGCCCTCTCCCAAGATTGTCCAAATTATAACCGGGTCAAAATCGGACCTGCCCGGAGCCCACTGGTTTTATATAGGGTTAAGGCTGAGCCGGTTCATCTCCTTCTGCTGCACTAAGAACTGACCCTAAATGTCCACAAAGTACCTAGACAGTGACATACAAGTCAGCTCTGTATTGTCAAAGGGAACCAATGACACATAAACACCCTCCCTTTGTCACCATGTGACATTATTAGTAAAACTGAGCCTCTTCATTTCCCTTTGTTGCACTAGGACCTGACAATATGTCCAGATAGTGACATACAAGTTAGTTCTGTATTATCAAAGGGAACCAATGACTCATATGTCTAGCATTTTATGACAATTCTTGCCCCACGTCCCACGTCACACCCCCACCACCGGCCGCCAATTGTCACAGCGAGGCATTGTAAGTTAGACCATTACGATAACTCGCCCGTGTAACATAGAGCATTTTCTACATCTCCAAAACGGCTAGTTTTCTGATGAAAAGCCTTGATATTTTTTACATAAATGTTCAAAACATAGGTTGGGGGTGCTTGTTAGAACCGCCTCAGTAAGGCGGTTCTAACGAGTACCCATAACCTATGTCTTGGAGCAGAAAAAAGAAAAATAATGTATACCCTCGTAAACCCCAGTTTTCTCCATATAAAGTGGGGTTTATGGGGGTCATTTTACGGACTTGTTCACGTGATGCTGAGCAAATTCATCTCCATGCACTAGGAGCATGGGGCATGAGATTTCAGCCAGTTAAATGCAATATTATGCAGATAACTAGGAAGAGATCTAATAAAGTTGAGGCTTCTTACACCTTAGAGGGAACGGTCCTCGAGAATGTGGACTCCATTAAATACCTTGGAGTGACAATCTCACACAACTTGAGATGGAATACTCATATTAGCAACATGTGTACTAAGGCAAATAGAACGCTTGGTTTCCTGAGGAGAAATCTTTATCAGTGCCCTCAGGATGTAAAAGAGGCAGCATATAAAGGTCTTGTTCGCCCAATCTTGGAATATGGTAGTTGTATCTGGGACCCCAGTGGAGTGGTCCTTAACGATGAAATTGAGAAAGTTCAGAATAGAGCTGCTAGATTTGTAACAGGCAATTACTGCTTTGAAACTGGGAGCATGACTGGAATACTTGGAAAATTAAAATGGGAGTCTCTCAAGAAAAGGAGAAAAGACAGTAGGCTAATCCTTTTATACAAAGGTCTAAAGGGTGCTGCCAGCATTCCAACAGATGACCTTGTTCCCCCAGCTAGACAGTGTAGAAATCACCATTCGTTGGCGTTTCAGACCCTTAGTGCAAGAACTGACATTTATAAAGAGTCATTCTTCCCCAGAACCATTAGAGATTGGAATGCCCTTCCCGATTCGATTATTACGACAGCTGAAGGTGCTGATGATTGTGTAGCTAAATTTGTCTCTTTGGTTAGAGCTAGGGACTAACTTCCCACATCACAGGTCCTGGTGTATGAATGTCATTTGACGTGTCACCAGTAACAATTCTGATTCTGATTCTGATAGGACATGACCCTCAATGTCCGGAAAATATCCAGATAGTAACATATAAATCAGTTCTTTAGAAGGGACCTTTGAAAATACTTCATCCTCATGCAGAAAGAAAATAATATTGAAGGAATGTTCCATGGGTGACCCTCTGACAAAGTTGCTCAAAATAGTTTCCCTCCATTGAAAATAAAAGCCACCAAACGAACAATAAACAAGCTTTAAACTGACTCCTCATTACGATAACACACCCATGCGAAATAGAGCAATTTTACATCCCCAAAATGGCTACTTTTCTGATGAGAATCCGTGATATTTTTCCTTAACAATGAAAAAAACATAGGTTGTGGGTGCTCGTTAGAACCGCCTAAATGAGGCGGTTCTAACGAGTACCCACAACCTATGTCTTTGAGCAGAATTATGAAAAATAATGTATACACCCACCCCGTAACCCCAGTGTTCTCTATATGAAGTGGGGTTTAGAGGGTCTTCATTTCATGGACTTGTTCACGTGATAGGTGAAATAGGTAGACTGATTTTGAAATAATTTCACAGGAATGTTCCTTTGGTCACTCGCAACCAAAATGGCTCAAACCATCCACTCCACCTTATATTACCTACCACTTTATCTGTACAATTCGGATCAGGTGAGCGTTCCAAGGCCATTATGGCCCTCTTGTTTAATCCAGGTTTCACTGGGTCGACGGACGTCTTTCAAACACTTGGCAAAACATAGCAATCTACAAACTTTTAAACTTGTGATCGAAGCCTCAGATAAAAACCCGCCAGTGTCCCGGAATATTGGTGTAAGAAATTTTTGTTTGTTTGATTTGAGGTTTAACGTCCCTGTCAACACTGTAAATGTTACTTTTGATACTTTGCTTCCAATTCTGTGGGACTTTTACCCGACATTGAGATGTAATGACATCTCAAGCCCTGTCGCCCAATGAAACCAATAGGGTTTATTAGCATGATGGACGATCCGCCTCGCACCGCGGTTCCTGGACAGGCTTAGATCCTCTAAGCGGTCTACCAGTACTAGTGTGCGGGCCGGATTCAGCTCTGCGTGGAAGCATCATGCAGCCTATATATTTCTTCAAGCCCCTATGGGCGGAAGCCGTTAGTGTAAGAAACCCATTTGCTAGCACGTACAGAGTGTTGAGTAAATTATCTTGTTTGCTAGAGTCTATGTATGTAATTGTCTCCAGAATTATTCTCATTGACACAAGAAGGGATTCACAACATGTACCGTTCGATCCTCAATTTTGTTTTTGACATTTCATATATATGTCTGCTCCTCGCGTTACTACAATCATACATAACCACTGACCGTTTTAAAAATTAAAAAAAAAAGAAAATGAAATGAAATGGCCCAGTGTAAAAACTAACTGTTTTCTACCATCACCTTCTATTAGTACTTTCAGTACTTTGATTTTGTATGTGTATCGATTCGACTTAAATCGTCCCGTGCATTGGTCAGTGAGATGATTTTGAGGTGACGAGTGAAGTATTCATTGATTGATCTGTTCATCCCATTGGTCGATGGTCGCATGATTTTTTGTGTGATACATGCCTACTTGAACATGCATTTTTTCAATGTTTTGACAAGAAAGAAAAAAATGTATAAGTGATAGATAATTGATGTCTTGTAAGTTGACTTTTGTTTTTATCTGGGGCCAGTTTCATCAATAAACATCGCACGATTAATCTTAAATTGTTCGTACGCACTTTTTAAAGAACTGCGTTCGTCAGTTTTATCATTCGGCTCCCACCCATAGGGGCTTGAAGAAATATATGGGCTGCATGATGCTTCTCCGTCCCGCACACTAGTACTGGAAACCGCTTAGAGGATCTAAGCCTGTCCAGGAACCGCAGTGCGAGGCGGACCGTCCATGCTAATAAACCCTATTGGTTTCATTGGGCGACAGGGCTTGAGATGTCATTTCATCTCGGTGTCGGGTAAAAGTCCCACAAAATTGGAAGCGACGTCTCCAAAATGACCTTTACAGTGTTGACGGGGATGTTAAACCTCCAATCAAACAAAGCAAAAATTAACTTTTCACGCTCAATTTAATAAATTCAGTGATTCAAGAGCGTGCATACAAGATTCAATTTATCGTATGAACACAGTTTATGCACGATTTTAACACAAAACGTTAATACATGACGTTGTTTAATAAGGAACCGCATATAACGTTACCTGACGTAGCCTCTGTAAGTGTTGTCAAATTTCAGCTCCGGTTTGCAAAGGTTTGTTTGTTTGTTTGTTTGATTTGAGGTTTAACGTCCCCGTCAACACTGTATAGGTCATTTTGGAGACGTTACTTCCAATTTTGTGGGACTTTTACCGGATACTAAAGCCCTGTCGCCCAATGGAATCAATAGGGTTTATAAGCATGGACGGTCCGGCTCGCACCCCTTAGCCTGGGCGGACTTAGATCCTCTAAGCGGTTTACCAGTACTTGTGTGCGGTCGGTTTCAGCGCTGCGCGGAAGCATCATGTAGCCCATCTATTTCATCAAGCCCCGATGGGCGGGGGCGTAGGCAATGATCTGTAGCAAACATTTTTTTATTGATTGTTGGTCTGCCAGGCCGTCCAGCCTTTCAATGAAAAATAGATTCAGTTCATTTGCAACATAGATCTGACAGCATGATTGATTTTAACCCATTCAGTACCGAAACCCTAAAATGGATAATTGGCAAACAGTGCATGCCCAGATCAGACGCCACAGAACGCGACGTCTGATCAGGGCCTCCACTTTTTGCTAAAAGTTCAGTCCCTCTTCAATTACATTTTGAAGAAAAGACAGCCGGACACCCCTAAATTTTGAAATGAACTCCTGATATATATAAGGAGGAAGATTCCATTTGGTACAAAAAGGGTTATATTACAAAGAACCTGTTCTATAGCTGTCTGTAAGCGCAATTATACAATCGCCTGCACAAAGACGAAATGACAGTACGCAAGACCATAATCCCCTCCCCCGCCGTCGACATTAAAGGTTTTCGTACATACGCGCGTACGCACATGTACGTACGTCTTTCCGCATGTTGCGTACGTACGCGATCCTGCAACCTCGGGTTAAGGTTTTTACCAGGAAGAACCTAAACTTTTAAGAGCTCATATTTTCCAACCCATATGATGGAATTGTGATGATATGTATAGGTTAAAAGGTTTATTCAGCAATACGATGGCCCTTACCTATGACCTCTAGGTCAAGTCATGGACTCAGAATACTTTAAATGTTGAAATTATTTAAGAGCTCATATTTCAAAATCATACAATGGATTTGGTTCATATTTGGTACAATGAAAGATACTCATTTAAAGTTACCGGCCCCGATAGCTCAGTTGGTAGAGTGTCCGCTCCGGGGAACGGGAGGTCTGGGGTTCGACCCCGGGCCGCGCCATACCAAAGTCGTTAAAAATGGTACTAGCTGCTCCTCGTTTGGCACTCAGATTTACGGGGTAGAGCTAGGACTGGTCGATCCAGTGTCAGGATAATGTGACTGGGTGTGGTATCATGTAATGTGTCTGGGACATGATACTTCAGTGAGGCAGCACAATAAACGTGAGCATTGAGCTCCCTGTCGCAACCAGACACCGTCGTGATATGACTGAAAAATTGTTGAAAGCGACGTTAAACCCGAATTTACACACACACACACACACTCATTTAAAGTTTATTTAGCGTACTCGCACCAATGCCCATAACCTCAAAGTCAAAGTCACCGACTCATAATTTTAAACATAATCGCGCCCATGCCCATGACCTCAAGGTCAAGGTTATAGACTCAGAATTTTTGAATGTCAGCGTTTTTTAATAAGAGCTCGCATTTCCCAACCAATTTAATCGATTTGGTTCGTATTATACGGGTCGTTTCTCTGGCTAATTCGTTTCGATTTCGTCCACAAACGATTAATGATCGGCTCGAAATAAAAGAAATAATCTTTAAAGGGCCGTAAAACAAAAACTCAAGGTCAGTGTCACAGACTTCGTAATTTATTTTTTATGGACTTGATTTATATCTGGATGATGATACACACTGTTTTCCAAGATTTAAACGACATTACCCACACCTACGCCGATGGATGGTCTCAAGGATAGTTTTCCAACCGAGCTATGCGGTTTTCTTTTTGGCAACATGCTTTTTTCCTTGGCGAGGATGGTCCCTGGGCGGTGGCATCTGTGTCGTATTCATACTTTTCGTTTAAAGTGTCCCACTTGCACCACTTTTCTTTGGGCAGGCTTTTACAATCTAAGCGGTTAACCACCAGTAATCAAGTTTGGTTGGTTTAACTCTGAGCGGAAGCACAGTGTCTCCAAGACCCGATGGTTGATAGCCAGCGTCGGTTCTAGGTTACACCATGAAATATAGATTGTGGGTCCTCGTAAGCACGACCACAAAGGGACACTTCTAACGAGTACTCTCAATCTCTATTGAAATAATAAGAAAACCCCACGCTAGGCCAATGTACGTTACTGAAAGGTCAAGGCCATACTTAGCGGTCGAAGGTTAAATGCTAAAATCAACATATTTTCAGGCGAGGGCATCCGTGTCCCATGGACGCATTTCTAGTTCATTGATTTTCCAAAACGCCCTGCGCACGTCCGGCATATACGTCAATGTGTAACAGCACCATAAAGTAACTTTGTATAACCTGTCTGTTGAGGACCTGCAGAAGAACAATAACAGTACTATGTGTACTCAAACGCAATTTTTGTCGCACCTGCTATTAGCATGGCGCGATATAGGCGTCCGGTTTTCCGTACGTTTGTCTGTCTGTCCGTTTGTCAAGACATTTGTGACCAGCCTAGCGTTCATCCTAATGGTCAAGTTAATTTCTCAAGAACAACAAGGGTTTTATTAGTGATACTTGGTACATACTTGTACAGTGTATCATGGGATGGCAACATAAATGCAGGCATCCATATTTGACCTTGGCCTATATTTAACTGACCGACTTTGTAAAATATTGCGGCCACCCTAGCGTTCATCCTAATGGTCAAATTAATTTCTCAAGAACAATAAGAGCTTCTTTAATGATACTTGGTACAAACTTTTGTTTGTTTGTTTGTTTGATTTGAGGTTTAACGTCCCCGTCAACACTGTAAAGGTCATTTTGGAGACGTTGTTCCTATTGGGTGGGATTTTTACCCGGCATTGGGATGAAATGACATCTCAAGCCCTGCCGCCCAGTAAAACCAATAGGGTTTGTAAGCACGGACGGGCTGACTCGCGCCGCTTTGCCTGGGCAGGCTTAGATCCAATAAGCGGTTTACCAGTACTCGTGTGCGGGTCGGTTTCAGCTCTGCACAGCCCATATATTTCTTCGATGGTACAGACGTGTATCTAGGGATTGCAATTTTAATGCAAGCATCCATATTTGGTCTTGACCTACATTTTATGTTTAACTGACTTCGTGAAATATTGCGACCACCCTAGCGTTCACCCCAATCGTCAAGTTCATTTCAAAAGAACTATAAGATCTTTGTTAATGATACTTAGCATTACGATAACAAGTCCGTGAAACGAAGACCCCTCTAAACCCCACTTTATATAGAGAAAATATTGAGGCGGTTCTAACGAGCACCCACAATCTATGTTGAAGGCAGAAATAAGAAACATGTTATAATTGTTACCCAAACTGTGTAATGTCAGACACCATGTTGGACGCCATTATTTCACACGGACATGTTTTCCTAATGGTACATACTCGTATCTAGGGATGACATCTATAATGAAAACATCCATATCTGACCTTGACCTAAATTGCATGGTTCACTGACTTAGTGAACTATTGCATCAACCTATGTGTAAATTCATTAGCGCTTCATTAATGATACTTGGATACACGCTTTCATCTAGGAGCGCCAACTTTTATGCAAGCATCAATGTTTGACCTCGGCCTAGATTTTATGGTTCGGTGACTTGTACCCCAGGGGCGCGACATAGCTTTCTGCCTCATGCATACACATATTCTCTCTCTCTCTCTCTCTCTCTCTCTCTCTCTCTCTCTCTCTCTCTCTCTCTCTCTCTCTCTCTCCCTCCCTCCCTCTCTCTCTCTAAGCCTCCGTGGTGAAGTGGTTACTTGCCTTGTAAATCAGGGGTCGCATGATCGATCCCAGACTTTCAGATGAGTCTTTAAACCGGGGCCCCGTCTCCATATGACGTTAGCTGTTTGTGGGACGTAAAACTGAAACTCTCTCTCTCTCTCTCTCTCTCTCTCTCTCTCTCTCTCTCTCTCTCTCTCACTCTCTCTCTCTCTCTCTAACAGGCTGTTCATTTCAACGGTCAGTATTGATTTATTATGGGTGCGAAAATGAGCGAAAACTGCGATAATTAATTGGTTAAAACCCCAGTTTATTGTGCCTTGTACCTTTATGGCCTAATCAACAATTATGGATACGTAGGGTCGATCAGTTACATTGACTATTACAGGACAGGCTAAGACGCTCATAGTGGTTTACCATGCAGTACTTAGTAAGATCGCCCTCAATAACCGCTAGGTCAATGGCCCAATCCTCAAACAAACAGCCACCTCTGTCCGTCTCCCAAGAGCTCGGACGTTACAAAAAGGAAATATCGAATAGAAAAAGAACGCAAAAACTAAGAATCGCAGCCCCCATTCCGCACCTGCTGCAAGCAAAACAGTCCATTACCCTACAAAACATCACGAAAATACACCTAATATAGATATAATATTGACCCGCTTGAACCCAACTGTTAGATAGTAAAACTGTGGTTTACAGGGGTATACCTTATAATTCTTATATCTGCTCTAGAATATAGTTTGTAAGGGTACTCGTTAGAACCGCCTCGATGCGGTGGTTCTAACGAGAATCCACAATCTATATTTTGAGCAGAAATAAGAAAAATATAACAATTTTTCATCTTAAAATTTCCTTTTTCCGGCGATAGAATTTGCAATGTATTTTTAAAGGGTGTTGTCATAATTGCCAAAACAGTAGAACGTCCCGGCATTGAAAGCTGTATACAGCACCTTCACACCAAACCAACCTCTCAACCGATGTAACCTCTGTATAAACAAGCTTAGGTTTATCAAGGATCTTCATTTGAAGACGAATCTTTGCAAGGACACAATTTCTAATGCTGCATAGCATGTGCCAATGTCGGTGGTGATTTGGTTCCAGAGAATACGAGTTTCAAATCAAAGTGTGTAACCATATATTACGTGGCGGTCATCTTGTTTTTGTGATCCAGACTACGGAAATTAGCTTTCGTTCCCGTGTCCACTGGACGTCCAGTCTGAAATATAGTTTCCAATGCTTTCATTGATCATGAATGTTTCGAAATAGCTGACTCATGGACGTGAGGACAAACAGACTAAGAAAAGGTATAACGGAACACGGCTCTCCGTCCCTGGAGAGCCTCGATCTAGGTTTTCGAAGGAAAGTTGTGCAGTACTTGCATAATTTCATCTATCTATATAGTGTCACATGATTTTTATTGTCGATGGCCACGGGCGTAGGCAATGTTAAGGATGACTTTTGCACCCTAAGCATTTAAGAAAAGGGCATGGCGGGTTGAATGTTATTTTCTATTAACATGTCTTCGGTGTTATTGTCTACGCCTGTGGGTGTAGACTACCTAAGGTTTACTTTTGCTCCAGAAGCATGAAAGAAAAGGGCATTACTGGCCGAATGCTATATTATATTGACTGGTCATCGGTGTTATGTGGTATAATGCTTAAAAACCGGGATCGACCAGAACACTTCCGTAAGTTTATCACACCCTCTTTGCATACAAAATGTTCTACTGATTTTTCGTTTCCCTAGTGCGAGTGGTTGTCATAGAAAATGATTGGTAAAATTTGTTTATATATGAAACTGGAGTCAGCTTTTGGAATCTTTGGCTTTTTTTTACATGTTTCCGTATTTACTGGCACACTTATACAGGATACACATGAACAGATTGATCATTATACTTTTCAATCCTATGACTACACAAATTAATGTGTGCTGAGCTTAGACTCAAGCTTTTTGTAAAAGCTTATACTTGATATTCATTTATTGAACCTCACAATCATCGTCAAATGGACTTAGTCTGTGGTCTCAACTTAGTCTGTGGTCTCATTTCTTTGTTTTGCAATTTTCTCCAAATAATCACAGTCTTTCTGACTGTCGCAGAGATATGCGACTTGCTGGGGGAAGTTGGCGGACGGTCAAGTCTAAAGCTCCCGTTTCCGTGTGACCTTAGCTGTTGGTGAGATGGATACTAGAAATGCGCAAGGGATTGGGTATTAACCTATCGTTTATTTGTAAATGTCTCTGTGCAAAATAGTAGTTAAGTTAGACAAAGTAAGAATCAAATCAGACATGAGTTTTTTCGATGAAAGGATGCATTACTCCCTATATTCGGTACTGGTTTTCGGAAAAACAAATACTACAAAAATAATATAAAAATAGATTACACAATAACGAAGAGGTCATTGTCTACTCAACAAATCCGTATGAAAACACATCGATTTTAAAGACGCCCTTTGATATTCCTCTAGTAAGCGATTCTTACGGGTACACAAAATCAATTTTTAAAAATGTAATGGACAATTTATACCATACGAATTAATGTTTACTAACATCAGTTATTCCAAATTAATGCTAAATTCGTGTGTGTGTGTGTGTGTAGAGATGTCGGTAATGAATGCCACATTGAAGTCGCGCACACACATTGAACCTTTGGGGAAAACGTTGCATTGAACCGTTTTTGTTTGTATTCTAACATTTTATTTATAAATGATTTGCGGCTCCATGGCCCAATTGGTAGAATTGACTCGCAATTATTAGGTCTCTCGTCGGCCACATTTGAGATGCAAAATTCTGTTAGTTTTTCTCCGGGGACTCCGGTTTTCGCCCACATGTGAATTATGATCGACTCGAAATGAATGAAATAATCTTGAATGATTTGCGTCCCTCTTCCGTATTGCACCATGCTAACATATTTATAATTCTAGTTCAATTACTTCCAGATATCGCTACACAAACATGACCTCAAAATGCATGTTTTTATTCTGTTTTCACATTATATGATTGTTTTATGAACTTCTTAAGAATTTATAATTTATAATTTAATAATAGGAATCATAATAGCAATACATTATAAATTAAATACAGAAAAGATAAATTATTCCTACTTTGTTCCGATTCTCAGGTTTGCGCAGAGGCAATTCCGAAATGTCTTGTGCAAGGTAGGAATTCTCACTGCGCAACAAATTACTACTACATGTATGCGCATGACAATTCCGGAATCGTACCAAATCCTACTTTGAGCTTGACATACATAGTGGGCTTTAGATGAATCGCCTGACATGTCAAGCAAATTGCCTTTTAAAATATATCAGTTTGTTTGATATTCTAAGCTTTTAGTTTCAATTTCAGGGAAGCATCGTGCAGCCCATCTATTTCTTCAAGCCCCGATGGGCGGGGGACGGAAGTGCTCGTTGATTGAATGCAAAGCTATGAAGACTATACAGAATGGTTAACCAGAACTATGGAATCGTGTTTGTGCTGACAGACTTATTTCAAGGTAGGATAGTCCGTGCGAGCGTGCCTCCGTCCGTCCGTAAACAATTTCTTCAAACGACATCTCCTCCTAAACCACTGATCGGATTTTGACCAAACTTCATAGGAATGATCCTTAGGTGGTCCACTTTCAAAAGTTGCTCAAACGGTTCCGGTCCATTGAACATCTAGATCACAGGAGCCATTAATAATAGAATTTTTTTCACTGAAAACCGATAAAAAACATCCTCTCTGAAACCGCAAGGCCCATGTCTTTGATATTTGGTATTTAGCTTCATCTAGTGGACCATTACCTAGATTGTTCAAATTATAGTCAAAGGGCCAAACCCCCCCCCCCCCCCCCCCCGCGCCAGGGCCCACCCATTTTACACAGACTTACATAGGGAAAACAGTTAAAAATATTCTTGTCTGAAAGCAGAAGGCCCCGATGTATGATATTTAGAATAAGGTTGTATCTAGTGGACCTCTCTACCACGATTGTTCAAATTATAGCACTGGGGCCAAAACTGCTCCTGCGTCGGGGCCCATCTAATTTACTGAAGACTAATTTAGGGAAAATCTTGAAAAAATCTTCTCGTCTGAAACCAGAAGCCTCAGGTCTTTGATATTTTATTAGAAGCTTCATCTCGTGGACCTCTACAAAGATTATTCAAATTATAGTCCTGGGACCAAAAATGTCCCCGCGCCGGGGCCCACCCATTTTACACAGACTGAAACAAGAAGGCCCAGGTCTTCAATATTAGGTATGAAGCTGGTGTGTGGGAATGTGTGGCGGCGGTAAAACGTCTCCCTGCCCTACATCATAGTGTAGATTATATTTTTCTTGTCCTTTGGGATCATTGATTCCATGGTGGAATTTTGAAAATATCTGAGGGTCAGTGATGAGGCCTAATTGGCCGAAACTAGCTAGTCTGGCACAGAAAACATGTACACTCCATATTTTTCAGTTCTGTGGTGTATTCTTTGCTTCCAAAGGATAACCCTTTTAAAGATCATATTCATGTAGTAGACCTCTACAAAGATTATTTAAATTAAAGCCCTGTGGCCAAAAATGCCCCCACCCCCGCGCCAGGGTTCACCAGTTTTATATAGACTTACATAAGGAAAAACCTTTCAAAATTAAAAATCTTCTTGTCTGAAACCAGAAGTCCCAGGTATTTGATATTTGGTATAAAGTTTTGTCTTGTGGACCGCTCCCAAGGTTGTTCAAATTATAGCGCTGAGGCCAACAATGGCCCACCCATTTTTACACAGAATTATATAGGGAAAACCTTCACAAATACTCTCGTCTGAAACCAGAAAGCCCAGATCTTTGATATTTGGTATAAAGTTTCATCTAGTGGACCTCTATAAAGATTGTTCAAATTATAACCCTGGGGCTAAAAATGCCCCCGGGGGACCAACAGTTTTACATAGGCTTACATAGGGAAAACCTTTAAAAATCTTCTTGTCTGAAACAAGAAGGCCCAGGTGTATGATATTTGGTACGAAACTTCATCTAGAGGACCTCTACCAAGATTGTTCAAATTATAGCCCTTGGGCGTAACATGCCTCCGCGCCGGGGCCCTCCCATTTTACATATATAGGGAAAGCCTTTTAAAAATGTTCTCTTCTGAAACCAGAGGGCTCCGATTTTTAGCTCACCTGAGCCTTTAGGCTCATAGGTGAGCTTATAGTATAGCCATGGTCCGTCGTCCGTCGTCCGTCCGTCCGTCCGTCCACCATTTTCAAAGATCTTCTTCTCCTATACTGCAGGGCCAATCAAAGCCAAATTTCATATGGAGCCTCAGTGGGATGGGGGAACGAAAGTCTGTTCGCGGGGTCTGGATCACATGACCAAGATGGCCGCCATGCCCATATATGGTAAAAAGCCTTCAAAAATATTCTTCTCCAGAACCATAAGGCCAGTGGCCTTGAAACTTGGCAGGTAGCATATGGTACTCGGGCCCATCATGGTTTGTACAAATGGTGACCCCGGGTTGACCTTGACCTATTTTACAGCAATGTCAAATTTGCCGAAGTAGGCTTTTGCATGGGGCAAAGTGAAAATAATGGATTTATAGGAAAACCATTGAAGACAGTGTCACCAAAATTTGTAGATCAGGTAAAGTAACTGAATACATGAAGATCTATGGGTCAGAAAGGTCAAGGTCATTCATTGGCCTTAGACCAAGGTCATTCAGGTTCTCCAAAACTGCTGAGCCAATTTAAGTGAAATTTAATATGGAGCCTTTGTGAGTTGAACAAATGAAAAAATGCCAATACGGTCTAGATCACATGACCAAGATGGCCGTCACGCCTATATATATGGTAAAAAGCCTTAAAAATTCTTCTTCTCCAGAACCGTAAGGCCAATGGCCTTGAAACTTGGCATGTGGCATATGGTACTCAGGCCCATCATAGTTAGTACAAATGGTGACCCCGAGTTGACCTTGACCTATTTTACAGCAATGTCAAATTTGCCGACTTAGGCTTTTGCATGGGAAAAAGTGAAAATAATGGATTTTTAGGAAACCATTGAAGACAGTGTCACCAAAATTAGTAGATAAGGTAAAGTAGCTGAATACATGAAGATCTATGTGTAAGAAAGGTCAAGGTCATTAATTGACCTTAGACCAAGGTCACGCAGGTTTCATATTTCAAACATTTTTTCTCAAACTACTGAGCCAATTGAAGTGAAATTCAATATGGAGCCTTTGGGAGTTGAACAAATGAAAAGCTGCCAACATGGTCTAGATCACATGACCAAGATGGCCACCACGCCCATATATGGTAAAATAACTTCGAAATTCTTCTTCTCAAGAACCGTAAGGCCAATGGCCTTGAAACTTGGCATGTAGCATATGGTACTCGGGCCTATCATAATTTGTTCAAATGGTGACCCTGGGTTGATCTTGACCTATTTTACAGTAATGTCAAATTTGCTGACTTAGGCTTTTGCATAGGAAAAAGTGAAAATAATGGATATTTAGGGAAACCATTGAAGACAGTGTCACCAAAATTTGTAGATTAGGTAAAGTAACTGAATACATGAAGATCTATGGGTAAGAAAGGTCAAGGTCATTAATTGACCTTAGACCAAGGTCACTCCGATTTCATATTTCAAAAACAAACATTTTTTCTCAGAAACTACTGAGCCAATTTAAGTGAAATTCAATATGGAGCTTTTGTGAGTTGAACAAATGAAAAGTTGCCAGTACGGTCTAGATCACATGACCAAGATGGCCGCCACGCCCATATATGGTAAAAAGCCTTCAAAAATTTTCTTCTCCAGAACCGTAAGGCCAGTGGCATTGAAACTTGGCATATATCATATGGTACTCGGGCTCGTCATAGTTTTTACAATGTACAACTGTACAAGTGGAAAATCAAGGAGTCAAGTGCTCTTTCCCAGCACATTGTCAATCAGACATTCCCTAAATATTATGAAAAGTTAAAAAAATATGACAAATGGAATAAACCATAATGAAAGCATGGCCTTCGAACTGTCAGAAAGGTAGGAATAGGTGGAAAGTTTTATCACATTGTTAGACATCAAAATTTTGTCCCCACAAGTTGTGTACCCCTGCTCTGAGGCTATATACATATATAAAACATTAAAATGTACACCAGGACCAGGTGCCAGGTGAGCGTTTACAGGACCACTGGTCCTCTGGTTTTATATTTGGTATGAAGCTTCATCTAGTGGACCTCTACCAAGATTGTTCATATTATAGTCCTCGAGCCAATAATATCCCCGCCCAGCCCAGCCCCGTCCCGTTTGTTTGTTTTTGTTGTTTGATTTATGGTTTGACGTCCCCGTCAACACTGTACATGTCATTTTGGAGATCCGTTGCCCACTGGCTTTACATAGACTTACATTGGGAAACCCTTTAAAATTCTTCTTGTCTGAAACCAGAAGGCCCGGGTCTTTGATAGTGGACCTTACAAAGATTGTTCAAATTAAAGCCCTGGTGCCCTGGTGCCCTGGCCCCGCCCCTGTCCCCATTGGTTTTATATCGACTTATATATGGAAAACCTTTAAAAATCTTGTTCTCTGAAACCACAAGGCCCAGCTCTTTGTTATTTTGCATGAAGCTTCATGTTGGGGACCTCTACCAAGAGTATTCAAATTATAGCAATGGGGCCAAAATTGATCTCGCCGGGGGCCTACCGGTTTTAAATAGACTTATATAGGAAAAACCATTAAAAATGAGCTTGTCTGAGACCGGAAGACTCAAGTCATTGATATATTGAATGAAGCATTTTGTGGCCCTCTTCAAAGATGGCCACCCTATGTTCAAATCTATTGCCAAAAATGGACCCACCCAAAGGCCCGCTGGTTTTATATAGAGTTAAGGCATTGTAAGTTAGTGAGCCGGTTCATGTCCATGCACAAGGATCTGACCCTCAATGTCCACAGGTTGTCCAAATACTGAAATACAAGTCCGATCTGTATTGTGCCGGTACATCTCAGTCTGGTGCACTAGGACCTGACCCTCATTGTCCACAAGTGCCTTGACAGTGAGATACAAGTCAGCTGTGTGTTGTCAAAGTGACTCATATATCTAGCATTTTATGCCAAATCTGCACCCCCCCCCCCCCCACGCCCCAACCCTCAATTTCCTTTTGGTCTTGTTACCACGAGGCGTTGTAAGTTAGACTGAGCAAAGTTATCCCCGTGCACAGTGTGCACGAAGGTGCCCAGATAGTAACATACACTTAGCTCTTTATTGTCGAATGTAACTTTTGAAAGACTTCATCCCCAGATAGAAAACAATTTGGAAGGGATATTCCATGGGTGACCCTCTGACAAAATTGCTCAAAATTGCTCCACTGAACTTAATAGCCACCAAAACTAAAAAAGTAAACAAACTTTAAAATGACTTCTACTACACAATAGGTAGACTGATTTTGAAATAATTTCACAGAAATGTTCCTTGGGTCACTGTCAACCAAAGTGGCTCAAACCATCCACACCACGTTATATTAAATACCATTTTATCTGTACAATAAGGATCGGGTGAGCGATCCAGGGCCATTATGACACTCTCGTTGTGTAGACTTGTGAAATGAGTGATTAAGGTAAACTGGCCCTACGGCCGTTTTAACCTAATGTTGGATGGACCCTTTTACTCCGTTGTTTGTTATGTCCATCCCCAACTTTCTTAAGATGTGCCTAGATAATTTTGATTTATCATATGGCGTCATTGATGGGCAGTTGATAGCGTCATCTAATAAATATGGTATGACCACATGCGTAATAACATTTTGGCGGTATTAAGTAACATGACGACGTCCATGTCAACAGTGCATTTTTGTGGAAAAAAAAACTGTCAAATTTAGAGGCGATAAAATTCTATTTAAATTCGCCATATGATAAACAGAATCTTATACTCGATGTCAGTTCATATGAAATTTATGAAACTCGCTGAAGAATCGTTTCATAAATTTCATATGAAACAACCACTCGTGTACGATCCTCCATTTATTTAACAGGAATTCGTTTTGTTCTAATCTCATCACGATAACTCATCCGTGTGATATTGTGCATTCTTTCATATCTCCAAATTGGCGACTTTTCAGATGAAAATTTCTTATGTTTCCTTATTTATACTCCACAATTTGGTTGTGGGTGCTCGTTAGAACCGCATCGTTGTGATGGTACTCACGAGTACCCACAACCTATGTCTAGGAGCAGAAAAAAGCAAACTAATATATTCACCCGTAAACCAATTTTTCCTTACATCACGAAAACACACCAATCTAATTTGGACCCACTTGAACCCCAATTTTATATAGTGAAGCTGGAGTTTATAGTGGTAAAGCTTATTTCCTTAAATATGATCTAAAACATAGATTGTGGGTACTCGTCAGAACCGCCTCTCCGTTAGAACCGCCTCAATTCTAACGAGTACCCACAATCATTTTTATTCTGAAAATAGCCATTAGGAACAAGAATATGGTTTAGGGCTGGGGATCTGAAAGGTCTTCCCCCCGCCCAGGGATGCTACAGATGAAATTTGGGCCCAATCGACCCAGTAGTTTTAGAGGTGAGGTCGTTTGAAAGTGTTGACGCAGACGAAATACGACGGACGACGACCGACAACCGCCTGTCCTACAAGCTCCTCGGGAGCCTTTTGCTCTGGTTAACCGAAAGTTATTCCGACGACAAGTCGGTCATATAGTCCTTAGCACTGAAGGGCTTTTCTGCTTAGTAAGTTTGGGTCGAATGACAAACAATCGACCCAAAAATTGCCATATTATTTGTTTCACTGAGAGATCAGAGTCTTGCGTACATGAAAGAGGGGTATCTGTAAAATCTAGACTGGATATGTGGTGGGTTTGGCAAACAGTGTAGACCCAGATCAGATGCCGCAGTATGCATAAGTATCTGTATCGGGATTTAGCGTTGTAAGGGTTTACAATTGTTGTTGTTTCAAGAGGCAAGCTAAATTATTTGCTGACAGTCTCATGATGCACAATTGACATTCATCGGCCTCAAAAGCACATCAGGTATCTAAGTGACATGTGAGCTAAAATGTGGAAGCTCAGACCTTAATGCATATACTCTTTACTTACCTTGTATCTGAAGCCCCTTAAAGGGTAACTGGCAAACAGTACGAGTCCAGATAGGATGCCCATTTCTGTGACATCTGATCAGGACCTTAGTCGCCTGGAAAAACTGCAAAATGTTCCGACAATTTCCAAATAATTCTTTAAGTAAACACAACGGTTAACCTGACACCCCTAAATTTTGAAATGAGTGTTTTTTTTGTTTACATCCCAACAACAGCTAAGGTCATATGGAGATCCTTACTAAAATTCTAATTGGAATTCAAGAATTCATATCGGTGGAATTCCACTGGACAAAATCGCCAGAATTCTTGTAAAAATTCATTGGAATCCTGGAGGGTTTTTTATGTTGTTTTTTTTCTGTGAAATTCCATCCGAATTTCTGTGTATTACTGAACCTTGGTGGTTTTCCTATGAAATTTTAGTCATTTGCTCTTTTCGTTTTGATATTATTGATAAGGATAGATAACTGTAGTACCCTAGATCAGACTCATAACAACATGTTTTATCCTGCTTTTAATCCGCACTGGGCGTGGGCCTTTAAGCTCAGGTTGCAAGTCTTAAAACACATTAATTTAATTGAATAATATCTTCTGGTTTTTCCTTTCTAGTTATATCTCTTCCAGATTTTGGCTCAGAGCCACCACCACTCAGGGAAATGTTGTCCCATACATCCTGGTCTGAGGGCTGCATGGTCAACCGTTTCCTGTCTTTTACTTACCCCTTCAGGATTCTGGTTCAATACAGCCTGCCTCTCAGACCGCTCGACCCTAAGGACATCCTATCTAGGTGTTCCTCTGTCAGCCATCTCAAAAATGACTGATTTCTTGAGTTTATTTAAAAAGCTCATTTTTGCTGCAGCTTGTTTGTCCTTGGGTTAACAGGAAAAGGAAGCTGCTCCAAGGCAGGTGCCCGGATGAGCACATGGTAATGATGTCAGTTGTTGGTGATGATGTCACAAGTGATATCATCAATCTGGTTGACACTTCAAAGTTTTTAATGCTTATGAAAAACGAATGTAGGTATAACAAAACCGGATTTATCAGGCGAGTAGTCGGCCCCCTCCCATCGGGGCTTGAAGAAATAGATGGACTGCAGGATGCTTCCACGCAGAGCTGAAACCGAACCCGCAAACGAGTACTGGAAAACCGCTTGACGGGGACTTTAAACCTCAAATCAAACAAACTGGTAAACCGCTTAGAGGATATAAGCCTGTCCAGGCAAAGCGGTGCGAGTGTCGGACCATCCATGCTTATAAACCATATTGGTTTCATTGGGCGGTAGGGCTTGAGATGTCATTTCATCTCAATGTCGGGTAAAAGTCCCACAAAATTGGAAGCAACGTCTCCAAAATGACAAACAGTGTTGGCGGGGACGTTAACCCTCAAATCAAACAAACACAATCAGGCGAGTAGCAAAGCCATCACGAAAACACGCCTATATAATTTTGACCCCCTTGAACCCCACTTTTATATAGTAAAACTGGGGTTTCCGGGGGTATACCTTATTTTTCTTATTTCTGCTCTAAAATATAGATTTTGGGTACTCGTTAGAACCGCGACTTGTGATGAAAACAACTGCAAGATTCCATTTGATACAGAATGGGTTAATAATTCATACAGTCGAACTTCAATGGCTCGAACACCTTTGGGGCCTCGAAAATCTGTTCGAGATTGGGGTAGGTCGAGCCACTGAGGTTACTGTCAGCAGGCATAACGATATACTTTTAGATATATTTTCGGTGTTCTCTTATGAAAATGTATGCTGTGTGAACTCATTAGAATCGCCTCATCGAGGCGATTCTAATGAGTACACACAGCATACATTTGCAGGATAAAAGACTAAATTCTCCTCAATTATCCCCCACTATGTCTTATGTAGAGGATTTCGCTAGGGGCTCAAGAATGGGTTCGACACACCCATGGTAAACGAGTCATCGGTGTTCAAGCCATCGAAGTTCTTCTGTATTTGGTAGACCTGGAGAGCCAATTTTGCCCCTGTCTGGAACAGGGTGTGAACTTGGTTCCTTGATTGGAAATAAAAAGTATTCTATTATATTCTATTCTATTGTTGCTGGTAAATTCAGAGTAGCGTCCCTTGGTTTGTATGATGTCATTTATTTCATTGATGACATCGCAAATTTATTGACTGATTTACATGATTAAACCTTTTTACCCCTGAAATTCTGAGGTCGATCATTTCATCCTTTTTATTTTATTTTGGACATGTCCAATCTTATGAATAGGGGATTTGGCAATCATAAACATGATGACAAACAGTGTAGACCCTGATGATATAATTCATTGGATCTTGACTGTTTTCTGAAGCATCTGTACTGGTCTGAAGGGTTTAAAGTGTTAAATCTGGACCTGTTTCACAAATCTTTAGTATGCTAAAAATACTTGCTATATATCTATCTTTCTATCTATTTAATCTCTCTCTCTCTCTCTATCTATCTATCTATCTCACCGCCCCCGCCCATAGGGGATTGAAGAAATATATTGGCTGCATGATGCTTCCACGCAGAGCTGAATCCGGCCCGCACACTAGTACTGGTAAACAGCTTAGAGGACTTAAGCCTGTCCAGGAACCGCGGTGCGAGGCGGACCGTCCATGCTAATAAACCCAATTGGTTTCATTGGGCGACAGGGCTTGAGATGTCATTTCATCTCATTGTCAGGTAAAAGTCCCACAAAACTGGAAGCAACGTCTCCAAAATGACCTTTACAGTGTTGACGGGGACATTAAACCTTAAATCAATCAAAATCTATCTATCTATCTATCTATCTATCTATCTATCTATCTATCTATCTATCTATCTATCTATCTATCTATCTATCTATCTATCTATCTATCTATGCCTTTCCTTCTATGGAAATCCTACTCTCAGCCTGCCCTACACTCCCAGTATCTGATCTTCGCCTTTCCTTGTCTGGCATCTTCAGATATCAGATTTTTTTCAGATTCAAGCAGAGCAAACTCTGCTAAAATGCAAATTGAACTATATGACCTTGAGAAGTCAATAATTTTGTGATGTCATCAGTGAAATATTTGACGTCATTCAAACCAAGGGACGCTACTCTGATGCATCACATCCTGTATGGAATAGAATAGAATATTACCCCTGTGGGCTCTGTACTGAAAGTGTTGGTATGAAGAACTGGTGAATTTGATGTGATACTTGCAATGTCTGGTATCATAAAAGCTGTCAACCCTACTCCACCCTAACACACCCCAAAGCATCCTACCTAACCACCCCTTCTACCCCTATCCCAGCCTATCTACCCTTCCCACTCCACCTAACCTACCCTACCCTACCCTACCATAATCTCGCTTAACTCCAACGTACCTACCCTACCCATCCCCACCTAACCCCACCCAACATACCCACTCTCATCCCATCTACCTTACCCTACCCCATACCAACGCACCGACCCTATTCACCCCTACCTATCCCAATTCCACTCTACCTACCTTACCTAACATCATCCCATCTCACGTAAACCAAAAACTACCTACCCTTCCCATCCCAACTACCCCACCTAACACCACCATTCCCATCTACCTACCCTATCCTATCCTACCCTAAAATCCTCCGCCCCCGCCCATAGGGGCTTGAAGAAATATATGGGCTGCATGATGCTTCCACGCAGAGCTGAATCCGTCCCGCACACTAGTACTGGTAAACCGCTTGGAGGATCTAAGCCTGTCCAGGAACCGCGGTGCGAGGCGGACCGTCCATGCTAATAAACCCTATTGGTTTCATTGGGCGCCAGGGCTTGAGATGTCATTTCATCTCAATGCCGGGTAAAAGTCCCACAAAATTGGAAGCAACGTCTCCAAAATGACCTTTACAGTGTTGACGGGGACGTTAAACCTCAAATCAAATAAACAAACAAACTACCCTAAAATCCCCAACTTACCCCAACCACACCCTACTTACCCTACCCTGCCTAGTTAAATGCACCGTACCTACTCCTACCTATCCCAACCACACCCACCTACCATACCTTAACCTTGTCTACCTACCCCGACCCCATCAACCCTACCCTATCCACCCATCTACCCCAACCACGCCTTACCTACTTTGCACTCCGCCAACAGCCCCCGCCCATAGGGGCTTGAAGAAATATATGGGCTGCAAGATGCTTCCACGCAGAGCTGAATCCGGCCCGCACACTAGTACTGGTAAACCGCTTAGAGGATCTAAGCCTGTCCAGGAACCGCGGTGCGAGGCGGACCGTCCATGCTAATAAACCCTATTGGTTTCATTGGGCGACAGGGATTGAGATGTCATTTCATCTCAATGTCGGGTAAAAGTCCCACAAAATTGGAAGCAACGTCTCCAAAATGACCTTTACAGTGTTGACGGGGACGTTAAACCTCAAATCAATCAATCAATGCACTCCGCCAACCCTACGACACCCCATCCATAACACAGCCACCCTAACCCAATCCCACCCTACCTAAATCTACCCCACCCGTCCAACCCAAACCTATCCACCCCACCTATCCAAACCTCCCCCACCCTAGCTACCGTACTCTGGCTACACAACCCAAACCCCACCCAACCTACCCTACCCCACACGACCCCAAACCAATGCGCCCACCGTACCCATCCCAAACTACCCCAATCCCACCCTACCTACCCTACCCTACCTTATCTTACACTACCCCTGCCCACCAAACCCCAACATACAATCCCTACCTACCTCCACCCCAACCGGCCCCCGCCCATAGGGGCTTGAAGAAATATATGGGCTGCATGATGCTTCCACGCAGAGCTGAATCTGGCCCGCACACTAGTACTGGTACACCGCTTAGAGGATCTAAACCTGTCCAGGAACCGCCGGGCAAGGCGGACCGTCCATGCTAATAAACTCTATTGGTTTCATTGGGCGACAGGGCTTGAGATGTCATTTCATGTCAATGTCGGGTAAAAGTCCCACAAACCTGGAAGCAACGTCTCCAAAATGACCTTCACAGTGTTGACGGGGACGTTAAACCTCAAATCAAACAAACAAACAAAAACCTCCACCCCAACAAAACCTACCACACCCAATGCCAATGCATCCACCCCAACCCCACCCATCCCCACCTCACCTTCCATACCTCATTCCACACCAGTGCACCCACCTACCCACACCCACCTACCCCATATCTTCCTAGCTACCCTTCCCTACTTAACCTTACCCTAACCTTCCTAACCCCTACTTACCCGACCTTAACCTCATCTACCTCCCCCAACTCCACCTACCCTGCCCTATCAACCCAACCTACACCAACCACACCTTACCTACTTTGCACTCCACCTACCCTACCACACTCCATCCATAACGCACCCACCATAACCCAATCCCACCCTACCTACCCTACCTAACCCTACCCCACCCATCCAACCCAAACCTATCCACCCCAACCCCCAAACCTCACCCACCCTAGCTACCGTTCTCTGCCTACACTACCCGAACCCCACCCAACCTACCCTACCCCACACGACCCCAAACCAATGCACCCACCCTATCCATCCCCAACTACCCAAATCCCACCCTACCTACCCTACCGTACCCAATTTTGCACTACCCCTGCCCACCAAACCCCAACATACCTTCCTTCCTACCTCAACCCCAACAAAACCTACCCCACCCCATGCCAATGCATTCATCCCAACCCCACCCATCCCCACCTCACCTTCCCAACCTCATTCCACACCAGTGCACCCACCTTCCCACAACCACCTACCCCATATCTTCCTAGCTACCCTTCCCTACTTAACCTTACCCTAACCTACCCAACCCCAACTTACCTACCCTACCAATTCTAACCCCACCCTACCCTACCTACCCACCCCAACCTCCCCCAATCCCCAACCTACCCCATCCCACCAACCCCTTCCCACCCACCCACCTACCCTACCCCAACCCACTCCAAACTACCCTACACTACGCTACCACACCCCACCCCACCCAACCCCAGTCACAACAATTATATTCAAATGGTCTAGGCCATGCCTTCTATGCTAGTAGATGATAACAAATGTTTAAAATAAATTGAAGTCATAAAACCATGGCATGTAGCATTTATTGGTTACGAACTACAGAATTTTCTCAACTGATGACCCTGACATGTTTTTTTGCAACCCAAAAATACAAATATCATTCTGTATATAAAAGGGGAGGTTTTTAAATTCATTTTACATTTTATGGCTATAAACGTTGTAATGTAATGCCCAACATGCAGATCAAATTTTGAAATCCTGTTTCGCATTTAATTCCAAAGACCTTATGAAAAAAGATACTTTTTAAATGACTGTAAAACCTTTTACATTACACTTGCAAGAAATACTTTCAAAGTAACTATTTGCAAAAGCTTTGCACCTGAATAAAAATGAAGAGTTGATGTTTGTAAACTGTTTGCAGACTGCTATTGAGGAAAGACTGTTAATTAATCTTACCAAGTGATTTTAAGTCACTGTTTGTAAAAGCTTTGCAGTATGAAAACTGTCAGAGATCCTGTTTGCGAACATTTGTAGTGTGCTAAAAGCTTTTTTTTTTATTTTATACTTAGCAGTAAAATCAATGCGTATCTAAAACAAATAAAACTATAATCAATCACAAGTGAAATGATATCGTATTGACTGATACCATTTATATCATTTCACTGTAGCGTTGACGTTAACGTTCTGGTCTAAAAAGGTTAATTTTCCTTTGATTTACTAAGAATAATAATTCCTTATGTCGGTAGAATATGTTTTGAAGTGTGGCATTAAAACTGAATGATCAGGCGCCATATTTGACAACAGTAGCGCTTTGATTTGAACATCTCCCTTTTGCCGACACACATCTCGGTCACAATTATTTAAATGCTCCTTCACAGATTTAGGCTTAGCTGTCATTGTTACAAATGGTCTACAAGGCGTACAAGTTCACTGAATGGCTGAGTTAGAGTTTGTGCGAGGAAATATGTGTTCAAATTAGCTTATTATTTTTCCAACGTGATAAAACGACCACGACCAACTGCTGCACATGGAATCGATGATACAGTGGCTGTGTGCATGTCACATAGAGCCTTCAAAAATTAAATTGACTTCAAATAAACACAACGCATACTGTAACATACCTTGAAAAACATTCTTTGAACTAAAAATTCAAAATTTCGATTTGTTTATGCTTTGAAACTGACAGTTGTGACGTCAACTAGCCCGGCCAATATAGTGACGTCACCTCGGGTCAATCAATTACCGTAAGTGTCCTAATAAATCATATAATAAAAAGAACATTAACTTTTTTTCGGCGGATACCAAAAGTATTTCATCTCGGTGTGTTAAAAACATCCGAATTTTCACTCGTGCTTCTCACTCGTGAAATTAAGATTTTTTTCAACACACTCGATGAAATATTTTTGGTATCCAACTCAAAAAAAGTAACTATACTCTATGTAGTTGCAATCTCTTTGCAGAGGTACAGCTATGTTTGCAAAATGTTTACACCAATCTGTTGCAAAGCACTTGCAAAGGGTATGCAACTTGTTATTTTACTGGAACATATTCAGAATATGCAAATGGATTGCAAGGACTATTTTTATACCCTCGACATACGAAGTATGCTTTGGGGGTATATAGTTTTCGTTTTGGCGTTCGTCCGTCCGTATGTCCGTCTATCCGGACTTCTATCTGTCTGTCCGCCCGTCCATTAACATTTTGCTTAAAGTTTTGCGTTAAAAATGCTAAGACATTATATCTTCTGAACCCTTTGATACATTTAGTTCTTTCTTACACTGAAGTTACATACTGGTCTAAACATCTCATTGATGCATGTCCCACCTGCCTACAGTGACCTTGACGTCAAGGCCACAGACTTAGAATTTTTACATTCCATTAAAGTTTCTTAGAGATTTATCTACTGAGCCCTTTCATAGATTTAGATGATACTTACACTGAAGTTACATACCGGTCTAAAGATTTCATTGAAGCATGCCCCCACCCCCGTCCCCCCACAGTTACCTTGAGGTCAAATTCACAAACTTAGAAATTTTACATTTGGTTCAAGTTTTGTGACAAAGTTTATAGATGCGTGTATGTTCTAAGCTCTAACACAAATTCAATTGATACTTGCATTGGTTTTTTCCATACCAGTCCATTGATTTTATTGATGCATACCCCTCACTGCTGCTTCAGTAACATTGATGCCCCCACCCCTTCAGTAACTTGGTCCATTTAGAAATTTGTGTTTGGTTTAGCTTTTACAACCACATTTTAGATTCTTATAGCTTCTTGACATCTTCATTCATATTACATGCAATCTCGAAAGATATGTTGGAGTGGTGCTGGCCGGGGGTATACGCGATCCGCTGGTTGCTTTCTCAAGTTGCATGGGATATTGCAGCGGGCTGTTTCGGATAGACAATTGATAAGTTTTGCTTCGGTTTGAGACATAGTCCTAGTGCCATAAAACCTTACTCTTATATTCCAGATGAAGTAGATTCTTTCTTGTGTTTCTGCAAATACAATTACTGCAAGTCTCCTTTCCAAACACATCAATAGAAACTGATTTACACGGCTTTAAAGTACGCCCCCACACTCCCAAGAACATAAATCAGAGGCAAAAAAATCCGCAAATACACCCAGTTAGACCTTAATAAGCACTACGATCACACTTTTACAGTATCTATGGCGACAAACATGCCATGAAGAAACATTTTATAAAACAGAATCGGATAGAACCTACAAATGTTTGGAAATAGTATTTACTGACTGAAAATAGGTTAGTGATGGTGACATTCTACCTTTGCTATACCAACCCTTATTTTCTTTATTATGCATCAAAATAATTGCCAAATAGAAATTTATGTAATATCTAATAATTAACTCGTGCATAATAAAAGTTCAGTCACAAAGAATCTTTCAAGGTTGCGAAGAAGTTATTGCTTTCAGATTCAACAATGAAAGCCGAGGAATGAAAGTAGAGACAATGATCAGGAATCGATACAATTAACCCGCAGCTCCCATCAGAGACACCAACGGGAAAACATGAAGCAACAGACTCAAACGGAAACACCAACAGCGGAAAGCCAATAGGATAGTTACTTTCCCGCAAAATGGCCAAAAGGCTATCCAAAATAAAATAATATAAGCGACACAAACTCCCAAAGACAACCCATAACAAAAATAAACCGCGACAGAAGAACCGCCTTGGAACGGTCAGCGGGAATGAATTCCACTGTGGCCACAATCCTCGCCCTTACTTCAGTCGCGATTAAGACAAATAATTTGTTCAGTTCGCATGAAGGCCTACTGCTGTCTGTGTTACAGAAGGCCAAGACTAGCTTCCTACGTTATATTGGTTACCTAAACTTCATAAATGACAAAACAAAGCACGGTTTGTTGCAAATTCAAGCTCTTGTACCACCACTGAACTCTCCAGTTATTAACTTCATGTTTTACTGCCATCCAAAAACATGTGATAAAATGTTGCGACAAAGTATTCGAAAGATCAGGTAGAAATCTGTTTTGGTCTACAAAACATTCTAATGAAGTTTTAAATAAATTGAAACCCAGGCGTTTTCGTGCTTCAAGTCTGTCTACTTATGATTTTGCCACCCTTTACACTACACTTCCTCATAATCTTATAAAAGAACAACTTAGTGATTTAATTGAATGTACATTTCACAGGGAAGACTCCCTCTATCTTGCATGTAATGTAAGAAATGCGTTTTTCACTTCTGAAGAGCATAAAAACTATACTTTATGGTCATGTCAGAATGTGTGTGAAGCTCTCACCTTTCTACTTGACAATATTTACATAAGATTTGGTACTAAGTTATTTAGACAAGCTGTGGGTATTCCGATGGGAACTAATTGCGCACAACTTCTGGCTGATCTGTTTTTGTTTTGTTATGAGAGAGACTTCATGATGTCCCTTTCTGCTGATAACCAGTCTGAAATCATTGGAGCTTTTAGCTCCACTTCTAGATATTTGGATGCTTTACTAAATATTGATAATACCTATTTCGATGGTTTGATCAGTCAAAGTTACCCCCACCCCGCCCAAAACTTCAGTTAAATAAAGGAAATTCTTCTGATACCGAGGGCAGGATCGATCCCGGGCTTCTCCAGACTTTCGGACGAGTCTTTAAATCGAGGTCCCGTCTCCGTATGACCTTAGCTGTTGGTGGGACGTAAAACTAAAACTCACTCACTCTGATACCGAGGCCTCGTTGTTGAATTTACATCTGTCTATTGTGGATGGGTTTGTTTCTTGCAAAATTTATGATGAACGCGATGATTTTGATTTATAGATTGTAAAATTTACTTTTGTGGATGGTGATGTTCAACTTGTGCCATCCTACGGCGTTGATATTTCACAATTAATTCGATTTGCCAGAGTGTGTAGTCATGTAACTGACTTCAACACATGTGATAAATTGTTAACGGCTAAACTTTTTAATCAGGGTTATCGGTACCACAAACTACGTAAAACCTTTTCAAAATTGTTTAGCCGTCATTCTGATTTCATTCCAAAATTCAATACTGGATTTAAATCGCTTCTGCAACTAGGTCTATCGGAATCCGAATTTTATGGTGACTAAGTATATAAATCTAGAAAAAAAATTATAACCGCAGTGACTTTCGGAGTCTAATTGTTGGTTTTCTTTTGCTCCAGCAATTCTGTTGTTTTATGCTGTCAAGTCCTCAACCTTATTTCATCTCTGTAGTTTTTTTTATTTGTATGTTATCGGAGATGTTACACTGATGAGTTAGGAAGCCTTCATGCGGACTAAACAAAATAAGTGTATACCACGACAGAGGTAAGGGCAAGGATTATGGCCATGTAAAATTGATTTAAGCCCCCAGTGGATTTCTTGCCACTGACCGTTCCAAGGCGGTTCTTATGTGGTGGTTTATTTATGTTGTGTTTGTTACTACTTACTGTGTGTATCACTTGTGTCTTTTTATTTTGGATGGCCATTTGGCCATTTTGTGGGAAAGTAACTGTCCATATGGCCATCCTTTGTTAAGGTTTCCATTATGGTCTGGTCGCTTCATGTTTGTGTTTCTTTCCCTTTGTGTCTTTGATGGGTGGAGTAAGTTAATTGTATCGATTCCTGATCTTTGTTTTACTTCTACTTTATTTAGCACCCAATTTCGTAAAATCATTCTTCGATATAAAAAGATTGGGTACAACATAAATGTTATACGACAGACTGCATGCATGGTAGTTAACCCAATCACGGTTGACAACCTTGCTTTCCTCTTTAATTGCACGCTGGTTGGTCAGGCCTCAGATTTTATGACGGTTCCAACATAAAGTCATTGCGGTTATAGATTTTACTTAATTTATATACTAATAAAAATCAAAAATGAGTTCCTTTAAGAGCAATGAAAACATTCATAAGAAAGAAGATGGGCCATACTACGTAGTTTCGGCTAATAAAGCCTCATCAGTGACCCTGTAATGATCCGGCAACGACAGCCAGAGGAAACATACTGCAATTTTGCGAATTTCGAATAGGCAGTCGATTCAAAAACTGATATAAATCAAAATGGGGTCCAAATAATTAAAAACCTGTCTAGAATGAGTCTAAACAAATAATTTATTTCTAATTTCTCAGAATATTCACGATGATCTGAAAGGACCAAAGGTAAAATATAAACTGCACCATATGATTCGGTTTCCGATAGACCTCGTTGCAGAGGAGATTTAAGTCCAGTATTGAATTTTGAAATTGAATCAGAATGACGTCAAATATGGCAACATACATGCCATTAAGATACATTTAATGAAACAGAATTGGATAGAACCTTCAAACATTTCTACCTATGCTATACCAAACCCTTATTTTCTTTATGATGCATCAAAAGAATTGCCAAATAAAAATTTGGGTCATATCTAATAATTTACTCATGTATAATTAATGTTCAGTCATAAAGTATCTTTCAAGTTTGCGAAAATGTATTCGCTTTCAGATTCAACTTTGAAAGCCGAGCAAATCGCATGTTTTTTGAAAAGCGCAAAGTTTACCTCTTTCTGTAATGGAACCAAGACACCGACTTGCATCAGTGCAGTGGCTCTTCTGTAATGTCTTTGGAACAATCCTATCCTAAATAGCACGAATACTCATTTTATGGCTATTTTCACACCTACACCCCGTATTTAAAGTAAAACACGACATTTTGAGGATATTTTGAAGACAAACTGCCAAGAAAATGTTTATAAATAGACAAAAGCTGAATATATCTGTTCACATCCCATTGACATGAATACAATAAATTAGACATTATAATGGATGAGAAAACTTATCGGGGTATTGCAGCGGGATATTTTGGAGAGACATATCTAAAGGCCATATCTAAAAATTTCCTCATGCATAATAAAAGTTCAGTCACAAAGGATCTTTCAAGTTTCAAAAAAGTTATCATTTTCAGATTCAAATATGAGCAAACCACATGTTTTTGAAAAGCGCAAAGTTTACCTCTTTCTGGAACCCAGATACCGACTTGTATCAGTGGCACTTCTCCAATGTTGGAAAAATTCTATCCTAAAATGCACAGAATTATGCCTAAATAGCACCAATACTCATTTTATATGGCTTTTTCACACCTACACCCCATATTCAAAGTAAAACATGACAGTTTCAGGATATTTTGAAGTCAAAACCGCCAAGAAAGTTTTTTGTAAATGCCTTAATGCAATGAGAAATAGCTGAATATATCTGTTCACATCCCATTGACATAAATACAATAAATTAAAAATTATTATGGATGCCAAAGGTTATCGGGATATTGCAGCGTCCTGTTTCGGAGAGACATATCTTAAATATGTTCTAGAAAGGGTTATCCTTTGGAAGCAAGGAATACACCACAGAACTGGAAATATGGAGTGTACATGTTTTCCGGGCCAGACTAGCTAGTTTCGGCCATTTAGGCCTCATCAGTGACCCTCAAATATTTTCAAAATTCCACAATGGAATCAATGATCCCAAAGGACAGGAAAATATAAACTACACTATGATGTAGGGCAGGGAGACTTTTTACGGCCGCCACACATTCCCAGACAACAGCTGTAGTGACGTTAAATATGTTCTAGAAAGGGTTATCCTTTGGAAGCAAGGAATACACCACAGAACTGGAAATATGGAGTGTACATGTTTTCCGGGCCAGACTAGCTAGTTTCGGCCATTTAGGCCTCATCAGTGAGTAAAGTCATGTCTAAAAATTTTCTAATGCATAAAAAAATATCAGTTTCAAAGAATCTTTCAAGTTTCCGAAAATGTTATCGCTTTCATATTCAACTATGAAAGCCGAGCAAATCCCATGTTTTTGAAAAGTGCAAAGTTTACCTCTTTCTGAAATAGAACCCAGACATTGGCTTGCATCAGTGGTTCTTCTCCAATGTCTTTTGAACAATTCTATCTGCAATGCACAAAATTATGCCTAGATAGCACGCATGCTCGTCTTTTTTTGGCTATTTTCACACCTACAGTCCCTATTTAAAGTAAAAAAATGATATTTTTGAGGATATTTAGAAAACAAAACTGTCAAGGAAACGTTTATGAGTGCCTTAATGCCATAAGAAATTGCTGAATATATCTGTTCACATCCTTATTACAGGATGAATACAAAAAAGAAGTAGAGGCAATGATCAGGAATCGATACAATCAGCCCATAGCTCCCACCAGAGACACCAAAGGGAAAGAAACACAAACATGCATCAACAGACCTAATGGAAACACCCAACAGCGGAAAGCCAAAAGGACAGATACTTTCCCACAAAATGTCCAATAAGCTATCAAAAATAAAATAAAACAAGCGACACATACACCTCAAGACAAACCGTAGCAAAAATAAATAAACAAAAACCCTATTTAAAGTAAAAAAAAATAAACATGATATTGTGAGGATATTTTGAAGACAAAACTGCCAATAAAATGCTTATAAATGCCTTAATGCCATGAGAAATAGCTGACTGTATTTGTTCACATCCTTTTGACATAAACACAATAAATTAGACTTTATAATGGATGAGAAAACTTATCGGGATATTGCAGCGGGTTGTTCGGAGAGTCAATTTTTAACTTTTGCTTTGGTTTGAGACATAGTCCTTGTGCCATGAAACCAAACTCTTATATTCCAGTTGAAGTAAATTCTTATGTTTCTGCAAATGCAATTACTGCAAGTCTCCTTTCCAAACACATCACTAAAACAGATTAACATGGCTTTAAAGTACCCACCCCTCTCCTAAGAACATAGATCAATGGCAAAAACTCATCAAATACACACAGTTAGACCTAAATTAGCACAACATCGCATTTTTACAGTATCTATGGCAAAATAAATGCCAAGAAAATATATTTTATGAAACAGAATTGGATAGAACCTACAAACGTGTGGAAATAATATGTAATGACAGAAAACAGGACAGTACTGTTGACATTTCTATCTTTGCTATAGGGAGCTTACCACTAAATAATTTCGATAGGCGACAACAGTAACTTTTTACCTGCTCCCACCAAAACTACACATACAAAACATTTCCAACCTTATACCTCTTTATAGAGCCATCCTAGCCCAGCAGATTCATGAGAAAAAAAAAACACATGTTGTCTGCTCCTTTTCAAGTTTGTTTACCTTCTAGTATGCAGTAAATAATAACCAACATTTTAAAGGAGGAGTGACCATATAAAATCAGCAACAATGTCTTTGAGCTTGCAGATTAATTATAAAACGTATCATTTTAGTCCCTTATACCTGTCATTTACGCACATTGAAATAAAACATGGGATATACGGAAGCAAGTCTGGTAATTAGAACGCAACTAAAACTTGGTCCAAAAGAGATAAAGCCCGGCACCTCCAAGTACCTAGTGTAATGATGCCAATACCGACTCCTTATTTTCTTCATGATGCATCACAAGAATTGCCAAATGGAAATTTAGGTCATATCAAAAAATTTCTCATGCATAATAAAAGTTCAGACACAAAGAATCTTTCAAATTTCGGAAAAAATTATCGCATTCAGATTCAAAAATGAAAGCCGAGCAAAATATATGTTTTTGAAAAGCGTTTAGCTCTTTCTGGAATTAAACCCAGACACCGGCTTGCATCAGTGGTTCTTCTCCAGTGTCTTTGGATCAATTCTATTCTAATATGCACAGAATTATGCCTAAATAGCACGAATACTCGATTTATGGCTATTTTCACACCAACAAGCCCTATTTACAGTAAAAAATGATATTTTGAGGATATTTTGAAGACAATACTGCCAAGCAAAAGTTGATAAAGGCCATGAGATATAGCGGACTATATCTGTCCACATCCTTTTTACATGAATACAATAAATTAGAACTTATAATGGATGAGAACACTTATCGGGATATTACAGCGGGCTGTTTCGGAGAGACAAATTTTAAGCTTTGCTTTGGTTTGAGACATAGTCCTAGTGCCATGAAACCTTGCTCTTATATTACAGATGAAGTAGATTCTTTCTTGTGTTTCTGCAAATGCAATTACTGCAAGCCTCTTTTCTAAACACACCAATGAAAACCTATTAACATGGCTTTAAAGTGCTCGCCACTGTCACAAGAACATAGATCAGTGGCAAAAAACTCATCAAACTAGAGCCAGTGTTTATGAAACACAATGCCCCCAACTGCTTGACCCTAACACTGCTTGTCCCTAACAGTAATTGAGATATCTTGTTTTTATGTGGCTGTAATGCTGAAATTACACAAGAAAAGCTGTAGTTAATCATCTACTCATCATCTCTGACCAGTCTGTGAAGTTTCGGGGAAAAACCTAAAATAGTTTTTTAGATATCTTGCTTACAAACTTAAAACGCGAAAAATTTCAAAGGGCCATAACTCAAGAAAAAAATTTCGGATTTTTTTCAAAAGTTAATCAGTTCATCTACTCATCATCCCCAACCAGCCTGTAAAGTTTCAGGGCAATAGCTCAAACAATTTTTGAGATATCTTGCTTACAAGCTGAAAACACGAAAAAAATCAAAGGGCCATAACTCAAGAAAAAAAAATTGGATTTTTTTCAAAAGTTAATCAGTTCATCTACTCATCATACCCAACCAGTCTGTGAAGTTTTGGGGAAAAACCTCATATAGTTTTTGAGATATCTTGCTTACAAACTTAAAACGCGAAAAATTTCAAAGGGCCATAACTCAAGAAAAAAATATAGGATTTTTTTTCAACAGTTAATCAGTTCATCTACACATCATCCCAAACCAGCTTGTAAAGTTGCAGGGCAATCGCTCAAACAATTATTGAGATAACTTGCTTACAAGCTGAAAACACGAAAAAAATCTAAGGGCCATAACTCAAGAAAAAAAATCGGATTTTTTTCAAAAGTTGATCAGTTCATCTACTCATCATCCCCGACAAGTCTGTGAAGTTTCGGGGAAAAACCTCAAATAGTTTTTTAGATATCTTGCTTACAAACTTAAAACGCGAAAAATTTCAAAGGGCCATAACGCAAGAAAAAAATTTCGGATTTTTTTCAAAAGTTAATCAGTTCATCTACTCATCATCCCCAACCAGCATGTAAAGTTTCAGGGCAATAGCTCAAACAGTTTTTGAGATATCTTGCTTATAAGATTTCATAGTATTTTTTGCAAAGGGGCATAACTCAAAAAAGGGGCATAATCCTGACGAGAAAAAAAACACGGGTCAATTAATTTTTCATGAGGAATCCATATATGAAATTTCAAAAACCTAGCACCCATGGTTCTAAAGTTATGCTATGCAGTAAAAAGTGGGACGGACGTAAGGACGGAAGGACGGAAGGACGGACGGACGAACAGGGCAAAACCAATATGCCAAAACGCGAAAAATTTCAAAGGGCCATAACTCAAGAAAAAAATTTCGGATTTTTTTCAAAAGTTAATCAGTTCATCTACTCATCATCCCCAACCAGCCTGTAAAGTTTCAGGGCAATAGCTCAAACAATTTTTGAGATATCTTGCTTACAAGCTGAAAACACGAAAAAAATCAAAGGGCCATAACTCAAGAAAAAAAAATTGGATTTTTTTCAAAAGTTAATCAGTTCATCTACTCATCATACCCAACCAGTCTGTGAAGTTTTGGGGAAAAACCTCATATAGTTTTTGAGATATCTTGCTTACAAACTTAAAACGCGAAAAATTTCAAAGGGCCATAACTCAAGAAAAAAATATAGGATTTTTTTTCAACAGTTAATCAGTTCATCTACACATCATCCCAAACCAGCTTGTAAAGTTGCAGGGCAATCGCTCAAACAATTATTGAGATATCTTGCTTACAAGCTGAAAACACGAAAAAAATCTAAGGGCCATAACTCAAGAAAAAAAAATCGGATTTTTTTCAAAAGTTGATCAGTTCATCTACTCATCATCCCCGACAAGTCTGTGAAGTTTCGGGGAAAAACCTCAAATAGTTTTTTTAGATATCTTGCTTACAAACTTAAAACGCGAAAAATTTCAAAGGGCCATAACTCAAGAAAAAAATTTCGGATTTTTTTCAAAAGTTAATCAGTTCATCTACTCATCATCCCCAACCAGCATGTAAAGTTTCAGGGCAATAGCTCAAACAGTTTTTGAGATATCTTGCTTACAAGATTTCATAGTATTTTTTGCAAAGGGGCATAACTCAAAAAAGGGGCATAATCCTGACGAGAAAAAAAACACGGGTCAATTATTTTTTCATGAGGAATCCATATATGAAATTTCAAAAACCTAGCACCCATGGTTCTAAAGTTATGCTATGCAGTAAAAAGTGGGACGGACGTAAGGACGGAAGGACGCCAAAACGCGAAAAATTTCAAAGGGCCATAACTCAAGAAAAAAATTTCGGATTTTTTTCAAAAGTTAATCAGTTCATCTACTCATCATCCCCAACCAGCCTGTAAAGTTTCAGGGCAATAGCTCAAACAATTTTTGAGATATCTTGCTTACAAGCTGAAAACACGAAAAAAATCAAAGGGCCATAACTCAAGAAAAAAAAATTGGATTTTTTTCAAAAGTTAATCAGTTCATCTACTCATCATACCCAACCAGTCTGTGAAGTTTTGGGGAAAAACCTCATATAGTTTTTGAGATATCTTGCTTACAAACTTAAAACGCGAAAAATTTCAAAGGGCCATAACTCAAGAAAAAAATATAGGATTTTTTTTCAACAGTTAATCAGTTCATCTACACATCATCCCAAACCAGCTTGTAAAGTTGCAGGGCAATCGCTCAAACAATTATTGAGATATCTTGCTTACAAGCTGAAAACACGAAAAAAATCTAAGGGCCATAACTCAAGAAAAAAAAATCGGATTTTTTTCAAAAGTTGATCAGTTCATCTACTCATCATCCCCGACAAGTCTGTGAAGTTTCGGGGAAAAACCTCAAATAGTTTTTTTAGATATCTTGCTTACAAACTTAAAACGCGAAAAATTTCAAAGGGCCATAACTCAAGAAAAAAATTTCGGATTTTTTTCAAAAGTTAATCAGTTCATCTACACATCATCCCCAACCAGCATGTAAAGTTTCAGGGCAATAGCTCAAACAGTTTTTGAGATATCTTGCTTACAAGATTTCATAGTATTTTTGCAAAGGGGCATAACTCAAAAAAGGGGCATAATCCTGACGAGAAAAAAAACACGGGTCAATTATTTTTTCATGAGGAATCCATATATGAAATTTCAAAAACCTAGCACCCATGGTTCTAAAGTTATGCTATGCAGTAAAAAGTGGGACGGACGTAAGGACGGAAGGACGGACGGACGAACAGGGCAAAACCAATATGCCCCCACAACTTCTTCGAAGTTGGGGGCATAATAAACCGAGTTATACCTAAATTAGCACTACCATCACATTTTTACAGTATCTATGGCCAAAATAAATGCAATGAAGAAACATTTAACGAATCGGAATTGGATTGAACCTACAAACGTGTGGAAATCGTATGTAATGACAAAAACAGGACAATGATGCTGCCATTTCTATCTTTGCTATAGGGAGCTTTCCACTAAATATTTTCCTTACGCTGCAATAATAAGCTTTTGCGGATATTTTGAAGACAAAACAACAACAGAGATGTTTATAAATGCATTAATGGCATGAGAAATAGATGACTATATCTGTTCACATCCTTTTGCCACGAATACAATAAATTAGAACTTATAACAGATGAGAAAACTTATCGCAATATTGCAGCGGGCTGTTTCGGAAAGACAATTTTTATGTTTTGCTTTTGTTTGAGACATATTCCTCGTGCCATCAAACCGTACTCTTATATTCGTGATGAAGTAGACTCCTTGTGTTTCTGCAAATGCAATTACTGCAAGTTTCCTTTCCAAACACATCAATAAAGCGTGCTAACACTGCATGATACCCCACCACTGCAGGCCAATATTGTATGCTCCATGACCAAAATAGGCTTCCTTAAGTGTTCAATATATCCGTAAAATTGTATCAGGCTATTCCATATAGTTAAGCAGCTATAGGCCAAAAACATTTCTTACATAGAAAATAAATACATCAATAAAAGTCCAAAAACTATTTAATGGAAATTGTTAAAAACCCTAACTCTGCCAAATGTTATCTCATTGTGCCCACTAACCATCCCAACTATGCTTCTATAAATGGTCTATTTATGAATTTATATCCAAATATTCCATTAAGTAAAGAAAAAAAACATTTAATGAGAATTATTAACGACAAAAACTCTGATAAAGATGTTAATGTATTTTGCCAATGAACAATCTCAAACACGCTTCCTTTAATAGTACATATATGTGAAGTTTCATCCATATATCCCATTAAGTTAAGGAATAAGAGCCCAAAATGCATTTAATGGGACTTGTACACAGTCATAACTGTTGAGTATGTTAACGTATATTGCCAATTAACAATAGTAAACATTCTTCCTATAGTGGTCTATATATCTGTGAAGTTTCATCCATGTATTCCATTTAGAAATGGAATAAGTGTTCAAAAACCATTTAATGAAAATTGTTAACAATAACTCTGTCAAATGTTAATCTATTTGTGCAATGAGCAATTCCCAAACCACACATTCTCAATACCAATAAATTTCTACAAAATTTCATACAATTATGCCATAAAATAAACGAATAAGAGTCCAAAAAACATTAAATGGAAATTGTTAAGGGCACGGCCATAACTGTCGAATATGTTAACGTATTTTACCAATTAATAATACTAAACATTCTTCCTATAGTGGTCTATATATCTGAAGTTTCATCCATATATTCCATTCAGTAATGGAAAAAGTGTTCAAAACCATTTAATGGAAATTGTTAACGACTATAACTCTGTCAAATATAAACCTATTTGTGCCAAGAGCAATTCCTAATACAAATATATATACATTTCATCCAATTATTCCATAAAATAAACAAATAAGAGCCCAAAAAACATTTAATGGAAATTGTTAACGGCAATTACTCTGTCAAATGTTAACGCAGTTTGCCTTTAAACAATCCAAAATCTGTTTCTAATCGTGGTCTATATAACAGGGACGTACCATACATATATTCCATTTAGTAAAGGAATATGTGCCCCAAAACTATTTAATATAAATTGTTAACGGCCATAACTACGTTAAATATTAACGTATTTTGCCCATTAACAATCCCAAACCATTCAAACCCAATACCAATGTATCTACAAAATTTGAAGAAAATCCGTGAAAAAATGTTCAGGTTATTGATCGGAAACGCCCCAAAAACCCTTATTTTGAACTAAAAAAGGAGCCCTAACTCTGTCAGATATTAACGGATTTTGCCCATTACCAATCCCATACCACTCATTCCCGATATAAACATGTATGCAAACATAAAAAAAATCTTGAAAAATTACGCAAGTTATCGATCGGAAATGGTGGGGACGGACGGACGGACGGACGGACGGACAGACACTCGACGGTATATCATAATTATACCCACCACTACGTGTGGTGGGGTATCCCACCACTACGTGTGGTGGGGTATAAAACTGATAAACATGGCTTAAAAGTAGCCTCGCCCCCTTTCCAAGAACATAGATCAGCGGCAAAAATCATCAAATACACCAGTCTAGACCTAAATTAGCACTACCATCACATTTTTACAGTATATATGGCAAAATAAAAGCCATGAAGATACCTTTTATGAAACAGAATGTGTGGAAATAGTCTTTAATGACAGAAAACAGGATAGTGCTATAGGGAGCTTATCACTAAATATTTTCCATAAGCGACAGTAGTAACATTTTACCTTCTCCCACAAAATCTACACATACAAAACTTTTCAAACCTTATCCTTCTTTATAGAGACGTCCTAGTCCAACAAGTTAATGAGAAAAAAATCCACATGTTGATCTGCTCCTTTTCAAGTTACAGTCAACTATGTTTGTTTACCTACTAGTACGGAGTAAATACTTTTAAGGAGGGATGACCATATAAAATCAGTAACAATTTCTTTGAGCGTGTAGATATAGTTATAAAACATACAACATGTTTGTCCCTTATACCTGTCATTTTCTCTCATAAATAGTACATGGGATATATATCCAATGGAAGCAAGTCTGGTAGTTAGAACGCAACTAAAAGCTCGGACCAAAAGGGACAAAACCCGGCACCTCACAGTATCTAGTGCAATGCTACCAGTACCGAACCCTTATTTTCTTTATGATGCGTCAAAAGAATTGCCAAATAGAAATTTAGGTCATTTCTAAAAATTTTCTCAAAGCCTAGCAAACTGTATGTTTTGAAAAACACAACGTTTACCTCTTTATGGAATGGAACCCAGACACCGACTTGCCCTAGCGGTTCTTCTCCAATGTTTTTTGAACAATTCTATCATAAAATGCACAGAATTATGCCTAAATAACACCAATACTCGTTTTCATAAATATTTTCACACCTACAACCCCTATTTAAAGTAATAAATGATATTTTGAGGATATTTTGAAAACAAAACTGCCAAGAAAATGTCTATAAATGCCTTAATGTCATGACACAAAGCTGACTATATCTGTTCACATACGTTTGACATGAAAACAATACACTAGCACTTAAATTGATGGGAAAACTTATCGGGATATTAAGGCGGGCTGCTTCGGAGAGACTAGTTCTAACTTTGGCGTTGGTTTGAGTCATAGTCCTAGTGCCATGAAAACTAACTCTTTTATTCCAAATGAAGTAGAATCTTTCGTGTGTTTCTGCAAATGCAATTACTGCAAGTCTCCTTTCGAAACACATCAATTAAACAGATAAACGTGGATCAAAAGTACCCGCCCCTCTCCCAAGAACATAGATCAGTGGCAAAAACTCATCTAATACACCAAGTTAGCTCTAAATTAGCACTACCATCACATTTTTATAGTATCTATGGCAAAATAAATGCCAACAAAATACATTTTATGAAGCAGAAATGGATAGAACCTACAAACGTGTGGAAGTAGTATGTAATGACAGAAAACAGAACGGTGCTGCTGACATTTCTATCTTTGCTATAGGGAGCTCACCACTAACTACTTTCCATAGGCGACAACAGTAACCTTTTACCTGCTCCCACAAAAAAAAAACACTTACAAAACCTTTCAAACCTTATACCTCTGGAAAGTGCCAGCCTAACTCAACAAGTTAATGAGGAACTAGAGCTGCAGCCTAACGGGCGCCAATTATACCCCCGCATGCGTTGTCAGAATCCCATAGATTAACTTCGGTTTGAGTCCAGTTTTACAGTCCAGTCAACATCATCAAGGTCATGTTGAGCCAGTCAGCTTACCTATCCTCAGCTAATACATCAAAAACTGACCAGGACACTGCTCTTTTTCAACTAGAGCTGCCGCCTAACGGGCGCCAATTATACCCCCGCATGCGTTGTCAGACAAATTTTTACAAGTATTTGACCTTGAGGAAGGTCAACGTAAAGGTCAAGGTCAGGTTTGTGTATATCAATCTTAAGTACTAGTGGCAAGGTGTGTGGTGTGTGAATATAAAAGAAATCGGTCAAAGAATAAGGAAGTTATGAGCAATGTTAAAGTTTTTTGTAACGGACCGACGACGACGACAGACGACAAGCTGACTCCTATATACCCCCTTCAAACTTCGTTTGCGGGGGTATAAAAATCCACATGCCGATTTGCTCCTTTTCAAGTCACAGTCAACCATGTTTGTTTACCTACTAGTATTGAGTAAATACTAACCACAAAACCTAAAGTAGGAGTGACCATATAAAATCAGCAACAATTTCTTTGAGCTTGCAGATTAGTTATACAACATGCATCATTTTAGTCCCTTATACCTGTATACCTGTCATTTTCTCACAATTAAATAAAACATGTGATATATATGCAATCGAAGCAAGTCTGGTATTTAAAACGCAACTTAAAGCTTGGTCCGAAAGTGATAAAACCATGTACCTCCCAGTATCTAGTGAAACGGTAGAAATACCGAACACTTATTTTCTTTATGATGCATCAAAAGAATTGCCAAATAAAAATTTAGGGCATATCTTATAATTTACTCATGCATAAAAAACGTAAAGAATATTTCAAGTTTCCGAAAAAGTTATCGTTTTCAGATTCAACTATGAACGCCAAGGAAACCATACGTTTTTGAAAAGCACAAAATTCACCTCTTTATGGAATGGAACCCAGACACCGGCGCTTGCATCAGTGGTTTTTCTCCAATGTCTTCGGAACAAATCCATCCTCAAATGCACAGATTTATGCCTAAATAGCACCAAAACTCGTTTTTATGGCTATTTGCACACTTACATCCCCTATTTAAAGTAACAAATATGATATTTTGAGAATGTTTTGAAAACAAAAGTGTCAAGAAAATGTTTGTAAATGCCTAAATGCCATAAAAATAGCTGACTATATCTGTTCACATGCTTTTGACAAGACTACGTCTCTGGTCGGGCTCATCGGAGTCTAACTGTTGGTTTTCTTTTGCTCCAGCATTTCAGTGGTTTCTTGCTGTCGAGTCCTCACCGTTGTCTCACCTTTTTGGTTCTTTGATTTTTGTGTTCACGGAGATGTTGCACTGATGAGTTAGGAGGCCTTCATGCGGATTGGACAAATTATTTGTCTAAATCGCGGCGGAAGTAAGGGCGAGGATTGTGGCCACGTAAAATCGATTTAAGCCCCCCCCCCCCCCCCCCCCCCAGTGGAAATCTTCCACTGACCGTTCCAAGGCGGCTCTTCTGTGGCAATTTATTTATGTTGTTGTTTGTTGCTTACTGTGTGTATCACTTGTGTCTTTTAATTTTGGATGGCCATATGGCCATTTTGTGGGAAAGTAACTGTCCTTATGGCCTTCCTTTGTTTAGGTTTCCATTATGGTCTGGTCGCTTAATGTTTGTATTTCTTTCCCTTTGGTGTCTTTTATGGGCGGAGTAAGTTAATTGTATCAATCCCTGATCTTTGTTTTACTTCTACTTTACAATAAATTTGCACTTATCACGGATGAGAAAACTTATCGGGATATTGCAGCGGGCTGTTTCGGAGAGACATTTTGTTTTAAAATTTGCTTTGGTTTAAAACATAGTCCGAGTGCCACGAAACCTTACTCTTATATTCCAGATGAAGTAGATTCGTTCTTGTGTTTCTGCAAATGCAATTACTGCAAGTCTTCTTTCCAAACACATCAATAAAATCTGATTTACATGGCTTTAATGTACACCCCCTCCCCAGAACACATATCAGAGGCAAAAACTCATCAAATACACCCAGTTAGACCTAAATTAGCACTACAATCACATGTTTGTATTATCAATGGCAAAAAAAAAACATGTCATGAAGATATATTATATGAAACAGAATTGCATAGAAATACAAATGTGTGGAAATAGTATGTAATGACTGAAAAAGGACAGTGCCGCTGACATTTCTACCTTTGCTATTGGAGGCTTACCACTAAATATTTCCATAGGCGACTTACCCGCGCCCACAAAAACTACACATACAAAACTTTTCAAATTTTGCTTGTTTATAGAACCATCCTAGCCTGACAACTTAATGAGAAAAAATACACATGTTGATCTGCTCTTTTTCAAGTTACAGTCAACCATGTGTTTTTACCGACTGTAACGAAGTAAACACAAACTATTTTTTAAAGGAGGGGTGAGCGTTTAAAATCAGCAACAATTTCTTTGAGCTTGCAGATATATTTATAAAACATGCATCATTTTAGTTCCTTACACCTGTCATTTTCTTACATTTAAATATAACATTGGGTATATATCTAATGGAAGCAGGTCTGGTATTTAGAACGCAGCTAAAAGCTCGGTCCAAAAGTGATCAAACCCGGCACCTCCCAGTATCTAGTGCAATGCTACCAAAACCGAACCCTTATTTTCTTAATGACGTATCAAAAAGAATTGTCAAATAGAAATTTAGGTCATATCTGATAATTTACGCATGCATAAGAAAAGTTCAGTCACAAAGAATCTTTGGAGTTTGTGACGTATGAAAAAATTGCCAAATAGAAATTGGGTCATATCTGATGATTTACGCATGGATAATAAAAGTTCAGTCACAAAGAATCTTTTAAGTTTGAGAAAAAATATCGCTCCAGATTCAACTATGAAATCCGAGCAAACCGTATGTTTTTGAAAAAGCAAAGTTTACCTCTTTCTGGAATGGAACCCAGACACCGGCCTGAATCGGTATTTACTCTCCAATGTCTTTGGAACAATTCTACCTTAAAATGCACAGATATATGCCTAAATAGCACCAATACTCATTTTTATGGCTATTTTCTGTGGCGGTTGGATAAAAGCCTCCAACATACAGAACAATCGTCCGTTCATCCGGTATTATTTTGTGAATAAACTTGTTCAAATGTATCTTACAAAATTACATTTCTTTTTCATTACCAAATTCATTATGTCAGATGTATCCTTTTAAAACTTTCCTATCTCATGTTACAACCATGCTTCATTTGTACGTGTATCATCCTGCGCAGGTGGGCCGCATGCTGGACGAAAGATAACCTCATCTATGTCTAACATATATATTTGTACTGTGTATGTGTCACTTTTTTCCATCACTCTGCAAATCAAAGAATGAAAGATGTACTTTACATACGTTATTAGATTAGTAACTTTTCATTTCATGTGACTCCAGAGTTCACAGAATCGGACACGTATTACTTAGTTTTGAAGTGTACTCGATCATCTTACAGTTTCTGTTTTGAGTGGTTTATAAAATCTTGTCATTCGGCAAGATTAGATTTTATATTGCAGCGGGCTGTTTCGGAGAGACAATTTTTAAGATTTGCTTTGGATTGTGACATAGTTCTAGTGCCATGAAACCTTAGTCTTATATTCCAGATGAAGTAGATTCTTTCTTGTGTTTCTGCAAATAGAATTAATGCAAGTCATCTTTCTAAACATATCAATCAAAATGATTTAAATGGTTTTAAAGTACGCCCTATCCCCCCCACCAAAGAACTTAGATCAGAGGCAAAAACTCGTAGAATACACCCAGGTAGACCTATATTCGCACTACCATTACATTTTTACATTATCCATGGCAAAACCCATTCCATGAAAATACATTTTATAAAACAGAATTGGCGGTCCCCGCCCATAGGGGCTTGAAGAATTATACGGGCTGCATGATGCTTCAACGCAGAGCTGAATCCGGCCCGCACACTAGTACTAGTAAACCGCTTAGAGGATCTAAGCCTGTCCAGGAACTGCAGTGTGAGGCGGACCGTCCATGCTAATAAACCTTATTGGTTTCATTGAGCGACAGGGCTCGAAATGTCATTTCATCTAAATATCGGGGAAAAGTCCCACACAATTGGAAGCAACGTCTCCAAAATTACCTTTAGTGTTATAGGGGACGTTAAACCTCAAATAAATCAATCAATCATTCAATAAAACAGAATTGGCTAGAACTACAAATGTGTGGAAATGTATGTAATGACTGAAAACAGGACAGTGCGGTTGACATTTCTACCTTTGCTATTGGGAGTTTAACAATAAATATTTCCATAGGGGACTTACCTGCGCATACACAAACAAAAATTTTCAAATATTGCATGTTTATAGAACCATCCTAGCCCAACACGTTACTGAGAAAAAATCCACATGTTAATCAGCTCCTTATCAAGTTACAGTCAACCATGTTTGTTTACCGAATAGAACGGAGTAAATGCAAACCAACATTTTTAAAGGAGGGTGACCATATAAAATCAGCAAAAGTTTCTATGGGCTTGCAGATATATTTATAAAAAATGTATCATTTTAGTCCCTTACACCTGTCATTTTCTTACATTGAAATATAACACTGGGTATATATCCAATGGAAGCGGGTCTGGTATTTAGAACGCAGCTAAAAGCTCGGTCCAAAAGTGATAAAACCCGGCACCTTCCAGTATCTAGTGCAATGCTACCAATACTGAACCCTTATTTTCTTAATGACGTACAAAAAAAATTGCCAAATAGAAATTTAGGTCATATATGATAATTTACACATGCATAATAAAAGTTCAGTCACAAAGAATCTTTGAAGATTGCGAAAAGTTATCGCGTTCAGATTCAACTATGAATGCTGAGGAAACCAAATGTTTTCGAAAAAAGCAAAGTTTACCTCGTTCTGGAATGGAACCCAGACACCGGCTTGCATCAGTATTTCCGCTCCAATGTCTTTGGAACAAATCTATCCTAAAATAGCCAATACCCATTTTATGGCTATTTTCTACTGCAGTTGGGTAAAAGCCTCCAACATACAGATCAATCGTCCGTTCAACCGGTATTATTTTGTAAATAAATTTGTTTAAATGCATCTTACAAAATTACATACCATTTTAAACCTTTCCTATATCATGTTACTTCCATGCTACATTTGTACGTGTATCATCCTGTGCTGGTGGGCCGCACACTGGACGGAATATAACCTCATCTGTGTCTAACAATTGTGTTTGTTCTGTGTATGTGTCACGTTTTCATGCTCCATTACTCTGCACACCACAGAATGAAACATGCATTTCATATAGGTTATTAGATTAGTAACTTCATTTCATGTGACTCCAGAGTTAAGGGAATTGTACAATTATCACTAAGTTTTGAAGTGTACGTTATCATCTAACAGTTTCTTTCTTTAGTAGTTTATAAATTCTTGTTCTTTCGGAAACGAATCCCCTGAATACTATTTTTTATCACAATCGTGGATCTCATATTTTGCAAAGGATCTAATGTTTTCCAAACCAACCTTTTTATTTAAACAAACGTATTCGCTTCCCGTGCCTGTAGGGAATAAAATATGCAGGTCACGTTCCTTCTCTAGTGAATTGGGATGAAATTCCCTGTTGGAACAGGAGCCACAAAATGCCATAAGAAATAGCGGTATATATCTGTCCTTTTGACATGAATACAAAAATTGAAACATATAAAGGATGAGAAAACTAATCGGGATATTCCAGCGGGCTGTTTCGGAGAGACGAGTTTTAAGTTTGCTTTGGTTTGAGACATTGTCCTAGAGCCATGAAACCTTACTCTTATATTCCAAATGAAGGAGATTCTGTCTTGTGTTTCTTGTGTTTCTGCAACTGCAATTACTGCAAGTCTTCTTTCTAAACACATCAATGAAATTTAATTTACATGGGATTAAGGTGCACCCCTCCCTCCAAGAACATAGATCAGAGGCAAAAACTCATAAAATACACCCAGTTAGACCTATATTCGCACTACCATCATATTGTTACATTATCCATTGCAAAATGCATTCCATGAAGGTACATTTTATGAAATAGAATTGGATAGAACTATAAATGTGTGGAATTGTATGTAATGACTGAAAACAGGACAGTGCTGCTGACATTTCTATCTTTGCTATAGGGAGCTCAACATTAAATATTTCCATAGGCGAGTTACCTGCGCCCACAAAATCAACACATACAAAACATTTCAAACCTTGCATGTTTATAGAACCATCCTAGCCCAACAAGTTAATGGGTAAGAAATCCACATGTTGACCTGCTCCTTTTCAAGTTACAGTCAACCATGTTTGTTTACCGACTACAACGAAGTAAATAAAAAACAACATTTTTCAAGGAGGGGTGACCACATAAAATCAGCAATAATATCTTTGAGCTTGCAGATATATTTATAAAACATGCATCATTGAAGTCCCTTACACCTGTCATTTTGTCACATTGAAATAAAACATGGGATATATATCCAATGGAAGCAACTCTGGTATTTAGAACGCAACTACACGCTTGGTCCAAAACTGATAAAACCCGGCACCTCCCAGTATCAAGTGCAATGCTACCAATACCGAACATTTTTTTTTCTTTATGACGTATTAAAAGAATTGCCAAATAGAAATTTAGCTTATATATGATAATTTACTGATGCATAATAAAAGTTCAGCCACAAAGAATATTTTAATTTCCGAAAAAGTTATCGCTTCCAGATTCAACTATGAAAGCCGAGCAAACCGTATGTTTGTGAAAAGTGCAAAGTTTACCTCTTTCTGGAATGGAACCCAGACACCGCCGCACTCTGGACGAAAGATAACCTCATCTGTGTCTAACATATATATTTGTACTGTGTATGTGTCACTGTTTCATGCTCATCTCTCTGCACATCAAAGAATGAAAGATGCATTATATATACGTTATTAGACCAGTAACTTGTCAGTTCATTTGACCCCAGAGTTTACAGAATTGGACACTTATCACTTAGTTTGAAGTGTACGTTATCATCTAACAGTTTATTTCTTTAGTAGATTATAAAATCTGGTTCCATCAGAAACGAATCACCTCAATACTATTTTTTATCACGAACGTGGATCTCATGTTTTGCAAAGGATCTCCTGTTTTCCAAATATACAGGTCACTTTCCTGCTGTAGTGAATGTGGATGAAATTCCCTGATGAAACAGGAGCCACTTAATGCCATGAGAAGTAGCTGAATATATCTGTTCACCACGTTTTTGACATGAATACCATTTTAAAACATATAACGGATGAAAACACTTATCGGGATATTGCAGCGGGCAGTTTCGGGGAGACAAATTTAAATTTTGCTTTGGTTTGAGACATTGTCCAAGACCCATGACACGTTACTCTTATATTCCAGATGAAGTAGATTCTTTCTTGTGTTTCTTGTGTTTCTGCAAATGCAATTACTGCAAGTCTTCTTTCTAAACACATCAGCAAAAAATAATTTAGATGGCTTTAAGGTACACCACCTCCCAAATACGTAGATCAGAGGCAAAAACTCATCAGATACACCCAGTTAGACCTAAATTAGCGCTACCATCACATTTCAACATTATTCGTTGCAAAATGCATGCCATGAAGATACATTTTATAAAACAGAATTAGATAGAACTACAAATTTGTGGAAATAGTATGTAATGACTGAAAAAAGGACAGTGCTGTTGACATTTCTATCTTTGATACTGGGAGCTTAACGCTAAATATTTCCATAGGCGACTTACCTGCGCCCACAAAAACTACACATACAAAACTGTTCAAACCTTGCTTGTTTATAGAACCATCCTAGCTCAACAAGTTAATTAGAAAAAATCCGCATGTTGACCTACTCCTTTTCAAATTACAGTCAACCACGTTTGTTTACCGAATTGAACGGAGTAAATACAAACCAACGTTTTTGAAGGAGGGATGACCATATTAAATCAGCAACAATTTCTTTGAGCTTGCATATATATTTTTAAAACATACATTATTTAAGTTGCGTACACCTGCCATGTTCCCACGATGAAATAAAACATTGGATATATATTCAATGGAAGCAGGTCTGGTATTTAGAACGCAACTAAAAGCTCGGTCCAAAAGTGATAAAACCCGGCACCTACCAATATCTAGTGCAATGCTACCAAAACCGAAGCCTAATTTTCTTTACGACGTATGAAAAGAATTGCCAAATAGAAATTATGTCATATCTGATAATTTACTGAAGCATAATAAAAGTTCAGTCACAAAGAATATTTTAAATTTGCGAAAACGTTATCGGTTTAAGATTCAACTATGAATGCAGAGCAAGCCGTACGTTTTCTTACCTCTTTCTGGAATGGAACCCAGACACCGGCTTGCATCAGTATTTTATCTCTCCAATGTCTTTGGAACAATGCTATCCTAAAATGCACAGATATATGCCTAGCACAAATACTCATTTTTATGGCTGTTTTCAGTGGCGATTGGGTAAAATATGTTCTTTAAAAGGTTTATCCTTTGGAAGCAAGGAATACACCACAGAACTGGAAAATATGAAGTGTACATGTTTCTGGGCCAGACTAGCTTGTTTCGGCCAATTAGGCCTCATCAGTGACCCTCATACTTCCTCCAACATACAGAACAATCGTCCGTTCATCCGGTATTATTTTGCCAATAAATTTGTTCAAATGTATCTTTCAAAATTACATTTTTTTTCATTACAAAATTCATTACACAATATCTATCCTTTTAAACCTTTCCTATCTCATGTTACTACCATGCTACATTTGTACGTGTTTGTTTGTTTGTTTGTATTGAAGTTTTGCCACCCAGTCAACACTATTTAGGTAATTTTTGAGCCGGTCAGTTTACCTATCAACACTTTCCTGGGCAGGCTTATACGTAAGCGGTTAACCAGTACAGTTCACATTCTTTCGTCAGAAACTGACAACTGCCCTTCTTGAATCAGCGGAAGGGAGAGAATGACCATAGAAAAGATTTCATGATCAATCCCCACGAAAGAATGTTGCCGACCCCGGCGGGAGTCGAAGATTTGTATGTGTATCATGCTACATTTGTACGTGTATCATCCTGCGCTTTTGGGCCGCACACTGGACGGAAGATAAAACTCATCTGTGTCTAACATATGCGTTTGTACTGTGTATGTGTCACTTTTTAATGCTCCATCACTCTGCACATCAAAGAAGGAAAGATGCATTATATATACGTTATTAGACTAGTAACTTGTAATTTCATGTGACTCCAGAGTTTACAGAATTGGACACTTATCACTTAGTTTTGAAGTGTACGTTATCATCTAACAGTTTATTTCTTTAGTAGGTTATAAAATCTTGTTCTTTCGGAAACGAGTCACCTCAATTCTAACTCTTTATCACAATCGTGGATCTCCTATTTTGCAAGAGATCTCCTGTTTTCCAAACCAACCTTTTATTTAAACAAAAGTTTTCGGCCTCCCTTGTCTGTAGGGAATAAAATATACAGATCACCTTCCTTCTTAGTGAATGGGGATGAAATTCCCTGTTGAAACACGAGCCACTTAATGCCATGAGATATAGCTGAATATATATATATATATATATATATATATATATATATATATATATATATATATATATATATATATATATATATATATAT